>HG995400.1:7703884-10103884 GCA_905333125.1 Pheosia tremula
GCCATAAAGTGGGCTAAGGGAGATTGGTTTCGATTATTCATATTAATTAAGATTTCTTAATCGTAGACGAATTCGCTTAACTAAGTTCACCTCAATTTTAATTGGCCATATACCTAACAAGTGTTTATCAATAGCCAGACACAAAACAAAAGCTTTTTATTAACTATGTAGATTGAAGGTGTAATTTAGACGTCAGGTAAGCAAGAGTTACGACTTTCATTTAGATTCACAGCATCTACAAAAATATTGTTTTATTTGTCTACTACACTGAGAGAAATTATTGGTTGGCCCAACAAAAAACCTACAAAAGTTACACGTTAAAATAGCGCCAATCGAGAAATTTGTTAGTGTAACAAATTTGACTTTGTTATTTTTATGTTTGAAAATTGTACATTTAACAGAGAATTTGATTGATCCAATTGCTTATTTGTTACTGTAACAATTATTCACGGTAATTACAACGAACTCTTGTTTGTTGAGACAACCAAATTTTATTTGGTATTATTTTTTACAAAATAACATTGGTTGATATAACAAATTTCATGTTTGTTGATTTTATCATTTCTTAGTAAAGGATTTCAATTTAAGAGTAACATAAACGGTAAGTCAAATATACCAAAAGAGATGTTGAATTTATTACCTAGTTGGGTTAGTAAAACCAAAATAATTCGTAGAAAATACTATTATTGTTGTAATCATTATAACAAATAGTGTTAAAGTAACGCAATCATTACGGTAGTTCATACCGGAAATATTTGTAGCGCTCACCACCTGTTATGGTTCCTACTACTGTATTACTTTGTGTTATATACAACAGCTCTTTGTTGTATGTATCAATAGTTGTTTAATTTTACAAAAATCTTTTTGTAGTATATATCGAAATACATGTCGGATGTACATTGATAATGGTTGTTAGAATAACCAACAAAGCGTTAGAGTTACTGTTTAAAAATACTATTCTAGCTATTTATAGTAACCAATATTGTCTGTAAAAGTAACGAACGATTTGGGTAGAGTATACTAGATATATTTGTTGGATCTACTTAGGTGTTTGGGTAACAACAACCAATAGGGCGTTAGATTTACTGTTTAAAAATACTAGTCTAGCTGTTTATAGTAACCAATATTTTCTGTAAAAGTAACGATCGTTTTGGGTAGGGTCTACTAGATATATTTGTTGGATTTACCTAGGTATTTGGGTAACAACAACCAATAGGGCGTTAGATTTACTGTTTAAAAATACTAGTCTAGCTGTTTATAGTAACCAATATTTTCTGTAAAAGTAACGAACGATCAAGGTAGGGTATACTAGATATATTTTGTTGGATTTACCTAGGTATTTGGGTAACAACAACCAATAGGGCGTTAGATTTACTGTTTAAAAATACTAGTCTAGCTGTTTATAGTAACCAATATTGTCTGTAAAAGTAACGAACGATTTGGGTAGGGTATACTAGATATATTTGTTGGATTTACCTAGGTATTTGGGTAACAACAACCAATAGGGCTTTAAATTTACCGTTTAAAAATACTAGTCCAGCTGTTTATTGTAATCAATATTGTCTGTAGAAGTAACAAACGTTTTTGGGTAGGGTATACGAGAATAAATTTGTTGGATTTACTTTTGGATTTTGGTTAGAACAACCAATAAGGCGTCAAAGCTACTGTTTAATAATACTAGTATAAGTGTTTATCATAACCAATATGGTGTGTTAAACTAAAACGTTTTATGTGGGGCATACTGAACCAGTATGTTGAATTTATTTTTGGGATTTAGATTACAAAGTAAATCTATTATTCTAATAAAAATCCCAAAATAAATACAACACATATGTTTAGTATGCCCTGCCTAAAACGTAGTTACTTTAATATATAATGTTGGTTAATAAACACCTATACTAAGTATATTTTTTAACAGTAATTCACACCTTAATTTAATTAAGTAATTTTTTGGTCATTAAAAAGCCAAAAGTAAATACAATAAAGTACTTCGTACACTGAAATATAAAACGTTAGACACTTCGTAAAACACAATTGTTTACATAATTAACAGGATACGATTATATAAGTATACCGCTTTACATTCAATATAATTAAAACCAATATGGTAAACCAAAACTACATCACAAGTTTAGCAAATCCTATATATAAAATCCAACAAATTTTTTAGCAGTATTGACTACCCAGTAAATGATTGGAACAATATTAATAATATTATATATTAAATATTAGATAGCTTGTAACATATCTGAAATAAAACAGGTATGTAGGTACAATAGAAAAGTACATCATTGCAGAACAAAAAGTGTCAGTTAAATTAAGCTAGTCACTGCTACTGGGTAGTCGAACATTAATGAATTTTGATTTCTGTAGAAAAATAAAAAGTAAGTGTATGAACAAATAAGATTTTTTATTTTATATATATTAACATACAATAAAAAAGTACAAAATCTGCACTTAAAAGGGCGCATGCATGTGCACTCAGTCTCCATTAATACAACATATTTGAAATTTCATATACCGGAATTTTGAAAGCATGAATTATTTTATCCTACTGATTATTAGTGATCACAATGATTTTGGGAAATTATCAATCCAGTAATAAATGTCGCATACGATTCTCAGAAATATTTATCGCATGCGATAACTATCATTGCATTAGGTGATTCGCGATGTTACTTTGTATTATTAAAAATCAATAGGACAAAAATTCAAGCTTTCAATATCCCAGTAGATTACATTGAATATTTTGTATGGGTAGTCTTGGTACTGAAACATACTAGAAAGTATGGGCGTGTTTCAGTACAAAGACTATATTATTATATACTATTATACCCTATTATTATACCCTACAGGAAGAAACAAAATTATTGCATGTTGATTATTAGCATATAATTAATGACATTTATCAAGTGTGGTTAACCTACGTTTAAACATTATATATTAGCTAGATCATACACGATACAAAACATACAGATACGAGAGCTTTGGTCAGAGAATCAAACCTGTACTTTACGTCATCAATGGCCACATAAAAAGCTTCAAGTGCTGCAGGTGCGCCAACACTTATAACCATAGGTTGGCGAGTAAGTCCTTTTTTGCCATAGACTTGCTTCTGTTCTGCAATGCTTCTTCTATGTCAGCATAATTCTAAAACAAATCAGATTAATGAATAAAAAGTCCATAATAATAAATACCATCAGAGTAGGTATACTTGGAACAGAATGAGATAAATATCTAAAATTAAATTAAACCAAAAATAAACATACCAATCGATATCCGTTGGTTGCTTTCAGGCATGGCCATTCACTAATCATCATATTTAATCTGCTGTGTCGTCCTTTTTTTGCAATAATCGCACGTCGCCGTCCATGTTTCTTCAACCAGCGGCCAGGGGACTCGGTTAAATTTCAACCATTGCATTTTTTTTTCATTGTTGTCTGTAATATTTAACAAATAATAAATAAATAAATTGTGGCAAAATGTGTGGACAAGTGATATTATGTAGATTTATACCAAATTTCAAGATGATAGCTTTTAAAGATCCTTAAAAAATTTACTGCGTTATACAGTCTGACAGACAGACACCAGAGTTTCAGCCGGAGTATATGAATTCTGTTTCACCATTTTGGTTTGGAACCCTAAACAATGTAAATTCTGTTAGAACATATTTATATATCAAGCTTTGAAATTGCACAATACTGCCTTTGCTTTGATGTATTTTGCTTACCCTTATCAGTAGTTTTGTTATTGCTTGTGCCAATTTTAAATTTTTTTGGGAGTCCGTATTTGATTATAATATCTGTCCACAAGTTTTCCTTTTGCTGGCATCGTAGTTTTGGGACTTATAGTTCTACTAGGAATATATTACGTTTCCTGAAACAAGATTGTATTTTTGAGTTTATCCATTACAAACAACAAAGAAATATAATTTCTCTTTATAATATAAGTTTTACACTCTGACCATTCATAAGACTCAACAATATTGAAGTGTAAGGCCCAATTTTGAGGAAAAGCTACAAGAAAACGAAAATAAAAGATAAAATAAGGCGATAGCTAAAATACTTCCTGAGAAAATCGGATGTAACATACAGATGGACAGACAGACACCAACGGTGTATCAGTATAAGGGTTCCTTTTTTCTATTTTGGTAGGGAACCCAAATAAAAGTATAATGCTTACAGCATCTCAATGTCTGTGAATTAACAGGATGAAAGGATACCTAAGCACCAGTAAAAATATTATCATGACTTACATTATGCACGGTCTCTATTTCGGCCTTATAATTTTTATAGTCCATTTTGAATTTGATGCAGTCTCTCAATTAGTTATCCGGCATCAACATTTGATGTTCTTCCTCTCCTAAGCTATCAAGATACGCTATGTCGATATTATTATCTGGAATGTTTAAAATTATATTAATATAATTATTAAGCAGTCAAATAAGCAATTTTAGAAATAATGTCTTATCTATTTGAGATTAGGTTAGGATTAGGCTAGTTAAGGTCTTGGGTACCTACATAATGTGTATGTCTGGGTCATATGCATTGGATGTCATTAAATGACAAGCTGCCATTGACCTCCCAGGGTCGTGTGTACCCTGGGTACCTATTGTTTAAGACTTCAACACGCAACGGCCCGAATAAAGAAAGCCAAGTGATGTCGTCGCCTACTGGTGACCGACCTGCCGAGCCTCCAATTGTTCACCAGTGGTCTTTTGGTCTTCCCCGGCAGGGATTTGATCGCAGTGGTCGCATGATTGGTTCGTTTAAGATGCCCCCCATGCGGGATCAACCTGCGAAAAAGAAAACACCCATATACATGGGTGGCGTGCTAAATGCTGTTACGGAATCGAAATATCCGTACTGACTTCTAGAAACTAACCCCCAGATTTATAGAAAGTTATAATGGCTTTATAAAATACTTTTCAGAGCAAAAGTGTGTTATAAAGCCATTACAACTTACTTAATAAAAGATTTTACTAAAACCAAACGGAAAGTTTAACATAATAACTATAACTAACTAATTCTATCAATTATATAATAACTATCGAAGGTAGTTATATGCAAACTGTAGCTAGGGGCTGGGGCAGCGTGTCAGCGGTATCGGACGTCTTGGTGGCACCAACTTTGAGTGACAGTGTTTGGCTCGAGTAACAGCTATACCACGTTCCATATACAATAATTACATGTTAATATTACCGTTTGGTTTCGTAACGTTCAGTTTCTAATGCCGATGGATTCAACAATTATAGCGGCTGTGAAATAAGCGCTGGTCGCTGCGTAATAGCAAATATGTACGCGCGGGCGATGGATGAGGATCTGCGCGTAACCGCGCTCGCAGCGCACTTCAAAGCCGCCATTTATGCTTGAATCTATCTGTACCTATTACGAGTATGATTCCCACCCACTCGTGTAACATGCTATTGGCACAAATGCCAATTGGAAACTATCAGATTATTAATTATTGTACTTACCATGAAAGACAACTATAGTATCTTGTGATACTCCCCACGAAGTCAATAAGTCTTCCTTGTTTGCTCAGGTGAAAGACACAATAACAACACTAACAATCTATTTTAACTATAAACATTAATTTTCTTCTGAATGTATTGTTTCAAAAGGGAATATAATAGATTACAATGATATAGAAAATTATATGAAACTGATCGCCCGAAGTGTATGCGCAACGTCCGCACGCTGCAAGCGCAACGCACACACTCAAGTTCCGCGCGCTGGGCGCCGCGGTTACGTAGGCCAGCGCAGCGCACACCCCCCTGCCCTAACTCGCGTCTAACTTCACAGCCGCCATGTTTGAATCGTGAGTACTCTGGCTCACACATCTACGAAAAAAATTGCTTCACCATACAATTTAACTCGGTTATCATTACCAACTTATTTAATTATATATCTCTTATCTTGAAATACGTGTAAAACGACGAACTCGTGGAAACATTATATTAGACGAACTCAAACATGGTGGGTTTGCTGTTAAGTACGTAGTTCCTGTGACAACTTACCCACTTCATCCTCAGGTCCTGGGGGTGAATTCACAGTTGACGAATGTTTCTGACCTATTTTTAGGGTTTCGTAGCCAAATCGCAAAAACGAGCCCTTATAATTTAGACCGGGCCCAATTCTCGTGCACTCGAATTGATCACGGATTCGAATAAAATCTCGAATTCGTGAATTTTCTCGAGTGCCAAATCAAGTATTTTTCGAAGGAAAGCCGTAAATCCGAAAGGAAAGCAGTGGTCAAGACCGATCGAGACGTCATTTCACATTCGAATTAGAGCAATTGCAGCGGTGTGGGATACATTTATTTGTACTCTTTCTTAAATAAGATAGCATGTTAAAACAAATTAAGATAAATACTCATGGTGATTCCTTTCTTTTTTAACAATATTATCTACTCAACAGAAATATGCTTTGGATATTTCGTCTTGCTCTTAGTATTGAATGGATGTGACTATAGAGAAAATAACACCACGACATACAATATTATGACACTGAATGATGTAACCCTTTCAACGACTGCAGCTACATTGAACAACTTGACGGGAAGGACGGGACGGGATTCATAAGTATCAGTTCTAAAATTGATATATTATTCATATACATTTTGTTGAAATATGTATAGAATGTTGTTTGTAACATTAAACATAGACTTATAAGCTTTCTTTAATATATTTTACCATGAAGGTATAGTGCATTGCATACATTAAAAACGCATTTACGTGAAACGAAGTGCATCGCAAGTCGTGTATCATTTGCTGTGGCAACTTTGTCCTTGGAAATGAGATTTGTTTCGGTTGCGACTGAGAATACACGATTCGAGAAAATAGGTTTGGCGTTCCAAATTTTATCTTCGAGATACGTCTCGAATCGCAATCTCTCTTTCGAGATATATCTCTATTTAAACGAGAATTGGGGCTCTTTAAATAGAGATAAATATTAATTTTTTTAACAATGTTTGCTGTAAGCTCAATGATTATACAATTATATTAGCTGATAAACAATCTATCAATATTATTAGCAGCATGCGAAGACGGATAAGAACCAAGAAGTATCATTTTAAAGATTTATGTTGTATGTATGCAACAATTGTTTAGCAGACCTAAGGCTCTGTTTTTTTCTCGAATATCGTAATAATTTTCATTGTAATTTTGAACTATTTGTTGGTCTAGTACACACGGCGATGCATTGTCACTGTAGGTAGGTTTTGGAGTTTGTAAAGATGATCGCTGCGAACCATGCCAGACGTTGCGATATGTTGTTGCTATTGCGTCCCACTCTAGGCGCGCGCGGCAGACCGTCGCACGCACCACGCCGCTGGTATATGGCGCTCTATTACATACTTGTGTATTCATTATGTGTATTCATAAAATAATTATTTATTCTGTGGAGACGAGTGACATGCACGGATAGTTAGTCCTTATTACGAGTGTTTACAACATAAACATCACTCCTTTTCTCAAAATTATGAATGTTTTTCTTAACATACATTAGATTTTCATAAATAAATTGAGACACAACAGTTAGAATATTTATTTTTCTGAAATTATCCTTAAGGGAGTCTCTAAGACCCATGCTGTAAATTGCTCGTATTGCCCTTTTCTGCAAAATGAAGATAGTATTAAGATCTGCAGAGCAACCCCAGAGCAAGATACCATAGGACATAACACTATGAAAATAACTGAAATAAACAATTCTAGCTGTGTCTATATCAGTTAATAGTCGATTTTTTTAACAGCATAAGCTGCCGAACTCAGCCTACCAGATTTTTTTTTAATATGTGGACACCATTACAATTTAGCATCTATTATTAATTTACCAAAACTACTAGTTAGTCTTGACCACTCAATTTGTAAATCTAAACTACTATTCTGTTACTTATACTAGCTGAGTGCAGTTTAATTAGATGACGTTAAATTAGTTATTCTTACCAAAATACTTTTGTATAATTGAGCATAAATAAGGTATATTCAACAAAGACAAATTAAATCACAGCTATCGTTGTGATAACCTGGTACTTTTAGTAATTTAAGCACACGTTTTGGGTTCAATTTACTAAAAGTGTTTGTTCAATTTGCTAAAAATGATTGTTGAATTTACCAAAACTACTAGTTAGTCTTGACCACGTCAAATTGTAAATCTAAACTACTATTCTATTACTTTAACTAGCTGAGTGCAGTTTAATTACATGACGTTAAATTAGTTGTTCTTACCAAAATACTTTTGTATAATTGAGCATAAATAAGGTAAATTCAACAAAGACAAATTAAACCATAGCTATTGTTATGACAACCTGGTACTTTTATTAAATTTAGCATACGTGTTGGGTTCAATTTACTAAAAGTGTTTGTTCAATTTGCTAAAAATGTTTGTTGAATTTACCAAAACTACTAGTTAGTCTTGACCACGTCAATTTGTAAATCTAAACTACTATTTTGTTACTTTAACTAGCTGAGTGCAGTTTAATTACATGACGTTAAATTAGTTGTTCTTACCAAAATACTTTTGTATAATTGAGCATAAATAAGGTAAATTCAACAAAGACAAATTAAACCATAGCTATTGTTATGACAACCTGGTACTTTTATTAAATTTAGCATACGTGTTGGGTTCAATTTACTAAAAGTGTTTGTTCAATTTGCTAAAAATGTTTGTTGAATTTACCAAAACTACTAGTTAGTCTTGACCACGTCAATTTGTAAATCTAAACTACTATTTTGTTACTTTAACTAGCTGAGTGCAGTTTAATCGGATGACGTTAAATTAGTTATTCTTACCAAAATACTTTTGTATAATTGAGCATAAATTAGGTAAATTCAACAAAGACAAATTAAACCACAGCTATTGTTGTGACAACCTGGTACTTTTAGTAATTTTAGCACATGTGTTGGGTTCAATTTACTCAAAATGTTTGTTCAATTTGCTAAAAATGTTTGTTGAATTTACCAAAACTACTAGTTAGTCTTGACCACGTCAATTTGTAAATCTAAACTACTATTCTGTTACATTTACTAGCTGAGTGCAGTTTAATTACATGACGTTAAATTAGTTGTTCTTACCAAAATACTTTTGTATAATTGAGCATAAATAAGGTAAATTCAACAAAGACAAATTAAACCATAGCTATTGTTATGACAACCTGGTACTTTTATTAATTTTAGCACACGTGTTGGGTTCAATTTACTAAAAGTGTTTGTTCAATTTGCTAAAAATGTTTGTTGAATTTACCAAAACTACTAGTTAGTCTTGACCACGTCAATTTGTAAATCTAAACTACTATTCTGTTACTTTTACTAGCTGAGTGCAGTTTAATTGGATGACGTTAAATTAGTTATTCTTACCACAATACTTTTGTATAATTGAGCATAAATAAGGTAAATTCAACAAAGACAAATTAAACCACAGCTATTGTTGTGACAACCTGTAACTTTTAGTGATATCAGCCAACGTGTTGCGTTCAAATTACTAAAAATGTTTGTTGAAGAAATGACGAAATGAAACAATTTTTTTTAGTAGAATTTACTGTTGAGTTACATAATTATTTGTTGATATCTAATATATTTTTTTATTAAAACTACTAAATGCATGCGGGTTGATTAAAAAAACTACATATTTGTTAATTCAAACAATATATTTTGTAAAAGATTTGTCAATTGACCAAATAAGCAGTAAAATGAACAAAACAGAAATTAACCGAATAGGTTTTGTAATATTAATATGTGATTTTGTTTGTTTTAACTACATGGGCACTAGTAAGCACAACGAATGTGAATTTGTTATTTTAAGCGTGTCGGTTTTGTAATTTTAACCTATGTCTAGTAAATTTAACCGAAAAAAAATCAACCGAAGCACTTTTGGTTATTTTAACCTGTTTTGTTCTCTCAGTGTAGATACAACGTTATACGATTCAGAGATTTATATTTTAATTACGCCTGGAACTAAATCAACTGACATTGTTTTTTCCATCTAATGGACTTTTCATAAAAAATGTGTCTGGCATTTTGGTGAAAATGGAATGATATTTATTTGAATATTCATCGTTTTTATCCGCCGTAGTATAGTTGTGATGAAGGTGGACCAAGAAAAATAGCTTTTATATTGTTTTCCTAAAACATAAAAGAACTGCAATAATAAAAGTAGTGATAACCAAGTGGGTAGCATGCTTGCCTCGATAACGAGGATTGCAGGTTCCAATTCCGGGTCGTACCTCTCGGATTTCTAGATTTCATGTGCAAAACTATTTTTTAACCATGAGTATCACTTGCTAAATGGTGAAGGAAACATCGTGAGGAAACCTTCATGTCTGAGAGAACACCTCGAAAGACAAGTGAAGTCCGGCAACCAGCACTGGGCCAACTTGGTGGACTATGGCCTTAATCCCCTGTCATTGATGGGAGGCCTGTGCCCAACAAAGGGACATTAAAAGGACTAGTATTAATATTTATTTTCTCCTCGCCGCTTCCTCAATTGTAATGATAGAAATTATATCACAGAATAAGTAAATCAAACATGTTCATGGATGGCGGGTCAGATCAGCTGCGCTGCATGTGCCTAGTGAATGTAGCGTCTCGATCTACTGCCGCCTTCCTACCTAGACAAGTATGCTCCATCGTAGATCTCATCGTCACTTACCATCAGGTGAGATCGAGATCAAATACTTGCCTATAAAGTAATAAAAAAAAAAAAAAAAAAACAGGTGTAATATTACCTAAATCTTATCAAAAGAATATAAGTAGGTTAAATTGCTCCATACCTACATTTCGAACACAAGTCGAAGCTTTATAAAGGTCAGCGGGGATGCGAGTAAATGAAATTACCCGGAGAGGATGCCGTTTTAAGGCACATTTATCAACTCCGGGGATCTTAAATCTCAAAAGGTAAGAAATAATATTTTATCTCTGCAGGCGCTTTATCAGAGCCCACTTAATTGATTTGTATAACACCCTATAAAATTTGGAATAAACTCTATTGGATTGTAAGAAGATTATTCATAGATTAATGGTTTTAATGTTAACATAATAAATATACAGCAACCGGCGACCCAAGGGCTGGTATATCCTCGCTCAGTGTGTAGGTTTGGCTATTCAGCGAGGAAATGCGGCCAGCATCTTGGGCACGCTACCGCATGGGCCAATTTTTTTTACACTTTTCTATTCTTTTTAATTTATATTTGTTTTGTATAATAATGTATTTTCCTTTAAATCTTTAGTTTGTAAATAATCAAAATGTTAATATTGTGAAATAAAAATCAAATGCAATCGTTATTAATATTAATTTTTATTCATGAAGACCAGAAAAGCACAAAATATTCAACTTAAAAATATGTACCGAAGATCCGGAAAAATGGTTCCACTCAGAAGACCTGAAAAGAAATTCAAGTGCTGCACTTTAACTAAATGAAGGATATACATAGATGCATTCCCAGGAACAGCAACGTTGGGTGCAGGCAACACGATTGTCACAATGCCAGAAATTATACTAAAGCAGTACTTAGCTCGTTAAATTAAAACTCGCATAGAATTATTTCTCTAAAGTTAGTGTACTACAAAAATGCTTCTCAATACTTTTCGAGTACCATTGACCTTAGAGTTGTAATCATCTCTACAAATAATATTCTTACTATGATCTCTACATGCTATGTGTAAGTATATAAGTTGATTAAACTCCAGGCAGTTATTCCTGCCACTGCACGGTGTCAAAGGTCAGGTCAATTTAAGGCATGCACTGGACTATACTAATATAGCATATGAGCCGCCAATCATGACACGGCATAGTATTTCACGTCAAGGCCGATCTCCCGTGGCCCATATGGGTCACACACGGCTAAATTTAAATGCGTCCTAAATATAGCATAAAGGTATGTTCATTGAAGGTGTTACATTTGTAAGCATTTATTATTAGAGCGGTGATGGTAAGTATATCCAGCAGTTGTCAGAATGGATGTGTAAAATAAAAGAAGTTTTTGTAACTTTATATGTTTTATTCCTTCTATACGAGCTTTGCTTTCTTACAAACTATGAATCTCTGTTTAAAGTAACATTTTATGAGAACTTTACGTTTATGTAGGAGTTCTCCCTCATATAATAATTCCTATGCAAAGTGTTGTCAAGTAATATATTTATTTATCCTGTCAAACATTATGATTATAATATATTAAAATCAACCATTCGCCAAAGAATTATTGACTACGTAATAGCGAAACTGTTAAAACAGCAGAGAAAGCAGGCTAAAAATATCATACTAATAAGATTGTTTTCCCCTCTTTTATTAGCTAAGAATATTAGGCAATAAAAAGTTGATTGTCTTAAATAATTTGAAAGGAAAGATAACAGAGGAATATTATTTTCTGCGGACGACTATAAAGTTTCAGAGGTCTAGCTATTATAGACATTAAAAAGAGGCTCAGTCTTATCAAGACATTATGAACATTGGCCATTTATTAAGAACCTATGTGTGAACATATGTGATCTTTGCAGAAAACGACCAACATCGATTAGATCGATACAGTAGTGTAATGAAAAGGTTCGTTAGTTTTCAAATTTATTCATTTGACGTTTCGCGAGCACATGTTACCTTTTCAAACTATGTCACAGAACAAACTGTTGCACAGCAAATTATGTTTAATTGTTCGATAACAAAGTCCAAATTTACTAAAATTGAATGTGTTATTTTTTTTTGTTGTCTTATATTTTGACGTGCCAGTTATATTTTAATATATACGGAGTGATTATATCCTCTTCTTCTTTTTTTTTACGAAATGAGATGCGATGAAATAAAATGGATATGAATATGGCCTCACCCACAACTTAGCGGGTATTTTGCCCAATGTCAAGTAATTAATAGCAATAACAAATTCAATAAATACACATTATAAATAAAATAATGGATGTGACATGATGAAATGAAAATGGCGTTCTTCCTTATATCCTCTCTATATGTGATGATTAAAACTGCCTGTCAATGTCACTGTCATTGCATTCTTTTTATTTTCTTAATTTTTTATGTTTGCAATCGGGTAAAAATAGTGTCATTTCTGCCAGTGACGACTTCTTTTAAACTTTTATAATTTTATTGATATGATGAAGTAAGCAAAACAATTATTCCATAGATTCTATAGTAAACGCGTCAAAATCAACATTTTACATGCTACACTTTTTGACCTATGCGTGGCATCTATTAACATGTTGGCAGTACTGTTTCTTGCACTGGAATGTTGGCATTATGGTTTTAGACGTCTTCCAAGAAAACGTTGACTATAGAGTGACGAACCTTTTCATTCAGCTGATGATTAATCTGATAATGTTAACCCGCAAGAGCACTTTCAACATAGACTATTCGATATTAAAGTTTAAACTCACCTGATACTGAAGTCATACATAAATAGGCACGTACGTGTACCATACATGTATTATCATTCAACAACCGTTGTAGCAAGCGTTTATTATCGTACCGTAGCGATTACACGTTAGTTCCTACCCAACGCTAATGTCACCCCAGGCTAATGTATCATAAGCCTAACAGATGTACACGCTCCTTCTGAAACAAGAGTATTACCCTAATTAAAGTACGGAATTGGCTCGCGGCAGCCCGGATCCCTTTTACGACCAATCATAAAACAGGCTTTAGAGTGCACCATAAAGCAACCTACTCGCACTGAATTTTTACAGGACCTCGCAGGTTTATTTGGAAAATTAAATTCACAGCTCCTGGATTTTATACCGCGGCGGATCAGAAATTACTGGGTAGTTGAGAAAATAGGGTTTAGCGCTTTCTTAAGCTGTGGGTAATTTCCATGGTAACCCTAATTTTATGAACATTGGCGGGTCACATAATATGCGGTATCGTAATGATTGCAACGTAACCGCTGTTAGTTTGAAACGGGAAAAATCTGCAGAACAACATATACACAGTCTATAAATATTATATTTTGTATGGCACCCATTATTTATAATAAGCTACCGATGGAATAGAGTGAACTGAATGCTATGCCATTTAAAAATAAATTAAAAAATATTTTATAAACAGAGCATACTATAGTATATCAAATTTATTAAAAGATGCAATTTAGTATACCTGCTATGTAATTAATTTAATAAATCATTATAGTGATAAATACTCAATAAAAATAATATATTTGTACGCCATAAAAGCTAAACATTTATGCACATAATTACAACTGTTCATCTTGCATACTATAAGTATGCATACTCATGTTTTTACAAATAAATATATCTCTATCTTTAAAGTCTATAGATAACAATAAGTTCAAATACTTAGCAAAATATTATTTTAAAAATAAACCTTCCCAATAAAAATCAGCGTTAATACCATATATTGCGACGATAAACAGCCAATAGATGCATAGTTCTAGTTTGTGATAAATGGTCTCCACCGCCTGCGCGGCTACCGCACTGTGAGTTAATAAAAGCCAACCGTTCCAGCGTCGCGTCGAGTAATTTAATTTTCCACGAAGAATTTTAGCCACCGTTTCATTTAACTCTGCATTACCGGCTTGCATTATTTCCATGACGTGCCATCGCTTATCAGTTGCTTATCCTTGCCATTTTTAAAGCCAACACCAAAAAAAGTGGTTCATATTTTATACTTGGACGCCTTGCGTATGTTAATTTTTAAGAAATAATAATAACAATGAATAATATTTTCATTTTTTTTTATTACATCATAGGCAAGTATTTGATCTCGATCTCACCTGATGGTAAGTAACGATGAGATCTACGATGGAGCATACTTGCCTAGGTAGGAAGGCGGCAGTAGATAGAGACGCTACATTCACCAGGCACATGCAGCGCAACTGATCTGACCCGCCATCCATGAAAGGCAACACCGAACATCATGCCGGAACACGGCTAGGCCGCTTGGCGACATGGCTTTGTTCAGTGGGTGGTGACTAGCCACGGCCGAAGCCTACCACCAGTAGAGTTGTCACCTGGTTGGCACCACCCAGGGTCACGTGTAGGGTATCTCGAGGGTACTTAATTCTCCTACGGACGAAGGTGACTCGACCCCTTTCATGTTAAGTTACGAGTTTTATTATAAGTGGTTTAAGGGAATTATGTCAATGATACTTTGCTGTTTTAAATTAAAGGAAAATTAAATAGAAAAATAAGATCCTGTTTGACAATTTAACTGAAATAATACAGCGAATATACACACATATAATAAATAAAAAAATGTATAAAGCATTATGGAAACTGAAATAGTTATGAAGTCTTAGTAATATATGTATAACATATATATGGCATCTCGATATCAAAAATAATTAGTTGAGACATTACAATTTTAGTTACAGATAGTTCGAATTATTGTTCGCGAACTTGTCCACGTACGTACCATCTCACGAATGTCTAGGTATAGTTAACCATTGTGATGGTCTAACAAGCAACTTTCGTTGTGTCGTCGAGTTCCGCTATTGTCAAGAAAGGCCACGAAGCGTCTGAATGAGTGAGGCCCAAAGGTCGGCCCGCCTTATATCTATTGAGAACACTTTGTACAATAAATAGCCTGTCTACCTTTTCTACGTGTCGAAGGAAATTGTTATACATGTCGAGTACGCTTGATAATGTTCCAGATGTGTCCATCAGAAGGGTGTTAGTGCAAGGCCACCTACAATATATTGTTTATTTGAATTAACGCGGAACCTCACTATACGTTTGTTAAGTAACAAAAATATAATCATGATTTCTTATATTTACGCGAATACCACACATTGAAATGAAACTAATTTTTGGATCAACTAAATATGAGGTACCCCAGTTCAAACTATGATAATAGGACGTCAACCACCTCAGTTCTCTCGTGATCAAGGTTGCTATAAATGCAAAAAATAGGTGAATCAGTTTCTTATAATTAAAATAATTTCCATCTCGTAAAAAAAAATCAGTCTGCTATAAAAAAAATTCAGAGGCTTGTAAACTTATATTTTTCTATGAATTACATATTACAACTGTGCTAACACAGGTCATAACAAATCGATAAAGCTGTTGCAAGATAGGCAAGAATTCATTCAAAGGGTGTTTATTCATCTCACGAATCTGTTAGACTGACGCGAGTGAGCGAACGGTCTAATCGAGCCAGTCCCGCAAACCTATCAGCGATGCTGGTGCTCGGGCTAGTAAAGGGAAGCTTTAAATATCGATTATATTGTAAGATATTTGTAATGTGAGTAGAGAAGCAGCACTGCGGGGGTTTGAACCTATTTCCATAAAGTATGGAAGCTATAAACCGGAGTATCTACTAAATTTAGTTCACGGGGCGCATGCCCCGTCGATTCACCCGGAAAATATGAAAATCAATTTTGCCAGCGTAGGTACATAGCTGTGTACATTAAACTACACACTTAAGAACCAGATTAACTGTGTATCTCCTAATTTCATTTTTTTTTAAATATAGGTTGGACAACATGTTAGTAATATCTAAATTAAAAAATCATGTCACAAAAAATAACGTTTAAACAATGTAAAAAATATTCGATTTGAACCTGTAGTCCATTTCAAATAAATTATTTGAATTTGAAGCATATACATGTTGTACGAAAAATGTGTTCAGAGAGTTGAAGGCCTGTTTACTTATAAAAGCGATACCTAGTTAAAATATTGTATACGCTAATTATAGCTATGTGAAATATAAAAAAGCTTTCTAGCTAATGTTATTTACGGCGCAAAGAGTTACTAGTAAATTACATTACTAGTCATCCAGGTTATATTTACGTGACGAATACTAAAACAAAAATTTACTTAACCAAGTTGGCACCGTGACTAGTGTAGAATATTTTTTTATTTATTTTCTCATGGCCCAGGCGTTTGTATTTTAAAAGTTATGTCTGAAATTTTAGATAATTTCATTTACCATATTTTTATTGATCTACTAAATTCATGCGTTTACTAAATCATTTGACCGAATATAACAATCGATTTTCTCATGTCAAAACAAGTATTAAAAATAATTTGCTGAAAAAATATGGAATAGAAGAGCTACGTATATAAATTGTTTTTTAGAAGTCAAGCCAACTGGAAAACATCAGTTTATTCTGTATAATAAAGAGAAGGGAAAGAAAAAATACTACGTTATCGAGCTCAACTTCTGACTACCAACACGAATTTAATTATTGTGAAATTTTAGCCCAATTATTTTCAACCATTACCTACTGCGAGCTCGTTATAATTCAAGTGAATTATATTTTTTCCAGCAATAATTAGCAACGACTGCCTAATTACATAATTAATGATATTAAAGGACTTCGCAATTTGTATTCATCGCATCCAAGAAGTGGCGATAATACTTCGAATTTGTATCGTGCTTCCGATTATAATATTATTTTATAGGTACTTAAGTAAGTACATATGGAGCGTACATATTTAAGTGGTTTTAGATGATATAGGCGGAGAGCGTAGGAGATAAAGGCAGTTAATCGGCTTTCCTTTTGTACCTCCGAGAAGAAATGTTTTTTCCATCGCGCAGTTTGTAATATGGATTTCAAAGGCGGAATTTTAACGCCCAAGGGATGTTTTTATGCTTAGACTCAGGGAAATTGGACAAATTGAATTTTGTTTTCTGTTTGAATATAATGTACCTTTGCCTGGCTGCATAAACGCGGGTTGTTTTTATCGCAGGATCTAATGTATCATGTGAACTTTCACAAAATGTGTGTTCGTAGATAGGTACTTACACAGCTAAGTGTGCCTAGTCATGCCAGTCAAATGCCTGTGTTCTTTTTAGCGCTATTTATTCTCTAGATCGGTAGTATACTTCTAAAATGTATTATACCAAACACACATTTAAATAAAACTTCTTGCGTACAAGTAACATCATTTTAAAAACTTTGATAACTAGTTATGTGCTCGACTATACCCAATGTAGTCATCCCATCCGACATCAGCTAGGTATTAATTCACTGACAAACACATATTATACAGGTACACTTAAATACAAAATATTTCATCCTACCGTGCAATTTCGGAAACGAAGACCTGATTATGTTTGGGTCAATAACTCAAGTACGACATTGCTTTAGACAGCTGACTCCGAACCTTGACCCAAACCGAGTTCTCAACCGCTTGTATTTTCGAAATGAAACGCCTGGTTTTTCATTTATAATGCACACAGCTCACAGGCCGAGATGAGTTCCAGTGAACAAGAAACGTTATAACAAATGGTTCGCTAATAATCGGTAAACGTGAAATGCGTATGGTAGGTAGCTCTTGTGTAATGAGAATAAGCGAATGTAATTTCGTATATTACTTATACATAGAGATGTTAACAACTAACAGATTTGTGTATTCAAACGAACATACAAATAGGTAAGGAACTTGAAAATAAAATTTAAAATAGAATAATAAATTGAATCAGACTTGAACCGGAAGTAATCAATATAACCAATGTCAAATCAATTGGTCATCAAATCATTGAAATAAAACAATTTTTACGAATATCATCTCGTTTATTTTATTATTTTACGTTGGAATTAGATTTGATGAGTCTAAAGGTTCTCAAAATAAAAAAATCTACTTTTCCGAAGTCTAATGGTAAAAAGCACATGTTCCCGCGAAAAGTAAGACGGAAATAACACTCTATAATAGAATAGTCAAACCTTTTTCAGCCCTCAAGTGCTTCGCCACGCTCAACTCGGAACAAGTGAATTTCAATGAAGTGAAAAAGAACACAAATCCGCCTTTTTCACTTAATAAAGAAGTAGGCACTCGAACCAAAGTATTGCTAAGTATTCACGAGACGAAATATTTTATCAGATTCTGGTCCATCATTAAGGCAAATTCAACCTTTTTGAAGTTCTGTGACTTTTTTAGTTCGACGATTTATCATAAACTCTTTACAGTTGAAAAATTGCAGTTTTCGCTTCGAATCGCGAAGTTTTGGATCGAGATCATAAAGTTGGCTATCCCGCGGAGCGACGATCCAAAAAGCATTAGTCACAATGGCCGAGAGATAACACGTCTTTCGAGACTTGAGTAATCCTTTAGTTAGTTGTAGGGTTTAGAAATTATTTTAGTTGAACCTTTTTATTATTTTATTAAAACTTTACACACAAAAATAACCATCAATTCTTATAAATGGTGATTAAATGTCATCATTATTTGAGACAAAAATTTTAATCTTCACTTTTAAACGTTTTATATTTATCATTATCTTCAAACACAAGCAACTCCTTGCTTAAATGGAGACTCGAAAACCTGTAAAATTTTCTACCATAAGTTGAAGAAATAAACCATTTTTATTTTTAATTATTCTTACGGACAAAAACATATCCAGCTATAACCTGCTATATCAATGATAGCAAAGATTTTTCAGCATTTTAATGATATATATAGCTACTTCGATACTCTCCAATGTGTGTATTTAACTTTTACCGGTCTAGCGCTAATTTAGCATGATAGCATCACCTTATGGCTTCAGTTAAGTGTACTAGCATATGCAGCATTACAAAGCCTTTATTATTCAATATTTAACCATATAAATAAATCACTGCTCATATTCGTTATTTTGGTATGCCTAGACATATTCGCAGATAAATAATCGACGATGTCTGCTAGACATTAGATTGAAACAAAATGGGATTCGCTTTAAATTCAATTGCAACAAACCAATGCATTAACAGCAAACAGTTATGATAGCACGAATTCATAAACATAAAATAAATGACGGATTTATCATTTATGCTTAGTAATATAGTGAACTGTTATTAGCTATTCGTTATTATTTACCATGAGGTTAACGTCGTCTTTCTATTTTTAAAATAGCCTAATGAGGCAATTTTAAAGAAAGGGACCCACACAAGGGTTGGTATAATATTGCCGACAAATCAACTTTGCGAGCATCTATAAATTGATCTAATCCCGTATGATTATATCATTTTATACATGCACGCAAGTATTTTTTTTTATATTTGGAATTGTTTGTCATAATTTTTCTTTCGTGAGTTTGATTAATTTCAAAGTTCAAATTAATACAGATTATATTATCAATTCACACCTAGTGTGTTCTGAAATAGTATTGTAGAACCAAATTTTAAATAGATCCTAATGTAACATGAGACGCTGAGTTTTAACGATCTGGGCCCTTTGTTTTAAAATTCCTAATCATCCGCTGAAATTAAAGGACATTATACACAAAAAAACAACTGAATACACGGTGCGTACTGGTGCTGACCAGGGCAATTGAACATTCACAAAGGACTACCGGGACGGAATACGGTGTCCTAATGGAACCGGTCTTATTAAATATTGAATAATGATGTTGAATGTGTGAGCGCAGGAGGGAACAGGCTAATTTAAATAAAATATAACAGGCACGTGTACTTAGATATCAAAATGTATATTAAAGTACAGTTATAGCTTCTAGACTGAAATAAAATAGCCGAACCAAGAGGTTTCCACCGCATTAAGAAACAGGTATTGACATTAATACTTTTACAGACAGCGCAGGTATACTTTGGATGTGATTTTAATCAGTTATGAACGTACAAATCTCTTGCTAAGTCATCCCAGATCAACTACCAAACGACGTAAGTGGTAAATACACCGAGGGCCGTGCGGGTAAAATTATAAACTTAAGGTGGAAGCTCAGGTCAGGACGCGAAATTCAAAATGCCAATGGTTTTTATTTTTTTACGAAAAATTTGGACATCTTTACGATGTAATTTAGTTTTTATATGTTTAGGAGGAAATGCAGCCAGCATTCTTGCCACCATTCCACGCGGACAAGGCCTTTTTGATACCTAGTTTGTTTTAATATCATTTATATTTAAATAAATAAGTCATATTGCAAGAAAAAAAAATAAGTTTTTATATAAATTAAAAAAATTAAAACCATTGGCATTTTGAATTTAGCGCCCTGACCTGAGCTTCCACCTTAAATTAATTATACAATGATTATTTAATTAAAATACAAGACTTACCACATTTTGAAAGGAACGTTATCGACAAGACTCTATAGAGTAGAGAGAAAACACAGATAACCTTATAAATACAGATAATTTTGCACAGATTATTGTCCAGTACCTACGCAAATTAAAAAATTAAATTGTATGAATTATAAAATAAATACTACGTTATAATCTTTGCTTGTTTCTACAGTGTAGCGAACAATAGTGCTGTGACTGAAAGTGGTATAAAGTATTGAAATCCGTTAATATTTTAATTAAACATAGGTTTGAAACGCGACATTGTTCGCATGATTAATACATTTACCCGCACTCAAAGGTGGCCTCGTTGCATTCGGCACATTTATCACTGCTTCATCTACTGCTCTACTAAATTAATTACCGCCCACATTTATTGTTAAGCTTTGGGAAACATAATAATCTAACAATGTCTAACCAAGGATCAGATTAGTCTACCATCCTACCGTTGCATTGAAACTCGGACACAATACATGAATTTAGTATCTGCTGATAAGTGTTGTATATGGCTTTAATGATTAAGAGAAAGTGGAAAAGTATATGAGACGTCTTCTTCTGAGTCAATAATAGTAGTCTCTAGTACTTCAGTATATAACAATGTAAATGAAGTTGCGTTTCTCGAGTCACTTAGGCAACATTGTTGGGCAGCAACGGATGTTGAAATGAGTTCTCATAAAACGGTACATTTTAAAATGGTGCATTGATTTTTTTAGTTCGGCGGCCAGCATTCATGTGGATAAACTTTTTGGGAGATATAAAAACATTGGCTGTCTGCTCGGATACATATTTGTATTTCCCAACGGTAGAACATAAAACATTTGAACTACAATTTTGTATGTCAAAAATACAATGCAAATACATTGAATAGAGCTTCACTCTTAAATTTGTAGCAAGTTTTCATAATTTACAAAACATTTGGCCAGTGAAAGGTGACAGGACACACGAGTCTTGTGTGTCCTCTCATGCGTCTTGTCAACAATGGACCCCGGACACAGTTAAATGGTTTGACTTAGCACGTGGATTTTGGTTTAAGTCCAGCCGATTTGATCGTTAACACCAATTGTTCGACAGTTCGTGTAACATCCACGTATTTGAAGCATGTTGATGGAATTCTCATACATGCGACAAACGAATAGGACTTGCCTTAATAACTAGCTAAGTGGCGTTTAGCCCTGTTTCAAACAGACATCAAACGGTTTGATCAAACACGTAATAATTAAGTTGAGTCAAACTATTTGACAGTGTCCGGGGCCATTAAGAGTCTGTCAGAAGTAATGTTTATTTGTTCACATAGTTATATATATTAAATCAAAGAATTTGAAATCCAAGCCTTGCAATAAAAGGAATAGTTTTGAAATCGTGCCCGCGTGTGATGTAGAAATTGCATGCGCAATACGATCAGACATTTGAGCGCAAGCAATTTCTCAAGACAATAAAACGAATAAATCCGAAGCGACGCGAGCATTCAACTTGGTCTATGCAATGTCGTGTTTCAATCCAATTCATTGAAATTGCTTTTTTTTAAATAAACTCCACCTCAAATTTACACGAATATTCTGCATTTTTGGTATATAAGTACGGATGTACTATTGTGCATCTATATTTTGACAATGATATAAGGTTAGAACCTATAATATAGTATTGTTTTACAAACTGAACAAATTAAATAGATACAAAAGTAAAGTTGAAAATTTAAATTAGCTAGGTAAGTTACACTTCAATTCGAGATGTTAAAATAATTTTGTTTAATGCCATCTGATGAATGAGTATTATGTCATTCTCACTACCATTGATAAGAAATAGATATAGGCAAAGCCTGTACATTGCACCTGTAAATATGCTATTTAGTATTGTACCTAAAATATAAACACATAAGTACCATATTTATATACTAGCCACCAATACGTGTAACACGCTATGCTTACAGGCTACGATTTAGAGAATAAGATAAATGCAAACAAAGCTCTAAAATTGATTGATCCCAGTCCCATCCTCTGCCATAAAATATCGTCATGAATATGACACTAATTGCTACGAGGCGCTACGCTACTGCTACGCCGTAGACCCTACGCCGTCGTAAACGGTCATTGTACCGGAGCTATCGCAGCAAGGTTATAAGGAAGTATAATATAGCGAGTTCACAAGAAATACATTTTATTTTAATTACTCAAGATATCGGTTTAAGTACCATTTGTGAAACCTTAATCGTAACAGATAAAAATATTTTTTTATTGTTGATCGCAACCTCTTATCAATGGATCTGAACGTAATATGTTTACTATAAACGATCCCCGTACCCCCACGCAAACACACTGCCGAGCTGACCTTCCACAAATGTTGTTATCATTATTCAAATAAAAGTAATGTCTTACCGTTTAGACAGCCGCCTGAAGATACGCCGAGGAAACGCACACTCACATGACACAACAATTTGTTTTGTTCCCACTGGCGCGCACGTAGCGCGGTTAGCTGGTCATATATTGATATCACTTGTGACAGTTTATTGGTGTTAGTAACACAGTCGGCAGCTGTCAGTGGCTGGTGTAGGAGTCGGGTGGTTAGGAGCGCGGGCCGGTCGCGACTGAGTTGGCGGCGCGCGCCCCCGGGTCCGCCCGCCGGTCGATATACGCGGCAGAATAAACACGCCGTACGAGCTCGTAGGCTAGGTGTTGCCAGCCTCACCTCGCCGCCGGTGATGCCGGTAAGGATGTTTGCCGCCATTCAGCCCTTTGTGCTATCCGATATGCAGCACAGTGTAAGCACTCGAGGATGTGCACCGATTAAGACTAAAATGAATTAAATATGCGGGTACCCTAGTTTAAACTATGACACTGCGACGTCTAACACCTTAATTCTCCGGTAACCATGATTGCTGTAAAGCAGCCGAAACGTCGGGCACGTAAATACTTAAAATAAACGCGATAAAATATATGAAATTAGTTTTACTTCAATGTGTAGTATTCGCGAAAATAAAAGATCAATATAAAATGAATTAATTATGATTGCATTGAGAATGATTTTTGTTTCTTTCTACACACATCAAAAATATTCAGCTGTACATCTACTATCTACACGTAGGTACTTATATTAGTTTTTTTTTATTCATGAAAACCATTATTACAGTATATTGGTGTAGCTTAGCACAAGATGTTCCGCTACAACTTTACCACCCGTTCGGAATGCCGATTCTATGGAGAAGAACAGGCAAGAAACTCAATGGTTGATCTTTTTTAAAATAATCTTATAAATGTTGGAGCATTACATTGATATGGCTATGTGAGAACAATGTACAGGACCGGCTAGGCAGGTTTGAGTAGCTGGTTAAAAAGTACTAACCCTAAGTAATTAATTACAAGTTGATGACAACATGTTCCCACTTTTATACATGAAGATGACATTATGAATATATTAAAAGAAAGCCCAAAGGCAACCTCACCAGAGCCATTAACTTGCATCTTGCAATGTTAGTAATTCGCATCAAATTGCCATGCTATTCTCAAGTCCTAATGAAATATGGCGCCAATGTGTTCCTCCGAACGTGAGTGTCAGACATGTTTTACACTCACGAACCCATTCGATATGCAATAGTTATTTGGCCGCGGTTTCAGTATAATTTACATGTAACCTTCACTTATCTCAGATTGAATTTCCATAATAGCACCATCTGTAGTCAGACGGGATCGTCGTGCAGTTTTGTCATACCACTATCTATTTTGTGGTTATCTTTATGAGATATTGTAACGAAATATATACAGAATCAAATTTGATATTTAAATTTGAATTGTTCGTGGATGCAATCCGCTTAGTGTAGAACACTTTAACATAAACAAATTCTAGAATACAACATCCAATGTGAGTCGTTGATCTCATACATACATTAAAATGATTATTTAACTGATTCTGGGGGTCGAGTCACTTTCGTCCGTAGAAGAATTAAGTACCCTCGAGATACCCTACACGTGACCCTGGGTGGTGCCAACCAGGTGACAACTCTACTGGTGGTAGGCTTCGGCCGTGGTTAGTCACCACCCACTGAACAAAGCCATATCGCCAAGCGGCCTAGCCGTGTTCCGACATGATGTTCGGTGTTGCCATTCATGGATGGCGGGTCAGATCAGTTGCGATACATGTGCGTAGTGAATGTAGCGTCTCGATCTAATGCCGCCTTCCTACCTAGGCAAGTATGCTCCATCGTAGATCTCATCGTCACTTACCATCAGGTGAGATCGAGATCAAATACTTGCCTATAATGTATATAAAAAAAAACTATGATCATTTTGCTGGCACGGTTTCCATAGAATCAGAAGGTCGTTCATATTCATGAATTCAGATTCGGTTTGATAAGTAAACAGCGCTGTGTTGAATCCGACTCACTACGAAATATAACCATATACATAAAATAGAGCTATTGGGTACGCTCATACGCAATAGGTAAGTTATAAAAGCAAAATGTCAAACACGCAGAATGTCAAGACGGTGTAAGTTTTCGCAAAATGTCAAACCAGCACTAATATAACATATCAGTTCTAATTAGCTGCATTATTTTTTTTTTTTTCAAAATAAACGTGTTCCTTTAATGGGTTCGAAAACTAATTTTTCAAAAATCGAATAATGTTGTTTTAGATTTTCATCACAATCGGTATCGAGAGTCCTTCAAACATTTTACTCTATTCCCTATAGTTTCGGATTTACCCATCCACGCACACTTGAAAAATTCACCATGTATACCTTACACGCTTTCCTTGAAAGAGATGAGGAAATAATACTTTATGTAAACCGATTTATTTTACCCGAGACACGATACAACAAATCTCTCATTGAATATTCACCTCGCAATATTAATAGGATGAAGCAACAAACCTAGTAGACAATGTTTATAATTGACCCCTTTACCGGTAGTCGAGATATTGGCTACTTCCTTACAGCTTACACCCCGCAAGTACTTTTTAATAGTATTCGCGTGACCATGGTTGCTGTAAAGCAGCCGAAACGTCGGGAACGTAAAAAACACAATATAACGCGATAAAATCCGTAAAATTAGTTTTATTTAAATGTGTAATATTCGCATAAATATAAGAAATCATTTTTTTTTTATTCCGCATTAATCGCGTGCGTACCTGCATTGATAATATGTTAACAGGACTTATATACTAAGATTTAAGCTGTAGAAAATGAATTTTGATGAAATGACAATTCTGCAGCGGTTTAAATCGAAGCTTAATAATCCTAAAGCTTGTGTAGACATAAAAGTTTCTCAGAGAAGCTGAAGTGTGCATTATTAGTGTTTGCATATAGCAGAGTATGCAATATAAAAGCTTTTGGTCAGGTTTACCAACCCTGCCCTGAGCATTTAATGGATTTCATTGGGAATAACAAAAGTCCATTTTCGTTTTACATTTTCTTTATTTTTTAAATCTCACTAAATATTAACATCAGAAAAAAAATAAAAATAAAAATGATATGAAAACAAACTATGTATCAAAATGACAAGTCCATTCGAATACATAATGTGGTTCTTTGAAAATATTCTTAAAAAGCTGTAATCTCAAATCTTTATAGATTGGTAGAGCTTGATTATAGTGAAGCAGTTGTTTATGTTCAATGTTGAGCAAGAATTATTATAATAAAATGTTTTATTTTATTAGTAATTTGTAATTGAACCATGTACCCGATCTTTACCGTTACAACGCTTTTCTGAATTGTTATACGACTATAATTTAATAATAATTTACAAAACTCCGCAGAATGTTCACATTTGCATGAGAAAATATTATCTAAATTGGTATTGGCTACAATTTGAAATTGGGAAAATTGCTTACTGATAGTTGGCAGAGTTGTTTCATCGGCGTGTTGACATTAATGTGTTTATAATGAAAACTTTGGGGCGGGCGGGATCGGTGTCGCCCTCTGAGACACACAGACACAAAGTTTTCATAACTTTACAACATTTATATCAATTTAGCAAAATACGGCGATGTGTATTGTGGTATATAAGAAGGGCTCAGTTGAAGAAATAAATTTACGAAATCCTTAAGTATTTCAAGTATTTATTTTTAAATTTAATTTATAAAGCAAATTGTAAGAGTTTCTTTGAATATATGGTAATTCTATAACAATAAATAAGTAAGAATTTATAAATTATATGATTGCACTTTATTAAAAGCACAACTCCATCTTCATTAAACTACAAACAATTCTTCTTTAAAAAACAAAATCAGAAATAAAGAGAATACCTACTACCATAAACAGAGTTCAGTTAACACGTGCAAAAACACTTTTACACTACAATTCATCTTCATTCCGCCACATGCATATTTTAGGACTACAAGGGCCCGCACTTAGCGAGCATTCGAGTTTGTCCGACAAATTGCCCGTATACATCGGGTTAGTCGGATAATAACAGGTAATGTTTACTTTTCCCGGCTTTTTGTAAGACTAACAGCGCATGGGCCTCGGAGAGCTTTTCAGTTCGCTGGAGGGCGGGGTTTCGGATTACGTTTCACACACAATTGCGTCGTTATATCGCTCGTTTACGTGATTATTTTACAATCATGATATAAGTTTATTGTGCTTTCATTTTATAGGCGCCTGGTACACGTTACTAGGAAAATTAGCCTGTGCTTCTTCATCTTTTTAATCTCTTCTCAAAATGAAAACTTATCCAACAATCCAACCCGGGCCATGGATTGTATAATAATTTTATAATATTTAAATGTATGTAGGTAAATCACAACGAAAGTAATGACTTGTAATTAGTACCCACCTAATGATTCTTGATCGACGTTAAATTGTTTTTCATCCCGAAGATCAAAGGCATTGCGGATGCTGTGAATTTTAATTAAAACTTTATTTCTGTAGCAAAATCGATATCCAACATTTTCAGATGAAAGTTATCTTAAATTTACTCAGGTAGCTACTTAATAAATATATTCAACCATAATCTCGTTCGTCAGTCGTTTTTCAGTATCAGATTGCGCGGAATATAAATGGGCTCAGGTTCGGAGGTAATTTATTAGAGCTAGTAGTTTCTCTTGAACACTAACGAAAAAATATTGTAGTTAAATGTTGTTTGACGGAAATATGAAAGAATTAAGATACGAAACTTATTCATAGGATAACCAAGCGGTTTACTTTTTATTTTTTCACTGTTTTATGTATTTGGATGTATATAATTTGAGCAACTTTTTCCTTCTAGCACACCCTGAGCTATCAACAATCTGTCGATTACTTAATCAAAACATTTAGAATTTTTCTTAGTAGGTAATAACAACTGTCACCCTATGGTACCTTGCTTGAATTGGAGCTGGGAAAAAGAATCAACATCCTACTTACTAGTCCCAATTCAAGCAACAAAACATCTTATTTTTTCTGCAAATAAGACCCAAGGTCTTGGCCTTATCAAATAGCGGATAACGTCAAACCAGGCCCAAAATTGCAACACATTCAAAATATGAACAACATTCCTTTCATCTCTGCGATATTTCTCGATATCGAACAGAGAGACAAATAAAATAATAAAAAAAGAAATCCCACAAAACATCCACAGTGTATGCACATTGGCTACGCTTTAAATCGTTGTTTAGCAAGCTGGCAAGGTGCGTGCCGCCGTGACATCTCGCTCTAGCCTCCAATAACTCAGCTGCTATGAAAGCTCGGCTATGAAGATAACGTGACGAAAACCAATCCCAGCAGGCGGACCGCCAAGGTCACCATAACATTCCACCAGCTATGACTGGGGGACACGCATTTAATTTATGTTATGTACTACGAAATTTTGATTGATATGCTAATGTTAAGCCGACTTTCGTGCTGTTATGACGTTCCATTTTTGGATTCTCATATAGTTCAGTAAGTCATATAGGTACCTGTATATGATATTTTATGGGGTTGACGTAGAGGTTGTTTGTTGTTGCGTATGTAACCCACATACCAACCCATTGGCTTTGATTGAGACGACCGGATGATCTGGATACTGTTACTTCCTACTTAAATCTTAAACGTGATGGTCTCAAATGTTGTAATACAGTCTCCCTTTTATTCCAATAAATAATAACGTACCCATCCCATTAATATTTAAAAAGCTACCTTTCTTACATCTAATTTGTTTATGGTTTATGTTTTTTTATAACAATTATGCAGTGAAAAATATTGTAATTGAACCAAAATATTGAACCGGGATATTATATGTGTATTTCAAGTACTCTTTCTTGAACTTTTTTTGACATACTTTTTTATGTTTATCAGGTGTTAGATACGGTTGTCTGTTGCGCGCTAGGAGAGTCAGCGCTAAGAAGCTTGTGAAAGCTTATGTAAGCTCCTTGGTCACCGCAGGCTATAACGTGTTATAATTAAATTTTAAACACGACATTGTTCTTACCGATTGAATGTCGGCTTTTGTTTCTTGCAAATATAAATTGTACATTACCTACTTCATCAAATGAAATGCCTTTAACTTAAGTCCTCACGGTCGCGTGTACGCTAACGTTTGCGCTAACTAATAATAAATGTTATATGTTAACGGCATTTATTCGTATTACACTTACTTTATTTCTGTTCAATGAGAGAGTAAATTGAGTGCTGAAAATATCGTAGAGCACAAACATTTAATTGGTTTGATAGAGCCTCTTCTGTTGATTAACTTTCTCTACCAACACGTAGTTTAGTTTGGCAGCCATTCTTTTAATTCACAATTAACAATTTTCGTTTATGATTTTAATTATTTTGCTAAGCAACACTTTAATCGTTTTGATTGTTCTGTGTAAGTTTCCTACACGCTCTCGTCATGGATGCATAAGTTCTATGATTGCAATAGTTTCCAATCGATTGTTCTATTTCAATCCAGCCCTTGAATTGGCCGCGTCGGGCCAACTCTTAACATTACATTATTTATCGTTTCCAGTGACTACGTACAGTTAAACCCTTTGTTGACCTTCAATAATTATCGATCAATATTGGAAATAACCTGAAAGATTCTAGTACATTCTTCAAAGTCAGCACAAATACGTGAGGTGTGTCTACGTGAGGGTGCCTAATAATTATTGGGCATCAATGACCTGATTAGCGCAGTTGGTAGTGACCCTGCTTTCTGTGTCGAGGGTCCAGAGTTTGAATCCTGGTATGCATAAACTTTGTGTGATGAGCACGAATGTTTGTACCCCATTCATGGATGTTTAATATCTATATAAATAATATATACTCGGTTCGCCCCAAGTCCATTGTACGGTATCCATAATACAAGCGTGCTTAGTGTGGGGCCGTATAGTTGGTGTGTTCCTCTGGCGATATAAAAAAAAAATGACAACACCTATTTCTAGTTATAATAATGACTATAGATTAGCAAAATGAAACGACGCATAAGTGTTAATATAGATCAGTTAAGAAAACCATACATTTTAGAACCTTTCACTGGAGAATTTCTTGGGCATGGCATTAATTGGCCTTCTCCAAACAAGATCTTAGGTGATCTCTACTTGGGTTTCAAGCGTCACGGTATATTCGAGCAGAGTACCTATCAGAGATATTCATAGGTATGTACTGTGTGAATTATTCATAGAAGAGATCCGCACTTAAAATGGCAATCTCTCGTCGAATGTGGTGCACGATGGAGACAGAGTCTAGTATAGTTTGAACTACAGTATGAACCAGACTCCGGGTCAAATCTCTTATACATCTATGTTCCTGGATTGATGATGAACACAATTTGAGAGAAACAGAATTGAATATAATTTAGACAGTAGCTACTGGACTTTATAATTGAGCTTCATCCATTCTTTAGCCAGAAGAAGACCACTGCTGGACAAAGCTTCCCCTATAAAATCCACACCTCATGGTCCTCAGCCACTTGCATCCACCGGTTTTCTGCAACGCGTGTGGGGCATCCTGGGTCCACCATGTAGAAGGCCGATCAACACCCCGCCTTCCGGCTTTTTGTCACCATTCTAGAACCGTATCTCGCACATCCTAGAGTTTGTTATACTCTGCTGGTGGTAACTTTTAAATCCTTAAATGCGCTCTTTTAGCTACATAAATACAAAAAAAATAATTGACAACTGTTCAGAAAAATTGGGTTCCAAGCGAGCTGTTTTTTACTCGTCAAAAGATGAACATAAGTATATGATGGAAAACATCAAATTCCAGGTAATCATATCTTGACAGACCCGGACACATGATCGGATATGAATCAATCTGAGTCCGCACATCACTAGCTCATAAAATTCGATGCGGTTTTGTGTGGACGGCAATACGTGAAACAGATACGCACCGGACAAATACAGTTACCCAGACGCGGCGTTTAATGGTTGAACGGATTGTATTGACAGACCGTTGTGACTGTTTCCACCACCCCCCGTACATACAACACTAGTAGAGTTATCCATTAAACGAATAGGATGTTTGTGGTTTAATACCGGTGACCCGCGCTGGCTTCACATCCATAATGCCAGATTACTAGTATTCTTAATTGAAAAATATATAAGTATTATTTTATATAGATAGCGAACTAATGAGGTCGTAATTCAGTTAAAATGCTCGATATAGATAGTGATGGTGACTTGGTCGTTCGTTATTTGTTAAGTAACCCAAGTACCGATTCGTATTTATATAATAAAGCCATACCATAGTAGACTTCTTTGTTGTGACAGAAACTGTGATTAGAGACTAAGTCGATAGTTGGAAACGGCACTTTTTTTATTAACTTTAAACATGCGTCCATATAATAAAACTCGCAATGCAACCATTTTCATTGCTTACCTAGGTAAATTTAATATTAAAGGTCTTAGTATCTAAATTAATTGCAAAATTTCAATGAATTATTGTAATTAATTTCTCATTGGTTTTGTTTTTTAATCGGTCCTTAGATTATCGTATAAATCAATTCGTATTCGATATTCAAATCAAAATACTTATACGAAACTTTATAGGATACCGACTAGTATAATATTATAACGACTATTCATTGTATCGAAACCTATTTTAAATTATCCAAAGTGCAGTAAAGAAAACCAACAGTATCAGAATTCCGTCTCTAAGCTTAAACAAACATGGCTCTTTATGCTCGGAGCGGCGATCTCGATCAAACCTCGAGTGCGCTCCAGCGGTGACCTTAATACTCGAAGACTCTTTTATCCTCCTTTTGACAGGTAACTTTGCCGCCCCAAGGATATCCCGTATCTACGTTTAAGTCGATATGTTTGAGACGTTCGCGGATTTGGAAGACAGGCTTTATGAATTTGTAAAAAAAAATCACAGGGTTTTTTTGCTAAAGTAAAGTCGTCGTAATACTTCAGGGTATATACCTAATATGCAATAAGCTAACGGAAGTTACAAAAATAGTTTCATTAAATACAATAATGTGTCAGCGAATATTAGTGTCAGGGCTGATTGCAATATATACGATACTCAGTATTCAGTACTCAGTTTCATTCAAGGCCGTAGCCAGGAATTCACTTCGGGGGGGGGGTGAGTTCTGGACCAGAGACATTAGTAAGTACCTATGTATAAAACGGTGGGTTATCTAAGGAATTTCGGGGATGGTTTGAACCTCTCCCCCCCCTGATTCCTCGTTTGATTCCATACTGTATATATAGTTACTATATATATATACTAGTATATATTACTATATATATATACATATAGTATGTATAGTTATATATAGTTCAAGAGGTTGCTTAAATTTAATGCATTCATGAAAAAGATAAGCAATGTCGGTAGGTATGCTATCAATGCGTGACTTACTTTTCATATAAATCGAAAATCCGAAATCAATGAGATTCCCCGCTAAGAATAAGAAAAAAAGAATGTAAAAGCAAATTGGCGCGGGCAACGGGACAGCGAATGACGATATTTGGTGGCGGTCCATTTAGCGAGATGGTTTTATTATGAAAATCGCGTCGCGAGGGACGCGGGGGTCGACTGTAACCGACGGAGCCGGCGCCCGACCCATCAACAACTCGGTCTTACCGACGACCCCTCGGGATCCAAGACGTCAATTGATGGGATTGAAAATTTAAAGTAATCAAGTTCTGTGATATATTCAAATTTGTTCTGACGAAATAAGATTGAACACTGTTGAAATAAAAGCGTCCTATGTGAATATGTTTGGTAACAAGATGCATCAAAGTCTACCTATGTATTCACCAAAGGCACGCCATTACGAAAAGAGCGAGGATGTTCCTAAACTAACTGTTTTTAGTTTATAGTTTACGTATTGAGACATAATGTATGGCAAATTTAACAGTGCCTCTAGCGGACAGTATTCAAAACTTTCAATTATCTATACAATGTGTCTACATACGTCGACTATGAAGAACTCGGTTAGCTTCTAATTTCTTAATCTGGCACTTGATGTCCTGATGTCTCCGCCAAGTTCGAGTATATATAATTTGGTTGGTTATTCACCAAAAATAACTATTAATTAATAGACTTTTGTTCCAGTTAATTTACTTTATATACCTACTGACTTGCACTTTTAAGTACCTATTGTATTTAATTAATACTTACCAACAGCTATTTTTTAATTAATTTTATACCTGACGAATCGTTATGAACGGCACGCAAATGCCAACACAAAGGTTAATTAAGTGAAAAAATGTCCATTGGCGGGTATTTATGAGCAACTGAGTAAGTAATACTAGTAAATCTTGAATAAAGCTTACAAATATGGAATCAAAATTTAAAAAAAATCCTAAATACTACTCCAAGGGCTTGGGTTGCACAGTACCTTGACGCAATTTATTTTATGTTCCGTTATCTGAGGTAATTTTGTGATGAGAAATAAGAGACCTAATAAAATGGTTTTGTTTGTGTGTAGTTTATGTTGGTCCTCCATGATGATTTGCCATCCAACGTCATTGCTTAACTCAGCTATTCAATGAGTACAAGGTACGTTACGGACGTAGGTACGTAAGTTATTTTTCTGCTATGCACATTTGCAAGTACCTATGTTCACGTTTCGTCTAGATCGTCGTCGGGCGGTGTCGGGCAAGTGTGCGATACACCGCGACAATCCCCCGGTGTCTCACTACCCGCGACACTCGCCCTGAGACCGCTTTAGCGCAACACACCATTTATACACACAACTGTTCAATATTGTCAGAAAACATTTAGCTATGTTTACAGTTACAAGCTTGTTAAGTAGCACTATGTAATATGTAGCAACTATGTCATTAAAGCGGATCCGGGAATAAGAAATTAAAATATTAACCTCTGTGCCGGATTAGCCATATAGCAAGAGTTAGCTAATGCTACGGGCCCCACGCCTTGGGTCGCGCGCCTGTGCGCAAAAATATCTGTCAAGTAGGTACGATAGGTATGGTTTACAGCCTACCTGCCAATGAAAAGACGTATTATATAGTTTTACTAGCTGTTACCCGCGACTTCGTCGGCGTGGTATTTAACAAAAAAGTTTTTCTAAGATAAAAGTAACCTAAGTTACTCCTTGTTACATCAGGTATCTGCCAGTGGAAGCCCCGTGAAAATCGGTCCAGCCATTTCAGAGATTAGCCGAAACAAACAGACAGATAGGCGGACAAAAATTGTAAAAAATGTTGTTTTGGTATATGTACCGTGTATACATACAAATGCACTTAGTAAAAAGCGGTTATTTTAATATTACAAACAGACACTCCAATTTAATTTATTTATTTATATAGATAGGTTTCGCGCTGGCTTAGTCCGGTATCATTAACTTTACTTATGTTTCACAGTATACCCACTTAGGTACAGTCACACCATGCCAAAACTCGCTGGACAAATTCCACAATATAATTATGTCAAGAAGAAAAACAAAACCGCTTTGTCTACAACAAAGTAGGTATTTCATTTTTGTCCCGGAACCGAGCCAAGTGCGCCTGTAAAAAGTTTCATAGCCATCGCAAATGCACCGGCACTTTCTTTATAAAACTGTTTAAAATTTAAAACTGTACTCGGTATGAAACGGCAATAAATTACTGAGATTATGAAAATTTGAAAATGTTGTATTAAAAAATATCTTTAATACTGATATATATTTTTTACCTACCTACCATTTGCTGTATATTTAAGGACTTTAAAAAATAAGGTATTGTATCGAATGGTCGCGATTTGCTCAATATCAATTAAACCGATATTAATTACTCTTTCACAATTTCCACCATTCGCTTATGATATAATAAAGAATACATTTTGTAACCTATAGAATTAGTTTTAAGATCATGTTCTGAATGCACGTTCCAATGTCATTGTCAATGCTATCTTTAAAATTTTATTTTTATTTATAATGTGTATTCACTGACTCAATGGAAAAAGGCCATTAGAGAAAAAAATATGTGAATTTATTTATTATTTTTAATTACTTGACATTGGCAAAATACCCGCTACCCGCTAAGTTGTGGGTGAGGCCATATTCATTTTATTTAATCGCATTTCATTTCATAAAGAAATAAGAAGTCTGGAATTGGACGGGGTCTTATTTATCCCGTTACACACAGCTACTACACTCTTCCTTAAGTATTGTTCATAATTAAAACCAATCGTAATATCAACTACATCCTTGCGAGGTTCGCGTGTGTGCAGGAGCAAAGTGTCACGTGTCACGTTCACCCCGACACGTGCCCGCAACTTGGCCAACATGGCCACGCAATCAGCTCCTGTAGGAGCCTGATTGGCAGCTAATAAAATATTATTAGCTAACATTTGAACATAGTTGTACAGACTAATTTTAATAAACCACCAAGATTAGTAGGTACTTAGTTAGCACTAGGCCACACGTAAAACGTATCTTTGTATGGGCATGTTTTCAATCCTCAATATTCCGTTGTAATATGCCTGTATTTGTTTTAGGTTTTAGTTCAGAGAATCAAAAGTAAAATTAGTTATTTTATGCTTGTTCAAGTCACCTACACATTGACAAATTGAAATATAGTTGCTTCATCTTCTGCGACGAAGAAATGAAAGTTTCATGAACATCTTTAGCGTATTACAAATGCGCTTAAGAAGCGCAGGTTCAAGATCGCAGGCTTATATAGTATGCCCTTTCTGAATCATTGTGTATACCTAATAAAAATTAGTATAAGACATTGTGAGGTAGCCAGGCAGTTTGTAAAGTTTAAGTTCAAATCTAAAAATGATCTAGCTGGCCGGGTTAATTAATCAAAGAGCAAAGTTCGGATGATAAAAAAAATATGTTTGGCTGTAATCACAGTTGCCTACATATTACATTAACCAGACATTCCAACTGCAGTATAAATTAATAGGTCTCCCTTGGGCTTCTTTATTCGTCGTTATATTAACCTGTCAATAGGCATATACTTTATTTAACAACCAACGTCAATGCAAACGAGACTTGAAACCCTTTGAAAACATGCAAAAGGTTTGTATGCTGTTGTACGGCGAAGCACGGTGCGCCGCTCACACAAAAGCTCTTGTAAAAATAAATAAAAAAAAATTCTGCATAAAATGTAAACAGTTTCAGATTCACGGTTGGAGTATTGAAGGCACGACTAGGATATTCAGATAGAGCTCTAATTGTACAACCATAAAGTCATAAATTGCAAATGAAGATTATTCGAACTATAAAACCTTGTGGAGGTACATTATCATTAAGAAATCACAGGTGCTTAGTTACAAACTAGAGTAGAAAAATACTGATAAAAACGTATCATCGAGGCCATTTAAGCGTCTGTATCTGCACAATGGTTATCCAATCCCATTACCTCTTCAAGTGGGTACAGGTGCCTCCTTCAATACCCGATATTGTTGTATCGTGCTGTTCTATATGTTATGAAGATTACATGCGCTCGCCAGTCTGCAAGGAGGCGCATTGCGAACTTATTAAAGTTAAATTCCCCGCCACCCCGTACCTACTACCGCCTCCACCGTTTAAATTCGCAGTAGGCACCTTCTGCAGACCGAGCGAGGAAGTAAAACGCGATTACAATATAAATTTACAACAGTCATATCGAGTTATTCATCGTTTAAACTCAACAGCGTTAGTCATTGTTCTTTGAACGTCGAAACGAATGGTTCCCACGCTAAAATTATTGAAAGGTAAAACTCGTTTTCTTACAGCGTTATTCCTTGTGAGGTGGATAATCAGAAAGGATGAAGTAAATTCAACTCCAATTTTTAATGCTGCCTTCCGGGTAGACGGATGAAAATGGTCACCTTCAAAGAATTTTTGTGTAGCACGGTAATTAAATCCAGTGTAATGAAAATGGCCCTTCTGTATACAACAGTGTTTTGTTAGGCTCCGAAAAGGTCCGCCTGGGAATTATAAAACAAATTCCACACGTCGCGAAGGTACATTCTTTTATTTTAATAGCATTAATTGTATTATTACGATAATATTTATTGTTATGACAAATAATGTATTACCGAAGCATGAGTGCATAATAATTATTTATATAAAATGGTTACGACGAAATATTTATTTTGGAGTTTTTTTTACAATAAATTGTACTGCCCCCTAGAACACTAATTATACTAGGAATTTGTCAAATAAACATAACGGTAAAAGTTTAATTTTTTTTATCAATAATTAGCATTTTAAACTACATATATTAATTTAGTTTTATGTATATTACGTCACAAATAACACCAAAATTTGCTTAAAAGCACAGTGCTATATTGAATAGACAAGTTCGTGCGATAAATTCAAATGTTAAGTGTAAGTTAGCGAAGTTGCAGTCCTCACAGACCGGGGCGGAAGAGTGCGAGTTTTACTGCAGTTTACTTTGCACAAACTATAAGGTGTAGTTACGTAAATCTCAATATAGTTATTAGTCTGTGACGCGACTTTAAAACGTATATTAATCGATGCGTTGAAAATATTAGTTTATGCGCACTTACAAGTTGAGTAGTCTCACTTGAGTTTATATGGTAGGTAAACATAGGTAGGTTTTTTTTATTACCGATAGTAGTAGTAGGTCTTTTTATTATTGTTTAGTGTTTAGATCCCTGAAAAGTGATAAAAAAAATTCAACATAAGTCATCTATACATCTACCCGTCGACCTGATTTGCGCAGTTGGTAGTGACTCTGATTTCTGCGCCGAGAGTCACGATTTCGAATCCTGGTAGGGACAAGCTTTGTGTGAAGAGCATGAATGTTTGTATCCGAGTCATGGGTATTTAATATCTATATGAGTATTATATACATACTGAGTTTTCCCTCAGTCGATTGTACGGTACCCATAATACAAGCGTTGCTTAGTGTGGGACCGTGTGGGGTGTATTCGTCTGGCTATATTATATCTAAACTAACTTATTTACACAAATTGATGTTAAATATAATTACCAAAGTAATACGGAATCCAGACATATGGTAGATAGATAGATAGATAGATAGATAGATAACTCTTTATTGCACACCGATTTCATAAACATTTTATATGGTATTAATAAATAGGTACAGTGTACAGTGGGCGGTCTTATCGCTAGCTGCGATCTCTTCCAGACAACCTTAGGATGGAGAAGATTCTTAATAATTTGACACGGTGGAAGCCAGTGGTGCGCCAAGAATAAATAATATACTTAGATATAATATATTGATATACCTACATATATAATATATTAATATACATACATAAACATATTATATTTTAAATGTTAATAGATACTGAGGATAGTAAATAGTGCATATATATATAGTGCATCATGTAGGAAAAGACACATACATATTGTGGTATCATAGACTGTATGAAAAACGATTTGAAGCACTACATCTAATTACCTAATTAAAGATTAGTTAAGTACAACTTAGATTAGTTAAGATTATACAATTATTTCATGTATCTACCTAAGTAACCTTCTCTCGCCTGAGGCATTTACAAGGATCCATTATCCTATGAGTGATTAGCGAATCGTCTAGATAAGACGAACACATTTTCTACCTAGGTTGATTGCGTGAAATTAATTGGGTTGAAGCCTATTAATAAGTAAGTATTTAATTTATTATGTTAAGATGACACCAATGTTTTTTTTTCTTTTAACTGGAAATATGAGAAAAATAAATATATTGTAACGATCAGAAAAGCCATAAGTCAGCGCGTCTGCAACAGAAAAAGATCAAACTTGCTTTTACCAAAACTTTATACTGATGAAGTTTTTATTGAAATTGCAACATAATTAAAAAATATTTCATTGTATCTTCTTATGTCATTATATTTTGTACTTAATACTTTAATTATTTAAGATACTTAATGCACTACAACAACGAGGGCACTACTGTTCCTACTGTGGTCCCTCCAGATAAACACTAGGTCAGTCAAACATACATATAGCTCCTGACATAAAAGGACGATAAAGATAAGGATAAAGGAAAACAATACCTAAGGTTTTTTATTTTTATTTTTACAAATCATGCAATTGACTGTGCCGAAAAAAAAACATCAAACATAATTTATCTATACATATAAATAAAATTGGAGTGTCTGTTTGTAATATTAAAATAACCGCTTTTTACTAAATGCATTTGGATGTACCTATACACGGTACCTAAACCGAAACAACATTTTTTAAATGTTTTGTCTGTCTGTCTGTCTGTCTGTCCGTCTGTCTGTCTGTCCGTCTGTCTGTCTGTCTGTCTGTCTGTCTGTCTGTCTGTTTGTTCCGGGTAATCTCTGCAATGGCTGGACCGATTTTGACGGGAATTTCACTGGCAGATAGCTGATGTAACAAGGAGTAACTTAGGCTACCTTTATTTTAGAAAAAAAAATAGGATCTCTCGAAAAAAAATGAAAACTAATGTTGCAGCGCTGCGCCTGATTATAGTTTGATAGCAACAATCTGCAATGCGTCCCGCGGGATCAGAACGCGAGCAGGCTGTTACCAACGGCTGAGTCTTTGTTAAATACCACGCGGACGAAGTCGCGGGCAACAGCTAGTTTTATACATAAACCTGATCCAGTATCACCCAATTGTTCATATTTTACAATACTTTACACCATTTTTGTTACCCACCTAACTACTTCTAGTGCCTACATATGAGTAGGTTGATATCTGTCTATAAGTACAAAATCCATGTTGCGGTCCGGACAAGCTTCGACCGTCAATAAAATTTCACTTTCTCCGCTCGCTCATTGATTTGACTCGTCCTGACACTTTCCTAGCTTTAGAAACATCCCCTCCTAGTTAGCCGAACCACAAAAGAATCAAGAGTGAAGACTCAAGTACCACTGTTTTTCAAATGGGCAAAACGCAAAGTACTTACCTGCTTTGGCCAAATATAATGATTAGAAAACTTTGAAATAAAACTATTTTTAAGGATTCTATCGCGTTTATTTTTTTGTTTTCACGTTCGTAGAAAACTTTGATTACCTATCACTTAATGATACGAGTTATCTGTTTACCCTACTCGTGAGCCCGTGTGATAATATAAAATTATATTTTAATATGCGTACAAATTTAAACCTTATTTAATTTTCAACATATAATGTCGAAATTGTCTATGACAGGTGAAAATGGAATAAAGCGCGATTACAATAAATTACAATAGAATTATCGTTTCAGAGGATAAAACAAAGGAACGTAATAACATCTTTATACTTATTAGCGTTCGTATTTTAAATTCTAGTTTTTTTTCAGCTTTTTCGGGCCTAACTTTAAGGCGATGGCCTCTGGACTCACGGGACCTATCTTCAGGGAAGCAGCTGTAGTTATAATAATCTTTGTGTCTACTGTATCTGATTTCAGATTGGTGTTTGACCTAGTTGAACTAGAGACTACAGCTATTCAATATACTAACTTATTTATTAAAATAAAAATAAAATTAGGCTGATTACAAAATGCATTCAAAAAATCCCCACCACCATCGGCCGGCAGGGTGCCCAAAACGCTGGCAGCAATGCCACGTTGAATGGCAATACTGATGTGTTGGCCAAAATATGTGCCAGTGTTCTCTTTATAGTTTTACGTCAAATATCCAAGATTCTTCTGATACATCTGTGCTATATTCTAGATCATTTTAAAATATCAACGAAATAAATAAATATTTAGCAAGCGTGTCGGTGAGCGCAGATGTTGAGCTTCTATGCAACATTATAGTGTTATGCAGTAGCGGCACGTGTCTTATATTCCAACATAATGTCTCTAACAAAAACCATTTGATCATGATGGTCAGTTCTTAGAGAGGGTGGGAGTGAGTGAGTGAGGGTGAGGGTAAGTGTTTTTAACCGACGAAAAAAGAGTAGAAGGAGCTCAATTTAACACGTAAGTATATTTGTTGTTTTTATTATATATATAATATAAATAATAATTCCAGCCCATTTTTAATGCCCCACTGCTGGGCACGAGCCTCCACCACCACGCTGGCCCATTACGGGTTGGCGGACTTTAGGAGTTCTCTCAGACATGTTTTTTTTACTAAGACAATTTTAAATGTTCATATTTTTGACATAAAACTATTTTTTCGGATTTTATCGCGTTAGATTATGTTTTTACGAACATATTGATTTCTTATATTTAAGCGAATAACTACACATTGCAATAAACCTAAATTTAACGGAATTAACGGAACCAAAAAATAAACGCGATAAAATCCGTTAAATTAGTTTTATCTCAAAGCAAAACAAATATAGAGCAACCGATTGGCACAGCGGCTTGCCGCAAATTCTGAAGCTAAGTTGGTACCTACTCATTTTGTAGGAGCGAAAACTACTTATATTAACCGTTAGGAAATTTCTCGCCTCTAGCGCTGACCTCCATTTGCGGTACAGCCACTACTTCCGGAAGTTACTATTCATATAATTCACTAACCAACCAGTATTCAAACTATTCGAAATACAAAATGTTATTTGTTTTAAGTAAAAAAATGCTATAAACTCAACCAGATATTATATGTAATGACGACCTGACCCGATGGGAGCTCAGTTTGGTAGAGCCACGCTTTCTGGGCCGAGGGTCCTGGGTTTCAATCTCGAATTTTGGTGTGGACATTTAATACTTATCTTGAGTAGGTATTTATATCGTTATCTAGTAATCAACCAAGATACAGGTAATCCAAATTTGAGGCTAGATCAATATGTGTTGGTATGTGTTGAGAATGAAAAGAAATATAAATAAGGAAGGGGAAGAAAGTTATATTCAAAAGGAAAAGTTAGGACAGTTGCTTATAAAGCACCTCTTCGTGCCTATATTTGTCCTTAATATAACATATTAACAAAAGATTTTCCATAAACTTACCGACAAGGTAACCTGCCCAACCTAAATCCTAAACCTACCTAAAATTGCGGACCGTATGAAACTCAGCAATTGTTTCGATCAATCCGTAATTACATAGGTCTGGTGTTTTTGCTGGAACAGTCTTTGGATGTAAGGTATGTATAACTTTAATTAGGTTGGTAGATAGCATATGTCGACGACTATTGTGTGGACTGCAGTCTGTATAGATTGCTGGTACCTTTATAAGATAAAACAAAAAATGTGTAAAACATTTTAACATGTTAATAAAATAATTGTGTAAATGATATTAGAACTTTTTTTGATGAAGGCGAACCAGTAGCGTTTCCACGAGCTCTTAGTAGGTGGTGTAATTTTTAATTTCTTATAATTTGATTTATTTATTTGGTAATGTTGTCTATATAACCTACTGATCCACCTGTTAAAATATTGTACACTATTAAAGTTACACATTATATAGTATTTATATGAATGTGTTTTTTTAATCACACTAATTGAGAATATTGTAATTAAATTAGAGGGTGATAGATGAAGCTATTCTTTATGGTCGGTCAGTAACAAATACTTACATTTCTTGCTCTGTTATAGATGTAGGTGCTGTGTAGGTAAGCTACAAAAGTATTTAAAAGAAAAAAGTCATCACCACGGCGTATTTCTTTAATTTCACTGTTACCAACAATATCTTGGAAGTTTATATTGTCTCCCTGGAGAGGGTTCGTCCGTTTAACCCTCATGAATTATTCAAGGAGACTCCGACCAAGATCTCAACTCGATATCCTCCTTGGAAAATGACCGTTCTCGTAAAAATCGCAACAGTATAAAATGGCTTTACCGACATTTATAGTTTAATGTCTTGTCATTGTATACGGTTATAATAATACATACAGAGAAAAATAGGTAATTACCGAAGCTCCTACCACCGAGTACTTTGTAAATGCACCTACTTCACCACACATTGTATTAAAAATAACTCGGAAAGGTATATAGTAAAACATATATTTCATCTTAGTTAAGTAAATTTAATTAAAATTAGAAAAAGGCGATCGGAACGATATCATATGTAAAAATGGGCCTTATTTTAATTTAATTTAACAAAATTTTTGTATTTTTACCCTGAATCAAAATGTAAATATCTAAGTACTACATAGTACTTTAAAAAAATCCTCTTTTATGCTTCATTGGAGGATTTAGAATAAGCCCTCTGCGCTTACGAATTCTCCAAGCTGCTCCTGGCTGTCCAAGGGCTCAAGACCCCTCCTGGTGCGGAGTTCTTCCTGACTGGCTAATTGCGTGAACTGTTCCTGGCTAGCCAGTGACTTGACGCCTCTCTTGGTGCGGAGTTGTTCTTGACTTGCCACTTCTTCTTGGCTTATATCACGTCTATCTCTCACATAAATTGGAATGCGGTCGTGGTCAAGAGTTGGATACCATGTCGGTGGGTTACGGTTCGAACCATACGGATTGAATGGTTCAGATATAGAAGGGAGTCTGATATCTCTTGCATTCCGCCGATTGTATCCCGGATGAGTTGCCCCCGTGTCCCTGCTAGATGACTGACGCGGACCTTCTCCTCGCGACGCCCGTGGAGTACTTAAGCTGCGGGTCGTTCGTCTGTTCGGATCCATTTTAATGTCATCGATATAGGAGGGTAGGAAAGGGTGGTCTCCGGTGGCAGGTGCTCGTGGAAAATCATCACCTCTGTATAACCATAGTGGCTCACCCGCTTCACGGGCAGTTCGGATAATGATTGGTCTACTTGGAGGTGGTCGATACGTTGGGTAGATGATGTGTGGCCGCTGACATGTTGAATCAGCGATGAAGCACACACACAGACTTGCTAATATGAATACCGGCTTGAACATCTTGGGATACGTATTATGGACTGACCATTGAATTATCTTACGTCCTATTTATACGGCGTCTTGAGGATATTAAGGTACTTTACCGATAATGAGGTTATGTTATATTTCTATGTGAGAAAGAGGGAAGAACCTTACGTACGATTTGTTAACATTGAACTTTTCACCTATGAGTATTCTCATGTTGTTATAATCTTCGGGACTTTACCTATACTGATAACCTCTGTTGGTAGGTATTAATACCTAGTTGTAGGCGCTATTACTTATTAAATACACATTTTAAATTAATAACGCCGATTTCAAGAATCATCAATTGAAAAAAAGGAACTTATCTACATTTGTTTATTTTTTATGGTCTCTTTATGTGCCGTGTCCAATTATTATTAATTAATTATTAATGTTTTTCCATTCTTCGCCCTATTATCTCTATTCCAGGTTTTTTTTTGCGTTTCAGTTGTTTTAAGTCGGTTTTTATTTTGTTGTATTTTTTTGTTTACATAGGTACTATCGGCAAAAGTTCCGCATGACCAGTCTAAAGGCGATAATTGTATACACGGCTCTCGGCGCGACCCGCAAAGACAAACGCCTTCCGACCAATAGGATGTGCTAATATCCTTAGCTGTGTGCGTGTGAATATTGTAATGATTTTTAATAATGTGGCGCATGCTATTACTGTAAACTTTGCTTGTGTGTGTGATAAGTTCTTGGAATGTGAAACATGAATGGGAATGGCTCATGATTTTTACGTATTGTTCCCATGTTGTTAACATTTGGAATTCTTTTCATACGCAATTCATATATTTAACTGTTTCGTCTAGCAAAATGTATTATCTTGGTTTTCTAATATTATTCTTGATTATGTATTTAATATATGTATAACCAGAGATTATTCAATAAATTATAAAATACTGTTGAACACATATAATTAAAACATTTAAAATAAATCAATATACCTAAGTGAAAAATACACAATGGATTTAAACATACTTACTATAGTATTATACACAAATATTTGCATTGTTTGTAGAGCAAACTGTCCAGGTAAAATTTGACTACTTCAATGTGTAATTTGGTTAGGCTCATTAAAATATACTAAATTTTCAATTATAAATTTTTAAGCTATAGATTGTTTTTTTCAAAGTAGTAATTATTTACCATAATTATAACAACAAAATAAGCAAATAATACAATATAACTCACTTGCTAGTTATGAAAATGCACTTTGATGGTTTTGCTATAAGGTTGAACTTGATATATTTTTAATTCTGGCGACTGGTAGAATATGGAGTTGTTTTAGTTGTAATAATATTAAGTTGTAAAGATGGTAATCTAATACAATAATCGTTGTCCTTTTTATACCTTTATAGACATTGTATAAGACACCCTGTCAGGCGATACTATGCCTTTAACAATGTAGATAAGGTTTTAAATGCAATGTAATGTTCGCTTCCATTTCAATCGCAATTGACTTATTTTAATTCTTTATCGGAGCCATAAAAAAAAATAAAAGCTCATAAAATAGGATTGAAGTGGGGATGATTTTTGAGGATTCGGCGTATAAAAGAAAACTATTTAATTCATTTAAATAATAATTTACACACGTTATTTTTTATTAGTGTCACAAACCATTTTAAATATAACACATTGTTTTATCGCATACATTTATTATAAATCAAATTCGTCCTCATTATCTAACTGCGGGTAAACAATTTAACAACATAAGTATAGTTTATATAACGCAGGTAAATATTATTTTAAAAAAATCATAACAATAATTATATAAACGTGCTCGGTAAGAAAGTTATCATAACATAATTATAGTTCATACAACGCAAGTAAATATTATTTGATAAATTATGTAAAAATAATTATGTAAATGTGCTAGTTACAGTAGGCGCTATACGCATTCAGTGTAGTAGCAGAGAGATCGACAAGACGGCACGGACGCGGTCGTCAAGAACTCCTTCCTGCCGCACCGGTTGATCGCTGCAAAAAATGTTTTGTTTCATCAGTCAGACACAATTGATTGCAAGCCGCTCATCACTTATCATTATTATTGCACCTTAAATTAAAAACTATAATGTGATTTGGAACATTGATATTTTCTAACTGAAGGGTAATAAAAGCGTCGGCTGTTACAAACAAAATGTGTTTTCGAATGCCACCACATTTTTTTAAACAAGGCATTGTCGGCAACTTTATTAGCCCATTATAAATCTTTTAAATATAAACAATGGCGCTTCTGTTCGAGTAGATATATAGAATAAGTGGGCCGCAGATTTCATTATGAAAGCATTAACGCACTTATTGGGGTGAAATAAAGCGTAAATTTGCTTGGTAGCGTTATACACCGTGTATGTGATCTAAGGAAAAACACATTTGTTTGTAGTAAATTCCATTGCATTTAGGGTTATTTTAGAACAGTGGTCGTTATGTTATAAAAAACATGAATAGAGTTTGATAAGAACATTCAGGATATAAAATAGTGCAAGTTTCTAAAGTAATTATTAATAATGATATTCAAAGACTCGGTGCATATTTTTTATATCATTAAAAAAAGATATGAAAACGTAAACGTATTAAACATGTTGCGTTATTAATACGGTATTTTACAGTTCACACAAAATATATTAAAGAATTTAGAGGGTTTTTCAAAATGCAATGAATTTTTATTTAGTTTGTATAGTAACATTACTATAAAACAAAAAATGGATTATAAAACAAACCAAATGATAAAATATACATATAACAACTACTAATACTAAAAGCAATTTATTTATTTAAACAAAATAGTACTTACTTGCATATTTAACTCCACTGCTGTCCGATGGATATAAACAGTTCGTAAAAGCAAAAAATGGCGATAACACGGGACGCGTCAACAATTAGCAGGCGCAAATAGCGACTGTTTAATGTTTTTACGCAATGCATTCACACGAACGTGTAACGCATCTGATTGGCGAAGATCGGAATGGGGCGTGGTTTATCACCTGCTTCGCTTTTAAGGGAAAAATTTCTTAACTGGGCATGCTTAACTTTGGCCGATAGTACCTACCTATAACATCATCGAATCTTTATTTATACAATGATTCAAGAAATCAAGATAAAACAAAAAGTACTGATCCAATAATATCTTTGATGAAAATGAAAATAGGTGTCCAGTTATTTACGTTCAAGAACAATTTTACAAAATTTTGACTCAATAGCACTATTTAATAAAAAAAAACACCCAAACTTTAGGACCCCAAACGACCCCGTGCTGGCTCATTTGGGAAAATGGCGAAACACGTATATAATTAATTAATAAAAAGTCTTTTTTACAAAGTATGGAGAATCTACCCGCGGAATAAAATTTTGCATACAAAATTTGACCCCTCCATTTAAGACCCCTAGGGGTCGAAATGCGAAAAAACCTTTATAAACTTAGCCTTTAGCGGATTCTTACGGTGGAAGCGAGCAGTCGCGATTTCATACACATTTCACCTTATCAGTTCTCGATACACACACACAGTTTCTTATAGTTGTATACACATTGCTATCAATTCTCTATTAATTATTGAGCTCACGAGTGAAATATCAGGCAACATCTTACAGCAATAACATTATAAAATGATTCGGGATAGCATTATGTGTTCCGAGTGAAGGAAATTAAATTAACACAGGATAGCTCTAATTTTCAAGTTCTCCCAAGATGTCTGGTAAATTTTTAGTAAAGTATCCACTACTTTACTGATAGGGTTTGGGGATTCATTTCATCATCAAAATCATCAGGGGAACTTATATTTAAAATAACGAAGAAACATTTCTTGACACTGCTAAAATTGGCATTGTTTTGTAACCGATTGCAAACATAAAAAAGAAAAGCGCGTTATGCATGGTCAAATATACGTGTCGAATTCAGTACCTTCTTTTTTTCGTCGGTTAAATATCCGATAAAACTCATTCGATTTCATTAGGGAACATTCTTCTATGGGTAGGTAAAGTGGTGTACGCATTAAATTGCGGTTGCATCTCTAGTTCGTCCGTGAAAACTAAACAATAACCCTAATGTCATGAGAAAAAAATAAGTCTTTACTTGTCTATGCATGAATCAGATTGTCTTTTCAGCTGTCAAGCAAGCCAGTCAAGCCAGTGTCACCAAAAATGAAAAATTGATCGAATTTGTTTGGGGGGTTTGTTGATTTTATTGTGGTTTGTTATGGTGATGCAAAAATTCAACTAAATAAGATTCACAAACTAAACACAAATGGAGTGATTGTGTTTATTAATTTTCAACCATGGGCGACGGACAGGACGTATTAGGTAGAATATTGTTTTAAAACTGGCGTTCCTATAAATTCGTAGAATAGGAAATTACTAAGTATTGTATACACTTCTTTTAGGTGATCATGATATGCTTAAAGCCACGTACGACTTCGAAGCGTACATGGCGAAAACGCTATGTTTCACGGAGGGAGATTATTTTTTCCTGCTGCAGAGTAATGCGAAGCAACGAAACTGGTGGCATGTCGCTAATAGAAAAGGTCAAGTTGGGTTCGTACCCTCGAATTACGTGGTCCCAGTCAAGGTAACGCTAATTTATGATCATTATTAACAAGATACTTAATAAATGTAGTTATAATTGGAAAGGCATCGAGAAAAAATATATTATTATTTTAACAGGTTGAGCCAGACTTTTATATCGGATTTCTGAATGATTGTATAAAAAATGTAAGTGAAAATAACTCAACGTCTCCAAAACAAGACTTGTTAGCAAAGTTAAACGAGAAGAAGAGACAGCTTCAGGCTATAGTGAAGCCTCATGGGAAGAAGGCACCTGCTCCAAAACCACCACCACGGCTGGACGATAGCACCCCACCCAATGGTGTGTCACCATGCTTTGATTTGCGACCTGTGATATCACAGCAGCATATATCTGAGGAAAGAGAGTCTTCACAGTCTCCTACCAAATCCAATAATGCATCTAAAGGTTTGTATTTCTTCTCCTTGGCCTTTTTCTCATTTCTGAACTTCAGTGTACCCTGATTTAATGATTACTGATATTTACAGTGTAACTATATAAATATCTCTCAATGATGTTTCTTATTTTACCTTTCACCTAGATCCTAAAAGTCTGAATTGTGCTTAAGACATCTCAAACCATCTGACAAATATTGTGATCCTACCTTGTGATCAAAATTTTTAAATGTATACCTTAGATTTTATTGAAATCATAAATGAATAATATTAATTTATTAGCGTCATTATTGCACTCATCAGTGTTGACCTGGAACTATGATAGGCAATCCTGGATCATTCATATTTCTGTTACCAGATAATGAGGATATAAAACCTTCAAATGTCAGCAAAGCCACATCCCATCAGTTGTCGTCTGACACCGACAACCAGGATGATAGTCAGGACAGCAGTGACAGCATCAAGCCCAATGCCATCTATGAAATAGTGCAAGCCGTAAGGAAAGAGACCCAGCTGAGCCACAATATGTCCAAAGTTGCAGTGGAAACTGTACTTATATCTTTGAGGGTATGATTTTGGAATATTTAGCTTTTACAAATTTAATAATAATAATATCAACAGATGAACACACCAACTGTACTGTGCCACACTAAGCAATGTTTGCATTATGGGTACTGAACAATGGACTGAGTGTGAATCCAGTATATAGATATTTAACATACATGTCTCAGGAACAAACATTTGTGCTGAAACCAGGATTTAAATCCGAGACTCTCAGCACAGAAAGCATGGTTACTACTCAATAAGCTAATCAGGTTGACATTCTGCTGTTCTTAGAATGGTAGCTTTTAATGGTAGCTATAAGTATCCACCGAAAATAATTGAACCAGTAAAAAAAAAAATTAACTTATGTTCAGGAGTTCCTCCCTGGTGGGGCCGCCAGGTCGATTATCGACGCGCTACTGCGTGAAGCGAATAGCAATATAACGTGTCCTAAGAACGCTATTGACGCGGCGCCAGACGCGCTGCGAATAATGACAGCATTAAATGCGTTGTCTAAAGCAGCCAATGACGCACAGCAGAGAGGCTGGGCGCTACACGACGACGCACACGATATACAAACCCAGCTGCTCGAGTTAATCTCAGTTATGGTAAACATATTATATTTAATTTTTGTTGCTTTTTAACAGCTTTTGCCCGCAGCCCATTTACAAGCTAGATCAGCCTTTCCCAAAGTGGGCGATAACGCCCCCTTGCGTGCACTGCAGGCCTAAAGTGGGACGGTAAGAGGCCCAGAAAAATGGGGGTTGTTGTGAAGAGGCTTACAATAATTAATTTATTTTAAGTTATAGTGGTTTTTAAGTAGGTGAAAAAATGAGGGCCCTAAAATAATTCATTCTCAAAGTGGGCAGTAGACAAAATAAGTTTGGGAACCCCTGAGATAGACCATCAATGATTTGTATTAGGTACAAAAGCCTGAAGATTTATGTAAACAATTGCACCCTGCCTTTGTTGTCAATGGGGTTAAGTATTAATGTACCAAACCCCATTGAAATAGGTCCAGCAGTATTTCCCGCTATATTTCAACGAATAGACCCCACAGATAAATGTTAAAGCACTTGTTGTGGATTTGGAATCTTTAAAATTCACTATTTTATTGTAATATCATCAGGTACGTTTTTATAATAGAATACAAAGTATATGCTTGACAGGCAACCAAGGAATTTGTTTTTTTTTTCAGTCAAACGCAGACGTCATAATCTCTCAACATGTGTTGAGCAGTCACAAGTATGCGTATGTAACTACGCTAGTGCAGTACTATCAGATGGAGACGCGATGGCCTCTGCGTCAACTGCTTCTACAGGTACGTATAGACTACATTTCAAAGATTATTTTTTTTTTCTATAAAAAAACCAGCAAGAAATACAGAGTAGTATTAGTTTTAAACGCATATGTTGCACCAAGTTGCTCTCTCTATTGTAATTGATAAGAGAGAATGGGACAAAACCAATATATTACGTTACATTGTTGTATTGTCGAAATCGGCAGTGTGTGGCTTACTAGTTTCTTTCAAAACGTTAGAATAGAATGGTGTACTTATAGCGTATGTTTATTTTTCGAAATTCCTAGCATGTATTGTTTAATTGTTGTTGTTGTATTGTTTAATTGTTTGAAAAGTTGCCAACTCAAATGCGTTCAAAATGTACAAAATATTAATTTTAAATTCTAGGCGTTCGGTGTAATGTGCGGCCTCGAACGCACGGCGTTGGCAACCCTAGCTCTGTCTGCGTTGCCCGCTGAGATCGCGCGGGACATGCGCGACAACCCTCGCGCTGTCAGCCGCCTATCTCACTCGGCTCTGCTACTGTCTATGGTTCTCTCTATGGGCGATAAGTTGCCGATCACACATTTTGGTATGACTTTTCTGTATATTATTATAATAAAATTGCACAAACGCAATCAATAGAGCGACGCATAATGCAATCTCGTGATAGGTTGCAAAGAAGAAAATATTATATGTCTGAATGAAATAGCAACCCAAACTGAATTTGCACGTCTAAATTTGGGAACTTTGACGACCTGATAAGCGCAGTTAGTAGGTACGCTGTTTTCTGTGATGAGGGTGCCGGGTTCGAATCCTGGTAGAGACAAATTTTGTGTGATAAGCACGATAGTTTTTACCCAAGTCATGGGTGTTTAATATCTATATAAGTATGATATACTAGGTCACCCCCAGTTCATTTGGACGGTACCCATAATACAAGTGTTGTTTAGTTTAGCGCCGTGCTATTGGTGTGTTTATCTGGCGATATTATTATTTCATTTATTAAAGTTTTTCATGTAGGTATTTTTTTTTTAATATAAATTGGACCATGTAAATAAAACTAATTTGCAAAATAGCTGTCGGTTCTTCTCGTCGCTGTTAATAATTTAAATTAAAATAATATTTAACAATAATAATTAAAATTAATAATTATGTTCACTTTCCAGAACAACTTGGGGCCGAATTCGCGGTGTTCCTCTTGGAGCTGATAGAGAACCCGCCAGACACGGACGTCGACGAACAAATACCGGATTTGTTCTTGACCCTGCTGCTCGCTTACAACTTGCAATTTGAAAACTCTTCCGAGAATCTTTTGCTGAACGCTTTGGAGACACAGGATTTAGCCAAAACTTTTTGTGAAAAATTACTTCTGCTGCTCAACCGCGAAGGTGAGGTTCTTCCAGCTCGGATAGTATTATAATATTAGTTATAATAAACTCCTCTTAATGCGAGCGGATAATCACCACCCTGGCCCAGTGCGAGTTGGCAGACTTCACCACACGTCTTTTGAGGTGTCCTCCCAAACATGAGGTTTCCTTGCGATGTTTTGCTGCACTGTTTTAGCAAGTGATCATCAGAATTGAAAATAATATTGCCAGCCAGTATGGATAGTCGCAGAAATTACACATATAAACCAAAACCACTGAAGGATTGAGACACTTGCATCTCATAAAAACAACTTTATTCCATATTTAAATTATGCGAGGCACAGAACTAATCAAAGACCTCGATGTCGTATCGTGACTTATTTTTGTAATGCGTGTTACAGAGGATCCAGTCCACATATTCGACCATGAACCTGCGCCCGCGCACTCTGTTCTGAAGCTAGCCATCGATCTGTTCAGCCGTAAGAAGACCGCGGAACATTTTTACACAAACGACGTCAAAGTCGCTATTGATATAATTGTGAGGCAACTCGCAGATCTGTCACCGGGAGACTCGGTAAGTATTCTAAAATTCGTAAAATTATACCAATATTAGATAGTAACTATTCCAATTACAAAGTGCACAATTTGTTCCAAATTTTATTCAAATTCGTTCAGCTGTTTTGGCGTGATTCTCGTCCAAACTTATAAACATGTGCATTATTATTAGTTTGTATGTGAATCACGAATATTTGGGTTTTTTTTAAATTTAACATATAGGCTCCTTTGGATTCCCAAAACGTATATTCCAGATATTCTTTAAATGTAAATTGACAGCAACTAATGTATGATGTTAATATCCCACTCCCACTAATATTATAAATGTGAAAGTTTGGATGGATGGATAGGTGGATGGATGGATGTTTGTTACTCAATCCCGCCAGAACGGCTGAACGGATCTGTATGAAATTTGGCACAGAGATGGATTATAGTCTGGAATAGAAAATAGGCTACTTTTTATCCCGGTAAAATGTATGGTTCCCGTGGGATAGATTTGTTTTAATTTTTCATACTTTTTAATCGCGGGTAACACTGCGGGCGCAGCTAGTTACACATATTTTATTTTATTATAATCAGTTAACAAGGTATTTCCATTCGCAGCTCCGTCTCCAATACCTCAGGATCCTGCAAGGAATCATTCGCAATACAGATTACGGATCCCACCTGCACCGGCGGGACGATCTATTGCGATGCTTCGCGCGAATCTTCTGTGAAGAGGGGGACATTAGTCGCGACGACCAGACCCTCGTCCGCGCCATCTCCAACGAGTTCCCACAGTACTTCAAACCTTAAGTTCTGCATTTAAAGGTCTATTATCAAATGTGGTTGCCAGTTATACAATCTATGAAAAGAAATGAAATTTATTCACTTGAGATATGGTTTACATTACGATGTTAATTAAATTAATGGTACAGCATATCTCGCCTGCAATAGGCATGCGAATATTGAATGTATGATGAATGTGCCGGTTCACGACCACTTAGTGGACTTGTCATTGTACATTTTCACTGTCACAGACTAATTGTCAGAGTATGTACCGGTGACATGGAAATTGCGTCATTGCCACTAACAATTTTGTGATGTCTTAACTTCAATGGTATAATTTGAGGTATTTTAGTAACTGTTTATTTAACCCTTAATAGCCTAGAGTTTCAATTTTGGATACCAATCTTTTAAACCGAATGTTCCCATTACTATTCGTTTTTTTTATAGGTTGGCTGTACGTATTTTACTGTTGTATAATATTCTTTCCAAAGAAATTAAAAAAAAAAAACAAATGTCATTATTATTAAACACAGTAATATTAAAAATAAATCACTTTCGTAAATCAGGCTACTAAGGGTTAATACACATCTGACTGCATAGTGGACATCAACTTGACCTAATTTTAGAGAGTTGGATAATAGTCCGTTTGGGTTTTTTTTCTTTCGATTTTCACCCAGAGACTCGCTGATAGTCAAATTTCAGCGTCTACATTGAATACCATTGTAGATTGGCTTACATGATTTTCAGTAGTGGATGCGGTGTGTGAGTGACCTAGTCCCAATTTAAAAAAAAGAAGTCGATTACGTACCTACTATGGCAATTTCCTATTATTTGTTTTACATACTGGTTGTAAGACATGTGTAAAGAGTTTAGTTATGAAGTCTAACAATGGGGTTGTGTACAATAAACCCTACTTTTAAATTCAAAACAATTTTGGAATACTGGCAATCTTAATTTAAAAAAATTATCTTCTTTTTTTAAGTATTCTCATGTATGATAATGATCGCTTTGGAAGCCTACGGATTGGTTGTGTTATTATAAGGTCGATCTCGCATTGTGGCGAAAGAGTAAATATTATATAGGGCTATTCAGAAAGGGTATACTATGCCTTGAACTTGCGCGGCTTTATTGCACTTTTAATCATTATGTCATAAATCATGTGCAGTCAGAATTTCGATATGTCGATAAAATAAAGTAATGTTATAAATGCACTAAATAAGCCGAGGTTCACGACATAGTATACTCTTTCTGAATCACCTGTATATTTAGCATATCGAGGATTATGTGAAAAAAAAAACTATTGAATATGTCTATTAAAGTTGTGCAAACTAGTCTTAAAATTACGTCTATTATGTAGTGCAAAATCCAGAGATAATATTTAATGTCTAGATAAATTCTCTTTCTACAAGTAGATACTTATATCCAATATTTAATATATACTTTTACGAATACAACAATGATGTTAAGGGGGAAGCTCAGGGTCAGGGCGCGAAATTCAAAATGTCAATGGTTTTTATTTTTTCAAGCAAACTTAATACATCGAGACATCCAATGCAGAATGCTAATATCGCAAACCACTAAATTACATCTTAAAGATGTCCAAATTTTTCGTAAAAAAATAAAAACCATTGACATTTTGAATTTCGCGCCCTGACCCTGAGCTTCCACCTTAATGAAAATATTTTCACGTAGATTGCGGATGGACTTAGAAATCTATATAATACCTAATAAGGTATACTTATCGACCGATGTCATTCTCAAATATTCTCAACGTATCGATTATAAAAATGACTTTATCTAGACCTACTGCTAATATATTTTAATTATTCTAGACGTTTTTACACATAGTCGTCAAATAAAGATCTCACAATATATGTTTATTATAAACTTTTACCCCCGAATGTATAGACGTTAGATAACTTTATCAAACGACATATAGTACTGCTAAGTTATAAAACGTCTGTAAATTTGGGGGTTAGCATTTGGCAGCACCATAATTTATTTCTTATATTTACTGATCGTAGCAAATGGTCAAATGATTTGTTACTATAAATTATACATTTATGGCCTAAATTCCTTGTTTGTATTAAGGTGAAGCACGTGCCCAATACTAAAATATATTAAAGGGATAATAAAATTATTATTTACACATTACCACCGTTCTTTAGTCGTTATTAAATTAATTTTGTAGTTATTATGATTAATATTTAAATGTGTTTATAATTCATCGAATAATTATATTCCACGAATTGTCGGCGCAGTATTTACATTGCATTTCTAATACACTATTATGGATAATGTTTTTGTATTCTAGGTTTAAGGATTTATTTTATTTCTCGGTGCTGCTTCGTGACAGATGTATTTTTTTAAATTGCAGCTCCTTATCTTACTTACACGCTCTGTGTGTGAGTGAGACGGAAACCAAGTCAGCGGCTTCTACTTATCTCATTTCTTGCGTTTGTTGTGGATATCATATACCTACATATTTTTACAAAATAGATATTAATGCCATAAAATACGGTATATTTTATCTGTTGCAAGCAGCATCTCAACTCATGACAAATGTATTATCTATGTAGCCAAAGATATTTGTCAGATATGTCTACATACTTTCGGGATCATTCAGTCAATTAAATATGCTTTATATATGACCGATCTACAATTACACACTCACGAATTATATTGCGTTCTCTTTGTTTACAATAAGCACCAAGCTAAGTCTTATTGTCTATGGTGATATCGCCGTCGTCGTTTATCTGATTTAGTTGATGGCACAATCGAATTCCAGTTAATTAGGCCTAATTTATTCGCTATCTTTTTACTATTGCGAAAACTATTTATAACGCGTACTTATTCAACAGAGTAATATTTTTGCTAGTCAGCAATAAACTGCGATCGCACATCGTTGGTGATATCTAATATATTTTCATATTGTATAATAAATTATGAAATCAAATACATACTCACCTAGTTCATCTGAATTAATTATAGGAAGCTGTCTTAATTATTTTGACGTAAGGTAGAAATATTTTTGATTTCATATGATACTTACGTGTTTTTATCACGAGCTGAAGTCAAGAGGGCTCTGTAAAGACTGCTACCAAGTGTTACTCGTCTCTATAACAATGTTATTTGGTGTATGCTTGTAGTAAATCTAAAATATTTTATCGATCTGTTTACATTAGAGACATCAGTAAATATGGGTTACCCAAACTCCACAAGTCAATGGATATTGTTAATAAAAAAAACGATTTTGGAATTTTATGACATGTTAACAATCTATGTTTTTTTGGCGGGAAGTTGGATAGTCAAGTTAGCAATTTTGTTTTATTTTATAAAAAAAATGTTTTTTGATATATTATGTGTAATATTAGTGGGATATTAACCATTGTGGTTCATAAACGTGCACGAGTGAAGAAATTTAAAATAAAACAGAATAGCTTGACCCTTCGAATACTCCCAAGATGTCTGGAAAATTTTCAGTATTTTATCGACACCTTTGCAGTTACGGATAGGGGTTTCACTTTATCATCATCATCAACATAATTTTTATCATCAGGGGTATCAATTTTTTAAATAACGATGAAAACTTTGTACTTGACACTGGCACAAATGGCACTATTTTGTAGCAGATTGCCAACATATAAAAATAATAAGTGCTATATCTATTAAAAGGTTACTTAAGATATTTACGATTACGAGTAAAATGTTGGCCTATATAGAGTTTCTAATTCTAAGACATAAGCTATTTGTCTATGTTGTGTCTGTTTAAGGTGCTCAAAATTGCAGCCAAATTTTGATAGAGTTTTCTTGATTATTATTCGCCGCATATGTCACGTTTATGCAATGAAGCGTTAGTTATGTAATTTTTGTGGCTATTAATCACATTACTTGTTTAGTAGTAGCTTACAAGCGTGCCAACTTAGTTGGGTCGGAACCTTGCCAAAGCAATGAGGAAAAGGATGGTGCCCCGCTGCCTGACGGTCGGCCCTGGAGTGTCTATAAGAACTTTGACTAATAGACCTGCCCAGAAGGTTAGGGTGGGGTTTTTTTTGGCGGGAAACTAAAAAGTCATGGCGTCAGTTATGTTTTAATTTCTAAAACTAGTGTTCCTGCTAGTTATAGTGAGTGATATAAGTGGAATATTAACCATTATGGGTTCGGTAAAGTGCACAAGTGTAGGTAATTGAAACAGAGTGACGAAACATGGCTTTTCAGTTTCTCACAAAAAATCCATGAAAAATCTTTCGGTAAAGTATCCATCACTTTACTGATTGAGGGATGGGGGGTATTTTACTTGGGCCTAGCCTTTGGGCTTGTGCATATATTAAAAAACATAAATAATTTATATTACTTGACACTGGCAAAATACCTATGGTGATGCCAAATAAAAAAAAGAAGGTTAGGGCATGGTCACACCTTACCCTACGCCTCGGCCGGCTAGCCCTGTTGGCCTAGCGGGAAGGCGGGCGACGAAATAGCCGATGACCGGTAAATTTTCTGCACAGGTCTCTTAAAATACTCGTGGTTGGCTAGAAAAAGCAAATTGTAGTGATGTATGCGGGTCGTTCGCTTATTGTAATAAGCTTTATATACAAATTCGAGTCTTGCCAGAAAAATTACAGCTCGATGTAATAGTCGTGTCCTTAGCTTCTTTTCGCAATATAATCTAGTGTTTGTTCGTATTGTACGCTCTTTATTATAATGTTTAGAATGAAGGTTGTCAAAATATACATGAATAAAAAGTCTATCATTATTTATTGTTCTTATTTAGTGTACTTTAGATTTTTGTTAAATCTTTCTTATTGTTAATTAAAGGTGCCTCTAGGATAGGTAGTAAATCGGGATAAATGAAATAAAAATCGTTATTACAAGTATTTAATGTACCTAATGAATGCCGTATAAATATTTCAAAATGTAAAACAGTGATAAAATTCATATTTTAACCAATATAACTGCAATCAACGCAACTAATATGCTAAATTATATTTAAATTATCCAAATAATTGGAATTATGAAAACTTATGTTGCAAACATTCACAACGGAACAATTCATCTTTTACTTAATCATATGATAACATTAATAAACAGGTACTTAATATATTTAACTCTCTGGGTGGTATAACGAACTATAAACATTGGATTTTACATGGTACATTGACTATTCTGCGCGATTGTATAATATTATACTGTAACAAAACCCGTCGCGTGCGACTGTACAAATGGGAATTACAAAATCTTGGCCCCAGCATTTGAAAGGGATCCAGAATAACTTTATTTTTTATAAATACAATTTTCAAAAATCATTGCAAATCTTGTTGTAAGTAGAATACAAAAGGACCTATTTATGAATGCAGTCTTAGTACAAATTGTAGGTATATTTCCATCAAATAACGTTAAAGACATCGAATGCTTACATGGAATGCTATTACGAAAATTCTTACATTATAGCTTAGGGCGCGCTCAGGCTAGCCGATTGCTATCGGTTGGCTATATCGCACTGTCGTCACACTACTTGCCAGACAACAATCGACTATATTCAAAGATTCTTATGGTGTAATATAACGCGACTGTATCGCTAGTGGGTATACAAAATCAAAACGTTGAGCATTATCCTATAATTATCGATAAACATGCTATACTTACTAGAATCTATGCAATATGCAGTAATAATTGATTATCAAACATATGACCACTTGACTTTACACCGAATTTGGCAACTTGAATGAACACGTCTCTTATAAATTTAACTATCATTAATATGTGGATTGCCTTTGTATTTTGATAGCTATTTCTCATTTTTTTATTGGATAATTTTTTTACTTAAACTGAGACAATACTTCGCGACAAATGTTGTCATCTCTGTACGCAATGTTTGTGGGAAAACAAAGCAACTTTCCTAGACGTAAGTAAGTTGTCCCGCAACATTATATTGTGGAGTCGCAGGTGAATTCTTGACCTTATTATTAGTTGAAAAGAAAGCTGTTTAGATATTGTAATAAAAACGATTGCCAATCGAATAATATACATTAAGCAATCTGTTTTAATATTTATATGATATAGGTAGGTATGTTCCACTGACCATTATTATAATATTTAGACGGTAATTTTTCGCTACTACTCCATCACGAACTACAACTATCCATCACTCGCACATTACATTAAATTAGATTAAAATGTATATACACATTACATCTATTATATCTTACCAATTAAACCTTCCGTTGCTTATGGCCTTCTATACGTTTTGCTTTGATGAACAGAAATAGATATAGGTAAATAGGTACATACAGATTTGAATAGTTCTGATAAGTATGTTAATTCACGAGACACATTGATTTATACCAACTTACACGGCAGTCGCCGGCTATTAACATTAGTACGCTTATCATTAAATATTTTACCACAGAACAGCGAGTACAGAGTTGAAATGGAAATGAAGTACATCCATATTGTTCTGTATACAGGTAGTATCAACTCAAAATAATACTTAAGGTACTTACAAGGTGTATCTGATTTGTTACATAGCAATGAAGACAGATTGTTCGTTAGTAACACTCTTAGTTTCCGAGTTACAGGTGTTATTTTCCCGATACTATTATGCTTTAATATAATTTAGCTTTTCAATCACACTGAATGCATTTTGTACTTTCATCCCCACTTCAAAATTTAAATTAGCGTTACCTAGTCCATTATTAGCTATTAATATCTAGGTACTTATACTTTTAGCGAAGGAAATGAACAAACTAAGATCCAGTATCAGTCGAATCAATTTTGACAAAGACGGAATCAACTAATTTAGCTATTTAAAGATTTCCAAAAAGATAAACAGCGCACAACCCCGTGAATTATAATGCTACACGATGGAATTCGTATATTTAACCTAAAGTTAACAAATTGAGCCAAACGACGCAGTAAACAACCATAATCTTTAATCCAATTAATTTGATAATAAACTTTTTATACTTAACTTATACATAACTGGAGCAACTTTGGGGCAGCCAAAAGTAGGTATTTGTCTTTTATTGCGCACTAAAGTTACCTACATGAAATCTGGAAGAATTAATTTATTATTCGATTTTATGCTTACGATAAACTCCTAATCCATAGTCATGGTGTTCATACGGCTTTAGAGCATAAAAACGAATTTACAAAACCGTTAAAAATTTTAGAAAATTGTTTGGTGACAAATTGCTAAGTCAAACTTGAATAAAACACTTGGCAATCTTCGTTATTTCAAAGAGATTTCTCGGTCCTCATAGACTATCTTTTGTGCCTATTTTTTCATTACAGACTCACCTCAGGATTCTAAGCGTGTCGAATCATTACTGACCCTGAAAATATCGCGAAAGATTGACGAGGGTAATGAATGTTAATGACGTTTACTTCAGGAATGTGTACATACCAGCCTGAACATACCTATTTTGTTAGTTTCGTTTATGTTATTTTGAAACTATATCTTTTGACGGTTTGTCCTGGGTATAAGGATAAGGTAAGGTTACAAAAATTGTGTAAAATATTTTAAGAGGTTAACAACATCATACCGATCAAGTCAATATTTCGGGCAGTTTAATAATTTGAGAATTTTATGCACGTATATGCCAACATGTATATTTGGAGATGTTGTTTTGACACCCGTACCGATTGACATCTTAAAATATTTACACTGTTTTTAATAGGCCTTATATAGCTGGCGAATAGTACGATAAACGGATTATCACAAAAAATATTAATATTGTGTTGCATCCTTTACACTCACCAATCCTGAAATACGAAGAATTTGTCACCAAACTTAAAACAAATATGGCTATGGCGGATGATTCTTCTGGCCGCTTAGCTGGGATGCTGCGCGTCGACCTTGCGGAAGCGGTATCCGCCAGTCCCGCGCACCGTGTACAGCACCACGATGGCGACCGCCACTACCGCCATGCCAATGGCGTTGATCACTATGGCCTCGTTGGACAGCGCCTGGTACTCCCCTTCCCTGCACCACATGCCCCCAGGGTTAGTTCATCAAATAGGGTACAACGGTTAAAACCAGTTATGGGCAATACTACAACTCTACGAATAATTTGAGCTCGTTGCTACAACTACAATGTACTTACTTAGATTTTGAAATTGCATGGCCTAGTACTCGCCTACTATCTTTTATCGGTCAAGTCCATTTTTTTTTTAATTATAATAGGTACCTAATTAAATATAAATTAACATCTCGAACGTATTCCCCGAAGGAGTAGGTGAAGGCAATTTTAATAATAATGTCGTTATAATGTAAATAAATGAGAAAATAAGGAAGATACCTTATGGTTCTATGTGCATAACAACAAGAAAACATGCAAGCAAACAGTCAAAGCGGGAATCAATACACCGTAAATTAAATGTATCACAAAAATTAAAAGTCAATGATTAACTTACATTTATTTTAATGCAACATAAATACAGTGTATCTTATGGAGCTATACATCTTAAACTTAACTACACTTAAAATATCCTAACCCTACGTTACCTATTTATATTTTGATCTGATGCAGATCAAAGCTGATACAATAAAGCCTCATTTCTGTAATTTGTTAATGTTAAATAGATCTTGGATATGTCTTATTTACATGAGTAAATAAATGTAAGTAATACTATTAGGTAGGTACCGTTCTGATCAGGCAAATGTATTTGTCATAAAAATATTTAATTTTGAACCCTCTGCACTTATTTACATGTTTATAAAGAAGTATAAAAATGCAAGCTGCAAATTTACTGATATACTTAAATACCTAGATTATTCTATGTCTTGATCAATCGTTGTCTGATGGTGTTAAATATTAGAAACACTCACTCAATCTGAAATATAAATCTAGAATATCGTATTTTTTTGCACAAGATCAAGTTATTGCCACAGAATATACTTGTAGTTCCGAATAGATCCACAAGATGTCACCATCATAAAACATTATTTATTTGTCTCACAGACCAATATCAGTGTATCTAACATTTAACAGATAAATAAGATATTAAATTTAAAGATCAACAGATGCTCTTATGTGTTGCTCGCGCGACTCCGGCGCACGGAACTTGTCCCTCGACAGGATATACATGAGCACCGCCAATATGGCGATCATGGCGACTCCGATCGCGTTGATGATGATGCCTTCGTCCACCATCGCGCTGTACCTCTCCGCTCTGTGAATACGACACATTCAAGCCACTGACAAACACGCAGACAAACTAGTGAGGAACATGCTAGTGATGTGCACGAACGTGGACGTGTTGGACGAATCGATATTAAGTGGAATCGATAATCGAACTGAAACTTCGGTTTTGTGGCTCAAACTTTGAAAGTATCCGATCATAGAAGTGATATCCAAGATCATGGTTCAAATAGATGGAAACCCGGCGGATCAGATCTGCGCTGACTTAGACCTATAACAACTCACATTTGTTTGCTAATCCACTAAGCTTAAGAGCTTCGTTCTCAAACTCCAAAAGCTTATCAAAGTAAGGTTATCTGGGAGACTGATTACCGAATAACTAGTTATCAGCACGAGCAGCTAAAGGAGTTCTTAAATTATTCTTACTTGAAATACGCTTTAGCAAATTAAATTCCCTTTAAAAAGATTTGTCCAACTATCACGCCGTCGAAAAGTGAATAAAACAAAAATGAAACATGCCAACATAGTGGTTATAAAATTCAACATACTTGAGGCCGAAGATAGCCTTCTCAGTGAGTCCGGTGAGGCAGGCGGTCACGCCAAGCACGAAGGTCAGGATACCGAAAGCCGCGTGTACTGGCACCAGGGAGGCACGGAAGCCGGCGGTGCCCTTGTTGCAAATCAACAGAAGGAGGAAGCTGAAGAAACCGACTGCGTACTGGAGAAAAAAAAAGTAAAATATAATCAAATAAACAGGCAGCATAAGTACCTATTAATTATAGATAACATATCCTAATTAAGGCCTCGACCTTAAAGGATCTTATGTCTGTAGAAAGTAATTATTACATAGGAGACTTTTAGAGCATGGCTGCAAAAATATATTGGAAATGTTATTCACAGTCTCATGTCCATCAGAAATAGCATTCACGTAATTTAACGGTTACTCAGGGCCCCTAGTCAGCTAACACAATCGAATCATAATCGAACAGCAACCGCATAGTAACAGTTACTTTTGATAGATATCCCATACAATATCTGTCAAAAGTGACAGTTAGGATGCGGTTGCTGTTCGATTATGAATCGATTGTGTTAGCAGACTTGGGGCCCTGACCGCCGACGCGTGCTGGCTTGTCGCTATCTGTTATATTGATTTGTGCATTTCATTTCACCGCACTCTGATATCACAAACCTGACAAGCCACTCGAGTATATCGGGTCCACTCAAGGGACCTGAATGAGTTTAATTATTTGGTGAATCGATTTTTCCGATAAGAGCTTATCAATTCATGAAAGTTTATTTCACTTACTTTGCCCTTAGTTCTTGACGTTTTTATCATAATGCACGACTGATTTTGGTTTACTTAAGTATACAAACTTGTGTCGTTTTGGTACAACTTATTATAACGGTTCTACATCGATTTAAAAGAAAAATTACCGCATTTGGCCATAAAAAATATGCTTTTACAGCAGGACGTCTGTGATCCATTGAACCTAATTTCTACATACCTGAAGTCCAAACAGTCCCATTGCAACAAATCCGATCCAGCTGTGAAGCGAGTAGAAGTTGTTGATGCCCTTCTTGTTGTGGTAGTCCAGCACGGCCAGGAAACCGATCACGATGCAAGGGAACGCAAGCGCATGGAAGATGGCGTGGAGCAACTTCACGTAGATGCGGCGGAAGCATCGGCAGATACGGTACAGCAACACGGCTGTAACGTACAAATATTGGCATGAAACAAAGATTGATGACCTTTACGGGATAAGCTGAAAATATCAGTTAAGTGGTGAATAAAGATAATTACATAAATACGTGGATATCAGTCATTAACAACATATTCATTGGCAAGAATATCCTACTATTCCCGTACAATCTTTCGGCATTTTGAAATAATTCCAAGAAATACACACATCAAATAGTTATAGATCACTGTGTACTCACAGAAGCCGCTAAAAGTAATGAATCCTGCCACCATGAGCGTGGGATGCAGGTTGAACTGCTTCTCCGGTGAATCATCAGTCCAGGCGTACCCCTCGCGGTAGTACATCAGCCAAAATATGGTCAGCGCAGAGACCCCGATCAGCAGGATCGTAGCGAGGGTGATGACCAGTGCGTACTCGCACCACTCGCACGCGCCCCTCTCATTGTCGTCCGACTCGTACGAGCGACTGCGTTGGCTGGAACAATCAAGGCGTATTATTAGGCAAGAATCCTTATACTCGTAGTACCATACGGTGGCCAATATAAAGGAGTTCAAAACAACCGTGTAAACTAAACTATTACTCATATTACTTGGATTATTTGGGTGATAAAGCAGCCTGGGACTGATCGCTCATATATCTACTGACAAAATCAATGATGTCAATGTGTAAAGTGTGTGCGCCTCGCATGGCAACACACTGGAGCGTAATATTTTTTTTATTATAAACATGGCAATTAAAAAAAACTGTGTAAAGAAGAGACAAGTGCGCTGAGTTTCTCGCCGGATCTTCTCAGATGAGGTCGAGTTTAGATTCGGTGGTAAAGTTATGAAAAAAAAACTTAAATGACAATTTGTAAGTGCCCCGTAGGCCTATACGAAATAAAGGATTTGACTTTTACTTTGAAATGTTTATTGAGTGTAAATCTGCCATCTGCAATCTACTTGTAGACAATTATCAAATTGTAATAGTTGTACCTGGACTGATTTTATTATGAATCGTGCATTCAAAATTATGTTCATAAAACAACACGGTAGCCGGATAATAAATATATTGTCTACGACGCTAACTGTCCTTATTCATCTGACCGTAACGTCATTTTTGAGTAGTAGCTTGTAATATAAGCGAAAGCACCTTCGGAAACAGAATTCGACTTAACAAAATGCCAAGGAAACGAGAACTTGATTATATTGTCGATAATGGTTGAGATTTAACAAACAAACAAACCAACAAAGCTCGTACTCCCGTTTTCCATAGTTCCCTGATATTATAAAAGCCATTCCAATGAATAGGCGTCTAAAGCTGGTCAGTAGACAGGAAACCGCAACTTTATTGATGTAGTAGCAGATACGATACATGTGCCAAGTATATAGGTGTTTACACAGTATTCCTGTCGAGACCACACAAGGGGTGTCGGATGACGTGCGATCATTGGCGCGTCACCGGATGCGAGGGCCCGTCATGGAACGATGGCTTATGGACCTTCTTCTACGTTCCATCTACTTGATAAGTCCCCCTTTCAATCCTTGAATGATACAATCTGGGGTCACGATTTTGTTGCAGTGATGAGTTTTAAAGGTAGGTAGGTCGAGTATTGATGAGTCGGTTTCGAGTATTATCTTTATTGTTAACAATAGAATTCGTTTGTATATCTGTCACCTGACATTTTAATGCGTTTGCTTATAAATTTTTTTAATACCTAACGTTTTGCATAAGAAGTTAATCTCGTATTTGCTACTTGGTTACCGATAGGTAAGTATATACTTAGTTATTGGATATGTATAGGCATACTTATATGGGAGTTTCTTGTGAAAAGAAAACACAACACTGTGTGTGTTAATATGTGTTTGTCTGTTAACTCATACTTTCAACCTTATTTCTACAGCTGCCAGGACCGAACTAACTTCTCCATATTCAAAAATAAATAACTGTAAAATTTTATGATGTTGGTCGCAAGTAGCCTTGATTGTTTTATAATATTCTCTAAACGAAAGGATACTAAGGTCGTTTATATCTAATCACTATCTCTGATGCAATCCGCATCTGAACAAATGACCGCGTAATTCGTCAGTACAATCGTGAGTATACTGTCCATGAACTGTCTTTAAATCTTCCTAAAAAATAAAACTTGTGTTTTGTATACAATTATAGTATTAACCGACGATCGAAGTTGGTACCGGACCAGGGTTTCGGTCCGCTCCGTACCAACCGTCTGTACCATATTGTCGACAGACTACTTCCGAGACAGCAGATTTTGTCCGCAACGGTCCATGTCCGTGGTCCGACCCGTACCGAGTTCGATCGTCTAACTATTAGGAAAGGTCAGAAGAATATAAATACAGGGTCAGGTGGCGGTGGGTGGGATTTAACGCACATTAAAAATACACTTGAACCCTACCTTTCCTACACACTCTCTTTATGTGTATTACGTACCTATTTGCATAGGTACCTACCTAATAAGTTCATTTTTATTTGCGGCATCTAGTAAAATCGCGTTCATTTATTAGGTAGACTTAGGTAACTAAATATAGAGTATCTCGGAGAAAAAAACAAAGTCCAATATTTTCTCCTTCACATATAGCATCTCTACAGCTTTTAAATCCTGAAACTTAGTGAAGATTAAAATAATACAGACTTTTTTAAACTTTTATAAACAATCAAGTCTATAGCAGCTGAATGCTGTAGTTACTAACTGTAGTCTCTACGTGATAATAGGTATCTGTTTGCACAAAGAAGTATGCCAGTCTCAACAAAGTACGTGAACAATAATTTGATGTGTGCCAGCGGTACTTTGTGCCAAGAGAAAGTGGCAAGACATACCGACTGCCCTAGCTTCATGTACCCACAACAGCTTTAAGCGCGCGCTTGTACGACTTTAATGCGGCCAATTCTCTACAATTCCTTCAGGCTTTGTCAGATTTACTGGCAAACTTCCCAATATTCGGCTGCTCAATAGAACCGTACTATAGGCACGAGTATAATACCTAGGTACATTATAATATCTACATTAATAAAAAACCCGTGGCTATAATAAATTATTTTCAGCATAATGTTGCCTTTATGTAGAGTCATACGTAATGTCCTTCGTACAGTATACGACCACATAATGTGTTCTTGGTAACACAATATGGACTTTCTCCCGAAACGATTGCATTCGCAATAGGAATGTTATTCTAAAGACAAACTCAGTTGTGTAAGTTAGTCTCGAAAGCGATGACTTCCACATTTTGTTAGCTTCGCGTGGACAATGCAAGAAGATTAAACTAACGTCTATTGAAAGAGCACATACTTTGGTATACCTATACCCAAAATGATGTATTATTATTATTCTTGAACACGATCAAAATTCTTGAACTTATCGGTAATTACTACTACAATATTATTTGCTATTGGTATACCTAAATACCTAGCTAACTAGCTAAGTATTAATTAATCTAGCTCCACTCTGGGAGAAAATTTAATGCTCTTCTGAGATGTCATGAGTCGTGTCCAGACAGACCTCAGAGCTTCGCACATCTGGCTCCGGCCAGACAGTACGAGTGATAGCCTCGGGCAAGAACTGGGCACAGCTATTTCAAAAGTATAATACGAGTACCAGCTACTGTAACAATTATAACACAGATCTTTCTTAATAAAATAATACATAACTTTTTGTATTAGGGTCAGCTTCTAGCCTACAGAGATTTAGCTTATTTCGTGATGAACAAAATCTCACTAAACATAGCCAAGCGCACTACACATCACTGCTAGATTTAAACTAAGCAACGCTCATATATGGGTACCGTACAATGAACTGGGGGCGAAACCACACCAGGAAAAATAACCAAAAGATAGCCTGTAGCTTTAGTTTCTATGCAGCTAAGGCCTCTTAAAAATTGCAACCGATACCTAAGAGCAATTACAAGAGGAAATGAACAATCACGCGCGGCTGGGGTACCCGTGCCGTCTCCCTTTCGAGATAACTCGATTAACCTCGATCACGATCTGTGACCGCGCAACTTGTAGACAACTTCGGTAGAACCATCCGGCCATTATTGTGCACCTTCACCACTACTGTACCACTACCGTGTAATATCCAATCAAAATTTCAGAGTTATTGTAATAACGTGGCATAATCTTACAGCAGGTAAATTAATGATGACTATATAAGCCCTAAGATCCAAAAAAACGACCAAACATGAGTTAATATGTTGTAGGATATATTGAAGGCTGTAAATCATTACTGAGGTAGGTATCAATAACAATCAAAATATTATAAAAACTTTAAAATTCCCCACGTGCATCGCTGTCAGGCAAAATTATGAATAATTTATGTAGAAGCATTACTTTCTCTGACTATTCAAGCAAGGTTCACACATTATTACAACAATTAAACAATTAGAGGCCGAATCAGATAACTGTCGAGTCATTAAAGATTTCTAATCAAAAAAAAGCATGCGGCCAGCCACAGACCTAGTTATGTTGGCTCTACCGAAGCACGCGGACGTGCAGTGCGCCGGAGTAGAGAGATGTAGTACTACAGGGTCCACTGACGATGGATAGGGAGGGGGTCGGTCATTGAACCGCGCCCGTGGTACTCCTGGCCTACATGACATGGGCCCTGAGAAATACTGACACGATGGCTCTCAACATAACTGGTATTAGGATTGATATCACAGATGCACAAGAGTACCTACTTCATACACTGTCCCGAGTCCTTTGTGAAAGCAGGGATCAAGTTCTCAGTCAAACGGATCACAGCTTCATACATACAATCCTAGCCCTAACAAATGTTCGCAAGATTACGTAACAGTACGAAGTACCGTTAAATTACCACATTCATTCGCAAAGTTCTTAGAACTTCGCCCTACAGTTGAGAGCTCTTATCCCGTATTTAATTCGCTAGCCGAGCAAAGTCGTTTGCCTCAGCGCAGGTGCACGACTATTTGAACTTTACGGGAGTGTTTGTAGAAGCTACTTTTGTTCGTATATTGACTCTATTGAACTTCTATGAATAAGGCAATTATAAAACGGAGCACTGACAGAAATACATGTTTCTTAGATTGTATAAAGAAATTTTGAATTACGGTACATTTATCGCGTTGACCTTGTGTTTCTTTTTAATTACGTTTAGAGAAGAAACGTCCATCAGCTAGATAATTTTTTTTATTGTACTACAAACAAGTCGTCAGCATAAAACATCTAGTAGTATGAATCTATCCATAGAAGGTAAGTTCTCATCACCATCAAGAACCAACGCTATTTCAACTTTCTTTTAAAATACGGAAATCACAAATGAATAGAGTGATCAATAGCCAACAACAACCCTTCACAACTTATGTAATAAGATTACATCGATAAAATAAGACACAAGTTATAAAACTTAACAAAATTAATTTATTGAAGCATGCAGACGTTCGGCTTTCGAAATGGTGCAAAAAGAAACATGTTTGCCTCACAATCGTACGTTAAGCAAATACTTTCATCTGTTTAGCAAGTTTTTGAGATTTTTTTCGCTATGTAAAGCCGGTCAGTGATCTAGTTTAGACTAAAGTAGGTAAATGTGCAATTGAATCCGATGAATTGTCATTGAACTAACATAATCATTGGATCACAGGAGGTATAGAAATAAACATTTGTATTTTTTAGAAGTTCATAATCCTAGGCTGCCCATACACAGTCTACTTTTATTGTATTATTAGTAAACTAACGATTAATAAGGAATACATCCCATGGTTGATTTGACGTCAATAACGTCACAAACAAGTACCTACAGATACTTATGTTCTCCAAGTGATTATCATTACGTGCGAAGACAGGGTATTTTATTTTTAATGTTGCACAAAATCAAGATATTGTAGTATTACTTTACATAACATAATATGCAATGGCACTTATAAAAAACCATAAGGTAGGAATGCAGAATAAAATATCTCCCCGTAGCCGTGACAAGAAAGCTGTCTGCGCGGGAAATGACGCCTTTATAACTAGATTTCCAGTTTCCACCGCGACGTTCGAAAGCGCTGTGAACTATAAGCACCTGTGACTGCAGAGTCACCAAAAACGATTGGACACTTTTTTCAATTTAACAGGGCCCCAAGTCTGCTTAAACACTCGTTTCATTATCGAACAGCAACCGCATAGTAACTGTCACTTTTGACAAATACTGTATGGGATATGTTCGATTATGAATCGATTGTGTTAGCAGACTTGGGGTCCTGTTTACTGCACATGAATAGGACCAGCATAATAATTATAGGGAGGTACTAGTTAGAAAATAATTAGAGACAATACAAGATAAGCGTGTACTAGTTAAGTTCATCCCGCCGGGTTAATGTCTGACATTTTCAGGTGTCGTTTTGTCTAGCATTATTCAGGTATACGCTAGATGCGTCCAGTCCAGTTCCATTTTTAACCTAGCAGCTTCTAGACCTCCGTTACTAAGTGTCCGAGAGCCCAGTTTATTGTATCCGATAAAGTATGTAACTTGACACCTGCGACAGACTTCTGGCCATGAATAATTACTTTGAACTTACATTTCCTAGATATCAGCACTCAATCTAAGGTGTAATTGAGTGATCGGTTTCAGCGAAATAATTACGTGGTTGTTGGTCTTTGATTGCGTATCTCTCGCCAATTCCTACAGCTTCAAATGTATATATTAGACGAAGGTAAATTAATTTACATTCCATTTAAATCACTAGGTACTTAGTTGTGCAATTATTCACTTATAAAATTATATGCATTCAACCAAAGCTAATCTATACTAATATTATAAATGTGAAAGTTTGGATGGATGGATGGATGGATGTTTGTTACTCTTTCACGCCCGAACTGCTGAACGGATCTGGATGAAATTTGGCACAGGGATAGATTATAGTCTGGAATAGCACATAGGCTACTTTTTATCCCGGTAAAATGTGTGGTTCCCGTGGGATAGATGTTTTAATTTTTCATACTTTTTATCGCGGGTAACACCGCCGGGCGCAGCTAGTTGAATATAAATGTAAGTACATTTTTTTTTAAGGGGAGTCAATGGTCCACATAACGGTCTGGGCTCCCCCGGGTCCGGGCGGTATGCGTAAATGCATGTCCCAGCGAAAAAAAAAAAAAAGGGGAGTCCATGGCAGTCAGGAAAGTCCAAAATGTTAAGTGACAGAAATTTAATGTTAATAAAAAGGATAATATTGTTTATTATTAATTCAGTCCAAGATACACGGTGAAAGCTTGAGAGTGAGTTGGGTTTGTCATAATAGCGATAAAGAGGGTTACCTTCAAATACATACCTACCTACTATGAACAAATTACTTTCCTGTTAATCTGTTTCGTCTTGCTTATCGAATTATTACATGTAAATTGATGTCTGCGACGTCCTCTAATATATTGGGTATGTAACCAAACCTAGCATAATAAAAAAAAAACAATAAATTCAAATTAACTTACGCTATTACATAGAATGTCGATTGAAATTTTCAAAGGTCAAAAACGGTTTCAATCGCAATGAACATTCGTTACAAATTGTTACTATCAAAACGTGCATAAGTAATCGTAAAACCACCATGTTACTGATTTCAAATGAAAAATGATAGTAACAAAAATACATAATCGACCTGCTGTTCACATTTTATTGCCATCTGATTCTGAGCTGCAACTATGTCAGAAAAGAAAACACCATATTACCGAGGTATCAATAACCAGTGTTTTCATCCCGAACCACTAGAGGCGTTAGAGGGCGTTTTTGTGTGCCACTGTACAACAAATGTGGCAACAGCGATCGCTCTACATAATGAGGAAATGGTCTAGAAAACCGACTCTACGATTATTATTACGAAATGCGGCACTGCACTGCTGGTCTCTATAATTTGTGCCGCTTCCATAGTAACCAATCTTTCTCCAACCTAACACGCCTGGCATACCATACGTAATACAATTATTATAAAATAATATAAAAAAAAAAGTTTGTCACGATTTTGGTTCAATAGACTATATGCATTCTATAGCATTTTAACGAAGTGTTAGTTGAGCGCCTAACTCATTTTGTATGAATTTAGTTTTAAGGAACCAATGCCAAATGTTTATATCAAAAACGATTAAGAAACTAACATTTTGTGAACCAGTTTATTCTGTTCCCCAGACACGCGTAATTATCAGACAGTCTCAATGACGGCGCACGCGCAGATTGCATGTCTGTAGCTATTTGACAGAACACTAGTATGACCGACCGACTTCTCACATTTTAAAAATAATTTTCAAATAGCTATAATTTTGATTGGATATATTCGCGCGCATAATTTACCATCTTGCGTCTACACAGACGTTCGTGCCAGAAAAGAATAGGTTCGTAAAATGTATTTTTTTTAATTACCCCCGTAGCTCCATACGAAATAAATTATTTGACTTTGACTCATGACTCACTACAAGTAATTAAAGGCCGCTGGATGACAAAAGACCTGAAGAAACCGAGAAGAGCTCTCCCAGGCTAATATTCTTGAGAGAACAAGCTCAATAAGGAATCTGTCTCGATGTTACTACGGCTACAAAGCCATCTCGATGAGTCAACTATGACATCTGTCAACCACCCACTAAGTTCTCGCGCTCAAATTGCGTCATATCAAAAATGCATACCTCATTACAAATGAGATAATTTTCAAAATTGAGTCTTATTACTTTCAGTTATATGGTGACTGAACTGGCAATGGTGAGTGTTCCTATCGAACAGAGACGCCGTTATGAGTCGATAAACAATATTAATTGCGTGCTGTGCGGGCCAGCTTGGCGTTAAATTGACCACGATATTCTAACCCGTATTACATCGATATCTGACGCTGCACCAGTTAAACATTACAAGTAATTGATAGAAGTCCTACTCGAAGCAGTATTGTACCATCAATCTGGCTCTTTTAACAAGTCGTTGCCGTCGTCTTTACGGTCGTATCGATCATAAAAAATTCAGTATAAATTAAATCTTGTTTTTATAACATAGGCCATATCTACTACCGATTTTATCAATATCCCATTCACAGTGTCATTGTATTGATTGATGAAGATGCCGATAAGTTTATTTTCAATGCAAACTATGATATGAGATACTTTATCTGTAAAACAGTTTCTGGTGGTAACACTGATATAATGAAATGATCATTTAATAGCTGTGTCCAGACTAATCGCGCCGCCTCGCGAGGCCGGCCAGGGAGGAATGCTGCGCATGGGCTGATATTGAGGCAAATTAAAATTGAGGACGGTCGGTAGAGGCAGCGCGAGCGCATAGGATGGCCGTACGGTTAGTTCGGATATGGCTATTGACCGAGCAACCTCCTACACCAAACCGATCCCTGATTGCTCAGATCGGCTTATCTCAGCAAACTGAAACAGAGGCGGACACACATTTCAATGACTCCCAATGCCCTCCTCCTCAGTCACGACTGAAGTACTCTATAAAATTATATATTTTTTTCTAAAAGATTGGTAAATTCACACAAAAATCCCCCCCTTAATAAAATCCTATATCCACCCCTGGACTGAAAGCACTGTTCCAATAACTACAATCAGTACGCGGGCTTAGCATACAACAAATACGGTTCAAACTCGTCCAAGGGATTCGCATTCAAACTGTTGAATATAAATCTCGAATTTATCTACTTGCGTACCTTTTGACTGTCATCGGTCTGATGACAAGTGCGTGCGTCATCGTGGCGAGATTCCGAGAGAATGGTGGTCGAGATATGCAAACAACGTCCTTCTTTATCTCAAATTGGCTACCTACTTATATCTGATCAAGCGCATACTATCAGTGTTAATGAAATCTTACTAGTGCTCTTATTTACATGAATGTATGTTGAAGGATACACGTATGCGAATTTGATGGCTGAGATTGAGTATCAAACGAGACAGGGTACCTATATTAAACAACTAGCTGTTACCCGCGACTTCGTCCGCGTGGTATTTAACAAAGACACAACCATTGGCAACAGCCTGCTCGCGCATTCTGAGCCCGCGGGACGCATTGCAGGTTGTTGCTATCAAATTTAATCAGGCTCAGCGCTGCAACATTGGTTTTAATTTTTTTTCGTGAGATCCAATTTTTTTTCTAAAATAAAAGTAGCCTAAGTTACTTCTTGTTACATCAGCTATCTGCCAGTGAAAGTCCCGTCAAAATCGGTCCAGCCATTTCAGAGATTAGCCGGTTTAAACTGACAGACAGACAGACAGACAAAAATTGTAAAAAATGTTGTTTCGGTATAGGTAACGTGTATACATCCAAATGCACTTAGTGAAAAGCGGGTATTTTAATATTACAAACAGACACTCCAATATTATTTATATGTATAGATATAAGACAGTCCACTTTATTATGAGAAAAATATAACTGATTTTGAGAATAGTATATTTATTGCCACGTTTGAGTATAAGAAAAATAATTTATATACTTACGCTACCAAGTAAATGGAACTGAACTACTGTAGGTGCATGTTCTGTGGTCTTACGTTTATAACCATTTGAGGACATGTAGGTATCCATTTTTTCACTTCAAGATGTACCTCCTACTGATTGGCAAGGGCCTATGTCTACGCATCAACTACGCCATTGGCTGGATTTTGAATCGATTATACTATCTTAAAAAAATGGATTAGGGATGTCGCAATTAATGCTACCAGCACATGGGCGTGGGAAGACACATCACCTTGTCCCACTGTGTTCTCTTACAGTCTAAGGTCAAGGTGAGTATCTTAGCATTGATAAGAAATGTATTCATCGCCAAACAAATACACCAACTATACAGCCCACACTTCAGCAAACGCCTGTATTATGGGTACCCTGCAATGGACCGGGGGCGAAACCAGTATAGAATACTTCTGTGTTTACTAAATATTCATGACTCGGGTACATACATTCGTGCTCATCACACAATGTTTGTCCCTACCAGGATTCGAACCCGGGACCATCCGCACACAGAGTAGGATCACTACCCACTGAGCTAATCAGGTCGTCGGTCAATTGTTCTCATTATATTTATCATACATGCTTGCAAGTAGATAACTTGGTATGTATATTTAGTACAGAATTATAGTAAAATCTAAAAACTCTTGAAGAGAATAATATACAAATGATTAATATAAAACTAATTTTACAAATTTTAACGCGTTTATTTAATGGTTTTACGTTCCCGACGGTTAGGCTATTTTACAGCAACTATGGTCACGGGAGGACTGTTTGTCTGTCTCAGTCCTGTGATCAATTTAACTTACTGATTCATCAGTTAAAATATTTTAAACTATTTTTGTTATATTGCCAGACCAACACAACAACTTATGATGATCATATCCGAATTCGCTCAGACGGGAATCAAACCCGCAACCACCCGACACAGAGACCTACGCATCCATAATCATTCCAAAACAGCCCAAACTACAATTCACCAAACAGGTAACGCCGGCCTACATTACATGAACTCACAGTAACTTGGTAAACCGAAGTATGACGGACAGTTTAGCGATGCGCCTAATAAATGGTAAAAAGTGGCCCACTGACCGGTTGGTAACGGTACGAGAGGCATACCTGGTCATTTCACTATCGGCCAATCATACCGATGAAACGTGTTTGGCGGCGCCGGCTGTACGAGTACATGTGCTGCCACCTGCCATTCAAACGGGAAAATGGGACTCCAAACTAGGTAGTATAGGGAGATGCGTTGGAGTCTTTCGAAATAGATAAAAGGACTGTTTTTTTCACATGATTTTTTCTTTGGGCCTTGGCCCACCACACACTCCAGCCGCTGTTACTCCTGTACGCCTGATAAGGGACCTTGTGTGTTGGCAGCATTGAATACAACTGTATTTCTGAATACCTTTACATCTTGAACATGGGATTATATACGTTACTAGCTGTCCTGGTGAACTTAGTACCGAACCGAATCATTTGCATGAGAAAATCAATCATCTTTATTATCATTATTTTTTGGGATTTTTACTCATATTTTAATAGTTATTCTGCTATTTGTGGCGGAGACATAAAAAAAGAAAATTAAAAGATCATTAAAATCGGCCCACCCGACCTAGAGTTATACTTGTAAAAGGTTACATGGTAGATATATGTTATTAGAAAAGTATTTTTTTTTTAATTAGAATAATTATAATCAATCTTATAATTTTAATAATGTTGTGTAATTGCCTAGACATTCTTTTCCGTATAATAAGGAAATGTAATAACAGCTTTGGCTTTACATTTTTTATATGCAAAACTAGAGCACTGTAGTGTTTACGATTTGTTTTATGAGTGAAAACTTTATAGCGTAAATACACAAATGAAAACTTGAAAAGGCATCTAACACCGTCGTAAATCAAGTTATCGCAGGCAATTCACCATGTACATAGCTTGGCATTCACACTTCTCAAACGACCGTATGGTACTACTACACTAATACCCTATTTATACACAGATACCGTCAATCTACAAAGGCATTACAAATACTTTTTACACCGTCCATAAATTTGGTGACACTGTATTTGATCAGTAGTTTTACTAAAAGAAATAATACCTATGTATGTCATCTAATGAAGTCTCTACCATATTTCCCTGTCAAACTCTACATTAATAGCGAACTAAAATATCTCGCACTAATTGATTGAAAGCTCTTGATTAGACAGCATTATGGAGCGAGGCGAGCCTAATTAGCTATTCAGGGACACGTCCGAGGATCAAAGAGTTGAACTGACATGCGACACGTGTCGTATTAAATTTGCATGCTGTACCATAGACACCTAATAAAGGTATACTCGATTATAAATGTATAGTGGGTACATATGGCGCAGTAAATATTAATTTAGTAGTTGCATAAGCTCCACATGATGGAAAAACCATTGACAAGATGAATACTTTTTAATGTTATAAGAATAGAGCTCTAGATTTTACATTTAGAAAAAAAAATGCATACCTGGTAAAGGTACATCATCCCTTAGATTCTCAAACACATCATCCGCGTGTTCATTACTGACCGGTGCTAAGTTAGGGCGGCAGTTATGGCTCAACTGAGGCTCTTCTTCTTCTTTCTTTACGAAATGAAATGCGATGAAATAAAATGAAAATGAATATGGCCTCACCCGCAACTTAGCGGCTATTTTGCCAGTGTCAAGTAATTAAAAGCAATATTAAATTCAATTACTTAATACACATTATAAATAAAATAATGGTTGTGACATTAAGAAATGAAAATGGCGTGTCCAACTGAGGCTCACGATGCCTCGCCTGAACGTTGTCAAATGTCATTTGCTTCACGCTGTCAGCACGCCTGTTTATGCCAACTTCGCGTGAACTTGGCTCAAGCACAAGCACAATTTTCTGTATACGGCAGCATAGGCTCTTCCATCCTGTTCGCACCACAGGTTTCATAAACAAGTATGACAGTAACATAATATTTCGAAGACGTTACGATTACATAAGGAATTCCTGCTTAGCTTATGCCAACGCAGCTTATAATGTACAAATTATATTTTGTGGTCCGTATAGGACATTCCTCGTATTTTATCTCGCAGGAGTCGATAGATGGATTAGACTTTTGTGTGAAAAGTTACCGATCGCCATAAAAGTCCGACCGCTGACGGAATCATGGCAGAGATTGATTACCCAACTTTTGGGTTTCAACTTTCGGATATAATGGCGCGCTTTTTACTTGAGGAGACCGGCAATAATTTATACGGGTGGGCACTGTATTTTGATGAAATGGTTCGCATTTATACTGTTTGCCGAATAAGAAATGAGATGTGTTTGATGTTAACACGTATCTTCATGAAAGTGGTTTATCAGTTTTGACAAAAAATCCACTAACGTTCATATTTGATACGTTCTAAGTTTAAATAAAAACAAAAGTCAAAAATAGGCCTTGCCATTCTACGATGTGCAAATGATATTCAACCTTAATGTGATAAAGGACTTTTTTGGCCGACTTTACATAGAATATTTAAGGTATCCAAAAATTATGGTTCTTTCGTGATTTGATTACAAATTCCTAAGGGAATAGAAACGAATTCAGAATACATAGATTAGACAGTTATTTTTGGTTCGAAGTACCAAGTTTGTACTATAGATTTGATGTATGTTTTTAGGTATCTATTAACTGCTGTTTCAATAAACCCACGGTAACTTTTTGTAAACTATTAAATACATATAACTTTCTAGATAGTCAGGGATTATATATACTTACAGGTAACTTAACAGTCAGAACATAAATAACACCTATTTTATTACTTTCGAAATGTAACACACATTCATAGGTATTGCTCGTATTCTGTGGAACATCTGCTTTGTATTCAGGACGCGGCCGACACAGTAGTATTGCATTCTTTCACTCGCGTGCCTTTGTACGCGGCACATAAAAGGGAATAACCTACATGGCGGCTGTACTTTTATTATATATAATAAGGTGTTACAAAAATAGTGTAAAATATTTCAACACATAAATCACTAAGTTATATGGATCACGTCGATCCCACTAATATTATAAATGTGAAAGTTTGGATGGATGGATGGATGTTTGTTACTAAATCACGCCAGAACGGCTGAAGGGATCTGGATGAAATTTGGCACAGAGATGCGCTGTTACCCGCGATTCAAAAGTGTACATTTTACCGGGATAAAGTGGCCTATATGCTATTCCAGACTATAATCTATCTCTGTGCCAAATTTCATCCAGATCCGTCCTGCCGTTCTGGCGTGATTGAGTAACGAACATCCATCCATCCAAACCTTCACATTTATAATATTATAATGGGATAGTAATACGTTTATAGACGTCCTATAAGAAATTGTATAAACATCTTTGATTGTTAATTACGTAACAGATAAAAATGCATGAATCTAACGAGACAAATTGCTGTCGATCAAAAATGGGCGCCGTCATAGAGAGGTTAATTAGCATTTAATCAAGTCCACGAAATGAGGGCAGCATTCAATATAATATACATCTATTTGTAACACATTATATTTGTTAAGTATGTCGTTTGCCATCACATCAGATAAAAATGATCACTTAATAGTTTTTTTAATACTTTAGATGAATAAGATCAGATGCATATATATAAATACCTAAGTTGGAGAATTGACAGTTTGTAATACTGTCCGCTAGAAGCGCTGTTCAATTCAAAATGTCCAAATACTTACCCGCGAATTTATAGACGTCATATAGTACAACAGTTTTGCTTTGCGCAGTATTATATGACGTTTGATAAAGTTATAAAATGTCTATAAACTGGGGGGTTTAACTAAGAGGCAGATTTTCATATAATGTCACATCCATTATTTTATTTATGATGTGTATTTATTGAATTTAATATTGCTATTAATTACTTGACATTGGCAAAATACCCGCTAAGTTGTGGCGACAGACCCTTGTGGTGACAGACTGATATTTTTAACCGACTTCAAAAAAAAGAAGGAGGATCTCAATTCGGTTGTATTTTTTTTTCTTCTATTCTATTCTATAAGATATATAAAGAGCGTAAGATAACTCGCCTACGTTCTTAAATTTTTCTCATTGCCACCTTTTTTTTTTTTTTTTTGTTGACGGGGGGGAAATCTTCGATAGATACCCGGCCTCTGTGTGGGAGAGGGCCGGGTTATGTGGGATTCTTACCCACTAAAACCCCCCCGGTGGCCGCCTTCGACACATGTTGGAGGGGCTCCGGGATCTCCAAACGGAACGCACCGGTGCCCCTCTTGTGCATCGCCCCCTTATGGGGGCCCGTCTCGGGGGAGCAGATGTTTGCACCCCCTGCGCCCTCGCTGCGCACGGCGGCGGGGAGCCACGCCCGCCGCCGTCCTCCTCAGGAGTCGTCATCGTCACCGGACGTCCGGGGCCCACACCCCAGTCGTCCTCGACCCCGAGGGTAGCCCGTTATTTAAGGCCCTGGGCATCAGGGCCGTCTCATTGCCACCTGCACTAACCGTCATCTAGCAATGTGATGTTGCGTAACGTACTATTTCTCCTAATTTTCTATCTTACCTGATGGTTTTACAAACATATTTAAAAGATATTGTAACTTTTTATTAATTTGAGTAACACAAAAACGTACGTGACCTTTATTCAGTTACCTTCACAAGTGCACCCGTTTTTTTATTATTTTTTTTATTTTTTTTTATTACATTATAGGCAAGTATTTGATCTCGATCTCACCTGGTGGTAAGTGACGATGATATCTACGATGGAGCATACTTGCCTAGGTAGGAAGGCGGCAGTAGATCGAGACGCTACATTCACTAGGCACATGCAGCGCTGCTGATCTGACCCGCCATCCATGAATGGCAACACCAAACATCATGCCGGAACACGGCTAGGCCGCTTGGCGGCATGGCTTTGTTCAGTGGGTGGTGACTAGCCACGGCCGAAGCCTACCACCAGTAGAGTTGTCACCTAGTTGGCACCACCCAGGGTCACGTGTAGGGTATCTCGAGGGTATTTAATTCTCCTACGGACGAAGGTGACTCGACCCCAAAAGTTACCTTCACAAGTGCACCCGTACAATCACGCGTGTCTGATAACGTTGTTTATACAGTGTAATCCATCAAAATATGCCCGTATGCAGCGTACAAACAGCCGAATATTCCACGGTAGACATAGGCAAGGCCGCAGAGATCTATGCGGAGATGATAAATGAAGTTTGATACTGATAATGTCAACCTTGCTGAGATAACAATGCCGTATGGTAATGTTTGTTGAAGAATTTATATGGATATTTAAGGTGTGGTTTTTTTTTGGGTCAGCGTTTATGATATAGGTACTTACATACTAACAAGTTTGTGAGTTAGGTTACAATTGAGACAGAGTTTAGTGTGAAAGTGTGTTTTACACCGGATTGTCAACCTTAAACATCCTCTAGAAGAACCATTGTTTTTCATGTTAAGCCATTACAGTACTTACGAAACGTCAAAAAATATCACAAAATGATATGTTAAGATTCTAGCACCCGTTCTGAATGCCGTTTCTCCATAGTAACATCAGCCGGTATACAGTGAGTTACATTGAGATGGACAGTATGGGGACCACTGAAACTATAAGATATAAAAATAATATGATCTAAGGTTCTAATTTATCTATGTAACGGAGGTCCCTATTCAGACCCATATTTATGTTACACCCTGTATATAGTTCGTCTGTGTGCCTCATATGCATAGTAGTATATTTGTTGAAAAGTGAAACTGAAACCGCTAGAACTAGCATTTACGTAATTACGGAACGTAGTGTTCGTGCGCGTCACCATGGCAACGCACTGGTAAATTAAGAAAGTTAAACCGGTACATCGACTTGAGGCATCATTAAAACCTCAACTGTAGGTTACCATTGAAATAAATAATATTAACTGAGAGGGACTTCAGACATAAGAGGGTTGATGCCACAATACACAGGTTTCCTCCCAAGGCCTAGGCCTGTACTTGGAACTATTATATCGTCTGGAGTTAGGAAGTGTAGCTGTAATTCGTACGCCCCTGTTGATTTCAAGGAAAATGCATGACAGTATTATGTCAAGCTCACTTCTGTAAACTTAGACTTAGAAGTAATATGATGGAGTTTCGCCAAGAAAATATTGAAGCACGAAAAGCCAAGCAGATTTGTGTTGAACACGCGAATTGCGTCCTTACACAAACATACATACACTAATAGGCTTGGATTTTTAGGCTTCAATATGGCTTCAATATGCTATAGACACTTTGGCTATCTACGTATATTTATTAAAGAAGTCCAAGATAAATGGCCTTATATGGGTGGAAGATTATTTTTATTTTTGTTGGCTTTTGATCAGTACAAAAATAATTAAAATATTTCAGTTGGTAACATAAAGGCTGTAATAAAAGCGTGAAAATCTGCCCATCATTTCACCGTCCGCTAGTTGACACGCTCATTAAAAATAGCTATGGCACAGAATAGATAATACCTACAGCTACTGTTCAATGTGCCACGCCTGAATTCAATCTAGCATTTATTGTCCGTGATTCCAAAACAAAGTAGCCTGAAGGTAATTTTTGCAAGATTCTGGTGTAACCGTTTGCCAAAGATGCAGGTTCAATTATGATAATCATTTAAAATGTGCAGCAAGTGCAGAACCAGAAGCACATCGTCTAAATCAATGATACTAATTATCTGTGTACAGACTCACCGAGGTTTAGCTACTGTTTAATAACCATACATATATTAACATGATGGCGCAACGCCTGTAGGTACATTATATTACATGAGAATTGTAATTTTAAATCCTGATGTTTTCCCCCATCTCTCTGCACGCTATTATTCATGAAAACCTGATGTCATGCAATTTAGATAAGCCCCGCCGGCCCTTGATGCCCGAGAGAAATTTAATTTGCACTTTTTAGTTCCCTGAAGCCTAGGGCTATTTTCGCCTGGCAAACCACTACTTATTTAAAACCCTACCTCAGAGTTTTACTAGGAAAATAGGCCACCGTAACATCCTAGTTAAGATGTGAATGGATTCTTTAGCACTGAAAGGAACCTTTGTGCCTCTATTTGTAAAGAACAATGTTCCCTATTTACCTACTATGTCTTTATTGCAAAGATATTTATGTTTGCTTTTGTAAACTTGCTTGAAGGATGTGACTGTTCGGTCTCGCTGTCCCGGGATCACGGGACAATCATAATTGAGTTTGCGGAGCTGGGTCCCTCCTTTACGAGGCAATTTGTGCACTTTGTACCTACCTAATACGTGCTCCATAGTATTCCGAGTACATTATAGTATCCACTTTTAGTGAACAAGTAACTCTAACTATAGTGATGCGCATAGTTAATGCCCACTATTTAGGATCGGTCAATGTGTCCAAGCCAGACCACAGAGATTCATTACTAGTCCTAGACAGTGTTAGAAATGCTAAGTTTATGTTATATTATAGCGACGCCACAGTTTTATACAGTTAACGCGCAATAAATTATAGCATCTTAACTTTTGCCCATTTTGTTAGACTATCCAAAGTACGGTTTTCTCAACGTTTTATCTGTCTCATATCCCTCTTTGCGTCTAATCGTAGTGTCGTAAAGGGTAACGTGCACTAACCCTTCACCGTTACGTGTAAGCCACCCATCCTCGCGGCGTCGTCCGATATCTATTACATTAGATATGCCCAGATTGGGCACGCTCGAAGCGAACCAGTGTGTGCCGCAGTTAACGATAACATTCACTTTGGACATTACTACACGACACATGTGGCGGGAAGCCAAGACTTTCTTCATTATTGGAATATGAGACCCATCATACACATATAACTGTAAGTACCTTAGCTGCCTACCTTCTTGTGTCCTATTATAATTTAATAGTCACGGCTATTACCTATCCCATTTTTATATGTGGGAAATTCACCATTATAGCAAATGGGGGAAGAGGAACCCAGCACTGACCCTCGGCTTGTCAACTCTTCCAATTATAAACCAAACAAATTGATCGATAATTAAAGTAGCCAGCGACACCGAACACCTTTAATATGATAATGGAACAATGGATTTCCGCCAAGTATCGACTGGTTTTAACAATTTTATTCTGTTAAGATGAGAAGGGACTTAGGATAGCCATTTAAATTATGATGTTCAAGTATTATTATTACGCTCATCATGTTAACTACCTGCAAATCAAATCTTGCGCAACGCATCATCACACAGGGCAGTAAATCATCTGACGCGACCAAAGGCATTAACTCATGACCTTTGCCTGTCCAGGATTAGCCAACATATGCGCTCGCAGTGTTCTAACCGCTGCACCTACGATTGCATCATAAGGAGACAATGAAGATTCTGCCGAATGAGGAGCTGATGATACAATATCTCGAAAGATGTGGTGAGATGCATGACAATTGATGATTACTGTCATGTTATGTGAGGGCACACGTTAATCAAACACGATTGTTCAAGACTGACTGACCTTTATTAAATACCTTACATGCATATATCATATTATTATTAATCTACCCTCACATCTTCCTTTCTAAAACAAACAAAATCAAAACATTTTAGATATAAATAAAAAAAAACATTGATTCAACCAAATGCATGAGATATTACGCAATGAATGGAAAATACAATTATACCATAAGAAAATTAAAAACATGATTTCAACTTATTTTGAATAAGTATAGCGAATAATATAATTAATAAAGAAAGAGAAAAAAAAAACAACAAATAAATACATTATATTCCAAGAATTCACATTATTTAATTTTAACATTCTAAACAATTATATATATATTTTTTTTTTATATACTTGATTAATCAACCAATAGGATGTTGATATTATTATTATTAATAACAACGCGTAAGATAAAGTCATGCACGGATAATAATATTAGTTGATAATACAAACTTCTTAGTTGTTCTTGCGATTTACAAAATCTATATCGAAGCCCCATCTAGCCGGCGGTCTCACTGTCCTGCCAAAACGAGTAACATTGCGACCGTTAGTATCCTGCGGGTGGGACTGCAAAGGTTTACTTGACACATTTATGTCATCATAATCAAGCTCGTAATCAGATATGTCTAGACGCAATGGGGAGTCTTTAATGATGTGCCTTCGATTCCTGATTATTTTTATGCCAGTTAGTAACTTTATTTCATAAGATCTATTCCTTAATTTGTTAACTATAGTTCCAGATATCCACCGCTTTCTACTTTGATCGAAAACTTTAACCTTTTGTCCTTTTTCTAACTGTTCTAAATCTTTGGCATTCCGATCATAATAACATTTTTGAATGGCTTGACGATTTATAAGTTGTTTATGAATGCTTTTTTGTACTTTTGGCTTTAAAATCCTGGAAGGAACTGGAAGAATGCTTCTTAATTTTCTACTTTGTAATAGTTCAGCCGGCGAAGGCATATCTGCGCCCAGCGGTGTATTTAAATATTCTAGTAAGGCAAGACGATAATCTGAGTCACTTTCACGAGTCTTGACAATAATTCTTTTGACAGTCTGCACTGTCCGTTCGATCTGACCATTGGACTGGGGATAGCGCGGTGAGGAGGTAGTGTGACAGAATTCCCATTCAAAAGCAAAATTTCTAAATACGTTTGAGGCAAACTGCGGACCATTATCCGATATAACCTGATCGGGTATGCCTTGACGACTAAATATGTTTTTTAATGTCATTATTATATGTTCAGAACTAGTGTATTGTAGTTCTGCTATTTCAAAAAATTTACTATAATAGTCTACAAGTAATAAAAAGTTATCATCCTTTATTTGAAATAAGTCTACGCCTACCTTAGCCCACGGCCTATCCGGTATTTCGTGTGATTGCAATTCTTCCTTTTGATTGTTTTTTCTGTGTGTCAAACACACATTGCAATTCGATATCGAATTATGTAAATCATTGTTTATACCAGGCCAAAACACCGTCTCCCTCGCTCTTAATTTACATTTTTCAATACCCATATGACCCAAATGTATTTTACTTATCATTTCCTTTCTTAAACTCGTAGGTACAACTATTCTGTCACCTTTCCACACCAGTCCATAAGCTACTGATAGATTTTCTTTAAAATTCCAATACATCTTGGCAATGTCCGAGACCTTAGTTTTGTTATCGGGCCACCCTTCAAGAACATACTTCTTAACTTCGACTAACTCCATATCAAGTTCTGTGGCCTTTTGCAATCTTAAGAATTGTGGATTGGTAAAGTGTGTCGCGGTGTGCGAGGCGATGCAGTGCGTTATCGCGCACACCTCCTCGTGCAACGAGTCAGCGGCGGCGTCCTCACTCGCTGGTGCGGGTTCGTATGCGCGAGACAGGGTATCCGCAATGTACAAGTATTTGCCCGCCTTATATACTAAATTAAACGTATACTTCTGTAGTCTAAGTAACATTCTTTGTAAGCGAGGCGGAGAATCGACTATTGCTTTTTTAATTATGCTAATCAGCGGCTTATGGTCTGTTTCAATAGTAACATCTGTTCGCCCATATATATATACATAAAATTTCTCGCACGCGAACACACAGGCATACAACTCCTTTTCAATTTGTGCATATCTTTGTTCCGCATTATTTAGTGATTTCGACGCATAGCATACAGGCAACCCGTTTTGCATCAAACAAGCACCCAATCCACTTTTACTTGCGTCTACTGATATTGTAATTGGAACCTTTAAATCGTAATACTGCAATACCGGTTTTGTAGACAAGCATTTTTTTAATTCATTGAAACACTGTTGCTGCTTTTCATTCCAGTGCCATTCATTTTCCTGTTTCAACAATTCCCTTAAAGGAAGGGTTTTATCCGACAAATTCGGAATAAATGTGCCAACGTACGTAATGAGACCTAAGAATCTTTCTATATCCTTTTTATTTTGGGGAGTGGGCATATTAGTTATGGCCGATATGTGTGAGTTTTCTGGACATAACCCATTTTTTGTAATTCTGTGTCCCAAGTATTTTATTTCTTCTAAGGCAAATTTACATTTGTTTTTGTTAAGCTTAAGGTTAATTTTCCTACATCTCTCGAGTACTTTCCTTAGTCTCTTATCATGTTTCATTTTAGTAGACCCATACACCAATATGTCATCAATATACATACATACACCTTCTATATCATCAAAGTTCTCATATATTTTCTTGTGAAAAACTTCTGAGGCCGAACATATCCCGTACGGCATTCTCAAGAACTTATACCTGCCAAAAGGGGTGTTAAAAGTACAAAGTGAACTAGTTTCATCTAACATTACTTGCCAAAATCCAGAACACGCATCCAATGTACTAAAATACTTAGCGCCTGATAGTTTTGATACGATTTCATCTAACGTAGGGAGCCTAAAATATTCTCGTTTTATCGCGCAATTTAGTTCCTTTGGATCCAAACAAATCCGTAAATCCCCGTTTGGTTTTTTAACAACCGTGATACTATTCACCCAGTCCGATGGACCTTCGACCTTTGCTATAATATTTTGCGATTCCATCTCATCTAATTTTCTTTTAACGTTGTCTTTAATCGCAATAGGCAATTTCCTAGGAGCGTGGATAACTGGGACCGCATCCTCCCTTAACTGTATCCTATATTTTCCCGGTAGACATCCCACGCCCCTAAACACATCTTCATACTCACGTGTATATTCTACGAAATCAGAACAAGTCTCCTTTACTGTCATTACACGTCTAACTACATCTAATTCCGTACATGTATGACGACCCAATATAGGTACCGACTGTACATCAGCTACCTTGAATGGAACTAAAAACATTTTATCCTTGTAATAGACCTGTAAGCAAATTTTTCCAACCACTTTTATATTAGCCCCTGAATACCCATTCAATTTGGTATTCGATTTTAATAAGTCCGATGGTAACAATTTTATTTCAGACAAGTATTTTAAAGGTAACACGTTAACATCGGCCCCTGTATCTATCTTAAAGTTTATAACGCTTTCATTTATTGTTAACTCAACGTTCCACTCACTAATATTATGAATAGAATGTATTACCTGTCCGGCCGGGCGCTCCACTAAGTATACTCGACACGCACGCGCGAAATGATTCATTTTATTGCATCGCACACATCTCTTCCCATACGCTGGACACTCGAATTTTTTATGCACTGTTCCACATCGGTCGCACTGCCGCACATGAGTCTCACGTAGCCCGGACGAGGGACGGCGGGCGGCAGCGAGCTGTGGCCGCGCGGCCCCGTAGCCGCGATACTGGCCGCCTGCGCCGCCGCCGCGGCCGCGCGCACCTCCGCCGCTCCACGACGCTGCCGCGCCACCGCGTCGAACAACACATACCCCGTGATGTTCATAGTCGCTTTGTTCGTAACCGCCCTGTACCTCGTATATGTCATGTTCGTTTTCCTTCTTTATGTTTTGTGAGTACACTTTGGACACGACCACTGCACGGCATATCTCTAGCGCCTTTTTCAAATCCAAATCCTCTTCACGGAGTAGTCTTTCGCGAATGGCTGCACTCGTGATCCCGACGACCAGCCTATCCTTAATCAGTTCATCTTTTAAACTGCCGAACTCACATGTTTGTGCTAACTTCCCCAGGTCGAATACATACTGATCTATGGATTCCTGCGCCTCCTGGTCCCGAGTGAAAAATTTATGTCGCTCCACGGTCACATTTTTCTTAATTTTGAAATGGGCATCCAATTTTGCCAACGCCGCGTCAGCTGTAATACAGCTTTCCGGTGATTGGTCTAATATGTCGCGACATTGTTCACCTACTATATGCAATAAAATGTTTAATTGTTTTTCCGCAGGTTTTTTATCTATTTCACACGCTTTTGTATAAATTTGGTAACTACGCTTCCATTTTGTCCAACCCTCGCCTGATGCAAAATCCAACGAACTTCCATTATATTTAAAAGCTGCTGGTGGTGTCAAAACACTTTCCATGATGCACTTTACAATATTATGATTTCACCAACAAAATGTATATTTCGATTTATACCGACTGCGCCATGTCATGTTATGTGAGGGCACACGTTAATCAAACACGATTGTTCAAGACTGACTGACCTTTATTAAATACCTTACATGCATATATCATATTATTATTAATCTACCCTCACAATTACTGCGTCTTATTTCTATGGTATAGAATGTATAATTACTAAATTGTGTGGTCAATAAGTCAGAACCCTCCTTTATTATTTTCTAAATACTATTAGGTTTTTGTTTAATAGTTGTATCACGGAACCGGCACCGTTACAAAAATTATCCTACTTGCACTTGCTAGAACTTATACGGTAGCAGCTGATACCAGAACGTATATTCAAGAACTGTGTTTTCAATCACCATAAATTTTACATCGCCCATAAATCATACAGCAACCGATGCTTACGAGGCGGAATAACAATAATTTACAGTGTCTGCATTCTTCCTGCCTCCACCAGCCCACCTTGAATACAAGCCGGTTGTTTATTAACCACTCGAGTTGCATTCGCAGCTTGATTAGCGAAATAACACGCAGTATATTTAGATACTATCTGATTGTAATAACTGCCTATCTCATTCATAAGAAACAATTCATAGAATGCGGCTGGATTTATGAGTTGTGTTTGAATATAAAGCATCTTTTAGCTTGTAGGTAAGGTAATATAGGTAGAGGTATACTGGCTGAGTTATATCAGCCCCAATGGTGACTAAATTCAACCTATAATACAATAGTGAATAGGGGTAGATCGGCCAAAGAACCTCCTAACTCCTATACCAAATATCGTCTAGATGAATGTTGATAAATTCTGAAAATCTATATTCATGATTGGTTCAAAATATCGCTAATGAAATAACAACACGACAATCTATGGCATGAAAGATAAAAATACAAGCGATAAGTACAAATGGGAATTGAAAACAGCAGTATTCATAAATAGGGGTAGCATTCAAATTGTTTGACGTGTGATTATGAGATTGCAAAAAACACAAAAAAAAATCTTAAGGTAAACAAGATACAGCCAAAAAGTTATTGTGCAAGGCTATTCAATAACACTAGCACTGGCACAAACACCTGTGCTCACGAAGCATTAGCCCGAGCAACAGAGCCGTGCCTTACCGAGAGTCGTGTTTATCACTCACGCTAGAATTAAATTGCGGCTAAACTCGCTTCCGAAAACATTGTTCTTACGCCTCCAACGCTAAACGTGTAAATTGTACAGTCATTAGCTCTAATTGTGTCTGGCATTGTCTAGGAAACAACATTCGTCAGCATTCCTTAACAAGTGAAAAGAGAGTGACGCTATTAATATTGTTTTTTTGCTAAGTATTTTATTTAATAATAATAATAATATCGCCAGACGAACCCACCAATACGGTCACACACTAAACTACACTCGTATTGTGGGTACCGTACAATGGACTAAGGGCGAACCCGGTGTATAATACTTATATATGTAGATATAAAACATCCATGACTCGGGCACAAACTTTCGTGCTCATCACTCAAATTTTGTCCCTACCAGGATTCGAACGCGCGACCCTCGGCGCAGATGGCAGAGAGACCAACTGAGCTAATCAGGCCGTCAAAGGCCATATTTATAAATTTTATTGCTTTACCAAAGATAAATATAAATGACACAAGATAAGTACTTGAGTATGTTAATATACATATATAAACGCTAATTTTACATGTTTTTCATAATCATTTTACTGTTGTTATTCAAGATAATTATATAGGTTCTCATTTTCAACCGTGAGTATGAATCGCTCGTGTCTCGGAGAACATGTAAAGCCATCGTCGGTCCTGCGCCTGATCTCTCTCTGGTCGTGTCAGATTGCCATCTCCTCGGACTATGAGAGAGAGAGAGAGGAGAGAGTGCACCTGTGCTTGCGCACACACTTGTCCACTATAATATCTCTTGCGCAGATGGCTAGTCTCCATGGAGATTTTGGTGCCCGAATTTTGGTCATGAACACTATTATTATTAAGGATACCAGATTAGTTGGGCCATATAAATCTCGAGTATCCTAAATGTTCGTTCTCTGTAGCCTATATCATTCAATTGACACATTCAGGCCAATTGGCAACTATAGTCCAGTTCTTCAGACTTGCCGAAATGTGGTCGATGATTGCCACGCTCAATTACTCATGTCAGAAATTCGTTGCTAAGCCTGTTTGTTAATTGCGTACGCGCAACCGTATTTGATTTTAAATTTGTTATTTTTGGCTTCACTACGTAGAGGAATGTAGCATAAATTATTTTTGGTAATCCTGCTTCATTTACTCCACCAAAGAATGCTCCAGGGTATAACCTAACCATATGTCAACAGGTGGGTTGGTTAACCTACATAGGTTTTTACATGCTTTTGCCTCACAATGTTTCACGTACGGAAGTAATTTAGGTAGCTTTGTTTGTAATTTATGATCAAAATCTTTTAAATTAGAACCTAAACAACTGTTGAAATGTATATCAAAGTAGGAATAATGAAAATGATCGGTAGAATCATTTGCATAAAATATACTTCCAGTCTTGTCGTGAACTAAACTGAGCTTGCTACAAGTTCATTAAAAGAAATAATTCGCATATCAATTAAAATAATGCCTAACATTCAGATACACAGTAACGGCCTTAACAAAGGGCCTTTTACTCGATGATTAGCGCGAAACATTCCGCATTCCGCTGCGCAAGCGCAGGCCTATTCTCTTTACTACTCACGTATATACCATAATGTTATGCAACATTCGCCCTTTAAACAAAAAAAAACCTAATACACAATTCGCGTAATTGAATTGTATGACGTCATACCGTTGTTTTCTGTAGATAACGTCGGTCAAACATTTCATAAGAGTGCCTATTACAAGCAACGGTGCGTGTTATAAGAAACAGATATTATCAGTTGTTAAATAATTAACTTTGGGAACATTGGAAACAGAAAAATAATAGCTAAATGTAATTACAACATTACTTCCTATTCCTTATGATGCAAAGTTTAAAATTGTAGTCACAGTTGAATGTCAGTCGCATATCTAAATTATATTATCAATAAACGATGTTATTAAACCTTATATCCATTGGTGGAAAGACTAAAATAGCAGATGAAAGTTAGCTATAAAACTTCTGAAACTTATGAGATTACAGGATACAAGACCATACAGTCAAAAGTACCATACCCCGCAATTCAAAGGTCAACAATCTCTATAACTTTCCTTCTAATTGGTCACGGTACCAGAGCAAAGTTGAAGCTTACAGGATACAGATACGGACACATTTGCCGAACGAACGCTTGCCTTTCTTCTGAAGTGTCTATAATCAAGATTTATTCCGGTAAAAATCAGTTCTGCAACGGTATTTGTATGCGTGGTCGGTGTTGCTTTATAATTATTTCATAGAAATATAGTTGTTATCCCAAGATATCCAAGAAGAGGCAGAATTAAATTCAGAACCGAAATTAGCACTTGCTACCCCCGTTCCAAATACTTTCAGCCTTGAGCATTCTCGTCTAACAACCCTTGCTATCTCGCTGAATTTGAGTCATTTATATTAATTAATGACGTTACCACTTACAGCGCAAAAATGTGGAGATTTATTTCGTAACAGCAACGAGATATTAAAATTCTTAAATAGGGAGTCGTATCTTCATCCTGCCAAGAATCCACCGCATAGCGATGGAGGATGGATCCTCAATTATCAAATTATTCGACCACTCTCCTCCCACCCTGCGTGGGATAATGGACAAACAAAAGACCGACAACTGGTAAGTAAGTTTCGTTTTGTTGTTTCTCTGACAAAGATACATTACAATTAAACTATTTGTCAGAGGTCCTTTTGTTCGAGAGTATGCCAAGGACGACATTTGGAATTGGATTCGGAACGACACGTTCGGAAGACCAGGCTGAAAGTCCTATAGAGTTTTTGCTGTAAAAGATTGAGGAACTATCTAACTAACCACAGATCACGAGAGATATGCCGTGCGGTTCAAAATGTATGGGAACTCGCTGTCACCGTTTTGTTCTCCACCACTCGCCACAAATACACATGCATTCCATAAAACCAATAAATACGAAGTCTCACACACACACGCGTGCCAATAATTCGGTGCGTGCTGCACAATCAAATACACTTTATCGCTTGATACATAGCGTCCATTTAACAAACACGGTGCAGATTACTCACACATCAATCAATCGTTATCGCTGTGCTGTGCAAAAGCAATTTATTTTACATATACACTAGTGAGAGACTAAAATGTAAAGTTATCGATACCTCAATTTCTTATTGTTTATCATGACGTAGGGTTTTGAGAATGATATAAATAAAAAACGATATGTAACGAAAATAATGTAATAGAAAAATACACTATAATACCTAGTTCTAAAAAAATATAGCTGGATTCGTAATTATGTATTTATTAAAACATTTACGGTCGAATTTATACCTAGACGTTGGTTATAACACGTTACTAACACTGTTTAGTTAAATCGTGCTATAGGCTTTATAGTGTGTTATAAAGAAACGATAATTTATAGATTCACTGAAATCCAGTTTTAGTCAAATCACATTACTTTCTGCCACAGATAAAAAAACTATTATCCTACCATATTACAATGACAGCTACACGCATGTTTCGGATAAAGGCAACGAGCTTTTCTAATTTAGCCAAATATTATCTTCAATGATATGGCAACGAAAGTGAGAAATTTATTTACTACATATTACTAAAAGATTACCTAAAAAATTATGATATTGTAAAAATACACAAAAGCAACAAACACACAAAAAGCAACACCAATTAATAGAGAGAAGGTTTCAAGAATATCCCTGGATATTACCTCATAATATAGTAAACGTGGGATGCGTCTTAAGTATTGTCATTTGAGAAAAATAAACAACTAGAACGTATACACATTTTATTGTTTTAAATGTATTCCCCGTGGTATTTCATGCACTTTTCCATACACACAAACTAACCTTTACAACATTTATTCCACTCCGAAGTAGGCGTAGGTACTCAAAATTGCCGATTTGAAAGCTTCGAGTGCTTCTTCACTATATACGGGAACCGTTTATGCGCGAGCCAACTTACTTTACCGCCTTTGGTTTAGGATTTGTATACACTGTAAAATAATCAAAATTAGTTAAAAACATAATTTGAGATTGACTTCATCAAACTATAAAAATCTCTTCATACGATAATTTTATCGATAACCTACGACAGTAGACCTGCACGAGCACATCACTGATGTGTCGCCGTATACAGCGGCCGTACCACGCGACGCACCAGTTTATTCAAAGTATCGTTAGACGATTTGTCCATTGCCTCGTACATTCACTCAGTAGCGAACATAGGTGGTACTTAAAGAGCCATGTATTTTGTACAAAAATAAAAAAGTCGTTGTGCTACATGAAAACTAAAATAACATAATAAAGGCAACAAATATTTTTTGATTTGTTGTTTTTAATGATTTTAAAGACGAATATAATAAAATACTTAATACTTACCGGTGAAATGAGATTCCATCTTTCGCGTAGTTCACTTTGCTGCTGGTATTTTTGCACACAACCACGGAACAACACGGCATTTTGAAAAAACCTAGAGCACCGGCACCGACGTGCAGTTGCAGTGGACTGACGGCGAAAACTGTACGTATGCCAAATGTACGCTAACGTTGTGCGCAAGCCCACCGCTTTCATAACATATCTCCTCTCATATATCTGTGTAACTAACACTAGTTGAGATTACATTCCATTGCTATTATGATCCTATCGGTAATGAGATCATGACTTGATCAAGGCTATTACTAGCAAAAGGACCGAACCTTTGGTAGAGATGCGTACGTCAACTACGTACTAATTTGCTACACCTATTATGGCGAGCATGAATTTATAAGAACAAATCAAGATAATGTAGAATCAGAGATCGATTACTTATAAAATTAAGATATCGTTAAGATGTTACTGCAAAATGTTGTCAGTAATATGGTGCGTCATTTTATGTATAGCAAAGGAGTGTAGGTGCTCTAACGTATTTATTAATAGGACAAAAGAATTGCACACCTGACGGCAGACATGTATATGTGTATCTGTGTTTTACATAAAATGTTATGTTGCACACTTCAACCGTGTCCGTTTGATTAACTCGATGATGTAACGTCACGCACACATAACAATTAAGGTCACTTATGCGAATATCCAACTATGCTCGCACACGCCCCTCAACGAGATACAATACTGTCAGAAACAAAAGAACAAAATCCAAACACTACCTATTGTTGATAACGTAAATAAAACATATAGATTCCTATACATATATTGACCTAACTAACAGTAGACGATCAACATATAGAATTTATTTTTATCCCTGGAATTCAAAGAGTTCCTATAGGACTTCATGCTTAAATACTTAAAGCATGAAATAGTATCGAAACGAACGAAGTCGTGGGCTGGCTAGGTATTACGAGTACTCAGATAAGGGGCCATCCATAAATTACGTCACACGTTAAGGGGGAGGGAGGGGGTCGACGAAGTGTGACATTGTGTGACAAGGGGCGGGGAGGGGTCCCAAATTTTGTTACATCACATTTTTTCAAATTATAATATTTTATATCTAAGTATTACAACTTGCAAAATATGTGACCTAACACTAGGCAGGGGGGGGGGGGCAAAATTCATGAAATTCGTGTGACGTAATTTATGGATGGCCCCTAACTCAAAAATGAAAAAGACGCCCAGCTTCAATGTAGCTAGCATAAGTATAAAGTATCACAATCCTTTGTATCCTATCAAATCTATAAACATTCTCGATTTTCAAGTACATATCTGTCAATGAATACTTATGGTGCCTGTATCTCTACAATAAACCTAAATTGAAAATGTTATGAGCTTCATACCTGTACCATAATAAACGTTATGTAAGGTGTTCGTCAAATGTTAAACACCATTTAGAACGAGGCTCTGAATGACGAGCGTTTGTTGGACATCAATCTTACTCAATCTCACGTTAGTTCAAGGATAACTTACCTGAAAAATAAAGATACATAATATTAGTGTTTGAAACAAGTCGTAACAGTTACTTATTACATTGCGGACATTAGGTTATGTAGTTAGTCCTTATATTTATTTTATTATACTAATAGATAACGCAAAAACAAAGGCTCCCTTGTAAATAGAAACGATAAGCCGTAACTATGGTAAACATACAAGTTAGCTGAATAAACGGGATGAAAACTAGTCTTGAGTTTTATAATAAGTAGTTTCTGAAATACGATGCAAATAGAGTTCTCTAGTTAAATTACAATTTGCACCGTACGAAGCACTCTTGCTTTGAAACATGACAATTATTGTTTGCGGAGCCGACCAAGTTTTCCGTCAAACAATGTTTCATATTACAAAACATTAAACAAACTTTGTACTGAGCGGGCGGGTTGCTACTCGGATGTAACAACGGTATAATCGTATCTTCAAAATTAACTTGATATCTACGCTATTTTCGTACAACAAATCTTGCGACATCGTGGTTGCATGATTTGACGTCAATTTACCGTATTACTACTTAACAATTCAATCGCAGATAACTCTGTCTAGCTTGTGATGATAATGGCTATAATCTACATCGCGCAAGTAAAGAATGCTATTGTTTTTAACCACTAGTGTGTTACTTTCTTCCTATTGTATTCAATCTACGATCATTGCACGATTCGGACTAGGTTGCCGCAAACAACAAGTTTAGTCACGTATTAGCCACTAGATTATGCGTACCGAGCTTTCCTTATCTAAAGATAAAGCTATACGTACGATCTCTGCTTCAGTTGGTACCTCTGCCGCATGATGACGTAGTTTGTCTACGGGCAAGTGACGTTTATAACACAGTATTAAAGGCGATATCACTTTAACATCGGTTATACACAGGATAACCGCACAGGACGCCGTTTGTCACGAGCGATGCCATCAATCGGTACGCCGCCGTGACGTACCGCGACCGAGCCGACACTGGCCGATGCTCGATTTAGAAAATTCGCAATTGGCCGTAAAAAGTGTTAAACTGCCGGGCAATTACGACAGGCGAGGATGTAATTAAGCATTACGGGTGAACGTGTATCAGTCGGTCGGTTGGGCGCGCGACTGCGGGTGCGTCGGGCGCGACGATCAGCGCCCGCGCACCTCGCGGCCTGTGCCCGAGCCCGAGCCAGCCGCGGCGTGCAATCAATTTATGCAAATTACTGATGGGACGATCTCATATGAATCCAATTGGGTTGTATACACACTGACAGAAATACTTTTAATGGTACTAACAGCTGAATGCCAAATGAAAATATTACTCAATTATTTGTTCGATTAATACTTATACGTAAGTATTTTCTTTAAAAAATATCGATTAAGTACCCACCTAATTATAATTTGGAAAATTCCGCTAATACACTTCGGAGGGTCATGACGCTTAATGACGTCACTTTCAATGCAAAAAAAAACATTGAAATCCGTTACGGTAAAATGTCAAAATAGGATGATCTGACGTCATGGGTTCTCGGTAACGTGATCGTGACAACTAGTTTTGATTTAATTTTATTATTTAATTAATAGAATAATATATTTATTTTAATACTTATAACTACGATTTTCAGTGTTCTTATACTGTAAAGCAGGTGGGCGATAACGCCCCCTAGTGGGCGCTGCAGTCCTAAAGGGGGGGGGCGGTAAGACACCCAGAACAAAAAAAAATGGGGCGTTGTGTAGAGGCTTACAATAATTTATTTAATTTGAAGTTATAGTGGTTTTTAAGTGGGTAAAAAAATGGGGGCGCTAAAAATTATTCATTCTCAAAGTGGGCAGTACACAAAATAAGTTTGGAAAATAAGGCCATAAAGTATTGAAAAAAAAAACTATATGTATTCATTTTCCTCTACAATCTACAACCGTATTGTCAATTAGCTATACCGGGAAACGCTCCAGACGCGTTCGACGTTCACGCCCGTCATGGATATAGTTCATCACTTCTATCAAGTTTAGAAATTCAGGTTATTGAGCGTTGTGTGCCAACGAGGCGAAATAAATTTTGTTGGAGTATTAGCAAGAGCTGTCACAACAGTGTCCGCGATTCGCCAATCGTTCCGCACCAGTGGATGTTTGAATAACAACTGGGCTTTTATGTAGAGCCATTCCATTTGCTTCCAATTTTTACATAATTATACCTACATTTAACTCTCTACGGTATTGCATTTCGAAGACCTTCAGGTGACTTTCCTCCCTTAATTTAATAGGATGTTTCAGAAAGGGTATACGCCTGGGCTATGCCTTGTACCTGACTTTACTTTGATTATTATACATGCGCTAAAGAAGCACAGGTGCCAGGCTAAGTATTCCCCGTTTTGAATCATTCGTTAGGTATATGTATAATATTTTATATAGGTTAATGTTAAAATCCGATAAAAATTAACCCCAATTAATTACGCACCTATAATCCAAAATGTTATTTTCCTATAAAATTCAACGTCACAACGAACTATTACTTTTATCAGAAAGTGAACCTTTGTTAAAGTAGTTCAGAACATAAAGTAGCATTACAAACAAACACGACAGACAATTATTGTTATTAGATAGTGTATACAAATGCGGAACTTATCGGAGGTACTTTCGAAGATGTCCTAATTGTTAGCAAAACAACATCAACGGCGATGCTAAGTACCGAAGAAGGTTGAGATATTTTTAGGTATTGGTTGAGGTGTACTTTGCGTCGGTAGGTTAAGCTAATTAGAATTGGCTATATCTAGCGCTGCTCCAGCGGATAAGCGTTTATTGAAAACATGGCATATTATTTTGGCTTAGGCGGTTGATTTCTAATCTATATCAGAATCAGAATCAGAATATTTTTTATTCACGTAGACCATTATATACAGTACTTATGAATCGACAAAAATATTATGCTACTACTTTACCACCCGTTCGGAATGCCGTTCCTATGGAGAAGAATCGGGCAAGTAACTCCACGGTTGCTCTTTTTTTTAAAAGATCTTTTACATTTTTGAGATATAACCAAGGTCTATGTGATGTAGATGGCACTTTATTTACTCCAAGTATTAAATACTTTGGTGTTGTCCGTTTCGGGCAGAAATATATTTCTAGTACATCCTTCTTTTAAGTCTACTGCGTTATATCAGGGTTTAAAATAAATATTGCACGGTGGTCTACATGCTGCTCTTGTCAGCCTTTTTAGTCATAATAAGGTCTCTCCTGTTATTCACGTACAGGCCAAGTGAAAACGACCTAAACCCTCATGAATAAAGGGAGAGACATGACCTGTAAATGTGTTTAAAAATAAGAAAATGCGGTGAATAGGATAACTATACTAATAAGGCGATAATTCAAATGGTTATGAGAAAAGTGACATTAACCGCTAATAACAACCAGTACCTAGCCTGTATTTGGTTAGAAGAGAAAGGTGACAATGAAAGTGTTTTATGACTTGTCTTTTAAAAAAAAACATAAACTTGTCTATGACACGATTATAAAGTAGGCAGAAAGTTAACGATTTTATGGTTGCTAAATAATTACCTACATCTGGTATTGAATGTCAGTTTTAATTAAGTATACCTATACATCAATGTATAATCATAATAATAGGTAACTTATAGTTTCTTGAATATTATCTAGAAATAAAATAGATCTTGTTCGTGAAAGTTTTTTTTTATTTTGAGTGAAGTAGAATGTTCATGAGCATATATTTAAAATACTATGACATTCTTCCTTTAAAAATATATTATACCCTACGTTCTAATGGGTTCGTAATAGACTTACAAAATATTAAAACAAAATGCGCAATCGTTAGCTAAAATATCAATTCAATTAGTCAGTCAATTAATTAACCAAAATTGATTAGAGGAAACATGTTTTTGTTAATATGATACAGTTAAATGTATAACAGCGAGTTATTTATTTATCCTAAACGAATATATGTTATCGTTGAAAATAAAATGTGTGCTCGCCTAAAATTGTATCCTATCAAATGCTCACAAAACAAACACGATGTACTGTGAGGATAAACTAGACGTGGTCTATCAGTACGAGTGCATTACATAATGTATGAACTCCGGGTATGTGGAGGTCATTCACACCGTCAATAAGTGCAAACAGTGCGATATGTCTGCAGATGGTAACCCGCGGTCTACTTTCATTTTATAGTTAAAGTAAGTTCCTTATTCCCACAAGAATAGACACTGCATAAACAAAACACAACTTATGACTAAAAACAATAGTTAATATGGACGATCAAATCCATTACCTCATTAGAAGTATGTTGAAGGAAAGCTATGTATAAGAATAACCAAACTTACATGTATCTGGTTAGAAAAACATTATTTCAACCGCAGAGTCTATATTACTTTTACTAAGACAACAAACTAAAGTAGGTACTTATAAATGGGGGAATGCGAACTAAGAAAAAAATACACAATTAGGTCTTACTAAAAATAAGTGAATATACCAGACCTCTTCGAGATAGTCACTAAGCCCGTTATGCAACCATTATGCCAAGTTTTAATAAATTCTATGAAGTAATTTTCGTGTGATACGCGTATACACAGACAGATAGAACACAAAAGGTGCAATTGGTATCTACATATAACTACTATAGTTATATTTCATATTGATTTACGGCACTACAGTGGAAATGGGCAGGACACTTAATGAGGAGGTAGGACGGAGGGTTGACCATGGCGGTAAGGAAGGTAGCTGTTACATATTGGACAAGAGTGGAGCAGGACAAAGGTAGACGAAAGGGCGTGAAAGAGAGGCCTATACCCAGAAGTGAGTAAACAAAGGTTGCAAGAAGAAGATACGAAAGAACGGTCAGTTTATTGTAATAATCAACCGTCCTATTAGACGTTGGTTCATATTTCTTATCGCAACGTCCGAGTATGTAACATGAAACTTATTGTCCGGTAAACACTCAAGAGAAGGCGCATGGTCACGTGGCGTGCCTCGTAACGTTCCATCGTTCACTTTTCCAATTTAGCCAACAATTATATGAAGCCGATGGAGACGTCGTGACTCGATGAAAGTTTTCAATTAACGTTTCGTGTTTGCGATTTTGTTTGGAGATAAACGAGTTTTTATAAGCTCAATTGTGATGGTAAGTAATAATAGGACATCACTATTCAGTACTGGATGGCAATTAGCTATCAATAGCTTTTGGCATTTGGTCGGATTTTTAAATCCAGTCAAGCTACACATCGCCATCAAATACTCAAACGCTACTCACATGATTCAAAGACCAATTTAACGGTTTTCATCACCGCGCAGTTTTCTCGCGCTTTTTGGATGACGCGTTAAAAGTTAAAAAAGGGTCGTAGTCATGCTCGGCAGGTGAAAGATGCTATTTTAGACAGATATAGAGCTTCATCTAAATTCGGCTACAATGACAAGTGTCGATGATAAATTAAGTACTATGACCTCCAATGTATTTTTTTGTTTAGTATCCCGCGGTTATTGGCTATAGGCGTAGTAGTCATCGCGTTAAAAATCTTAAACCCTTAAAAAACCACATACGTAGTTGTTGTCGCACCTAAAGGAACGGCTCAGGTTGAAACGCAATGACATATCCTTAATATTCCTGTGGCACCTAATTTGCTGGGGCACCTAGTAATGTGGCATCATAATTTTTATATGTCTACCATAAAAAAACCGTTACCATACAAAACATTATTAATACTCCATTGTGATTAGCAATCGAGCCAATTGTTTTAAAAGATTGGGGGCTAAGATGTAAAATTATTATTTTCAGTGCCTTCTAACTACATACCACAGAATTCTTCACATCAAAGCATTTCAAGTACCATAAAGTTAAATGCAGAATCCCAAAGGCAAAATAACCATCACGTTGTTCCCCGACTTGAAATTACGATGTCGTAAAATTTACCGCGAGCACTCGCTAACTGTGTCAGTTTTCCGGGCGTCGCTGTCAGTCACGTCTGCCTGCCCGAGTCCCGGAAAAGTCTGGACAGGTCCGGTCTCTCGGGATGGATAAGTACGCCGGTGGAAAATGAGAATTGGAATGAAGTTACGCTGTATCAGACGTCAGAACAGGCGAGAAATTAGCATTGCGTAATAAATGTTCCGTTTGCATTATATGTAGTATCTCATTTTCTTAATTAATTAATCTCACCAGTTTGAAAGATCTGCTGTACACTCTATTGTTTATTAAGTGCCCCTAACGACGGTCACTCCGGTGAGATACTTGATAATAAAAGATGGCTAGACGAATACGCTGGCTTTACTTTACTTTTCAAAATAAGCAACGCTTGTATTGTGGATATCATACGTTTCGTATGTTCTTCTGAGTATTCTCAATTCAAACTTTGTGTGATGAGCACGAATATTTGTACCCGAGTCATAGATATTTAATATCTATATAAGTATTATGTACTGAGTTCGTTCTCAGTCCAGTCGACGGTACCAATAATACAAGCATAGCTTAGTGTGAGGCTGTATATCGTGTGTGTTACGCTGGCGATATATTTAATTATTATAGCTAATCAATACTTAGAGTAGAGGTTTTATTAACGTCAGTCATCGGTCGTATATGGATGTATTTATTACCTGCCCAAAGCCGACCATAATGAATTTGGAGTAGAAATTTATATTTTTTGTCTGAAGTCTTCAATATTCTTACAGCTACTCGGTTGAAACCGGAAATAGTTTCTAATCATCCACTTACGAGTATTAGGGCAGATATCTGTCATGCACCAGACCTTGGGCCAATCTATTGTATCCTCTAGATAAATCGCAGACACCCACTCGACGTGTTTACGATTACGCGGGACCGACATGAAATTATTGTTTAAGAGGTCACCTATGCAGGTAATGTTTCGATCAGATCTCGGTGCCAAGCTAAGAGTTAAATATTTAAAGATATAATATCTAATATGGGTAGCTATGTAAATTATAACACCCAACATTAAAACGTTAATTAATCGCTATATATAAAAGCAAAATCCACCGACGGACTAACTGACTCACTCACTCATCACGAAATCTCCGAAACCATAAGACCTTGGGGCTTGAAATTTGGCGCTTAGGTGCTCGCTAAGAAAGGATTGTTGAAAATGCGACCCCTAAGGCGCACTAACTAAATTTCGAATATTTTTACGCGAACGAAGTCGCGGGCAACAACCTATCTGACTCCAAATACCAGCAAAATCCGAATCAATTGTTTTTGGATATAAATTATAATGTTAAATATGTATAAAGATGCAAAAATATCGTTTCCGAAGATCTTAAAGTTTATATTTTTATTGAACGTGCTTTATGCTATAGAAAGTTGAAAGCATCTGCGCAGACGTGCAGGTAGTGAAAGTGTGCGATCTAAGAATAACATTGTTACTTAATCGCCTCTTAAATAATAACAAAATTATGATAAGCTTACGTCTAACCTGATCTATAGACCATTACAACATCATTAAAACATATACCTACTGAATTAAAATACAATGTTCCATAATTAACGGTATATAGTTAGTAAATTTCGCCAAACCGCAATGAAATTTTCATAAAATAGGTCCAGTTTTTTTTTTGTCTGTGACAACAGCATTTTTTAAGTTGTAATATTATCAAGTAGGTACTTATAGATTTATCATCATGCTAACTATCGAGGGGCGGAGTGAGCATGACTGTTTTACAAGAAAACATAAACATAGAAAACCTTTTTAAAAACCCCTTCGTAATGATTTATGTTGGAGATAACCTGTCACCTGCATGTAGGGGGCAATAATTGTCCCGCTGCTCCTGTCACGCACGTGTCGTTCTCCCATGATTACCGTCCCGCTATCATTATCATCACTGGAAACGTGACAAGTTCACGTCCTAATGAACGCATCTATCACGTGAGGGATTGCTACGACATATCGTTATGAATATTAGACGATTGAACTTTTTATGTGTCGTTTTATAGAGTTCAAATTTAGTTAAATGTCTTTGAACATAAATGATTCCATACATTGCATATTTTCATGTTTTTTAATAATCCATTTCTTAAGGGGTCAACATTTTGTATCATATTAATTCGGCGAGGATGTGGAGTAGACCCATCGAGATTGGGTTCCTCCGATAGGTTTGAACGAGGACTTTATTCGTTCATAACGAGGGTTCGATGATGAAGTCGAAAGGTCGTCATTAGAATCCGATGAGGAATTCGAATAAGTGAAGTGACTACACCACTCTACGTCAGTTACTCAGTACGATAGATTTTTTTTTTATGTTCTTAGTAGAGTATACTGAGTTCGTACGTACGTATCGGAGAGTAACTCTACGATAGTCATAAATAAAAACGTCACAGAAGTTTAGAAACGGACTCTCCGAACTGTTATATACATTAGCAACAGTGCAAAAAGGATTTCCGTTGTAATAGGCCCAAATAACGTCTAACTGGATGTGTGGGAGTGAAACAAATCATAACCGGTCGTGTGATAAAGAGATAGATAGCATCACGTCTCTCAAGAGTGTACGGCTTCCGCAATAAATCAGAACAAATGTGCTGTTGGGTGGGATCTGGTCGTAGAGCTATCATATACCATCATGCTTGTTATATCCTACGATAGAGTAGGCAGAGGTACACTATTGCACATTTAAGAAGTTAATTATTTTTTTTGACGACCTGATTAGCACAGTTGATAGTGACCCTGCTTTATGTGCCGAGGGTCTCGGTTTCGAATCGTGGGGAACAATATTTGTGTGTGATATAAAAGTAACAATAATGTTAAAATAATATTTTGTTTCATTAGCCATTTCATCAAACTATCTCACATCAATATCGTTAGCAGGAAGTGTAACCATACGAGTATTAATGTTTGCTACATAATTATTTATTTAACTGTCAAGTAAGCTAACTGCTGTAGTGAGGTTCTTGTTCGGCCATTTACTAATTAAACAGTCTCGTCATAAAATATCAGAAAGATAAAAAATATTTCAGTTGAAACGGACAAACAGATACGGTACATTATGATTATTAACCACGCTTAATTGGAGATAATGTGACCAAATATTTTTACAAGTGAGAGGATATTTACATTTAAGTCATTGTATTGTATTCATTTTCAAGGACGTCGTGTTTCTTCATTTTTAACAAACAATCTAAAATTATAATTTTGGGATGATCTATCAGGACCTTGAAAATATAACATCATCAGATAGCACCTCGCTTCTACGGTACTTCTCGAGTACGGTACCTTGGTGTGCCTATAAGTAGCTGACCTAAAAAATGGTAGCATTTAATCGAGCGGTAAGCATACTATAGCACCAAAAAGTGAGTGCCTTAAATAAATTATTGGGAATAAATAACTTCCTAAGAAAATCCGATGATAGACAAAAGTAGTAAAAAAACGGCTGTAGCTTTATTTTATCTACACCCGGATGGCGCTTCGGTCCGTCAGTACCACGATCCCGTGTGCCTTACTCTCCGGTGTACCATTATAAACAGCATCAATTTCATCCCATTTCCTGGACGACGGGGCCCCCTGTGCGACCCACTCGGCGAATTATTGGATTTAATAATGTATCACTCGGGTGCCGAATGTACCCGTATGTGACATGACGTCAAATGGAACCAATGCAGTGTGGTATTGTCGAGCTACGAAACTTGATAGTTAATTCAACATTGAATATTTGAATTGTCGAATGTTTATGTGGGTTAATATATGATATACCTACCTAATGTTTACTTACACAAACGAGTAACGTGTTGTTATGGAGTTTCAGAGTCCCTTAATCTCCATTAGTTATACCAATAAATTAAATAATGAGCTAAAGACGGATTAATGTATAAATTTCTAAAAGGAGTAGTAGTAGTACTCATGCAATTATTTATGACGCTTATCTGTAAAATGTTATCTTTAATCTATTTATGTTTGTTTAAACTATTAAATATATCCTGAATTAATAAAAATCATGGTGTCATGAGCGATAGTTTTATATGGACCTCGGTCGCTACAAGTAAATAGAGTGGAGTAATTGCGGGCTTCCCGTATTATTCCGTTCCCACACACACGATGGCCACCCTACTAATCATCCTGTCATACCACGAAGATAAATTTGAAACGAGCTTTCACTTAAGTAATGGAATGTAAATAAATTGAAATTATTTTATGACGACAGCGCTTACGTAGATACTCAGAACTTTACTTTAGGTACTTATATTGTGTTTCACTTCCACACCATTTAAAAACAATCTACAATAGTATTACAAAGCATCCTTTAGAAGTAATGTAATGGGATGTAAATGGACGAAAACTTTCTTGAAAAGTGGAAGCTTAACTATCCTTATTAAACTTCGATTTTATGAACTAAGTACCTCGTACGTAAGTCGTAGATACTTGAAATTATACGATACTAATTAATAAGTACCTTGCATTAGGATATTTGAGTTAATAACTGAATGCCTCAGTTCTTGGAATGCTATTTTAAGTATCTATTGAGGATCAGAATGTTTATAGTTATTATACTTTAGTTGTATCATTAATTAATTTTGTGCTTGTATTTTTTTATTAGATATGTTGAAAAAATAGGTGCATACCTATTTTTTGGGATTCTCAAACTGTGAATTTAATAAAATATACATAAGCTGTAAACAAAAATAAAAAAAAAAGTTTTTAAACGTACTTAAATAATTTAAAAAAAAAACAAAATAAACATACGTTTGGTTCTTTCCGCGCGCCATTTCTTCCAAAGATTATAAATCACCAAGTAAAGATAACACTTGCTCAATGGCAAAAAAAAATTATAAGCACTCCACAAAACACAGTCGATCGAAAAAAATAATGTTCGAAATTTAAAAAACTATTTTTTGGCGGCAATCTGTCATGTGGACATGTTTCCCGCGAGGTCCGTGTCACTACTCTCTGAGATCTCGACTCGATCCGGACGCGAGCGCCCTACTTCAACGTACCTAACCAGTATTTTGTGTGAGACAGAGATCACTATTATTCATTAACCAGTTAGAAAGAGACGAAATATTAGTGAATATAGCCTCATTCATAAATACTTCTTCGAAAAGTAATATTAATACAGTTCAATGTAGGTATTTAATTAATAATACAATTAAACAGTTGTATTCCATAAGCACGTACAAGTATTAGGCATGATCTAAGGTCAATATGTGCTACTAACGCCATCTAGGTTATGCAAGCTATACTAAATCACTATTTATAATCAAACCATTTTCACGATCGCTTTATGTTATAGAAGTACATTATTTGAGCAATAGATGGCAGCACAAACCCGATACACATACATGCAATATGCATTAATTTATTTATAACTGACTAATTTTCTGCTTTTTTATGGTTTCATAATGATAAGGTCCAAACGGAGCCCAATTGTTGGCCAATTTTATGTGTCAGTCCTACCGTTGCGTCTGTCTAAAGCTTTTAACTTCTATACGAAATACGTTAAGGAGTTGAATTAGTAGGTGTGTATTGTGATCTAGATCCTTGATCGCAATGCTAATAATAATTTAAGGTAAATATAAAACACCCATACCTGTATTAGAGGGTCCTATGTTTTTTACACCACATACGAAAATAACAATTAGCCACTTTAAATGACCTGCTGTTGATCACGCTCCTCAATACTCTTCAAGTAATGAACTAACACAATAAAGTTCTACAAATAAAACCTCCATCCACTGGTAGGTTCTTATTACACCCACTCGAGCTAAAGGTATTAGGGAACCCCACTCCAAGCCCGCGCTGGCCCTTTATTAGTTTCTGAATTATTTGCTACCATCTTGGTGTACTCCAACCCAAGTACAAGTATATTGGTATAAAAGTTTTAGAAGCCGTTTGAGATCAATCAATACATAATTATTTTTATGTTGTTCAACAGAGCTTTCAAAGTTGCAATGGAGACTAGTGACGAACAGTGTAAGAAAATACTACAAAAACAATTATAATTATCAAACCAACACCTATCGTGAGTTACATAAAATATATAATTATTTTTGTACTCGCCTAACTATAGTAAGTCATATTTTAATATCGATAGCAAGGTAGGTACTACCCTACTATAAAATATTAAACAATATTTGAAGTAGGTATGTACTCACCTGAATAATGACCAAGGAATTACGAACAAGTTATTTAATTATAAAGATATATATGTCCACCCAATGATTGTAAATTTCCGTTTTTATTACGCTTTTCGAGGCTATTCAATTTTGATTTCATTCACAGACAGTCCTGCTTTTGTAATTAAGTCCATTCGAAGACCAGCACGTCAAGTGCGAGATTATTCGTAAGCAAACCGTATACTTTGTAGTCAACGTATTCAGACATTATGTATGAAGAATCGAAAGTTTTAGATACCGTCCGCTAGAGGCGCTGTTCATTTTACACAGTGCGCAACTAGCACTAATCATACATATGTAATTAGAGATAGTAGAGCGTCTTTATATTAAACTAACTGTCGCACAAGTCATATTTTTCCTCTTTTACATTTATTAACCGACTTCAAAATGGAGGAGGTTCTGAATTCGGTAGTATATTTTTATTCTCCATTGCCTTCTATGCACATTGGTGATCGAGAAGATGAATAGATTCTGAACTCTACATTCCGTATCCAATACTATTACCTAATAACATATCTCACAAGTCTACTAATCTGGAAGTTAAAGGTAGAACATATTATACTCAAAAACAAAATGGAAACTACCAAAAGCACTGAAATTTTATTATTATTCCTTAGACCTAGAAGTAATACAGACGGAGCGTTGCGAACAACATATTTATATGGCCGAGGGTCCCGAGTTCGAATCATGGTAAGCGGCATACTTTGTGATGAGCACGAATGTTTAATATCTATATAAGTAATGTATACTGGGCTCGCCATCAGTCCATTTTACGGTATCCATAATACAAGCATTGCTTAGTGAGGAACCGTATAGTTGGTGTGTTCGTATATTGAAACACAAAAAACCTAGCCGATTTGTGATAGTGCACGCGAATTCGTAGTACACAAATCGGCGTGCTTTTCTTCGCGACACTGTATTATTTCTTCGTCTGAGTATTATTCATAGGTACTCACACTTTAATCTTCTTCCCCTCAGCGTGCGAAATAGTAGCAGGAGGCGGTGGCAGATCATCCATGGGGACTTCCTCGTTAGGCGGCGAGGGTGGCGACTTATCGAACTCCGCTATGGGCGCTAGCTCCGGCATCGGAGATACCGAGTTACCGTCCATGGCCAACAACTTTATGGGAGACACTTTGGCTATTTTGATGGCCTTCAAAACCCCCGGACAACCGGAGGAACGCGCGAACGGGTCACTAAAGTTCTGCACCGCGAGAACCCACAAGTTCACACTTTCAGCAGCACTGTTTGATTGTACTTGATAACTTTCCGATTGTGTAGAAAGCTGGGATTAGCTCCGATAGTTCAGGACCTGCAAGCGATAACAGTGTTGTTTATTATTGCACTTTGTAGGAGCTTGTTCCACTCATGCCGTTGGTCGGAGAGTTCTTAGATTGTGTTTTAATTAAAAGCCTGTTGTTATTGGAGCGAGGAATGCTTTTCTGAAGTCTAATGTACTACCTAGAATACAGATTGCGTTACAAATCGCGGTGTGTAGGTAGGTATATTGGAAAATAAAAAAAAACAATAAATTTAACATGGCTTGTCGGTCGTTCTGTGGGTCGAAGAACATAATAGGCTTGTTGAGCATCATTTGCAGCTATACTTACTTATACTTAGGAAAAGTATGTTTTTAGGAGCGTCATTTTATAGTTACTAAGCTTGTATGAACGGAAGGTCAATGCCCCCTAGTCCCCATGTATATTGTAACATTCGACTGTCATTACAGAATGGTCACACGAGCCAACGACTTCTTATTTAGTTGCATGTTTATAAAGTAAACGGCATACTGACCACAACCCTGTGGAGCTGATATAAATGTACAACAGTAAATAAATGTGTAAATATTTGTATTATTTTATAGTTATACTAGCTGTCCTGGCGAACCTCGTACCGCCTTAGAATCAAATATATGAGAAAATAAATTATGTTTTTTTGTGTTTTTTTCTTATGTTTTCCCGTTCATGAGTTATATGTATATGGTGTACTTCACTTTTTTATTTTAATATTAATTAATTAAAGCGATATGTGCAATGATATATGTAGCTTAAACTTGCATGCTTAGATTCCTTAATTAAATTCTCTAACACAAACAACATGTGTTACGAAATCAACTAATAAGATGTTGTGCCAATCAGTTAGTGATATCGACTAAAGTGCAGCTTATGTTAATTTGCTTTTCCTACACAATTTGATATATGAATATAGCGAATATGGAAGAATATATAATTTTGATTGCAGTTTAGAATAGCAGACAATTCCACTAAACCGGTTTATTAAGATCACTGATGAAATAATGTCATTAAAGTTGAGAAGGAAGATTAAGAACACGAAATATATAAGGTGTAACCATAATAGTGTAAAATATTTTAACAGGGCCAACAGTAGGTTATAAAGATAACTTTTCCAAAAGTAATAAATCAAATTATTAGTAATATAAAAATTACAACCTGTACTATGAGCATGGCTAAACGCTACTGGTTCGCCTTGTTTAAAAAAAACTAAATTTACCCAATTATTTTATACATCAATGTGATCCATATAACTTACTGATTCATCTGTTAAAATATTTTACACCATTTTTGTTACACGTTATATACCAAGGAATCTCTATATGTATAAACTTATATTATTTCCCTAGTTATTATTATTGCCATATCAAAGGAGCAGTAGTACAAATTAGTTAGGTCTACAATTATTCGGTCGGTTATTTAATTATTCGGTCTCTCTCTACTTCAAACTCTTACAAACTCTCCATTCACAGATTTACAATCACAGATCACAGATCACAAATAAAATGTTGATGTTAAGACAAACTTTAATAGGTACTGATTAATTACCAATACAATGGTACCAATGATTTTATTTTCATGGCTTGATACTCATGACTTCACTCGTAAGTATATGCGTGTATCACCAGTTGCATGGCAATCGCAGCCCAATCGCCATCAGATTGTGCAATTGTTTGTCCACGGAGCCAGGAGTCCGTTAGCTTGTGTAGAAATCTAGACTTTCGCTTCACACGTGGGAATGGGCCGAGCTGGTGATTGTTTTATTTATAAACGCGATTCTAAAAGGTTGATAGGCACGACAGTACTAAGTTGTATTTATTTAGTACTTTTAAATCTAGTACCTAATTACGTCTTTGACGACGATGTTCGTGTCAAAAGTCGCAAATACGCCATTTCTTGTACATTCTCGGCATCATTTTAACTTCCGAAGTCCAAGATGACCCCTAAATTCTTCCAAGATGGTATAAACTGTTTCCACTTAATTTTGTAGCTACCTAGCAACTAGTTTTATTTTTATCGTTTTATCGTCAAGCACAATGTTTTTAACGTACCGATTCGGTATGGTAACATCTTCCATCCCTCTTACACCACACATTTCATAAATATCTAAGTATGACAGTGATAGCTTGTTTTCTCGGTGACGTAGGATTACAGTTCTGTTAAGTATTTATAGTTAAGTATGTATATACATATTACCTAATTTATGTGCAGCGTAAGTTTTCCCATTTTTTTTATAACTTAAGTCTATCATAATATTTTCAATTTGAGGAGCAAACCTACAACGATATTGATAAAACAAATGCGTTTTAGTAAGCGGGTGCTTATGCAGATAGAGATTCTTAGTTTCGCTCTATCCCTTAAGAATTTTTAGAACGCAACGATCCAAGAATAACATATAAATTCATAAAAAAATATATATTTCAGATTGACTCCATCCTTTACCTACCCACATTTCATGGATATGATAGTAGGTGTATACTACACACGTACAACGGTAAGTACTGCGTACTCCGCCAGCTCTAGACGTTATAAAGTTACCGTATATCCACCGACGGAAATTTCTCCAGAGCGTTTCTATCCAAATTGCTACAATTTCCCTACATTGTTTTGTGCAGAGTTATCAAATTGAGATGAAACCAATCGTAACTAAGTTATACTGATTTCTAAAAGGTATATGTACCTACTTGTGAATTATTGTTTAATTGCAACAATAGTAGGTACGTTTATGTAGTAAATACAATTTTAATATCGTATATTACGTCCGTGGTTGCGTTCTTACATGTTTTGTTTTCACTTGGTTGAGGTACAATACAATAACCTCATAAAAAGTGGTTAAGAATCTTAGTAGTCGCAGTCAAGATAATAGTGAGTGTGTACAGAAGTCAGGAGCAAGTGTGGAGTGGTCCCGAGTGGCTGCAAATGAGGGCAGCGTCCTCGCTCGGACGAGAGGCGTGCAACTTCGCATCCAGAGAGCTTCTTTTAAGGACTTTATTATGAGGACTTGGAAACATACTACATCCTATCATCATTACAAATTAAAAGTAAAAGTAAGTCTTAAAATACAATACAACTTCTAAGAAATCTCATTTTCGAGTTATAAACCCAAGTAACTCTATCAAATCGATAGAGCTTTATTAACGCCTCCTTAAATGTCAAGTGTTAACAGTGCGATAAGCGTGCCAGCTACCGTTGTTCTGTGTTACTAGACCAAGGTTCGCCGAATTAATAAAATATATTGCTTCAAATATCATCGGTACGATGAACCCGTAACCTCAATAACAACACCTGCATGAACTTCACAAATCTATTGGTGTAATCCGAATAAAATCAAAATAACTAAGTAATGCATCATACTATGTATATATATACAAAACAAATTCCCAAATTTATAGGAATTATACTCAATACATACTTCTTTAAATTCTTCAGCTTCATCGGAAGAGATCTGAAAATCCATAGCATTTACCTTGAACCTATCCATCATATATGCCTTATAATTTGTCAATTACCGCGCTCCAATGTAGTACAAATAACGCTGCAATACGTCATCCTGATGCCTGCAGCTACTCCTATTCCCGGGGGTACAGGCCAGCTGAAACGATGACTTATGAGTATGGGAATAAGAACAGTTGTTGGATAGCATTGATGCGAGGAAGAGAACAATTTGTGGTGGCCTCAAATCAGTACGCTGGGGAAGGATCTCCTACGCGGCTAGATCCGCTCGCCTCGGTAACATCGCAATTTATTTGTACAATACATTGGTATTTGTCGTACAAGCATTGTATCATTTGTATCCTAATGTTTATTCATCGGCATGCTTGTACGATCAATATGCATGGTAATTTCAAAATGATGATCCATTCTAAGTAAAATCAGTTTAGTCGCTATAATGGTATGCTTTAATATGTCAACCTACTTATGTATAGTAGAGTATAGACGAAGATCAATAGATAATATTCCAAAATTTTAATTAACGACCTGTACTTAAAGGTGGATGTTTGAAGATAATAAATACGTTATATTGTTCTATGAATTCCGGAATTTTGGGACATTTGAGATGGTAACTTCATGTGTGATTTAAATATTTGAATGGCTCATATATGAATGCTGATAACACATAGTAACTACTAACATAAAATCAAACGAAATCGTAGTAACGAAAAATAAATGAACAAACGAAACTGACATCTAACAAGGGAAGCAATTAAAACAATGTAGGTATATAACTAAAGGTTATTTGTAATCAGATACCTGCCGTTACCGCCCTAAAACATGTCGTTAAAATGTGCCTGCAAAGTGACATCCAGCTCATTAGAGGGGAAGCGTTAAATTGAGGTACACCCAAGAGCCATGGAACATCATGTCACAACGGACAAAGGAATATGGCCTTTCTAGCTAGATTCTTGGATAATTGTCAGCCACACGTTCATCGGTCAGGTATTTTCAAGAGATTTATGACCAATTTATCACCGACAAGCTGGTCATGGTTTTTCCTATTAATAGTCTTAAACAGTTTCAACTCATTTTAGTAACTCGGCAGCAGTTATACCTACATAGGCCTTGTAATCCATTGAGACTAATCTGTAGGTTTACTTATCAACCAACGCATCCATTTGACACCCACCGAACGTATTTATATCTAAACAAGGTTTGATAAAGAACTTTAAATACATCATTATGTAATTGAAAAAAAAATAGGGGTGCTTAGTATATATTTTGACTGCTTTAAGTACCAATCAAATAATTTATTTCTTTGATACATTTTACAGCAGCGCTCCTAGAGGAAATGTGCGAAAGCATAGAGCACTCGATCAGTATTTGAATCCATTTGAAACTTTTACTATGGACCCTTTACAATAATTGCCACAAAGTGCCGCGGGAAGTAGCCATCAGGGTAAAAGCCCTCTTGATTATTTCCCTTCATACGCCCGGCAATATGTGCCGCCGGGCCCTATAACGACATTTTATTTAGGTATTGTAAAACAATACCTATTGGAATGCATTACCATGTGTTCTCCTTTAACTTGTTACGTTTTGAATTGATTTTGAATCTGTGTAAATACATACAATAAAACATGTGTTTTATGAACCTAATTACATACGAGTCTTTTATCTAATTCAGAATTTATAGTACCTACGGTGCGCATGTCATTTACCTACGTATAAAATACATAGTTAAGTTACAAACCTAGTTAAAGAACGAATTAGCCACATTTAGACTACTGTTCGCGAAGGAAGCCTACTAGTATTAGACAAGTGGAGGGGAGCAGGGGGGCACTCACTGACTCATTAACCCATTACAGGGCCCCAAGTCTGCTATCACAATCGATTCATAATCGAACAGCAACCGCATAGTAACTGTCGCTACTGACAGATATTGTATGGGATATCTGTCAAAAGAGACAGTTACTATCCGGTTGCTGTTCGATTATGAATCGATTGTGTAAGCAGACTTGGAGCCCAGTTCAGCCGCCTAGAGAATGCGTTCCAAACATTGATACAAGCTAGCTCGCATCATCTCATCATCATCGTACTAAAGAAATACAATAAAACACGACCCATCAGGAACGCAGTCTCCCGGCAGCCTAAATTTGACACATAATTCTCTTTGGTTTCTAGGGTGTAGGTGCTCGCTAGGTAAGGACTTATGGACCATCAACACCTAGTGCGGTCAATAGCCACCTAGTCTGATTAGTCACGTTAAAAACCCCCACAAAATATATTACCTATTACCCTACCCTATTATCAGAGTAATAATGTTTGAAATAGCATAAACAAACTAAGTTGGAATTAGAATCGGTCTGCCAGCAGAAACCACCGGCGTTTCAACAAATGCTTTGAAAGTAAATATTTACAAGCTGTGAAGACTTTCAGCGCAAGCGCAGCGTGGTCCTTTTATGACGACTTGTTTGTTTAATAATCAAGGTAGGTACTTTTTTAGGGTAAGCTAATTATAGAATAAGGGTTATAATGAGCTGTTGAATAATATTAAAGAAGACAATCAATTAATAAAGCAAGCTAGATATACGATATTTATAAAATAACTAGCTGCGCCCGGCGGTGTTACCCGCGATAAAAAGTATGAAAAATTAAAACATCTATCCCACGGTAACCATACATTTTACCGGGATAAAAAGTAGCCTATGTGCTATTCCAGACTAAAATCTATCTCTGTGCCAAATTTCATCCAGATCCGTTCAGCCGTTCGGGCGTGAAAGAGTAACAAACATCCATCCATCCATCCATCCAAACTTTCACACTTATAATATTAAAAAGTATAGATTAACGAAAAAATATCTGGATGAACCGAATAGCTCAGTGCACCGAGGGTCCCGGGTTCGTATCCCGGTAAGAACAATGCTTATATCATGAACATGAATGTTTTTGGGTACCCGAGTCAAAGATGGTAAATATATACAAGTAATTAAATATACTAGATTCGCCCAGTAATCTACCCGTAATAAATACAACCGTTGCTTAGGTTGGAACCGTACAGTTGTTGGTGTGTTCGTCTGGCGATATTTATTATTACTATCTATAATTAACAACCTAATTACGGTATTCACAAAGATTATTATTATTCTTAACACGTCCTAGAAACGGTTAAAGTAAACTAAAAGTAACCCACTTCCGCACAAAGCGTTTCGAAACGACAAAAGGCTGTAATAAGGGCTGAATAAAGCCTTTAATAACTCGCGCCTTCAATGTGACCTTGCCGTAGCGGTTGTACCGCTACGGGCTACGAAATCCGTAGCAAGGTTCTACGAATACCCGAAATTGTAAGTATATTTACAAGTGAATGAACTTTTGCACCGAATTAATTTCAGAAGTCTGAAGGAATTGAATTTACAAACTATCGTCAGATATTAACTTATACCCGTTACAATTCTGTGACTTTAAGAACAAGAGTCAAATATGTAGGTTAAAGACTTATTTTTAGTTTGAATGCTAAACTTTGGTTTACGACCACGACCATTTTTATTAAGTAACTTTAGCCCAGGTAAATTTCTTCTTATTTATTAGAATATTATCAAATGCAATAAATCAACAAAATACTCACCTACTCCGATATTTGTCTGTGATACAATATTTACTCCCGAAGATATATGTACGTAACTATATTAATTGGCTCACCAAATTACTAAAAATCCTTTTGTAAACTATGCGTAAGATGTCTTACAATAGAATTACATCATCGTAACAACGCGGTTTGAACGGAAAACAGGAAATGCCCGGTGGATCCGACATTCTTGGCCGCTTACCGTACACTTTGTTTCTCCTGCTCATCTTAACTATGACAAATTTTCAGTTTCATAATTTCAACATCGACAGACGAACACACCACAGTATGATGCCAAACTAAGCAACAATGTTAAAGGCACATAGACTAAGGGCGATCCGTGTAACACCCATATAAGAGAAAATAACGGGTATCGAACCCACAACCATCGGGTACAGAGAGCTGACCGATCTACGTTCGAATCACTAGACCGAGTTGCCCCTGCCGTAGGTAAATAACTTTTATAACGCTATAAAGTTGATGTTATATGCCATATATCACCCGAATGAGAATACCTACAGGTTCGTCTGTTGCTACTATTTTCTGTGTTTCGGCATTCAAATAGAAAATAGGTATAACCAAGAGTTTTACAACCTATATGATTGACCAAGGTTTCCACAGCTATAAGTTTCCAGGAAGTTTAATTTAAAAGCGCGCACCGTATGTTCATTATGTTCACTTTAAGTAGCGTCCCAAATTAGATTTCTCCGTAACCTCTAAAGATAGCAATAAAAATTATTCAAAAATCTTCTCATAAGCATTTAAACTGCCGGTGCAGTCGTCTCTGTATCAAATTAAATCAGTTCGATGCCACGAAAATCAAACGTATCACTTACACCGAACCAATATACGCATTTCAACAGAGCCTGCATCTTGGGAGGCAAAACGAATACAAATTCGGCCGGAATATATTATCGATACACATTTACCTACTTGGGATTTCAAAAGTGCACTTTAGGATGCGCGTGCGCTGTGAAAGTGATACGCGAGTTGCTTGTTCCGCGGTGGAAATTGAGCTGTGTTAGATGGACTGATAATTCAAGTGCAATGAGAGTCATTGAAAACAATATAATTGCAATAGACAGGTACTCACTGCAAGTTATATACCTAATGATTTAAATAAGTACACTATGAAATAATGAATTAATTTAGACACGCTTCAAACTTCTATATCGTTTAGTATATTTTACAGATGATGATGCTTCAAAGCAGCTCTAGAAACTAACTGGGATGAACGTTATACAATGTATCGTAAATCGCACAATTACAACACATCGCTCCGAGCGACACCTGATCCGCGAGAGTGACGGGCGCGCTTGAGCGTATCGAGTTTCTATGTATATTGCCGTTTCAGGTCTAAATTAGTATTTTTTTATATTTAAAATCTCAATCAGGTACTCTTTATTATGATTTCATGCTAAAATCTATTTAAAAATACTGAAAACTCATTAAAAGTTTGACGGAAAATTCCAACTTTGGGGGGTCCAGAATCCTGAACTAAATCAAACTTTCGTTACGAAGTCACTTACACCCTATATATCTATGTCATCTGCACTATCTAGTAAAGTAACTACTAACATAAATATTATAATTTGATACCTAAAGGTTCCTTAATATCGGTTTAAGATAGACATCATTTGTTCTCTACTTAGAAAGTGTGTGCACTGCACCAGCGAATAACGACACAAAATTTACGTATAAAAGAGCGTTAGTAGTAAGTATGTAGTAATTATGGATAATTTAACTAGCATTTTATGTTCGACACTTATGAGGTAATACGGCGGATGAGGCATAAAGATAATATATAGCAAAAGAAATAAATCAATATATTAGAAATTTAAAAAATGACACCCTGTGCTGAGCGCATGGCCAAAACCTACTACCTACTGGGTCGACATGTTTTAAAAAAAAACTTAATTTATACTCAACGTGATTTATGTAACTTAATGATTCATCGGTTAAAATATTTTACACTATTTCGGTTATACCTTATATAGAGGTATTTATAAGATATATAAAATGTGCTGTACTTATTAAGACCCTAACTAAAGTCATACGACACGGTCTAATAGGTGACCGTTTATTAAGTAAGTATAAAATATACGACGCGTACTCTGTTGTTGCATTACATAGGTATCTACGTTACCTTATAACATATTACGATAGCTGAACAAGTACAAATAATACCTACTACTGTTCGTTTTAGCTCATAATATTGTCTGAATACGCCTTCAGTTTGTCATTATAGTAATGAACGTATTTGTTTTAACGATAATACCCTCTAATGATATTCTACACAACAACATATACTGTAGTATGAGGAACAGTGATATGTAAGTACATTTTTTATTCCTCGCTATCATATGTTTTTAATCCAAATTACGCTCCCAAAAATACCATTTCCTTAATTTATAAAAGTTTCGTATGAAACCACATTTTCTAATAAAATAAATTGTTAATTGAGTGTTTCGCTGTTCGATTCACAAGCCAGTGGTAAATAAATTGAATTGTATTTGAGATGCAACCGCGGCAAACGTAAGTAGAGATAGCGACATGGCGAGGGCGGATGCTGCGCGCTACAGCCTCCGCGGGCGGAGTACGTCGAACAAAGCCGCGTCCCACCCTACCCGCGTCCTCTCCGCTTCCGGTCAATTAATTTTCACCATTTCATGTGTGGAACAAGCACTGAAATTGATTATACGATGCAAAACTGTCACTGAACAATGATAAATTCGTACTTATGTTTGTGTACGGTGGATAGATTGATGTGCATGAATATGCGGGAGCGTGGGTCGCACGTGTAGCGACGAGAGCGCGGTCCGCGGGCTACTGGAGGCAGCCTCCGGCGGCGGGGCGGGGGGCTGCGCGAGCCGCGCTTTTCATTAAGCAGCGAGCTACGCCACCGTAGCAGCGGTCGCCGCCCCGGGAAAGCTCATAGCCCCTTTGATTTATCCACGAAGCATTCAGAGCCCTCGCGCCCGTGGGAAAACTGTTTTCCTCGTAGGTACTACAGCGTTTACGATTTCTATGTGTTGAAACCGTAGAGTAGGCGCCTTATTTGATTGATGACCTGGTTATCTCAGTACTCTCTGTACTGAGGGTTCCGGGTTCGAATCCTGGCAGGGATACACTTTGTGTGATGAGCATGAATGTTTGTACCCGAGTCATGAATGTTTAGTATCTAGGTATATACATTCAGTCAAAAAAGTATCGGGAATGGATGATTTGTTTAAGGTTCCTATTTCAATTTTTGTTTTTTGTTCTTGTTGTTAGATTGGCACAACTGTTTTCCATTTTGGCGCGGGGTTTGAGTTGCATCTGTTATTTAGATTAAATACAATGCTGTTTTAGTTATATCATATCTGTGTGTATTGCGAATTTCATAATGGACAAAAACATCGAACAAAGAGTTTGTCTTAAATTTTGCATCGCCAATGGAATTTCGTGTTCGGAGTCACTGAAAATGTTACAGAAGGCTTACGGTGAATCGACTTTATAAAAAACACGTGCTTATGAGTGGTACAAAGCGTTTAAAAGCGGTCGAGATGTGATGGAAGATTTTCCTCGCTCTGGTAGGCCATCAACGTCTGCAACTAAAGTTAACATCGCAAAAGTGAAGGAAATAGTGACTGAAAATCCTCATTCAAGTTTCAGAGAGATAGCCGCCGAACTTTCTGTGTCTCACGAGTCGATCCGTATCATTTTAAATAATCACTTGGGTATGAAACATGTTGCCGCTCGGCTAGTCCCAAAAGACCTGATTTTTCTCCAAAAACTCAATCGCATAAGAGTCGCTGAGGACATGCTAGAACGAGTCAATTCCGACCCAACATTCATGAAACGCATTGTTACTGGTGACGAGACGTGGGTTTACGAGTTTGACATGCAAACTAGTCAACAAGCTTCGGAGTGGCGCCTTCCAACTGAACCGAAACCGAAAAAACCACGCCAAAGTCGATCAAAAGTCAACGTCATGTTGACTGTTTTCTTTGACTATCGCGGTGTTGTGCACTCGGAATTCTTGCCGGAAGGTCAAACAGTAAATAAAGAATATTATTTGAGCGTTATGCGGCGTTTAAGATAGCAAATTCGACGAAAAAGGCCAGATTTGTGGAAAAAAAATTCTTGGATTTTGCACCACGATAATGCGCCTTCGCACAAGGCCATAATTGTGAACGAATTGTTGACCAAAAACTCAACAAATACCATCAAACAACCATCTTATTCACCAGATATGGCTCTAGCCGACTTCTTTCTTTGTGCTAAACTCAAATTACCACTTCGTGGCACCCGTTTTCATTCGGTAGAAGACATAAAGGAGAATTCGCGGCGAGAACTGAACTCAATTCCGGAAAAAGCGTTTAAAAATTTTTTTGATGATTGGATTATTCGTTGGCGTAAGTGTATCGTTTCTGAAGGAGCATACTTTGAAGGTGATAAAATAAAATTGGATGAATAACTAACATTTTGTGTATTATTGATCTATTCCCGGTACTTTCTTGACAGAGTAGTAAGTATTATATCCTGGGTTCGCCCCCAGTCCATTGTACGATACCCATAATACAAGCGTTTGCTTAGTATGGGCTGTATAGTTGGTGTGTTTGTTCAGCGATATTCTTATTCATTATTCAAGTTTTTAATAAAAAAATACTGACCCTATAAGTACGTGTACTGCTGGACCCCCCGTTTTTTACACATAGGATTTATAATTTCTATGGTAATCACCCGAATTATGCTCGTACATACCTCCAATAGGCAGCGATGTATTGGCTACCTTTGTGCGTGGATACACCCTTATATTCAAATTAATATCCGTATATAAAGTTCAGAATGTTTGTAGGAGACCTATTAACCTAGGTACTTACTATTTGCAACCATCTATCTGTTCACCATTAATGAAGAAAATGTTGATAGCGAACCATATATTCTATTCTATACCTAGAGTATGGTGTGTGTGGTACTTACAAGGTGTTCACGTGTTCACATTTACCACAATAAATACTAATAGACAAAAGACTTCTTCGAACTTAGAAATCGTCATTTATGTGTCATCTACGGCTTTGTCACATTTGTTTATTATTTGCACTGTTTTTTTTTTTGTAATTTCACGATCCTTTCGACATTTTTTTAATGTATTAACGTATTTGATAGAGATATTTTATGAGGCGATATTTTATGTTTGTATGTATATACAATGAACAAACACGAAGCAGTTATGTTTTTGTTCACCATAGCTAAAGAGATAGAGAGATCATTTGAGAGTCCGGTGATATTGTTTACTCAAAAGGATTATGCAGCTGGTATATTCAAATCGCTAGTGGATTTACGAGCAGCTCTGCTAAACTACTCGGAGCCAAATCTCGTGGCAGAAATCGTAAACACATTTCATATTGAGTGGTTGCAAGCCGTGGAAGACATAGAAAATTTCCAAAAGAGACTAAAAGATATGCCGCGAGATACAGTCTTCAAAGCCATCGATTACAGCATCGAATGCGCACAAAATAGACATAGGCACTTTCGAAAGTACTATATAGAAAATATTGACTCAACAATGACTCAAGAAGAAAAAACTTTAATGCAAGCGAATTTAGATATTATAATAGACATGCAACACATTGTTCATAGCGCATTAAAGGAGAAACAAGAAAATTTACGTTCCCAGGCCGATCCAACAGAATATTATGATAAAATTAATTATGAAATAGAAGAACTTTTGAATTGGTTAGACAAACTTTATGACAATCTAGCAATACAGTTTACTAAAGTGCTCCACCTACAAGTTCCCTTACAACCGAGTGATCTTGCGAAGACGTTACAACAAGTCATCGACGATGTGGCCGACAATCCTGATCCAAACGCTAAAAATATTGCTGAAGCAATGCAGGGCAAGAGAATGTTTAATGAATTTGAAATTACAAAAGTAACCGAAAAAATCAAAATCTTAGAGGAACACATAAGCCGGTTGAACAAATCCACCACGCCAATGGCATTACGACATAAAGGCGAATACTTAGAGGCAAGACTACAATCTCTTGAAAATATAAAAATGTCTTTGAACCGTCTCAAAGCTATGAGAGGCGCATACAGATACAAAGATTATGAAGACGCAGCCCAGATTTTTAATCACCTCTTACCACATAACGAAAGATGTCAACTAGTGAAACAACTCGTTAAAATGTGGAATAATTCCATAGGCGAAGAGATTCGAAGATCGATCATATCAATTTTGAGTGCTGCCGATTTAAATGAAGCATTTTCCGACTATAAAGGAGTTTATAGTGTCGACAAATATGGAAGAAAAATATATACGAAAGATGGAGATAGTCAACTGTATCAATTGAACGAGCATCAGGACCTCGTCTTATTACAAGATGATGATAAACATGTATATTTCTTTGACAATTATGGCCGATATCGCCTCAATAAAACTAGACAACCTGTTTACAGACCTTTTGAATCATCCTGTGATTATTCATTAAACAGACAGGGGCTTTTAGTCGAAGTCAGAGAAGAAAATGTGGGTATACGATATTATTACGATAACTTAGGTAGATATTACATAAATTATAATGGCCGGCGCATATACCGCACAGAAGATTCGAATAGCGAATATGAAATGGATGGCTATGGTAATCTTATAAGAATTGGTAACGAGCAAGAATGTAAATTGTGTTCATTTGAACCTATGGTGATACCTGAATGCATATATTTGAAACAGACAGTCGGTGCAGCTCTGAGAAAATGTATAGCTGATGTAGTGCTACATGAACCTAAAGATCCAATCGCATACTTGGCTAGTAGTTTGGCAAAATATAGGCAAACTATTCGTGCACGACAAATCTTACGGGAGAACGAAAACGAATTAATTGCAGAGCGTTATGTTCTTAAAATACAAGACAGAACAACAAACGAACCTGACCAATCGCTGATGAGCGAAGCATCCATAGACAATTTTAGTCAAGGCATAAAACAGTACAGATGGTGAAGTAGAATTTTTGTTGATTTTATCATTTTGTATACAACTAAGCCCACGGCTCCACCCACGCAACCTTCGATTTTGCTTTGCAGATTGGACTCCAATGTTCATAACGAGATGATATATACCTACCCCATATATTAAATCTAACCATAAGCTAAGCAATGACTTTTTGGCGCGAAGTTGAACCGTTGCCCGTTGAACCACGCGAATTTGAATTCATTGCACAATCACTTAAAAACATATTTTCGTAGCTAGGAGTAATGGGTGGTGTATTATAATTAATAAAAAAACAGACTTGAATGATAGAATATTTTATTATAAAATAACATTAATTTCTTACCATGCATTCATCACTTGTTTTTATTTTTTTTACCGCCTACTTGTCCTTTGCCCATCTGTTTTTTGCCTTTATTTGGATTAATATTACCAATTTGTTTCTTCTGCTTATTGAATTTGCTCTTTAGTTTTTTGGCAGCTGCTACCTCAACTTTCTGTGTTATTTTATTTTCATTTGTAGTAATCTTTTGATTTTCTGGATTTCCACTGGATTGCTTATTATTTTTTTTATCTTTCTTACCTTTGTTTGGGCTTTGACTAGTTGGCGTCTGATTAGCAGGTTTAGTATCAGTCTTTGATTTGCCCTGGACCAATTTTGAATGATTTATTTCATTATTCACGATATTGATGTTGTCTTTATTTTTTATTTTATTTTTCTTGCCTCCTTGTTTTTGCATAACATTAGCACTTTCGGGTTTTTTATTAGGTTTCTGAGAGGTTTCCTTTGAACTTTCATTGCTTAAGACATTTAGTGGTTGTTGGTTTTTCTTATTTTTACGTTTATTTCTTTTGATAGGTGTTTTTTTATCGGGGCCTTGAGTAATCTTTATAGTACTTTCTTTGTTGGATGGGCTGAAAATAAAATGATAGTATAAGAAATCGCAAAGTGTGAAACTTTAATAAGTATGTATAATTTAAACCTTAATAAGTATTTCTCAAATTACCTTGGTTGCACAGAAGGTTTATTTTTCTTTTTTTGTGGTTCTGTAGCATCCACTTGAGCGGCCCGTTTAACTGGGGCACCATTTTGTGGTTCAGTGGTAGTTTCTTCATCATCTGATTTAACATCACCATTTTGGTTGTTTGCTGATGTAGGTTCACCCTCTTCATCATCCTCATCTTTGAATGGTTCAGGCTAAAAAAAATTGTTATTTTAATTAGATCTATAATATTCACGAGGGCATGGTTTTTATGGAAAAATATGATAGTAACTTACAATGACATTGGAGAACTTCTTCAGTTTCGCCACAAAAAAGCCATCCATGTTATGTGTGTGAGGATAAAATCTTCTTGTCAACTTCAGTGAAGGGTGGAATCTATGGTGCCTATACTTAACAAAGCCTTCAGTGCCAAAATCAAGACCTGTGGGTACTAATTTTACATTCCTGCGTTTTAATGCGTAATTCACCACCCATTCGTTCTCCTCAGGTAGAATTGAGCAAGTAGAGTACACAATGTAGCCACCTGTGCTAGATTTTGCACTGCAGCAGTCAATAGCAGCTAAAAGAAGTTGTCTCTGTAGATTAAAACATCTCTGAATATCTTTCTGATCTTTTGTCGTCTTTACACTAGGATCCTTAGCAATTACTCCTGTACCAGTACAGGGGGCATCTAACAGCACTCTGTCGAAACCCTTCATCACGTCAGGGAACTCACGGCCATCATGATTACACACAATCGTATTTACAACCCCCAACCTATGGAAATTTCCAACAATAGCCTTAGTTCTTTCTTTATTGGCGTCATTTGCGAACAGTGTACCGGTATTCTTCATGATAGCCGCGATATGCGATGCCTTGCCACCAGGTGCAGCACACATATCTAATGTCCTCTCGTTCTCTTGAGGCGCCAAAGCCATCACGGGCAAGAAACTCGACGCACCTTGTAGAATATAATGGCCAGCTAAATATTCAGGTGTAGCACCAATAGGTACAGTTGAACTATACACAACGAGACCAACTTTGCTCCACTTCCCAACAGGATCCAAATTGACACCCCTGTTAATGAGAGCTTGGGCTAAGTCTCGCCTTCTAGTTTTAAGACTGTTTGTCCTTATTGTAACAGGTCGTGCAGTTTCACTGGCCTCCAAAAACTCTACTAATTCTTGCACAGGGAATATCTGCAAGAGTACTTCCATAAGGAATTCATTGTAACTGTAATATGTGCAGAGGTCTTTAAGCAGCAGATCTGTGTATTCACAGCGCGATCTACCATCCTCTTTTAAGCGGCTGAAATCACCCAACACTGTAACAACATCTTTAATCCTTTGATGAACATCTTGGAGGCTTGTTGGGTTGTGTAGTTCCTCTTCAGAAGGAAAAGCGAATACATCTTGTTTTGCAATATTCAACTGTAATTCATCGTCGGCTAGTTTTTTATCTACTTTTTGCTTCTTCTTAAGTTTAAGATTGGCCTTTTCAATAGGTAGCATGTCATTATCATCATCTTCATCTTCGTCATCATCACTGCCCTTATTCTCATCGCTCGAGCCAGAATCGTATCCCATTTTTCCACCGCCACCTGCTTCTTCCTCCTCTGATGATGCATCTTCATTATCATTTTCGTTATCTGAGTCTTTGAATAAATCATCAAGTGTACCAACCTGTAATTTTTTTATAAAGTTAAGATCTAGCTAGGGCCTACTTATGTTTTTTTTTATTTACCTTTTTTAATTAGTTCAAGGTTTACAATCATAATAAGAAAATTATATCTCACCTTATACTTTTCACTCCCACCCTTTTTCTCTTCTACATCTCCTTCATCAACATCATCAGAGTCCTCTGCCACATCTGACGCATCATCATCATCACCACTATCTTCATCTGAATTTGATTCATGTTTTTTATCTTTTCCCTTTTGTTTACCTTTCTGTTTTGGTTTTAGCCATTCTTTATTGTCATCAGTAAAGCCTAGAAAAACAATTATTACAGATTAGTTTTATGGATAGGTATTCTAATAGGTGCTAAAACTGACTAACATAATTCTTATATTAAATACCTTGAGATCACATTTTCATATTACAAATACAATTAGGTACATTAGAACAGTATTTAAATCCATCACATATCAAATCCACTAAGGGATAAGCAGAGGTGCAATGCCGTGGCCCAATATTTCGCAAATGGCATTTTTTTTCTTTACTTTTGGCCTTTTTCTATTGAGACTAGGCCCAATACAATGCCAATATCAACGTCGTAAGCTAAGACACCCAAGAGAATGAACGGTAAAAAATTAATGGCCAGATAGATACGTAAAGTGCACATGGTATTTGTTCTCAATGTAATATGTAGCAAGTCATTGGTCACATAGGTCATAGACCACTGCTCTAGGCATAGTCATAGCATAGTGGCTCATAGTCTACTAACATAATTGACTGGCAATAGATAGACAATACCATTGTAGTTGTTTTAAGAAATTCAGTTTTTTTTGGTGGCTCTGACCTTTTGAACAATTTTGCCAATGTTAAGTAGAACACTACACTGTAGCGAACACTAGTGAAAATTATTATATCACTGTCACTCAATTATAAGACAGAGGGATAGAAAGTCTACTAGAAATAAGCAATACCATTTACCTTGGGCTACTTCTTCATCAGAACTATCAGCTTTATCATTGACCACAACTTCAGTCTGTTTGGCCACATTTTTCTTGGCAAGCTTTAAAGCTTTCCTCTTCTCAACCAGTTCCAACTTTTTCTTTGTCCTTTTAGCAACCCTCTGCTTTTGTCTGTGTGTGAGCTTCTTTGTTTCATTTACATCTTCAACTAGAATTAAATTACTTAGATCAGTGCTCATGTCATTAGAATAACAATTAATAGTATGTGAAAAATAGGAGCAAATAAATACACTGTTTATCTGTACCTGCTGGCCTAGAACAACGGTCAAGATGAGACTTATATCAAAGATTATGTTGCTACAAGCATTCTCTATCTTCACAGGAGATAATGAAATAAAAACATTATATTTAACATTTTTCTCATAATACAGGCAGCTATGCTAGGCCGGTCATTTTAGTTAGGCTTCTAACAACGTAAGTAAAATAATTATTAGTGTTCTTCTGAATCACTCATTCATGTGAGGTGGGTTTCAGAGCATAGTCCACCATGCTGGACTCATGCAAATTGGAGTCTTCATATGGATTTAGAGAACTGTTGAGTTCTCTCAGATATGCATGATTCAATATAATGTATTCCTACACTGTCCTTAGTAGAGCCTAGATAGACCCAAATTAAATAATAATAATAAAATGCAATTTTAGTAAGGTTAATCAACATGCTGGTTAACCATAATGGTACATAACTGCTAACCTGAATGTATTAATTATTGTTTACCAGCCTACATATACAACAATATGCCTGTCAACACATGTCAATAAAACGCATACAAGTTTAAAGCTGCTTTGTGCTGATAACTGACATTTGAAATAATAAATCAGATACACATTCCAGTTACAACAATTTGTGGTTTCTTCTCATAAGACACGACACTGGCATGCTTGTCTCACAAACAATCTACAGCCCCGCGCGTCTACCTCAAGTTAAATTAAAATCTACTTGCGAGCTGCTCGCACACCGTCTACTCGCTTACATCTTTCAAGTAAAATTCACATGCGAACCGCACGCATGTTAACTTACTGGTTAACTTATGAGCGAATAAAAAGCATGTGTATTGCAGGATTAACAGGTTGGGTATATAGATTACAGCTTTTATAATAGTAAATAGACTTACGAAGCCCCTTTTTGAAGACAGGGTCCGGTTGCTTACGCGCCTTCCGACCAGGCCCCTTTTTCACCTTCTTAGTTTCATCAAACTTTGCTTTGCGACCCATTTTGCACTAGGACGAGTTGGTTACAAATTTATTTGTGTTTTCCAGTCAAATAATTATTTATTATACCAGCATCACTGAATGAAAAGTTAACCCGCTAACAGACACGTGCGTACATGCACATTTATGGTTAACAGATTGACATTTGACATCATTGATGACATTTGACATTGATGACAACGGAAACTGTCTTACCACGTACCATAGATTAAATTTTTCGATGAATGCTGCATGTTACATTCATCGTTACCACTAACCATTATGTGTTCATAAACGTGCACGAGTTATGGAAATTGAAATTAAATAGTATAACTTGACTTTTCAAGTTCTTCCAAGATGTACGGTAAATTTTCAGTAAAGTATCCACTGCTATACTGATAGGGGTAGGAGATTCATTTCATCATTATCATTATCATCGGAGGGGTCCATATAATTCAGTAACAACTGTCATGAATTACTCGACACTGGCACAAATGGCACAATTTTGTAGGTGATTGCCAACCTAAAAAAAGAAGAATTACACGATGACATACTTCACACTATGACAAAGACAGGATTGGTCGGACAGCTGATTGTAGTAGTATCATCTTATTGGTCTGTGTCATAGAGTGCATTTCTGGTCTGTGTGACTGAAATTCGCAACATTGCACAAGCGCTAGAGTAAAAATTTGCAATAATCAAAGCAAATATGGACCTGTAAAAATGTTACGCGGTTATATTATCTCCACCCTGAAATCTTCAGCCACGCTTAGTAGTTGAAAATGGTTCTCTCGAAAGCTTGCATCGCTCCCAGAATCCTCTTCTCGAAACGGGTTTTTTTCAGGTAAGTAAATATTATTGAAATTCATAAATTTGTGTCGTATGTACATAAAAAATATACTTAATTCTTCATATGTTACTTATTTCAGCATATGTATGTATTAACCTTGATCCGGATTATTTTCTTCCTGTAGTTTTCAGGGTCATTACGTAAATAGATATGGAAACGACGATCGTTGTCATTGTCATGGCACTGAACAGCAGAGACGAACATTTTTGAGCTTCCCAAAACAAAGCCGTATAAGGGAGTATTGTGGAAGACAGCTGGTTGGGTATGTAATCATCTTATCTTAACTTTACACAGAATTTATGTATGAAAAGTGTACAGGAAATTATTTTTCATGATAGTTTCTAGGATATGCAAAGCTATGGTCTTGCACTTAGAGCTCTATAAAACTGAACTTATAGCTGCTAGTCCCACTAGCTGCAAAATTTGTAAAAGGCATATGTTGTCTAGACGTAAACTGGCATAAAGAAATAAAAAAAGAAAGTAAAATCTTAAACACTCATCCACACAATTATGTTACTGAGGATTTCTAGTAAATTAGTTCTTATGGTTTTAAAGCCCCAATATATTATTTGTTGGTTCTTTTCAGGTTTTCTATGGATCAAATGTTTGATGTTGTGTCAGATGTTGATAATTACTATAAATTTGTGCCTTGGTGCAAGAAATCAATAGTGTTAAAAAGAACCCCTGAAAATCTGAAAGCCGATTTAATAATTGGGTTCCCACCTATTAATGAAAGTTACACATCAAATGTGACCTTAATGAAACCACATTTAGTTAAAGCCGAATGCACAGATGGGAAATTATTCCATCATATGTTAACACTATGGAGATTTAGCCCTGGATTAAAAAGGGAGCAACAATCTTGTGTGATTGATTTTCAAATAACATTTGAATTCCGTTCAGCTTTCCATTCAAATTTATCAAATTTATTCTTTGACCAAGTTGCTCGCCAAATGGAGGGTGCATTCATCAAAGAAGTTGGTAACCGATATGGCCCGGCTACCATGCAACCAAGAAATTTGCTTCTGAACAATTATTTGAAAAGTTGACATTAATTAGTTAGTTACGAAATATCTAATAAAATCGAAGTTTTAAAATTTATTTATTGTGATTACATAATGTGTATAATTATTTATGTGAGTTACCTTGTTGTGTCATGAAGCTATGCTTCAAATGCAAGAAAAAAATAAAATGTCAGACATGAACAGCAGCATTTTATTTACATTTGGCCACACTGTGATATTGTTACAGGTATTTTTGGTTTGTTGTTAGGTCCTGTAGGCACATTTTCTATTTTCCTCATAACTAATAGTCCATCAATAACTCTACCAAAAACTACATGCTTATTATCTAAGAAGTTGCACTTTGCACATGTAATAAAAAATTGGCAACCATTTGTATCCTTACCACTGTTTGCCATAGATAGCAAACCTGGTGAATCATGTTTGAGTGCAAAATTTTCATCTGCAAATGTGCTACCACCATATATACTCATCACGCCAGTACCATCACCCTGGAAGAAAAAAACCCGATTAGTTTATGTGAAATTTAAAATATACTAATAAATAATCGTACATAATATAAATAGTCATATAAGCAATTATGCTCGGTCCTTTTTTATCTGCTTGATAAAATAGGTAATAAAAACTCACATTCACAAAGTCACCACCTTGTATCATGAAGTCTTTTATGACCCTGTGGAAGGTTGCACCTTTGTATCCAAGGGGTACACCGTCTCTCCTGTATTCTCCAGTGCAAAATTCCCTGAAATTCTCGCTTGTTTTAGGTACGACATCTGCGAAAAGTTCAAATATCATTCGCCCTATTTCCTATAAATAAAAACGCACATTATTCAAATGTTAGAGAATGAATACGTAAAAACATTATTTATATCATAATATATACTTACTGTTGTCCCCACATTTATATCAAAGAAGACAACTGGGTTATTTGGATTACGAAGTTGAGACTGGATTTGATTCCAGGTTGGCATTGTGTGCGTTTTTCAACTATTTTGTTCCTTGTTAAATAATTACAGGTGATACTATTATACCTATTAAAACTTGATTATTACAGCCGGTCTTTTTATGTTCAATTCACATTTTATTATTTAGGTTAGGTAGGTAGTTTGTTTGTGTTATTTTTTTTTTATTTGGCGTCACCATCTTGGTTATTATTCCAATGTCAAGTAGTAAACAAAGTAATTTTACGCAGAAAATAGAGGGCCCATAGACACATATTCACAATTCCACGAAAGGCACAGATGAACTAGAGATGATAAGACGAATAAATAACACCCTATTCCTCAGAGTTCTTTCGTTTTTTGTTGTAAATATTTAGAAGAAAGTAGAAGTATATTTTTATCATACATATTATATAAGTACCTATACTTGATAATTTTAGCGACGATTTGCTACAGTTGTTCTGGTAGCTCAAAATTCGTTTCGTTAGGCTACTTCGGGCCGATAAATTTCATGGATAGATTCACCAGTTCACCATTTCTAGGCATCCATCCAATAACAGAATCAAAAGGAACTGAAACCTGACCAAACAATCTTATCACTTTGTCTAGCTTCACACGACACTGGCAAAATCACCTAAGATCTGTGAAGCTTATGAACTAAAAACATGATTAAATCTGACATAAGTCATAACCTAAGTTGAACAGTGAACACTCGGTTGTTTTGGATTTGAATTGTAGTTCGACACGCCATTTTCATTTCTTCATGTCACATCCATTATTTTATTTATAATGTGTATTTATTGAATTTAATATTGCTATTAATTACTTGACACTGGCAAAATACCCGCTAAGTTGTGGGTGAGGCCATATTCATATCCATTTTATTTCATCGCATTTCATTTCGTAAAGAAAGAAGAAGAATTGTAGTTCAATCAATGATTTTTATATTATATTGGAATAAAAAACATACGATTTTATCCACATTCTATATACTTACCTACTTAATCTACACGAATGCCGACCCGAATCACGTAACTACCTGATAATTGTCCAGCTAGATCAACGTAGACAAACAACAAGTACTGCAACCAGGTAATAACAACATTTCAATACAACGTTATGGGCGAACAGGAACCTTTCGTTGATTATTACAAAATACTTCAATGCGATAGAACCGCTACAAATGAAGAGCTAAAGAAAAGTTACCAACAACTTGCACTGACTTCACATCCAGATAAAATTGAGAGCCAAAAGATAGAGCAACCTTTTGTTCTTATTCAGAAAGCATGGTCAGTTCTAAGGGATCCAGAAAGTCGTAAACAATACGACGCAACGATTAGTTGCTATGAACATAGTGAGTTTTTATTGTATGATACTGTTTCTAAATCTGAAATGGAGTATGAATCTTGTGACAATGTTTTCACATATCCATGTCGATGTGGTGGGATTTATGTGTTGAACAATGGTGAATCTGTTGTGTCTAGTATTGTTATAGCATGTGATGAATGCTCGTTTTCTATATTGGTTAAGGAAACATCATGATACCTTCTTAAAATATTTTTAGTTAGGCTTTATAAATATTGCCATTTTAAATGTGTTCAAGCTTTATGAAACTTATATCATCATTTGGTATTACTTATAAGATACTTGTCTACTTTTTAAAGTAGTTTCTATGTTGTATAACAACTTAAGTTATTTTATTACGTATTTAACTATTTATATAAACAAAAACAAGTAAATTTTATTGGATGTTATGTTCACATTTTATTTTATCAACTAAGTATAGCTGTTTTGACACAATCAAAGACAGGTCAACATTTTTAATTTTATTTTCCCAGTCATGAAAAATAATTCAAATACAGCCTTGATACTGGCTAAATCACTGAAGATCAGTAGAGGGAGCCATTTAAATTACAAATTGATAGGAATATGTTTGCATGATGCAATAACAATTGCACTGGTTGATTTTTTGTATTGTCAATTGTATGATTTGTATTGGAAATCCACAATCGAAGTTCTCATGACTATTTATAGCAATCGGGTTTAAGTTTAATTAATTAATAAAATAATATTAAGAGGAGTACCTAATGTAATGCAACTTTTTTTTAAGTTATTATTTTGTACTAAGTAAGTACTTATATAAACTATAGGATAGACTCAAAACGCGTTTTATTTTTAATAATACCATTTATTCGTGGTTAGAGCTAGGCTAGTACATAAATAATTATGATAGATTTTGACAGAGTACATTGATTTACATATATTATGGTTAACTCATAAAATGAATGACTAACATGTTCTATATCTATGGTAAAATTTTGTACAGGATTCAAATAATACATTATCACTCAGCTTGAGAAACAAGTTACAATGAAGGAATAACTTAGGAAGGTACTAGCAACATTTCAATATTTTCGAGAGAATTTAATTAATTATTTTATACATTATAGAAGATCTAAACTATCACATAATGCGAATAATAATTTCGTATGCTTTGCTTTTTACAAATACTTCATTGGCAAGATACTAATTTTAAAACAAATATAAATAGGTACATACATAAATTCATTGTAAAATCTATAGAGAGTGAAGAGATAGAGAGATAATAAAATATTGCCAAAGTAGAAGGAATACTAAGCAATTAGCCATAACATGGTCTTAGCAAACTGTTCGGTCTAACAACTCATGTCACCTCGTGCAATGCTCTTCAAACACGGCAGGGTAACAATCATGACATACAGCAGCAAATAACATTTTACAAGCACACCATGAGATTACAATCTTATTAGATTAGGTACCAATATTAATGTGCTCGGACACATTTTAACTTTAAAATTATTATAGTCATACACAAATTATATACACATTGTGCACATGTTTGTACTTTAAAATAAGATTCACATAAATATGCAATTGGAGTCCAATAAGGCAGTCGGTTGCGACTGTACATACACACTCTGCAGCACGTCTCGTCTTTCCCATCCAACTTCGGCTTCGCGCCAATCATTAGCACAGTCTCACTTTGTTTACGCATCTGTCCATGAAGTTCCTCTTTCTCTTAGTCTGTGTGGCAGCGTCTAGAGGCGTGGGCAAGGATAATTGCGTGTGCGTTTGTTCCTCAGCATCTAATATGCCTTCGCAGCTACGGCTTCTACGTGACATTTGCTCTATTTCTATAGAGTCTAAATTATCACTACTCTCTGATAGCCTTTCGTGTAAACTATACAGTGATTTATCGGGAGATGTGTTCTTGGAAGTGTTACAGCTAGTAGACAATTGTTCGCAGCTGTGTGAGGAGGTTGGGAAAGCTTTTTCTAATAAAGATTGGCGGTTTCTTCGTGGTCTGTAACATACAAATCTTATATTAAAATCTAGGTTCATAAATTAGGCACTATTTTTAGAGATTATTTGATTCTAAGATTTAAGGAAAATTAAGTAAGTATTTTAGTTGTTTATGCGATATTTATGCTGTGCTGGATTCCTGACTGATAGGTATGTTAATAATGGTATTAAATTGTCATGGGTTATATGATTGGTGGTTGGAATAAAGGAAAGTTATTATCTAAGCAGTCTTTCAAAAAGGGGCAGGGTTTTCGACGATCAATGTAATGTGGGCTTACATAAATTTCTGAAGTTAAAATTGATACCAAGACGTAAAGAATGATGTGCACTGGCCTAAATTAATAATTGTCTTTATTAAATAGTAATATACCTAACAGGCGGCAGCGTGTGTATGGGTGGCTCTAGTCAATCCGCTTTATCACTTCCTCGGCTTTCGCAGGAGGCCATACGTTGATAGTTCGGTGGACCTCGCCCAATGGTCGCAGTTCCCGGCGTCTGCGCATCTGCTCGGCCCCTTAGTGGCCCATCCAATCGATTGGCGAGATTTGATTTTCCTCGAAGGAAACTAACAACAAAATAATACATTTATAGTTGATATATATGTTAACCATTTTTATGTACACCTAGTACATACAAGGTGATATACCAAAAAAAGAAGAAGAAATTTGTTCTAAGGAACCGTAATGTCCATCATAGAGATAAGAAAAATTGGATCATAGCGATGTAGAAAAGTATGCTACTCGGGTATTGAACCCGATAATTTTCGGCAGCTGCGCTACATGACACTCTATCGAAATGTTCTGATACAGTTAGCTAAGTACTACCTGGGTACTTCTCTAAAGCAACGGTTTATAATTTCCAAGGAAGCGAACTAAGAAATGTGAAAACTGTAGCCATATACGAGAACCGCTAAACGACTGACACTACTTCTTCTTTCTCTTTCTTTCTGTGAAGACCTAGTTTTGTGAAATAGTGTGTATAGTCTTGTGTGCGAGGAGCTGGACATAACAATTATTTAATCTAACTGGTGTTCAAAAAATGTTATTAAAGATAATGTTTACCTCTCGAGCTTATCAACGCATGCGTCCTGATAGTCGTGTATCCATCTCACGCCGTTGAAGTGGCAAACCGCCCGCATATCCTCTGGCAATTCTTCAGCTTTAGGCCACTCAAAGTTGTCGATAATTGGTACAATATTGCACTGTGATTGCAACGCTGCCACTATCTCCTGTAATTAAATGAATAAATTCAATCTCTCGTCAATGTTTTAAATTGTCCGATTACCGAACCAGAATGTTGTAAACCTTTTGTTTGCCAGTAAAACAAATTAACAGGACGATTTATGTGTTAAGTATGTATACCTTTTTGATAAAGGGTATCAGAATTACGTAAGTGAGTAAGAATATCATTAAACAGAACATAATTACTTACTCGATGAACCCAGTCTTTTCGTTCAGTATCTTTCTTGCATCTATCAAGTGCATTTGGCGTTAGGACTAGTAAAAAGTGTTTCGCCTGCCGTATACTTTGTAGCAGATTGTTATCAAATTTGCCAGCCTCCAATCTTTCAACGTCAATAAACACTGTAAACCCTCGAAGCTGAAGGTGGACTTTCAGTAAACTAGCCAGTTGAGAACCATTTGATCGTCTGTAGCTCACGAAAACGTCCAAATTCTTCTCCATATTTTCGTCACTCTTGCTCGGTAGACTATTTTCGTAAGCTGTAAAAATATTTGAATGTTTATTCGAAAAGCGATTAAAGTAGGTTTTGTTTTTTTTGATTTATGAAAAACTAACATTATTCATGATATAGTAAGATCTAAATTAAATGATTACGTACCTATATTCTACGTTAGATAAAAATAAATAGGTACCTTTCAGTACTTCCATTTCGTACGTTAGATAATGAAGAAATAAAATATTACAGAAATAGGTATAATATACATATGCAACGACAGGCACAAATAAGGCGTTGTTTAGCAATAAATGAAGCAATTTTTCATGAATAATCGCCGTTCTCACCTCTAATAGCATTTAGAATCCGTAGCCTATGAATACTGTTGACAATGCGACATTCATTTTCTAGTTGTTCGTCACTGAGTCCACGAATAGATTCTTTGTCAACGCCAGCGTTTAGCATTGAATATGTATAAATTGTGTATTCGGGTCCTATGCCTTGAAGGAAATCGTTTAGGCTACTCGTATCGCGCGAAGTGTAATCTGCCATTTTCTTTAGTTGTTGAAGTTCTCTCGTGAATCTGTAAAGATTGACAAAATGTTAGTTTTATTAAATGTTGATAGCTTCAATTAATGTTTACAAGTGCTTAAATTAAATGTTATGTTTAAATACCTCTTTCGTTTGATTCCATTTTGTAAACCGATATCTTCCTTAAGGTTATCTTCTGATATTTGTAATAATAAATCTCCGTCAACTCTACTTTCATAAAAATTGGTTGCGTATTCAGAAAAACCTATTTGTTTCACCCATTCCCGAACGTCTTCTATGGACCAAAGTGGAACCTGCTGTGATAATTTGTGGGGCACTTCCTCGCCAATGAGCCTTAAAGCTTGTGCAGCATACTTTGAGGCTACAGCATTAGGACAACTAGCCACTTTCTTCAATGATTCTATCGCTCCTATTTCCCTGAATATTTCCGTGTTCCCTTGTTGTTTTTTAATTCCAGCTTCCATGCAGAAATGGAATGCTGCCAAATTCCTAGCTTCTTCTCTTTTCGAGCTCAACACTGGCACGAGCCTTTTTAACCAGTTCTTGCTTTGGCCATGGGCGTGCGCAAGATTTGATTTAGCAAATTCAGATGGGTTGTGCGAAGTTACAAATGGTTCCACAAGATCTAGCGTTCCAGACTTGAGCACTGCCGCTTCTATTTCTTTATTCGCAACTAAAACTGCGATAGCTAAGCAGGCATAGTATTTGATGTTATCATCATTGTGGAAAGCCAATGGAAACAGCCACATCGGCACTTTTCTCTTGATCATCGCTTCTTGATTCTCAGCGCCACCGTACAGTGACAAATTGGCGAGAGCTGTTGCACAATGTCTTAATGTTTCAACATCGTTTTTCCTACATTCGAACAAGACCGCGTCTAAACCTCCCAATTTAATAACATCACCACATGTGCTTTCACTGTGTTTGAATAGGTGTTCCAATATTCCTGTGCCTATTCTTGAATGATCGACTGAATTCGCATGTTTTGTGCAAGCACACGCGACGTTCACAACTTTTTCAAGACCGTTTTCAACCACATGCGCTCTGTTCTCAGTTGTAAGGCATTGCTCAAGAAGTCGTGCCGAAGAGAATTGTAGTTCCGGTATACTGGATTCTAAGCAGTTTGCCATAAGGATATCCAGCCCTCCAGATTCTCTTAACGTATTGCATAAGGAATATCCGAGTTCATGTCCATATGTCTGTACAGCCCATGCTCTTCGCAACATTTCATTCAGTTTATTAAAATGAACTGACGCATATTTCATATCTATTTGGTTATTTTTAATTGCAGTGATGAAAGCGTTCATTCTTGATGAATATTTTTGAATTGCAGTCTCAACGTCCTTTTGGTTCGAGTTTGCGTTAAGATTTTCTAAATCTTCAAAAGATAAATTTGAGAGATCTTCATCACCGGGCTTAACAGATCCATTTAGTAATTGACTCATCTGAAACAAAAATAGCAAACGTTTAAAATTTGTCAATGTCAATTGACAGTAGCTTGTTATGTTGTTGTTTTGCTCTTATTAAGATTTTTTAACTAAACTATCGTTTAGCAGAAAAAAATATATAGATATATTTGATTACACTGGTTTAAATAATCAAACTAGTACCTGAGAGGAAAGGAGGGTTGATTTGGTTGATAAGTTTTTGCTAGAGATAGTCATGTTAGAGTGGGCGACACTAGAATGCTCCTTATGGCTGAACATTCCACTCGACGTGACCGTCTGACGAGCTTGTGCCGAAGCCATCGCCATTTTCTCTGCACTAAATGCTTCCGTTTGCAGTCTTGAACTCGTAGCTGACATGTTGTTTGCTTCTTGCGCTGTCACTTCTCCCGCTTTAAGCGAACGCTGCTCCTAAAAAACACATAATTGACGTTAACACCAAAAAAATAGCACTACTTTTCACTTAGCGTCGTGTTTTGTTCCTAGTTGCTCATGGCTGTTCTAGTATCACTAAAATTAATGATTGTTATCACTCCGAGCACTTTTATTTTTAACGAATAACATGTTACGTATGACAAGGTGATTCACAAAACAAATATTTGATAGTTACTCCAATAACGATACGCAATTTCGGTCTTGAACGTCGCTTCGAAGACATGACTGTTAGTTTGAATAGAATCGCAACACAAATGTCCCGGAATACGAACTACTTTTATATTGGACAACAGTCCTACGTCACGGCTCGGATTGTGCGTCCTTATCGTTCCTATTGGATATAGGCCAATAGCGCGAAACTCGTGGGCTTTCTACGTTAATTTTAAAGTTTGTGTATAGACGTCACGTGTGTCGAAGGCCGTTTGGGAAAATTTCTTACGAAATGTACTCTCACCGAAGGATTCTGTGGTTGAGGATGAAAGCGTGACAGGACGCCGCGACGTACAGGCCACGGGGCCGACCCCCCTCCCGCAGACATTCTGTTTCTATATTTAAAACGGACTATTCGAGTACTCGAGCGCGCACGCGCAATAATTGACTTCCGCGTGTGCTCGCGCGCTCGACGGTCAGGCACTGACTGAGAGGAGCGTGGTTCAGTTGCTTCGGCGATAAGCGCCTTCAGATAAATGAGCTCACCGCCCCAGGCGATCCTCCGCGTCTCAGCATCCTGCCGGTCCATGCGATAATACGAGCAGCCATATTATTGTGCCTACTGTGCGATAAAACTATCGCGTGATTGAACCCACATTTTACATCTTGGATGTTATCGTAGCAAGAAATCCGAGTGTACTGCGCGCCTCGTCGTGGTCGAAGCGGCACTCTGCTATATAATATTGATCGGTCGCATTCACGCGAGGTCGCGTCCTTCGGCGCGCCTTTTTGGCTCCACAGACGGTAGCGTTAAATGTAGTAATTTTCTTTGCGGCAATTTTACACTCACAATTCTATTCTATAACCCTTGTTAAAGATGAGTTACTATCGAATTTGTATTAACGCAAACCAGCTTTTAACAACCATTGTACCCGTATTTAAAGAAGCAATAATATAATAATGGGCTTACTTGGAGGCTGGCCGCATTTTGCTCTGCAGTAAGACCTTCTGCTTGTAGAATCCGATGAGATGCGTGGGCAGCGCTGCGCTCTGCATATTGTAGGTCGCCATGCTGCAGCCGTCGCATTCTCGCACTGTTTGACGCCGACCTCGATGCACTATATCCGTCTGCGACAACGCGAGTCGAGCTCGCAGATGTCATTCGCGCTGCACTGTACTTCAACTCGTTGGCCGCACTGGAGCCCACGACGGCATTGTTGCCAGATAGAAGTGATGGTTTCTCGCTGACGGGCGGCGGCGTGTCAGATTCCGGAAAAGTCACAAGAGGGCCCTCCCCGGACATCTCGCCCATATCACTCATATCGCCCATGTCACTCATTTCACTGAGATCTCGTATATCAGGCATATGCCGCTCGGCCATGTCATCCTGGTCTACTATGTTTTCCATTGAACTTCTTAATCTGAAATAACGAAAATAATTGTCAATAATTTACGGAGCACGTACTCGATTGTCGTCGGTCGATTTTTTAATAATAATTGAGTCGAATTTCGCACGAAAAGGGTTGCGCAGAAACTAGCGTTGCTATTGTTTGTCGGCGTGGTACTGCAAACACAGTGTAGAGAAACAGCGAGTGGGAATTGGCCGGGAGCCAAGGTCACTCAGGTGAGCGCGCTCGTATGTACATACAGGTCCGTGGGTAATAGCAAAAGCATCTTCGATGTTCCTAACAACCCGCCCATGTTAACGCCTATTGACCGCACATGAAATAAACATTGGCACATTTTGTATTTTCTTATGTAAGAAACCATGTAAAAATAATATATTAAAACACTTAATGTGACTAACCGTTGGCCGAAATTTTTTGCTGCGGTGTTGCTAAGGTTCTTCATCTCCGAGATGGAGCTCTTCAGCTCCGAAAGGTCCGATTTCATGGAACTGGCTTTCATCTCCGAAGTCGCCATGTGTTGGAGCCTCTGTGAGGAGCTTTGTAGTCTTTGACTCGATGTTGCACTGCTCGAAGTTGTGCTCGAAACCATCTGCAACAAAATGAATAAATAATAATACTTAAGCATTACGATAACAGATACAAGTGTGGTGTAAACTAAATTCTTTACGTAAACAAGTACATTATAGGTTACCTTTTCTCTCTATGTAGTAGTCAAATAGTAAGATAGACGTTTTGTTTGCAATTTTTAAACAAATATTCCAGTAGCAAACTTGTGTGTATTATTCGTTCGGATTCGTTATCTAGACTAGGACCGTAGAGGAGTTCAGTGCCAATGCTAGAGAAGTTTGTTGGTTTGAGCGTCACACGTCTTGGCTCACCTACACAGGCGAAGTAAATAAAGCCAGGGCTATACAAAATAGAAAGACAGAAATAACTAGGTGTTTTTTTAAAATTAGAATAAGTACGAAGAATCTCTCCATTATTGACAGGTGATAGATTAGTACTAAAAACGATAATGGAGTTTTTTTTTATTTGGCGGGAAACTGAAAAGTCATTGCGTCAGTTATGATTTAACTTCTAAAACTAGTGTTCCTGCGAGTTATAGTGAGTGATATAAGTGGAATATTAACCATTATGGGTTCGGTAAAGTGCACTAGTGTAGGTAATTGAAAGAAAGGGACGAAACTTGGCCTTTCAGTTTCTCACAAAAATCCATAAAAATCTTTCTGTACAGTATCCATCACTTTACTGGTTGAGGGATGGGGGGTATTTTACTAGGGCCTAGCCTTTGAGCTTGTGCATATGCTCGAAAACTGAAATAATTTATATTACTTGACACTGGCAAAATACCAATGCTGATGGCAAAAAAAAGCGATAATGTTTAATGGTTTACTCAATAATACCGTAGGTAGGTAAACATATACATAATGTGATGAATCGTCTAATGCTAACCTCCGATATACCGAGTGAGTCGAGTCGTTCAAATAACAATGTATCTGGCCTCATATGTTTTACGAACAATAAAGGCATCGTATAATAATAATACCATGGCATTGGCCACCGAGATTGGGAAACGAAAAAAATATTCAGCGAGTGTGGGCGGGCGGGATGCAACAAATGATGGCCTTGAACCTCGCCGATACTCGCCATATGCCCGTTAATTTGTGTCTCTGTGCGTGGGAGAATTATATTCGACCGTACACGAAAGCTTTACTGTACAAAATGTAGTACATAGATATTGTGAAGATATACTTTTTTTAAATAGGTTTCTAAGACAAAGTTGTTCTTGGTAATTTCCATTTGAATTGAATGTATTCACAATAAATAGGGCCTTTAGGGCGTATAGTAAAAACGTGGCGGCCGTCCTACGTTACAACATGTCGCTAATCGCCATATTGTTGGCTCCAAGCCAGTATCAGACGACCATGTCGGTTTATGTACCGACATCCGATCAGATACGACTTTCATGTTTGTTTTTTTTACTGATGCATGTGTTCGTGTAAAATGGATTATGTAAGTTGTACGCACATACACATCGGTACGTTAATTTAATTACCCATTAATTAATATACATTGCCGTTCTTGCAACACACGCCGTTAGATGTATTTTTGGTTAGGTAGTAACGTTCAAAGGTCAACGTTTTAGGTAAGATAATTCCCGACTCATTCATTCACAAGATGTAAGCAGTTGTTCAGTGTAATGTGCTAATTGCAAGACAATGGCGCACTAATTTCGGACAGCTTCCGAATAATTATATTATGCATCCTCGTCGGCGGCATTTGTGTTGTGAACGGACAATGGCAAAAACCTATTCGCGAGAGGCGCTCAAGCGCTCTTAAATTTTCCCGTAACTCGCACTAGGCGAATTTAACATAAACACAATTTTATGAACCAAGGCCGAAACTAAAATAACTCACTGCCTAATCAACGTAAAATTATCCTCAAAAAAAAAATATTCCCTGTCATGTAACGCTATTTAATAATACTTTAATTTATATGTTTATATCAGAATAGCAAGTGTAAGCCAATTACACTAATTAATATAATGATGTAGTTATCTTTGTTATAACATTATGGAAATAAAGTTATTAACATAAGTACATAAAAATACTCAAGCTAAATTCTAATGTACATGTAATGATTATGTTGTAGACATTCACCAATAGCTGCCTGTCTACAATATTCAGATAAGAGATCAGTATAAGTATAATCTGATCTAAGAATTTCATCGGAATTCCATAAGTAATAAGTACTAAGTACCTATAAAATGCGTACTAAATAAGTGTGCGTCTCCAAAAATCTTTCCTGCTACACTTCTTAGCCCTCCACCTCCACTCAAAATTAAGGTCTAGCGCATAAGCTTGTACGACTTTCACAAACGCAAATTTATTTTGTGGGCATTGCAAGCAAGTGTCTTTCAACTTTAATTTCGTTCTCATTTGAACTTCACAAATTTATTCGGCTATCAAATACTTAATTAAATTAGCTTTACTTTTATGGTCACAATCTGTGAAAATTAACTTTTAAAATAATGTTTTTTTTTAATTCGCGCAATTCACGGTCCCCCCTATAAAACTAAGTATATCGACACGCGTTTATCTCATCCGTTAACATAAAAGGGACTTTGAACTCTTGTATGTAAAATCGAAAATTTCACACTACTTGGCACGGACTTCTACTGATAAGTAATAATGTCATAGGTGGAGTTATCATCTGTAGGTATCTATACGAACACAGTTGCAACGGCAATCTACATGCGAAAATCATGATCTTGAATGAATAGAACAATAACCGTTCGCGTTTATGTCTTGCAATTTGTAACATAGTATTTTTATTGCTGTCCGTCATACCTTGTATAATTGTTTGTTTACGTTCTTTAATTTAAGACTAAGATAGATGTATATACTGTTGACCGAGGTTATAAGATTAGATGAAGAGTTCAGGATGGATTTAATTGCCGGAATATGGCAAGTGATCCTTTTGAAGAACTATTGATTGTTGTTGGAATAAAATAAATCGTGTGAACAAAATAGTTATTGTTTAAGTACCTGTTGTGTTGATGAACTGGTGACCTGTGTGTTGAGCGACTGGTTCTGGCGGGACACCAGACTGCCCTTCTTGAGGTTCTCCATGACGGAGGCCAGGTCCTTGGTGCTGCCGTTGTGTTTTATACTGTTGCTTCCATCGAGCGAAAATTCTGGTATCTGCAACAACACAAGCCATCTTAATAATTTGAATTCACAATTAGATGTCTATTAATAGAAGGTCCCTTGGCATAATTTAACTAATCTAGCCGTCAATAAAAGGCACTGTAATTATTACAGATTGCTCGCCAGATTGTTTTATTATCTTCGTAGGCCAACTTCATTGTTGTTCTTGGAATACGGTAACAATACTGAATTTAGTACAAGGACAGTCGATTGCACTTATTGAACCCGTTGAATAAGGTCAAAGGACCCATTGAGTGCGTAATGTAATATCAATGCATGAGTCATCGGATAGTCCGGCAAGGGGCAGCGCTATTAATCACATACTCTGGTCACGGCTCTGATTGTCGAACGCATAGACGTACCCGCTCCACGCATACTGATCGGCCCGCCTACGATACATCCGCGCCGTTGATTGTTGGGTTATGCCAACGATGTCAAAATATGTCAGTCGATAGCCATATACAACAATAGACGTTTGATCAAGAATCTCAGCAACAGACAGATCAATCGAAACATGTTATCCGGAGAAAACATTGAAATCTTTTGAGCACCCTTAGCAAGCAAATGAATTATTCATGTTTAGTATCGGCTCTCTACAGTTGTTAAGATTATGCTTATTATACGTCCCGCCCGTCATCTTATGGTAGTTTCTCGATGATTGATACAGGTATTTGATTGCGTAACATTAGAGTAACTAGAATTATAGCGTCATCGTCTATTTATGACGGCTGCTGTAATCTATTATTCGCGAAAATGTGAGATTTAAATATTGATAGCGTGTGCTGATTGGTCGTGTGACATCGCGATGATTAACCTATTATGCCGAGAAACAGTTTGAGAGCCGCGTCGTGTGACGTCCACTGACGCGGCTGGTGCTGATGTCATGGCCACGCCGACCAGTGCGGCGTCATCACAACACCTCACAACTACTTGTTATGTATGATATGCATGATAACATTCATAATTTCGAGAACTAGAATACTTTTGATACCCCTTGCTAACTTTGAATTTCGAATCGTGCATGAAATTTGACTTCATAAATTAGTGGTCCTAGCAGATTTTTTACATTTTATTTGCAGATGATTTCACAATTATGATAACTGGTATATTTTTAAAACTATAATATACTAAATAGGCCTTAATAAACGATTAGTTTACAGACGAATATTTTCTTAAACTGCCACCGTCAGTATTATTTTTTAATTTAAGATCGAATTGTCACATAGGTTGCGGATCATTATTGATAAACCTCGTAGCTAAACCGATGCTCTACGTGATGAGTAATACTCGTGTAAAAAAGCGATTCAAACTCTACATACGTAACAGGTCAAACATGGTCCACGAGTGACTCATTGTCATCATCAATTCGCTGAAATTTCGTCACAGTTCCCTGGAACTCCTCATAGCAATAACATTATCTGTCTGTTACGTAATGATATCATTTAGATCAGATTTCAAGTGCCACTTTTTAATCAGCACCCACAGGGTATGAAACAACACTGAAAACAACGGTGGATATTTTTTTCTAAACTTTTGAGTGATTCCGTTTGATCCACGGAACCGAGCTTTTGTTATTTATAACTCATTTAATTAATAAGGTGCATATAATGATTAGGTATCATTACACAAGCGTAAAATAAGCGGCAATTATTTTCCTCAACTTACATTAATATCAATAATATTTTTATTCGTACAGTAACAGTATTATTTAATACAATTATTAATTAAGTACATACCTACCTACGTATATTCTATTTATAGCATTAAGTATGAGGAAAGCTGCGAATGTATATTATATAATTTGAACTGTAATTAATAAAAGGTGTCCTATCACTGCGATATTTTAGGCCTAGGTTAATCATTCTATTGATTTGCGGATTTCACAGTTTGAAACTCACACAACTTTCTCAAAAACCGAGTGTCACGAACATACACTTTCAAATACTAGCTCGAATTCAGTTCCTCAAGTCTGCTCTACAATTTATTGAAATACGTATTCTGAAAATCTATAAAAGCTTTTTAAACGTTCGAAAACATTCTATGATGAACTTAAAAAATATGACATAGCATTTTTTTTGTCCTAACCAAATTAGTTATGTAAACATTGAGCATTCATCCGAAGTAATGAATTATGCATTCACCTGTATTTCTATTGATTTAAGAATAAGATCGATTAGCCTGTGCTAGTATGTTGGATGGCAAAGAAATTGAGTGTTTGCCCCCACTAAAGATATCAATGGGATAAAGGGGCAAAGTACAGACAAGAATAGTCTTCTCGTAGGTACACAAAAAAAAACAAATAATGGTTACCAATTCCATGTTTTAGACTTGGTAAGACGCATGGTACGCATTTATAACCAGTACTTTTATTGACTATTGATTATCAGATGTTGCATCGTATTAACCACTCAATCAAATCCCCGTTAAAAAATATCAGGGAATCAAATGTCAAGAACAATCAGTTAGTCAGTTCTGTTGACGCTATTATGCTACTAATCTCCACTAGTATCATCATAAGCTATAGAAAATGAAAGAATATAAGTAAACAAAATAATAATTTACTAAAGCAAATAAGTGGCTGCACTAAAATAAACCCTATTTGGCCACAGCACTGGCGGGGATAGCGATACACGCAGGTAGGCAACATAGCCTAGCGATACATTTCGGGTGCCTCTTCTTATTTCGTCTAAGTATACATGATCCATTGTCAACCACTTGACCCTACCTTTAATTTGTGTCAGAGCTCTACTGATAGATACCTACTTACAATTTTTGACCGTCATCAATCGCGACGCCAGATCTAAATTTGTAAATTTGAATTAAATAGTCTACAATTACGCCGTCAGGTTCTGAATCATAAAACTGTAATTTGGTTTGAAAGTCGTACGTCAACAAAAGGCGCTAAGTAGTTCAAACTGTCTTAAATGGTATATGATTATCATTTCGACGACCAATGCTCGGTCGTCATGAACACAGATAAACAATGCTCAGTGAAGTTGTCATGCAAACATAATTCAATAGTTACACGATATAAATCGATATTAATGAGCAGGAAAATAATACCGCAATGCCTATTCTCATCACGTCAGTGTACTGTGCTCACTTCTGAGAACGGCTTTCACGGCAAACTATTCTGCATTTTGAAATTGATTTTATTTTCTCGATACTACGCTGTGGTTCCAAATTGCGTCTTATGGCCTAGGGTGTGACGCGAGATTCCCTTGATCGGCTGACCGGACATTTGTAATGCACCTTAATGTTCTGGCTAATGCCAGATGCAGCATACCGCAGTGACCGCTGCATGCCGATCAAGGGGCATTATTACCAAAGGTCAGTTTGGCATGCACAATCATTTTACGTGTCACAAGACAACTACACGTATAAAACGCAAGAAATAAATGGCTTCTGGACATTACACACTCGTTCGTAAGCACGAGGTGACAACTTTAATAGCTGATAGAGTCTTGAGATTATACACTGGATTTTCCGACTTTATGAGTCTATAAATTTAAATAGCGTCTACTATAAATACAACAAGAATTTTATTTGTGCTTATAAAACATTGCAGTCACCCACAAAATTATATAATAAAGGAATATAAGTGTGTAACTAAGCATTTAGTTCTGCTAGAAGTGCAAGAACGAAGCAGAAAAATATTATTTTCATAATGTGTTATGCCGTGTTCAAGAACTAATCAATTTGATGCGTGTAGGATTTTCTAAATATAAGACGGATTTTAAGTGAAATAATACTGCAAGTAAGTACTTTCTTTGTCAATTATTCATATCTAACTTTACAATTTTGTAAATCGATAACTTATATGCAAGTTACTATAGATAAGTGGTTAAGTATACGGTGTATTTAACTTATACCTCCACAAGAATACCAGTTTATTAGGTTGTGGAAACCACAAACTCGATAGGTAACATTTTTTATTTCATTCATGTATTAAAGGCGAATGTTTTTATTCAATATAATAACCAATCAAGATTTTATGTATTCCAATAATTAATTAGCAGCTATTTATATGCATTTGACATCAAGCTCTAAACACACTTCTACTGACTAAATATTTAAGTGTAACATAGGCTTCAAATATACCTAGTTTAGACATGGATTTGTTGTAACCGCTGATAGTCGAACAATGGTCCCAGTTTTAACAGATTATGATGGCTTTACCTTGTACTGCCCCAACGACTAACACTTCAATTCAGTTGACTGAATCGTCTATCTAATGGTTGGATTCACATATTGGAATGACCGAAGCGAGATAAAGTTAGTTGTTATCAACGGAGAGCACTGTCGATCACTTATCGTCATTACAATCGCGTGTTATGTGTCAGAGCTGTGCCGACTGTACGTGTCACTGTGGCAACAGCTACGGCGTGACTGCCGGCCGGCCGGCCGCAAACTCCGACTCGCGGGTCCCGCGACCACTATGGGCTAATTAGAATGGCGAGTGGAGCGCGGCGCGGGGCAGGGGGGCTCCACCCACGGACCTTTGCATCCGCCTCATGGACGACTTCGATGAGAATTTTGGACCTTTTTTATAGCCCTTCCATGTGTAATTTAAAAAAAAAAGATTTTTGGGTTTGTAATAATAGTTGTACCTAGATGATCCTCTTTACTAGTGAAGTGATGATTTTGTTGCCAAACAGACACTTGACAGAGATCTGCTTAATTTGACGCGCGTATAATAACTACTTACTTGAGTAGGTTTTTCTTATAAAATTTAATGTCACGCAAAAGTAAAAAAAGTAGACATGAAAAAAAATATTGTATGAACTTAATAGGTATTTCCATGCTTGGATTATTTATTTCAATTGAAGTAATTCAATTGAAATAAATAATATCCATTATGATACGCCAATATTACTATTGGCGTATCATAATGGATATAAAAAAATATAAAATGTTGGAATGTTGTAGTCTTTAATGTAATTTGACACGCTACTGAAGTAAAACATAGGTAGTGGGTACGTACAATAGATATGTCATAAAAAGCCCGCCAAGGGAAGGGAGGCCGCCACTTCTGTCGTAACAAGTCAACAACCTTTCAATGTCAGCGAGATACTCGCACAGCGAATCATCGGCACAGATAATTAAAACGTATAATACATCTGATTTCCTTTCAAATACCGATTTCGTCTATTCGATGATGACAGACAGTGAATTATTATGGTGCTATCCATTTAAACGATTCGATTAATGTGACTCGCTATAACCTTAAATGGTGTTTAATGGTATTCATTAGTCGATAATTCCAGTCGATTGAATCGATAACAATTTATTTCTCACCTAGTTAAAAGGCACATTTGGTAAAATAAATATGAAGTTTTTTCATAAGATATTTTTTTATTTTTGACTGTTCTGCTACTTGCGGTTATAAAAAATAAAACCTAAATACATGAAAGGATCATCACACAAAGAGCTATTGTGTTAACGTATTTCCCATTCCGTCAATAATTTCTCGAAAGCAGTAAACATCGGGCGTGAATCATAATCCGAGCAAAACGTCGAGACCGAATGTACCTATAGCAAATGTATTGGATTCGTTCACCATCCAAGCTGCTGTAACAAATTGAATATTTACTAAATTCGCGAGTAAACGTGCCTTATTCATCTCCACCGGCGTTATCAAGTCGCGGTTTATATCGGTCTATCGTAAATATTAACTTGCTGGCATGTGATCGAATCGAATGCTTAATCTAGAACAGTTTTATCAGCATAGCTAGTTGTGATTTCAATTAGTACAATTTATGATTTCCTCTGAAATAGCCGCGAGTGTCTATTAAAAGTGCAGCTCCGCTACACATGCTATATGTAGTAGGATATAATTTGACCACAGCGAGCCAGCCGTACTTAAACTGTACCTATCTTTGCGGCGACCGGCTTGCAGAAAAAAAACAGTACGAATGTTGAGTAGCTACCGATCATTTGCATGACTCTCGTCTGCCAAAATTTTATTTAGTTGTATCTAGGTGGTATAATTTTAGGTTTACATAAATATTTTTTCTTTTCCGTTATGTTTTAGTTTTGTATATAATATTATTGATGAACTACATTTAGTCATTATTATCCGCGATTGAGTAAAATATTAAGTCCCACCTGATAAGAATTAGTCCAAAAACTAATTGCTTCCAATCCACTGTCTCAATCTACACTATTTACGGCCCACATTAGAATATCGAAAGCACTACATATCATAAGCACAGTAGAGAAAGATCATTTCAGTAGGTACAATGGAGTAACTCCCTAATAATAATAACCCAGGTCCTTATAAGTCGAAGTCAACGGTTGACTCAATTCAAGATGAGGATTAATGAATTTTAAAGTTATAATAATAAATAAAAGAAAAACTACGCCTACGCTTCGATCGCTTGCATTGAGTCATATCAAGTATTGTGCACTTCTACGTATAGAGTAACTGTTTCACAGAGACATGACTAAACACTGAGTAGTTTCATTCATAAACGAATTCAGACCAATGAGTTTAGGTACCTATGAAAACTCGGCTTTTGTAACGTTCGAAGATTGTGTCACAGAATTGATAACAAGCAGCTATTACGATTTGTTATAAAAGAGATATGATAAATTACCTATTGTTGTACTTTGAGTGGCTATTTCATTCATTAAATCCAACATTGATGATAATAATAATAAAAATATTGGTTAACTCTTTATAATGTTTGGTAAATGATTTGGCTATAACGACCAAGGTTTGAACGTTTATGGCTACAAGAGTCATAAACATTAGTATAGTACCTACTTGGTAGAAAAAATAATCAATTACTTCAATTTCTATCTGAATTATGAGGTTAACGACCGCTTTATACTAAGGTAATAACCGCCACATAGCTACATTTAAATCTAAATCTCATGCAGTAAAGTTAAACCAATAGACCTATTGATCAATAGATCCACATGAGGTTTTAAGACCCGCAGATCTATAGCACTCAATTTTAACTGACTTTTGATGCTATGACAGATTCTATGAACTTATAGCAAGAGAAAAGAGTTGTTATCAACAAATAATAAAAGTCTAACAGTTAAATTAATAACACAAAGAAAGTACGATCACTGTTCAGGCAAATTTTAGACTACATTTCGACTTTGAACATGTCAGGACTTGATTGTATTTCTTCCGCATTAATTATCCGATTAACATAATGAAGCTCGCGCTCATTCGCTGAGTCATCGAACGTTCACGTGGCCGTTATCACATAGCATACACACTGTGCTATTATTGAGCATAAGTACAGTAGATGTTACCTGCGCGCGCGCCGATTACAACCAGCTATGACTCAGACACAACATCCTGTTCGCCTTTGTGGGACTTTCACGAATATTAGCATGGTTCAATCGAAAGCTTTTACTAACAACATTAAATTCGGATGTTCACAGTTAGATCAATTTCTGTCTTCATTCTATCTGTCACTTTTTAAAGGCAGCTAATATACACTTTCCTATGTTAGTAAATATAATTTTATCGTATCAGGTTTAATTGAGTAATGCACTTAGTTTGTCGCGATAATATCTTATCAAAGCGGCAATAGTAACCCGGAATTGTGTGTTTGTTTATGTAAGTAATTTAGCATTCCAGCGATTGTGCAGTACATTCCTTTGGTGATAAACTACCTATCTTCATTTAAAAGTATACCTGCGTGAGTCATTCGAAGTTTGGTTGGTCGATGATGATAAAGGATAAGTATTTCACAAAAAAAATCTTAAGATGAAGTCATGTAATCATTGATAATAATGTTTAATGGCATCACCGCACTGATACCTATTTCATAATTTTTGTTGATAAGTGAATAAATATTTTTATATTATGAGATTCTAATGGAAGCGATAATTATAATGTCAGCTATAATAAGTAAAATAAACCAATCAAAGATTATTTGTTGAATTTGCTGAAAATTTAAATCACGTGTTGATGTTTCGGTGCATGGATGATATTACACGATGGTTGACACGTTCTGTTTTAATGACGATGACTCTGTTATGTTTGTGTGAGTTACCTAGATAATCATTAGCGCAAGACAGCGAAGTATCATTCTGAAAAAACGGATGTTAATTATATCGCGTATCTAACTTATTTGTATGTAGGCTTAAAGAGGCTTCATGTCTTCCGGTTGTTCACCTAAATTGCTTTAAGTATTCTAATCTTAATGTAACACAAACTTGTTTCCGACAGCAGATTTTGTTTTGAACATCAGACAAATGAACGTATTTATGGAAGCGTAACTTAGTTTGTGAGTTATGTGATGCGGGTTTCTTTGTTAGATTTTTGAAGATCTTCGGTCAAGATTGGACAAATTATTTAAAACATTTTGACGGAATTTCTTGTTGACAAAGGCTTGGGACCATTGACTTGCATACACATGCACGGCTTCATTGTATGGATCAATTAGTTGAGTTGGTACCTAATGATTTTGGAAAGCTTAAAAATCTCTATTTAATTAACTTTGCCTCTTTATAATATTTGTGTAGACTATCAATTATTATTGTGGGTGAATAGATATGATCGTTCATTGCTACAGCAGGAGCATACATTACTGGTTATAGACATGTAGGTTATGTGCAAAATACACGTTCTTTTGTGGTCGCGAACACGCTACATGTGTTTGTTCAGTGACGCAGAGAACAATACGCCACCGACCGACGCTGCGGCATCGCGGCATGCCTCGTACATGTTACTTAGTCAAACAAAAACCTGTTTAGTTTAAAATTGTTCGTAAAGGACGCAAGTCGTATTCCAATAAGTTAATCATCCATTTATAAGTTTCAGGAATAACCTCATTGTATTATTTGAGGCACCTACTTAGCCGAGTTTTCGGAATTCCTAAATCTGTTTTGTCTACGGAAGCAACCTTCGCCGAAAGAATATATTTAGTCTGTAACAATAAACATAAGCAAAATGATCATGCCGTAAGGCTAATTTGAATAATGCGGGTGAACTAAATTATTGGCCTGTCTACAGTTTAGTTATAACAATTGCTAAAACATGCTAAACAAAAAATTTTATCCAAATTACGGTTAGTTAGCGAGCCTGGTACGAGGTGCCAGGTATTGATTAGGACATAGAAACAAAGAACGCGTGTTATTTATTTTAACCCCACGCGTGCTATACATTAGAGGCTTCGAGCAATATGTAACCGTCCAGTAATATTCATATGTACTAATTTTACCTATTTCTAGTTCCCACCACCTTAAAATGCAATGCAAAACATACCCATCGTGCAGTTTTTGTTGGCTTTGCTGGTGCAAGAAGGGACTCCTCGGAACGTACCTGTAAATATCAACGTCATATGAAAATCAAATCCGGTAATTTTTACTGTCTTAAAAAACTAGCTAAGAAAAAGAGTTCTAGTAATGCCATTCGGAGTAGACTAAGTATATGGGATCCTAGCGCCCTAAGCGATGGTAGAAAAAAAAAATACGCGTCGAATTGTTAACCTCCGCCGTTTTTTCGTCGGTATTTTTTTTTTAAGATTTGTTGACTTAATTGGCGATGTTTCCTCGCTCAGCGAGTGGCTTTAGCTGTTCAGTGAGGAAATGTTGTCAGCATTTTAGGTACGGTAATGCATTGTTTTTACACTTTTAAAATGTTTTTTTATACATGTAAGCAATTCCTGAATAATAATTGTGTGCTTAGACTTTTGTTTGTTTACTCTATTTTAGTCAGTAAAAATAAATAAATAGACTTATTAGAAGACAGTTCACAATGTCGTAAGAGACTGGCATCACCGAAGTTTGACACTGGCAGGTGGATGACGGGCGAAGAAAAAGAAGTTATTGGAAGAAAAGGCGGGATAAAGAAAGAACATGAAAAAGGGTGATAATTACTGATTGGTTTTAATATAGTATTGTGACAATTATCAGTGTTTTCTTTCATAAATTACATTTTTTTTTAGATAGTTTCTCATAATCTTTCTGAAGACGTCAAGTTATAGCAAACTGATAGCCGGGTTTTAAATAAACAAGAGATTAGATATTTTTTTCAATATTGGCGACACAGCTTCCTTCCTATCGAGTGTGTAAATGCTTATCTCTTTATGATTGTTACATATAGATATAATAGAAAACTCCTAAATGCGAATTGTTGCTAAATTCATACTTGTGGTTGAAAGATAAATACCATATGAATTTGTGAGCCCAATTAAAAATAGGGAGGAACTTTTTGGAGGTACTTACATAGTTAATTTTGTAGGTGATTTTGTTTTATGGTGTGAAACATGTGTTTCATTGAATTATAAAATATGTTTAATATTGGTGGAACATTAACCATTACGTGTTCATAAACGTGCACGAGTGTAGGAGAATAAAATTCAATATTAAAACATGACTTTTCAAGTTCTCCCACGAAGTCCGGTAATTTGTCAGTAAAGTAGTCCCAGCTTTACTGATAGTGTTAGCGGGGTTAGGCCTGCATAGAATCTCCCAAGTTTGATATTTAAAAAATCATTCCACATGACGTTGGCAACATACATACCTACCCAATGGTGCGTGAGGACATTAACAAAAAAAATAATAATAAAAATAGTGAGAGATCTGTTAATAATATGCATGAGGAATAAGTGAATTAACTCGTCTGTAGTTAGTGACTCATCAACATGTTTTTGAATCGGTGAGACATTGTAAGTACGTTTACCTACCGTTGTTTATGTAATCAATGTGTCATATGTAACCGATTTTGAGCACAATTATTTATCGTAATTTGAGAGATATGCACTCGATGCACAAAATACCGTTACTGGCGTGAACGGGCCATTGATAAAAGGTTAACGGTAAATGAGTTAAGTTAAAAGTAGGTCAGCCGAACACTAAAATAAATGCGGTAAAAAATATTTTGAGCTTTGTGGGCTTTGTGGGTAACAAAGCTACTTTTTTACGACTAGCTTTTGCCCAAGAATCCGCTTTACGACTAGCTTTTGTCCAAGAATCCACCTGCATAACACACAGTGGTAATTGAAACAAAACAAATTTTTAGAATTTTATCGCGTTTATATTCTGATTTTACGTTCCCGACGTTTCGGCTGCTTTACATCAACCATGGTCACGAGAGGACTGAGGTGGTTGACGTCCTAGTGTCATAGTTTGACGGGGGTACCCTCATATTTAGTTGTTACTTGCGGTCCGATCAACGCAGAAAGAGCTCACTATGTCTTGAGTGGTAATGCTAGTTATGTATGTCGAAATAAAGGCAATTCTATATCAAGTGAAAATCCTAGTGAAATTTGAATCAGTCCAACAGTTTTTCAGTGATACTTGAACATACATACACGAATTCTAAAAACACCTTTAAAGACGTACAAGTAAAAACCCACTTTGTATATAAATTAAAATACTCTACTCATCAACCACATATTATGTTGAAGCTATCCAAAACTAAGTGTACACATTACTTTATAGGTCTCATCTACAAATGAATGAAGGTAAAAATTGGCACGATATTGGTAAGACAAGGTCGAAAAATGCAAAGTAGAATTTTGCGTATACCACTAATATACGTATCTATACATATAAATAAAATTGGAGTGTCTGTTTGTAATATTAAAATAACAGCTTTTTACTAATTGCATTTGGATGTATACACGTTGCCTATACCGAAACCACATTTTTTACAATTTTTGTCCGTCTGTCTGTCTGTCTGTTTGTTCCGGCTAATCTCTGAAATGGCTGGACCGATTTTGACGGGACTTTCACTGGCAGATAGCTGATGTAACAAGGAGTAACTTAGGCTACTTTTATTTTAGAAAAAAAATTAAAACCAATGTTGCAGCGCAGCGCCTGATTAAGTTTGATAGCAACAACCTGCAATGCGTCCCGCGGGCTCAGAATGGGCGAGCAGGCTGTTGTCAACGGTTGTCTTTGTTAAATACCACGCGGACGAAGTCGCGGGCAACAGCTAGTAATATAATAAATACCAAAAATAGTGTAAAATATTTTATCCGATAATACGTAAGTTATTTTGATCACGTTGATGGATGAAATAATTGTGTAAATGATGTTTGATTTCCTTTTAAACTAAGCGACCAGTAGTGACGCGCTCAGTACAGGGTGTCATTTTTTGAATTACTAACAATTTGAGTTATTTCTGATGGAATGTTACCTCTATAACCTACTGACTATTTTTGTTACACCTTATATATTCAACAGATTAAAGTTCAGTTATCAAGTTTCATAGGTTTTCATTCATGAAAATTTACGTAAAGTGAAGCAAATCACCATAGAATAAGGGTGATAGTTTTTAAAATGACTGCAACAAATTCAATTGTTTATTTATTTATTACATTATAGGCAAGTATTTGATCTCGATCTCACCTGATGGTAAGCAATGATGAGATCTACGATGGAGCATACTTGCCTAGGTAGGAAGGCGGCAGTAGATCGAGATGCTACATTCACTAGGCACATGCAGCGCAACTGATCTGACCCGCCATCCATGAATGGCAACACCGAACATCATGCCGGAACACGGCTAGGCCGCCTGGCGACATGGCTTTGTTCAGCGGGTGGTGACTAACCGCGGCCGAAGCCTACCACCAGTAGAGTTGTCACCTAGTTGGCACCACCCAGGGTTACGTGTAGGGTATCTCGAGGGTATTTAATTCTCCTACGGACGAAGGTGACTCGACCCTAAAAACACATTGTTTGGTACATTTAAGTCGACGCGACGCGGTACGATTGTGTTATAGTAATTTGCACTAATTGTAAATGTCACCTTTGCCGTTGATTAAACGTGCTTGCGCTAATTTAGGAACACACAGCCCGCACACTCGTTTCACGTTATCTCTTTTTTAAACTGTTCCCCATTAACTAAATTACACCACCACATTATTGGTAGGTATATCTGTCTCTTTCTTATTATGTGTTTACAAGTAAAAGATTATGGCTGTACCTACTTTTAAAACGACATGACATTAACTAATATAATAATATCATTTGAGCGTGACTAGGAACCCTTGAGGTTCGAACTCTCAACTCACCTCTTGGGGGTAAGAGCCTAGCGATCTGTAACATTGTCACTCTAGTACTCCTGTCTCGCACAAATAATTAATGCGATAATGCTTATCTCACGTTACATTGTCTCCATATTAATTGTAATGCATAATTTTAATGAAGAGAGACATAAAAAAATAATACTCTATTCAACTTAGTCGATATGAAGGTACTAAAGTATGATACGGTCAAGTCAGCGGTACTCATCCTATTAAAACTATTAAACAATATTACTTTACTTCATAAACGATTAAACAATATTACTTTATTATATGTACGATAATACAACACATTGAAATAAAACGAATTTTACAGATTTGCAAACTATGACACTAGGACGTCAACCACATCAGTCCTCCGGTGACCATGGTTGCTGTAAAGCAGCCGAAACATTGGGAGCGTAAAAAACATAATGTACCTAAGTACTTATATAATATTCGTAAAATTAGTTTCATTTCAATATAATTTTACTTCATAAATGCTGTTACACAAATATATACTCAAACCAAGAAAAAGCACACTCATACGTTTTAAGGAAAATTATGCATCGGTGGGGCGTCGAGTCCATATTTGGTTTTATCTTCGACCTACGCAAATGTATGCAGTTCGCGATTAAATCGTGCGATAAGTATTCTACCTACGTATTCTTAGAAACGCGTACGATACGCTTTTGGATTCCAAAACACGTACTGAAAATCCATTTTCGGTGGTTAAAGGTGCCGAATATTTGGAATCCAGTTTTATCGGTAATGGTTGCTACCCGGTACCTACTTCTAACTTAAAAACATCCATAGTTTTATCGATATTATCAATAGCAAGGCGTTTAAAACCATCAAATGTTGTGTTGTAGGATCAGATACCAGTTTTTATTTGTGAAGCCCCGTTTGTGAAACGATGTAGGGGCCAATCTTGCGTATCTCAATATAAAATAAATTATAGTCAGATTGTACAATAAGCCAAGAATTAAAGAAAAAAGTTACATAAGGTGGTCAGTACATCAGTGCATTAAGCTCGCATTACATGAGCGTCTGATTGAATCCCTTAATCGCAATAATGTTAAAGTGTGAGCAATTTAATTCAGCTTAAGAGACAATGCGTAGGCACATTGCAGCTCATAAGTGTGTTGTAAACTCAATAAGCATCGAGACAGCTGTAGGCGGCCGGAAAAGTGGACCGCCGAGTGTTAGTCGGCTTCCTACTTAAAGCGGTCGGTGTTCGGCGGAAACGCTATTTTTGGCGCCCACTGTCGCTTCCTCTGAGGAAAGTTCACTTGATGAATGCAATCAGTTTTGATCAATTCAAAAATCTTCTTCCTTTTTATTCCTGAACCGAAAATAAAAATTAACTGTACATTTTATGACCATACAAAGACAGGAACTGCCTGTTGCCGGAAAATTGTGCACGCCACGACACTGAATAAACTTCTTGGTCAGGAAATAGCACACTGCCAGTTGTAAATAGACATAATCGGAGAGTCTGGTATTATTATCGTTAATAAAACGATTATCCTGCCCACACCGACCAATGATAGATCAATGTGAATAGGAAACACTAATCCGGAAGATACCTACGCCGTTGTCTTCATTCATTTATTTTCCAATTTATATAAAAAGGAATAATTTAATGACAACGTCAGAAAAAGGTGGTACATTTCTAACCGCATTCCTGCGTCCTTACGGGTCCCAGATAGCATTCCCTCCATTGTGTTCTCGCCCATAATGGTACGTCGGGAATGCGACGAAACTCGTCATCGAAAGACGCTCCCCGTTATGGCGAAATAAACTGATTTACGAGGAACACCGCCATTTTTGCTGCATGATGCGTTCAAGTAAAGGTGGTGGCATTGCACGATGAATCGTCATAGAGACTTTGTGAATGGATCATGTTTTTTTCCATCTTTATTTTGACGTTTTAACTTTGTGATGTATTGAAAAAAGAGTTTATAACTCTATGAAGTCCCACTCAACAATTTTTTGTGTGACTGACCATAATATTCAAGGCAGTTTTTAATCGTTGCTATTAAACTCATCCAAACATGCTGTTTAGGAATTAATTGTCTTTAGTATCTGTAAATTTTTTGACAGCTATAAAGTGTGTTATGTAAAACATAAGGATGGGATGCATTTACACCTCGCTTGGCTGTGTCCTTTGATTCCTATCTCCAATTTGCAATGAGAACCATGACCTATATAAAAGGTAATCAATTATAATTTGTGCCATACTCGGCGAGGCTGCAGTTTTAATGTGCAACCATAAAGCAATTCAGAGTTCCGACGTGAGCGCTCAATATGCTGTTATCAGAGAGCGCGGCTATATCAAAGAAAACCACGTTTATGACGATTTAATTTCTTGTTATTACAACACAAGGCATACATTCATTTGCTCCAAGAGTTTGTCCAGATGTGGGAACGGTTTTACCCTTTGACCTGCATGTGCGGTGAAATAATTTAGCCTTTAATTGCGTAGACTTTGAGTCCAAACCTAAGAGCCGGTGCATTTGTAGGTCAGAGATATTGCACAGGGGACCTTGTGTAATAACCAGTATGTATCGTGCGAACACGGATGCTACGTTAACAACACCGCAGATAAATTGAGAGGGTGTAATTAAATAGGATACATAAAAATATATTAATAAAGCTTAAGCAGTGTTTTGTTGAGTAATTAATTTTGTTAAATTAGGAAATTTTCTTAAGATGAGTAGGTAAGTAAGTAGTGCTTCTGCTAAACTATCAACTCTACCAACAATCGCCTGCAGTCATTTCTGAGAATCCAGTCAAGGCCAGAGTGTGAATATTTCTGATGTAGGTCATCAGTGTTCCACTTTGCATGTAGGTAACTGAATCATAGGTTACTCGAAACATTATCACTCACATGAAGATAAAGAACATAACCGTGCGGACAGTTAATTTCTTTGTATTCTCAAGGTGATCGTGTGGTTCGTTAACATCGATCAGCTTTTTAAACTGTTCAGAATATTTTGTTCGATTCTCATGACGATCTATTTACCAATCAGAGACCGTAGTTCATTAAAAAGGTTTTCTTATCTAAACCTTTTCGTTATCTCTTATAGTCATTAACAAATTACAAGTTATTGTAATTATTATCGTTAGCGGAGTCTATGTTGTAAACAGTTTCTTGAATGTTATTTTCCTTGTGTGTGAGTTCAATACATATGTAACAGTTCAATATTTATTTCCAGAGTAACTTGTTATTTTAAACCAGTGGTTATAATGTAGGCTATAAACCTATTTTTTGTATAAACATTTTATATAATTAGCTCGGTTATGTGGACTTTATAATTTATTTATCAGATTTTTGTCTTTAACATACCGATTATCATACATAACATTTATTCATTCATACATTTAAGTGTTATTAGAAGTCAATGAAGTCGTTTGTTTATATTGAATATTTATTTTTCGTTATCAGTTGTCAAGTCGTTTGTTATTTGCATAGAGTTATTAGTGTTTTTGTATTATCTTACCTTCTTTGGGAAGAATATTTTCGGTTTTCCCGTATACGTGGAGTAGGAGGCCATTTTATCGACTTTCGTCACAACCATAATTTGGTAAAAATCACTTAATCCAGTACGCAAACACTTTATAGCCAAAATACGTGATACGTGAAATAAACGTATATAATTATCGTTCGTCACAGTAAAAGTAAGTTGATAGTAACACTTTACGATTACAATTCTACTGTACGCATCGAGATCGCTACGAAAGTTTTCGCTCGAGACGTTCGAGTTGATTTTCGTCGCAATAAACTTTGAATCCTTGGCCGCGACGCGTCCACGTCACCGTGGTCGGCGCGACGCTCTGTCTCTTGGCTCGCTACTCGATTCGAATTGTATCGTACACAGTATAAAGTATCATCAAAATATGATCGGAAGCACTCATACAATATCGCTGTCACATCTTAACCTCGCCGCGGGTGTTTACGAATGGCGTGCTACACGACGCCGCGCGATGTTTCTTTTCAAACTGAATTTTCGTCGCGTTCAACAGTTGCTTTTATCAATTCAGACGTAGGTCCTCCCCCCGCGCTTATTACCGTCTCGCTCGCACCTTCGCATTGGATGAACTCACTGAAAGTGATAGCGGTACACGTCGCACACATGCACAAATTACATAACTATACGTCAGTTAGTATGTATAGGGTATAATGTATGGCACACGCTACATACATACGTAGATATACCGAACGTATGGTAATACCACTATGGTGGGTATTAGTGGCATTATATGTAGAGTTGCGGTAGAGGCATATCTGTCGTAATAGATAGATATATTTATCAATACAATTACAAAACTGTAACTGGGCAGCGTCTGTTGCATACATTGTAAAAGAAATTGGGGCTATTTGGACGTCTTAATCCTGAAACAACCACACTCATACGCAAACTAAACTATATGCAATGTGCTCATTTCTGGTAGGTTTTGTAGATAGAAGAGCATGAGTCCAGTGGGTTTGTGAAAGAGTAAAGAATATTAGGTCAAGCTATTACACAAAGAATGCCCTTTTAAATATGCAAGAAAAAAAAAATATAACAGCCTAAAAATACTCCTAGCTTTATAATATTTACACCGAGTAGAGTTTCACAGATTGCATATTATCAATATAGTTATTGATAACGAAGAGCTGAACAAAAGGCCGACACAGTTTACCGCATATGTATCATATTCTTTGTAAATACAAACATTGTGTTCGTTCCGTGAATTTCACAATTCACGATAAGGGGAGTGACTTGTCCGGGGCAATAAGACGTCAGTTTCGCCAGGAGTGAGGTGGACATCGCAGGGGTACTCATCGGCGCCTGTTGGAAATAGAAAGCCGTGACACACGAGGGGCGCCGTCGAGACACCACCCGTCTTCGCTCGTCTGGCGCCGCCGTCTTCCAAGACATGATACATTTAGATTAATTCTGCACTAATAATCATGCCTCTTTTTTGGGAAACGCAGAACTCGTGCAGGTCTGTACAAGGATTTCCCTATTGGAAGGATTTATTCAATCAAATTACCTCTCTTTGTTTGAGATATCAAGGACACAATGGCTCTACATGTAGGAATAAATTGAATGCAAAAGTTTGCACAATTACTCAATGGATACTCAAATATTTAAGCTCTACCGGTTTGTTCTAGTGACTCTCAAATTTGAGCTAGCGTTTGAGGCGACTGTAGTAGTTTCAAAATCATGTCTAAACCTATCAGATATTGATAGCCATCGAATTCAAATAATAATATTGCCAGACGAACACACCAACTATACGGTACCACACTAAGCAACGTTTGTATTGTAGGTACCGTACAATGAACTGGGGGCGAACTCAATATATAATACTTATATACATATTAAACATCCATGACTCGGGTACAAACATTCGTACTAATCACACAATGTTTGTCTCCACCAGGATTCGAACCCAGGTCCCTCGGCACAGAAAGCAGGGTCACTACCCTGGCGACTATGGCGGCTACGGCGCTAATCAGGCCGTCAATTATCCAAATATTCTGTGTATTATCAGGTTCTCTTTAGTGTCATTAAATATATCTACATTGAATGATGTCGAATTGGGAGATAGATCGATGACGCAAATGAGTTCAAAGTGTCGGTGGTGACGTCAAATGGTTAGTGAGTGGTGGTCTATTGCCACATATCGTAGGGCAGTTCACACAGCAAGCCCTATTCTATGACTAATCGAGACTCAGCTCAAGTGCATTTTGAAGGAACCCGTTTGGACGGATGGTAATAGTAATGGGAAAGGTCGGAAGTTTAGTCATGCATAACATTTTAGGTCTGTGAGTCGGTAGCTTTATAGTCATCAGGTTATTGAGTGGGCGATATAATTAAATAGGTTTATTAGTTTTTAAACAAGAGCACAATCGGTGACCGAATATACGAGAACATGATTAAAAGTACCATAATAATGCCATAGGTATCGGGTGTACCAAGAAAAGTGTTGAAGTTTTTAAGGGGTTACCGTGGAGTTACTATTACGATTACGAGTAGATCAAACAGAGCACATTTATGTTTTAAACAATGTAGTTTTTTTTTAAAATAACGAATGTGGACCAGTAAAATCTTTTCGTGCACGGGATGTGGTAGATATTTTTTTAATTTATACGTATATTTTTTTTTATTATATGCTCTTTCTTCTTTATGAAATGAAATTCGATTATATACAATGGAATAAAATGAAATATGGTGTCACCCAAAAATTCGTGGGTATTTTTCCAGTGTCAAGTATCAAATTCAATGAATACACTTACCCAAGCTATAGTTGACGATAATTGACTTTTTTTGTCAGTCACATTGCGAAAATAGCACAGAACAATACAAAAAAAAGTACAACATATGACGAGAAAATTAAATATTTTACCTAGCCCCACTGGCTGCAATCATAAAAAAAAATACATACCCCAATGCAAGTGTACTAAAGCTTATCTATTGGGTGCAGAAATCTGCAACCTATACGTTGATCCTCGATAGTAATATCCCATAGTTGACTGTTGTGGTAATAACCTGTACTAATGGCACTTTTAGTTTTATCGTTTCGTTCGAAGCACTCCGTCGGTCGATCCATTCATGATGATAACAACGAATGACGCAAATCGTACTTTAAATAGAAACGATTTTGTGTAATTAGCTGATGTTTTTCTTACACGGACATCTGTTCGCCATTGTAGTACAAACTTTGGAAATGTATGTTAAAATCATAAGCAATCACTAGAAAAAAATGCGATTGTGTGCGTTGATAATATTGTATTTCAGATACCCACTTATCATCATCGAAAACATCGTGAGGAATCCTGCATGTCCCTCGAAACACGTGTGAAGTCCGCCAACCCGCACTGGGCCAGCGTGGTGGAATAATGCCTTATCCCCCTCGCATTGAGGGGAGGCCCGTGTCCAGCAGTGGGACATTAAAAAAAACGTCTGGTATTATATAATATATATACTTATCATCTTAAACTATTTTAATTACAGAAATTGAATGACTATGCAATATGAAAGTATAAGACGCATACGCAATATATATATTATCTTACCCTCAAATTTATAAAAAGTAATAACGGATTATAAAGCCATTATAACGCACTTTTTCCTATGAAAAGTTCGTTATAATGCCATTAGTATCATTCATTATAACTGTCTATAAATTTAAGGATTACAATTTAATAATCATGCAACCTACAATAAACTGTTTTGATGTCTGCTGTAATTACTATTAAGTATATTTATCACTAGCATCTGCCTACGGCTCCGCCCGCGGTACCTTAGTCTATAGCGCTCAGGCAGGGTTAATGAAGACCTATTAGTATAAGAATTTCCCGAATCTGATAAGTAAAGATCCGGAGATTAACCCCTACATCTAAACTCTCACACTAACAAACTTTACGTATTAAAGTGGTGTTAATTACACCATTTATAACTAAAGAACGGGTGGGCCGATTTTTATGATCTTCGACTTTTTTAATTTGTCTCTAATCCGAATAGCTGAATGACTAAAACTACTATAACATGGGAAACTTCACAAAAAAGTAATAATAAAGAAAATTAATTCTCTCATACATTTGATTCTGAGGCGGTTCGAAGTTCGCCGGGACAGCTAGTATCATCAAAAGTGTGCAAACACATTTACCTGTGGCAATATCTTCGTGCTATATTTGATCCAGAACGAGTTTCCTTTAATGCAACATGTCACTGTTTTCTTAAACTTCATATTACACGAAACTAATGCGTCATTTATGAACAACGCATCCCAAACAACGTAGTAAGTCACACAACACATTCGCGTACGAGTGCAGTAACTAACGCCCGGCTCTACTCTGTCGCTAGGTGACAAGACGTATTCCATCAAAATCAGCGCGAATCATTACACGACCGACTTATTTTTGCCGTTTTGCATCTTTGTACATACGTATTATGCAACGGAAAGTAGTACATGACATGGAACGTGTTTGAGAAAAAAACTATCAACAAGACAAAATGCTTATTCTTTTGTGTCCACGTTTGGGTATAATTAATTGACGCACAAGCAATGTATAGTACGTATGTTATAAATTAAACATTTCTACATTCGTAGTCGATTCCTACATATAAGGCAGGATATAATAAATAAAAATGTATCCTCGTGTTTATGATTCCGAACGATGAACTGTAGGCTCAGAATTGCTGAGACGAATGTTCCTTTTGATTCATTGTATACTACCAAATTTGTTTGGATTTTAATCACGCATGGGTTTCATTTGTACACGTTAGTCAAGACAGGTACGCCTCCGAGGGCAATGCACCGGCGGCACGATATCTATTACCCTTTATGAATGCTTTTTGACACCGATCGAATACTGCCTCGTAATCAGAATACAAACAAAAGTGCACGCAGTTCATTGACTAGCGTAATATACACCCTGAACCTATAATTATACAAAATAGTAATAAATAATTTTCAAATTTCGGCTGCTTTACAGCAACCATGGTCACATCTCGTAAAAACATAATGTAAACGCGATAAAATCTTTAAAATTAGTTTTATTTCAATGTGTAGTATTCGCGTAAAAATAATAAATCTAATGGCAATATTAAAAACTATGCACATGAGCGTAAAAGACAAATTTCACTTTTGCATGGAAACTATAAACGATATATAAGTTTTAGTCCACTCTGTATATTAATTTGATCAATGGAAATCGTAACAAAATTGTCATAAGACTGGTAGGACTGGATTCTGTATAAATCCGCATCTCCTCTGAACGATAAGACATGGCTGAGTAAGCAGGCAGGCAACCTCAAGATTAAGCACCAACATCAATTATTTTGCTTAATCTTGCACCAGATACCTCAACCAAAACACCACGTGGTAATATTGAAATGTGCAGCCAGTGTCTCCAACCATGCCGTAATTACGGTAGATCTACCGTAATTTTTCTAGATCTACCACCTACCGTAGACATGTTATTACGGTGACACATTGTACCGTAATTTCGTCCGCGTCCATATTTCTATAATGAACACTTGATTTAGCAAAATATTACTGCAACATTGCATTGGGATATGCGTAACGTAAAAAAAAAAAAAAAAAAGGTCATTCTGCTGCTTCTGTTTGGAATGCGCAACGTTAAAAAAAAAAAAAAAAAGGTTTTCTGTTGCTTCAGTTTGGAAGAGCAGGGATGCGCAACGTAAAAAAAAAAAAGGTCATTCTTCTACTTCTGTTTGGAGGAATGACCTTTTTTTTTTTTTTTTTACGTTACACATCCCCACTGCATGGGTATTTTAGCTGCAAACACTGATCTGCCGTAATTTTCCACCATCTACCGTATTTTGAGACCAGTCAACACCGTAATTTTGACAAAGAGAGTTGGAGACACTGTGTGCAGCCATGTCTTGTATATATTATAGCCATAATTTAAAAGGTCCTCAGTTATGTATACTAAGGTACGTACCAAACAATTTTACTTGTAGTTGCTAGTATGTTTCTGTTATATCTACGAAGATAAAGACTATCTGGCAATCCACGTTGTTTTATTTCTAGTTTTTTAGGCACGCCATCTATATGTCTATATTTTTTTACAGCCGGTGATGTGGTCAGAAAAAATCTTCGAAAAAAAGAATATTTTCACAAAATATTTAGGGGGTAAAATGTGCGAAGTACTCACTATATTTCCTAGATTGCTATGGAAACTGAATTTGATTTTTCAAAAAACTAATAAACTCAAAAAAACCGTCTTAAAAAAAACTAAAAAGCAAAAAAGAATCTAATCTTGACATCTACCTTGTCTAACTAAATCAGATATTTAATGAATGTGAAGTCGAGAAAAGAAATTACAACCGAATTGAGAACCTCCATCTTTTTGAAGTCGGTTAATAATAGTAAATTAGCACAATATTGCACTACACGTGCGATGATATTAAAAGCATTAGGCTGACCCCGTTGTTTACATATGGAGTCACGTTTCTGCTATGGGATGCTCACTATGGAGTCAACGCGCGACCTGGAACCATCACGCTACTTACTACTCATTATCAATTTAGTTATTATGAATCATGATATAAAGAATATATATTAGTGGAATATCTTCGTTTTACTATAGTAGTCTTAAGGCCTGGTATTTTTTTTAAAAACACATACTTTTCAAAAAATATGAGACCCGATGATTGTGTCCTGCCTGTTTTTATCCGTGAGGAGGAAAATTTGCATGTGTTATGAGACGCAGCTTTTGGGGCTCCGCTGTTTGAGGCGGACGCTGATGCGCATGATTCGTTATCACAAATCTCCTTCAACTGGCGTTGTTTGAAGCGAATTTTCATTATAGAGATATACTATAATATCTCATAGTAGGCGAGCGTCCTTTGCAAGGGCTTAGGTTGTGGTTATCTATGAAATGTAGCGTACGTAAAACAGTTAATCATAAAAAATATATTATTTTAGAATCAGGCAGTAAAATCTTATAATAACTCAATAACATATCGACCAGCACCCATAAAAGCATGCACTTTTAAGTCACACTTATCATATTTTAACTCCATAAAAGACGAGCATTGATTAACTATTTGAACGTTAAATATAGCTATTGTCTACATAATCATATAAATCTCCGATAATAGTCTATACAAGGTCTGTATGTTTATGTTAATTAATGTGACAATTCCGAGAACTGCGTACTCTAAGCGACACACAACCTCACGCAAAAATGTACGCGATATATACCCGCTTACATAATTGAAATGAGATATTGTGCTGTGGACAAAGGTTGCAACGTGGGAAACGAAGGAAAATTATGATCTTGAAGTAAACTAGCTATAAAGCTACCTGAACTATAACGGCTGCTTGAGATGACTTCAGTGGTGACAGACCGTAAACCGACTACTTGTTCAGATAATTGTGTGAAATAAGATCCAGGACTCATGAAGACTTTATTGAGATTTTATAGTTCTGGTTACTGCAGGTAGGTATCATTTATCTAAATGCATATATTTAGAATTGTCATTAATTTTAATTGCTTCTATATTTGAAATATAAGACGTTTCTTCTTAGAAATCAAAGCGCATTCCACGAAATTTTTGTGACCACATTAGAAACTAGAGTGCACTAAACTCTTGAAATCATCAGTTCGATCATCCTGAATCCCACAATGAACTCATAATTCAATGGCAGTGGCATCGTTATTATCACTTTCGACAGTTTCTCATAATAAAACTGTCAACAACGAAGTGAAGTGTAGATAGCGATCGCGCACTTCCAACGAAAAAAAACAATTCTAGTATTCCGAATTTCTTTTATATAATATATTCCCAGACATTTTTGACAATAATTATTCGGGAGTACAATTTATAGAGTCCATTAATTTTTGTAACGCGACTGATGCGATAAGCCACATTGCACATGAACTTTTTTAAATAACTTGAAATACCTAAACCATTTATATTAAAAAAAAACATTAAAAACCTAAGTCGTTTTTGTATATTATAATGCTTTTCACTATGTTCTTTGCTTTTAAATGGTTCTTAAAAAAGCTACGACATATGTTTGAATCGTTACGAAATAAATATTGCCAAGCGTGCGGCGTCCATTGAGGGCGCGATTATGGCGATTAATTAATTTCAAGCCGCCCGTCCATCTTCATAAACGAGAACATTTTGAGCATGAGCAGGAGACTGTCAAGGCGTAGCTCAGTTCGCGCGTACGGCATAGCCGCTCAACATGAGCAAGCAGGGGGCTTTACATGTAATCAAATTCTTTTTTCTAATACATGTAGTGCATACGTGCAAGCTGAGCGACTCAAAGTGCAAGCGCTCACGTGTTTCTGCCGCGCTTTAAATAAAACACGTGAGTGTGAGTGAGTGAGTGAAATCTCGGCCTCTGCCTGCTGACAGGTCGAGCTTTATCTCTCGAGCGCGTGCCTTGTAATGTCAACACATATGGTATCTGGTGTCCGCCGGAAAATGCTTACTCAGCACTTTCGTACCAGTGTAGATACAGTCTTAGTCAATCGTTTCTTCTGAATTTAAGGCCTGGAAAATCATTGATACTTTGGAATCCTACTGTTTCTTTAAATAAGTGTTTTGTATGATCAAGTTCCGACCCCAACATTGCTGGTTTTTTTTTGAAGAATGATCATGGTAACATGATATTGTACATATTTCCTGTTTATTTATTTTACAGGAGCTCGTTATAAGCTGATTTTTGGTAAATAATTCCACCCACCTGAGTTAGTAGGTTGATTTTATAAAGAAACAAGGTAGGTACCGACTTCTACTTACCTACAAAGTAAGTCTCCACCTACAAATGCATATAATATAGTACTTAATTTATTTGGCTATGAACTGTGTACTAAAATGGCGTATAAACTTTCACTGGATTATTGAAATTTTAGAGCAAGGTGAACATGGCACACTAGTTGGTTATTTTTAGTAATAAATCACGTATGGAATTAAGTACTTGGATGTAAAACTTCTTTGGTAATTCACGAACTGATTTTTCGCCGCTGTCCAATTAATAGGTGATTTGAAGTGCGATTGCAAATAAATGCAATTTTTTTAAAACACTTTGTATTTAAGCAGGTACTAGGCGAAGAATCCTGCTGTCAGATTATTTACGCTTATCATGGGGTAAAACGCTTTCTTTTATAGGTCGCCAAAATGTATGTATATAAAACAATGTCGCGTTAGTTACACCATTTATAAATCAGGAACGGGTGGGTAAATTTTGTGATCTTTGTTTTTTTTTTATTTGTCTCCGCCTCGGATAGCTGAACTATGAAAATATGACAAAAAATAGATTTTCTCATACATCTGAGGCGGTACGGAGTTCGCCGGGACAACTAGTAAGATTAAACTAATTTCAACCTATATCCGTTGATCTATTACAGTAGATCAATGCCTATATATCTAATTACACCTCATCAATTGTTTCATAAAAATTCAACTCATAAATAATATGATTTTTTTTTGCGCTAAATACACAAATAAAACAGCTACGTCAGAATTGGCCCATAAACAGAGGTATTAATTATTTGTCCATACATCTAGAGTAAGTACATAAGCATTAAAGATCAACAGAACATTAATATTGAAAACAAAACTTCGCCATCACTTTGTCGATATCTTCGCAAGCGTAGGTACATAGTGTTGTATTACTTACTGCACGATTCAGCTTTTGCTACAAAAACATGAAATGCTGACGCTATATTAGGTAGTAATTGTCTAAAGAACGTATTTATCAACACCTTGATTTAAATTGAGCACGTAGCATCATCGTCATGATGACGTGGGTTCATTACGCTAGAAGAATTTAACAAAGATAGTAAAAAAAATGACAAATATTGAAATAAAACTAATTTTTAGGATTTTATCGCGTTTATATTTTGATTTTACGTTCCCGACTTGGGATCCAGTCATTAATATTATTAAATCCAAGACCAAGCGTACCATTGCAAGACCTCAAGACACTGTGAGCACTTACTGCGTAGATCGGACCTCAAACAACACTTAAATATGAGGGTACCCCGTCTCAAACTATGACACCAGGACGTCAACCACCTCAGTCCTCCCGTGACCATGGTTGCTGTAAAGCAGCCGAAACGTCAAGAACGTAAAATCAAAATATAAACGCGATAAAATCCTAAAAATTCGTTTTATTTCAATGTGTAGTATTCGCGTAAATATAAGAAATCAATAAATGCCAAATAGCTAATTATTTAACCAATATAATAATCATTATTTTATTATGATTTCATTATTAAACGAATGTCATTTAATATTAAAACATTGACATTCGTTTATTACTCTACAATGTAGAGTTTTCATTTACATCAGCTCGTATATTAATTTCAGAAAGTTTTTTGTTTATTTTCATAAAGTAACCTGATTCTAAACAAGTTGTAACACGAGTTAATTTGTTGGTATGATACTACTCATCCCAATCTGTTGTGATGTGAATCTTAAGTCATCCAATGTATTTATTTTTCAATCCAACCTTTTTTGTAATCCAATTCATCAATCACGTCAATTGCTATCGTCGTACAGTTTTTACGTATACCCGCAAATCGCGTAATAAAAAATAAAATTACGAAGTAACCGACGTATATAAAATGAAAACGAACCTAATTACGTGTTGAGTAATTATGAAAATCCCGCAAGCCAAAGTCCGGAGTAGGTGAATGCGTTCACACGGATGCTAAACGGAACCGGATTTAATCTGAGGAAACATCTCATGATTACCACACGACTTTTACCCAAGACGTTGTGTCGAAGGCTACAACTTTGTTGGCGAAAATATTATACAGGTACTTCAGAAAGGCTATACTAAGCGATGAACTTATGCGCTTCTTTAGCGCTTTTATAATTATTACGTAAAGTCAGAATTCCGATACATCCATTCAGAAAATTTGCTTACAAAAATCATGCTCACAATCGCTCTCAGTGAGAGTCTTGCAATGGTGCGCTTGATTTTGGATTTCATTATAATTACTGATCCCAAGTCGGTGGTAGCACCCAGCCATCTACCCTACTGAAATTAAGATATTTATCCTTTCAATGGCCTCGCGTATCATCCTTGGTCGGAATCGGTGTTCTTTTGCAAGGATCTGTGGTTTATCAAATCGGTTCTGATATAATAGAGGGAGCCTATTATATCAGATTGCACGTGTCATTTGCTTCCCAGATCCCAGTCGTACTTCAACCGCCAGTTGTCAAAATATTTTTATACTATGAAAGGCCGACCGAATCATAATACGTCTTACACAATACTCTAGGCTAGCTTTATTAGTAAATATAGAGCGACATGATCTAAACAACGCCGTCCGTTGCACGGTACACTCTCATTGGACGCACACCTGTGTTTGGGAATTATTTATTGAATATTGATTGCATTGAATTGTGTACTGCGCGATCTTATACAATAGTCTTTTGAAATGAAACATTTATTTCTTTGAATAGTCACTGCAATTATGCAGGCAAGTCGTGACCCCTGGGAAAAATGAAAGATTCCTCATTCAAACTAATTTATGCATTAACAATGGATTAGGATGTCTTTACTTAGATTTCCCAATTTCAGGCAAGGCGAATAGCAACTGCAGGCTCTTGAAAATTTCATTTGCAGGGCAGGATCGCTACCTCGTCTCTACATTTTACTGCTATTATTCATTTGTTTAATATTTAAGAAAGTTATTTATGTAATTTATATATTTTTCGTCATCAATAATCATAATAAAGATACAAGATCATAAGATACAGGTGGTTTACAAATATTAATGTAAAATATAATAACAGGTTAACGAGTATAGGTCATATCAATCAATCACGTTTATGTATAACGATATTATGTGTAAAGTATTTGTTTTTTTTCAAACACACTATCCGTTGCCTTTTACCGCACACAGTACCTACGTAATGGTATTTAATAATTTGACTTTATTTTTTTCGTATGTGATTTTATAACATACTGACTTTATACCTTAGTTAAGATCGCAGAAGTGACCGCAAGTAGGCGTATAACCAAATCTGTCTGCTCATTATCCGTGCTCAGGTTACAACTCGAGATTGAATCACATTATTTGACATTGCAACGGCATCCTTTGTACATTTGTAGGCGTTCGAGTTGAGCCTAAATTGTAGCTCTTTTCCAATTGAGTTCACAAATTGTTCTAGGCTGATGGTATTTTAAGGTCAGCGTAATGGACTATGCCCTGTGTCCTTATATTATAATAATACCTTTTGCTGCTTGCGCCCGTGTCATGTCTTATATGTGCGAAAAGGATGGTGCGATGACACAAATCTTCTTTTAGATATTAAATGTGTCTACCCAATGCCAAACAACAAGTGTGGTGCAAATACACCCGTGTCGACCCGGCCGTATCGCTGAACAGGACATCCCAATAGAGTAGACATCAAGTTATTTGTTAAAGTTTACTGCCACAGCCCACGTTCGCGGACTCGGATAAATTACTATGTTATGGTTTTATTGTGCCTCATTTACACTACGCATGTACACTTACGTGCCTTCTGTACCCGTATTTATCTAATTTAACCCTTAGTAGCCTGATTTACGAAAGTGATTTATTTTTAATATTACTGTGTTTAATAATAATGACATTTGATTTTTTTTTTAATTTCGTTGGAAAGAATATTATACAACAGTAAAATACGTACAGCCAACCTATAAAAAAAAACTAATAGTAATGTGAACATTCGGTTTAAAAGATTGGTATCAAAATTGAAACTCTAGGCTATTAAGGGTTAAGGATGGTATTAGTCGCAATCCTGACGCCACTTAATGACTACAAGTCCGCTAAAGAGCGTAGGTTCAAGTTTTAGAATACCCTTACTGTATCAACCTGTATAATAGTGCATAATTTTGATAAAAAAATATATAATTTAATTAGCGAGTCAATCAGGCTAGAGCTAACTTTATTACACGCTTTAACTAAAGTTTAAAAAATGCATAACACGATGCTGAAAATAACTTGTATTGATAGTTCCTGCCATGAAAGCCTTACATGAGTGTAGTAAAACATTTTCAGTTTAAAAGTTTAGTAATTCCGATTTTTCATGAATAACGCGGTAGGTATATCATTGCATGGCTTGTCAGTAGTCGAAAACCAGCTAATTTAAAATACCTAACAACTTTTTCAACATATTTTACGAGACCTGTAAGGTGCTAAATAAATCTAATTAATTAAGAAAATAGTTTTTTGCAGTAAAAACACGTTCTCATCTTGAAAACCTTTTCAACGATACCTCAAACGTAGGGATGTACTAAGCAAACCTTAATACGAAAAGAAAAGAATAAAAATATCCACAGATTATAAAGAAGTACAGCAGTGATAGCCAAGTTGGTAGAACGCTTGCCTCGGTAACGAGGATCGCAGGTTCAAAACCCGGCTCGCACCTCTGGGATTTCTGGATTTCATGTGCGAATCTCATTTTCAACCTTGATTATCACTTGCTAAGCAGTGAAGGAAAACATCGCGAGGAAACCTGCATGTCTGAGAGAACCTCTCGAAAGACGTGTTAAGTCCGCCAACCCGCACTGGGCCATCCAGCGTGGTGAACTATGGCCTAATTCCCCTCTCATTGTGGGGAGGCCCGTGCCCAACAGTGGGACTTTAGAAGGGCTGGTATTACTATATAATGAATTACAGTGTAAAGATATAAGTCTTTTCACTAAGTACATCGAGGAAAGATAGGTTTTTATTGGTTTATATTTGAATACTGACCGTGAATTATCACGAAGTTGTATCGTTTGAATGGTATTATTACCTATATTGTTATCATTGAGCACTTTATCTGAGCATAATCGATTTATCTATAACGCAGGATTACTTCATTCTCTCAACTAAAGCACTTCCTTTCCTGTTTCCCTTCTTATCATCGAATACTCCTGGGTTATGAATGAGTTCGTAACGTGTGCTGTTATTAAACAATACTATGAGTGTGTTCATTCATAGTACAATGAATCACAATTTAACATTAAAAATTATAGTTGTATTTCGAGGAAATGAAATTGTATGTAGGTACTAAGGACGACAGGTAAAGTATAAAATTTTCGCTATCGTCAAGTTATGATAAAGGTATATCGTAACACATCAAAAGTGGAATGCCAGTTAACTTTTCCATGTATAGATAATATACGTAGTATATTTCGCGATAAAATATTTTGTTGTCCTGTAGATAGTTACGATTGTTGTTGTTTCTACGAACTAATCAAATAAGTGGATGGCTGTGGGTGGATGCTCGCGCTTTTAAAGTCGACAGTTAGATAATCTTGAACATTGTTGTTAGACAGACTATTAATAAACGTTAGTACTTACACGGCAAAAGGTAAGCTACCATGTCCACAAATCTATGAAGTGAATTTGACTATCACAGCTATAGTTTCATTTCTCATATAGGCATGCATGAATAAAGAAAATTATACGAGCTCATTGAGTTATAATAATTAGCCCTTTTAGTGTCCCACTGTTGTTAAACAAATGGGGGAAGAGGAACCCACCACTGACCCTCGGCTTGCTGACTTTTCCAATTATAAACCAGACAAGTTGGGCACATCACAAGTCCCAGTCTTGGGCAAGGGCCTAATGTAAATACGATGATTCAAGCGCTAGTCCACCACACAGATCCCGTGCGAGCTAGCGGAAATCAGAATACAAAAAAATACGATTTATACTTTATCAGCAATTGTTAGCTTCGAAAAACAACCGCAAACCGCTAATTGAAGTCTTACTTAATAAGCCAAGCAACAGATATTGCACTAAGACGATACCCAGTATGTAGAAATAGATCAAATGTCTTATTAGCAAAAAAGTATATACTTATCTTTGTATAATCGATCAATATTAAAATCAAATATGCAAAGAATGTATCCTACTTTGTATACATGCCCAATAAAAACAAAAAAAAACTAGATAAAATTCCTCTGATATCAATGTGTATAAATATCGGTTTGTCTTTAATGTATCATGTATGACATCATCGCGTTAGTATTCAAATTGCAGATTTTATAATCTCGTTCAAAATATACAACATAATTGCTGGATTCCATTGAGGTTGTTTGGCGTGATTCATCGTTTGTGACCGATGATTTCATTAGTTCATTTCACTACGTGCGCGCGTGTACCGACATGTTGAGGCCCATTCATAAACGCAATGGTGTTATGTAATTGCGCGAGTAAAATACATGTGTCATTGTACTCTTTTTAATAAATGGTAACACGTTCGACCAGGGGGCGTATTATCAACTCTTGTATCATTATACACCTTTTTTTTAATTTAATATTTCGTACTTCTAATTAAGTGCCCGTTCAATTGTTAACCTTTAATTTTGACATAAGCACTACGTATTGATTTTTGATATTTACGCGAAGACTACACATTGAAATAAAACTATTTTTTAGGATTTTAGCGCGTTTATATTTTGATTTTACGTTCCCGACTTGGGATCCAGTAATTAATATTATTAAATCCGAGACCAAGCGTACCATTGCAAGACCTCAAGACACTGTGAGCACTTTCTGCGTAGATCGGACCACAAACAACATTTAAATATGAGGGTACCCCGTCTGAAACTATCACACCAGGACGTCAACCATCTCAGTCCTACCGTGACCATGGTTGCTGTAAAGCAGCCGAAACGTTGGGAACGTAAAATCAAAATATAAACGCGATAAAATCCAAAAAAAAAATGTTATTTCAATAAGCACTACGTTCAGAAATAATATGAATTATTGAATACATACGAATATAAAATAAAATATACGAAATTACATGACAGTTCAGTTTAATGTCTAAAAATAAATATGCACTATGCGTCCAATTATTTTTTAATCAATTCATCCAAGATTCTGCTAGGTACCTATATTTAATGACTCTCGAAGGAGTGCCATTGATTTGAAAACATAACAAACACTCAGAAGTTGCCTGAACGAATTTATACTCTCCGGACACTCAATGGTCCATCTCAATTTTGCCTCAGTTGTACCTCTTCCTGTAATTGATTCATTATTTTCGCGTTCGTTCATAGCTGGTATATCTCTGAACCATGAACTGCCCACTGTGTCTATTTGTAGAATACGCGCCCCGCTTTTAAATTGGCACCCATTGTCGTGGGAAAAGCTACATTTGTATCTATAAATGATATTTGATTTTGTATCGTCAATGTAATGTAGATGATTTTGTAGCTTTCGCTTGTATGACAATTTAGTTGCCTGGTCCACGGGTTCTACCTGATACTCTTTTTATATGGAACTGTCAAAAAAAATAATGGCGCTAATATCCCACTTAGATTTTTTATTCCACAGCTTTGCTTGAGGCAGATACACTATGATAGACATTTATACTTTTTTGTCCTTTAAAAAAAACCTGAAATCGATGAAATTATACCCATATTATATAAGGCATAACAAAAATGTGTACAATATTTTAACCGATGAATCAGTAAGTTATATGGATGACGTTGATGGATAAAATATTTGTGTAAATTATGGTTATTTTTTTTAAACAAGGTGAACCAGTAGCGTTTGGTAGTATAGCCTGTATAATAATTTTATTTATTTATCTGGGAATGTTATCTTTATCCTACTGTTGGCTCTGTTAAAATATGTTACACTATTAATGCTACATCTTACATATAATATATATACTGTTAGGCAGAAATATTAATAAAACAACAATAAACTAAATTACAATTATATTCGTATGGAAAACATATATCCGCGCCGAATACACTGTCATAGAGTAAAAATACAATAGAGCGGGGACACGTCAAATGTAAACGGTAATAGTGTGGTGACATGCGAAATATCATAGAGGTTCGGTTTTCTTATCTGGTTATCAATACTTATCATATATGATGGTTTAGAGTAAATTTAAAAAAAACTATTTTAAGTAGTACTTCGTTCCTAAGTTTTTAGCTTGTGATTTCGTATCCTGCGACCTCTAGATTGTATTTCTGAGATAAATAGACGATACATGATAAATCTACAAGAAACGCCCACGTACACATAAAAGGATCCAATATGGAGAATACATCGCATTTGTTTACTGCAAATCGGATCTTTTACCTGTATATATGACGATATGCTACGTTCTAAGGAATTGAGTCACAGTACTAGAGAATTATATCGTAATGCTTATTAGGTATTAGTTTTCTAACTAACGTGCCTCTAGGCTGAAAGCGACGGAAGTGTGTAAATCTTTGATGATATCGTGATATCGTTATCCCTATGACTCATGGCGTTAGTCAAGTTTGAGGTTAGGCGTTTGTTTGTATAGTTAGTAACCGCGCGTGTCGCGTGATAGATATTGTTCGAAGGATTATGAGAGAATTACGACAGGTTTGCTCCATCGCCGCTTTTGGTAATGCAGCTTTATTTATCTACTAGCTGTCCCGGCGAACTTCGTACCGCCTCAGAATCAAATGTATTAGAAAATGAATTTATTGGTACTCTATGAAAAAAATTAACACATCTATCCCAGGGGAACCATACATATTACCGGGACACAAAGTAGCCTATGTGCTATTCCAGACTATAATTTATGTCTGTGCCAAATTTCATCCAGATCCGTTCAGCCGTTCTGGCGTGATTGAGTAACAAACATTCATCCATCCATCCATCCATCCAAACATTCACATTTATAATATTAGTGTAAAGTGGAATTCTTAGGAATATACAAGTGTGTATTTACGGTGTATGCTAGTGTCAAATTAGTTTTATTTCAATGTGTAGTATTCGCTTAAATATAAGAAATCAATATGCAAACGTATTGTAAAGAAAAATACTTTCTATGAGTGATTTTACATCTTTATCGAAATTCCTGAGACACTTATCTGATCAATCATTTGTTTCAGTTGATATTTTTCAGACTATGATACCGGGAAATACATGACAATATGTACCTACACGAGTTTGATGTATAGAAAACGCACAGATCACATCATCATCATCTAATATATCTGTGAGAAAACGTTTTGATAACATAAATGTTGCTGATACTTGCTCAGTTTCGTGGGATCAGATCACAGATTTAAATTATTATATTTGGGTAGTATTAAAACATCGTCAGGGAACCTGCTGTCCCCTCGAAAGATGTGTGCAGTCCGCCAACCCGCACTGGGCCAGCGTGGTGGACTATAACCTTATTCCCCTCGCATTGGTGGGAGGGCCGTGCCCATCAGTGGTACATTAAAAACATAGCGCTAGTATTATTATGAGATCGAGATCAAATACTTGCCTATAATGTAATAAATATATATATATATATATATATATATATATATATATATATATATTTGTAGTCGCTTTTCAATTGTTGTCCATGGAATTTTGTACAGAACATGATCGAGTAGTATAAATATTCAAATATCGATACGAGTAATCGAATGTACAGTTGCATATTTCCGCTAGAAATTCTGTTATGAAACGTATGGAGAATTTTTATTTGACGCTGTCAAACTCGCACTAGGCCCCCCGAGCTGTAAAAATACACTGGTGTACAGAAATCTATTTCGGCATTGGTAGGTATTTAGGGCGCATAAACAATGTTATGTCCCGATCTCAAGGGCTTTTTTTATAGGGAAATACTTACATAAAATATTATAGTAACTGTTAGTAGTTAATCGAAGTATCCACTTAATAAGGTATCCTGTCACCTTTGTGTATGCGGGTCTTACAATAGACATTTTATCGTCGTATCTGTTCTAATATTTCCAGTTCCTTACAGGTCTAGGTCGTCCGACGAGGCGGGGCGCCTGCGCACAAAGCGAGCCTTGTTGTCTATCTTAGTCTGTTCCCGGGAACATTGTTGCTTATTTATTGGCTTTAAACCGACGAATAACATTAAATCTTTGTTCATTACTTTGTTGGAAGGCTTAGTATTGGATAATTAAATGTAGAGTTGTAAGTGTATGTTAGTTTGTTACCAAGTTATAACCTCAGTACTATACGGAATAGGTATTTTTTGATATCTTTTTGTTGATAAGGTTATGATACATAGTTTTGTAAATACAAATAATAATTGTTACTGTTTTTTTTTTCAATGAACGGCCCTATACATTCTTATAACCTACTGATGAAACTTAATATATAATTATTACATACCAGATATTAGGTACATCTTACACAAATTGTAACGATAATGCCCCAATTTGCACATAATAATCTTTATTTATAACTCGGTTTAGTAAGATTCGATAGCTGCAATCCATAGTATTCCATTAAAAACCTATATTCCATTTTCGTATAAAATGGTTTCAAGACGCCTTACAAATAATACAAAGCAACATATTCCTTGCGTGCACGTTGCGTCTGATAACGGCACGGCGCTCCTTGACTAAATCACCTATGATTATTTAAACAACAATATAAGTGAAATAAAAACGATGCAAGTTGATACTTAACACGTTCAATATAATTTGACCCTTATTCCCTATTGACCATTGCTCTAATAGGTAGCTATATTAATCATTACAAGGTACGCAACTGCATGTATGCATGAACTTATGGACAAAACTATTTTAAAGGAATATATTCCGTGTTTTATCTGCATTGGTACTTTTTACAACACTTTATGGTAGTATAAAGCTACCTATATACGTTCTATAAGATTCTAAATGAATGTAACCATGCAATAAACTCGAAGGCTAATCAGCATTACCATGGATTTTGTATGAACACAAAACCTGTGATCCGGACGGTTACTTGTTATTAATAAATAAATAAATATCGCCAGACGAACACATCCACTATACGGTCCTACACTAAGCGTTGCTTGTATTATGGGTACCGTACAATGAACTGAGGACGAACTCAGTATATCATACTTATATAGATAATAAACATCCATGACTCGGGTACAAACATTGTCACAAAGTTTTCCCTACCAGGATTCGAACCCGGGACCCCCAGCACAGAAAAAATGGCCACTATCCACTGAGCTAATAAGGTCGTAAATTATTATTGGTTAATTATTTTTACTACGATTAGTTGCATCTATTACCATCATTGGCTTGTTTCCACTGCACTCTCTTCGCACAACTCGTGGCTCCTTCTATATTAAGCCCCAAAACTCTTCAATGGAAGCAATCAGGTCGGCACGTGCCTGACCGAGCCAATTCTTAAGGCGGCTAATGCCCACGCCCCGAGAACCGGACACGTCAGTCTCGTCAGGTCGGGGAAATTGAATAAAGAGGAAATATGATACCAGCTAGGTACTTGCCATTGAATTTGTGTACTCCCAGCTTTATAAAGATATTGAGCCTAGCTTTGTACGTTTTAATAAAAAGCTACTACTTAAATAAAAGTAGTACGTAACCCAAAAATTCTACATCCACGAAAATTTGAGCAAATTTGTAGCTGAGGTGCTTATTTAACAAATTATATATGTATAATCAGCATTTTTATGCCGAATTGGCTAAAATAGGGTTGGGACTTGGTTTGTACCTATTTATGCAAAAGTTAAATTCACTCAAAGATCTTAATCGGTAGACATTAAGTATTAGAAATATAAAGGTTTTATTAAACTGATGTGTGTGCCTCAAGTTTATAGGGTTGGCAAACCAATCCCGTTTCAACTTGTATAATTCGTACCCTCCTGTATCTTATGGGTCATATTGACCCCCTGACTCACGACTGAATTACTTACTTTATTTTGACCAATTAAATTTTATTTTTCTGAGAGCCGATCAAAACACACGTCAATAGCGCCCTCCAAAACCCGTATCAAATCGCGGGTTACCCCAATACAGGCCTCAGAGTATAACTCATCTTAAAAACAACATGAGAAAAAATTTACACCTCAGCGATTCAAATCTCCCAACAGAGCAACAAATAAATTAAGAAAAAAATTGCGCCCTCTAAATGAAATAGCCCCCCTAAACGAAATCCTGTATCCACACTCGACACCGACTCTTTTAGACGGCAAGTACAACGAGATGAATTCCGTTTAGTAGCATCTAGATAACTTTTATTACCACTGCATTGAGGATATAATTTTTCTAATTCACCAATCTCGACGCCATTTGTGTCTGTGTAGCTTCCTATGGTCCTTCAAACATTTCTAAATGAGTCGTCTAGACGTCCGGATGCAACTTCAAATTGTAAGTACCCTGTTACTGAGATGTGTGAGTTGTGTAAATAACTAATACGATCCTACAATTTTCATGATAATGTTTATTTACCTCGTTAATGTATATGATAGCGGATGTACCAATGACAATGTGTTGTAGGTGTGATAACAATACATGTAGGTAACGTGAATGATAGGGTTGGCATCGTTATTAATTGTCATGACAATGCGTTTGAAAAAAAAAACACATAAAAAAGAAATTATACTAAAAGACATTGACTGACATCTGTGGAAAATATCGGTGGGTTCCAGCTGAAAATTAGCGCCTGGCGTCTTCGATGCCTGGCTTATGCTGAGCTGGACACCTGTTTGGCGCCGCCTTGAGTAACCCACTGTATCTGACACAATATTGTTTAAATTTAATATTGATAAGCCATTTATAGTTATAAGTATGTTTATGTAATCTCGTGTCTTGTGTCTAAATAAATATTTTTTCTTTTTTTTTCCTGTTTTCTTTTGTGTTTGTGCGCGGCCCCGGTTGCACTTCTAACCATAATATTTTATAGGTATTCAGAAGCCTGAAAAAATCTTTCAAATGTTCTCAATGTTAAGTTACCAGTAATCTCAGTCTTGGAGGACAGTACTATTACTCCGTGTAAATACCCGGTAATCAGTCAAATCAGATTAGACCAGAAGGCGACCCTAATGAAAAAAACATAATTCGAAAAAAAGGAAAAATAAAATAAATGAAGAAAGGCTTCCCTAGCTGATGACAAATGAAAATAAAAAAGTGGGTACCCAAGTTGCATAGATATTTCACAAGAGTCAGTTTTTATTTGACACAAATTATATTATTTACCTACATAAACACTCAACAGATTCGAGGAAGGACACAGAGTCGAACAAATCATTGCGTACTCTTAACCAGCTTGCCAAACCATAATTGAACTCTATACACAATAGCAAAAAAACCATTATTGAATCTAATAATATATCATAATCAAGAATAAACATCGACCAGGGTGCAAACTAATTCAGATCTTTAAATAAGATTGACGTCGATTAAGCGCCACCATCAATGAACATGATGACCTCGGCTCATTGTGATGTGCTGGAGGCAACCCTAGTAATTTTAGACGGATATAGGGTTGGCGATCCTTATTATATAGTGGAAAATTTTCTTCTAACTCCTCCTATTTTTATCTTTCGATTAATTTCGTGCGGGTTCCAAGAAAATTAACTTTATCCCGGGACTCGCCGAGGGTCAAACCTCGGTGTCTTCATTGGACACCACTGTACATCCTGGCTTACAGGAGAAGCAGTGGTGGGAGTGTGTGGCGGGCCTAGTCCCATTTTTTAGATCCTTATTATATAGTTTGTAATAGATACTTACATACGTATTTCTTACATACACAGTTAAAGTCGCGTTCCGATCCGGTTGTAGAGTTAAAAAAAAATGTAATGACAATTTGTAAGTGCCCCCGTAGGCCTATACGAAAGAAACGATTTGACTTTGTTTTTGATTATTTTTGAAACGAGGTTACATAGCTGATAATTAATTAAATGAAAAAAACTCTCAATTAGGATTAGACCTATTGTCTAAATATGAACAGATTAAACTCATATCATTCATGGTAACAAAACACAATAAGAATTATGTAACCTCAATAGGGTTTCAACTATTAAACATGTTCAATAATCACCAACCCTGCACTAGTGCAGACCACCGGCACGCCGGCTAAAAGTCAGCATGTTGATTGTCTGACAGACGGTTAATTTCCATTATTTTTTATGTATATAAATCAGACAACCATAGAGTTTTATATAATAAACTCTATGGTTGTATCTTTAAGTAAATACTGAATAAGTTTGCACGTAGCTCAGGCTATTTAGGTTAGTATGTTATCAATCACATCTCACCGACGTTTTATGCGTCGCATAAAATTGTTAAAAAAAATACTGTCCGTGGATTTCAACACTTGATTTACGCATCATAAATTTCATTTTAATTTGTATGAAATACTAGCTGTTGCCCGCGACTTCGTCCGCGTGGTATTTAACAAAGACTTAACCGTTAGCAACAGCCTGCTCGCGCGTTCTGATCCCGCGGGCCGCATTGCAGGTTGTTGCTATCAAACTTAATCAGGCGCCGCGTTGCAACATTGGTTTTAATTATTTTCGAGTGATCCTATTTTATTTTCTAAAATAAAAGTAGCCTTAGTTACTCCTTGTTACATCAGCTATTTGCCAGTGAAATTCCCGTCAAAATCGGTCCAGCCATTTCAGAGATTACCCGGAACAAACAGACAGACAGAAAAACATTTTAAAAAAGGTTGTTTTGGTATAGGCACCGTGTATACATCCAAATGCATTTAGTAAAAAGCGGTTATTTTAATATTACAAACAGACACTCCAATTTTATTTATATGTATAGAGTATAGATTAGGGTCGGGTTACAGTCTAACGATACTTACTAAGGGTATGATCCTTAGTCAGAATTTTTCGTGCTTCAGACTGTTCATAACGATTGCTAGGTGTTAAGACGTGTATGCATTTTCGAACGCGAATATTTGAGCCATATGTGTCGAGCAAATTAGTATTTTTGTAACAAAATTGTTCGAAAGTTACAATTTTGTTACAAAACTGGCTCTAGGGTTACAACTGGGGCCGCTCCAGCTTGACGTGCAGTATATAATATTTTGTAATCGTATGTTAAGGGGGTAAATTATCTTCAGTTCTCTAAAATCATCCCCTCCTAATACAGCTTGTTATGGTTGTTATTTGATCGCTCCATTTCTAATAATTATGGCGTAACAAACACATTTTATTGTATCGGTTTATTTATTACTTTCACATTATAGATACGACGGCATCTTCTTTTCCCGTACCATAGTCTAAAAATTACACAGACAAACTTACACTTTTTCTTAAACATTCGTTCCGAAATCTAGCACAGCTAGCCAAAAAGGGCTTTTAAATTGTATACGTTTAAAGTCGAATATTATTTGGAATTATATCATGGAAGTAACCACCTCTTAATGATCTCCAACTATTATGATCTGTTCATCTATAAATATGTAGTCTGACTCATGTATGGTAATGGTATGAAAAAGCAGTTCTATATCCACAGGAAACGTCATCGTTTAGCGGCCACTAAAACTGGAGCTACAATCAGCAACATAGAATGATGTTGTCCGAGATGTTGGGCAACTTATCGAGAGGGCAAGATTTAATAATATTAATAATACCGCCAGTACACGTATAATACTTATATAGATATTAAACATCCATGACTCGGGTACAAACATTCTTGCTCAGCACACAAATTTTGTCCCTACCAAGATTCGATTCCGAGACCCTTGACACAGAAAGCAGGGTCACTACCAATTGTGCTATTACGTGTGTCGTCAGAAATGGGAAAAATGTTGCATCATTTTTTATTTTTGATAAGTTATCAAATACCTAACAACGGTCCTGAAAATATAGATCGACTCTTCAAAATAACGTATGAATAATTCAACGAATATTTCAGGTTGATGCACGCGGCCTGAATTACAGCACTAGTTCTATTTCCGTTTCGTTTGTCGCAATAATATTATGCTAGTTTGAAATGCCTCGCATGTAGAGTCGGGAAAATGTGAGTATGAGAAAATTATACCAAAACTGAAATTGAACTAAACCATTTAAAACATCAAATAGTAACAAACTCGATTGGATTACCAATATAACAAATGTAGGTATATTTTAAATAACAAAATAACCAATCCGATCATCCGATATTGCGCAAATACACTGTGTATTTGCCTTATATCGGAACCATTAAAGTATGACGTATATAGGTAGGTAAGTGGTACATATACCGCGATAGATAAAGGCTATACTACAATTTTTACCCGCGCTTATTTAGCGCATTTTTAATCATAATGTGAAGGCACAACTCCTATACAGACGTCAGTTTAAGAAACAAACACACTAATTTAGCGTCGGCTCAAATGGTGGTTTACACTTTCTTAATCACGTTGTACCAACCGATATACTGCGCCCATTGACTCTCAGACTACTAAGAGCAAAAATTTAAAGAATATAAGTCTTCACACCACATGCAAACGACGAAGACTACCTTTTTGTTGGCATATCGTGATTTACGGATTTATGACGTCACATAGTATGAGTCATCGTGCCTGCAAATTATCGGCATTCCCTCAAATTTATAAAAGTTTTAATAAAATTACAAAGCAGTTTTTAGAAGAAAGGTGGTCTATATAATATGGACAACGATTCAATTAATTTTTAACTTTCAAGCGTATATTATGCCAACGAAGAAGAGCATGATTGCAAAATTACAAGAATATCTAGCATGCGCATATCTTGACGCTTTTTTGCCTTCTAAAGACAATCCGAGTAGCATATCATCAAACCAGTTTGTAACAAACTAAACACACGACAAAATAATTAAATCCTTTGCCTGTAGGTAAGGTTAGCAACACAATTCCGTACATAGATACGAAAAATAGAGACTATTTTAAGAAGCTACTTGAATGACATGCTGCTTTTTGTAATAGCACACAATGACACCATGCCAAGAGATAGATTATTTATTCCCGAACATTGCCGAAAACTCACGACGACTCACGAATACAATATTACTATTATTATCACTCATATCAACGGTGAAGAAAAACAGCGTGAGGAAACCTGCATGTCTGAGAGAACCCTTCGAAAGATGTGTGAAGTCCGCTAACCCGCACAGGGCCAGCGTGGTGGACTATGGCCTAATCCCCCTCGCATTTAGGGCAGGCCCGTGCCCAGCAGTAGGACATTAAAAAGGGCTGGTATTATTATTAAATATTTTTATCACTATATTAGTATACTATTTATGTCCCACTGCTGACCAGGCCCCCCCTCACAAGTGTCAATGCTAGAAGGATTACCAGACCAGCGCGAGATGGCTTACTTGCATTTCTTTGGAGAAATTGTTAGGATTTCACAGACTTGCAGGTTCGTCATGATGTTTTCCTTCAGCTTTTAGCAAGTAATAATCTTGGTTGGGGATGTTATTTATGAAATCTGGAATCCCTAGAGGTACGAGATGAAATTTGAACTTGCAAATCCCGTTTCCAAGGCAAGCGAGAGCATGAAACATTTAGATACGACATGATGACATGACATCATTACTTTTTGAAGAATATGTATAAAATTACATTTATGATTCTGTAGAAAAGCATATTTTTTTAAACTTATTCTGCTAACAGTACATAATATCTATTAGGTACATGGAACGATGATCTCAGGCGGTGTCGACTTATATCGTTACTCGTGGTATCATAAGGACTGCTAGTACATGGTAATGTGCATTAATAGACGCTAATACGTGCCGGGACTGCGTGATAACAATTAAACTACGGTACGGTACATGGTATGTTATTTTACTCTAGCTTCGACTACAGTGCGGCCATCGAGAGAATGCGTTCCAATTTTAATTACATTAAGATCGCCTTAATTGTTTCTTAAAGTTGACATAATAATATATTTCTAATTAAATTTTATGTCCGTGGTCTACGAATAAAGATTAGCTCGTTGTCAGTGGTGCATATATGTAAAGGATAAAATACTACAATGTCAGGAACGCATTCTCTCGATTGTCGAACTATAGACTTATATACAGCGCACCACATAAATGGGAATCAATAGTCAGACCAAAATTGTGCAGGCCAGAACATAGCCTAGAAACAGTGGGTAGGATTAGATTTTTAACAAACACGCATAGCACAGGGAGATTTTATATCTTTGCCCGTCTGTGGCACGGGTGAAGAACTGAGGACTTAAATTTCAAAATGGTTATTGCTTGATAACCAGTATTAAGGAGATGGTTTATAGTTCATTGTTTAATGGAAATCGGTGTTGTTTCCAACACACGCATCATACAATTTTCAGTTTTCATTTGGTAGATAGCTATGAATATTAAAATCCTACAAAATCAAACATATTTGAATTCGTTATACGCTTACTTATACATAAACAAGTCAGGGAAACATTCGACCATAGTTCTTAAAACTGCTATCACGACTAACTGACAATGGAATGACAATGATATCGAATTTGTCATTCCATTACCATTTTCCATCAAAAAGACCATCCAAAGGTTTGAGTAGGTGCTCAAACCAATAATTTATGATGCAATTGTGAGCAAACCTGAGAAGGCAACACAATAGCAACTCGGTAGTATTCTTGCTGGTGAGTGGTCAGGCTAGTGTCAGAATCAAGATTAGGAAATTGAATGTAGCGCAGACGCAAACCCCAATTTTATATTTATATATTAGCATAATCTGTGTTTAACCTACAATTTAAACTATTAAAAAAACTTTAATTGAAATTATGGTATTGATTAATAATGTTATAACTCCTTAGCCTTAGTCTCTAAGTATCACGTGAAAGTAGGTAGGTTCTTTGCAATTAATAATTTGGCAGTATTTTTAATCGTCAAGCGTACGTATAACTACTACCTACCTAAGTTATTTGGCGGAAGTAGTAGGTTTCTTTTTTTAATTAACAATCAGCGGTATTTTTTATCAGTAAAATATATTTACAGCAGTTTTATCTGGCGTTCGTACTTTTTTTTGGTAATTAATATTTTTTATCGTTAATCTTATATTTGCTGTAGGTTTTACTTAACCTCAAACGTATACTTTAATTGTTTGCCTAGTCGTAAATAACGTTTTCAGAAAGTATTTTTATGCGCAATGTGATGTATCAATTACACAGATGTAGGTTCAATTTCTATGAAGAAAACAATATTTTTAAAACTCTACATATGTACCGCTAATTATGATTATGTATTTAAGATTCATGTGTAACCAAGATATCCTAGCTAAGCGTTCTAATTTAATGGTAATAAAAGGTGTTACAAATAGTGTTTAGTATTTCAAGAGGTCAGAGGTCGCAGTAATTATAAAATTGCTTCCAGGCCATGATAAGCTCTACATTCATGGCAATAAGCTCGCCCGCTATTATATTGGGACCAAAATAACATCAGTGAAATGTAGGCGCACTGCACTGACCTCCTACCCTTTCGGGCTTCACAAGTTATACTTTCACTTTGACAAGGAATTAAAAAACATTGAGAAGGAAGGCAATGTTTTCGCGTGTATTTTAAAATCGTATTAAGTTTTTCTATTAGCGAGCTCATGGTATGGGTGCGGTCATCTGGTTGCTGCATGCCAGTCTCTGGCGTATCACGTATGAATACAAGATTTATTTGCCAAGTGATGACGTCACGCGCCATTGACCCGGCGCGCCCGTGAGTACAAGTAGATAAGCGGATCTTAGATACCGAAGATTTCACAGATCTTATGACCACGATGAATAGCTATATCGTGGCAACGACTGTCTTGAATTTTAGATAACGTTATATAAGTATATTATGGAGTATTGAAATAAAACTATTTTTTAGGATTTTATTGCGCGAGGCCATTGAAATTAAAAAACATCCTAATTTCAATAGGGAAGATGGCTGGGTGCTACCACCGACTAGGGAACCAGTCATTAATATTATTAAATCCAAGACCAAGCGTACCATTCCTCCTCAAGACCTCAAGACACGATTCTGCATTGGATGTCTCGATGTATTAAATTTGCTTAAAAAAGTACCTAATCCGAATGCTAATATCGCAAAACACTAAATTACATCGTAAAGATGTCCAAATTTTTCGTAAAAAAATAAAACCCATTGTCATTTTGAATTTCGCGCCCTGACCCTGAGCTTCCACCTTAGTTAGAAAACAAAATAAATGAAATTAAAATTTAAACGTAGAACTGACTCAGACCGCTTATTCAATTGAAACAGTAATCATATCTGCTTTCCATCCACTCCACCTGCGTCATATATCTTACTCGAATCACCAACCCACGCATTTATCCCGATACCCACACATTTTCTCGTAGAAATTAAAAGAAAAATACTACCCGTCACCGGATAATATTAGGTACATAAAGATCGATTCCCCGAATCGTGCTTATTCGTATTACAGAATTTCAGGTCCAAACGCGAAACTTACTCACACGTGTCATTGACTCAACGGGGAAAGTGACCGAATGATTCTGAATTCGCTCCCGACGGTTTTTGGAGTGTGTCCAGGCGATATCCCGAAATAACTTCGTGTGTTCGGGGTTTCGGATTTAATGCAAGATTTCATTTGTGGTTGCAATCGTCTGTTCCGCTCACTATACGCGCTGTTGTGTGAGTTCGTCCCAGTTTCGAGTCGCACCGTATAAAACACAGTTTCTCAATCACACAAAACAATTGGAAATAGAGTGAAGTAATGGCAGAGAGCGTTTCCAATCGAACCGTTCAATACTCACCACTGGATGAATTGGTGTTTTTTAACGATCTTTTTTTTTTTATTTAACTACCCAACCAGAATGATATCTTCGCTATAGTTAAAATTAAGACTTCAATTTGTAGTATTCTTATTTATAATGCAAATATGTCTATAAGTACGTAAATACATTCGATTTATAGTTCATGAAATCATCGACGTATAAAGACGTTTAGAATCTCTTGAATCTAATAGAGATGTGCCTGTTTGTTTGTTATATATTGGGTGAATCAGAAAGGATATACTAAACCTGAAACCTGCGCGTCTTTACCGCATTTATAATGATTATGTGAAGTCAAAATTTATATATATAATTCTGTGGGAAACAAAATTTCTTTTTTAAAATAGCTATATCGAAATTCTGAGTTCACATACTGTTTAAAAATGTGCTCCTTTCCAGGCATTTGTATACGTTTTCTGAATCACCATGCATAAAAAAATATTTAAAAATGTTTACTATTGAATAACTGAACTATAATTAAGTATACTATTTCTAAAACTAACAAACATCTACAATTTAACTACTTACTATACAGTAAATAAACTTTCTTTGCTAAGCATTACAGTCTGAAGACGAGTTGGTGAATGTTTTCTTCAACTATATCGAGTGCGCATGGCATTCCATCACGGGTGACCTGTCGTTAAACGTTTACTTTATAGGCTACGTAGTTGACATAAATTGTCTGACAACTAGACAGTATCGATTTTTCGATTAGATTTAGACGAGTAAATTTATCGACTAACGTTCTGGTATTTACAATGGAGTTGTGAGTGAAGTACCGAAGCCTACCGGGATAAGTAGAATGAAATTTGCAGAGACTTTAAAATGATCTGAAACAGAACTAAAAATAATAATAATATTGCCAGAGAAACACACTAAGTATACGGTCCCACACTAAACGACGCTTGTATTGTGGGGTACCGTACAATGGACTGAGGGTGAACACGGTATATAAAGCTTAAGAGCATTTCCGCAAAGATTATTAATTTTCGACCTGAGTTTCAGCAACATAGGTAGCATTTCAGAATGTTTCAGCTGCTGAACCTCTCTAACTGTCAATAATGGTTTGTTTAGCTATATTGTATGAAAGTGCCAAGTCCCATGATATTATCACCAATAACTTATATCGTCCCATACATTTAAAGGTAAAGATGTCTGAACTGGTAGTAAAGACAACTCAGTTTGACGTTTCATTTAACCAGTAGAGTCGGTAGAGTGGTGTCGGCACTGAAATGGTCGGTGAATAAATTTAAAATATTGCTATATTCGAGCTAAATGGGATTCTTGATTTATTCCCACGTGCACGTTTATTCCTTATCTCAATAAACAGATGATTGAATGAAAGCTTCAGTAAGTATTTGTGAATAAAAAAAATATGTATAAGTACCTAATTTGATTGACGGTACCTCATGACCTATACGCAAACACGCAGCCACCTGCGTATACTTCAAAAATAAAAATAAACCTTATCCATTTTGTATCTGTGCGGGGTGCACATACAATATTTTTAAAAGAAATTGCATTTAAAATAAATAATTAAAAAGCTTTATTTTTTTAAAACGTATGTAACCAACGTAAGGCTATCAGTATTAAAGGTTTGCAATACTGGTGCGTATTTTTTTGTAAACTTTTGTTTTACGTCTTGTCAATTTTTTCGCCTTTATGTCCGCATGTGAAAATTTTCCTTTAATATAATGTTCTTATTCATCCATCCCTCCTTCCGTTTTATTCTCACCCCGGTGTTTGGCGGACCTGCGGCCACCGCTTACAGGTTCCTTAATAATAAATAGTGAGTTTAAAATCGATTAGCGATCGATTATCATTACGTGTGTCAAATAGAGATTTAATTACGTAAATAATAATAGTTTTTTGATATTTGGAAAATTTACCAGTTCATATTGGGACCTGACTATTCGATACGAAAGCATCAAAGGTTCGATAGAGAAATCCTACAGAAACCACTACGATTTTGCTAGTCTAATTTGATAATTAAATTATGCTCGACCTGAAACGGCGATAACATTGCGCTTTATCTAGACTTTCACTTAAATTGTTAATTTCACCGATTTCCGATAAGCGGTATCTGAAAGATAAAAAAAATGTCACGGTTAATTTGTGTAACTAATTACTTGGCGTTTAAGCACTTGCTTCTCACATTTTTGTCACTGCACTGAAAACATTTTGCAATTTATTACAGAACTTTGACGAAGCTTTTTTTACAACAAAATTATGACTGCCTATAACTATGTACAAGTATATTATAATTTTTGATAAGGTAATACTTCAATTTTACAGTAAGTAATATGTGCCATACCAACCTACTTCCATACATTCATATTCGAAGTTCACAAACTTAACTCCTCCATAATATATTGTTTCCTTATATTTACGCGAAGACTACACATTGAAATAAAAAAAAAAATAGGATTTTATCGTGTTTATATTTAAATTTTACGTTCCCGACGTTTCGGCTGCTTTACAGCAACCATGGTCACGGGAGGACTAAGGTGGTTGTCGTTCTGGTGTCATAGTTTGAGACAGGGTACCCTCATATTCAATTTTTGCTTGTGGTCCGATCTACGCAGAAAGTGCTCAGTGTCTTGAGGTCTTGAGGAGGAATGGTACGCTTGGTCTTGGATTTAATAATATTAATGACTGGTTCCCTAGTCGGTGGTAGCACCCAGCCATCTTCCCTATTGAAATTAGGATGTTTTTTAATTTCAATGGCCTCGCGCAATAAAATCCTAAAAAATAGTTTTATTTCAATACTCCATAATATACTTATATAACGTTATCTAAAATTCAAGACAGTCGTTGCCACGATATAGCTATTCATCGTGGTCATAAGATCTGTGAAATCTTCGGTATCTAAGATCCGCTTATCTACTTGTACTGACGGGCGCGCCGGGTCAATGGCGCGTGACGTCATCACTTGGCAAATAAATCTTGTATTCATACGTGATACGCCAGAGACTGGCATGCAGCAACCAGATGACCGCACCCATACCATGAGCTCGCTAATAGAAAAACTTAATACGATTTTAAAATACACGCGAAAACATTGCCTTCCTTCTCAATGTTTTTTAATTCCTTGTCAAAGTGAAAGTATAACTTGTGAAGCCCGAAAGGGTAGGAGGTCAGTGCAGTGCGCCTACATTTCACTGATGTTATTTTGGTCCCAATATAATAGCGGGCGAGCTTATTGCCATGAATGTAGAGCTTATCATGGCCTGGAAGCAATTTTATAATTACTGCGACCTCTGACCTCTTGAAATACTAAACACTATTTGTAACACCTTTTATTACCATTAAATTAGAACGCTTAGCTAGGATATCTTGGTTACACATGAATCTTAAATACATAATCATAATTAGCGGTACATATGTAAACCTAACCTAAGTTTTAAAAATATTGTTTTCTTCATAGAAATTGAACCTACATCTGTGTAATTGATACATCACATTGCGCATAAAAATACTTTCTGAAAACGTTATTTACGACTAGGCAAACAATTAAAGTATACGTTTGAGGTTAAGTAAAACCTACAGCAAATATAAGATTAACGATAAAAAATATTAATTACCAAAAAAAAGTACGAACGCCAGATAAAACTGCTGTAAATATATTTTACTGATAAAAAATACCGCTGATTGTTAATTAAAAAAAGAAACCTACTACTTCCGCCAAATAACTTAGGTAGGTAGTAGTTATACGTACGCTTGACGATTAAAAATACTGCCAAATTATTAATTGCAAAGAACCTACCTACTTTCACGTGATACTTAGAGACTAAGGCTAAGGAGTTATAACATTATTAATCAATACCATAATTTTAATTAAAGTTTTTTTAATTTATTAAACACAGATTATGCTAATATATAAATATAAAATCGGGGTTTGCGTCTGCGCACATTCAATTCACTCACCAGCAAGAATACTACCGAGTTGCTATTGTGTTGCCTTCTGATACATTGTATACAAGCTGGTTGCCTAGGTTACCTGGTGACATAGGCCTCAGGTTTGCTCACAATTGCATCATAAATTATTGGTTTGAGCACCTACTCAAACCTTTGGATGGTCTTTTTGATGGAAAATGGTAATGGACTGACAAATTCCATATCATTGTCATTCCATTGCCAGTTATAGTCGTGATAGCAGTTTTAAGAACTATGGTTGAATGTTTCCCTTATTTGTTTATGTATAAGTAAACATATTATAACGAATGCAAATATGTTTGATTTTGTAGGATTTTAATATTCATAGCTATCCACCAAAAGAAAATTGAACATTATATGATGCATGTGTTGGGTAAATACCGATTTCCATCAAACGATGAACTATGAACTATTTTCCTAATATTGGTTATCAAGCAAAAACCATTTTGAAATTTGAGTCCTCAGTTCTTCACCCATGCCACAGACGGGCAAAGATATGAATTCTCCCCGTGCTATGCGTGTTTTTAAAAAATCAAATCCAACCACTGTTTCTAGGCTATGTTCTGGCCTGCACAATTTTGGTCTGACTATTGATTCCCATTTATGTGGTGCGCTGTATATAAGTCTATAGTTCGACAATCGAGAGAATGCGTTCCTGACATTGTAGTATTTTATCCTTTACATATATGCACCACTGACAACAAGCTAATCTTTATTCGTAGACCACGGACATAAAATTTAATTAGATTTATATTATTATGTCAACTTTAAGAAACAATTAAGGCGATCTTAATGTAATTAAAATTGGAACGCATTCTCTCGGTGGCCGCACTGTAGTCGATGCTAGAGTAAAATAACATACCATGTACCGTACCGTAGTTTAATTGTTATCACGCAGTCGCGGCACGTATTAGCGTCTATTAATGCACATTACCATGTACTAGCAGTCCTTATGTTACTACGTGTAACGATACAAGTCGACACCGCCTGAGATCATCGTTCCATGTACCTAATAGATATGTAGTAATATGTACTGTTAGCAGAAGAAGTTGGTAAAGATTTAGTTTTTCTACAGAATCATAAATGTAATTTTATACATTTTCTTCAAAAAGTAATGATGTCATTGTCGTATCGACATGTTTCATTCTCTCGCTTGCCTTGCAAATGGGATTTGCAGGTTCAAATCCCGGCTCCTACCTCTGGGGATTCCATATTTAATTGAGATACAAATCACATCCTTAACCAACATTATCACTTGCTGAAAGCTGAAGGAAAACATCATGAGGAACCTGCAAGTCTGTGAAATCCTAACGAGATCTCCAAAGAAATGGAAGTATATGTCATCTCGCGCTGGTGTGCCAATTCTTCTACCATTGACACTTGTGAGGGCCCTTGCAGCAGTGGGACATAAATAGTATACTAATATTGTGATAATAATAATACCAGCCCTTTTTAATGTCCTACTGCTGGGCACGGGCCTCCCCTCAATGCGAGGGGGATTAGGCCATAGTCCACCACGCTGGCCCAGTGCGGGTTAGCGGACTTCACACATCTTTCGAAGGGTTCTCTCAGACATGCAGGTTTCCTCACGATGTTTTTCTTCACCGTTGATATGAGTGATAATAATAGTAATATTGTATTCGTGAGTCGTCGTGAGCTTCCCCCTTAAGATGTTAGCACAAAGAACCTAGATCCTATAATAGTAATAATACCCAGCCCTTTTAATGTTCCACTGTTGGGCACAGGCAGAGAAACTCTCGCATTGATGGGAGATCAATGCGAGAGTTTCTCTAAGACATGCAGGTTTTGCTCACGAGGTTTTCCTTCACAATATATATATATATATATCACACCGTTTAGCTAGTGATAATCATGATTGAAAATAAAATTCGCACATGAAATACAGAAATCCCAGAGGTACGAGCCGGGGTTTTAAACTCCGATCCTCGTTACCAAGGCAAATGTTTTACCAACCACCTTGGCTATCACTGCTTTTCACCTAAATACAATATAACTATTATTAAAACTAACAAACAAGTTATTTTCACTCTCATTGCGTTGGTATTAATTGCATCCATATGCCACAGTAAGTTAACAATGAAATGTCACCCTGATAAGTCTGACATTATATTTACAAGCCTTTTCAGCTTCATAATTATAATGGCCTTTTCATAAAAAATATTAAAATTATAATGGATTTTGCTTTATAACATTATTTATTAGCGCAGTTGGACGACCCGATTAGCGCAGTTGGCAGTGACCCTGCTTTCTGTGCCGAGGGCCCCGGGTTCGAATCCTGGTTTGGAAAAATCTTTGTGTGATGTTTGTACCCGATTCATGGATGTTAAACATATATATAAGTATTATATATGGAGTTCGCCCTCAGTGCATTGTACGGTACCCATAATACAAGTGTTGTTTAGTGTGGTACCGTTTACTTGGTGTGTTCGTCTGGCGATATTTATTTATTTATTTCTAATGTTTGTAGCATGATAACAGAGACCTTGGTGATAATGTATGCACATTAGATCATCCTAAAACTTGTTCAGTGACCTTTACCTACGTATACATGACACGGTAATGAACAAAACGATATTCCATTAAATAGTTGGAATGGCTGTCATGAATTAGCGAAATTAATATCGCTAAATATTTATAGAGCTATGACGAAGCGTATATAATGCAAAGAGAATAGAGTTCAGGATAACTGTACCCTCCTGGACATTAACCTCTTAAGTGGACACAATAGAAGAAAATAGGTTTTATACAGTGGCGTAATATAAGACCCCTGGGCCTATGAGGTTTGTCGGCCCATATATTAACGAAAGATATGTAATGAATATGAATGGTGGCAACAGCTGAGCGCGAGGAGCGGCTTGGGCCACCCCTGAAAGCCTGCCGCCCTGGGCCATGGTCCAGGGTCGCAGGGTGCCAGGTGCGGCGGCAAGCTCAAAGGTTCCAGGCCCCAGGCTAAATTTTACAATTCACATTCAGATTCACCCGTGAGAGATGAGATATGAGCCAGTTATTACAGAATGGCACCACTGGTCGATTTGCGCAGAATACACAAATTATACACACATTCAAAAAACTTGCGTACAGTTTGCGATGGGTGACCTCTTTTAAACTGAACGTTATTGGGAAATTTCGGATGGAGCAAACGTAGTCAGCGTATACTACGTCAATCGCCTTCTTAACACTGTTGTCCACATTTGACTCCAATCATTATATTTTTTAAATTGGATTTAAATCTACTATATAAATAGCATCTACCCGTTCCATATTGCGCAGTCATATACATCGCGATTGCACAAATTGTCGAATCGCAACGTTTACTTATTTGCATATGTAATACAAACGTGGTTTGGTTTACAATTCAAATTTTTGGGGTGACGATATCAGACGCGACTTACCCACACCATTTAAACAGTATTTATTTTAAAATAACAAGCATCATCGGGTTATTCAATCACTACACACTAATGTTTGTAACCGAGTAATAATGAAGCTATAACATATTATAAGCTATATAAATCACGATTTTGCGTACTGGTTATATAAGAGCATTGTTGTGTCATTATAAAGGTATTATAATTTCTATAAATTTGACCGTAACAGTATGATTCAATATCTCTCCCGATGCTCAGCGCTAAAAGCTATTAAACTTTACCGACTTTAGATAAAAACAAACATCTGTTTTATTGACGCCAGCCGATACTCTTAAGATAATGCACGTAAACAGATACCGGTCGGTTATCATGAACACAACATTAGTTGATGTGAAACAGACCGACCTCCGACTCGGGCAGATTCGTTCCGCCACGATAAAGGGATTAGACCGTCACGCCTTGCGGAGCTTGGAATATTCCTGCGCCAACTGTTAATATGTTCTATGTAGACTACACAGTAAATATGTATATTACATTTACCTGGCCGAAGAAACGTTCCCTGGCCAATGCCACGCTCTCCGTATGTGAAGTATCCATCTCCGGGTCGCTTTTGTTGATCTGCTGGGTAGCATTTTCTTCTAGTTGTTCAGAGGCGACATTGCCATGTACTCCGTCGGGGACGTCCTCGCCCGGCGGCGCGGTTTGCACCAGCCCCCCGGCTGGTGCCACCTTCTCTGATCCGTCCTCCGCCATAATCACAACTTTCTGCACACCCCCGTTGCTCTTACCACCACTCACACCGTTAATCTTTTTACTAATGCCCTTCGATTTCTTCTTATTCTTCGGCTTCTTAGGCGGCTTTCCGTCCGCGAAGCGTCCGCTGGCGCAGCACTGCACGTTACCCATGTCGGTGCGCGCGCATGTCGCGGTCTACTCGGACGGCGGGAGTCGGCTCGGTCGGTCGGTCGTTCGAAGCGCGTCGGCGTCGGCGCCGGCTCGCGGAATGAGTGCGCCGCGAGAGTCCCCGGCGTCGCGACTCCGCCCACCCGCCCCGGAATTTTCGTCGAACTTCAGATTCGCGGTGACCGCCGATTACGCGGATGCCGTCCGCGAAGGATCGCACCCGAAAGCCGAACCGCGTGCCGGCCGCGGTGGCGTCATCGCGCGCCCTGCCTCCCGCGCCGCAAGGTCAAGGTGATCGCTGCCTGGTGCTGCCGCGCGCGCCGCCCCGCTCGATCACCGGCGACTGCGAGTGCCACCACCACCGCTGACGACGCCGCTACTGCTATTGATCACGCGATGTTTATGTGCGGCTACCACGGGAACCGTCGTTACGCTATTTGCACCCCCCTGCCTTGCACATAACACTAACACCGAGTAGACACCGAGTAATTCTCATGAAAGAGCCGCAATGCAATGTTGCCGTTCGTTATGGAAAATAAACCATTTATGTTTGTGCAATATTATCGTATACTCGGAGTCTGATATCACGGCGTGCACGTGTCGTGTCAGCCGCCGAGGCGTAGTAAATAAACGCTCGTAAACGAGATGCGTCGAGAGCAAACGGTCAGTGTTGACGATAAACTGTCTGTTTACATTAAGGAAATTAAACTAATTTCCTGTAACAATTGCTATGTTTACTCATACGTATTGTGAATATTATAATTGCTATGGGATAAGAGGACGATGGAAACGGCTCAAGTAAACGATCATATAGCCGATCTTGTTGTTAAAGATGTTCATATCTCACTTCAAGTTAACGCGAACAATGATCAGATAGTTTGCCATCTTTTCTACATCCGTCCATCGTGAAGGTAGCTAACATGGTCATAAATAGGGACATAAGATCTCCGAGGGGATGAAAATAGGTACACCAAACAATTAGGGACGTTCAGATTTTATCTTAATTGTGTTGTTAGCGTGGTTATTCAGACAACACATCGCACTTCGTTTGAAAACTCAATATGGTATTACTTTTATACGTGATTTCTTATCAAGTAGCTCGGTGATGTGGCTGACATCGCAACAGGGCTGTAGGTATTTAATCCAGCAAACGAATGGAGGATATACACAAACGTCTTCATAAATATGGTCAGCATATAAATTCTGACCAAAATATTGTGATCATGATTGGGCTCATAAGATCACATGTAGTTTTCTGTTTAAGCAATTTTTCAAAAAGCGAATTGTTGCTATACAGCGTGGACATCTTGGCCTGAATTCCTATCGTGTTGGAACACGAAAAGGGCTGAATATGGACTGGTAAAACTGTTTTAACCGATATATAACGCAGTGTTGCAATCTCCGCCGGGAAGTCGGATGTTAAATGGGTCACAGAGCGCCATTTTTACATTTAAACACTGTTGTTGTAATATGTTACACCGAACTGTAACATATTTGCTTAAAATTATTTTTGTAATATCATAAAAAGCTTAATATAAAATAGGCACGAGTACATATTTGTCACAGGATTTAAGTATAATAGGCAGATAATTCTAGTTGTTGATCCAAAGAAACTAAATTCATTAACAATCTCCAACTCTTCACAAGCTCAGTCCTGCCAATATCCTATGCTTACACCCAGATCAAATAGGTACTACTTTTCAAGACTAGAAAAATATACATTTAAGTCCGAAACAATGGATAATAATCATTGCAGATTGCCTAAGTGTAGACGAGATCACAGCGTAACATAATGAATGGGGTTAGATTTTAGATACGCTCGCCGAAACCAAACCAAAATTTTCTTTTCGAGACGCTACGGTGTAACAGCAGCGTTCCAGTTTTTGGAGCACGGCCTAATAAACACCGGCGCCGGCGCCGCCGGTCACTGAAATATCCACTGTTTACGAGCTAATATGGAACGCGATTTGACCAGAGATCCCTTTTATTTATTATTAGTATTAAAAATGCCAGATACAAATATTTATTCTAGACTACGTGGGCTGACCAGATTAGGGCTTAGACTATATCCAGTTGTGAAAAAATACAGAGTAGGTACTGCCTCATTTTATTATACACTCTTTTATTTTATTTGCCAACCTACAAAATGATTAGATCTTTATTATTCCTTGGGATTACAGGTAATAAAATAAAATTATATTACGCAGAATTTACAAAAGTCCTGTAAACGAAATTGAACACGCAATCGTGCCAAAATCACAAAGAGTTTATTCGTGGAATCATCATAAAATCTGTCAATCGCTACCCTGCTACCGAACAAAAAACTCCCGCCACTTTAGAAAATATAGATTTATTATATGGCGGTCTAGTTCTTATTATATAAAGAAAAATACAGTTGGGACCTGTTTCACAATGTGCTGATAAAACGTGTCAAATAAGTTGTAGTTAAAGTTTATCGTGACTACACGTCATTCCTGCGAATTCTGTTGAGGATATGGCGAGGCTGGCGTAGGCTCGAGCCAACTCTACGTTCCCTCAAATTTAACCCAAGCGAAGCAGCTTCCTCGTAGAGGTCTCTTTATTCACTAGAAACTCGCACTGTTCGACTGAATCATTTTCTTTATATAGATGACTAGCTGTTGCCCACGACATCGTCCGCGTGGTATTTAACAAAGACAACCGTTGACAACAGCCTGCTCGCCCATTCTGAGCCCGCGGGACGCATTGCAGGTTGTTGCTATCAAACTTAATCAGGCGCTGCGCTGCAACATTGGTTTTAATTTTTTTTTCGTGAGATCCTATTTTTTTTCTAAAATAAAAGTAGCCTAAGTTACTCCTTGTTACATCAGCTATCTGCCATTGAAAGTCCCGTCAAAATCGGTCCGGCCATTTCAGAGATTACCCGGAACAAACAGACAGACAGACAGACAGACAGACAGACAGACAGACAGGCGGACAGACAGACAAAAATTAAAAAAATGGTTGTTTTGGTATAGGTGCCGTGTATACATCCAAATGCATTTAGTAAAAAGCGGTTATTTTAATATTACAAACAGATACTCCAATTTTATTTATATGTATAGATAATGGCCAAATGGTAACGGAAAGGATTAGTTTCTTAATAATAGGATGGTCGCTAATTTCAAATTTCGAGACATTTCCTCATCAGCATTCACGCAATTTATCTAGTATCTGGGATCGGGGCAATATATCAAGTCTATCCATTCGTCACGTTTTATGCCATACTCTCAATTAATGGATTATGGGCTCTATCCATTTCGTATTAGGACGATGATAAATCAACAAAAGGTTTATCATTATTTCCGTACCAAGAATTTCATCTCATCAATTGTAAAGGCTCTTGTTACACCGTGCTTTAACCAATAAGTCAAGATTAGTAACGGTTAATCACAATGCAACTTTCGAATGACAGGGTCAAGGGTCGTAGGTTAAATAGACAGTATAACGAATTACGTTTACAAAATATAGAGTTAAGTTTCATGAGTTATATTACGTTTAAAATCATGAGCTCAAATGTCAGACTTTCCACTTTTTCCAAGTCAATGTTTCATTTCGTAGTTTAGATTTGAAGTCATCAAACTCTAGTTCGATGATCGTTTTAGTGTTATTATGTTTTTTGAAACCTATCTTATCTTTAACTTTCATGATTTCTATCAGCTCACTGTCTAGGTATATTTTCGCAAATCTTACTACCACAGTATATAGAGGTAATGTACTATATTCTGTGCTACAATTACCTATTTGCTCTTAATAATTAATCTTACCGTATCAGCGTCACTTTCTTCTGCAGCCATAGCAACTCCTTTGTCCAACTGTTGTTCAGCGTTGTCCATCTCTCTGTCAAGTTCAGCTGATTCTCGTTCAAGCTGTGGTGATGCCTGTAGCTCTTCAATTCCTGGTGACAAAGGCTCTGGATTTGGAGATAGCGTGTGCCGCGCTGGCATCTTCAAGACCAGTGGTCTAAAGTTGAGACGACTGGGTTCTGAGAAAAACATTTTCATTTCTGATGAATTAAAGTTTAAATTTAAGTAAAAAATAGAAGATTTTACAACCTAATTAATGTATAAATAATAACGATGCGGCTAGGAAACGCACTCTTCAAGAATATTACAAGTAACAATATACTAAAATATGCTAAGCTTTTTTACTCCTAACCTTTGAACATGTCTTAAAGTTGTTTCAAAATTATCTTTAAAGCAACGGCAATGAAATTACAAAATAAACAAAAATTAAAAAGCAATCAATCAATCTAAAATCATATTACCTTTAAACCGATTTCATGAATAAAATAAACAAGCCCAATGAACACGGCTAATGTTGTTTCAACAGTTGTGTTACTAACATATTCGACTTACGAGTTCTTAATTCTAATCTTTCCATTTACATACTCCGGTAAGTAAACAAGTTACACAATCACGTAGCCTTGGGCGGCCACCAAGGCGGGTCGAAAACTACGTACCGAGCTTTGAAATTGTCGCCGAAGTATTACATCGTGAATAAACTTATTTTTTAAAATTAAGGTGTAGGATTATTTAAATTATTCCAATAACTAAATAAATACCTATGTAAGTAACAGTTTTTTTTTTAAACTTGTCACTCAAAATACACGAGCGTGTAATGCTTGAAAGTACATATTTTTTATTTTACCCTAATTTTTTTGATAAAGGAACTGTATAGACTAGGTACACTGAGCAGATACTTAGTAAAATAATGAGTGTTGTCATAGGAGGAGATACAGTTTTTATAATTCGCGTTACCTACCTTTACGGTCGTCTTTCTGCAATTTCGCCATCGCCGTTCTTGCTCCGTGAAGCGTTTGCGCTGCAGTTAATGAAATAGGTCTTATAGACACTCTTTGAATGCCACTACCAGGCAGTAGCGCAGTCATCACTTTCTTGGGTTCGACTCTCCCGGGGCTACTGCTGTACTGAGCTAACATGGCCTCATCTTGATCGGCATCCATATCTATGAAACTTTCCTCGAATTGTTCAAAATGTTCAAGATCAGAATCCAGTTCGGTCCTGGAGCCATGCGTTTTAGGTCTATAGAAAGAATCAGAATTTCTTCTCAAGTCCAACTGTTTCTGTTCAGGTGAAGAAAAGCTTCGCATGACGTATGATCTTTGACCGGCTTGCGGAGACGAGCAATCTGGGTCGTTTTGGGACGCTGGCGAAGAATAACTCCTCGGTAGCAAACTTCGCGGACTCTGCATCTTCCGTTGCTGTTGCTGCATCGTCCTGGTTGATATCAAACTTTTCCCCCGGCTGGGACTTTGCATCGGCGGTGGTTCTTTACGCCGCATGGCGATAATTAAACCTGCCCGTTTAATTAGTTGCGTAGCGTGTGGAACTGTATGGATCCCGCGGCGAACTGAATTATGGAATTGGTTGGCTCTCACATGTATGTTAACTGTGTGATATATGATTATCTTGTTCCAGTAGATCAGATTTCAATATCGAGTAACAAGGCTGGGTGTGACCAGATGATATATCATATGGTAAGCAACGGTGAACACGGCCGACTAACTAACTTGCAGTACAAGCATGATTATTCAATGAGATTAGTTGGACACCGGTCCACCCACTCTAAGATCCTCGATAAGATTCCTAACCTAATCTGTGGTTCACGTTTCACCAGTACTTGTAATTGCTATGGCTGAAATGGTTATAAAATAACGTTACTGTGGACCACGTGTCTTATATCACGTTCATACATCAAAGTTGATTTATCTGTCACGTCACTTATCCTTTTTATATCTTCGGTCCTTAGCGATTTCCTTAACACGTCAAGCACTTATTGTTAGCAATTCACACGCACTTATAAATGTGTTGAGTAAATCAATTTTAAAGTAAACATATCTAGTTTGTTTGTTTATTACTGAATATTTGTAGTGCACGATGTTGAGTAACGACGAGGAATACTACTAAGAGTATCCATTAGCCGTATATGAAGAGGTTTGCGTACGCGCATCGTGGGCGGGCAACTTTCTCTTTGGAGGAGCGTACGAAATTCAAAAGTCACTAGTACTAACGTACTCACTCAACGATTTATTCATGATATTTTTTTTATCACATTATATTTAAATATTTTTTTATATTTTTTAATGTTTTTTTACGGCACATGCATATAAAGCGCGCACTTATATTGAAAACTTTTGTTATTATATCGGCCTACTACTAAAATGCTTGTATGTAGGTGGATACCATATTGAGATGTGTAGTATGCGCAATAGAAATTGATATAATTTCATTTGATTAAATGAACATAGATAATATACTTTAATAGCTTTAATATACTTTATTCGCTAAAGACTAGAGTTAGGAATAAATTATAAAAATTGTTTATTCTAAGTCAATAAAAAATCGACCTTAGTACCTTCTTTCTATTCATTTGTCGGTATTCAGCGCCATCTATTCTAAATGTGTGGCATTAGAATGTGCTCTACGCATTCTTTAACTGAGGTTAGGTAGATACTTAGATAGTTTTAGAAAATTTCGATAGATGGACATTATGAAAATATTTTTCCAACTTTTCCTGCTTATGTAAACCATCAGGTTCCTAGTATGTCGTTCAAGGTAGTTTTTCTCGTCTATCTTAGTAAAAACTATAGCCTGACTCAAAATATAACATAAGGTGTAGACACTTTAAGCAGGTAGCGCTGGATTATCTCTGCTCTCCATCTCTTTCACACGTACTTGTTAGAGTAATCAGACAACACACGGCATACGCTAAAAGTGAAGCCAAAAAAAACCTCTGCTCTACCATTTAAACAACATGCTAGACCCTACATCTAATAGCTGGTTGGCAAGACCAGGGTTTTTTAGACTTCACTTTTAGCGTACGCTGTGTGTTGTCTGAATATTCAAATAAGTCTGTGCTCTTTCATCATAACCGGTCCAGTAGATAAGGAATGAGAAAAGAGCAAAGATAGGTAGGTATGTCGCAGTTATATAGTAAAATTCTGAGGAATTAATACCGAATAATGTTAAAATTGTCGGTAATTCGAATATACTTCGGAATGGAATTACAACCCTAATTTTATCATTGCAGACAATGTTGCACTTAGCTATGCTTATTAGCTAGAATCACAAAGAAATATATTGGCAGGATAATTAAAATAACAGCCATAAACCCCATAAATACCATATAGATGTAAACAAATACGTAGAGAATCCTCTAGGTTATATCACGGTAAAAGAGAAACTAAACTACTTACAACCTTGTTTGTTGTCAGTAGAGGTAATGATGTACTCATGTCGAGTGTATTTATATCGATAGATATTGATTGATAAAAGAATGAATGTGGTATCCACATATATCTGTGGTGGTATCCATGGCTGTTCGACACCGTAGGCAACTTACCGCTTATGTGGATTGACTTGGCTCTGATAATTGACACTTACAATGTGTTTTGTAATATCAAATTGTCATACAAATACATATAACGACTGAATTAAATTTTACTCAACTAAAAATATTGCTGTCTTGCTTACATCCATATATAATATGATGACCATGAGAAGTGCAGAAATATATTTACTTAGTTCAGTCTAGTTTATTTCGTGTGTATGCGAAAACCTAACAGCAATGTCCACACTTCTCTTGCCTTCTCATCTTCAAAATATCTTCTTGGAATTGGATTTAAAACTATTTTGAATAAGGGCTTAAAAGCCAACATACTTAAGCACAATTTGACTATTGCCAAATGTTTTGAACTGGCTATCGACATTATCCCCTTCCTTGGCACTACACCTGGCCGTCGGCAAGAGTTATACACCTCCAGTTAGAGCATGCGCCCGCGCAAGCCACGCTGCGTCTCGTAACGTTCGATCTAACCGGTGTTACGCGTAATTTTTACTTTTCAATTTATTGACTTATCAACATAAATATCCTTAATAGCTGGAAAGTATCGTGTCCCGTGATTTGTGTGCGTTGGACTAGTTTTTTTAATTGTTTTTAATAGGGTAAGTTTAAAAAAATATGGTTTATTAATTAGGCAAACGGAAATGTATTACCGGTTAGAGGTTACGATCCAAAGTCTGATATATGTACCAGTACTTACAAAAATATTTTTAATATGCAGTGCAAAAGCCGGTAATAAGTATATGTTCTTAGTTACTTCGTTTTTTTACAATGTCAAAAACTTAGTTTTTATTAACCAACAGGTTTTGCCGAGCGTCGAATGACTAGTCATGGTTACTGATTACAATTATACAAAGTGAAGAAATACGTTAATAACTAAGTTCTAAGAAAATAATTATGATGTTTTAAAAATAATTCGAACAATTCGATTTGAAAAAATCATTGCCGTCGACGACTATTTAAGTCCTAACAGGTTTTTTCGTAAATTATTAAATGCCTGGAAAGAGTCCAAGTTTTAAGAAATATCAAAAGTTATGTAACTACCTTCGATGAAGAAATAATATAGTAGCGGAATGTCACGAACAAAATATGAAGATGATGATGATGCGATTCGCGTGATTTACACAAATCGGCTTGGTTTTATGTTTTGTGACACTCCATCTACATTATTACTTCGTCCGAGTACCTAACAAAAATATGTAGAAAATAAAAAAAATCTCGGATATTAAATATTCCTTGACCATGTATGAAAATTGCAATTGTTTACATGCATGCAACCACTCAAATACATCAATGCATGCATGCAAATATGTTAACAATACCTATTCACAAACATACAAGTTAGATACTATTATCATTACTCTGTCATGCATCGTGAGTATACGATCATTGAAATTCATAGTCATAAAATTTTATGAGTGTACAGTGTACACGCGCTCATAGTGTAAAATATTTAAATGCCTTACGAATTACATTAAATCAATATAAATGCAGAATCAGAATCAGAATATTTTTTATTCACGTAGACCATTAAGTACAGTACGAGTACTTATGAATCGTTAAAAGTTACAAAATATTATGCTACTACTTTATCACCCGTTCGGAATGCCGTTCCTATGGAGAAGAACGGGCACGAAACTCCATGGTTGCTCTTTTCAAAAAAGATCTTTTACATTTTTGAGCAATACATTGTTATAGGTATGAGAGAACAATGTGGGAACGGCTAATCAGACTTTAGCAGCAGGTAAAAAAAAAACAATAAGTACTAACTAAGTATACAATGACAGTTAATAGCTCCATGGTTCCCACATTTACATATTACTTATGTAAATGAAAATAAGAAGGAAAAAGAACATTGCGAACATATTTAACAGTTCAAACAATTGTTTTAACTAACCGAGGATGTATTTCATTACCCAAATTTATAAAAAAATTAAATGGCATTACAAATCTCTATTCCTCACAAAAATCCTTTGTAAAACCATTATAAACATGTTTTAATTTGGCGGTTATTTTAAAGTATCATACGACAAAATCGTTTATCGTTTTTAACCGACTAATTAAGGGAAGTGGTTGGTAATTCAAGTCGTACCTAAGTTGTATACGTGTTTCTTTTTTAAAACCAAACTGAGATACCTACCAAATTATAGCGTTGAACACAACTGCAGTAGAATGCCAAAAGCCAGAGTGTATTTTTTGTTTGGTTAAACCATGACCTATTGACTGCCGACAACTATGATGATTTCCGTGTAATACTATTCCTCGACAGCTTCGTTGGTCTAGTGATCGCTATAGTGGCATGTGGATAAATAACAGAATTATTCTAGTCTAATTAAAATCAATCAAAACCTAGCTAATCGCTTCGTGTAATTGAACAAACGTGCATCACCCGATTTCTTGCACATAATGTTAAGTAGATCAGTTTCCAGATAGGAAGCCTTTCAAAATGCTCTTATTAAGCAATTAGCAGGTTGCCCGAACTAATTATTAACACGCTCAGTTGAGGCACATAACGATGGCATCCATACAAATGTCACAACTGGTTGCACAACCATTGCCAGTCAAGCGAGCCGACACGGCGAGGGCGACGGTTGCAGCCGCGAGATGATCAAACAATATAAGTTTTACGTAACTTTTTGTATGACACCATGTAATATTATGGAGAGATTTTCGTAATCAATTTACAAGAACCGCTTGCTGTCCGGTGAAGCGTGGACAACTTTCGTTGGAAGCATGACGTTGCACTTACTAATGTTTAAAACTGTGAGCCCGCGAACCTACAAGTCTTTGTAGTAATTTAAGTATTAAGTATTTGTAAGTGCCCCCGTAGGCCTATACGAAATAAATGATTTGACTTTGTCACATTCAATAGAACTTTCAAATTGAAATGAAAGGGAAACGAAATAAAAAAAAGTTTATTCAACGCAAACACAAGGATACACAAATACATTGAAATGAAAATGTGGGGTATATTCAGTTTTTTTTTGTACAGAAATGTTTTCTTATGTATAGATTAAAGCACTCATTGGTGTTGTTTGCCGACATAATTCTATAAAAAAACTATCATGTAATAATATTGCAGAACCAGCTAAATTTAACTTGGAGGCGTAATTTCAAGTATTGCGCAACAGATTACCCGGTAGGCCGCTTTCGTAAAGGTTGGCAGTAGTACCTAGGTAATAAACACAGAGTAATGTGAGAGTAATTCAGCTGACCGCCTACAGAATGATGCAATCCCCACAGTTCATAGCCTAGTTGTGATAATATATTGTGGGGGAAACTATCCGTTTTTGAGAAAATTGTTATATAAATTTACATTCAATGAAAACATTTTTGAGACTCATTTGGCTATTTTGCGAACGTTTTAAGAATTTGTCAACTGGGCTGTGTAGATTGAAATTTAAAAAAAAAATATTTGGACGTCCCTCAATGTACAACAAGAGATTTGTAATTCTTGTCTGTGTGTTTATTCGAGAATATCGGAAAAACTACTGATCCAATTTCACCGGTTGTGCAACAATAGATATCCTATATTTAGACTCAAAAGGTATATATAATAATACCAGCCCTTTTAAAGTCCCACTGTTTGGCACGGGCCTCCCCTCAATGCGAGGGTGGTTAGGCCATAGTCCACCACGCTGGCCCAGTGCGTGTTGGCTGACTTCACACGTCTTTCGAGGGGTTCTCTCAGACATGCAGATTGCCTCGCGATGTTTTCCTTCACCGTTTAACAAGTGATGATCATCATCACTATACCTATACCTAGGTATTAGTAAGTCCTATCCATCCTCATGTTACTCTGGTCCTATCTCGAAACGATATCTTAGGATCAACAGAGAGTAGGTATCGAGTTACCATTGAACCTGCGCTTCATTATTTACGTGCGCTCTTCATAGTTATTTTTTATAACAACATTACCATATCCTGTGTGTGCAAGATCTATGTACTGTGTTATGACGCCATTTGACCGCCAAAGGCTAGGCGAGCAGGATATATAAGTAATTAGTAAAGTTTCACCATTGCAATTGGAATATCCTCAGTGTATAATTTAGCATAATAGCCTAATGGATAATGCAGATTTCCATCCGTGAAATAATTTTCAGAATTAGTAGTTACGCAGACTAGCCGATCCAAACTCACAAACATAACCTTTTTGTACTTATATTAGGTCATTAAAGATTTGGTGCACTTTGTATGACGGGTAAAACATGTTTTTATTACAGGAATTTGCAATCGATAACTGTACATATTGCTTATTAGAAATGTATGCTCCCAACTTTTATCAACAAAAAGGAAACGAATTTAATAAGCAACTAGCAGTCCCGGCGAACATAGTACCGCGTCAGACTGAAATATCTTTTTCTCTTTGTGAATTACTCCCACCCCATGTTTTAATAGTCAGGCTGCTATTCGGGGCAATCAAAAATTTTAAAAAATCAACAATCATAATAATCGGTTCACCTGTTCTTGAGTTATAAATGGTGTTACTAACACAACTTTGTTTTATATATAAAGAAGGTATTTCTTTTTTTTTTCAGAGCATTAATATCAAAATATGACTACATCTGAACTGAACGAATGGTACAAAGGGCGAAAGGTCCTGGTCACTGGGGCTCTCGGTCTGATGGGGAAGGTCCTGATTGAGAAGCTCCTGTATAGCGTGCCGGACGTCGGCTGCGTGTACGCATTGGTCAGGTCGAAACGAGGCAAATCGCCGGAGGCCCGGCTCGATGATATGTGGAAACTACCGGTGAGTTTTATTGAAAGACCTACCTGGGTTGATCTACTCGTTAACTACTTTTAATATTTTATACTACGACTTGACTACAGATCATGCAAGTACATGGCCATATTGCCCAATCCCTATTTTTTAAAGGTAGTGATCGGAAAACGATATATGCACTGAATTGGTTTGACTGAGAATTGAATGCAGAAATTCATTGAACTATTTTTTTTAAATTACGGAAACAATTGTTTAGAGGCACATTTCTAAACTGGTGTTTTTGTTAATAAAATAGTCATATTATTTTTATGACTATTTTATTTAATTACTACGACGCGACGTTGCCCTGTCCAAATGTCCATAAATTGAACAACTTTTTAAATTTCGAATTCCCTCAAAACCTTATTCGGATTATTACGAATTTCAAAAAGAATGTACAAATCGATCAAGCCGTTCTCAAGTAATGCGTTTGCAAACGAACTGAATTTTATTTTAATTTATACCGATACATTGTTTTTATATTTTCAGTTATTTCAAAGGATAAGGGAAGAGAAGCCGCACGTCATGAAGAAATTGGTACCCATAGTCGGCGATATTCTCTACGATAATATGGGCATTGAGAAACACCAACTCGAGGAGATTTGCAACGAGGTATGATTACATCTATACCATATGTCCTTTCCTCTATTATACAATTGTTTATATTTCATCGGCAATATAGACAGAGGAAATTTTATATGGTCGACTGTTGATTGTATTTTATGAATACTTAATACTCGGTTGTTTTATTCATGTTTACATTACATTTTGTTCCAATACCAGCCAGAGATGAGTACGCGGTGAAAGTAGTCTGCAATCAACAATGCAATGGAAAGTGCTGAGAATAAGACCGACTGCGATTAGGGTTGTCATGTTTTATTAATTTTCAATTTTGTTGCTATTAGTAAGCCATTGATGCGGTTAATTGTCATCCACTTACTGTATAATCATTCTTTTTTTCTTTTCATTCATCAACTTGTCGTTGGCAAAATCATCGGTAAACGATGGAGTCATAAAAATCAATTGGAATTGGAAGCAAATGATGCAATCTTTCACTAAATATAATAAGTACAGTAGTTGAGTACGAGCATACCAGGAAAAGCGTTTTTACTGAACAGAAGGTTCTCTATGTACTATAAATTTAAACTATGTAATCGCTGTCCGTAACTCTGACTCTGACCGTGTCTCCAATTAATTGTATAATTCAGCTTTCCTACTACAAGTGCGATCGCTGGGGTAGCCCTAAACTACCGTGTCCATTGCACCACTGGGTTCTGTCGTGCAGGTGAAACTAAGAAGTTATTTATGTAGGTACGTTTGTATGTTAACCGCACTGTATGTTAAACAAAAATTGCTTGCGTTTTACGATCTATAACCATTGTGGACAGATATTCCGTCTTGTACCTAGGACATTGTTTATATTTTTTAAGAAACCATGTTATTTTTTCACAAATTTCTTGTTGCATATCTCGCCATAGTTGACGTCAGTAATTACAAACTATGGAACCATACATATATATAAGGTTGAACAATGGCTACTAATTTTATCAAGTGTTAACGCTGCCTTAGGGCTAAATGCAGGACTAATGGGATAAATCTGTAATTTTTGAGAATAACGATAATTCTGTACCACCCACTTATAACCTATCCTATTTTAGTTCTTTCATAATGAATAAAACCCAAGACAAAATACTTCATGAATCGAAAAAGTTATCGGGATATACCTTATTTTACCTAAGAAATTAACTAAAAACTAGCACAAGGTTCAACTCGAAACAAGTTCTACATAAATTGATGGAGAAATAGACCGTAACATAAGCTTTTACGCGAAAAATACGGCTTCCGAGCAAATCAGCTGTCTTGAACACTACGAATCCCACTAATATTATCAATCTGAAAGTTTAGATGGATGGATGGATGGATGTTTGTTACTCAATCACGCCAGAGCGGCTGAACGGATCTGGAAGAAATTTGGTACGGAGATAGATTTTGTCTAGAATAGCACATAGGCTACTTTGTATCCAGGTAAAATGTATGGTTCCCGTAGGATAGACATCCTTTTTAGTCGCGGGGAACACCGCGGGGCGCAGCTAGTAAACAATATTAGTAATCAAGCAGACTTACCATGCGCGAAGACAAAACACCAAAATTAATAGAATATTTTCTAATTTAAAGGTATCTGTAGTATTCCACTTTGCTGCCAGCCTGAGGTTAGAAGCGCCTCTGAAGGAAGGCCTGGAGATGAACACCAAAGGGACTATGAGAGTCCTAGAAATGTCTAAGAGCATGAAAAACCTCGCCGCTTTCATACATTTGTCGACCGCCTTCTGCTACCCTGACTACGAGAGGTTGGCTGAAAAGGTAATTAATATATTATGTGTTCTAACTTTTAATTAAAAATACTCATTTGCAGAGCGCGCTACCATAGCGATATTTTCCTTCGTTTCATTTTGGGTTACTATGACCCCAACAAGCTGTTATATCCTATTCTCCAAGGGATGTTTCTGTTGATAGAAGCTTCCATTTCTATTCTTCTTTATATTATGCTTCAGATGACTTAAATTCTTCCATTTTATATCATGTTTCAGGTGTTTGATCCACCAACGGACTCCCACGAGGTACTTCGAGCTGCAAGTTGGCTTTCAGATCACCAGCTCAATCTCTTGGCACCCTCAATATTGCAGAAGCATCCCAATTCTTATACATACTCCAAGAGGTTAGCAGAAGCGCTGGTTAGAGAGAGCTATCCCGAATTGCCGGCTGTTGTTGTTCGTCCTAGTATAGGTAAGGGGTCTTTGTCCATTTTAATGAGGTTGGCTTTCAGTTTAGGCAAATGATAAGACAGCATATACTTGGTGGTTGAATACATATCTATATCTAAACGATATTATAATATAGACGTAAGGTTTGTGAGTGTGGATGTAGGGGGTAATCTCCGGAACAACTGATCCGATCCTGAAAATTATTTCAGTTTGAAATAAAACTAATTTATGGATTTTATCGCGTTTGTATTATGCTTATTTTATTATTTCATTGATAGAAAGCTACATTATGCTTAAGTACTGTCACCAATATAGTCACGTTTTCAATAAGTTATTTCGGCCGTTATTAGAATTCTATTTAAATTATTTGGTTGTGCATTCCGAGTCAAAGTCAAATCATTTATTTCGTATAGGCCTACAGGGGTACTTAGAAATTGTCATTTTTATATTTTTTTTCTTAACTCTACAACCGAATCGGAACGCAACCTCAACTGAGAAGATCCGGCGAGAAAATATACGGGCTTGTCTTTTTTTTAACAGCCATGTTTTTACAAAAAAAAAATCTCCAGTGTGTTGCCATGCGAGGCGCACACACGCTACACTTTGACATCATGAATCTTGATATTTGAGCGATCAGTCCCAGGCTGCTTTATCATCCAAATAATCCAAGATTCTGTACCCCTTATGACATAGTTTAGTTTTCACGGTTGTTTTGAACTTACTGCATTCGTTGTTCCAGTGACTCCATCGTACAAGGAGCCCGTGCCTGGCTGGGTGGATAACCTGAATGGACCTATTGGCCTGATGGTCGGTGCCGGCAAGGGGGTTATCAGGTCGATGCATTGCTACGGGCACTACCACGCCGAGGTGATCCCCGTCGACATGGCTATCAATAGCATCATCGTCATTGCTTATAGAACTGGCAAGGAAACTGAGAGGTATCTATCAAAAATCTATCAATATTTCATGTGCGTATTCGCACATATGGGATTTCTGGATTTCATGTGCGAATCTCATTTTCAACCATGATTATCACTTGCTAAACCGTGAAGGAAAGCATCGCGACGAAACCTGCATGTCTGAGAGAACCCCTCGAAAGATGTGTGAAGTCTGCCAACCCGGACTGGGCCAGCGTGGGGGACTATGGCCTAATCCCCCCTCGCATTGAGGGGAGGCCCGTGCCCAGCAGTGGGACATAAAAAAGGGCTGGAATTATATAAACCGTGAAGGAAAGCTGCATGTAAGAGAACCCCTCGAAAGACGTGTGAAGTCCGCCAACCCGCACTGGGTCAGCGTGGTGGACTATGGCCTAATCCCCCTCGCATTAAGGGGAGGCCCGTGCCCAAAAGTGGACATTAAAAGGGCTGGTATTATTATATATTATTATTATATCCACCAATATATCTAAATAAGAACCACTGTGAGCTAACGGTTTTGTCCTATATCACTCTAGCCTTAATTATTGTGTTTCAGATCAGGTTGTATGTTTAATATTTCGGTATATATACCTAGCATGTGTTTTGACATTGAGTACTCTCTTTCATTATGATATATATGAAAATATGAGACAATAATGAGGGTTGCTAGACCAGCTCGGATCGGCAATTTGTATTGCATTTTTATGCAATACAAAAAAAACTAGATGAAACATGTCGAAGCGAATGTGCCCGTCCTAAAACCCTGATAGGTAGCAAACCTGATATTTCAGTCCATGGGATTTAGGTTCGGGAATAGCTCAGTTGGTATACTATGATCGTTAGCGACCCTACTTTATGTGTCGACGGTCCAGGATTCAAGTTCCAGTATGGACAAACTTTTTGTTATTATCGTAACTGTTGCGCGTTGAATTTCTTGCAGACCGCCCGAGATTCCAGTGTACAATATAACAACAGGAGACGACAGAAAAACCACGTGGAAACAAGTCCTGGACATCGGGAAGGCGACCGTGCGCAAGTTTCCTTTCGAGGGCCCGCTGTGGTACCCCGACGGCAACATTCGACACAACAAATTCATCCACAATCTTTGTGTGTTCTTCTATCACATTGTACCAGCGTACTTCATCGATTTCCTGCTATTTTTGTTTAGACAGAAGCGATTGTAAGTACCTACTCGTATGCTCTAACTTTATCTAAATCAAATCTTGTGTATCAAATGTGCTTCCGGCTTAAAGCCCGCTGAGTTTCTCGCCGGATCTTTTCAGTTGAGGTTGCGGTCCGATCCGGTTGTAGAGTTAAGAAAATAAAAATGTTCATGACAATTTGTAAGTGCTCCCGTAGGCCTATACGAAATAAATGATTTGACTTTGACTTTATTTCGGGCGTACAAGTCGTTTGGGCACAACGATTTGTATTCGAGCATGGGGTAACGATATGGCATTATTACACGTTTTTGTTTTTCTGCAGCATGGTACGCATCCAAAACAGAATTTCGGTCGGCCTAGAGGTTCTGCAGTACTTCACGACACGGGAGTGGTGGTTTGACACCGCCAACTTCAAGTCTCTGGCCGGCACGCTGAACCCAGTGGACAACGAGCTCTTTCCTATGGACCCGACCATCTTAGAGGATGAGCTGTACATAGAGAGTTGCATGATAGGCGGCAAATTGTACTGCTTAAAAGAGAAACTCGAAAATTTGCCGAAAGCAAGACTGCAAAACAATATGTAAGACTTAAAAAAAATATATTTCAGCTATTTAAATATATTACGTCAACTACCCTATAACTTTTGACCCCTTGTTGCTGAGGTTGGATGCTCACCAACTTCAACACTGGGTACCTGTCGTGGACCGGTCGTAAAAAGAAAACTTTATTATAAGTCACGTTGTGAACGGTGTACCGTGTTGTAGTTCTAATTAAGTTGATTGTAATATATAATGTGTAACAATAGTAGCGTAAAATATTTTAACAGGGCCAACAGTAGGTTATAAAGATAATCTTCCAAAAGAAATAAATCATATTATTAGACATTTAAACAATGACACCATGTACTGAACGCACGGCAAAATGCTAGTGGTTTGCCTTGTTTAAAAAAATCAAACATCATTTACACAATTATTATATTTTCATCTGGTGACCAGAACGCTGGCACATATTTTGGCGAACACATCACCATTGCCATTCAACGTGGCAATGCTGCCAGTGTTTTGGCACCCTGCCAGCCGATGGTGATAGGGATTTGCCGAGTGCATTCTGATACCTGCTTAATTTTAATTATTTTATGCATCAACTTGAGCCATATAATTTACTTATTCGATTCACGTGGTCCATATAACTAACTTACTTTTGAATGTTGTTTCAGTTTGTATCTCCTGGATAAACTGGTATCCTTTTTCTTCTATTTGGTGCTATTGTACTGGATAGTATCCTACTTCGAGCCAGCCAGGGAATTGCTTTCCTATGGCGGACCTGCTGTACGTTACTTGCCCCTCGTGGGGAAAGCGGTGTTCAGAGACGAGTGAACGTGACAGAATGTTTGAAGTATAATTTGACCAAGAGTAAATACTCTAATATTGTATAACCCCCAAATTTATAGACGTTATATAGCTTTATCAAACGTCATATAGTACTGCGCAAAGCAAATCTCTTGTGCGCAGTACTATATGACGTTTGATCAAGTTATATAGCGTCTATAAATTTGGGTGTAAATGTATATTTAACCAATAGATAATGAAACTGGTAGAGGTTCTATGTTTCGTGTATATGTTAAATCTCATAATAATAATTGTAGGTATCTATCTCATCTAATCTATTATATACAGGATGATTTGGATAGGGTATATTGAGCCTCTAACCTGAGCATCTTTAGCGTATTTGTAGTCATTACTTGAAGTCAGAATTTCAATGTGTATATTAAAAAGAACTCTCAAAATGACAATTATGTTTTTTTGTGAGAATTTTTTTAAATATTGCCCTCGAAATTCTGATTTAACTAATGCGTTAAAAAAATGGTGATCAAGGCTTACTATATCTTTTGTAAATCATTCTGTATACATAGGTACTATATGTATACAACAAATATTAAAAATGTACAATTACTTAAAACTAGACGGGCAAAAAAAAAAATGAATAAGTAATAATGTTAATCTAGCTTTTATAATGACTTTATGCATGGTACTATTGTAGAAGACTGTTAAACTAAGGTCAATTTGTAAATAATATAATTTCTCTTAAATTTTAATTTAGTTTTCATGTTTCCATTTATTACAGCACGTGCCACTGGTCTTCCAGTGGCCGATGAAATTGTATATCCTTGCAAAATTAAACAAGGAAAAGTCAGTAGTTACTTGCGTAGCTGACTTTTTCTTTGATGTATCCATCAGTTGTATACAAAAATAGGAGTGAGACTCGTGTAATAGATTCCCTAGTATTTGTTGCATACTATATATATCAAGAGGTTTTGAACTGACATTATCGTCTGTCGAACTTGTGTTCGGCTTTTCGGCAATGAATATAATGCAGTAAAAATTAAAAAATATATTTTGATGTAACTAAGTAAATGACGTGTAACTATTATAGTGTAAAACAGCTCCGTGTCAACGGTCTACCTACTATATTCAGTATGACAAATGGAGATCTATTAGAATGGGGTTAGTCAAGTTGATAAAAACTATAAAATGAAAGAGAAGCAATGAGACTACGCTATTACTCAGCGAACCTATCATCTAGAGAAGTAGCTAGCATGTCGATTTCGTGTTCACAAATGAAGAAGCTCTTCTTGTCGCACGCGATGTCGTTCAGGCGTCCGTCGTAGAACATGGAGCCGCACTTATCGCGGTCGCCGGCGTCCGGCTGCCCGGGGGCCCAGGCGTCGTAGCCGCTGTCCTCCATACTGCTGCCTGCAATTACGATCGAACAATCAGTCATAGACATAGGTTGGTAAAACTCTCGCCTTGGATGCGGGCCTCAGGGATATATGGATTTCATGCTCGAATCATTTTCAACCATGATTATCATTTGCTTGGGTCTCGGAGAGCACGTACACCCGTCGGTCCGGCGCCTGATCTCATTCCGATTGTGTCGGATTGTTGTCCCATCGGACTATGAGAGTGAATTGTGTCAGTCGTGACGTAAAGCCTATAATGGTCTGCGGATTTTCTCATTTCCGATTCCATCATGTAGCGAAATCCCGAATACTCTTCCTCACTCCCTTTGCGCATTGAGCGACCTTAAGCTTTCTTATGAAGCGCACAGTAGGCGATCACGACTCAGTTTCGTTTGTGACGATTGTAAACCTTTGTCTTTAGCTTGTTGTTTTGTATTTGATTAAAACTGACCTTTAACGGTTGTCCAACCATCGTCGAACTGATTATGAAATCCCAAAAGCACGGTGCCTCGCACGAATTCCCCTGTCCTGTTCTTGTGCTTTTGTTCGGTCAGCGTGACCAGGTAGTCAGCTTCTGCCGGGCTGTTGATCACAGCTAAATACGACAATTCCGTGTTGCACAGCGCGTGCGCATCGGTCCAGTTAACTGGTTTCGCGTGGAACTTGTAACATCTGCCAAATTTTTCGTTGTAACTATAGTCTGTAAAGAGATAATATCTAGAGAACATACATTACGTAGACGTCAACTAATGGATCATTAATATTTGTTTGATGAGTTTGCAACTTAGTTAGGCTCTCAATATATTGATAGTTGGTCCTAGCCCGCCTACCTATATAATTGTCTACCGTTAGTTTCGCCACTCGGAGAGGTTGGCTTTGCTACAAAAATCCCATAAAAAAACAATATAATTAGGTATCTTCACTTGTTTACTGTACCTACTGTTTATCGTGTTATTATAAACGTCGGTAAAAACCCCGACCAGGGTTTATCGGTGTATGCGGGTCAAAGCGTCATTTACATCTTCGCTCTCACTGAATACAGCATAATAATAAAATTAGTTATTATGGTGAATATGTTGTGCTTTGTGATTGATCGCTATAAAACGCGTATACGATCAATTAGGGTACAGCACCTATACTGCATATTTACATTTGCACAGTGGGTAGTGACCCAACTACCTGTGCTGCGAGTCCTGGGTTCGAATCCTGGTAGGTACAAACTTTGTGTGATTAGCACGAGTGCTTGTACCTGAGTTATAGATTTCTAATATCTATATAAGTATTATATAAGTACTGTGTTCGCCCTCAGTCCATTGCACAGTACCCATAATACAAGCGTTTCTTAATGTGGGGCCGTATAGTTTCTGTGTTCGTCTGGCGATATTTATTTATTTATGTACAATCCATAATGTATACCTAAGAGTCAAATAATGGGTAGGGTTGTGATTATTACGGATAAATCGGGACGGTCACTATTATCAAAAGCCTCTGTCCCCTAGTCCTGATACAGCAATATTATAGCCCACTTTTCTGCCCGTCTACTCTGATATTTTGACGAAAGTTAAAAAAAGTAACCGTTTAGCAATAGTACGAAATAGCATGAACGCGACTCTGATAATATCAGCACATTATGACTCATGCGCAATATCTTTTAGAAGAAAATACACACCTAGAAGAGGCATATTGCACGGTTGATTCCACTGAAGTGACACAAGCGTCTTCCTGCATATAAAAGGTTTTGATGTTGAACAGGCCTCATCGTTGAAAGTACCATCCCTTATCATCTCCACGCAGTCTTCAAAATCATTCGCATTGTTAGGCTCCATAGGGCGCCACTTGTGATAAACATCATTGATCGATCTTCCTGGAATTTAAAATAACAACGAATAAATCCTTTCTCAGACAAAGAAATAAAATAGACCGAGTAAACTATCAGGTAATCTGTGCTGGAGTATAGCCAACAACAAATTTAAGCCCAAAAAGCAGCTGATTTGTGGTTTCATATTAAATCAAGAAGCAGCTGATTTGTGGTTTAATATGATACCACAAATCAGCTGCTTTTTGGTTGTTTGGTTGGTGTTCGCGACACTCCCTTTATATTATTTCCAAGTCTAAGCTTCCTTCCTTCCCTTTAGGTAGCCAATTTGATTACTTACCTACTGAGGGGCCCCTAAATGCATGAGGAATTTTTAATCCACTTCGCTATTCAGTGCATTTTATAATGAGGTAGCGATAACATAAGATCCAGAATATAAAAAAATATACTAAAATAGGGGGGCATCCTTCCCCCCGCTGAAAGGAGGCCATTTAAATAACACTCTTGAATTTGTAATTGTATTCATCGTCATAAAGTATAATGACCACATGAAATGTTTACTTAAATAAGTTCTTCAAGAGACATTGTAGAAACCCTAATTTAGTAAACATAACCTCACTCTAACCTAATTTAATTTCATTTTAGTGCTCTAGTCAATGTAGTTAGGGAGTATGAAATAAGCTAGTTACTGATTTTAGAAATCAGCTAACTTTGACAATAAAATTCAAATACAAATAGGTTATATAATAACTAGGTTATATAAGGTGTAACAAAAATATTGTAAAACATTTTAACAAATGAATCAGAAAGTTAAGTATATGGATCATGTTGATGTATAAAATTATTATGGAAATGAAGTTTTTTTATATAAGCGTTTTTCCATGCGCTCAGTACATAGTCCAGTTTGTTTGGGAATATTATCTTTTAAACCTACTGTTGGCCCTGTTAAAATATCATTGTTACACCTTATATAGGTACTTACCTATCATATATACGTACGTACGGACGCAATTCTGAATGCTATTACTTTCGCACTAACTCAACTTCAGCATTGAACTGAACATTCCGTTTCATTATTAATATCTTAGTTAAAACAATGAATTATATACCGTCGATAGTTTCAAACACTCCTTCGGCCACCAAGTCAGACAAACCGACGTGTATTGTGTAGAAAGGGTGAGTTGTATTCATTAACAATAGAACAGCATCTGTTTCATTTTGATTTTCCGAGAAGAACAGCCGCGCCCCCTCGTTGGCGCATATCTTTTTGGCTTCGAACCACGTCCTTTGCACCGTGTGTATTTTATAAAAACTCTCTGTAGCCTCCAAATACGTGTAGTCGTGTCGGAAATGATGATGGCTTTTTTGTCCATCTGCAAAGAGAATCAGCGCTAACCGCATTGAAGTCGGTCCATGCTTATGTTTGGGTGCTAGGTACAATTGCAACGGAGACACACAGACAGACAGGCCTCGAACTTATAAAATCTGCGACGCGTGCGTTAGGGTAGCAAATGATTAAACACTTAAGTATTTGTTTTTGTTAAAGCAATAAAATGTAAGTGAGTAGGTCTACGTAGGTATCTAATTGTAATTACATATAAAATTGGTTTGAATTTATTTTCCGAGTCAATCTGTTGATTTTCCAGTATGATTAATTGACTAGTTCGTCGAAGCGATAATTTTATAGATAAGGAAATAACCTTTTTATAGCTATAATAATATTTAATAATCTTTAAATGGGTACCTACCTACCGAAATAAGTAAGTTAGGTATGTTTGTTTTTCATTTCACATAATACATAATGGTGCATCGAAAAAGGAACAACTGGATTAAAATTTTGCCTAAAAGACAATAAATAAATACTAGATACTTGCAGCTAGGTACCTACTTAATGTAATCACAATGTAGCTTGGTACATTTGACCTACGTTTTTTTTTTATTCATTTTATATGTCGCTCTGTGAACAATAACAATTTCGCACCGAAAACTGAAATTTATAAATACGATACGGAGCGATAACACCAAAAATAATCCCACAAACAGTAGGTAGGTTTGGTACTTACATGAAAACTGAACTATTAGCTGCCCAACACAAAGTAGAAACAATATTTTGGAATAAAACATTTTAAAAGTAAATTAACAATGTAACAAATCAAACACATGCGCCTGCGACGGTGTTTCGCATGCTAATACGGTACGGTACTTAAGCGGTGTGCACATTGAATAGTCACACCCGCACACGAATAATTATTAAGAGTATTTGGTCCCGAGGTTGCAATGATCAAGAATTAGACCTAATTTCATTAACAGACCACGAAAATAGGGAGATCATTTTTTCCCTTTGGAATAACGACCGTTGTAAATAATGTCTATCGTATAATTTCATACTCATATTATTGTTGTTTTCATTAAAATATTCATATCTATAAGTTTGTAAAATACCTAATTCCTATTCAAAGTAGGTAATAGACAAATATAACATTAATACAATATAACAGTGTAGCAAGTACCTAGAGTATACCTTATTCTAGGTACTTGCTTTTACCGAAAATTAATGCGAATGTCTTCGAAATCTTGACCTGAATCACTGTATACAGGTTGATTCTTGGATACGGGAAGTATAAAACTATAATGAATAGAGAAATTTGTTATATCAAACCAAGACTTCAATTTTGCAGATACGAAAAACATAGGAAAAGAATATACGGTTCTCGGGAAATGCAACTACCTAATAACTTATTTAAAAAAGTAGTTTAGTACTTAAATTATTTTATACGAAAAATGTTAGTGTAGGTTTTAAGGAATTAAGTAGCTATAATGTGAATAAATGAAGTTGAAACCTCTGACAGACGGACGGACAACGTTGGCAAAACAATAGGGATCGGTGTAAACCCTTTGGGTACGGTACCCTAAACATAAACCCTATGACCTCATAAAAAAAACTTCAATTAAGTATGTCCTTCAGAAGTTATTGTGGTCATTTACCTCATACCAATCATACATCACCTACTAATGTAGGTAAGCAATCATTGATTTTTATTTGCATATGGTATTAGAATTTGATAAAATTATGGTACCTATACATATAGGTAGGTAGTACTTTAAATATTGATGATGTTTTGCTGTTATACCTACCTTCTTACTAAGGTCATTCAGTAATGTGTTAGTTAGCTTTTAAGGGTTGTGTGACGACCATTAATTTTATTCTGTCCTTGTTTGTTACTTACGAAAGTGATTGTCAGTAAGATTTAAAAAATATATTAATTTTTAAGGTGGAAGCTCAGGGTCAGGGCGCGAAATTCAAAATGTCAATGGTTTTTATTTTTTTAATTGTGTAATTTTGCCAATTAAACCTATTGAGTTTGAGTCGCCTATTTTTCTTATGTTCCCCTATTGAACAGTAAGAGACAAGATGCTAAGAGATGATCGGAAAAATATAAGGTGCTATAGTTGTATGTTACATAATATACGCACTTATTTTTTTAATAAATAGGTACCTAATACTTACTTTCATGGACCTACCATGGAAAAAATATATGTAGGTATTGTACTTACCTACCGCAAGCCAAATTGTTCGACTGCTCGCTTTTCAAACTAGGTGTTTGTTTTAAATCTTAGTTGACACGCTTCGTAGGTACCTAATATATCATATGAATCAGATTTTTATAAATAAGTAATGATTTTTTTTTTAAATGGGACTAGGCCCGCCACACACTCCCACCACTGCTACTCCTGTAAGCCAGGATCTACAGTGGTGTCCAATGAAGACACCGAGGTTTGACCCTCGGCGAGTCCCGGGATAAAGTTAATTGTCTTGGAACCCGCACGAAATTAATCGAAAGATAAATAGGAGAAGTTGGAAGAAAATTATCCACTTCCCTCCATTGCAAAGCGGGAGACAAAAAGATCTGGTAGACAAATGTCCACAGAAGTAAGACTATTACAGCTGGACTAATTCCAGGTGTAAGGCACCACGGAGAGTTTAAATACTAAGTAATGATTATCACTTTTACGGTGAAGGTAAACGTGAGGAAACCTGCAAGTCATTTAAAATACCTACTTATGTGAACTTCACCAATCCGTACTGTCCAAGCACGATCCTCTTCTTATGAAAGTGTATCCGCTATACTGGCAATAGGCTCGTCCCCAACTGGAACCAGATACTTACCATCAGCGAAATATGGGTGCACTTTCTACCCCATCCAGGAATAAAGGCGTGATGGTATATTTTATATATACTAGGTTAGGTACTGCTCCGATAATAATATAATTTTGTTTTCTGAACCTGGTACCCATATTTATCGGTTAGACGCTTGATATTGATCTAAGAAGCAGTCTATGGGAGAAGTTTCCCCTTCATGACATGTGACCATAAAAATCAGGATCCGTAGGCTGATTACGCATCTTGTATTAGACTCGAGATAGCAAGGCTTGCTTTCAAATCGTAAATTTGAACTACGTAGCAGCACTCGTCAATACGAAATTATGATTGGAAAGCAAATACTGTGAGAATATTGCTATGGCTAGGCGATTGCATGATACGTAGGGCCGGTAAGTTATTGTGATAGGAAATAAAAGACAATCAGTATTATTTTTTATAATTTTATCTCGAGGTGTAAGTTTATTCGCATTTAACAATGTTTCATACAAATTTCCTCATTTTGTACACACCTTCTCTTGGTTTGTTTTTGTAGTTATTATCTTTATAAAAGTTGTCTCTCTAAAATTTTAACATGTCGTCATGTCTGTTCCCTATATCTAATTCGCTTCACCACTCTTGTTAAACCATGTTATAAACAGGATTTGCTAAGGCAAAGTATTAGGAGGAAAATAAAATAGTAACTGCGGACTAAATAGATTTAAGAAATAATTATTATACAAAATGATTGTGTTTCAATGAACACGGAATGGGCCCTTGGCGTGTTTATCAGCCTTTCCATCGTTAGAATCGAGAATCTTGGCCTTAATGATCGACCACGGTGGCGCTGAGAGCACCACGTGCTGCCACGGTACCTGCGCTTGCGCAACTCGGCTCGGCCAGCCATATCCATGATCCGGCTTTAGTACGAGGTTTGACAGCTCACTAAATAATACATGAATTCGAACCATTTATAATTTTATCAAAGATATTTTTTTAATAACTGTCAAAACTCGTTACTAACTCCGGTTCGTAAATTGACGGACACAAATGTCACTATTTTAATATTGAGTGACAATTCTAGCTGTAAATTTTTGCCATCGATGGGAATTTAGAAGTTATAGACCAATTATCATGTCTATGGCCGAGATATTTTGGTCGAGGGGGATTTTCCCGGCAGAAAAAGGCCCCGAGTTTTACAAGAACTAGATATAAGTCACCTCGTAAAGCTCGGAAGGCCCCGACATGCAGAGATAAGTACCGGCCGACACGTGGAGCCCCTGCGCCCTATTATCTAATCGGCAAATCGGCATTGCACACATCGCACTGGTATCAGTGGACACCAAGCCGGTCCACGAGGCTGCCAGTTACACTTAATAAGAAAGTTACTAAATAACAATTAAATCACTTTAAAATCAATTCAAAATGTACATTATTCGTCTTATCAATGTAAACAAATCTAATCTGCTACAAAAAATTAGCAAATTTAAATACAAAGATCACCTAGTCTGTCTATTATAAAATTAATCACTTAAGTATTAGAAAAACTCAATAGTGAGAGTGGGCGCTTGCGCACCCACTTGTGATATCGTTTATTATGCCTTCTAGTGTACATTCAACGAATGAATAGCGAAAGATATTGCGTTGACATTAAAACTAAAAAAATGACTGTACATTTATATTTATATGTAAATATTTTGTACATATTGCACTCTGAAGTAACAAAATTATCAAGAAATATTTTTGTTGAAACGAAAAATATATACGCTGAACAAAATATCTCAGTAAATACAAATTTAAAGAAATTAGCAATCACAATGTTCGTAGCTCGTACACTAATCTAAGTCCCTATGGCTTACAAAGCTTACAAAAGATAAATACAGAGGTCATTTACAAAAAATATACTTCTACCCAAATAATATAAAAATAACAACAGCCATCTGTACTTTCTTAGATGAATAAAATTAAACGTACATATGTCAAACATATGACAATAGAATCTAAAGGTATCTATGTACAATCTTTTAATGGACACTTAATAGACTCTTAAAGTCCACCGTTTTTTTTCTTTATTAGACTGGACGTGTCACGTTTGGTCACTACAATACTCAGTGCTTCCGAACATGTTAACTAAAATGTTAGATCAAGAGGCGTTGAAGAAGGGCAACGGGTTGCAGCGGCCGAGCCGCCGCACCGTTCCGTCAGAGCCGTCTCGCGCCATCTTGCTATCCCGCGCTCGCGTGTGCCGTATCCCAATCACAATGTCACCCCGACATGCGATATAAACTTATCATCTTACTAATGTTCCATTATTAGCTAAAGACACAAAATTATATTAGGGTATCTCATTACTTATTACTTTCTCATGTGAGATTATTACATACTTAATGACGATTTCGATATACGACCGGCTGTGCACCGACAGGAGCCGAAACTATGAAGCTAACATGAATTTCTACGCGGGTGATGTCACAACAATTACTTATCGAATGGCAGTTATATTTGTCACGAACTTGAGATGTGACATTTCCGTATGAGCGGCGATGTCTGCGCGTGCGTCGCCTCGCGAACACATCTCGAGTATAAGGCAACGTATCTTCGTAGCGTTTATATAAATGAATGTTTTTTTTTTCTATTAGCTACGGTCCACACACGACTGAATTGGATCAATACAAATATCCGCGATGATCGCACACATACAAGATCGCACAATAATTATACGTTTACAATGGCAGTGTGATTTATATTATACGCACCTATTTTCAGAAGATACATAAGACACTCCAGTGATGTTTGTGCATCGTTTTCTAAGTTAACGACTAATTCTATTGTTAATTTATAGAATGTAAATCGAAAGGATAGTTGAAGGCGAACTAGCGCACGGCCCGCGGTGCAAGCCCGATCGTCTAACGTTGATTTTATACGTATATTAAGAAATGCATTTCAAAACTCCGAACATTATACATTATACACCACACTTATGGCATGTAAAGAAGACACATTCAACACGCACCAAACAGACACTTACATTATTAATTTATCGAATAGAATGTATGAACGATTAAGTGTCAGCGACACGTGACAGTTGAGAATCGCAACGGATTCGACGCTATCTCGGTGCTTGTTTTGCGACGGACGCTTGAGGCTTCGTTCGAGACGGGCACTGGACATAAGGAAACGACAACGTCGTGAAATAGGCCACTGAACATGGGCTTAACACGAATTTCAACAATATCAAAAACCGATCCAGTGATCAAATCATACCATACATTTCAACGCAGCGTCCATAGTAAAAGAGTGCAACCTGTAAACGTAATAATTTCGATCACTCGATTTGCTTTTGTATAAGTACGTTATAAACTCATACCAAGTACCCAGGACAGTAAACACGTATTCATTAGCAACGCTTACACGTAATTGAGATCGATTAATTTTATGTTCTATTATATATGATTTTCCACTCATTAACAATGTAGGTACTCGACACAGGTAACGCGAAATAAGGCATTTCGTACGTGAGTAAATAACACTTCCCGGACAGCGTGTGTGAAGGGATAATAATTATATATATGTAGTTATATGGTCATTCTGAACGGGTGTACTAAGCCGGGCCGCGCAGCCGGGAACCTGGGCTTCTTTAGGGCATTTGTCAACACTATGTTAAGTCAGAATTTCGATATGAAGATTTAAAAAAAGAAAAAAAAATTGCGGTTGTTATTTTTTGCAAGCAATCCCATTTTTGAATTGACATTTCCAAATTCTGACTTCAGATTATGATTACAAGCACTTATGAAGCGCAGGTTCAGTGCTTAGTATACCCTTTCCGAGACCTCCTGTATATGTAATATGTCCATAATGTTATTACGTTGCATTTACGTTAACAGACGAGACGGGAGACAGATTTGGATTGGTTGGTTGATCACGTTGCGTGCACGCCGCGTCTACCAAGTGTTTACATGATACACTAATATTGTTCCCATAGAGTAAGCTCGGCCAAATAGATTTCTATTTCCTTTTTTTTTATTGAAGCCATAGAGGTAATTCAGCTGCCGTTTTGTACTTTTTACAATAGGAGTAAAGGAATGTTGCATCTAAATAATAAAATAAATAAATACTTAAATAGAGAAATGTTGTGTGCTTTAGGCGCTATGTTTCTAATTTCATATCTATATTACAGCTGCCTTGGGGCGTGCACGCGATGTGTAGAACCCAACATGGATTGAACCAAACCTGTCTCCATTAACCCTAAGTATAGTGACACAAATACACTATTTCTAATTATTGTATTTTCATTAAAATAAACATTAAATTGCACTGTCGTATGAATTAATTTACTGACTGACTTTAGTATCTAAGCGTTACAACGTCGACGGTAGGCTATTCTCGTTAAGATACTAATGACAAAGTATGGCATGATGAGTGTAACAATCATTCACAAATCATAATATATCGCTATACTTACATTGATTTTGTCAGTACTGTAGTTCGAGTGTCCATTAAAAAAAACACCTAATTAACATAGGTTTGCATTACCATCAGTGAAAGCTACTAACGATGTTCGTTACGATCATATTGCGATAAGACACACTTATAGGAGTACGGCAGATAATTCAACATGTATAATTGTAATCACAGCAATAAATTATAATTACTCGTTTGCTCGAGGACGCGGGCACAGGACGATGGAACATGAATCGGAACTAAAATCGACAGGACACGATAACACGACTCACATAAACTATAATATATAAACAAACATCGTCGTCCACCAGGACTCATCACAATATCATATTTATAGTCAAAAGGTTAATCAACATATTGTTAATTTTGGTAAATAAACATAACTATCAACTCTTCACCCAATAGAAACATCTTTCATATATTACTTTGTCTCTAATAACTCTCGTACGTATGCGTAATTTAGGAGGTGTAGGTACATATAGAACGAAGTCTTACTGTACGGTCGTATCCGAGTGACCAACTCGGTATCCAGTCGTAAACGAAATAAAGGCGGAGCGGCGGCGGGCGCCGGTCGGGGGCCGACCGGCGGCGGCCGCGGCCCCGCACCATCAACACTAATATATTCTCCGAACGTTCAACAACACATATATTCACTAATCTCTCGCGCATCATCGTCGTCGGTCACCGAATACGCCGCGGCACCCTCCCGAGCGGTCAGCCGCGCGGTCCGCGCGATCGTCGGTCGCGTCCGACGCCAGTGTCCGAGCACTACACTTAAACTAGCCAGTCTATGAGCGTTCTCTCCTGAGGCCCGGCCGCTAGAGCAGGCCGCGGGCGGGCGGCGAGCGGGGCGGGCGGGGCGCGCGCGGGCGGGGGCGGGCGCGGGGGCGGGGGCCGGCCCGCGGCCGCTAGAGCGCGCCCTCGGCCGCGGTGGCCGTCACCTGCGTCGATGACACGTCCGCCACGTCCCAGATCTCCTCGAGGAACGGCGGCAGCTTCCTATTCTTGAGCTTCAGCGAGATACACATGTTGGAGTTCTGCATGCCCAGCGTGCGCAGCTCCGTCAGGATGCTGAGGATCTTGCCGAACATGACGGATGCGCGCGGCGTCCCACTGTGCTGGTTTATGATGTACATCCTGAGCGTGTTCAGGTAGTACTTTTGGATCTCCTCGACCCGAAGCGGTTGCTCGAGGCCCGGCCGATCTGTAATCGTGAGACATTTGCAAGATTAAATTATTGAACTATCATGAAGTATAAGGAAATAATTCATTGACGACTCTACTGAGACACCGTACAAAAAGACCCAAGAAAGATCATAAGTTACCTGAGAAGATGACGATCGCGGTGAGCAACGCGTAATGCACGTTGTCCATCATCATGAAGTACATGCACCGGCAGAAGTGGAGCAGGTCCTCGATGACGTACGCCATGCCCGCCTTGCGGTAGTTGTCGCGAGTGTACGCCTGGTTATTCGCGAACAGAACGCTATCCGTCGCCGCGTCGTACCGCCTCGCTACCCGGAGCATCATCACTTCACTTGAGCAAGCCTGGAGAATATTAATGTACCCTTATATTTATCGCATAACATTAAGAACTGTTTTTGCATGGGATAAACTATATAACTAAAAAATCATCCCAAAAACTATACTAATCCTCTGGACTAGATCCGATCCCATTGAAAGATAAAAATGTATCGATTTCTGGTGTGAACAATTTTATACTGACAGATTGCTTCACGCTCTAGCCTATATGGGGAAAATATTTCGAGTTGTGCCTCCATCATCACCTAAAAAATACATGAGTAAGAGACGATAAAAAATTGCAAATATCGTATAAAATTTATAAGTACTGATACAATTCTTGCTGGATCTAAAGGATTAATTGAAATCAATGAGTCCTCATTCAAAATATTATTCAGGTTTTAGTGATTTCAGTTTAGTAATTATGGACTAACCTTTAATAACGTGATTTGATCGGACTGTGAGATTTTCGCAAAGCCGGGGAGGCCCTTCGCAAACTCTACAATCAGCTGCACTGTTAGAATCGTCATCTCGGTGATCTGGCGGAACGGCATATCCGTTTCTTCTTCATCCTCTTCCGACCGCCATGTCTGGGAATGATAATATAATTTTGTTGTAGAGCTTGGTTCACCTATGTCCACTACACATCATTAAATCTAGTATTTGGCCCTGAATCATGAGTATCAAGGTTATTAATAAGGTGGATAAAAAATGCAACAATTACCTGCGTAACCCTTTTCAGATCCTCTTCTGAAGGCTGCTCGTACCCCTCCTGGTACCACACGAGTCTCGCAATGAGGCTCTTCATGTTGGCTGTTAGCGGTGGCACGTTCTTCAATCTGTTCTGTTCCATTAGCTTCTCGTTGAGGAATCGCGGCACCACCTCGTGCTGCAAACATTCCAGCTTCACGTAGGAAACAGATAGGTTATTACCTTGCTTCAAATATTTTGTGTGCGATAATGGGTGAATGTCGGTTTATTCTTGTGAGTGTACAATGTATTTGAATGAATTGTTGATCCGAGATTTTAATATTTTCATGTGAGCCTCATAATTACTGCATAAATTAAAGGATTCTACGAACCAATTTATGCTTGCAAAATTTCGTATAAGTAATTAATGTAGCTTAGTTCAAACAAAGTGTTAAGCCAACTCAAGTTCAAACGAAATATGTTTGTCCCCTTCTAATAATAAATGGACTCTTAAATTATGCATGCATGACAGACACATAATGATAATATGAGAAGTCGGATCAAGACAGGGATATCGTCTGTCCCACAAATGATATTAATGAATTTTTATGTGTGTATAGACGTATTTGAAACATGAGAAGCAAGATGTCTAAAGAACTTACAATTCTCGCCGCCTCTGGGGGCGGGGGATCACATTGCATTATGGGCGGCATGTGATCGTCTACTGTCGTCGTACTGACGGGTAATTTGTCTTTGTCCCTTTGTGCCTTTTTCTCTTTTCGTTTCTGTAGACACTGGTTTTCGGGCACCACACACTCAGGCCTCATGCCCACCGCCAGGCACTTCTTCAACCGACACTCTTGACATTTTCTCCTCATGTACATATCCATTTCACAGGCGTGCCCGAATTTGCAAATATATACTGCATTTTTGGTCACGCTCCGCCTGAAGAAACCTGGAATAGTCGAGATTCATTTCAGTAACGAACGAAACCGAGAAATATTATCAATGGGATATCTTGAATAAAGAGTGACGATGAATATGATCCAGCATTTGCGAAACAAGTTTCAACGATAAGATAATTTAGTCATGTGCGCAAAGGTTGCCTGAAAGACGAGGGTCGTTGACAGCCGCGATGTACGGATGCCGATTTTTATTACAAAACAAATAAGGTATAGATTGTGTGTCTCTTGGATTGCACGAATCGGGTACTGATGACGACGTGCCTATTATGTTTGTTGATTACGGCGTCACTCAGAGCGCTCCGATCTTATTCAGTGGTCTTAATTAAACAGGCAAGTTTATTCTCAGGTCGACGCCGAAGGTTGGTCGAGATGTCCGATAGGCGTCGGTGAATCAAGCAGCAGACGCTCAACAGACAGCTATTGTGACGTCCCGTCTCGAGTAACCGCCGGTTAGATACACACGCCGGTCATAATATACTCGGCACAATGCGCCAATTTAAAGCTGAATTGGCACGTTTGTGGGCGACGCAAGGACCATGTATGTAATATATAGGTTAGCAACACACGCATGTATTCACAAAATTAACAACCTATCGCATTGCAGTACTGAGGGCTGACTTTATTCGTCGCATCTCGGTTTGAATGTGTGGTTCTGTAATTGTGTTGGCAGTCTGATGCCTCATTAGCTTATTTATGGACGTGTTCTTGTATTTCACCTTCACCACTCAGAATCTTATTTACATCGTTCGTTGATGTTAATAATTTAACTCCAGAATGTTTCGGGGAAACGCCTTAAATTATTACAAATTTAGAACACCGTGGGGCAAGCTCACCTTTACATCCTTCACACGTTAGCGCATTGTAGTGATATCCGGAGGCTCTGTCGCCGCAGACGAGACATAGCTCTTCTTGCTGGCGAGGCGCCGGGCCCTTCTTCTGCCTCCTCGCGTCTCCATCCGTACTGCAGCCATTAATGCTGGACGCCGGAGACAGCTCCTCGCGACCTACAACAATAATGAGTCAACGTAAGATTGCGTTGTAAAATTCAACTGCGTAGTAATAAAAGAGATTCGAGACCGGTGGCCGCGCGGCGCCGCCGAGTGTCGAGAACATCTAAAATCGGACGCTATAAAATTTGCATACATTTCATGAACCATTTGTCGACCGGCGGACGAGTAAAGCTCGTTTAATTTTTCGTTTTTACATTCGGGGCGATGTTCCTTCGCCGAAGAGATTTTTTCGTAACGAAATACTCGCAAGTAGTTTTAGGCAGTCGCGCTAGCGTGGACATTTCCTGCCCAAACAAAGGTACCTAGAGCGACGTTCGCATACTAATGACGTCGAGTAGTTGATTTTGGTATTCGAAGCGATGCGAGAGCAGGGTGTGCGATGCGCGGTGGAAATGTAATCGGCAATTCTCCATCATGGACTCGGAACTCCATAAAAAGTAACGAGGGAATTAATAACGTCTTCGTCAACTTATAGCTATCTGTCTGTTGATTGTAATAAATATGCAGGCCGCATAATAACGTAAGTGTTGCCTCAAGTTTCAGTTTTGTTTTATATTTTTGTAAGTTCGCCTTGGCCCCTATCGTTTTGGTTAATTTTCCTCCTTTCTGTTTTACAAGCGTGTGTGATATACAAGCGAGAATCGTTTACCCATATTGTAAGAGGTTCCCTCTTAACTTTAAGATGTTCCGACCATACAACAAGGAGTATAACAACAGCATGAGACCAACGCTGTTTAGCAGGAGTAACATTTTTATGAAATAGGTCGGTCGAAAGGACAACGAGAATTATTATCCCGAAAAATGCAGGGTGATGAGGGGTTGTAGCGATAGCGTATTACCCGCTAGGTTAGGGTTCATTTAAGCCTCTCTACTCATTAATTTTATTTACATTTTTATTGTGTCCATTAAGCGTCAGCGAGGCGGGTCGGTGGCCGACCTAGCGGACCGTAGGTACCTGCGTTACGCAACTGACTGGTATAGCCGCTGCCAAAAAACTAGTTCCACGTGGGTTCTTGCCAGCGGCCGCCATTCGCCGCATGCTTCTCTGAAATACAACCTCCGCCGCGAAAGTGCGAAGGTCTCTCGAATCTCAATAATAAACCTTTTTTACCGATTGGATAATTAATATTGTTTTTTTTTATAATGTACAATGCCTAGCTAGGGAGCTGTAGACCTCCGTATAGTACCGAAAAGCTTGAAAAAAAATTAAATAGGCTATCATGCTATTCTAGAAACATCGGCGTGATATTTTTAAACGGATGACGAATTCATTTAAAAAATATATTTGTTCGGGAAAAGGCCCCTAGGTACGAATTTTGCCATTTTTGCGCGTACAGTAGGTAATCATTGGCATAACAGCAAATTCAAAACCACTTTATTTAGTACTTAGGTTACTTCAAACGTAACAAAAGAGTGGGGCTAATTCATTCAGTTAATCAAATATGAAATTCCCAATTCGAAACCAAAACTCTTTCTGCGAATGAGTGTTAAAGATTAAGAAGAAAATATTGACCCAAATCCTTTAGCGCTTCTTGACACATGGGAGCCAATTATTCTGTCTCTTTTGAATGGATTGGTAATGTTATTTATTTAGGTAGGTAGGTGCTATGACCTATGGTGCATGGCGGGCGGGCGCAATAACTCGCTTGATAAAAATGCTTCAATAAAGAGGTCAAGTGCGTCGCTTTATCGCTGGCGGCTGATTACATGCAACTGAACATTACCTACTGTTTAGTACACTACCACAGGAGCATCATTACATTGCACTGACCTGCGCAAGTACACTCCTAAATTGACTGACAGACAATTAACAACCAAAAGAATTGAAGGATATAGGTCCCTTGAGGTGCAATACGGAGTGTTTTTTTGGGAATTTGACCCCTCGGGTTTTAAAGGTTTTATGTTTTTTTAATTATTGTTACGATATAATACGAACAGGGGCCCCTTCCGAGTCAGCATTTCAGTCACTACGCATATAGGTATTATTAAAAATGAACCCCAAATTAATTAAAATTATAATGGCACATTTCGTCTGAAAATACTTTGTAATACCATTGTAAACTTCTGTTTAATTTAACATTGGCGCTAATCAAAGATTTATTATAGCTAGTTTGTTTATTTGATCGCGTTAGCACTAACTCAAAATGTCTTGACCGATTGACCATTAGCCCAAGTTGCACGAGGTCTTGGCACCGCTTCACCGACAAGATTGTTTCTTAGAATTAAGAATTGACGACCGCATTTTTTTTACTCGAATTGAATAACATTTTGTATGTCGACGTAACATTGGTTTAAATTAGGAATTAAAATTCGGTGAAAGTGTTCAACTCGCTCAACCGGTTTCGATGTGGCAAACTAGCAGCCTATGTCCAAAAAGTTAACGGCGATAACACCATAGACACTGACACCGTGACATATTTTATCGGTCCATGACTTTATGCAATCGATATTATGAATCCAGTAGACAGTCATCACTAAACCACCTACCTACTATAATTACTAATACTATCAAATCACTGTCCGTGAAAAAGAAAGCTAATCAAAAGTTGAATGCACGGATGACCGAGTCAGTGTGTTATGTTATTACGTCTCAGCTGTTCAATGTGTTGCGCTTGCGCATTGGAAGGTCTAGTTCGTACCGCTTCGGCATCGGTCGGGCGCACGAGCGAGACGGTCTTGAAGAGCGACAAGTGGGGCGCGAGCGTCGACCGGGGGCAGCGTGCGGCCTTGACTCTTGGGTCCCCCCTCCGCCCCGTTCCTCGCCACGCTCGCCGCGCGCGCAGCCACATTATTTATGATAGCATCAGAGCTCGAAGCAAGCTCGCGATTCTCTTCGACTAATAATAACTCGTTTTTCCTCTCACACGCCACATCATTCTTTTTTTCACAACTACAATTTCTTTAAAAATTACTAAGTGCAACGTTGAATGGAGGAGTAGATTTAACCTACACAAAAATACATCGAAAAGTATAGATTTCATTAGCAGGACAAAAAGAAAACTCGAAGAATAAAATTAGTTAGATGACACGACAAGCACTGATTAAACAATACGCAACTTTCACTGACAGAAAACTCAACGCAATCATTTTGCAGGCGGGCTGCGTAAGCGACTAGTGAAAGTTGCCCAAAAGTAGGTATTGCACAAGCCTACATGGCACACGTAATTGAAATTCGGGTGCGGCGAAAGTAAGCTGCTCTATGTTGTGTTGTGACATCACATTTAGGGCCTATTTGGCATTCACCAAATGCGCTTCGAGAGTCGTGTTCGGATTTGGCTGAATCACATTGCCTAGTCGGTGAAGCAGGGCACAATTTTCGTAATGGACGATTTCACATCGGCCAATATTTTTTTAAGGACGCCATAATTTGTATTCGATAAAAATCGAGGTGCATTCCGATAAATCTCAGCTGGCACGCGACGCTGGTCAGTCTGATATAAGCCGCTCGGACGCTTGGGCGACAGAAAAACTGGAGCAGAAAAAGTGGTGTTGTACACGTGATGGACGCATCCACTGGGTGGAGGCAGCTTCGCGATGTTACTTTCTACGATACTTTCTAGCAAGAGATGTGGGCCGACGGCGGCGCAACTAGAGCGATCGGTTTCTCCGCGCGCCGGGAAAATCGGATTGAAATAGAAATCGCACCGCGGCGGTGAAAATCTCCATTTTCACGTCACCACACGCCACCGTGGAAACTTTGCTACTTAAATAATTAGAGATTATAAGATCTATGCATGGAATCAATGATAGATCACAAATAATAATTAAAAAAAAATCGTACGTCTTCAGGAATTCCGCGGTTATTTTATAAACTTTATATTGTTGCAATGCCGATAACGAGCTTAGCTATGTTTGAAGGGGAATCAGGAAACGACCGCCTGACGGCTGGTGTAAGGAGTGTTCTTCAGCGAGGGCGGACGCGTTGGTTGGGCGGACGCACGTGGAAGTGTTTACATCCGTCGGGGCATTCGTCCGGACTGCGCAGAGCACGCAGCATCCGGAGTTGAACGTTGTGCTCTAAAATTCCTACTGTCTGTTGTGTTTTTTACGACATCTCCCTGTTCCGACCATCCTCTTTTACCATTACTATTTCAGGCTCGGCATATAGATAATACATTTAGAACAGCTGTACACACTTCCTTATTATTAGTCGGCCAATATGTTTCTAGCCAACCTTGGTTGTGAAATGAAATACGCAAATTGCTATTTCAACTCCGCTAAATAGATTCGCGAGTGGAATTTCTGCCATTATGTGTGCATACCACGATCGTTTTGTTAGGCAATGCGGTATCCAGGTGGTATTCTTTTAATATAGTGGTAAGAGTTGCTAGGGAATTTCGTCATTAGAAAGTGGTAGCCACTTATCACGTACAGAGGTGCACGTAATGGATACCACGACCACGTCTCCCCAGCATAATGTTTCGTTTGTCGGGCTCTCTCACTTCCTCATGGCATGTTTGATAGATAAAACTATGTTTTTTGTCTCTCTCTGCTCCCTAATTTAGTTGAGCGTGCACCCACGCTCCGGCGCGCCTTTTCGAGTAAACACGGGAATGGGTAAATAGAAAAGGGAGGGAGATATAATTAGAATAAATGCCGTATGTTTACAAAGCTGAATCCGACTTTTAAAAACTTCTGCATCCATAGTGTACCACGTCGAAATTAGATATTGAGATAAAATATATATTCTGGTAGTCTTTGTTGTACTTGTCATAGTGTACGTAACCAAACACACAGATATTTAAAGTTTATATGTGGGTATACTTATTTCAATTGGCAGGTACCATAGTCAGACACTAAATAAGAAAATTACATGCAAAACTGTTTAACAAAAAAATTATAAGCAAAATCATCAAGATGATGATTTTGATTTGTTTCAAAAACTACTGTACCAATGTTGATGGTATAAAATATAATGAAAAAATGAAATAAATTGGGAGTACCATTTCATTTTCTTTAAAAAAATAATTGTTAAAGTCGGATAATCCACTAAAAAGTTACGCGTGGTCAATCTAAAAAAAAACTAATATATACGTGTCGAATTGAGACCCTCCTCCTTTTTGTTTCGTCAGTTAAAAAATAAGGAGAATCCTCTGTACAATAAACTATGATTGGTGCCGTGTTGACGCATTAGAGCCACCGTGCATCGGACCGTGGCCGGTATCGGTGCCCTTGCCCTGCGCAAGCGCAGAACACGACCTCGTGGTCACAATGCGCAGCCGTTGACACCAGCGTCCGAGATTGTCAACCATCTGGCATAAGTTAGCCAACAGCATGCTCTATTTACTAGCATTTTTTTTTATCAAATAGCAGGCTACTATAATTTTAGAATTTACTAAAAAAAACAAGTGTACTTGAAATGTCGCAAAAGCCTAACTGAATTTGTTCAGAATCAAGAGAGGAATTTGTTGCTACGTAAATACATATTTTCTAAATATTGTGTTTCGTGCTATTTTGCTTCCACGGTATAAATATAACGATTTAAATATATTATACATACATACATATATACATATTGGTTAATAAATATTAAGATACCAAATATGTGTAACCTGATTTAATACAAACAGGAAACCAGGCCAAGGTACCTATAATGAGTTGTGTGACGTCAAAAATTATCAGCAAATTTTGTTGTCATATAAGGACTAATAAAGTTATACTGGGCCAGCAAAGTAGGTCAACGACCTTTGGTTTTTAATTTGTGTATAATAGTAATTAAAACTGCTTATGTAAGCTACGTAAATGAAAATAACAGACGGATATCAATAGGAATTAGGAACGTGTCATATAAAACATCTTCCTCTAGCATTGCCAGTTTTATGATTAATCATATTACAAGTTACTAATAACAATTCTATATGTAGGTCATTAACACTTGATTTCTGAGAAAATTGCTAATGTAAACGAGGAAAATAAAACGAGGAATCTCGAAAGTAGGTCGAGTTCCCCGCTCATCGAGTAATATCGAGGCTGAAATAACAAAATGTTTGTCAGAGTTAAGTAACCATTGGCATGATGGCACGAGTGTTTCAATTTACCCGCTGTTTGTATTAAATTATGTGTTCTGGAATAAACCAAACCCGAAAACTATATATGAAGGCAGACGCAATGAAACGGGTTCCATGATTTCGAGAAACGACTCTTAAAAAGACAACCATATTATCTCCACAAGCATACGTCTAGATATATAAATAATATACTTCAAGAGTATATCTTAAGTTCGGGTATATTCGAGGTCGGCGACCGAGTATCAGTGGAGATAAGCCAACGACAAAATGCTTATCGGCTGACAAAGGAAGCCTTTGTTTTCAACGCATTTGACACGAAATAGCCGCAGTGATTAGATCAATCACGCACGCGGAGAATTTAAAATGTTTAACTGCACTTTAACTAAATAACGTTAGTATACATACGATACATATAACATTATTTATAATTGAAGTGGTCACACCGACAGGGCCTCATCGTCGCGTGACCAGATCTCAGTAACGAGCAAAAACTAATACGACATCCGAGTTGATCTGAGATATCGACGGAAAAAACGCCGACAAGTACTACTTGTAGCGGAACTGTATGGTACAACATTAGTGATTTAGAATAAGTACGACAATTTAGAACGCTAAGTACGGCCATTTATAGTGGCATTCCAGCAAAACGGCACAGCAGAACCGCAGTAGAATTCTGAACACATAGATAACTGTAGTCATCAAAATGGAACATTTAAGAATAGAATATATTTCGTCTGAATATCGGTGGAGACCGAGGAGATTTATAGCGAACGTAATTAGGGACAGAATTTGCAATTCACGCAAGTTACGATGAAAGGACTCGCCACACAACAATGTGAAACGGTATTCGGGGGTAAAAGTGATGTGACAGAAATAATCGTTTGTGGCGGCAGTCGGCGCATCTTGTTTTCGTGAACTGTGTCATGGGCTCGGCCCACGCGCAGCGGAAGGTCGGCCGCCCTCCGCGCCGGTACATTACTCAATAGTCTGCGGCTTGCCACTGAAAGCCAGCCCAGAAAAAATCCATAACTCATCCCTAAGCTCCGTTATGTTTTGACGGTCAACTTCGCAGTTTTCTTTCACTATAGAAAATTACGCCGTAGACGTGACGTAGTTGGTTATTTAAACGTAAGTGGATAAAATGAGCCTACCCAAACAAAATCCTGAAAGAAATTACAAGCTTAACAAAAACCCCTATCTAGAACCGCACGAATTTTTGTGAGAGGCATACACGAGTAGGTACCCACCCGCTGGTAGCGGGGAAATAATAATCGGTGCTGTCAGCATGATGGATGGACCTGCAATGACGAGGCGTGGTAGATATACAAAACTTCCCCGACCCGCCTCCTTCGTCCCTTTCATCCTTTCAATGCCGTTAGCGTTCAGCAAGAACTTGAACTGAGCGCCTGCTAATCACCTCTCTTATACGCGATACTCATTTACCTTCGTATTAAAGGCTTATTGTACCGAAAAATGTTTAACGGTTCATGGTTTGTTTAGGTTCCATTAATGTTTTATCCTTTGCAATTTCAACACATGCCAGCTTGGAAGTCAATTTCCTTAAAAAAAGTGATAAACTTAACCCAAACAAGACAGAAATTAATTTTAGATGCGCACCAAAATATGTCATTGTTTTGAAAATAATCACAGTAAACATTTATTTATAACTGTTAGACTTAACGAAAATACTAAACAATCGTGAAACTAAATTAAAAACCCACTCCGGGTTGCTGCCGCCCCCGTCCTAAGATATACTCCCAAGGCAGCAATTCCCTTTTGCGTTACTGATCCGCGGGCGGAAAAAAGCTGCCCCTCCCTACCGATCTCCTGAGGCCTCAATGAGTTTAGTGAAATTCCTTTCTATAAGTATCTAAGAAGATTTGACAATTCAATATAGACAACATTCCTGCAGTGTTCCTATTAGTATTGATATAATGAGCGCACCTACGCCGCCTATCTTGATTCTCAATAGATGTGGGAAACACGGAAATCTTTGTTCAACGTCAGCACGCACAAAGAATTGCCGAGGACATAGTTTTATTATACCCGGGCGAGCCGAGCGTAATTCATCATCTGCTTCACTAAAATAGCACTTGTCTAAGCGGCATTGTTCAAATTCGGCAGCCAGCCAGGTAGGAAGGTCGACGACATTCGCACGAATATCATAAAGCAATACTTGCAACCTATAAGCGATGTCCAATCTATATTACGTCCAGATTTGGAGGCTACTACTACCATTGCGAAACAGTGCTTCCATTCAATTAATATAGCAGATGAACCTATGATTTGTTGAAAAGCTATGAAGATAAGTTCCCACGTCCAACCTTCAAGAAAACCTGTTGCTGTTTATTAATCTTATTAGACATCACAATGCAACGGTTGAGTTAACGAGCACAGAACACCAATTGGAATTCCATATTGAGAAGTTTTATTGCTGCCGCTACTGTAACAAAATACATTGTTAGCGCATTTGCAATCGCTCCGAGTAGTGATAGCTAGGTAGTTAGCGAGAGCAAGAGCATTCCTCCGAGCCGGGCGGACCGGTTCCAGACTCAAAGCTGCTTATGGTTGGACCAGATATAAATAGATGCGTTGCAGACCATCCATCTCAATGTTCAGTTTTTAAATAATGTAGCATACAACATTCCTGCCACATTTAGACTTCAATCTAGGTATACGTGATGGGTGAAAAAATAATCTAAGTACAAAATTAAAGAACCTCGAAAATATGTACAGGATACGAGTAAGTATGTTCTTTCTTCACGAAATGAGTTGCGATGCGTCTCACCCACAATTTAGCGGGTATTTTGCCTATGTCAAGTAATTAATAGCAATACTGATTTAAAAATGACATATTGTGTTGTTATAGCAATTTATCTATCCGTAGACAACTACATATGACCAAGACAATAAGCTTGAGCCATAAACCAATCTAATCAATGCAACAAGCAACAAGTAATCTGATATGGAGTGACGGACTGTTGCTGGACTATCCAATAGAGAAGGAGGCGGTTCGCTTGAGATTTATTACTTAATGGCTGATAGGGTAGAAAGAAACATTGTCAATAAAAATATTTAATTTCTCTACAAAAAATAAACTACCCTCCCTTACAGAAATGAACAAATCTCTACATCTTTAAACTGTCGATGACATAAACCAGAGGGGCTGTGAACTCCACGACTTTGTGTCATACGGCTGTTGCATAACGTACCACGTGGAAAGGAGAGCGTTGACCTCGGCTGTGACGCTGATAGACTACCACTATCAAACACACACCTGTAGCGAGATAAGAGCGATATTTCGGTGCACGATAACCTTATTCGACACACAATGAACGCAAGCACGAAAACACTTGAGCAATCAAACCGAGCAACGTTAAAATTTCGAGTTGCAATACCGAGATGGCCTTACTCAACCATCTCTACATTCTACGTCTGTGCTGGGGTCACCCACTTAGGCCGTCGCCGTCGGTTAGCAATTCGTTGCATAAGCGACCTAGTAATGTCAAAGGAGGTCATTGTCGCGATCGACCGCTGCCATCGCAGGTAGAGCTGGCTAGTTGCAGGTTAGATTATAATATCGATTGAACCTCAGTCTCCTTCGGCGTGTCTGTGAACCCGATGTAAATAACCTGAGGCGCTTGTACTGTAAACAACTGACGCTGCTTGCGTCAATCGCCTGCACGCCGCCGCCCGTAGCGTTGCGGCCGCGGCCCAGTCATTGATGTGTTCGTTTGACTTACTGTTGTACTATTTTAAGCCTGAACAAGCATTAGGGAGCGGAAAACTTAGAATCGGAAACATGACGCAATGCATGTTATTGGTTCGGAAGAATGGTTTCGTCATTACGTTGTGATTGATGACGTTTCTTTTTTATCTCATTCATACCTACACATGGATTGTATAGCTCGGTCTCAGTTTACACAAGCAACTACGGAGCAAGAGTCAAATGTATGGAAATCAAATTCCTATTTGTGAACTTGCCGAACTGTTTACACAAGGACACTTGCTATTTGTTTACCTGCGTATATCCTCGTATAAGCCGATCATTATTTCCGCTATAAAATGACAATAGTAACGTGTCGTATTGAATGGAATGGAATTATTGGTCGTTCGTCTATATCCGTATTTGTCAAAAATGTTGACCAAACGTGTTGAAAGTTTAAAAAAATATATCAATTCGCGATCGTTAACGCCTAGATCGAGCGCTGAAGACAGGTATGATATAGTATGATCGTTCTGAGACTGTGAGCAATGAAGATGAACACGCGAGTCGTAAATTGAATAACACAAGACGGATTCTTATTGGCGAAGACATCGTGCTGTCCATTATACTAAGAACTCGTTTCATTGCGAGATATTAATAGATTATAAAAGCCATAGAAATAAATTTAAAAAATGAATAGCCAAATAAATGTTGGTAGACGGAGTAATGCACCTCTGGTGCATAGCTGGCGTAACGACTATCTTTAAAGTAAGGTGACCTAAATGATAAGATTATTTCAATACCCGACTACATAGACGACACACATGCACGAAGTGTGGATGTGTGTGTGAATTTGCGTCGAGTTCGCTCGTACAATGACATTATCGACCTTGACTAGTTACTGCCTCGTATATCAAGATAGCTTGCACATGTGTGTGTGTGCGCAATAAGGAATGTGTAGCCAACATAAGTATTATTCGCCCGAATTGAAATGTATAGCGCGATTGGTGCAGCGAAGTGGTTATAAAAATAATTTAGTGGTATCTGTAGTTGTTCGGAGTGTAGGCCCACGTCTGGTCGACTTGATATAGAACAGTTCAACACACGATAAGGTGAATGCCAACGCACAATGCACCGCGATGCACAGCCACCAAGGCCAGGCGGCCAGAATTATCACAAGTGCGCATATACTTATATATACTTACCAAGAACTAACATAAAAAAAACAAATAATAGATAATGAGCGACATGTTTTAGTAATGACATTGAAAATCTGCTAGAAACAGCGCCGAGCCACAAACGGATTCCAAGTGGCCATAACCAATAAGGTCGATTTCTAGCCACTTCATGAAAAGTACTCACGTATTACGTAATTTCATTAGGCATATCCACTTTTCGTAATCTTTGAATTAGCGTTTGCAGTAAATAAATTAGGTACCAATTACGAAGATGCGAATCATTTGTGAGAGCAAGCTAATAAGTTTATTTTATTTAATTTCAGTAAAAATTATTGCCTGTAATGTTGTTATTGGCGTATTATGATTTGTGGACGAGCGTGCGTGTGCCGATTATGAGGATGTTTTGATCCGTTGTGTTACTAGTAGTAATAATATAGAGGTCAAATAATTTAAGCGATACGTACGACGATTGAACTGAACATTATTTATTGTGCGAGTAACGGCTAAGATCCGTTTAATACCGATAAAAAAAATTGTTTTACCCGTTATCCTTGTTGACAATCTAAAGTTGACTTTTAAAACACATAATTAATCGTCGACAAGAAAATATGCTATTCAGTTGAATAGATTAGTTTTTCAGAGGCGCAATCAGTAAACTTGTATCGCCAACATGGGCAGTTTTTTATTAGCTTTAGCTTTAAACGTCCGAGCTTGATTTAATGTTAATAATATCTCACACAGACAGATGGTTTTTTACTTTTTTTCGTTGAGAATAGAATTACAAGTTTAAATTTAAATCAGTTATTTTCCTATGTCCTTACGTGTCGTATGTCAACGTACTGGCCACGAACAGGTTTACAGCTAAGTTTATGAAACAATTACCAAACTTTAACTGTGAGAACAAAGTTCACACGTCATAATAATAGTTAGGCCGTCGCCCCCACACGTAACACTGAATTATTTCATTTACTTATATATATAACAGAATACACACTATTATATATTCTAGGCCACATCATTAATAAAAAAAAAGCTGGATTTTTAAATTGTTTGTTTGAAATGTTTTATCGGTTTAGGTAATTAATCAAAGTTTCTTAGAAATAAAGTAATACAAAAAACAATATTTATTTTAAAATTGTTGTAAGTTACTAAAAAGTATAATAAATAATCAATACTTCCTTACTTTAAATTAATCTTTGGCTGCTGCCGGTAATGAACTATTGGCGTCATCTTAAACCAATGCGACACGATCGCGTAATACGTTTTTTTTACAAATGGCGTTGAGTAGGTTCGCCTTGCTATTACTGATCATGAGGGGTGTCTATGCCATGGTATTATTTATATCCAGGTGTGGGTAGACCTCCAGGATTAGACCAGGATTGCGGAGGCGGGTACATCATCCACACCCGAGTCCTATGACTCTACAACTTGTTCTCCCAAGGCGACTTAGTGTATGTAGAGTCACGTACGGCCAGTGCTTATTTATGAGAGCGCTGTCAATTCTACCGAGCCAGACAACATACAAAAACGTCGCCTTGAAATCAAAGAAGCGCTGCAAAATTGTTCTATGCACAAAGATCTCGTTAAATGCATTTACAACAATGACTCAAACCTCGACTTCAGGATATAATTTATTTTTTTATCACACTCCTTGTGCAACGCAGGTGGGTAGGTAGGTATAATCATAGTCATTTTACTTGACGATGACTGTGCGTAAACGTAGATTTTTATTTCAGCTATTTATGGTTCAAAAGATTATGAAATCAAAACCGAAGCATTCGCGCTATCGACGCTGTAAGTAAATCGTTTAAGTTTAAAAATAACTAAACACAGAAAATCACGTTGTTTAACATGGGTTTGTGAGGCAAAAGCATGGATAATAAATTGTAATTATTACAAGGGGTCTTATTAATACAAGACGGCAAAATTAACTAAATTTCATGATTGATCAGCAATGCAGAGCAATGATTTTGCTATGCTAAAGGCACTAATGGTTTGTTTTTTTCATTATTTAAGGGGCTTTGTTGCGTTAGCGATCACATCGACTCGTAAGGACGAACATAAATCTTAAATTCAGACAACTCAACTGACTAATTTATACGAATGTCTTACTTGTTCCGAGGACAGACTAGGTAAGATACTGTTACCTACATCCAACATTTTATTGAGGTTAAAGAGTAACATTCTAAGGTCCAAGTCCCGAGTAAATTATATCAGGACATGTTGAAGGTCCTCAATAACACATAAGGATGAGCAGTTGGGGAAAGGTTTCTATTATGTCATGAAAAACTCACTCATAATCGTTCAATTCTACACGATGTAGCTTAAGTCGATTTATAGTGTCGTACAATGACGCTCAAATTCACGGCCCGTTATGAACAGAACACTCGATTTTAATCAATACTCGTGAGATCCGTTTGGGATACCTATGTTGAACACAGTTTTGGTACTCAACAATAACAACTTTGTTTAAAGTTAATCGATTAGTTTAAGATAATATCGATAAGTATCTTGTCAATTCGGTGAACACAACTTATCTACTTTGTCGATTTAAGTTTAAACGAAATTGTAACAACGAAAACGTGATACCATAATATTTAATACCCTTGTAAAGTAGATTATGTTATCGTAATTTTCCTTATGACCCATAGTCATAAGGAAAATTACGTAATATAACTTGGTATAGTACAAAAAAATCGCCTCAATAGTAAGTAAGTAGGTACCTACATTGCAGTCGTAAAAACATTGTTAAATGCGAGCTGCGATAAAGTGTTGGTTTACTATGACATTCAAACACGAGTTTTGCGTCTAGATACTCAATCTTAAAGGTGCCTACAATGGCCGCATCGAGTCGAGATAATAGGAGTAACAAGCGACGCGATCGCAGCGCGCGCGCAGCCGAGCGGGGCGAGCGCTCGACCGCAGATCCGCCGCTATGCCTCTTCCTAGACTCACCGCATCGTCACAGCTAAACCATCTTATCTAGCCTACTAGGTTATTTCACTTTTCTAATAAAATCTTTTTCAAGTTGTTACTGACGTAATTATAGTTTGTTTATCAACCTACCTATGACATCACTGTGCTGAGTAATCGTGATAAGTTGCTGTCGAATCGGCATGGAAATGTGTTAAGTGACTTACAGTCGACATTATTCCTTGGGTCGAACCCCTGCCTGGCACATTATACTATCAAATTATTGTGAAAAAGTCACGAGTGACGCGCGTCTGTCCGTTTTTTAAACAAGAATTTCCGTGTCAATGAACTTGGATTTAGAGATTTACTTACAACATCCGTGAAATTTCGAAAAAATCCCCTCCGCACATACATTTGAAGTGCACCACTTCGAATCCCACTAAAACATTTTTTTATATATATTTATTTCACATGGCTCACTAAAGAACTTAAAGGTTTTTAGAGATGGGCGTTTGTGATGGAATAAAAAATCATTACTTAAACATACTATATCCTCATACAATAGAAGGCAGTTATTTTTCAAGAAAACAGTTTTTTTTCAGTCTAAGTTGAATGTTTAAAGTGGAATAGCACTTCACATCTTTACATCAGTGCGGTTCAAATTAGTTCGGGTAAGAGGAATGCTCCGTCAAATTAACATGGACGTATCCCGTATTAACTCGGGTTACAAAATCATTTCCAATATTCAACAATCGATAATTAAATTAAACCAACTCCTTATTCGAGGGGTCGCTAACAATAAAATAGTCACGACTTATAAAAGCCGCGTGCTTAGAAATGGGGATCAGGCAGACCATTAGATAATACAGTCAAAGGGTTGCCAAAAACGCTATTATTACGAAATAGCTGACCCTCGCGAGTGTTACAAGCAGCTGCAAGGTTTATTATACAGTTTAATATTATTCTAACATTATAGTAGGCTTGCTACACAATCCGCAATCGGGTTTATCACATTTACATGCTAATTTCAAAGACATATTAAATGAATGGAAACGTACGTACTGTGCTGAACGTATGTGCTGAATTTTCGGATGATATGCCAAATATTAAACGGTCTTTTAAAAAATAAAAAATAATGTTATCAATATATTGGTATATATATATTAAAGTACCAAATACCTACTCACTTAACATTCTAGATACTTTTAGAACTTACGGAGTAGGTAAGTATTAATTAATAATTATTACAGACCCGAAAATAATTCAGGCACAGTCGGGTAAAAAGATCATCAAAATAAAGAAAATGTATATGTGGCTTTTCTGGTACGTAGTTGGCTGCACACAGCGTGAAAACCGAGCGTAAATGGTACCGAATAATTCGCCAGAATATTCGGTTCGGTATATGTTCGGTATTCGGTGGCCGATTATCCATGTTCGGCTCATCTCTAGTACCTACCTACGTTAGTACTCCAAGCACAATCTTTTTTACGTACCGTGTCAGTAACGTAACTTCTTCCATCCCTCTCACACCATAGATTTCTTACGTAAGTATGACACTGACAACATGTTTTCTCGATGACGTAACGATTTCATTAGAAGCTCTTGCTTACCCTACAGATCTTATAATATGATGTTACGTGAACACTCTTGTGCTACCTATTAACTGTTATATAACACGTTTTATTAAAAACAAATGAAGTCATAAGCTATCACTTCGGTATTGAAAGAGGTCACCGACCCGTATGATTAAGGCATCATCAATCAACCATAACATAACTACGCAGAGGGTATCGCATTTCGTAAGTACATAATATACATACGTTAGCTTACATACAAAAGGACGATATTATAAATCTTATTACGGCATCATGTTCTAAATTACATTCGATTGTTATAGACATCTATGTGTTGGTTACAATTTGATATGCAAGATCAAATTAAATGGTGGCTAAAACGTCACCAGTAAATAATTAGAAGTAATAACAATAGCTACGAGTGCAGATGTAATCAAATCAAAAACCTTTTTCGTGCTTCGACATTTTTTTTTATATCACAACTGTCAAATCGGCAAGGTCTCAGCGAGGTCCGTAACCCTTTCGCCGCGCGCGATAAACGAAACGATTATTCAAATTGAGAAACAAACCATTTCCGGCTAGGTGAACCGGTCAGTACCTATTTAGTGGCATGAAATAATTAGTGGTATAGTACACGGTGGCTGGCTTCTCGACTATTTATATGCGAGGTGTCAAAAAACGGCTGTGACCTTGGCGCCCCCACGCGGACGCGCCGATACATTCACCTCAGGTGGGGCCCGTGGGGTTCAGCGCTGTACCCTTGGCGTAATTCGCGAATAGTAAGTGTCGTAACCACTGTCGGTTCAAGTTGATAACCGTCACCTATTAGCCTACATACATTTTGTGTCAGCGTATTTTTTTTTAATTTGGTCACTTTTATATAACTTCATGGGTAAGAAATAGTATCTCGTAGATGTGGCATTTCTATACTATTATCTGCAAATCTTATATTAAGTAGGTAACACGGCTAGTTATGGATGGTTTCCAAATCGAGATTTATACTAAGATGATTACATATTTTACAAATAACTAGATAACATTAATCAAATCAAAATTAGGTATTGTCGCTCGATATTTTATTAGATATTTTCACATAACTTTTTTAAAAGTAATTTCACTAAACAATATTAGTAAAGTAACTATCTACCTACCTTATCCAGTTCAATTTCGCAGTACCTACTATCAAAGGAATGAAATAAAAAAATCTATCAGTGAGCAATCAGTGTAGGCGTGGGTAACCCGTATAAAATATTACTTAGACGATATTTCATTCAATTGAAATCTAATGGGCTTATTGTAAAAAGTTGCTCATAAAGTGATGGTGGGTACTAAAATTAATCATAAGAGCATTTCATTGGAATCAGCCAATTGCTAAATAACGGCAAAAACTAAAAAAAAAAAACTAAGTCTAACAGAGGCCGCGACTATTACAAAATTCTAGGGATGTGCCGAATATGGATTTCGGTTAATATTCAGTACATCAATCGTATATACGGTCGAATATCGCATAATTACCGAATATTCGGCCCATCCTTAATAAATGATTCATTATTCATTTTGTCTAATACTTCATGCAAACGTAACTTCTAAGGAGGACATTATATTATCATGAATCTATGACACATATATTCTATGATACTTCAATTTAGACATGTCAATCAAATATTAACATAAAAATAGCATAGGTGTATCGATAGTAAACTTTGATTATTTTATGAATATTTTCTAGAAGTGGGCAATTTATTCAAACTTCTTTCTGAAAATCAATATATTCAAATTAATGAAGTAGGTTGGCATTGGCCTGACACTTAATAGGTATTATTATTAAGTACAGAAAAAAACGTAACATTTACCATTAACCGTTTATCGCAAGTTATTTTGATGGATTAGTTAGCTTGTTAGAACTACAAGCTAGTTCTTTATAGGTATTAAGTTCTTTGCCCACTTTAATAACGCTAGAGTTAATTGTATAAAAAAGACTGTTCCCTTGAGAATAAAGCAGAAACTTTTATTATAAATGTAAAACCTTATCAGATATCTAATAATGTTTCTAAATAATATTATTTTTCAAGCTAATTTAAACTTAGGTAGTCATGGAAAATATTATGTAGGTAGGTACTTGTCTATGGACAATAATGTATGAAAAATGCCCTATATAATATTCTTTATGGTTTTCTCTCTCTCTTCTCTATGGCGCCACATTGCCATTGTTTGTTCTAAACAGTGTGCAGAGTATTTAATAAAATTATAATTGCATAAACCTCAAGAAGTCTATAATTTCCACCCCAGGGCCCATGGTATATTTACCAGGCTAATCTAATAAACGAGTAAAGATGTGAAACAGCATCATCTCAATAAAAATGCCCGCATCACGCGTCATTTGGACCAAATGCGTCAATGATCCACCTCCGGAGCCAGGGCGAGCGGCGGTAACCGCCACAGATAACTGTTACATGCGGGCATAGAAACGTTAAATATCTCAATTCGCATTAACGAAGAATAGGCAGTATACTATTATTGAATTTAGTTTACTCACTTTATTAAAATAGATCATAAGTACCTACTAATTCTTTCATGACCAGATTGTGAAAGAATTATCGAAATATATTCATCGCTCAAAATATAATAGCAAGTAGTGGAAGAGAGCGGAGTCATGCTCTATCTCTGTCGCTCTCACACTGACTTATGGCGGTGACGTCACAGCCCTGTACACAGCTCACAGCTTTGTACTGTTTTTTTTTTCTTTTAATTTATATTTTTATCCATTTTAGAGTTATTCCGCTGTAGAGTAGTATACAAAATATAATGCAAGTGTCTTCTGTATTTAATCATGGTTACACTTAGTCATTAATTTTATAGCATAAACTAAAAATAAAAATGATGTTAAATCATTTCGCATTGAGAAATAACTATTCAAATGCAAGAAATAACTTAACTAAAGATTATTTATAATGTGCCATTACACCTTATTCACAACTCATTTGACAGATAGGCACATACAATTGAGTAGTAAACGCAAGAAGCGCGAGTGACAATGTACAAAAATCTATAAAAGACATGACCACAGAATACCTAATAGCACATGACATCAATGTGCGTATGCCAATTAACACAGAGATGAACAAATAAACGAGATCTAGGAACGACATTGAACACTCTCTGACAAACTGGGGAGGGACCCTGGTTGGCACGCTCGTAATAGCTTCGCACACATTCCTAATGCTAACCATGAATCCTTTGCATCAAGTACCTATTCGATTCAGAGGGTTTGGATATATGTACGTTGTCATTCGAATTTATGCCGACTACGACTCTATGAACGATAGTTAACGAAAGCTACATAGCTTATACGATCAATGTAAGCAGCGACCCCAATTTCTCTGATGGGTCAGTCAAATACAGCTGCAATATGAATAGCACATAATTAGCTGAATAAAACGTTGCCAGATAATTTGGTTTTTTTTTCAAGATGTTTTGTTTGAAGATATGAATGTCCTCAGAAAATAAATAGAGTAGGTAGGATTGTTTGAGTCATACTTTATACCTGGGAAAGTATATTGAGAAATAAGTGGAATAAATTATTAAGTATCAGGCAGACTTCTACGGCTAGGCACCTTGCTACATCGATCACATAGAAGCTACAGTTCAGCTGAGACATTCATTTCGTTCTTAGTTTGAACAAAGGCAAAGAACCAATCGTTGCTTACACAATTTTCTAGAGAGCTGATTCTGAATGCTTAATTATGAACATAGATAATTATGAAACGCCTGTAATTACCTAGATGTACAGAGCGTACTAGGCACGTGAAACTTGTTTTTACCGCATGGCTGGCTGTGCGTTGAAGAAAGTGGAAATCTTGAAGGGGTGACGATTTTCAAATACCTACCAATCGCAAGTGTTGTTTAGCGTGATACCATAGATATTGTGATACTCTACTTATATTCTAATTCTTGAACAATAAAATAGAAGAACAAGAAACTCTCCAAATCATTGCGTGTGGTGTCTGTGAGAGCTCTTCATTTCAGACGTCTCCATTTAAAACGAAGAAAGTAGAGCCGAGAATTTAAAATGTAACATCTTTTATTTTGTAACACGCTCACATATAGGTAATATGTACCTATATCATGCGCATACGTGTCTTGTCAAGCGATGCGATTTACCATCAGAAGTGGTGTGGAAACCGGTCGGACCGGCGCGACGGAGCCGTTCGGGTATCCACTGCATCCAGTCATCTTAAATCTTTTTTTATTTACAGTACCTACTGTGTTTACTTGAAAAAATAAAACCATTCCAAAATATTATTTTTGGTACCCGGCTTTTAAGACTCATTCGACGAAAAGATTGTCCCATTGCCGGCCTCAGACGAAGAAATAATACATACAGACGGAGTGTCATAAACTTCATACGTATTGAAGCCCAAAAAGCCAAGCCGATTTGTATAATACACGCGAATTACGACCTTACGCTAACTACACAGGAATTCGCGTGTTCACCTAAATCGGCTTGGTTTTTTGTGATTCAATATTTTGTTAGCGACACTGCGTCTACTTATTATTTCTTCGTCAGAGTTGCCAGACAACAATTTTAGAAACTATTATTTGGGGTTATATTCATTATACGTAGGTATTTAGGGTTCCGTACCCAAAGTGTTCAAAAGGAGCCCTATTGTTGTGCTAATTTTATCTGTCCGTCTGATTGACAGAAGCATCCAGCTTCTAAATGAAATTGCTGGTACGGACGGGACGGGACTAGAAATTCAAGTGCTGGGTACCTACAAGGTTGGCAGTGAGCTCCTTAAACTTGATTATGTTCAGAGCCAGTTGGAGCAGCCTTAATACCTATCTGTCAACTCCATAATGTATAAAGCCCATCTTAAGCACGCTCCACACCTTCAAATCCTTACCGATCGGATAGCAAGGTGTGGAACCTGTATTTCCTCTTCCGACTTTAGTTAGGACAGTCCCTACCTGTTCACTATAAAGTTAAGCCTTGAAACTACGAAAAAAAAAGAATAATTTTAATGCAACTTCCCAAGGTCTAGACTCGGCAACGTTACAAGTTAGGAGATTAACAGATAGCTCATGTTTTTGGTCATTTGTTTTGTCCATAAAAATGTCAATTATGTTGCTATTTTAGTGGCAGCAGTGGCAGCACTGTATGTTGAATATAGAGTTGTTTTTTTCTTTGTACCTATATTGACAAATTGCTTCTACTTCCTTTAGATTTCTTGATAGGTATGTTACGAAAATAACTCGCTTTGGTGAATGATAAGAGGGTGCGAGCCCTCCCGCCGGCTATCCCCATAGCGCCTTCCCATAGGCCTCCCTCGACGATTGATGATAGATTAACTATTGTGCGCTTCTAGCGTTGTATTCTTAGTAGGGACTGACGTAGCTACAATATTGTGTTTCCCATATGAGACAAATAATACAATGCTATTAATATCTTAGTAGTGTGTCGTTACCTAGATAGGTAGGTACATCCTAGGCAAGGTCATGACGTAAGTAACAAATCATCATAATGCAATAAACACAGATAATAACCGTGCAATAGTAAAACTATACATGTGACTCTTAAGCTTCTTCTAGTTAAGTGTTTCTTGTGTGGGATATAAAATCAAAGTACGTAGGTATAAGGTAGTTACTATCTCAATAAATAATCATCATTACGCCTGTCATAATCTCAAATCGTATCTGTTAAATCCATTCAGTTCAGCAGCCGATCTAAATGTAGGTAAACAAACAATGCGATTGTGAATGTTGTAAGGGCAAGGAGACATCGGCTCTTACCGCCCGGTCAAGGTATCCGGGCCAAAGGTCGATGACAGCTGCGCGGCTCGACGCTGGCGAGCGCTACGCTTGCCGCCAAAATATTTACGCAATCTTTTTTGCAATTCAAAAATCGAACGATTTTTTTAAATACCAATAAAAAAATAGGGACAACACTAATACATTCTAAAACGTTTGGTTTACTAACCTGACGACATAGACTCATTTTCTGACTTTGGTGTCGTCGGAGGCATGGGCAAAGGCATCGGCGGCAATGGCTGTGTGGGCTGTGACTGTTGTTGCTGCGGCTGCTGCTGCTGTTCCATGCTGCACGTGCCCAGTAGCGACTGTGCCGTGCTGTACGTAATCCCGTCATCATAGCCCCATAACTCCAGCCCACCATATTCCGGCGAAGCCAGCGATTCCGGCGACATAACCATAGCCGCCGGCAGTCCTAGTGCCGAAGACGACGTCACCTCTGATGAGCTCTCCTCGAGCATTCGTAGCGTCTGGAAACCTCCGTTGTTATACCAGCGGCGTCTCATGACTGCGAGCGCGTCATACGGTCCGGTATCCACAACCACCGAAGGACATCCTCCGGAGTAGGCTTTCACTTCACTTTTTTCTCGCACAAAACTATCTAAACGCGACTCTATGGACATGCACACTACGCACCGTTCCAACCGAGACGAATTGACCACTATAATCTCAAATTCTCGATCGTGCAATCCAATGGGCTCGAAGTGTCGGAGCGGCGACAACTTTTTCTAGTCACAACACAATCCGTGCAACAGGTGAGAGGAGCACGCGTGTTCCACGAGTTCGTCCGCTGATGAGGAGACGGGGTTAAACGCGTCGTTTGAGCCGGCAGAGACAAACACGTTGCGCGCGCGCGACCGTCGTCAACGGAGTACGTAGAGCGAGCGAACGAACGACGCGGCCGCTCTCACTACTCACTGCCACGGTCGCGTGTGACGTCACGGCGCCCCGCACGCCGCCGCCGCACCCCCCGCCGGCCCACCGTGCCCCTCGCGCAGTCGTGGCACAGAAAGTGGTGCTACAGACGACAGAATGTAGCGCGCCGATAAAACACCCTCAATAATTTATAATGACTGGCTCTATTAAAACAACATTTATTTCGCGAATTATCAAATAGGAATCTTCTCTAATATCCTGTCTGTAAGCTAGCAGGTAATATTATGCCGATGCCTAAAATGTGTGGGTTATACCTACTGTTGATACTGGATACCCATTTAACATTAAGTGAGTAGCACTATCTTTAAACTTGAGCTTGCCTATGGGTCCACCAGGTCATATTATTGTGGTAAGCACCTAAGTACTTAAATGGCCCTAGGGTAACTAGACCTAGTTTATTAACTTGTACTTACCATACTTATGTAGGTTGCGTTCTAATCGCGAATAATGTTGAACCAACCATCAGATGCTGACTAATTACCTAAGTACCCACCTACCACTATTATCTAATCAGTCGCAAATCTACGATGAACAAATGCTTACCTAATAACCTAGACCTATATTTCAGTAGACGCCCTTAATAGATTGATAAACATAACCCAGATCGCGTAATTTTCAGGTAACGTGGTGACACATTGACACGGATCGCCAGCCGATGTCCTCCAAAATCGAAAATAGTGCCGCGACCTAAATTGCACCATTCAGGTTATCTGACTCTTCGGCACCAATTTATTAGGTGTGGCGAATATTTATCTCCGAAATTACTCGCCGATATTATGTGTGTGTTTAGCGTATATTACGCTTCGTGATCGAGGAAATTGTGTAGTGTTTTAGTACGCCCAGCAATGTATCGCGATCGAGGTAGTGTGACGGTGGTTTAGGAGTACCTACATACCTATATAGGAGCAGCCGTGTACCGACTAATCACGCTATCAAACAATTCGCACAATGTGATTGTAAGGACCGGACCAAAATTGTGCCTGCCGCGGGCCTCGCGTTTTGTCGCTACGGGTCTAATAATTAACGTACCTAAACGGGGCAATACCTATTATTCGGGCGAGGCAGTACGACGGTTTGGCTTTGGCGAGGCATGCGCTGACTGAGCGATCAGAGATAACCTCGCAAGGTTACTCGATCAGTCAGTAGGTACGGATATTAGCGAGTGCGGTGCCATGGTTGTAGCGAGCATTCGCGTCACAGCATCACGTGTCAGCGCGGTGCGTTGACCCGCCAGTGTTTTGGAAATACACCGCCACCGTCCCCGGCATGTCCGTCATGCAATTAAAAAAACCTATTTATCTGCGTGTGCTGAAGCTATATTCTGTAAATGATTAATACATGACTTAGCGCCCATTTTACGCGTTAATACGTAGGTGGCAGACGATTTTTCTATTTCTCACAGTTGTTAAGATAGATATTTCACTTGTCGGAATATCTCACGCTCACCAATCGGCTGCTGTTTCGGTGTGATGTCATCATGTGACGTTTAATAAAATATGTATAATTTGAATGCAAAGCCGGAATGAGTATGCAGTACTTATTCGAGTTGTCCAAATAAAGAGAGAAGGCTGCAATTTTTTCTACTTAAACTATGCAAATATTGTACTTATATCATGTCGAAAATGAGTGATTACACAACGCGCTAAGTAACTATATTATTGATATAAGACGCGTCATGGATTGCGTCAAGTTTATTTTACTGATCAGATAAAATAAATCAAAAAATGTACGTAGAGTTACACGTATCTCTACAAAGGTTTATTAAAAAGAAAAGCTTTCTTCGACACATGTTAGATGTTTAGTTAACAAATTATGTGGACAAGAAAATAACGGACATGGGTAAGATTAAACATAGATGTCTTAAGATGATTTCGGCGTGCAGAAAGGCGTTTGGCATAGCATGATAGAGATAGGATTCTCCTCCAGCGCTTAATTTTAGTCATAGCCTACTCTTCCATATATAACAGTTAAAAAAAACAATTTTTACTTAGTGTAAGAGAAAGGTAGTTCGAAATAAGCCATACGATTTCGTTATAAAAGCGCGTTTGAAGCACTCTACGACAGAACAAATATCATAAATATTATTTGACACTACCACAGTTTTAAATGATTGAACTTCCATAACTCTGGTACAATCATTCGTGGTCATCACGAATAGTTTGCCCCTAATCGGATTCCACCCAAACCGGGGCCATTAGCATATAACTAATAAGACTCTACAGGTAGAGCCGATAAAGGATATAATACACTATTCCGAGTTATCCATCATCAATTATTATTAACTATCATTGCTGCTTATTTGACCCTAAAAATCGCATCTTCCTAGCAACCCAAGCTTTTCTAGGCTCTACATGTAACTAAATAAAAAAAAATAAGCGGGTATTCAAAACGTTTCCATGGTAACATATTATTTATGTTCTAAATAATTTTATTACTTACTTAAATATGTGCTTAAGTACCTAACACTTGTATTTTATATTACTTATGTAAATTTCATGGCGAATGTTTAAAGACAAGCAATATTTTTACCTTCCGATTTAACATCATGAGCTCTTACTTCGTAAACTCCAGTTTAGGAATGTGAAAGAAATAATTTCACTACGAACATTGAAATGATTGAAGATGGAGTAGTATATATATTTACATGAATGAAAACCAGCGTCTAACAAAACAATTTCGATTAAATTAGGTTCCTAACAAAATATTTAACCCCAAGTTAAATATTTTGTTAGGAACCTAACTGCTGATTTAAATAAATCAGCACGGTTGCATGGCAAAAAAAAAAAAGATTTGTGGGTTATAGGTATTGAAATTACCTTATTTGATATATGCCTAATACAAATTCCGTCGAATAAGTTGTGGATAGGGTTTTGGATTTTCAAGCTGGCCTAAAACCTACAAGACACCTAGTCTCACTCTTATGTTACAGGTGATTCCACAAAGTAAGTCACTGCTCCATCGTCCAACGGAAGTCCATCTGTGTAATCGGCCAAATGAGTATTGCCTAAAAACCAACCCAATGAGATAGTAGATAGGAAGAAGTCCCTAGCTATTTAAGAAGCATGAGAAGGTAACAAAAGTTGTTGACTACCTTTTTGTGTCTGTAAGAAATTTCAAAACCTGGGATTTCTTTATAGGCAAGACCGTGCAGTGCAAACTGTCAGCACAATGGAGTCGTGGCTGACCATTCGTGCGTGCAATAAAAACGCTCCATTGGTTCTTTACTCCCCCTGTACCTCATCCCCCCTCCCAATGTTTGTTCAACGTATTGCTCTCCCCTCCCCCATGGATCACAGAGTCTTGTCCACTATTAAAAGTATCAGTACCTGATTCTGCTTAGTAATATGTTCCCGGATATACCTCATTAATCATGTTCCATTGTTTAAACTCAACCATGTTGGGCACCTCGTTCTCACCGATACACACCGATTCAAGATAATGAGCTCGAATATTATGCCGTGATAAATTAAATAGTTGTCTTTTATTTTTAATCAAGTTAATTTTAGTTTTTGGAGACAACTTTTTTGGTACCGAACCTACCTAACGTAGTGAACTGGTTTAACCGATTCGAATTTTGGTTTTAATGATAGAATTAATGTTGCATGGTCTAAATGGTATTTCGAGCATGATTCGCCACAGCCTTGTCTTATATTCCGCCCGGTACGTACCAGCCCGACTATTGCATTTTTTTTGCTCTTAAGGTTTCCATTAAATGTAAATTAGAGATGAAATTGATCGATCTACAGTCTCCGTGCCAGTCAAGGTTACATTATACAATAGATAACTACTTGTCACTGACGTCACTCACAATGTTTTGTATCTTTTGAGTTCATTTCGTTGAACGTTCCGTCCGACCTAACGAAACAGCTTTTGTATATTTTATTATTAAATATTATCAAAAGCTTTTAAAGTTATCTCATAAATTGATCGCTATATTTTTATGAATGTTTGACCCAAACAAGATTTAAATTAAATTTATTCTCTTTTATGTTGGGCTATCATTAGTTGGGTATGTACGGATTTATAAATGGCGGTTTTTACGTACCAAGGAATGATTAATATAGCCGAGAGTTGGCTGTATGCCATACGATCCTTTGTTGTGGCTTTCGAAAGAAAGATGAATAACATCAAACACAAATTTAAAAATATTTGCCCACGGCCAACTTTAGAAATGGCAATGCGAGAGTAGTTATACTACCTTTATATATCATCACGACGCCGACATGGGCATACCGCACATGTTCAGTGGTTTCTTACCTGAAACAAGTAAAAATAAAATTAGGTTACATCACATTTTATGTTATCAAGAGCAGTTATAAGTTTTACAGGAGGTTTATCGTACTGTCCCGTTCAAATCTAGGTACTCAAAACTTTTGCATTTAGTGATCATAATAACAAGAAAGGTTATTTATCGAGTAAGATCTCCAAAGGATTCATAATATCTAAGTGTGGCTTTCTCGGTAGAGCGCACTTGAAGCAAACCAACGAGTTCGAGGAGTCACGGACCAGTCTGAATTTACCTCAAGTTGTTGCACCATTTAGAGCCGGCTGGGTGAGCGTCGTTGTCGTGTTTTTACTAGCGATGTGCAGGCGCATAAAAAGTGGACTGGACGCGGCGGAATGGTCCGAGCGAGCGCAATTAAGACCAAGGTCTCCGGGTTATCAAACCCGTGTCGGCGACTCGCGAAGCCGGCTGCGACTCGGTGCGGTCGCAAAAAATGTAGCGAATAATGAAGTCGATGGTATTAAAAGATAATAGCAGGGTTAACACGCCGGTTGCATATCCTCAACTGCCCACGTCGCGTCGCACCGGTCCTCGCTCGGCGCAGCGCTGCTTCGACACGGCAAGGCGACAACCGCGCCTAGACGCCTTACTCCACTACACCCTGCGGCAACACATGTAATGTGGGCGGAATAATACATGCGGGCGCCATCGATCTTTATGTGTAGCCTTCGTAGAAAACAATGTTTATGGCCGATTATAAAGCAAAACTATGCAGGAGTTTCCGAAGACGCATAGTAGGTCAGTGAATGCTTCTGGCCGTGGGCCATGCTAGCTGCAGGAGGAAGTCAAGGGTACGATGCGTCTATTGCATACGCAATGCTAAATCCTGTTCGTTGACTCCTATGCACTTGACAGCGACTGATGTCATTCGCGCCAATGTGACCTGCTAAGGAACCATGTTACCGTTCTTCGCAGTCACACGAACGCTTACATAATGCAACCTAGACAATGCTAAATCAAGTTAAGTGAACATGAACTGTGAGCAGAAAGCTTTGGCCTCACTTTCGCTTGAATGCATTTTCGCATTACGCTGTTCATAGGTTCGCATTCGAATGAGCTTAGAGCGTGCTGGGCATTCGAAGTAAAACCTTAAATTGTTGTGCAATAGGTATTATGTTCAGTGTGAAATGATTCATTGTAAGTCATTCTAGAGGTAAAGTTTCCAACTATTAATTTACGTGATGTAACTATTGAGTCCGAGCGAGCAGTGATATGAAATAGCGAGTTGGACGGAGACTTGGCTGGCCCGTAAGGCATTGATTGCCTTGGGAACCTAAAGCACGAGGTATTGAAACGTGCTTTGTGTCAATTACCACGAGGGTGCCTAGACACAAATATGTAACTGTTGTTTCTGATAACGAGGCTTAACGATCTCGAATGAATATACATTCAGGATGAATCAACATCAGTTATTAAAATCGACAAATATTAGCAAGAAAAAGGATATTATCTAATTTGGATTTTCGTATAATGTCTTGTTTTAGCACCGGTGTGTACGTAAGCGGATATTAATCATGATTAAAGTCAGTAAAATATTATAATTGGGTCCGGCAGTGCTTTACGACCTTATTTACGAGTTACTGAAGAACATTATTTTTTTGGCGAGAGGAAACTAACTTTATGTGTAATATCGATGTGTGTTTTGGGTGTTTGTACAAGTTTGTGCGAGCTATTTACTGCCGTTCATGCCAATAGCCGACACCGCGCACTGTCAGGAAATTAACGATATTATTATACGGCCTACCAACGATTGAAGAAGTAAATTATAAATTGGTTTTGTAGGCTAAACTATCTCGGTTTTGGGATATCCAAAAAGTTTAAAGCAAATATGCTTTCAGCCGAAAGAATCTTCGATGGACTAGTGTCGCAGGTGGTTTCGTCGCAACTTTTCCAACTTTATAGGTGAATTTACACCCTAAGACTTTGCTTTAAAGACTACCGCGTCCATATTAGTAACGTTCTTGATATTCCCACGAGTCAAAATAATTCATTCAGTGTCTGATAAAAGTACCAAAAACAGTGCAACATTATTACTGGATTCGAACTGCAATTGGGTCACAGAAACTACGATGCATTGGCGCGGGCGGCGCGGCGACCGTTGCTCGGTGCGCGTGAGTCGACTGCCGATGCAAGTGCACACTCGTTGCGTAATGCATTGTCCTCGTTGGTAACATTAGGTGCGATGACACAACGATAACGAATATTGGACGGTGTTTCCATGGAAACACGTTCCGCTATTTTTCATAACAGCCCCTTAGCAAATCTATTAATGCAACTCAAATCGGGACCTGAAGTCCGGTGGTACAAACTTGCGATGAAAATCAATTAAGGTCTGTTGCATTAATGGTTAATGGTAAGCCCCTCTGGATTTGTCGAAAGCTCGTAAGCTAGGCATAACACAAATTAAATTACCAACACGTCATCATTTTTTTTTCAAAATAGAACAATGTTACATGACTGTATTAAAATATTTTACATCAAGATAAGCGTGTGGAGCGATTTCTCACGATCACAGCGGAACAATTATCCCGCAATACATTTTCTATGTTTTTAAAAACATAGCAAAACCACCAATTTATTTCGTTGACACGAGCTGTGTCGACTGTCAGGGGAAACGTTGACTCCGGCATAGACGAGGTGGTTTTTGCCAAAAAGCACAAACTTGCGAGTTATAATAGGAACGGATTGACAGCCTGTTCGTCGTCTCCAACTTCCTTGCCAACTTTGTAATTAGATAAAAAAATAGCTCGTCTCTACATAAAAAAATACATGTGCGATAATTTGAACACACGTTCGTTGTAATTACTTTGAGATCATACTTCGTATTTAGACCCGGCAGATGGCCCGCAACTGTTAAAAGTGATCGGGCGTTTTGGTCTATCGGCCAGTTATGACATCAACGTCTTATGATAGGGCTTTTGCTATGAACATTTTTATGTTAAACACGTTCCATGATGAAAAAAATGAAATATTATTGTAGTATAAGTTCAGTATAGTTTTACTGTTAGCACTGCTATCTTAAACTTCCTAGAGGTCAAAACTCAAATTACAATGTCATATCAACGGTAAAATGGAGTCGTAACATAATGATAGCTGACTCCGAATTGCGCTGCGTGTATAATAATTATAATAGCTTTTGATACGTGCGTAGGAGTGCATTTGATTGTAGACGTCGATAAATAACGAAACCAACGATATTAGATACGCAGCAGTTGGAATAGAGTAGGAGTATTCATAAGATTTTTATTACCTTTTTTTACCAAAGTACAGTCTAAAAAATATCAAAAGTAATACATTATACAACAAAATCAATAATCAGATACCAACACAACACCATGGTCTAAACACAAAAAAAATCCCATTTACTTTTTGATTAGAACCAGACGAAAATATTTCTCAATAATTAGTAAGTGTTACGATAAACGGCATACCAACTAAACATAAAAAAAAACATTAAAGGCCGCCAAAAGGCCAAGTTCCTTGTAGTTCTGCCCATTCATATTAAATTACTCGTTCTATTATTAGAAAATGTGTATAACTAAAATCCAAGCGAATAAATAAGCTTCCGTAATATAACGAGGCTTGCTTTTGCAAAGGCAAGATAATTGCGGAACATAGTTAGACATCAGAGCAGACCACCGCGTAACATTGGTAACTGTACAAATTGAAGGTAATTATAGCTAATTGCGTGCCACGGTCATGGCCAATAAGCACCAATAAGCAATAACATGGGAAGGTGGACTGAAGGTCTGCATTTTGTACTAAGTTATTCATCTATATACCTACCTAATCTCTGGGTTATGAGAATAGTTATTTTATAAGCGTATGTTTTTTACAAAAACCGTCTCTTCAACAGTGAAGGAAAATTCTCTGGCGTAACTTCCATACCTGATAGGACATTATTATTAATTACTAGCTGTTGCCCGCGACTTCGTCCGCGTGGTATTTAACAAAGACAACCGTTGACAACAGCCTGCTCAATTCTGAGCCCGCGGGACGCATTGCAGGTTAATGCTATCAAACTTAATCAGGCGCTGCGCTGCAACATTGGTTTTAATTTTTTTTCGTGAGATCCTATTTTTTTTTTCTAAATAAAAGTAGCCTAAGTTACTCCTTGTTACATCAGCTATCTGCCAGTGAAAGTCCCGTCAAAATCGGTCCAGCCATTTCAGAGATTAGCCGGAACAAACAGACAGACAGACAGACAGACAGACAGACAGACAGACGGACAGACAGACAGACAAAAATTTTAATAAATGTGGTTTCGGTATAGGTAACGTGTATACATCCAAATGCAATTAGTAAAAAGCTGTTATTTTAATATTACAAACAGACACTCCAATTTTATTTATATGTATAGATGTATAGATTACATAATAGTCTATCATTATAAATGTCTTAATTCTAATCCATGCATAGTTTTATTTGTATCAATACATGATGCATATAGTCATCTCAGAATGTGACTCCTTCAGGACATACAAACGTGATGGTCGTACCTTTTGTTGTTATATAATATACACTTCATACAACTTTTGTATGAGTAATTATTACATTTCTTTTAATGGAACTACATCAAATATTTCATTCGCCAGAAGAAAATAACTCTTTGAGTAATTTACAATAGGCACTGTCGAGAATATACTTACCATATAATCTATTAAGGCGATTGCCAACAAGCGGTATACGGGTATACACCTACGAATGCTTGCCCCACATGCACTGGAACACCGCCAAGGCCTCGTCTAGTCATGGCTTTAGGTATTTGCTGAAATCTCGACATAACTGCGGATCATTCACAATTATAAAAAACCCAAACTGAGATATGAAATAATATAAGCAGATTTTTAAAAGAACCAGTCTAGCTTAAGATCGCTGAGATAGCAAAGTTTCATACTAAACCAGGATTCATTTGTCTTATTGGTTTGTTGCTTTGATTGTCTTTGTGGAAATGCAATGTAACAGTGAAGTAAGTAGAAGCCTTAAAACATATGTTATGTTCAACGATAACGGGTCTTACGAAAACATTTACCCTTAATCAATTTGATGAGTTGACTTTTGTAGATTTCTTTCAAATCATCAGTTTTCCTAATTAAAGTAGGTACACAATTTTCCGGACTAGCAATAGGTGTGTCCTTATTAACATCAATACCTGATACCATTGTTGATATATTTCTCCAGCAAGCACTTGTACTTACAGTAGCGATATTTGTCCATATTACTTTTAAAAATCTATAACGTTCAACTGATATATTGCCCACAACGCTAATATAAGTACGTTCACTTAAGAAGTTGTGTATATTTCATACGTTGTTCGGGTCACGGGCACGTCTTGGTGTATTTATAGCGTCGTTACTTGCACCAATGATCGGGCGGCCGACTGCGAACCGGCTGTACTACCGGCGAGCCTATTGTTCGCTAGGAATAAAAGTGGAATGGTCGCAAGCGCACCAGCAATACATGCACTTGTTTAAACTTCTCATTGCGTACGTATCGGTAAAACAATAACAAGTGAGCTTTACTGCCGCATTGCATTGCACGGAACAATTCTTTCTACATCTTTATACATGTTATAAATTTTCTTGCAAAGTATAATGTGCTACAATACTCCAGGTAGATCGCTCTAGCGCTTGGTCAGATTTTGGATGGGTGAACAGATTATAATATCTGAATATCTTCGTGCTTCGGAGATAACTTTACGTTGGAAAAGGAATTGTAATGTTATTGATTGTATTAATCCCAATCAATACATCTTCATATCGGTAATTTGCCAAATCAGAGTACACTGGAAGCCGACTATAGTCCGAAATGGAATGATTATTTATAGGTATGTGTTAAAAATTTTAAGCCGTGCGGCAACGCAAAGCAAGTGTTTGATATTTATGTATGTCTGTCAGTCTTATTGTCTGCTATATCTATAGCATCGTAGCCCCAGTATGGAAGAATCGATTTTAATGCGTTTACCTTTTGTTTGATAGCTAGATTTACTCATTGATGGACATACGTCTCTCATTTATAAGACCATCGGATTTTTTTTGAGATTATTTCTCCAGAGATGTTGGCTGTTGTCGATCCTCAATTTAGGGGCTGCGCCAAATTATACGGGACTTGTTATTACGGGTGACTATAAACATGTCTTGATGGCAAAACCATTTGACTTTTAATTATTGAACACGACTGACAATACTGCCGTCGACCGAGTGCTGCCAGGTCTAAGGTGCTGCCCTTTCATCAACGGGCATAAATCATTCTGCGAGAAGCTTCATTCCCTTTACTTACACGATAGCGAGATAAAATTGTTATTTACTTACATACTAAACGTTAACTTATAAGTTGTAATATTTCAATAGTTGTTTACAATTTGTTGTTCTGCAGATCTTAAGTTAAATATATATTATCGATATACATGTTCACATCACCGATGCGAAGACGAGATAAGTTTTAATATAATGCGCAAGATTATAATAAATTAAACCTTTCCACGTGTAATAATAACATAATAAAGACGCTTAGTTTCTTGGCAAGGTATTTTTTATGATGATTATTTGTTTAAAGAAAATATTTATTTTAAGTAACGCATTTATCAATGTATCAATAATTAATTACAGATCATCATGGCACAAGAAACAATGTGTTTCCCATGTAACGTGTAGTAGACAGAACACGTCCACAACACATGTGTTGGAGTTTTTGTATGTCTGCGAGTATACTAAAGGGTTCGACACACTGTGAGAGCGGGATACTTAAAGTTCGTTTCCTTAATTCAATAAAATATCAATGTTACAAGCGCTAGTTGCTGTGCTGAATCTATTCGGCCAATTCTTGGGGAAGACAAGTTGAGAATGCACAGCATAAATCTATTATTCTTCAAAGATAAGCCGAACTTTTCAACACGGCTTTTTATTTGGGACTAGGCCCGCCACACACTCCCACCACTGCTACTCCTGTAAGCCAGGATCTACTGTGGTGTCCAATGAAGACACCGAGGTTTGACCCTCGGCGAGTCCCGAGATAAAGTTAATTGTCTTGGAACCCGCACGAAATTAATCGAAAGATAAAAATAGGAGGAGTTGGAAGAACATTTATGAAATTTTCAACACGGCTGTTAAGATTCCTAATTCTAGAACACAAATAAAAGATAGTCTAAAGAAAAATGTGGATACAAACCGAATACGGACTAATGCACAAACGCGCCAACTGGCACGAGAACCATATCTATAGTACCCTCACTATGTTTTATCATATGGACTATAATAGGTTCTGCAGAGGAATTTGATATTTATATATGCTGAACAAAACCATGTTAGATGCGGTTTTATAAAGTCTTACTTTTACAATTGTAATTCGTCACGCTACACGCTATGTATTCTCATAGACTTGCAAAAAAGCATTTTGCGTTGAACCCTTAAGCCTGACATTTCAACGGCCACTTCCATCGCCTTAATTACCGGTCATAGTACTATTCTCATCCTTGTCTTGTCCTTCTACTATTATTTCCGTCCTTCTCGCGCATACCTAGAGTCTCGCTAAATAATTAGTTGATGCGGTTAAATAGTAACTCTAGCAATGTAACATAGGTCATTATAGCAGTTTTTATGCACCTGGCGTTTAATTAATTGTTAATACAGGAAACAACTTTTCTTGCTTACAATGCAATACTTAATTGTTTTATTTATCATAAGTATCTTAATTATTTGGAATTGTTTAAATAAAAGTATCCGCTCTTGTTTTTATCAACAACTGATCAGGAAGATCATAGATTTTATTAAGTGTCTTGCATTGGTATTTTTATTCTCTTGTGTGTGCGTCTCCAAATTGTAGTTGTATGAAGATTAAATTCCCCAGGATAAGTTCGTTATATCCAATATCATTTTGTTCTCAAGATCGTTTAAACGTCTGCTACTGCCTCACAATTCAATGCTTGTTCATATACAGTGTACCTAACATTAATTTTATTACAGGAGTTATGCTTGCTCTATTGTCTCTAACATAATAGCAGTGTACTGCAAAAACTACCATTAATACCCCATATTTGAATCTTCCTAAATAGCTGCGTACTGATTGGTCGCGCAACCTCGAGGCTGTACGCTGCGCACCGAGCGCGGCACACGGTAGCCTCAATGTCATCATCCATTTTTCATCATTTTCAACATTTTACCATCCCAGCAAATATTCACGCAAACTTGACAAGACGGATTTTCAGTCAAACAAACTACATGTGATAGGGCTCATGTTAGGCCGCGCAAACAATCGCCTTCAGCGTGGCATGTACCGTCTGAGGAAGGTAGAGTAGCCTCGCGAGGCTGCTCGATCAGCCAGTACACGGCTAATGACGTATGTTTTCACGAGTCGTGGGCGGAACGGAACATAAATATAATAAATCACTCCCAACGTATGCTTAGTAGGGATGCCGGTGGATTTTTGCATTCGAGTACAGATATAAATCAGTTGTTCGGTAGCAAACATGTAGGTAACATATATCATTTGGATAAATGCTTTGATATCGAAAAATATGTTTAATGGTCATCTTAATACGATGTTTTGTTTGAAAAGTAGCTTTGATTTCTCGCTTCATCTTACTCAGTCTACTCAGGACTTCATCATACTCTCCTACTCTCATCACTCCAGTTCAATTCAATGTCGGTTTTCGCAGATTATGTACCTAAAATTTCAAACTCGTCAGAACACTAAATTATCAGTAGCTTCACCGTGGTAAACTGACATCAGTTCTAACACAACAAAGTTAACATTAACCTTTATCAGTGGTATGCACACGGTAGGTAGGTGATGACGTCACACACTCATGAACATGTCATTAACAACTCTGCTGTCCTGCGGAGCGGATGTGGCCTTGAAGATACGACAACTTGGTGTTTGTCGATAGTCGAGACGTTACGTAATGTTGCAATGCATTCCAACGCTGGATATTTTAAAGCGAGATGTTTAAGTAAGATCACAGGTTGGCAATGCACCAATTAAAAATTTAAAATATCGCAAAGTAACCAAAAGAATAGTAAACTTATGACGACCGACTATCGACGGCATACAAATATTTATTTCAGTTTTCAGGAATGCAGGTGACTCTATTTTCAGTAATGCTATTTCAAAGCACAACTTTCCGTGGGCCCCCTAAATCAGTATATTTACAAGTGAGTACAAACAGGTCATCGGGATATCGGATATTATAAATCTGTATAAATTGCTTAGTTGGAGCTGGCACCTGGGAGCCAAAGGGGCTAGAATTGGGTCAGGGGAGTACATAAATTGCTGCCGTTGACACTATATTAGCTGTAAACATTTCTATGTACATATTTTACAGCAAACTAGATTATCGTCGTGGCTCCGTTCTCGTAAATTTAAGCGTATTAGGTCATAAGATTCAGGAATTCACTATTAAATCGTGTAAGGCAACAATAGTTTCAGGTTCATGGGTCTAGAGAACCACCTCTAATGTGATATGATGACAAATATTTCTTTGTCACCTCAGAGTCTTAGTAGAATCTTACTAGACTCTGAGCGTCTTACTAGACTTCAGACCTAGTGGTCTGAAGTCAGAAGACAAACAATTTAAAGTAACCTCAATAACCTTAACCAAAACCTTTACATCTTGTAGGATGCTTAATGTCAAACCGTTTATGGCAATTCAGATTGTTAAGTGCAAGCAAACTAGAGTCATTGTTCAATGCCAGTTAAAAATAAGCCTCATTTTAATGTATGTAAGTACTTATATGGCAAGGCGATCTCAGTACGATTATGCGAGACTTGTATTTTAAAACCATTAAAAGCTATTTATTACGCTCTACCTATGGCTCTACCAGTAGAGTCTACTTACAAGATTAATTTTAAAACAAAATACATCGACGATATTAGGTAGAGATATTGAACTTCATGTAAAACCGGGCCAGAATCGTCGGGGCGACGCTTGCGCAGCCTTGACCCGCCGCTCGCATGCGCTGTGAGTCAGAAATGTCGCGCATGCGCTGTGCAGCTCTCATGCAACCGGGTCACCGATTCACTGTCTAATTACTGATAACCACAAACACGGGAAGTCTGTGGTCATTGCCTAAGCTCATAGTCACGCTTACGCCACTATGACATAATTTACTGGCAATATTGTTTTTGTGAATCATAGCGTAAAAACTAAACGTCACTTCGTACTGACATCGTTCAAAGTTCGTTTAGGTACATAATGCGGAATAGACGAATCAGTACCTTATCACTATTACATTGTAGTTTCAATATAAATAGCGTGCACATGCACGTTCAATGCTGTTCTTGACTGTCAAATCAGTACGTCCAAAATAGAATATATTTTCATATGACTTTCTATGAGTATTTCAATTCTATAAATAGGTAGTTACGTTAGTCATGTGATCTACTTATAAGCTGTTTATGCTGAAAGGTTCTCCCATCTGACACTTTGGCTTACTATTACGTTAATTTCTGTACATTTTTGAGAGCGTCAATAACGTGATTCAAAAAGGGTATACTAACCATTGGACCTCCGTTTCTTAAGCGCAATCGAAGTCACAATTTTGGAATGTTAACAAAAATCTCAAGTGTCATGTCGTTGGTAGGTATTCAATTTGAATTTAATTTGTAAGACTAGATTTCTAGATCTCCCTTTTTAACAGCTATATATGCTTCTGTACAGAAAAGGTATAAATTTGATAGGTGTTGGGTATTTTAAGTGTCAAAATATTGTTATTATTAAAGGCATTTGCGCGCATTTCAATCACGTCAAGTGTTTAAAAAGCGCATCCTGCGAGCCGGTAACTGGGCCACGCAACGGGGGCAAGGCTGTCGAGGACACATTATTCTATCAAGCACACTCCACCTCGCCGCTATTTCTGGTGCTGCATTGGCCTCGACTCATATTTACAGGCTTCCATCGATGACTAGCATCGGCGATTTGTAAATAACGATCCAATATAATACGCACGCCAATCGCGTCGGAATTTACGAACGAGTGACACAAAATAAAATGTTTAAAGTCGCCCTCCGTCTGGCGGTCGTCTCAAAAATATTCGTTTAATACACACTCACAAAGTCCTAAATTATCACGCCTTATCTGCGAGGTCAACCTTGGAGTGGTTCTGTCGGCGGCGCCGGCGTGTTTACCGAAATATTTTAACTGACAAAAACACATATACCCTTTCATACATCTGGACTACGCCGAGACTTATGTCTACGTAATTCGGCAACGTTTTACTGAAACGAATTCTTCCGCGTCCATATTAAGGCCGTGATAATTCTTATCAAAAGTGACCTCTATATTATAAAAAAACAAAATGCATTCTGTGTTATCAACCCGACCTTCCTGTTTTAGACAGTAATGAATGTGTTCATGTGATTTTATAAAACCGATACGAGACATTTTCGTTGTCATTAGATATGTAGTTGTAGTACATGCCCCCCGATTCACAACCTTATGGCAAGCCTCAAGAACTATGTAAACACTACGTGTTGTCAAAGTCTAAGCGTTTGGTTGTGCAGTCATATTGAATCTATGATTCGGTTACTAAGAAGGAATATGAAAGATGTTCTGAATCAACCTATAGGTTATCCGTGATGTTTTTAATTCACATTCGATGAAACGTTACTACGTCATTGTAGGCATTCCCACTTTAACTATCGGTACGAAACTTACTATTAATACATAATTATATAAATATATATGCATTGCATTTTTCAACAAACTTGAAATAAAAAACTTATTGTCTAAATTTGATCGTGTTTCTACACTTAGTAAGTACATACTTGTAGTACGTATTATTGTCTTCAAATCCCCGTAAATAGTGTAATTAAACAGGTAAGTATAATATTGTTCAGTAAATGTGACGAAAAATTCTCACTTTACATAATAAACAAATGTTATAACATTTGTCAAATAAACTATTCAATTTTACATTTGGCCTTTGTCCTGCATCGAAACATACGTACAGTAATTATGTTAAAAAATAAATATTACAACCTTAAATATTACAAGGAGATTTGTGTTATAGTTAATATTGAGGTTGACGGTTCAATCAAGTGTAAACTATACTTTCTATTAGAATCGACATCATAGTAAAAGTGACGTAAAATATTCTTCTGCTTCTTCTTCTTTCTTTACGAAATGAAATGCGATGAAATAAAACGGATATGAAAATGGCCTCACCCACAACTTAGCGGGTATTTTGCCAATGTCAACTAATTAATAGCAATAAAACATTCAATAAATACACATTATAAATAAAATAATGGATGTGACATGATGATATGAAAATGGCGTCCCGTAAAATATTTCCCAGAAAATATACCTATACCTAGTTGTAACAGGTAGAATCTGTCAGAGTGCACGCTGCGGCAACCTTGCGTTATCTGAGTCCACTGCCCTTGGTCCACTTACACCACTATCTCGGCCACATCGCCGGCATCTGATAAACATGCTTGTTTGTGCATTGGTGGTGCTGATCGTAATTCATATTTGCAGTCGCTTGTATGTTCAACGATAGCGTTACATGGTTGCATCTATTTCATATGCAAATTGCATTGTGTATGGAAGACAGGGGCGCAAGAGTTAAATACGTAACCATGAGTAGTTTTTAAAAAATCTTAGTTTATAGAAATAAGCGTATATGTTTCAGCTAAAGTAATACAGAATATTGTATTATTCTAATTGTTTATTATTAGATTTCCAATTGAAAATACAAACAAAAAATACATTAAAGTTGTAAAATGTCTTAAGTTACAGACGCTATTTTCAGTATGCGGAAAATAAAATTCACAATAAAATTGCATAAGTAAAGTAATGGACACAAACATTTTGCTTATCACCAAAACCAATCAGCTCTACGTGATTCGATTTAGATTCCTAATGCCGTTTTTTGACCAAGCCCACAGATTCAATGTAAGATACGACTGCCGAAGTTTGCGACTTACAAAAAACGCGTACAATGAATATCTAGCCGCAGATCAAATTATGTACTATTAGGGTTTTTCTACGTAATCACTGGGCGGCGCGTAGCGGTATTCCAAATATACGACTTTAATTGTGCGCGCATTTCCTCGAGACATAGCGTCGAATTCCTCTCAAATAATTATGATGACTCAACCGTAGAACAATAAAGGCTGAGCGCTGAGTATCAAAAGATTGTCTGACAATGAGAAGTAACCAACAATTAGCGCGAAGGTTGCTATCCAGTGTAGGCGACGATGGAGGAAGCGAAGTACCGTTTGATCGTTGTTTGACTTACCGTCGGTCATCGTGTCTAAAAACGGTCGGAGCCAACCTTGAGCATGTGTTATGACAAAATCGTTAACGTACGAGTATTATTCTATATTGTAACTGCATGCAAATGTCGAAAGATTTAGCGACGAGACACACGACCATTTTTCAGCTTATTAAGTCGACAGTGTCATAAAGTTTCCATCCTTTTTTTATACGATAAATTATACGCAATCAAACAGTTGGTAATCTATTCACCGTAAAAAGTTGGTCAAACAATGCGTCGAAATGTGAGTAAAGTTGTCGTGAACAATCGTCAGAGTGTCTCGTAAACATCGATAAAAATGTACTTAGTGTCTGTTGCAGGAGGCTAGTATGAGCGAAACTTTGTTGTAATGCAAAGTTGATACAATGCAGCGGACAATGCGACACCTGCCTCACCGCGGCACCTGGCTGGAATGCATAAATAGTTTCAGCAAGATCACATACGGACCGTTTTACCGCCGCAAATAATACTTTACATCTATGTACAGCAAAGTACAAAGTCGATATGTTGTTAGATTTAAATTAGACATGTGAATTAATTAACCACCTATCTCAACGTGAGGAGGCTTTGCATATTTTATCGCCTTTTTATCGAACTATACCAGAGTCGGTTACGAGTACGAGTTGTAAGCGAAACGTGTACTATATAGTCTGTGTATGTGTCATTTTGTATTGCAAGAGCACCGCTGAAACGGTATTTATAACTTTCAATTCTCGATACAAAGTCGACGAATTGACGGCGACTCGATTAGCACAGTGGTAGTGACCGCGCTATCAAAACCGAGGGTGCCCGATACCCGAATACCCGAGTCATAGATAATTAATATAAGTAAGTCTAATTATATACTGGGATAGCCCCCAGTCCGTTGTTGGTGGTGATCCTGACCAATTTCTACGAAGTGTTCTCTGTAGATAGTATCGGTGAAATGGTTCTTAGGTATGTTTTAAAAAAACTGGCCATACAAATAATAATACCAGCCCATTTGATATCCCACAGTTGGGCACGGGCCTCCCGTCAATGTAAGGGGGATTAGGGCATAGTCTACGACAACAGCCCAGTGCGGGTTGGCGGACTTCACACGTATTTCAAGGGGTTCTCTCAGACATGCAGGTTTCCACGCGATGTCTTCCTTCGCCGTTTAGCAAGTGATAATCATGGTTGAAGATGAGATTCGGTCATGAAATCCAGTAATCTCAAAGGTGCGAGCCGGCGTCTGAACCTGCCATCCTCGTTACCGAGTCAAGCTTTCCACTAACTCGGCTATTAGGGCTGAACACTCAACACAATCACACTTTAAAAGTTTTGAAGTGATAACATCTCGTAGGTCACCAATTTAAATCGTGCTCTATTGGATAATAAATGTATTTTTTAATTAGAGCTTATTGATTCTTAGTGTTTATACATTACTCATATGGTATGCTTCAAATAAGAGATATCGCGTTGCATTTATAAATAAGTTATCAGAATATAATTAGATGTGCATAAATTAAACAATATTTATTGCACGTCTGTGTGATTGACATCCTAAGGTAGTTAAGAAAGCAAAATGATTAACGGTCAGTCAGGGGTTGCCGACTTGCTCTATCTTAAGACTTTTCCACTTGTTATCTTACTGCAAAGGTTACTGTTTATTTTATTAAACAATGTATTGCACGTTGTGACGCATCAATATCCATTAGATATATTTCACTAACTGCTGGATGTACTCCAAGTGGAAGTGGAGTGGAGTGTAAAATACATAGAAGTTGAGCAAGTGATTCGGTAATAGAATTGGGTACCTTTGATCTATTTCTCCGGGTAGCCGTTTATAAAAAATATACTAATTTACGAGTGGGGAAGGACCGCGATGTGTGGAAATAATTGGGGGAGGCCTATGTCCAGCAGTGGACGTCTTTCGGCTGACAGATAGAGAGACATAAATATACCTTTTAAGTGCCTTTATATCTACTACCAATTATAATAAAAAAAATAATGTATATTCATCTGTAACATTAAAATCACTACCGTCTCACCTTAGCAATTTCTGCATCCAAGCACAGTAGTATATTGAAATTATATTAATTATTTCAAAGAGAAAATAACGGTGCGTAATAACTAATTACCAGGATTGTTACTTTCAATAAGTACTGCGAATAAGGAATAAATCTGACGGAGCGAGCGCAAATCATATGTATTTCATTCCGAATGGTACTATTGAACAGGTATAACAGGATCCCGAGAGGATATTGCAAGTCTCAGGGAATCAAGTCGGCTGAGAATTATCTTGGACTTTATATAGTAACTTATATACGGTTGAAGAAATCTAATAAGATACATGGTGTTGGGCGATTTAGGAATTTAAAAGACAGAAACTTGAATGAACTCAATTTGAATTACATAATGCACAAAGCAGCATAGCATACAATATAGCAGCACTATATCTTGACAAAATAATTTTTTTGGGTATAAATGAACACATCGCTGTACAAGAAATTGTGATTCAAACATTTTATAAAACGGACTTCATAAAGAATTTCATAATAACGGATAAAACCATTCACGAGAAGATCCCGGGGTTGAAAGGTGGATTGATAGTAAACTGAATAACAGTTTTATGACTGTAACAGAGATAAAACGAGGAGAACGCGTAATTAAAATTAAGCGCGGAATGGCGTGATTTGATCTTGAAATTGATGTATGTAATAATAGCTTGAAAATAATAGGACATGAATTTTATATTGTATAGTTTATCTCTATTTGATTAATTTAAATGTTTTACTATTGGATAGAACTAGGCGATACTTGGCGGAAATCTATTGTTAAACAAATTGGAAAAGAGGAACCCACCACTGGCCCTCGGCTTGTCAACTTTGCCAATTATAAACCAAACAAGTTTGATCGATAATTAAAGAAGCCTGCAACACCGAGTAACTATCTATCTCGACTAACATGTAAGAGGTGTTCGGTGTTATATCAAATACAATTGATAAATGTATATGAAGCAAGCTTCAAAACTTATGTCAAATGCTTAGTGTTCATATGAAAATTTTATATTAGAGTAAATTTTTACCACTGATGTACATAACTGACCAAGTTTCACAAGGCATCGATGTAACGGTAAATATCTATGAAATAACGGGCACGATCGTTTAAACAGCACCAATTCGAGTAACCACTCACAATTCGTTGCGTAGTTACGAGTTACGAAATTGTGATTCGAAGGTTCATCCCAGAAGCGGTAATTGAGAAGGCTAATGTTTGATACCGTATAGCTTTTGTTGAAATATAACTGTTCAGCCTTCTTTGTGGAGTGATGATATAAAGACTCTAATGATTTGCTTTTATGGGGCGAGCCACGCCGGCCTATGTGTGACTAAATTAAGATGGATAGGCTGATGCAAAAAATATTTTCTAAATAAAGAATGAAAACAAAAAGCCGCTCGTTAATCAAGCAGCGCTAAATCCGCTTCACGGACTAGTTTCTGAAGCGATTCAATTTAATCACTGATTATTTATGTAGGTACCTCATACACAAAAAGTGTTATTGTACCGATCAAATATTCAACACCCAAAAATCAATACAGAATACAAATATACTATGTTTAAAATAATCGTTAACGTTAGTCGTTCCAAGAGCATCAGTGTTTATACGATTCATTAGTCAAAGTAGGAAAACAGGAAATGGTATTGAAGCAGAGAATATTAGGAAGCCATTTTCTGTTATAAATAAATACATTATTAAGCGCTTTGCTGAAATCGCGGAGGTCTTTCAAGTTTGCGCTCGTTAGCATCATATTCATCATTGTCATCCTGAGTCACGACGTTCGAAATACGTCATGCAGATGCAGAAAGTTCGAGAAGAATCGTTTCATACTGTACTTGATCATTGATTATTGTGATCTATAAATACATCGTCTATTAACGATGATTTCAAAGCGTTAGTAATATTCCGTTCATAATCAAATGCGGGACGAGGAATGGGGGGATCTATCAATTATTCTGTTCACATCAAAATTTCCAATACCTTCATTTGATAGCCTTTTTGGCAAACAGTAAAATGTGGGAAGCCAATTTAACGGGACAAATTTCATCAATAATCATTTCCAAACGGATACCAAGAGAATTGTTGCCATTTCAGATCTATAGATATTAATTTGTGGTATTGACAAATATTTTTATATTCAGTTAATATAACAAAACACCGATCAAGAGGCAACGTTACAAGTATCATTTTCACTAAGTAAAATGTTGCGCAAACGCCCGGTGATATAAGTCGTGCGCAGTGCCCCGAAGCAGTATTTCGACTCCATGCAAAATTATATTAACTAGCAAAATGATTTAACCACGCTTTTCTTTCATTATATCTCTAGATAGTCGCATTGACTTTAACATTCCTATATAACTCTTAAATTGCTCATTGTATGGTATGTTCAATTCTAGAGTTAATTTCGATCCGATCTTTCTGCTCCAAATGTTGCAACAAAATTGTGGTGATGTTTGGATTTTGTTTAGGAGCTGAGCGTTTCGGTCGAGTGCGGCACGTGGCTCAGTAGATCAGTTGAAATAGAGTTGAAATGGACAGTCGTGACTTACACTACCCCATGACGAAACATTTATTTCAAGCCATTTTTATTTAGTAAAAGAAAAATTCGACTGTCATTGCGTCGATCCATAATCGTATCTACACAGATGCTTAGTACTGCAAATAAAATCAGGATTCAATCGTGTCGATGACTAACTTAATTGCGTTGTAGACATACCAATTTGATTAGTAAGATATTGTCAACAATATTCTGCAGTTCAAGTTAATAATGTCTTTGATTTTATTACGTTACATAATCGTCAATCATCATGTTTGTCTTGTTGGGGTTATATCCGATGAATGTCCAATTACGTTCACAGATACTCAATCTAGAAGTTTGTTGAAATCAAATGCATTAAATCTATACGGTAGAGATACAGTCATTACTGTTAAAATTCATTGTTGAGACCCAAAGCGATGCATAGAACACAATTATTAACACCCAAAAGATATTTTATTTAACATGCATACGAATGCCCATAGTGCCATAAAACTCAATAAGTTTGATGATAATTGGCACCACCAACGTCCGTAATGTGTGTCAAATTAATGAAGCCAATCCATGTTTCGGCTATTGTTGTCGTACAGACGTGAGTGATGGCCATTGGGATTGTGCTCACGTTTTGTTTGATGCAGGATATAATAGAATTACAGTCACAAGTCGCATCTCGACCAGACTTGTGCAAAAAATACACGACTTGTTAATTAAAAATCACGATGTTGGCTTCCTCATTTGACACGCTCGACACTAGCTAGCTAGCTAGCGTGTAGGTGTTCTCGATCGTCACCAAAATGTTCAATGTTTCCAACGTGTACTGCTACAATCATATCATCTACAATGCTCTGATGTGATTAAGAGATATCAAGCAAGGGCAATGAATTCATAATACCCATTTTTTTATCGAATTCGTAATCCATTTCGCAGCTATGTAGGCAGATAGAAAACACATATCAATAATGTATGTGTTATTAATATGACATTTGTGTGCGGTGTGTATGTGTGTTTAGATACCGCGTCCGTTGCCCCCTCGGCAACTCGGTGACATTGGCGGAGCACAAATAAAGTGATAACCGCACATAAATAATAATGTAGATAGATATCTGACATACACTCTTTCTATAACATCGTATGTCATCATCATTCACTTTCATCGCACCGATGGATTTTTCCCACAATGCAAATTTAGCTATAGCGTAGTTTTGGATTTTTTTATCACACGAAATATTCTGGAGGCTTCTCTGAATTTTATTTTCCTATATCTTTCCGCTGGTATTGACAGGCCGCGGAAAAAACATAATGCAAGGGAAATTATGTTCAACGATGTATAAATCACACCCAAACCAGTTTGTGGATATATTCGAAGCTCGAATCGAATATTCTCAATTCGATAAATCTCACAATGCGCATCCATGCTCACGGGAGGAATCGTTAACTCGCCGATCTTCAATTGTGTAGAGCTAAATATTATACGTATGAAAATTTATTTCTGGCTTTTCTTTGGAATCAACACGAAATAATGCCGATTCAAGGCGCATTGTTGCTTCAATATATATGAACACAAACGATGACTAAAATTTGACCATAGTGCCACCAAATAAAAAGATAGGCTGTCGTTAGAGCGCGATAAAAAGTTGATGCTTCAAGACGTGGCGTGGGTTTTCGATTGCGTTTAATAATCATCATCATACTCACACATACGTCACGGTACTCGTGTGTGAGTGAGTTAAACACATTTTTGTCAAGGTGCGAGATCGCAATGTTTGTTTTTCACTAACAAAAACGAGTGGGTGAGAAGTTTAAATACAAGTGATGCTTGAGTAATGACTAATGCGTTTTATCATGGTGGTGCAATGATCTATCACATCAGCAGCGCTGGAACGAGATACGATAGCACCTTCATATTCGGTCGTGACGTCACAGTTGTATACAAGACAATGCAATGGAATAAAAATAATAAATTTGTATGTAATATCTCGACCATAGAACTTTGCGCGGAGGCTATTCATCTAAACACACCAAAATACGGGGTGACGTAATCGCTAAAGTTTAGTGAACGCGTCGCAGTACTGTGCCCCTGCGCACGTTGCCGTCTTGATGTAAGCCCGAGATCTCAAGGTCTCGCTCGATCAAGGCCACCGGTGCCGCGAAGGCTCGGGTCCGTGTCTCTATCGCGTTTCGCAATATCGCTATCAAGTTCGCACAATACATTTTAAAGCATTGTAATATTACGAATTACGTTTTCCTGGCATGTCTTCTTTGATCGTGGATAGATGGTTTTTTGGTTGTTTAGACAAATTTAAAATGTTAGGTACCTTCATTTCCAAATAACATGGTGTAGTACATATATATAATACCTTTCTGTTATGCCATCAATGCGAGGGGGATTAGGCCATAGTCCACTACTCAGGCTCAGGTGGCGGACTTTACACATCTTTCGTGGGAATTCTCACAGACATGCAAGTTTCCTCACGTTGTTGTCCGTCACCGTTTAGCATGTGATAAGCATGGCGGAAAATGAGATTCGCGCATGAAATCCAGAAATCCCAGATATGCGAGCCGGGGTTTGAACCAGAGATTCTCGAGTCCGAGCCACGCGTTCCACCAAATAGCTTACCACTGCGTATTCAGCATGCTATTGAAAAAATAATTGCGCTACAGTGCTGCGATGTTGTCAAATTTCTTCTCACGTACGATTGCGTCATTCGATCGCTCGAAGACCATACGGACCGATAAATTTTTAAATCAAATACCAACATTGAGGCGAAGACGCCAAAAAATTGCACGGAATGTTGTTTACTCACATTTACGAGTGACAACATTCGGTTCGAATGTATCACATCAAATAAAATGTTTATCTATATTGATACAAGCGTGTGTGTGTGTGAGTGTGATTACATAACGTGTATAACTATACCGACTCTCAAATTTGTTATACGCACTTAGTAAGTATTTCAAGCGAAAGTTTATGGAGATACTAGCTGCGCCCCGCGGTGTTACCCGCGATTAAAAAGTATGTCTGTTTCCTCTATGTCCTATGTAATTTTCTGACCCCTAGACTACCACTACCTATGCAAAAAGTCATGTGGATCCTTTGCTCCATGAAAAATTAAAACAAATCTATCCCACGGGAATCATACATTTTACCGGGATAAAAACCTATTGCCTATGTGCTATTCCAGACTATAATCTATCTCTGTGCCAGATTCACATCAGAACATCCATCCATCCGAACTTTTACATTTATAATATTAGTGGTATTCGCACAAACACTTATATATAAAAAAAAAAAGAATACCCTACGTAATGTTTATTTCAAAGCAAGTGAAGTCAGGTGTAAAGTTAAATACAAAGCAATAGAAGGAAGTGATCCGGAAATAATCAATTCAGAAGGTGAAATAATAATTTTTGCGAACGAATCACGGAATCAAAGAGCAATACAGTATGGTTTGACTTAATTAAGATGGCGAATTTCAATTACGAATTGCTTATTTCATTGCCCAACCTTACATTTTACCGCAATCAATTTCGTCTTTGAAATAGGTACTCTGTTGTTACGTCTCCTAGGTTGATTGCATCCACAGGTGACAGGAGGGCTGGCTCTTTCCTCGCTCAAAAAATACTTTGATTATACAGCGAGGAAATGCAGCCAGCATTCTTGCCACCATTCCACGCGGACAAGGACTTTTTGATACATAGTTTGTTGTCATACTATTTTTAAGTTTATTTTTTATTTTTCTGTTTGGAAATATTTAAGTCATTTTCAATCAATATAAATAAAGTACTCTGTTTGAGTTAAGTACTAACTACGAATTTATTGGACATCCATTTTGATTTACTTAAGGATAATACATGTGCAGGAAATCATTACTAACTTCTCGCAGTTAAATTAATGTCACAATTAAATAGTTCGTTAGTAAGCGCCTCACTTGAGAATAGCTGAATCGACTTGTATATTTTTTTTTTTAATATTTCTGATAATATTAATCAGGCTTGTAGGGAAATGGAAAATTAAAAAGATGTCCGCAAATTGAAAAAATCGGCAAAAACCGCAAGTGCTGCTAGGACAAAGTCTGCAGGGTCAGCTAGTCCCCAATAAATCAGCAGCTAAGAGGCGTTTTAAGAAATCAAAATCGCCTTATTTTTTCTCGGCATGATCTGCCGTCGGCTGCTTTAATTTATCTATGTGCTGTGACCATACCTTATAATACACTTTTACCTTACCGTACATAAAAACCTTACATTAATTATAAATAAACGAGTGATTAAAATAATCCATCAAGTTACCGTAGTCATGGGAAGTGAGTTTTGGTTTTTGTGGCGTTAGAAACGCAATGGCTGTCGGGTTGCGATCGTGGCTGCGTGATACGCTTTTTGTTCTAACTTCCCCACTGGAACTGAACTGAACTATAATGTTATTCCAATTTTATTAATAACTAGCTGTCCCAGCGAACGTCGAACCGCCTGACAATCGAATGAATTATCTTTATTTATTTAGTTTTTGTGATCTTTTCCCATGTTTTAATTGTTACTCTGCTATTCGGGCTGTGAAAAATTCAAAAAATCAAAGATCATATAAATCGGCCGACCCGTTCTTGAGTTATAAATGGTGTAACTAACACAATTTTAATATAGACTAGTCTAAATAATAGGCTTATTTCTGTTCCCTAAACGTGCAAGCAGGTGAGTTGTTATATACCCATTTTTCATCGTTGGTAATAAGTTCCGTAGTTTCTAAATGATAGTACCTGGCTTGAGAAAACCCTTGCGACTAAATCATAGACCATCATAAGTTTGAAAGGACGTACATGGAACCATACTAAGTACGTATCTTTCTATACTAAGTACGTACTACTTGGGTACCATCTCCCACATCTACAACGTACACCATTCGTTGGATGTTTAGTAAACTCACAATACAATTGTTTTCTTTTTAAATAACAAAAATCATGAATCATCATTAGTGTAATGGATACATTTACCGTGCATTTACCGGTATCCATTACAAGTCATCATCTGCCGCCCACGGCTGGGAAGCCTCCTTTTGTGCCGTTCGAACAATAATTGCTAATTTCACAGCGTTAAGACGCCATCGCATTTAGGTAATCGCTCTTAGGACAGTGCTCTGCAACGGAATCCCGGAGGAATACGCGTATGATAAGAATTGTAGGTGAGAAAATAGAAGAATATATTTTTTATTAACTACACCATTTCGCCATCGGTCAAACGACTAATAAATTCGGTCGCGTGTGTGGGAGCCGTTAACCGAAACTATACCTATAATTTAGTTTGTATAACATCTGAAAGACTGTTTATAAGCAACATTTATACAGTATCCCTTTATCCGAGGAACGCCCACTGCAGTACCGCCCTGTCTGGTCACGATTCTTTTCTTCTCTTTATATTCGACAACGATATCAGATCATATTTTTTTCATCTTTTTTTTTAAGTTGGCAATCGGCTACAAAATAGTGCTATTTTTGCCAGTGTCAACTAAAATGTTTATTCGTGATTTTAATAAAAAAATATCAGACATTTTGGGAGAACTCGAAAAGTCAAGCTGTACTGTTTTATTTTAATTTCCTTGACTCGTGCACGTGTATGAAAACCATTAATTAATATCGCGCTAATATTATACATTATAATATCAAGAAAACAAAATTAATAATATCCCTGTTTAACTTCCCATCAATAAGTCTTCCCGGTAATATTTAAACGCCAATAAATATATCAAGTAAGCTATCATTATTTTTTTGCATTCCGCCACACTGAAAGTTGTTCTTTTATTGACTCATGACCTGAAAGCCTTAAAATATACTGAAAAACGCGTAGGTATAATGAATAATTATTTTTTGGATAAGGGATGATTGAACGAAGTTAAAATGTACGTTTTATGTAACCCCGTTATGGTAGTAGCGTTATTTTTAAATATTCTTGATGAAGTTATTTTTAACCCAAAACCTTTTAACAAAGCTCCCGACGCAACGCAAAGAGGGTTGTTTTATAAAAGCTTGTTATAATAATAAAGATTATGTAAATGTATTGAATCACACAAACATGAGACTTTCCTAAAGTATCTTAACAACCTACATATGAGCGGAAATAATTATTTTTTCGCCTAACGTCGATATAAATCAACAGATTTTCTGTTACGAAAATAACACCGAACTAAGTTTGTTGGCAATGAGATATATTTATGTGAGTATATACAACATCCGAGTTACAGACTCGAATATAATGTAATGTTCGCTTGTGTTCGAACGGAAATTTGGGCTATTTTTGTCGAAACAAACCCTAATTTATAGTACCTATATCATAAAGTTGCAAAATCAAATTTAGTACTTCCAAAATTAATTTTAGCGCCGGGTAGGGCGAGCTTTTTGTTCATGAAATATGATCTAAAAATACAGGTTTTTGCCGACAAATTCAAGGTTTACTAGTAATTTATGTGTATCGCAATGCTACAATTATTTCGTTTCTCATAAGGCAAAGGCGTGCTCCACCTCTTTAAGTACCGTTCGGCTGTTATCTTCGAATTTAAGTTCCGAAACCGTTACCTCCCACCTCCGGTTATACCGTCCAGACATGAGCAAACACAGCTCTACATAAAAAAATTAAGTCTATCGCCTCAAACAAATTGATTCAGACCTTTGATTACTTGTAAGTAACTTATATTATTATAAAGCTTATATTTTAAAGCTAATATGATTAATTCTAGATATAATTGCGCTTCTCGCCTGAAACACAGGTTTTCCTAGTTCAGGCACATGCATTAAATCAAACTACACCTAAGAAAAAATATTGTACCCATTGATTATGTTGTATTTTTACAGAGTTTTAAATAAATTATTATTATTAATATATTATTATTTTTAAATTTTAAGTATGAATAGGTAGTTAGAATAAAATTATTGTTGTCATTTGATAAAAGTTTCTGTGTCGACCTATGAACAAAATGATTTGGTAAGAGAACGATTTTCAGCACTACGTGAATCTTTAGAGTGAGAAATATATCTACGTCTTTCTTAAGAGGCATCGATGGTATCAAAGTATTCTTCTAAAAAATATGAATACCAAAAAATTTGAAATTCACTGATTTTAAGTTTCTCAGGCAAATCTTTAAAAATTTTAGAAAATGTTATCACACAAAGCTCTTTGAAATATATATTTTTGAACCTGATAAATCAATTTAAAATGTAACATTAGCCTTCAATAATCCCAGCAGCAAATCTTGACGAATCAACTTGACATCCATCGCGGTTTTAAGCCGATTAAGGATTGGGCTTTTATTTAGTGGCACACCTTGCCTTCAGGAGATTAAAAAACTTTTAAAATACCTTTATAAATATGGCATACTGAGCCTCTATAAATACCAGTACCAGTATCCCCTATAAGACTTAAACAACCTAGGACTAAAAACACCTGCCAGCCATATAACACAACCCGTTTAAAAACCAACCATAAAGGTTGAGTGAAAAATAATACCGTTAACGATTATCTCATACCGTTTTTTATTCGCCCGGGCTTAAATTCGATACATACAAAACAGTATTGGGTTTTCATGGTCAAATATCGAGAGCCTTGAAGGCGGACATATATGTAGTTTACGTTGGCATCCCAGCAGGCACCTGATTAAACATGTGGGGAGATAAGAGGAACACTTGATGTGAGTCTTAGATAGCGCGCCTTCCTGAATCCCCTAACACTTGAGAACACAACACTTCAGAATATCTATTTGATTGGTAACAGACTAGTCTTCTATAGAATCAGTGTGCTCGTGTGAACGATGATGTGTGCGATCGTCTTTTGTGTGCGAGTAGCAACATAAGAAGATATTTAAACTTTAGTAAATATACATAAGTGCTATTTTAAAAATATAGAATTTAACCCCCAATTTTATTGACGTTTTATAACTATCTACTATCAAACGTCATTTACTACTGCGCACTAAAGTTTTGTTTTGCGGAGTACTATGTGACGTTTGATAAATTTATAAAACATCTATAAATTCGGGGGTATATGTTTAAAGGTTTGAATATAAATTAATTAATTATTTTTATGTAGACTTAACATTTACATTTAAAGTATTTCCGAAAATGTGTGTACGACCTTATTCTATATGTCCATTTCATTCCATTTCTTTCATGTTGCAGTCTCTGAGATGTAAAACGAAAATTAACATAGAAATAAAAGCAGGTTTCCCGACAAAGTCTCTTTAAGCAAACGAGCAAGGACCTTGGGTCACAGAGCGTGCTCCGTCTGTGTGGTACAGTAAAAATCAAAACATTGAAACATTGGAAGTCTTTCGTTTCAAATGTAAATCACTATTGATATGTGCATACGATACACACGGATGCAATAGTCGTGAAGCGCAAGCAGCCCTAAAGAATTATTGTGAAGATAGTTATCACATCTGTTGCTTTTTCAAATTAGTAGCAGTGAAAACAACAAAACTTCACCAGAGGCACCACCACTACCAGAGACAAGTAACTACTTCGGGAACCCGAAGGAGTAGATAGAGGTTCACCCACACATCATCGCTAGTGTTTGGTCCCAATAGTACAGTTCAATGTCATATTTTAAGTGCCCATGACGTTTTACGATCTTGGTCCTATAAGTTCGCTGATCGCGCCGTTCCTGTGTGCAGGCGTCGGAACAGACCACTTTTTATAGCAGCTATTGTAAGTTATTGTGGTGCTGTTTAGTATGCGGCGTGTCTGCGCCACCAAGCCTCGTACAATGTAGACAGGTAAATAGGTACAGACCGAGATAAATGGACGCCGCGGCGGCGCGGGCGCAACAACATGTCTACCAAAATGCCCGTAAATTTCAACTGCATGTGAATACATACTCGTGATCGCTCCATCAAAATACCTTTAAAGTGCGGTCATAAAACGAACGAGATCGAATGGATAATACACTGGCATTAATCCACTACTTCACGCTCTAACATACGAATAATGCTACATTGACCGATACTACCATTTTGTTAAAGAAATCTAATTGAAGCCGAAACCTAAAAGGTTTTCTTCCCTTTAATTCAATGCGATTCGGTCTGAATTGATGTCCTATTATATGCAGGCGGGCCGCTCGGTCATGGCCAAAATTTCAATAGCACCAAGTGATCGAGCCGGCCCAGCCCGCACGTGTAACTTTTTGTGCAAAGCTCCTTGGAATTCATTTAATAATACCACCGTAGAGGTCTGGGTTGAATATCTTATTATGCAACAATTTAATAGTATCGGACTCTTTTGGAGTTTTTAGTTGTAAAATTAGTAACGAATTTGGGGATTTAGGCCGTCATCGATCATAATCGGATCACGTGATGTATTTGTACCATAATACTTATTAAGAGATTGGTTATAGGATTCGGCAACAGCTCGGAATAAACGAGTCGATGCAAACGATTGTTTAATGTCGTCGCGTGGAAGCGGCGGATAGAGCGGTCGCGACGGCAACTTTCTACGCGACCTCGAAATGCTGCATTCACTTTCCTCACGACTCGACACCGGTTACGCAACCGACACTACGACCGACATATCGGCTCTCGGCCGCGGTGCCGGTGCTGACACCTACCGACAACTATCCATCAACTACAAGAAACCCGTCCGACCGCTCCAGACCATCGTTAACGAGGACCCACAAATATTGTCTCTTCGCTTTCCAAACATGCTATTACATCACACACAGCGCAACGAAAGGCCGGAATCATGGAGAACAAAAAGAACACCCCGCTTTTACGGGACCTGGACGACTTATAAAATAAGTTCGCAATTTATTTGAAGGGCAAATAAAAACGCCAGGTGCCGAGCCTCTTGTGTCCAAGGCCGGCGTTTCCTAGGGCTGCATATAGGCGTTCTTTTATTCTTGCATTGCATGTCCCTTCGCCGAGCCGGCTCGCGTGCGGCCAAACCAGTTTGATGCTGCTCCATTCCTGTGGTAAGGCTGAGCCCCTATTACACATTAAAGCTTTTATTTCTCCGTTTCAATGGAATCTTTGTAATTAAACTACACTTCACTATTTCCACAAATATTTTAACGACATTTTAATTAACCGTCGGAATCCAAATGAATCGTATTCCTTCGAGATATTTATTATTACTATGCGAGAGACTTATTTCGTTAATCTCAAAAAAGTTATGGAACTGAATAGTCTTATATCTTTTTAATTCATATTTTAATAAAAAAAGTCGATCTAAAAAATAAAAAACCCTGATTACGTAAAAAGTGAACTTTAAATAAAAACTGAAACAATATTAAATAAAAAAATCAAAACGAGGTGTTTGATTTGAAAAATTAGAAGGTATGGCGTCTGGTTCGCCATATTAAATTTTGTTTACTATCATATCTTTAGTGATACTTGCAAGATTAAGACAAATCTATTGAAGTAATAATCATCAAAATGCCCTCGCATTTGATCTTTTGAGCACCACAAAATAACAAACATACCTACATAAGCTGATAAACATATTACCTTCCGCAGTCGGGTATAAACAAAGTACGTAGATACTATTATTTTACTTGCCATTCCTTACGAAAAAGGAAATTTGTTTCCGCAAGCATGTGAGCGTCCGTCCTAAATTGGCAAAGCAAAACAATGGGCGGCCTATTTCGGCTTTTTCTTAGAAGCCTTCGACAACTGCAAAGCGCGCCAACAGGAAGTAGGGACGGACAAAGTTTATGTAACCTAATCACCTGCTGGCTCGAGGCCATGCAGGCTCCCTGACTCAGAAAAAAATCCAAGGCCACGCAGACGAAATGCCAGCTCAGACCTAACTTGTAACCAACCCTCCCTGCTTTAGTGCGTTCGTATACAGCAGGATGTTGCATAAGCTTTGTTGTTTTGTTATTTTTTTATACAGAGTCCACATCGCATTTGAGATTAGTTTTTTGTGCAGACGCCTGGCGTGGTCGTCTTTTTATGCACCACACGAAATTGAACGTTAATAATAAAGGTGTAGCAATGTTTTTTAAGCCTTGGAGTCTCCGCTGCGGTGGTGGCAAGACTAAATTATTCACTTCGGAGTTAGTCGCGATGCTCCAAGTTGGCTGAGACCATCAAACTATTCTCATTCCCACGTCGCTACATATCTTTGAGCTACGCTTCTTAATATCTTAAAACTTTGAAATGCATCGTTTTTCATGTAAACTTTTCAGATTTTGCGGCGTCTCATTTTGCCCGTTTCTAAGATGCGAGTGTCACAGCGCCAGGGCAAGGAAACTTTTAGACTAAATGATCTGGAATTGACTGCACCGCACCGCGAGCTTCTAAAAAGGTTTGCAAAGGAAACGACACTAGCGGGTGGCAATATACATGCATTTTTGCTTAAAGTTTTCTAGAATGTTATCTTTGTCCTCGACCACGTTTAAGTAAAAATAACGCTCCGAGAAAACATTTACTCACCAGTCCTCCGATGTGTCATTAAGGATACCCAAAAATTCACACACACGCATAAATTTACATGTAAACGCATCCTTATGGGATGCTACCGTCATTTGTAAAAAAAACACACTTCACCGGGGGAATTCCACGGTGAGGATTTTGTGGGTAACAGAGAGGGCACCATCCCCTAATGCATGGGGCGCCGTTGCCACTAGCAACGTGCGCTATCTTTGCATCAATGGACTCATTGTACTCAACAGCCTATAGCGCAACATTGCATAATAGTCTCAAATAGACAATATAACATTGTAATACTGTTGACATTATTTGGAATGATTTGAGGCTCGAGAGAGATTTATAGATGCATCTAAAGAATATTATTTCAATGAATACCAAAAACAGGATATTCATGATAGATATGACCTTATACGGCCTTTTATTTATTCAAGTGTTTAGTTTTATGAGACATTTAAGTCGAGATTTTATGTCTAAGGTTATTTAAGGCATCGTTAAACATGAAAGGCGTAATTTTGAATATGTGAGCGGATTTATGTATGCGATGGAAGTTTTTGATGTTGACTTAAAACGTTGGTGAGGCATAAAGATGGACTCATTATAATAGGTTGAAAGAGAATTTCACTGCGATACTTAAGTAATCCACTCAAGTTATAGCAATGTAATAAGTATTACTCAAAAGTTAAAAGAGATGCTGAACGACGAGGAAACTAAGTTAAATACTGATGGAATTTTGAAATAAGCTACATTTTAGGATATTTTCGTTAAAGTGAAACACATTTATCCAGACATTTTGAATGACGTAATAAGAGGATATTATTTTTAACAGAAAATTTAATAAAACTGTTTTCTAAAGATCAGGATAATAGGAAAGACATGTTTGCAGGTGCATAAGTAAGCGCATGCATATATAACGCAGAAATGTTGATAAATTAATCATTGGGTCCTTAATGCAAGGCGAGAATTAAAAGCTCAATGCAAACAAAATATCTCCATATCACCTGGCTGTGTTGTTTGGAAGTCAATTAGTCAGCAATCCGTCATGATTACTGATAGATCATCATATTTATGAAATTCATGTCACATTAGCTACTCGTCTATCTAGCTAACGATTATTAATTCAGGAGACTATAATTTCTGCGATGCCTAAGATTATTATTTTCAAAAAAACATAATAACAACTAATTTCGTAGTAAAAATAACACAAGTTCCAACATTTATAATATCTGTTTGTTCGTTCGCTGTTACGGCTACCATAGGTAGGGACATTGAGTTGAGCGCCGACCATCTACAATTATAATGCGCCTTCGGCCCAACATAATATTTTTCAACAGATCTTTATGAATTATTTATTCACCGCCTCGAATAGACGCCATTACAATTATTTCTTTTCTACATGAAGACAACGATTTCTGAATAGTAAGTACGGACATTTGTAATATAATAAGAGTGATAACCCAGTCCTGGTAGCAATAAATTATGTATGACTCTAACAAAAGCAGCTTTTTTGTCACATTGTGACATTGCGCTTCTTTACTTGCTTCATACATTACATCATTTATCATTGAGGTCATTTTCTAAAATACTTTTATTTCTATTAAGCCAAAGAACTCGCGAGCGAACACTCCGAATCTCGCCAACAATAACAATAACTAAATTTACGGAAATTTATTAGGTGGGTGGGTAGTGCATTTGACGCAATCGACACTGAAGCTCGATTTACAAAAAAAAAATACATGTCATTGCGAATAATTGACAAAACACACGAATCCAAATATAGTTAATTTGCGGCGCGACATAAACGATAATCGCTTTGGAACATGACAAATTGAGCTTTCTGCGAATTTCAAAAAGGAAATGAAAAGATCAAAGCATGCCATTATGCCGTGTGGTCCTTTCAAACGGCCTAACAAAAAAGATGGCGCGATTCGTCGTCACGTCGCAATGCGGTCGCGAAAGAGGTAAACGTAAACATTGGAAGGTTAACGACCCGGGTTCAACTTGACACATTTTTGGGTGGCCCCAATTGTGCGGGATCGCTGACCTGCACCGGCTTGCGCAACGGGAAGTCGATTGTGCCAATCCACTTGGGGAACGGTAGATGTGGAACACGGTTCCTGTACGAATTCAAGGGTATACTACTGCTCAAGAGCGAGCCACTGATGTTGGATATATAATTTAGAGAAACATGATTTTGTTGATAGCAGTTGTACTTGTAATATTAAATTTTAAATTTTATAGACTGAAGTATAAGTATTAATTATTTTATGACAATACTTAAAAGTTATTGTAAAAAAATTCAAAGTATTAACTAATAATTTTTGAGGTAGTCGCTATTTAAGTTTCGTAAAGGTAGGTACCGGTAGTGGGGAGAAAGTAGTGTTGCGCTCTTTCTCTGTCGTGACGTCACGGCCTTGTAGTTTTTTACTATTTTAGTATTTTTTCAGATTGGATGTTTTAGATGTCGCTCAATTTTGTTCACAATTATCTAAAAAAAAATTTCTCTGTTAGTAATTGTACATCATAATTATACATATAATTGTGCAATAACAAAAGGCCAGTAAAACAATTACGTGTAAATACTTACCATTACTTGTGTTAGCAGATACGGAAATTAGATTATTTTAAAAGTAGTACGTAACTAAATATTTTACTAGGAATAATTAGGTAAGTATATGTAATACTTGGGTTGGTTAAATAAATGTGTAATGTGAACAAAACATATGGGGTATAATAAATAAAAAAAAACAATTCATTTCACAGAAGTCAATAAAAAATTAACGAGCCTCGCATAAACAAACGATGCATTTTTTTGGCACTGAAAATTTTATAGCGTTTCCTTGGATCGATTCATTTATTTGGCGTACGTCTGTACAGTGCACTCATCCAAATACATTTTTGGCGTGCCAAAAATACGGTAAGACGTGAGTTTTTATTTTATACTTACCATCATGTCAATCATTCAAAAATTTCCATGGAGATGACTAATAAGAAATGACGCAGCGAATCTTTGTTTACATCTTCGAGCGAAGTGTACATTAAGAAGAGTGCGGTCAATATGCACAACTTGAAGAAACAAATCTGTAATGTTAACACACAGGTATATTGCAGGTTTGTTTAAAGATTTTTTAGTATACCTACTTACGTACCTGCTTTCCGACAAGTTGGCCCTTGAATATAAACAAAAATTTGGTGACTCGGATTTGATTTAACAATTATTACATTTAAATGGTTATTGCAATACTATAAAGGCATTCGTTTCTCTTTGTAAAAGGTGTGGTTAGACAAACCTATTAACAGCAAAGTGGTATCAACAAAAACGCATCGATACGGAAGAGTTAGGAACGGTTGAAAAACGAAAGGAATCTATGTTCCCTTTGGATGGTTCCGCTAACGTCACGGGGGATGCAATAAAAAATGCAGGTAGGGGACCGTGCATCGACCCCGGGTTTTTAGGCTATGACGTCACCACCAGCATCGTTGCCCCTTGCTTGTTCGTCCAATACCACGAATGATGGAACTGTTACGTCATTTGTTTTTATAAATGCGGTTGGCTGATTGACATGATGATATAATAAAATTATAAGAGCCATTGTATGTATGGTCATAGGTGAATGCATTATCCTAACTAAACGTCAGATCAAGGATAATTGCATCCGAAAAAAAAAACATTCGCACCTATGCCTGACCCGAATATTCCGAGAATTCGTCTGAGCGCTCGGACGCGGACCCGCACAACAAAATGGATGTTATTTTTTGCTTTTCCAATGTGTAACTATACAATTTGCACTAGAGCTGGTGTCGATGACCTCTCGCCAGCTGTTTGACTATAGTGGTGTGCGAACCAAGCTCAAGGTAAGACGGGTTACTAAGGAATCGTACGCCGCGCCGCCGCGGTACCGGTATAAGCTTTTATTCCGACCGTAACAAAAGACCCATGAATAATGACATCATTATTTTCAAAATATATAATGAGTACCATCACAAACAATGGCGACGAACGTTGCTAAACGTTTTGCCGTTAAAAATATTCGGATATAATATCTAGGCCTCAGGGAAATTAAACATCGGCCAAGAAAGACATTAACGTTACACAATAGAACTGTTAACGAATGCCATTTGAATGTATATTTCTTATTTAGCTGGTGTACTGAATGGAATATTAAGCGGTCCTGGGACAAGTGATGTGCCGCTGCCACGTCGAAGTGGGAGCGTGGGTCATGAGGAAGCATAAATTTAGAGGAGCCGATAGCGGCTCGGTAGCTCCACAAACCCACAGCACACAACAGCTGTAGACAAAACGCGGCCGACGACGCGACGCACACCGACATACGCTCGCACCCCTGCACCACGCACACACACAACACAAACACGTAGACGTAACGTAAACAGACGCAGGTTTATGTATACCAGATGCCCCCATAGAACGAGACGAATGCACCCATAAACGCTATGCTAGAAAAGAAAGAAACATCGAGGGAGTGCGGTTCGGTTTGACAACGTGCAGAGACGTCTAATTAAATGTAGTTGAAGGTCGGAAAAATAAAAGGATGTAAGTAACATTGTATCCCTGAGGCGTAGTTAATGTCAAAATTAAAATAAAAAAGCCGTATGATGCAGCTGTATTGAGCGAGTGGGTATCGCGCGCGTATTTGGAATAGCGATACTTTAAACGGCGAGCGTTTCGTAGGAACTGGCTAATAGAAAAATAAACAGAGCCGCGTAGCCGGTCCAAGTGAGGCCGCTGTTAATTAACATATAGATAGATAGTTTAATAGAAGGCAGGAAACTGGCTGCGAGGGGAGTAAGCAATGAAGCGGTAAAAATAGATGCGAAGGGGAAGGGACGCGCGAGGATCGATCCTTCGAACAATGCCGCGATACATCGACTCGTGTCAATCAATATCGCATGCTACGCCGTATGTACTACAATGGTGTCGTGTACACTTACTTATTAAGTAGGTATAAGTATTGATTTGTTACTTACAATGTGAAAATAATCACCCGTATCTTTTTTATTCCTGTCGTTATAGCTAAAGATTTTATTACACAATTTTTCGAAACATACACCATACACAACATAACCTTTCTTTATAATACCAATTATCTTTGTGAATAATATATATAAGATATAAGCTATTAATCATGAATTAAAGTGAGACAAAAACCACATTGCGCTAGATATTTTGCACTCAGGCTGTGTTTAATAAAGCTTTATCCCTGTACCTAGTTTATTTATAAAAAATGATGAATAAGTAATTAAGGTATAGTATTTTAAATAAATGTTATTCAGAGCTGGAGTTTTTAGCAAGCAAACCTAAGTTATTCGGTCACCAAAATAATTTGAAGCTATACGATTATACCCAGCCCTCCCCGCCGCGTCGGTGTGTTCATTAGCCAAATTAATCGATGCGCCGTCCGAGTGCGGAAGTGGCTTGCAGGGACAGCTGCGCCTCAGTTATTTGAGCCGCCCATTGCCAACTGCGACGCACTTGCGGTAGGTCAGGCACAGGATTCCCAACAAGCCCTAAGTACTGGGGGAGAATGTAGGTCATACAGAACGCACGCATCGTACCGTGAACCGATTTATTTGAGGAAAATTAAGCACTGGTATATTGCGATAGGTCCTAAGGTCATTGCGCTTTAATTGCGCACTAATGCCCGTTTAAATATGTTGTCACGGAAAAAATATAATTTATATTGTTTGTAGCACGTTTGTATCTAATTATTGAACCAGTTTATATGTTAGGTTTTATTCGGTACCAAGGTTATACTAATTGTATTAAACTCTTGCAGCTGTGGTCGTATATGGTTGATTTAAGGATTTGATAAATGTAATAACAAAGCATAATTCGTTTCAAAATTCTTCTTGAAGACGTATACAATGTTTATTTTGCAAAAAAAGTACGAAAAAAACCGAACTTTTTAAATAACATGACCACTATCAGAAAATAATGTCCAATAAAAAAAAAATAAGATGTGCGTGATTTTTTTCTTCGTTTTGTAATACCACGGTCTCTTGATTAAAGCTTTTTTTTCTTAAACCGCATTCACCACTGTGGGAACACAGCAGGAGTCTTACCACAAGCGTTGTACCAAGCGCATCTTTGAGCAGCGAAGCGAGACCACGTCTAGACACTATATTCTGTATACAAACACCTATTATATTCAGACCTGCATTAAACAATTACTTTCCTAGTATTTGAGATCTGTTAACAGAGCCACCATAAAGTCGTCGTGGCCAAATATGGAACTGCCGTTGTTTGCCTTTGACAGTAGTAGCTGGGCTAACCATATTTTTTAATTGGAATTGGCATTGAAATGTCTGCTAACTCAATTTACTCATAACTTCATAAGTCAGTAACCATTACGCCTGTCACCCCCGAAGGGGTATGCAGGGGTGCACCGTAATGCACCCACTATTCACCGATGCTATATTTGGTCCCAATGTACGGGAAAACTGTTAAAAATAATCTATACATATAAATAAAATTGGAGTGTCTGTTTGTAATATTAAAATAACCGCTTTTTACTAAGTGCATTTGGATGTATACACGTTACCTATACCGAAACAACATTTTTTACAATTTTTGTCTGTCTGTCTGTCTGTCTGTCTGTCCGTCTGTCTGTCTGTCTGTCTGTCTGTTTGTTCCGGGTAATCTCTGAAATGGCTGGACCGATTTTGACGGGAATTTCACTGGCAGATAGCTGATGTAACAAGGAGTAACATAGGCTACTTTTATTTTAGAAAAAAAAAATCGATCTCTCGAAAAAAAATTAAAACCAATGTTGCAGCGCTGCGCCTGCTTAAAGTTTGATAGCAACAATCTGCAATGCGTCCCGCGGGATCAGAACGCGAGCAGGCTGTTGCCAACGGTTGAGACGTTGTTAAATACCACGCGGACGAAGTCGCGGGCAACAGCTAGTATTAAATACAATACGTATGCAATTATTAATCAATTGTGTAGATTGGAGGCTCAGATAAATTTGTGGCCGTTGACAGAGGCTTGTGGCACTGTATGTTAGCTGATTATTTATTGCTCTAAGTTTAAAATTTGATTTGGAATTATCCGTGTAGCTCTGCGGGTGGTCTCCGTGTGAGACTTTCAAGCGAACCTATTTTGTGTACTTAGGTTTTTTTTTCTCTAACGCATTCAACTTAAGTTTACGACACCCTTAAGCTCACACAATCTTTAAGCACACTCAATCTCAGCTAGACGTGAGTCAGTCCTGTAGGTGTTCAAGCAACCCTTTGTTATCGTCGGTGCAAATGACCAGCGAAGGCGGTCGGGCGAGCCGCCCTTCAGCTGACTGAGGCCTTGGCTGGATTTAGATGCGGTTCGACGGACTCCCGACGCCAATCGTTTATGTTTCGACGTCGTGTTTGGACCTTTTATAGCCCACGATGGAATGCAACGCGCAATCTCAAATCTTCGGAGATATTTTTAGAAAAAAGTATTGTTCGTAAACGCGTCGACGAGGCATCTCGATAATCTCGAATTCTCGATTCGGTTTTTTCGTAACCAGCGAATGTAGGGTCAGTGTACGCGGTGGGACCTTGGCCGATTTTAAACGCAAGTTCGTCGATCGCCGTTCGAAACGATCGTACGCGTCAATACGTTTTATAACTTTCCCCGGCTGGCGATAAAGTTCACGTTCCAACTTTGTTTCCTGATCATCAGTGCGTTTTATAAATAGACGTACATCAGCCAGATGGTAGGTGAGGGCGATCGTAAAATGTTTATGGAAATATTTAAACAGTGAAGTGAACGCTGGAATTTGAAATTTTTCATAGAAGATAAATTATTTTCTTAGCACGAAACAATGCTCTATTATACTATAGTCCTTTCCAATACTGAGACTCAAGTTTGCTGACACTATTGAGTCATAATTGAATTGCAGTGGCATCGTAGGTGTGAGTGACATTTTGATAGTTTCCATAAACAGACTACCAGGCTCTTTGCTCACTCTAGAACGGGATGTTTCTCGGCGAAGACCTTGGCCGAATTTAGCTGGGGTTGATGACCGCGCAGGTCGCTTTCTCCTCAGTGGCGCATGCGCGATGCAATCTGCGTCGTCTAGGTTACTATTGTTTGTTATTTAACTGTTGGGTAATACCATTGTAAGAACATACATGTGGATGAAAGTAGCTGTTAAATGAGTCGTTATAATTACAGATTAAAATATGGACCCAGAAAAAATCTTCTTAGTACTAAATAAAAATAAAATGAGTAATAATCATTTCACATTGTCAAAATTATTTTAAAAATGTGCATTAAAATTGTTAAATATTATTTCAGTGAGTTGCATTTTATTTTAAGCATTACCGGATTGGAACGCCCCCTTTAATGAAATCAAAGTGAAATATAAAATGCTTGGTCTTTTCAGTATCCAAAATAGCTATGACATTGCGACGATAGAAAATGTAAAGTAAGAGGTGAAATAAAAGGCTATCTAGGCTACATTACACTATGCTGCATTAGCATATCAAACAATCTAGATTTTATAGTTGCGAAATTAGGTTGAGGTCGACCACGGCAGTTATGCTTACATAATAATATGCTAAAATTATAACTAGCTGTAACAAAAAATTTATAATGCTAATGTAAAATAGTTTTGAAGTACTTTTTAATTGTTAACTCTGGAATTTTATTAAAGGCAAAGTCAAATCATTTATTTCGTACAGGCCTACGGGGGCATTTACATTTTCATTGTCATTTACATTTTTTCAACTCTACAACCGGATCAATTATTTTGTAACAGCACTAACCGAAACGAATATTTGGCCAGTAACTACTTTTATAAGATTTTAATAAAACTAATTTTACGGATTCTATCGCGTTTATTTCCCGAAACGTCGGCAACGTAAAAAACAAAAAATAATGGCGATAGAATCCGTAAAATTAGTTTTATTTAAATGTGTAGTATTCGCGTAAATATAAGAAATCAATACTTTTATAAGATTTTCATATAACGCATACAGAGGTGCATATACATACTTATTATATAAAGTTCCTAAAATTCAAATGATTATAAATATATGATTTCAAATTGCCAATTTCTATTAAAATTATATTTTTTTTCATACACTCCGCAATGATTAGACGGACAGGATAAAGTCAACCAGCATATCTGGACACCCACTTCCCTCACCATCACATCCGTGATTAGGATCTTGGTGAGATGCACTGAGAATACAAATACTACTACGATTGTGATCCGATCTCATTCGAGTTCACTCGATGTATCGATATAAAATCGAAGGTAATACAATATTGTACTCATAGAACATCTATACATATAAATAAAATTGGAGTGTCTGTTTGTAATATTAAAATAACCGCGTTTTACTAAGTGCATTTGGATGTATACACGTTACCTATACCGAAACAACATTTTTTACAATTTTTGTCTGTCTGTCTGTCTGTTTGTTCCGGCTAATCTCTGAAATGGCTGGACCGATTTTGACGGGACTTTCACTGGCAGATAGCTGATGTAACAAGGAGTAACTTAGGCTACTTTTATTTTAGAAAAAAAAATAGGATCTCACGAAAAAAAAAACCAATGTTGCAGCGCAGCGCCTGATTAAGTTTGAGTCAGAATGGGTGAGCAGGCTGTTGTCAACGGTTATCTTTGTTAAATACCACGCGGACGAAGTCGCGGGCAACAGCTAGTAATATATATAAAGCGTAACAATAATAGTGTTTTTTTTAAAACGGCCAACAGTAGGTTATAAGGATAACATTCTTAATGAAATAAATCTAATTATACTGTTATTTTTAATGAATACTATGTTTCAGTATTCATGTTCATGCATCTTTAATATAAATATGTAACATATGTTAACATTATAATTTTATATGTTTTACTTAATTTGATTAGGATCGATAACCTTTAAAACAATATAATTTTATGTCCAATTCAAAAAAGCCTAAGAAATTCAGCCAACACTATGAAAACATTCCATCATTCTATTTATATTCCAATATTATCAAAACTCATACTTAGAGCTATGTTAAGATATCCAATAATAATATAACTCAATTTAACGAAACGTCGACATCTGGAATCCAAAATGTTTAGGTATCGTTTAGAAACCTTTTAGTCATCTTTAGTGGATTTATTATACTAATTTGAAATCCAAATAGTCTAAATGCGTACCTACGTAATTATAAGGGAGATATTATAACGTTTTCCCTTACAAATTGCACTTAGCGTGGAAGGATATTTGCGCTGTGAGAGTTCCCTAATCCGTTTCTAAAAGCTCTCGACACGCCGACGTACGGTAGTGATAAAAACAAATTGTGCAATCCATTTATCAATGTTTGCGGTGTCGAGTGGGTTGTCCTTGAAAACAGCTTTAACCACACCCGTTTATTTGTATATCAGATTATGTTTTTTATAAAAAAAATATGTCCCGAAGTATCTTGATCGCGCGGTCCCAAACGTGTTTGCTTACTTATAATCGCGAATATTTGTTGAAGTGATGGGTATTTTTTTTTAAATATTATATATCCTCGATCTTGTGTGTTTGTAGTGCTCCAAATCACATCACCCGAAAAATAAAAAAATAACTCGATGGAACGTCTGGTGATCCAATGCCGAATAGAAGGCAAACGGTCGCGTGGTCGGTCTCCAACAAGATGGGTTGAATCAATAAGATCTGTTACATATTGTCCCATAGTAGGATGTTCCCGAAATGCTCTACATAGAGATACGTGGAGAAAAATAGCAAGAGCAGCGTCCATGTCCGAACAGTGCAACCCATTACCACGACCACTCTGACAAGAGTGACCGACTAAGAAGAAGAAGAAGAGTGTTCATAATTATTTGGCCAGAATCATTATATGGCCTAAGGCTTATTACATATGTACTCGTTACGCAGATCCTGACCCAAGATAATGAGGTCTAACGCTAACGAACTATACAGCCAATGCATATAAATTACTTAATCATGTTTTTAAGTTTTTAATGTCACGGCATAGTGGCCGTCAGAGTATGTATAGTTCCGTGGGATTATGTGGAAGTGAATTTCCGTTGTACTCATAAAGCTTACAAAATAATTTCCGATATAATCGTTAAATTAATTTAAATAAATCATAAATTCTTTATCCCTATATGGAATCATAATTGGTGTTTCGAAGATGTATGGATAGTAATACCATTTTAAGAGAGCGGTCGAACCGACGGCCATCGGAAACGATTACGAAATGTCAAGGCTCCGAAACCAGTTCCACTATGGTGATACATCCATGGTGTTAAATGCTAATAATGTGTCTGCTGGCTCTTTATCTATATCAATCATTTGGTATTAATATTTTTTTTCTTACGAAATTGAGGCTTGGTTGTTAGCTTATATGTACAGGTTCTTAATGTCATATAATCTTTGTAATTATTTTAATCGTACAAGGTGATTCAGAAAGGGTATAGTAAGCTTTGAAGTTTACAATGTGAATTAAAATTTTCACAATTATTGATGGTCTTAATATCACCTATTTGAATGATCTCCTTTGCACATTCTCCCACAGCCGACAGTAGTTCCCATAAATCTCTATGATACCTATAAGTTTAATGTATCTTAGTGTGTTGAAGCCTGAAATTAAAAAAAAAACTATTGTATGTACATGTTGATACAGTAAATAAGCAAGATGGCAAGTAGGATAAAATATTATGTACTACGTAGCAAAGACGAGGTAAATCTATACTAATATTATAAATGTGAAAGTTTGGATGGATGGATGGATGTTTGTTACTCTTTCACGCCCGAACGGCTGAACGGATCTGGATGAAATTTGGCACGGAGATAGATTATAGTCTGTAATAGCACATAGGCTACTTTTTATCCCGGTAAAATGTATGGTTCCCGTGGGATAGATGTTTTAATTTTTCATACTTTTTATCGCGTGTAACACCGCCGGGCGCAGCTAATAAACAATATATTTTTATAATAATTTTGTAAATATAATTGGTTCTCAATTATTTCCGACTGACTGTCGAATTCAATACTTAGGCGAGTGTTTAAATTACCACTGCAAGCTTAGATTTTTGTGTAGGCCTAGTGACCATGGTCGGCGGATCAATGCCGACGACCACAGCGGAAGTGTCTGGGTCTAGTTGACGTCACAATAAATTGTGACACCTAAACAATTAATCAATTGTGACACAACGTTTTGCCATCAATTGTACATGTATCACACTATCACACTAATATTATAAATGTGAAAGTTTGGATATTTGTTACTCAATCACGCCAGAACGGCTGAACGGATCTGGATACAACTTGGCACAGAGATAGATTATAGACTGGAACAGCACATAGGCTACTTTTTACCGGTAACAAGGACATATTTTTTAATCGCAGGTAACACCGCGCGGCGCAGCTAGTAATTAAATAAATAAAAAAAAGATCGCTGTCGATTCTCGTATACGGGGTGGCAAAGAAAACTTTGGGTAAAGGTTATACGTTGGTATAAAGCTGTCGCATGGAGCCCACCATGCCTACGCCCATGCGAATCTAAATAGGGTCTCACTCAAGAGACTAATTTATACATGCATAAAAGAAAGATTTTTAAGCTTTCCCCATTCTAAGTTAATGTCAGCTACTATATTTATTGTTAACGTCTACAGAAGATAATTAAATGTCGACGGTATTGAATAAATTGCAGATGCAAATGCTAATGATCAGTGCCACACACGAACAACTCCATTTTGTTTACTTCAAAACAAAGCCTCTTTACAACTCCGTATCATAATAGATTTTTTTATTCGAGAATATTATTATCTTCGCTCTATATAGTAGAGAATCCTTTCTTGTGCTTCTGTTTTTAAAAATAATGTAAACAAATTAATGTTTATGCATTTTTACTTGTAAATAATTTTACAATATTACCTTTGGGCATTAATAAATATTTAATTTAATATTAATATGCTTGCGGCCAATAACCAGTGCCGGCTTTTTGTATATATATTTAAAAAAAAAGGTTGTGGGGCTTGAAACATAGTGTTGAATTTGGTTTAATGTGTCAATGAAAGTAATTTGCAGAATTTTCGGCGCACTCTATTTTTTTTTAAATTCTGCATAGAAGTCTAATTCCTTAAATCAAATAAGCAGTGTAAGTATAAGTCCTTCTAAATTTAAATTGCACCTTAAAACGCGTTTGAAATTGCTGCATTAAACAGCAATCAGTTGTTCCACCAATCCAGTTTCAAATGATGATTAAAACACTTATGGTTAAATATCATGGACTTAACTTAAGTCGTGTAAATTAATTAAGAAAACAGCAGTGTGACGTGAATGACGTTTCTGTGAACAAGTATTTTAGCAAGATACTGTCGTGAATTATGGAATGGTGTATTAAAATGGTCCCAATATACTCTGTGTTTCATGCATAAGCCTAGTTTTTCTTTGTTTATAAAAGTGTACAAAAATTTCCTGAAAGGTTAGCAAGAAGCCGGACGCTGTCTCTGTCATATTTCTTTATGAAATCTATAATGTTAGCGTGATGGAATATACTTACGTTACCGTAACTCTACGTAAAAATAATGTTCTAGACCCAATGTAAAGGTAGAGCCCTTGAACTCAAGATAGAGCACGTAACCCTACTCATCGCAAATCTATAATGTTATAGTTTTGTGTAAACGAAGTCGCGACCAACAACTAGTAGGCGAATATTGTAGAGTCTTAAGCTATCTACAAATTTCGTAGAATCCCAAGGAAAACGTTAATAATCAATAGCTGTAATTGAATTTTATAGCCACCCATTATTTTATCAAGTAAATTTCTTACATCGCTAATTGCTCAATTCATTGCTCGCTGAAAAGGCTCGGTCCCCATAAATTGGTACAATTCCTTCAATTAGAGATCGACGGATAGCGTCCACGTATAATTTATATACGAACAACGACACAACATTAATCACAATAAGGTCGTTTGCCGGTGATGAGATCATTTCTATGAGGCCTTGTAATTTCAAGATCGAATGCACTTGAAATGTACTTACCTAATGTTAGTCATGTGTTACGATTCCATAATACCTCACAAATAATACTTACTTATGTTGTGTTTAGACCTGTTTGTAAGTTGCTTGTAACATATAATATGCTTATGGTATATTTTAACTACCTACTTGCCTGGCTAGCCGTTCCTACATTGTTGTTTTCACATACCTATAACAATTTATGACTAAAAACGTCCTTTTTAAAAGAGCAACCATTCTTGCCCGTTCTTCTCCATAGGAACGACTGTCTGGCGAGTCCGGGAATATATGCATACTCGTATTATTTTGTGACTTTATTAACGAATTCTAACTACTATAATGGTTTAAAAATATATAATGAGTCGCCACTTCACACAAGTTTCAACATCATAATCTGTTTCTCCATGGATTAATTAAAATCCAATGAGATATGATCAAAAGCATGCTTGTTCTGTATATAGTTTAAAAAAAAATCGGTTGACAGAAAGACTTCGGCCTGACTCATTGTAAAAAAAAACATCGGCACCCAACAAGACTACCTACCTTCCTTTACAAATGTGTCTTAGTCCTTAATCAGATTAGAGTTAATTATAATACTTCTCTTTCAGATGCTGGGCGTTCCCGTCTCGTAGACGGTACGGTTCATTATGTTATCAAAGTAATAACCAATAGACGACCATTATGGCTTCCATTATCTATAGGTACCTTCTAATCATATTGTACACGAGCCACGTTCAATGTGAATTATTAAATTTTTACAATGACTTTGATTAATTAATTCCTTTCATCTGTATTATTGATGGTTGTAGAACTTGTAGGTACATTTTAATGATGTTATATTTGTTCAATTAATTTCTGATAGGATTCTATTAAATTAAATTAGATAAAAAAAAATATATTTTCAACGCCATTGAACCATTTGAGAATCCATTTTTGTTTGTATGATATTCAATATGGTGACATAAGTATGATTTATACTTCAATTAAAACTAATCAAGGTATAAACAGTTAGTCAGTCTACAGTTAGTCAGTACAACAGTAATGGGTATATCCTTCAGAAATTCTACATTATTTCTTTAAAGGAATATTTTGTGACATAGATGTCACAGCCAGATTGCAGAGTCCACTTTTTACAAAACGCCTCAGTTCTGTAAAACGGCTCGTTAACGATTAGGCGCCTTGTAAAGTAATTTAATAATGGACAGATGTTATTCATAGCTAGGTGCATGACATTTACTAGCATCTTGCTAGAATTTATTTATAAATTTGCACTTCCACCTTTACAACTGGTCGGACGGGTTTCCTACAGTTTTTATTCCTTGTATAAAAGTAATTAAATCTGTCAACTGAGTAATACGATTTGTTTTAGTCATAAGTGTGTACATTGAACGCGCGATGACACTACCAAATTGTAACTAAAAGTTAAAATTCACACGTACTTTGCATTGTCATTGTGTTTCGGTTCTGCGGGCATTGTTTCATAATAGAATGGCATCATTTTGGAGTGTTCACAAATATAGCTAGCACTGAGAGGAACCAAATTGTATACTCAGTTAATGTCCCAATATTGGGCAGGCCGCATTATCCTTCTTTTAATGTGACGGGGATTCGGGTCGTAGTCTGCATCCACAACCCTGGCCCAGTGCGAGTTGGCGGACTTAGCACGTAACAGAAAGCACCATGCTTTCCTTCATTGTTTAACATGTTATAATCATGGTTGAAAATGAAATACGCATATGGAATTCGGAATGCCGGAGGTGCGACCTGAGGTTTTAAACCTTAACTCCTCAATTATACTTTAATAGTTGGCTATTTAGCGAGGAAATGCGGCCAGCATCTTGGGCACGCTACCGCATGCGCCAAATTTTTTACACATTTTGTAGCTTTTCTATACTCTTTTTAAGTTACATTAGTTTGTAAAAATTTCAGTTATTTTCTTTGTAATAAATAGCTTTAATAGTAACATCTATTCTACATTATCTATAGGTACTATTATAAAACCGTTACTGAGTTGAAGATATTTAAAATAATATAGGTGTAATACGCTAAAGGACGTCACGGATGTTTTTAACCGACTTCAACGAAAAGGAGGAGGTTCTCAATTCGATTTTACCATAGAACTTCGTCATTTGTAGTTTTTTTGTTAGTTTTTCCTAAAATTTTTGTTTGTTTTGTTGTTTTATATAACATCAATGAACCGATTTCAACGGACTTTGACTATTGAATATCTTATAGTTCTCATATATAATAGAGTATCATCGGGGGTCAAGCAGCAAAGCAAAATCAATGGTTGCGAAGGCGAGGCCGCTTGCAAAAGCTACTTGTATAATAAAACTAATAGTAAGTTATAGCTCTTATTGATTGGATTTGTTCGTTTATGATTGGTATTTTTAGTGTTCGCGGTGTGGGTGCGACGATTTATTGATTGAAACACGTGTTTTTATGTCCGTCGGCGACCGCCCTAATCAATACTATAGGTGTGGCGTGGTGCAGTCGACGGCTTATTATGAGGTTTATACCACAGACTTGGTAGAATAAACAGACAACACAGGGCGTACGCTAAAAGTAAAGTCAAAAACACTAGTCTACTATTTAAACAACATGCTAGAGCAGAGTATTTGTTTGGCTTTACCTTTAACGTGTGCCGTGTGTTGACTGATTATTCTAATAGGTCTGTGAGGCAATCACAAGATGTAAATGAAAATATAAAACTTTTTTCCTTTTTAACGTTTTGATGTTGGTTGCTCGAATAAATGTAATGAGGAACAAAAAAAGTAATTTAAATTTCCTAGTATTTTTTATTGACCAAGGAAATGTATAGACATAATGAATTTATTAATGCTTAAAAAGTAAACGATCGAAATGAAAAAGAAATCAAGCTTGATTTTTATTGTCTACGTAATTTATTTTTCTTGTTGTCAATTTGTAGATGGAGTGTTGTAAATGTGTTGTCTTAAAATACGTAAATAATAACTTGACATTTTGAACGAAGCATGTAGAGTATCCTGCACAACATTATTGCCTAGCCAAAGTTATTATGTAATAAGTATATTTACTTAATAAATTGTGATAACAGTTGATCAAAATTACTTATTATTAAGCATAAAAACCAGAGCTCAGGGCCCCAAGTCTGCTAACACAATCGATTCATAATCGAACAGCAACGGCATAGTATCTGTCACTTTTGACAGATATTGTATGGGATATCTGTCAAAAGTGACAGGTACTATACGGCTGCTTTTCGATTATGAATCGATTGTGTTAGTAGACTTGGGGCCCAGGGCATTATGATTGGACAATAATCGTACAGTCACGTGTATTATTGCTAATTCATATTTTCCAACTTTCATTTATTGCTACAGCGATAGCATTTAAACGCAACTAAAATTCACAAAATCACAAAATGCCAATGTGACAACTAATTACAATATCAATTGACGCACTAATCATTATTCATTCGCATGGCTAATCACCACACGGTGGAATGACCACGAAACCGGTGATCTAATTATGTACGCTAACGCTCTTACGCCATAAGCGTGTCTGAGGTGAATTTGACTCATACACTCGCTTGAAATAGTCCTATTAGTAGTCAAATACGGTACTTTTGATTTATATTTAGGCGTGATCAAGAGATATTCTGCTCTGTGGTTATATATAAATATCGAATTCGAATTTCGAATTCGAATTAAGTCTATTTTAAAATTGGCATGTAATGGGTTTTGTTAGAGTATCATAGTGAGTTTTCGTTTTTTTTTGGGGGAAAAGATAAGAAAACAATGCAATTTGACCGTAAAAAAAATATATTTCTCACGTCTTGCATTTTATGGCCTTTTGCTGCTACAAATATAAACCTAAAATGTACATTTTAATTTTACATTGTATTACAAATTACTTAGTTACTTACTTTGATGTATTTTATTATAACTATGAAAAATAAGTAAGTAATTTAGTAAGTCACGGATGCATTTCAAGCAATTATAAAATGTATGATAGTTATCTAAAGACTGTATTGAAATGTAAAAGCCATAAACTGTACCAACTAATTTAAGTGTGCCTTTATTTACACAAAGGGTTTTTTTTTATATAAGTACATGGCAACACTGTGCGGTGGCTGTCACCTTTGTTATAATTATAACGTCATCCGCTATAACATTAAGGTAAGGAGTCATGTTGTAAAATTGAGCAACATTAGGTCGAAGAATAGGAGGAGAGAGAGGTAGGTAGGTATTTAGGAATGCGATAATGAATTCAAAAATAACTCCGCCGCTAAAAATAATTTTCCACGTGATGTAACACTGGATGCAAAATAGCCAAAACTGTTATGACTAAGAAAATTTGTTTTTCAAATTCTACAGCTAAGTTCGAAAGGTGCGAATATATTAATAGGTAATGGTAGAATGCTATCGACACATTTGGTTGGTAAATACATGTAAGACCTATTTAAATTTTTCCGGTAGCGATTTATATTGTTGAGGAACATTAAATGCATACCGAGAACACAGTTCTATTACTTGTGCATTTAAAATAAGAATTGTCAGATTGACATTTATAGTTCTTAAATTAAATTAGTTTTATCCAGATTAAATAGCATCCTAACGGTCGCAAACTCTGTAATTGACTCGATTAGGTATCAGATCGAGCGAATAATGTTCTATCAGTCCTAAATTATGCTTGATGGCGGCTGACCCCGTACGCATAAAAAATCCAAAGTACCAATGTCTTGTTCTGTGTTTTTTTAATCTTTTTACGATTCAATGTCGTTTCGGACGTACCGATCGTTGTACCCATAGTAGGGTAACATTATTTTTTACTGAAAACGAAATATTTATTTAATGTTTGTGGTAGTAATTCAATGTTGTTGTAGAAAAAGGTTTTAAATATAGGATGAATAAATGATACTTAATGGAGTAAGTATTAAGTAACTTTGTTTGATTTGATTTGTAACTTCATTTCAACTTAATACCTAAGTTGTATAGTTGGTATGTTCGTCTGGCGATATTATTATTGGTATAACAATTTAAAGTTGAATGTATACACGTAGGTATTTTATCCCCAATTAATAAAGATTTCACCCATTTTCCTTAGAATTACAAAGCACTTTCATTCGAAAAAATCTTATTAGGCCGTTGTAAATTCATTTAAACTTATAAGAATCGGTTAATATTATTTAAATCCATATCAAAGTATGTTTTGGTTGTTAAACAAAAAGAAACACCTGTGTGTATTTTTAAGTACATTAGTGCGACGCCATCTCTTGGGCAATATAAAAACCAGGTCATTGTTTTCGGTATCGAGCCAGTAAATTATATTATGTTTACACTGTTTTGTCCGTATCTATCTTAAGAGTAATAATTGATCTTAATTATTATTTGATTTTAATATTATTATTACTAATATTAAATAAACATTTTAATAAAAACGATTGTTTTACCATCTACCCTAGGCAACCTAGAATATGACATGCAAAAAAAAAAAGATGCAACCATTTAAAATGTTATCTATGTTTCGTTTTACGCTACACGCGCGTCCATTCCACGCTCCGCAGTCAGTGTTAGTGTTGTGATGGTTGTGTCATGGCGACGAACGAACTCGACTGCTCAGTCAAGAACGTTCGTTAACCGCGCGCGTCACAAGCTACATGTACCAGTGCCCCCATCTAGCGGTCAATGTCGACATGACGTAGTGATACGACCAAGTTCAACTGTTGTGTAAGAGATGGCGCTAGTAGGATGTCACAGCGAGAAAAACCGCGTGTACGAATAATGAAATGAGGCAGTTTTTTACAATCCGATTAAATTTTTTGCTATAGCTACCTACATATATTATTAAATAAATAAAATTCTAGTTTTGCAATTGGAATATTAATTATTATTGCACTAATTGTCCATTTGTTAAGGTACGTAGGTATCTACTAAACCCGGTGACATAATTGTAATTTGCGACGGAAATTTAGTATTTCTGGAAACCTAAGTTCGGAACTACGCAATAGCTTTTTTATACGTATTTATACCTTTTAAAATGTAATCATTATCTAAATTGAAGGACTGTCCTAAGATATCTCAAGTTTGCCGACCCACATTGGGGCAGAGTGGTAGTCACTATATGGTCCGAATGGCTCTCACGGTGAGTGCGAGAGTGCCTTATATATTGGCAATCAGTTTGGCCCTTTTTACATTGGTACGTACCAAAATACTATCAGCGAAATTAGGTCCAGGACTACTCCTTCGGGGATTGCAGTAATTATGTTTATTTGTTGTTGTGTGTAAATTAATGGGGGGAAGGGACCTACCACTGACCCTCGGCTTATCATCGTTCCCAGTTATAAACCAAACAAGTTGATCGATAATTGAAGAAGCCAATAAAAACCTAACTCCTCTGAGATATTGGTTTCCTATATTTACGCGAATACTGTACATTGAAATAAAACTAATCTTACGGATTTTATCGCGTTTATTATACGTTTTTTACGTTCCCGACGTTTCGGCTGCTTTACAGCAACCATGCTCACGGAGGACTGAGGTGGTTGACGTCCTAGTGTCATAGTTTGAACCGGGGTACCCTCAAATTTATCCTCTGAGAAGTCAATCGAGAATCTGTCTGCCGTGAGTGACGGGACCCTAACTAATACAATTCTCATTGCCCAGTAGCCCTTCCCCGCATTCGTTTAACTATGTAGTTCCACGAAATATCGTCTAGTTCAATCAATTACGTTTATTTTTTAACCGACTTCAAAAAGGATGAGGTTCTCAATTCGGTTGTATTTTTTTATATAAGAATTTATTTATCTAGGTATATTTATAGAGTCCGATAAAACAAACCAGCGCTCATAGTGCTAGTTGCACAAGTTTGCCAAATGGCCTCTCCCGACAACAAAGTGTAACGACTCAGGGTTGGCTCCGAATTAGCACCGTTTGGAAGTGATCTCATCGGCTACCGGCCATTACTCATTGCACGTCGGTGGCGAGCGTAATGGACGCTATTTACACAGAAGCGGACTAATGTTGCGTTTGTTTGCGAAAGCACACGTTTACTAGATCCATTAGCTTTGGCGACGGTGTGACATATCGTCGGTTATGTCAACTAGTAGAATACTAGTTATTTTAACCTGTTATTGGAGCATCCTATAGGCCTCATAGATTAGAATAGCCGTTAGGGTTCTGCCCTAATGGCTTAGGTCACAATTTTGGGGATGTTATTGCAATTCTTTTTATGATGGAAAATATAAGATAAATACCTGAGTGAATATACTTACTTACATTAAGTAAGTATTTTTTTAAATATTATAATTAACAAATAACTTACTTCTTTACATATTCAATTATTAATTCAGTGCATGTTAGGTACTCGTATTGCAAGCGTTGCTTAGTATTGGACCGTCAGTTCGTGTGTTCTTCCAAGGATGTTATTATTATTTAGATCAGTGGTAAGGCCATTATACATTTCAAGTTAATAAGCCGTAATTAGGATTATTTCTTACAAGTAATTACATGAATTTTTAAACAATGTGATATGAAGGTAGGCACTAATTGTGATATAGCGTGACATTGTGACAACAGCTAAAATTGCAGCTAAAGGTCAGTTTACAATGGAGGGCGCGTCGCTGCGACTATTGTGCCACGATAATGCCGCGCCCTCTGGCGGCGCGACGGAGCGCGACCAGCTGACAATGGCACCGTAATTAGTCACCTGAGATAATTACGTAGGTATAATACTGAAATGACAAAAAAATATAGGAATTCCATTTTTAAAAGCGTCGGTTGCGTCAAAAAATGCCTGGACTAATAATGAAAATAAATAAACGTCATGTAATTTTTTATTTTATGCCAGTATCTCGATATTTTGTCAAAAATAACAGCATTTTTAATTCCTGAGTTTTAGAAGCATTTGGATATGGGTACATTGCAACCACGTAGAACATTATATTCCAACGCCAATTTTTCAATTGCGCTACTATAACAAAAGTAGGCACATGCAAATCATACTTCAAATTCAATTGGAAAGTTCCTCATCACAACCATGTTTGCAGATGTCTAGTTTAAATAAGAGGGCGTCGTTGGTGGCTAACCACGATACTTTCTATTCCGATTTCACTGCGCCTTGTGGTCGCGGTATTAGGTTTAAAGTACAACCATTTTTAGGCGCACGTTACGCAAATTATACATTTCCCATGGGTTACTAACTAGCATGACATTTCGTAATATTTTTCTACTTTCCAAATAACATCTTTGTCGTTTAAAAATCCATTGATGTTTTATAGCCGGTTCACACGGCGACTATATCGGTCTGAACGAACCTTAAGTCGGCGCTAACGACACGTGTGGATGTCATGTTTGAAGTCTGCGACGAAATATGTATGGTGTGCACACGCCCTAAATTCATTCGGCGCAGACATGCTTAGCTGTCTTGACTTCGTTATAAAGCACAAGTAGTTACTGTGTGGACGCAGCTTTATGGAATGCGAGCTCCAGATACTGTAAGTACATATGTATGTTTTGTTGTTCATGTTCTGCTCAGTTTAAGAACGAAAAAGAACGGAGTGTATCCTACACTGATGATGTATGAATAAAATGTCTATAACTTACCTATTCAATTAGGCAGCTAGCTGACATAGCTATAGTTTGTCAGTAATATATCAACTTTTTACGGTACTGTGAAAGGGTTGTGTGTGAAATCGATTCGATGACCGTGGGAAGGTTTGCTTAGGCGAGTGAACTGGTCAATATAAGCCCGTCGAATCAATCGAAATGTAGGCAGGTAGGTATTCCTTGTAATGACGCGTACACAATCATTCTTGTTACTTACGACTTTGAGTAGGTACTGGAAATGAACTTACCTGTAACAAAAAATAATGTTTTAATTCGTACAAAATCGTATGAAATAATAGAGATTCTATTTGAAATATCTACGATTGATAGACTTGAATTTTATGGTCATATTTTTATAACACCATCTAATTATTAATGGTTCAACTTCTTTTGGTGTGATAGATTGTAGAGACACGTAGTCATCTTACGATACAATATCTTACGAAGCACATAAACAATTCTAACCCGCCTTTTAATGCCCCACTGTTGGGCACGGCCTTCCAATCAATGCGAGGGGGATTAGGCCAAAGTCCATCAGTAGTAAACATTATTTTGACTAAAATATTTCCATCTTAAAATACGTACAGCATAATATATGATTCATTGATACCTATACATCATAACCATTGTTAAATCCAAGTGACATCGTAAACACAGTGGACAATAACCGTGCACAAGGGTATAAGAGCGGAGTGGCTGCATATAGCTCAACATGAGCTCGTCTGTCCCCAATGGAGGATTATGGCGCTCTAGAATTGATTCTGCAGCATAGGATAAAAGTAAACAGTGCCTTGGGGACGCTATTGTGTCGAGCTGCACAAAGGATAGGTGAGTTGCAAGGACTTTGAGAGTCTTTATGGTGGGGGCGAAAGTAGAGATTTTGTCGATGTATATTTCAGCGAGGCGTAAATTTATTTTTAGTTTTCAAACTTCGTAATATACATGATTCTTCACTATTACTCTCGACCCTGTAGTAAATAATCATGACAGCAGGAATCTATACTAATATTATAAATGTGAAAGTTTGGATGGATAAATGGATGGATGTTTGTTACTCTTTCACGCCAGAACGGCTGAACGGATCTGGATGAAATTTGGCACAGAGATAGATTATAGTCTAGAATAGCACATAGGCTACTTTTTATCCCGGTAAAATGTATGGTTCCCGTGGGATAGATTTGTTTAAATTTTTCATAGAATACCAATAAATTAATTATCTCATATATTTGATTCTGAGCCGATACGAAGTTCGCCGGGACAGCTAGTTATATATAAATTATTTATTTTTTCAGAGCAGATACAAACATAGAATAACCAAATATGTCGAGTGTTTTATTAATTAGTGTTTCACGGTATGTCAGACTCTTTAATATGTACAAGATGTATTATAGAAATATCAGGATCAATTTCTCAAGTATCTAATTGCCATGAAACTTGTGGATTTCAAACTACTTCCTAAAATCATTAAAATCAGTCCAACTATTATATTTTTCAAACAAGCCCATGATATTTATCGTTGATACTACATTTCAACAGAATCAGGGGCCCCGTGTTTATCTGAACACAAGACACAAGTAGGTATATGTAAATATTTGTCTTCACTCCACACTATGTAATACGTAAACCAACTGTGTTTAATTCACGGGCGGAAAGGTCAAAACTGAATATGATAATGACTACCTAACCAGTAGGAGCCACCACAGACATTTTTTACAATTTTTTATTTCCATAGTACGGGCATTGTAGAGTTAGCACGATCGATTTTTTAAGTACAAAAATATGTTTTACTACAGTAAAAAGTTTCATAAAGTTTTGAAAGGACAAGTGTATAAAAGACAATATTTTTATTTCTTTTTTCAAAGCTCGTATCCCACTATATTTAGTCGGATTGTAGAGATTTTCCAAAATAGCCGCAGTCAATGTCAACGGGACCGCATGGGATCACGATTTAGAACTGTCGCCAAGGTCCAAGCTGCCCTTTAAATTGGTTCGACCTCGGTTATAACGCGTTGTTAGCTGCTCTACAGCTTTTATGATCACTTAAACGAGTAATATAACACACCTATTTCCTAGGGATAGGTACTTAATCGCGTCTTTATTCAAACCTATGAATTTGCATATTAAAAAGAGAAAAACGATAAAACAATCATTCGTAGGTAGTTGTTTTAATTAGCGGGAGGTATGGAAATGATATACACAATTAGTAGTTAAATTTTATAGGTATGATATAAATTAATTTCGTAGAGTTTAACGACCCATGTGAATGGTTAGAAAATTATATTGAAACAAGGATTACTACACTTAGGTAAACAGTAGTCAGAGTTAACGTTTAATGCACCTGAAGTCTGAGTTGCTTTATTTTAACGTGACTTTAGCAAAAAAAAATGTTAACAACGATAGCGTCGTTAACTGACTCTTGCACATAGATTCAAGCCAGTTAAATAGGTCTGTAAATTCAGCCTAGGATGTCAGTTTAAGTTGTCAAATCTAGGTTTTATAGTCGATTCTAGTGTTATAATTACAAATCAAGCAGCAAAATATTCTGATTTAATTAATTTTATAAAAATAGAGTCGATTTTTAAATTTTGTAGAGTCATTGTTTCTGTGATGTAGAATTCATCATAGAAACAATTACTCTACCAACATTTAAAATCGACTCTATTTATTTTTTACTACAATCATGAAACGAGCGCATTATCTTGAATGTGTTATAGCTCTACAAGTGTTTTCAGTAAGCACGGAGTTAAACTAGAGGCATTACGTCAGCATGCATCGGTATCGCGCAGTATTGGCTGCAGGCGGTCCAAGCGCCCTTGAATACGGATGAGCCGTGCCTCCACTCCTGCGCAGGGTTGCCACACCACCGGGATCAAAAGGAGATCAATCAATTATTCAATGTGTGCTTAGTCAACAACTTTAAATAGTTATAGATCCTAAATGGTAATTTGAAATGAAAAATGATAAGAGAAACCTAAAGATGATTTTCAAACACCTATTCAACGATACTCCACACACACACACACACACATAGCTACACATAGCTTGCCGACATTATTTTTTTCCTTTTTACAATATGGCGTCTGGTTATCACCATATTGAATTTTGATTATTTTTATGTCTTCAGTGAAACTTGCAAGATTAAGACAAATCGATTGACGAAAGAATAATCAAAATCGGCCCATGCGTTTGGTATTTAGACAGGCTCGAAAGAACAAACATATACATACATAGGCTGATAAACACATTACCCTCCGCAGTCGAGTAGAAAGCATGGTTAAGTGACCACTGACCAAGTGCCAACCCTGATTCCTGTCTTATGTATACGTACCTACTGCAGTCGTCCTCGGTGCGACCTATCTTTTCTTACATCGGTATCGCTATTACTTATTTCATAATTTAATTGTGGATCTCAGGTACCATTGTACAGGCGGTTTCGGAAAGGGTATACTAATACTAAACCTGCGTTTCTTTAGCGCATTTGAATTATTATGTGATGTCAGATTTTCGATAGGTTGATTTAAAAAAAAAAACCCAATAGAAAACAATTGTCGTTTATGGTAAACATTTTTCTTTTCTAAATTGATGTTTCTAAAATAACAAATTCGGTTAAGAAGCCTAGGTTCAAGACATAGTATACCCCAGTATATAATATTTAAGAACCGTTGTTTTTAAACCTAGTTCTTAAGCGTTTAATGAAACTTTTAATGATAAAATGATTCAAGAAAATAGTACGGCAACATTATTTTTGTACTCGGCTCGGCAGACACAGTTTGTTGCGCCTAAAGATTTTTGGTAGGATTATCTATCCTATTATAAGTCATAATAATAACAAATTAATAATTGGATAAAAGCTGATTATGGTAGGTGTCCGCTACCCTTCCTATCTCATGTCCATCCAAACCTCAATCCATGGTTCCAATTATCATTCCATATTCCTGCAAAAGTTCCTCCACGTGCTGAGGTCAATTCGCTGTTTATGCTATAATTTTCAGCATTTGACCCCAGTAGGTGGCTAACATAACATTAACATTCTCAAAAAGGTCTTCTACATGTTGGACCCATGACCCCGCGCAAGCCTTCCAAAGATCCGAGTATAGCCCGTGTGGAGAGAGACCGATTGATTCAAATTCCGTTCGTACTGAAGGCAGTACGACCTGGCTGTAGACTACATAACCACCAACTTTAGCCCGCGGCTTCACACGGAAGTAATTCGAGTAGCGACTGAAGCCTTCCAAGTCATTACTATTTTACTATAGCACGTTACCATCAAACCATTATAGACACTATTTTAACCCGTAAAAGGCGAGAATCACTTGAAATGCTTACTTCATCGTTTACGAGCACCGCTGTCGCTTCTAATCGAATAGTGTTTCAAGTGCTTAGCACAATTAGAAATAATTTTAACTGTTATCCAATTAGACGTGCGAGCTGTTTAATTTATTTTAATATCTCCGATCTAATGATGAGTGCGGACCATCAATGATTTACTAGTAATAGATTTTTCAATGTCTGTTTTCAATTAACCAAAGCTTCATAGCCGGGAGGGTAAATTGACGACCTGTTTAGCTCAGACGTTATTGATCCTACTTTCTGTACCGAGGGACCCGGGTTCGAACCTTGGAAGGATCAAACTTTCAGTTGAGAACAAATGTTTGTGCCCAGTCATGTATGTTTAATATCTATATAAGTATTATATACCGGGATTGGCCCCAGCCCATTATAGAGCACCCAAAATACAAGCGTTGCTTGGTTAGGGACTGCACAGTTGGTGTTTTTACCTGGTGATATTTATTTGTTATCTGCAAATAATGTAGAATAAGAACATATATATTTTAAATCATAATCAATTATGAAACCAGACCAGTTGTTCTAATGATTTCAAATAATTAATAGACAAGAATAGCAGATAACTTAATCGTAGTTAAGGTGATTAATTAAAATGTTCAATGAATGTAACGTCAACGTTAGTGAACTAGTTAATTATAGATTTACTTGGGCTCGGTGCAGATACAAAGAGGTCACGTGAGCAAGTCGGGATACCTCCCTGGATGCGTAAAGTAGGGCGCGCGGAGGCTGCGCGGTGCGTCCCAATTCTGCGGGGTCACACCGTGACCTGCCTCACGACCTACTTGTTCCCACTGCCTTGAACCAATACATTATGGACAGGCTGTGTTTGATGCATGTGTGTGTTTGACGCTTTTTGTATTATGTGACGTTAGATAACCTCGTCGTGGGGTACATTTGGTAAAACGAAGCGAATCATAAACCATTTTTTCATTGTAAGATTCGCTTAGTTCCGCGGGAAATTGTATGCTAGTTAGGGTCCTGAATCTTGACTGATATCTTAGAGGTGTTTGGTTTTTTCGTTTTCTTCAAGTATCGATGAATTGTATGGTATATATTCAGGATAGTTGACAAGCTGTGGGTCTGCCCCAAGTATATAAAGACCATAAAATTCCTATTCTTTTTTTTAAAACACCGCAAGTCTTTTAGGGTAATTGTGTCCTTTTAAGTAGGTATATTCTCTTTTGCTAGGACCTTAGTATACTTAAATCATGCATGACCGCGACTCAGTCACGACCACGGTGTGTATGTACCTACCCTATGGCTGTGCTAAGGTCGTCGCAAGAGAGAAAATTCAAATGCCCGTGCATAGCTTTTGTGATAAGTTGTTATTAAAATTTAATGCTTTGTCATCATAGTGGGTATAATAAAACTGCAACTGTGCTGTCTATAAGGTGAAATAGGCTGTTTGGACGTCTCTGAATCCAGTGGTTTTGGATTTCGTCTCTGTTAGTTCAGGGATAATTAAAATTAAATTAAAAAGATTTCCAAGGCGACTTTTCTTTTTGTCTATGAGTTATCATTCAACACACTGGATGTTAATTCCTTATACACATAACCTATATCCATATAGACCGTGTGCGTCTAAGTTAAACTAGTCATTAGAAGGTATCAAGTTTAAATCGAAATCGTGCCTGACACCCGTAGGCTCTCTCTCAAAGAGTACCGTTTATCGTCCAATATATTCCAGTAAACGTTTCCACGAACGTACGAAACGATTTCGGATTATCCAACTGCCGTTCTCCCGTGCCGTTCCCGTCGCGTTACGAATGCGGAGGACACAACATGCAATTTAGCTGAAGTTAACACCATTAGGCCCCAGGTAGCGATCGTGACTATTCAAGTTAAGTGAGCGTTGCCGGTGTTAGTCGACATTTCGTTACGAAAAACTTCAGTCTAAAAATAGTATTATAGTTCTCTCTGCTTAAAAAGATCTCTCTGAGAAAAGATTATCGCAAACTATTACATTGTAAAATTTGGTAATAGCTTTATTTACAAGGTAGGTGTTTCAAGACATGTAGAAGTTGTAATGGCAACTTTCGCCAATATCTGAATAATAATAACTAACTAAAATATAAATAACTAACATATGTTCTGAAGTACAACCACATGGAAGGCTATCAATAGTTTAGTGAAATCCTGTGCAATCAAATCAAATTTTAAAAATAGTGTTTCAACCGTATTCAGATACGGATCAAGTGATCGAATGTTATATCTGTAAAGGGGCTATAAAAATATGTGGATTGTTCGATCATTCCATTGTTATTTGATGCTGTCAAAACTCGTACTAATCATCCTGGTCCCAGCACATTGTATCGTGCCTATAGCGTTCCTCAGTTTCAAATATGGCTGGTTATTTTTTTTTTCGAACTGTGCCTGTGACTTTATTTTCTGTTATAAATATAAGTCACACGTTTATTGTTAAATTCTTTCATAATGTACCGCTCATAATATCGAGTGGTATCAAAGTAAGTGCTTTCCATTGTATCTCGGATTTAGAATAAATTGGGGCTCTGAAACCTTTTATGCTCGTTACAAAGTAATTTCCCACATACTTCCGTGCCGAAAGCAATTGGAGATAATGCTTAGAACAATGAAAAGGTTTCAGTTTTAATCTGAAACATTTGCATGTGCCATGAGTATTTTGCTATAATATAATATAACACGGTTAAGATTATGAAATTTATATTAATTAATTTCTGGTTTATAACAAGGTGTAAAGATGTCTTTTACTATCATACAATCCTACAACATATTTACTGCAATAGAATATAGTAATTCAAAACATAGTATAAAATATTTTAACAGATGAATCAGTAATAACTGGATTACGTTGACGTACAAAATCGTTGTGTAAATTATGTTTTTCTTTTTTTAACCCTAACTGGATTCGATCCTAGGAATCTAGACACAGAAAGCAGGATCACTACCAACAGCGCTAACCAGGCCGTCGAAAAAGTCAGGGAGTATGAAAATAGACTAGGTATCGTCAGAAATGTTATACCCTAACATAAATGATTATCATTTACGTTGATTTTATACTACTCGAGCTGTGCTGAGACTAATTTCACGCATCGTTGCGTGTAAATAAACAATGCAGTGAGTTGCCATTGTGTTGCGATAGTTACACCTATATACCTACGAGTACATACGCGTTACATATACCTTATGTTTATGTACGTGATCGCAGGAATACATAGTACCATGTAGGCGTTTAAGGTTGACGCTTTTACCTGGCAAAGACGTATTCAATGCCAGAGCCATTCAGTATTCTAATACGTAGGATGGCCAACCTCAGAAAGACTAGGTGTGACATCCCTAACATTGATTTTAGCAGCGTTTGACACTAAAGCCTATGAAACGTTTTTTTGCGTCATTGTCAACCCTACTATATGCATTTGTTAGCGCATCAATTCAGCGCACGACGGCCGACAATGGAATTTGTCGGTGTCGTTTGTGGCTGCCCGTGCGCACCATTATTCGCACTCCCGCCTGCGCCAGCGCCCACGCGCGCTACACTTAAACCGCGCCATCTCACGGCGGATGCCTGAAGTTTTATTGTTATTTAAATTAGATTTCTTATGATTGGAATTTGTACTTGGAATAGAAGAAATAAAAAAGGACACAATTATTGGACAACGTGACGTATATAGGTGTAGACTTCTTGAGCAACGTGGGTCACCCTTATCTCGACTAAAATCTTAGGCCGACTGTAACAAGACAATTAGGCTGCTTAATTTTAACGCATCGTCCAAAAAATTTCATATATTGACGTTTTTAACGGACTTAAATATTTGGGAAGCATTTGAGTGTTCAGTCATTAGACTAGCCTAGACGCTACAGATGTGTCAAAATAAGCATGGATTGTAAACGACATTGTAGAAAGATAGACATGGATGGCTACCGCTAGCAGGTGTATGCCACCGGCGCGCGCTGCGGTGGCCGACGGCCGACGTTACGACCGATGACGTTACGACGTCGCGGTTATAATCAAAATCGTTTCTCTTAACCAACAGCGATCGAAGGAGGATTCGAACAGTGACAACTTTCTGTGACATGTAGCTACTGCTACTAGGTGTGTACCAATCGTTGAGAATTATAATATTCAACAACTTTGGCGAAAACAACTTGGAACAACTGATGGCTGTCCTTGACACCTCTTGCATCGATGAATCCCAATGTAAGGACGTACTGCAGTGTAGCGTGTGCATACAAATGTGGAACATACAAGGCTGCGTTTCGTATCGTCGCAGGCGCATGTAGTCTTGATATCTCGTGCATCGGCTTGCCTGTGGTTCAATAGTCATTTAGGTACCTCCTATATTGTTATGCCCTTCATGGTTAATATTGTCTATGCTATGACAGGATGCCCTTTGTGGCTGACGTTGTTGACCTGTCTTCGATTATAGGATATTTAGGCGACGAGGATGGAATACGAACACACACGTGCACAGCATTTCCCTCATATAGGATAATTGTTAAAAGTTTTTTTTTTATATTGATTTCTTATATTTACGCGAAAAGTTACACATTGAAATAAAACTATTTTTTAAGGATTTTATCGCGTTTATTTTTCGTTTTTACGTTCCCGACGTTTCGGCTGCTTTACAGCAACCATGGTCACGGGAGGACTGAGGTGGTTGACGTCCTGGTGTCATAGTTAGAAACGGGCTACCCTCATATTTAATTGTTGATTGTGGTTCGATCTACGCAGAAAGTGAACGTAAAAACGAAAAATAAACGCGATAAAATTCTAAACAAATAGTTTTTTTTTAATTACATAGTCCAAGTGGGCCTCTAATGTGTGTCGGAGCCTTGGTCCATGATTTTATTAAGTTAGTAATTACTGTATTCTGTACTTTACGATAGTGTCATAAGATTGTTATTCTTCAAACTCAACATCTTCCGATCCTCGTATAGTATAGGTTTTTGTGATACTGTTTTGTCGATGTGAAATAATTTAATTAGTGATACAAAAGTTATTTATGTCTGATATATTCACTACGGGCAATTGATTAATGCGATTTCGAAATGGGGGCCAAAAATAAATATCCTTGAAAAGGATTCTTTTTGTGCGGATATTTCTTGGGATTTGTGCACTTTATATTTTATGTCTATATAAGTACTCGCTGAAGCGTCAATTTTTGTTTCATATGTTAAATGTAATATTACAAGGTTACAAGGTTCTCGTTTTATATTGAAAGCTAATTAAATTGAATGAAAATAATATATTCAGGTAAAAAACTAAATTTCATTAACAACTTTTTTTTATGTGCGTATCACGAGTACACATGCAAATACATCCTGGATGATTCAGAAGGGGAATATTAAGCCTTGCGTGTCTTATGTGCATCTGTGATCATTATGTAAATTAAAAAAAAAATTGTTCTTTTTCCAAAAAAAACTGACTTAACATAATGGTGACAGATGCGCTACATAAGCACAGGTTTAAGGCTTATCCGAATCAACCTGTATACGGTTCATATTAATCTCTACGTAACTCTACTGAAGTTTATACAAACAATAGATCTGACTTAGCCCCGACGGAGCCGGTAGACGAACATACCAACTGTATGGTACCCTAATTAAAAAACTCTTGTAATAAAATATGTGTACCGAACAATGGACTGGGAGCGATCGTAGATCGCGGAAACTTATGAATAGATAATTTCCGATATTTTCCCACCAGTGAGCCCGTGGCGTGGTACACTCAAACCATTAAAAACTAGCTATAGTCCTTGGCATTCTTTACTGCTTAAACTTAACCGCGATGCAATCTTCATTCGTAACATTACAGCAATAAAGCAGATAGGGGTATAATCAGCGCTAACGAGCGTTAGATTCGGCTGATACAATACGTTGCGCCACGCAGGTTCACTCGGGTTCAGAAAGGCGGGCACCGGCCTTGGCCCGGCTGATAAACAATGGGTGAAAGCTGACGATGAGAAGATATTTTGATACACCTAATGGAAGGTGTGTGGTATTATCTTTATTAATGTACGTTGTATGGTTTGCTTGACAAGTCCAGTGATTGAAGTAATGATTTCATACAATATTGCTGTTTACAGCGGTAGAGATAAGTCTGAATATTGTGTGATATGTATTTTCACGTTTCAATTTGCACGTGAGTCGGGCTTGGCACGTAATGCTCTCTGGTAAGTATCTTTGTGAAAGCAATTACATTACGATAACATTTCTAGCATCTAACCTAGCATTTCTATCTGTGATAATAAAACAAAAACTTTATCAAAATAACTGTAAATTTTATGATTAACTACACTTTTATCACGGGTTTCTTGTATTCATGTATAGTTATTGGAGACATAACTATTCTAATATAATATCAAAACATATTCTCTGCTTGCGCAGTACAAATAAACAATTATTAAGTTGAACCCTTCATAGAAACCATTTGGAATACCATTGTCATAATACGATTTCTATCTATCAAACTTCACGAAACATGGCTCCGGTTCCAGGAAATCGAATAACAACCCTGTATACCTCGCAAAAGAACAAAAACTTGTTTGCGTCTATACGAAACGAATAAAGTTGTTTCTGAATAACATAAGACGGAAATAACTATAACAAACTAAGTTAATAGGAGTTTGTGACTAAAGAATAACGAATTGTGGTCGGGCGTAAAGATTGATAAAATAAATCCACTGATATATAGGTAGGTATATCAGTAGCAAAAGCGACGCTTATCGTAACAGCGTAGAATACAGGGTGACTTTGAATTCATTGGCAATATTTAAAACAACAACTCGATGAATGATTTAGATTATTTTAGAAACATTAATAAACAAATCGATAGATTAATTAATTTATTATTATTTTAAAAAATAACCTGCACGGATCAAAACTCTTGATCGATAGTACGCAACAAACTTACTACTAGGCTGGCCATTTATGAATGGACGACGATGGTAAACAAGAATTAATTAAAGATGCAAACGATAATGTATCTTATCCCATAATGTAAACTGTGAAAAACGATTGTACCTTCGAGACGGCATTGAAATCCTTGTGTAAACAACGCGTACCGCCGCCCGTCCCGCTCTTCAAAGTATACCGCCACATAATCATCTCAATTTTAAAGGTCACCGGCCGACACATATGATCTCTCAATTTCATGGTAGGTAATAAAAACATCGAAAATACGTTATACCTACCCATGCAAGCTAAGTTATTAGGTAGCGACTTACACCTAGGTACTTACCATAATTCCCGCGTATTTCAACAGTTGGCTATTTACAGTTCACTGATTAGTTATTACAATCAAAAATCAAAACATAAAAACACAAAAAAAAACATTATTTTAAAAAATCACTATTGTAAGGGTTTGCCACGCACAATTACGTGTGTTTTAAAAGGTGTTCAAAGTGTCCACATCTTCTCTGCACACAAAGTTCAGCACGGCGTCTCAAATTGTCTTTGACTCTTTAAACACAAAGGTTTGCGATTTCACGGTATCAAAAGCTGCACAAATTTTAAGTTTTAGTTCATCTCTGGTGTTGCTTTCCCGCTCGTACACCATGAGCGATAATTCTTACACTTTTTGGTAATGGTAAGGATGCATACCCGAGCCGTTTAACAACTACCAAACATAATATTGGCTAACACCAAATTGTCGCGCCGCTTGTCTGGTGCTAGCTTGGGGATTTCTTTGAAAGTATCGCTTTATTTGTCCATACAACGCCCTTGGGTAAGTAGGCAATCTGCCACGAACCTGTGCATGCGCCGGCACGTGAAAGGATCGATAGTCCAAAAGGTTTTTCGTTATTCGCAAAATTAAATCCCGTGATGGAGTTGGTGCAGTCGGATATCGAATTTGGAACATCCGTTGCGTACGCAGTAAACTGTGCGTGCGCTCGTAAGTCACAACGATGTACAAATACTGCTGGTTGGTGTACCGTCCTTCCTCACCGTCACCTGGGCGCGGCATTTTTCCACAATTCACACTATGACTGCGCCCGCGACGGCACCGGCGTTAGCGTACCACGCATTCGCTAATTCGAACCGGGACTAAAGAAACAATTACAATTTGAAATCATTGTAGGGCTGGGGCACGGGTGGGTGCGGCGGCAAGTGTCATGTATCATCTGATCTTCGTTTTATTCATACCATTCGATGCCGAAGACTATGGCTCTTGTGTTAAGATACATTTTCCATCGTAAATTGAAGCGGCGGCGGCATAGCCTTTGACATTATTTTAGTTCGCTTATTAATAATACTCGAACTCGCATCAATTTTCAAATGTAAGATTAGGAGATAACATTCATAATCGTTTGTAAGTTTATTAATGTTAGTGTGTTGTGTGTAACTAGGTCATTCACACCTAGTTCGTGCGTAATTCTGTGTTAGTTTACAGCGACCGAGTATTTTTGATCTTAGATGGATTTATTTTAATTACATACTAATTAATGAGAAATCCTGTTTCTTTTTTTTTACTTATTTGCTTACTTAAGCAATCATTAATGTTATCTAAGTTTTATTTTAAGGTTAATTGAACATTTATTTTTAAGCAATCAATTTGTGTATTAATGCTCCTGAAACAATCTAAATCATACATAGAGTTATAGTTTTAAATATTGCCAATGAATTCAAAGTCACCCTGTATATTTAAGGATACTAATTTACATTGAACATCTTTACAACCTACACTGTACCAATTATTTCCTAACTCCGTGTTATTTATGTGTTACTAGATGCGCCCGGCGGTGTTACCCGCGATAAAAAGTATGAAATATTAAAACATCTATCCCACAGGAACCATACATTTTACCGGGATAAAAAGTAGCCTATGTGTTATTCCAGACTATAATCTATCTCTGTGGCAAATTTCATCCAGATCCGTTCTGCCGTTCGGGCGTGAAAGAGTAACAAACATCCATCCATCTATCCATCCATCCATCCAAACTTTCACATTTATAATATTAGTATAGATTAGTATAGATTTACGGGAAGGTTTTCTTCTATTGCTCGGCCACATGCCCATGCCCGCCTTTGATACTCCTTCAAGCCGGGATCTACATAGGGAAACACTATTGTAGGTTATTAGGCGTAGTTTGGGGTTTACGCGAGGTCGTATTAAACGTTATGCAATTTAAAAATCAATGTTGCACTGCAAGGCCTTGTAGTACGTAAATAAAAAAGATGTCCGAATGTGGAATGAATAAAATCTTCAGTTTCCCAAATAACAATTCTAGGTATGCTACAAAGACTTAGGTCGCTTTCATTAATTATTCATGAGATTTAATAGCTTTGCAGCTCGAACAATAAATAAGGTTGATTAAAATATTGCAACGGATTTGAAATACAACAGTGATTTAAAACTTAGGTTTTGATTACTGTGTATACTGACTGAATTGAAATCGGTTCATTTTATAAATGGCAAATTAATACACTTTAATATGCTTAAATGTGAAAGTGTATGGTGTTTACACGAAAGCGAATTTTATTTACGTATTTGGTTTACAATGTATACGTGTGTCTGTACATAATTACCATGATTTTTATTCTTCCTATACAAATTTACAATTGATATACAAACCTAATTCCGATAAGTGTCCTTTCCCGAAGAACCAAAGTTCCGTCAGAACCTAAGTTTTCGACTGTTTAGTCTTGCACTTAATTTAGGTCCTGCAAACCTTTACCAAAGGTATTCGAATAAAACACTTCGTTTCAGCCACATAAAAAACAATCGACCATTCCATGGCCGCACAGAATACTCTATCAGCATTTTACGATCTATTCGAGCCAAAGTGAAAAACAGAAATAAAACAATACATAAATATCCATCACACAAAATGTAATTTCAGTTGAGTGGCACACGAATAGGTGCGGCACGGCATTGCAGTTATAAATCACTATTCCTGTACCGTGGACAGTTTTATTACTTTTCTATTATATTAAAGTACCTCATTTAGATGGTCTTGGAGTGTTCTACCATCGATTTAATACCGCCGAGCCACCTTGCTCTCTAATAACGCACACATCCACAAATAATTATCATTCATAATGGATTTCTCAAGTATCTCCGACAAATGTAAAACCAAAAGGAACTGTGCCATGCAGTACTTTCACTGTGCGTTCGTGTACGCTCATAAACAGCAAAGAACATGCTTATATCGTTATATGCTTTAGTAGTTTGTTTTTAATAACTCGAGGCTCGAGTTCAGTGCACATACTTACATAAATTATGTTAGAGATATAGACGGAGTGTCATAAAATAGATAATTTGTTAACATATGCGTCGTAGAGATGCAAGTTTAGACGTTGTAAAGTTACAGCTCGGAAATATGTTATCGATACCGCGTACACCATCGTGAACGTTATGGTCAGTGAAGATTCTATTTTACTATAAGTTTTGCGGGTTCTTAGAACTTTATCTATACTAATATTATAAATGTGAAAGTTTGGATGGATGGATGGATAGATGGATGGATGGATGGATGTTTGTTACTCTTTCACGCCCGAACGGCTGAACGGATCTGGATGAAATTTGGCACAGAGATAGATTATAGTCTGGAATAGCACATAGGCTAATTTTTATCCCGGTAAAATGTATGGTTCCCGTGGGATAGATGTTTTAATTTTTCATACTTTTTATCGCGGGTAACACCGCCGGGCGCAGCTAGTTATTGTATAAAATTAAGTTCATAATGAGTTGGATCCCACGCCACCAGATGCACCCCAGTGGGACACAATCAAATTAGAATTTTTTTAATTCCGCTTTAGCACTCGAACGATCCGTGAAATATTGGTATGCCTTTTTCTTTTGTTCCCCTCATCGCTTAGTCGCCGCGAATATGCGAGGCATCCCCAACAAAAAGAGCTAAACATCCCTATCTTGATCACGCTAACTGACATTTTGTTTAATTCAAGTTTAACTGATCGTCCGACGTTTAAAATTTACGTCCGAATTGACTGCTTATATAATTTGAATCGTACTATTTAATCTGGCGAGGATTTATTTTAATGAGACCTTGGTTACTTCCTGATTAGGATCATGAGTCATTGACTAATTAATCAGCATTAATGCAGTTGATTTGCCATCACGGCGGTTTTACGGATCGTTAATTTTTTTTCATCAATTCTAAATATGATTGAGGTTGTTAGGTATCTTAAGCGGTGATTTATGTGTGTATCAATCTTAAGACTAGTATCCAACAACTGTCGGGGCGAAACGCCACCGAATAAATCTTAATGCCAGTATATAAGGGACGAGTACATACACTGCGACATATAACACTTTTAGCCAGACGACAAAATCATTGCGGTAGTACAACTTATTCTTAATTAGTCTGTTCGTGGAAAGTTTGCTCAGTTTTCGTCTCATCTAAATTAATAAAAGGTGCGTGAATCATTGAGTTGTTTTTTGGCCGCAGGTAATGGCAAATTAAATTCAGGTAGCTGGCTCGAAATTGGTCCGTATTCTTCGGAGGATGACGTCATAAGGTTCGGTTCAAATAACCATTTAGACCGCATTAATATGGTATTATTATAATACTGGATGGTTTGTAATAGCGCTGATTGCAGTGTAATATATTTTATCCTTAAGTAATTAATTACATAGTCACATACTGATGGTTATTCAGAAGTCGTAAGACACTAGCTAGAGGAGGTGATGAACAAATGTAAATTTAACTTTGTGTGTTTAAAGATACGATAGATTTTCAATTATAAAAAAAACACAAATGTGTACATACAATTAATTTATAAAACGCCAACGTTATAACGTCAAAAGCTGAATTTAAAAGCGGGGCAAAAAATCTACCTAAAATCGACAACTCCGATATAAAATAAGCTTGGTATTTGTATTCCTCATTACATACATCAATCCACGTCTGTCGTTGTCAGACGTTCAGCGTGTTTCCCTTAGTTTGTTAGCGGAGAAGCGCGATCTCTGTCGACCTTCCAGCTAATTTGACTTGCTCGGTAATGGAAAATCTCTTACTTGACGTTAACGATCATGAACACCTATAACAGTCGAGTCGTGTCACCGTTCAGTGAAAATAAAACACCTTGTTTAATAACTCTAGAAGATTCGGATGAGACTAAAGTACCTTGGGTGTTGGAAAATAATTGAAATATTTTTGTTATTTATTTGATGTACTAATCTCGTCAAGAATATGCTAATAACTTGGTATACTCAGTTAAATAAAAACTTAGAAAATACCCAGAGAAAATCAGTAGAAAATATATTAAAAAATTGTTACTTAGCTTTTACCACCAATGTACTTACGTAACAACTATGACATAAGAGTAATGTTTTTTTTATATCTGATGAATTTCAGTGATGTTTGCAGAACCCGAAAATAATATTAAGTCGTAATTATCGTCTCTAGATGACGCATGAAATCTACGCTTAAATTTGCAATTTATGTAATACTTTTACCCAGCCCAAAAATATCTATATGACCGTGTTGCTATCTGTATCACGCAATAGTCAGGTCGTTGCCCTCATTATCACTTTGTACGATAACGTGTAACACGGAAAAAATCCATCCTCTTTACTGATAAAGGTGGCAACCACTTTATATTGAACTTTCGCTATTCACACGCTTCATTCGAAGATAGTATCGTGCGAGGTATTTGTATGCAATACCAGAGATCTATGTTATTTTGTGAACGTGTGCTATTTACACGAATGGCTTCGGTAAACAGATGCTTATGTCCTTGGTCGCGGAACGTCAGCGTCGTTGAGGTCGCGAGAGGTCGCACTCGCTATTGTAAATATACTGGCAACCTGCACGGCAATATTAGTTGTTTTGAACGGACGCCTTTTTAAGTAATATACCTATTTTATTCTATAAAATTTACAATCCAGGCAAATACATTTTGATACGTATTGATTTCTTATATTTACGCGAATACTACACATTGAAATAAACCGAATTTTACCGTAAGCAACAACTTAATATGAGGGTACCCCGGTTCAAACTATGACACTAGGACGTCAACCACCTCAGTCGTCCCGTGACCATGGTTGCTGTAAAGCAGCCGAAACGTCGGGAACGTAAAAAACATAATATAAACGCGATAAAATCCGTAAATTAGTTTTATTTCAGAATTTTGATACGTTCACGTAAATTTAAAGTAGCAGGTAAAATGTTATCAATGAATAGAATATAATATTCAAATGGATTTTTTTTTCTTTTTTAGTGGATTTTCGTAGTCCAAAGATATATGTTATATGCCTGGGGATTGTAGGTCGTTCATCAATCACTGGATGTTTCATAAAACCCCTCAAATATCGGTGTCGACGAAAAATAGTTTTTAGTTTTTTATATTGATATTCTTGGTTCCTAAGTGTTACATTAGGTAGATGTATAACTGGTAACTATATATAGGTATCCACTATAACGAATGTTTATAAATATAGCAACTATCTGAAAATATACTAAAAAAATATGAGTAGACGTCTTTTGCGATACGTAAAATAACATACATAGATAATAGATACCTAACAATATAATATGTAGGCTCTGTAATTATAATAGCCTTCATAGATTTTACCATAAATGTATTTGCTTATGCTATTTTTGCTATGCTATTAAAAATGTATTGGCTTCATATTTTTCTATTTATCCTATTTATAATCAGGCAACACTGGCCCGTTGATTTTACAAATATTTACTGTTACCTGTACACGACTTTTACTGCTTGCAGCTTTACTGTTGTGTTTTTACTGTTTTTGTCTTTTGTCATCCGAACTCTACCAATTTTTACGAGAATTGTTTAGTACGAGTTAGGCAGGCAGGCAGGTTAGTACGAGTCGATAATCTTAACCCATAGATGAAGAAATAACAATTCGGCTTAGTTTTTAGGGCTTTAATATGTTGTTCGCAACAATGCTTCTATATTATTTCTTCTTGTAAGGCTAGCCTTATTATGTAGGTTGTATATGAAAACTTATAATGTACGCTTAGAATGTGTAGCTACATTATAAGTTGGTAAGTACAGTCGCTATACTACATGACTACTTTCTACGCAATTTTTGTGAGGCGCATTCGCTCCATTAAGACAACAGCCAGTCTGCTGTCATAATTTTTTATCATTATGATGTCATTATCGTTTTTGGCAAAATCACTTAAGGTACTGCTTGGCATTCACGCAACATACGAATATTTATAATCACTTTTTTATGAGAGTTTTTTATACACTCAAATTTTATAAGTAACATTAAGTTTGGAATCGGGACCCTATTGTTTAGCTGCGGAAATTTCAATGTTACTTAATAGGCATTGACGAGTTTTGTTGGTTTGAATCTTTGTTTGAGTCAGACTCTTTTTCGCGGACGCGAGATATACATGGTTTTATCTCGATTTTTATGAGATTTTCCATATTATTTAATGTTACATTTATGATTTTATGTTTTATATCAGAACTAAGAAAAACCATTAATGAGTATTTATCAGCGCTTAGTGTATATCGACGATAGGATTGGTTTGAGTCTCCTTGTAATAGGTACAATGCAATTGATAACTATTTTCATTAGCCGAAGGTTGTTCATAAATGGAGTATCGGTGTTCTTTGTTAGCATTATATGGGTCATCTCATTCATTGCGGGATCACTGTTCCTTAATGGCTTCCCACTGTAACATAATTACGTTAAGAAATGGTAGCTAATGCATCGACGTTGTTGAGAGTTGTATTTTATGGCAACGTATTTTTGATGTTGTTGTAGAGACATTGTTACAACTTGCGAGATTGTAGAACAATGTATCCAACATCAACTTTACAAATTGCAAGCCTAACAAATTGCATTACAAGCCTTACAAATTGTACAAGGCCAGTATTACATGGTAGTACTACGTTGAACGTTATTGTGTCATTATCCGCATACTGACTGAGCTGTTTAATAGCCTAGTGGTGAGTGGGTCCACACTCACAACCAGGAGTTTTCGGGTTCACTACCCACACTAGCCATTAAACTATTGACGTGAGCCTTCTTCTAGAACAAGGTTTAACATAGTTAGAGGGTTTAACTAGTAATGTGGTGTATCGCACATACTATGTAATATCGAATAAAAAACAAATGCTTGCGTCGCCTCAATCACCCGCCAGCACTGTTATTTGTGTCATCAGCGCTTGGACAAGGCAGCACGAGCGAGCTTCGTGGGAACTCGTAAAACTTCGTGAAACTAAGTACTTGAATGGCCAGCGAAAATGCCGTTAAATATAAAGACACTCACCTATCTTTCCATTAGGACTGTACGGGCCGTAGCTGCCCGATGATAACGGCGAGGAGTATCCGTTCGGCTGCGGCTGCGGCGGGCCGGGTGACGGGGAGCCCGCGCCCCCTGCCGCCATCCAGTCGCGCACGTGCCCGTTGGACGGGTGGCCGTTGTGACTGACGCCGGGCTCGGCCTTCACGGCGCCGGACAGGCCGCGGTAAGCCACTTCGTGCTTCAGGTCCATGCCGCCGCTACCGCATGGTGTACTGACGCCGCCAGCCCCGCCGCCCGCGCTCCACACTTCTGCAAGACAAGAGAAAAGCTCTGTGAGAACATTTACTTATGCCAGAAAAGATACTCAGAGGTGGGTAATCTTTTAACATTTTCTTTTCGGTAAGAAAAGAAGAGAGAAGAAGAAGAGAACTGAATCTTTAAACATTTTCTTTTCGTTAAGAAAAGAAGAGAGAAGAAGAAGAGGACTGGTGGTGATAAAGAGAAAATAATTTAGAATGTTTGGCAGATTTGGATTTTAGATCGGTCTAGATAAATCGTGTCGCTGAGACCTGATAATCCTAAGAAATACGAGATCTATCGGGCCTAATGTTGTCGTAATGAAACACTTTATTCCGCAATTGAGTTACTTTTTAATAACTACTAGATGAGCGCGGCTGTTCATAGATCTGATTCCAAAATGTTGAATCGATTCAATAATTTTAACAATAACAAGACCCTCTAAAACTCCCATTGTACAAAATATGTCCTTGCTCATAACAAACCATTCGTACAGAACAATTCCCATGACTTTTTTACTATCGTTAATCTGATCTGAGATTTAACTGTGGAATGGTGTCGAGATGTTGCAATGGACGTTTCGGAAGGTGACCGGGTGAAGTCATGTCTTTGTATTCTCGTTGGAGTTTCTTTTGATCCCTTTGATGCGTACATGTATACCTAATACCACTATTTCCGAAAGGTATTTAGTCTTTAATGTACCAAATGGTAATTATAAGTACATTGTTGTTTTATTAGCATGTCGTTAAATGATATTGTAAACATATACATCGATGTAGGTCACAATGCGTGCGTGTGTTCTCGTGTAGGAACGCGGCCAACACTTTCGTTATGTTTTGCATGTTAAGTGTTGTGGCAGAGTAGCGGTTATGGATATCGTCATTGTAAATTTTAGACGAAAGAATTGAGATTAGGTAGATGTTACAAGGTATTTTATTCGCGCCTCAAAGCTGAATCTTATAAAATACCTTTAGGTTTTTTTTATATATCTGACAGTGTTTGAAAAAATGAATACAAAACAATGGTATGAACTATGTTTACAATTTATGAACGCTCCAGAGGTCAGAAGAAGAATCATGGGCTATGGTAACCACTAGATTGCCGTTACCATTACCACTGGAAGTCACGGACGATGCGCAACCAAATTGGTCTTAGCTAAAGATTTCAACACACACTTAAGTACCTAGTTTATATATCCTTCTCGTATCTAAGACGATTACGGTCGTAAACCGCAGCGACGCCCGGGATTAGCCGGGATCTCATCCCGAGGTACCCCGGTATCCCGGGACGTTAGCAATTGTCCGTTGCAATGTTTGTACCTCGTAAATTAGGATGGTGCTTTTATAGTATTGTATTTCAGCAGCATTTATGTTGCGTCCATTGCGGGACTGTTAAACTTGGCTGTAAATGTTCAACAAGCTTAAGAACAATAAATAGTAAAGTATGTCACTGGCCCTTGGTTTTGTTCTAAGTCTTTGGTAACAATGTACCTATTAACTATTTATTAATAAAGATAAATCTCCACGTCCGAAGTCACGAGCACCGCTAGTATGCAATAACTATTTTGTGTCATGAGATTGTGTGAAGGTTGTAATGTATGGTTGTAATATTCTAGTAGGTTGTAATGTAAGTTAGGGTTGTATTCACAGATCACGAGAGATATGCCGTGCGGTTCAAAATGTATGGGAACTCGCTGCCTCCGCTTTGTTCCCCACCACTCTCTAAAACCAACCAATACGAAGTCTCTTCGGTGCGTGCTGCGTCGCCGCCGTATACAGCGGCCGTACCACGCGACGCACCAGTTTATTCAAAGTATCGTTAGACGATCTATACATTGCCTCGTACATTCACTCAGTAGCGAACATAGGTGGTACTTAAAGAGCCATGTATTTTGTACAAAAATAAAAAAGTCGTTGTGCTACATGAAAACTAAAATAACATAATAAAGGCATTCAATATTTTTTGATTTGTTGTTTTTAATGATTTTAAAGACGAATAAATAAAATACTTAATTCTGGCTGGTGAAATGAGATTCCATCTTTCGCGTAGTTCACTTTGCTGCTAGTATTTTTGCATACAAACACGGAACAACCCGGCATTTTGAAAAAAACTAGAGCACCGGCACCGACGTGCAGTTGCAGTGGACTGACGGCGAAAATTGTAGGTTAGCCAAATGTACGCTAACTTTGTGCGCAAGCCCACCGCTTTCATAACATATCTCCTCTAATATATCTGTGGTTGTATTCATTGTTTATTCAAGATGCAAGCTACATCGTTCTTTTCGTTGTTGTATACAATGTACTGTTATTCCAACTTCCATTTATTTTATTTAAATGGGTCGCCCGCAAGATTATCCAATTGTGACCCTTTCTCGAAGGGCTAATCGGTCCGACCAAATCCGGGGATTAGGCTGTGAATGAATTACGGGCTTAAAATCTACCCGTTATCCAAACTCCTTTGCAAAACCGAGCTTGTTATGTAAAGTAAATAATGTAAAACGAACTAAACTAATATGTGAGTTTCGATTTTATGGGCTACACAATAAACTTTGTTATTTTAAACATTTTACGACTGAACATAAAGTGCAATATGTAAAACACGCAGTTTTGTTCTGCAGCCGTCGCTGCAGGCAATGAGCTGAACGTTATTTGTGACAACACTTAAGTACATGATATATAGCTACACATATAAGTATCTACATAAAATGTAGTATGATAGATGTCCCACAGGGTCAAATATTATCTATATACTTGTTAAATCATCGATATGAATATTGCCTTAAGTTGACTGCCAATAATGCACGGCAGGGTCACCACATTCTTACACGTATTCCCGTATCGTACAGTACCGTATCGTACCGTACCGTACCGTATCGGATGGTTAAGTAACGATGTTCACTAGAACGATTATTTTATTCTAAAGCCTGATTGACGTAGTAGTTAACCGTTTGATTGCCAAACTAACTCGAGCTAGCGTTATAAGCTACTAGCTAACGGTGAAAGAATTTTTTAAATCAGATCAGTAAAATATTACCCCCTTCTTACAAACTCACAAGCTAACAAACTTTATCTCTTTATAATATATGTATCTATTATAGATATATAATAATGTAATGCGATCGTTATATATCAAACTAATAACAGAACGGACGTGTAATGCAATATTACATTACATTACTCAAGTGTCCGACGGCATTATCGCTACTTCTATAAATCAATTAACATCGCATACCTCGTTAGCCCGGTTATTAATCAAAGCGTATTTTCTTATCGATCGATTTATTTATGGCAAATCATATAGATCTGTTCGATGATTGGTGGAAAATAGAGAAATATTGGCGCAATATGATAGAGATTCCTTGAATAATATAGTACAATAAAATGTATAATAAGAAGCCTTTTTATGGGACTAGGCCCGCCACACTCTCCCACCCACTGCTACTCCTGTAAGCCAGGATCTACAATGGTGTCCAATGAAGACACCGAGGTTTGACCCTCGGCGAGTCCCGGGATAAAGTTAATTGTTTTAAATTGTATAAGAAGCCTATAAAAAACTACTTCCTAAAAAGGTATTCGTATGAGCTCTATTAAAAACACGCTAATTAGACGAAATTGAACATTAACAAAATCATCCAAATAAAACCAACATTAAAAATATATGAGTAATCTTAAAAAAGAAGCAAATTATACTTGAAATGGCATAGCACAAGCATAGTGCACTCACGATCGCAGCAGCATGGCAGCGAGGCGCAGCGCGGGCGGTTGCACAATTCAACTCGCAGGCGCAGAGAAAGCGGCTGACGTCACGACCTCGACACGCTCACCTACTTGCGCGCGCGCCGGCCGCTGCCTCCACCAACCCACTTCTGCGGATACCGGCCCAATGTCGCCGGGCTTTCTCTGCGTTCGTGCACCTCTTCACGCAAACAGCGTAATCACCTTACACTACCGCACGCGTAATACCTAGGTATCACATGGAAATGACAAATAGACATCGGACAATACAATTTCCGCCTTCGTTTCACAATGCGAACTCTTATATTTTTCTGAATGAGTCAGTGAAAGTATCAGCTTTTGGACTGTGGCTGCAATGTAGAGGCAGCGGACTCGATATACCACTTTCGCTACATCAATAAGCAAATGCAAGTATTCCGGTTATTATAAACGTTATTCACCTCCATTACCATGGTCTAAATGTAAAATATCTTTCGCTGTTCATTTATTGATGTTATTAGCGGATCTATTTCGAGATTTCTTTTCCACTCAGTGAATGTTCCTTTCGTTTGATTAGAAGTGTTAGATATGTAATACTACTTTAGTTTACTCCTAATTTCTTGCACTACTTGGCCATCTCCAATGAGGTTGGTGCCATCACAATATTTGAGCTTTGCCTTCGCTCTTGTCGTAACATAACGTCATCCCGTCACCTCCGCAGAGCGAACGAAAGATTTCCTTTTACGATCCGACCAATAACCTTTTATAACTCATTACGATAACTTGAATAAATATGGTAGAAGCAATAGAAAGAATGTAAGTGCTAGCTCGTTTCGTCCGGGTATTTTCCTTTCAGAAAATATTCATTCCGACAAGTCTCCGGTCGTAGCGACTGCGATTGCCCGATTTATGCGCAGCGCTATACCGAGTTTGGCTTCAGAGAATATTCACTGAAATAAATCCGGTGCGGTTCGGTGGTTCGCTCGAGGAACGCGCGTATAAAGTATCTTCGGTGCGGTCAACGCGTATAATGTACTTATAGAGTACGTATGAAGTATGTTATCGAGGAGAACGAGGACACGCTGGCGTCTCAAGAACATTTCGCGTTGTACCCCGCCGCGATGGCGCTGCTCCATGCTGCAGTGGCAGCCTCCGTGACGCCCCACCATTTGACTCACGCGAGCTCCCGCAATTTATATGCTAGCTCTGTGTCCGCCGCTGCATTGAAGAGTTATCGACGACGCGGAAATAGAATTTACGAGTAGTGTGCGACCCCTCAGTTGGAGGTGATTATATTCAGCGAGGTCACCGGCTCGTCAGCGCCGCGGTATTGCGTCATACCAACTAATGGCCTTGTTATAGCACATTTATGTAGGCATAGTTTCTAGGTGGTGGGTTCGATAACCGTGCCCCGAGGTGGGAATAAACCGTTTCTGTTGTTTGCCGTAATTAGAGAGTGTTCGGCGCAGCGGACGTCTGACGGGTTTCATGCATTATTGAGTTGAGCGCATGCTAGGCAGACACCGGGCTCGGGCTCAGGTGATTGCGAACAAATTGGTATACTTCCCACGGGAATTATTGTTGTGTGGATCGTTTTACGTAATAAATAATATGAGTAATATGGAAATCACGTTTTTATGAGATATTTAATATCTGGAAATGTTCTGAATTATTATAATAATGCAAGTTAAATAGAAAAAAGACTGAATGGTAGCAGAAAAAAATGTGAAAAAAGAAGCTACATCAGCGTATTATTTTAATTAAAAACAATCCTTACCAGCATCGCTAGTCGGGAGGAACAAATTAATTACGTAAAACCCTATGTTGACATTTGCAACCCCCTCTTTATTACGAATGCAGAACACTTGTGCAATTGAACGAGTCAAGGTATGAGACTTCTTTCTTACAAAAATGCATTTTCCCTGTATCTCCGAGGGTGGTTAGAGCAAATAATCGTTTAAACGTGAAGTAACAAAACTATTCTGAAGCAATAAAACCGGTAGAAAGCATTTTCAAATATAGAACATATTTTAGAATCAGTGCTCTCTATTGAAGATTGTCGATACTGGCAATATGGTTCTGATATCCGCCAGGGAGTGTTTTAGTAATGCGATTTCTAGACTTAGTCGGAATGTAAACTCGGGTATACCGACTGAATTACGGTCCGTATGTTAAGTACGTAGCTTTACTTGAGCCAGGGGTGCTCAAAATTTAGTATTACCCCCCGAACTTGTTTATACCAAATGGTATAAGTTTAAAAACAGCCCGCAATAATCTCTGTAACTACAATGATCGAACATTTTCTTCTACCATTGAGCAACTTAACAAAAGTTTAATTTTAATTATTTATTTTCGTTATTGTAGTATTATAATTCCATTGTATTCCTAAGACGCCTTCGTCAGCCCTAGCTATAACGCGAGACCGGGCGAATAGAGAGAGATGTAAGATAAAATTGCAGAATCTCGTGCGGAGAAATCACGTATCTATTTTATCTGCGCACAGTACCGTCTCAATGGTCCGCCGCACTGACACCACTTTCATGAAAAGGATTTGAATGCTCTGAGATTTTACCAAATGAAAAAACTTCAAAGTTATCCATCCATATAATTTTACTGTAACAAAAAAAATATAGCAAAAGTTTGAAATGCCTTTCGTTATTAAGACCCCACCTGCGCATCGCAGAGCAAGCGAATGAAAAATGAATACCGTGAAGTACTATATAACAATAATAATACAACAAAAAAAGGTTTTAATCGCTTTTTCATACTTATACCTTTTAAGAGTTCAAGTCTTTTTAGTTCAAATATCATAATCTTAGCTTATTTAGATCTGGTATAGAACGTTACCAAAATGATCATAGACAGTCCTATAAAGCTGACTCAATAAAGCACTTAGAAGTTGAATATTTTGTTCCACTAAGTTTGATTTCTAATAATTATTGCAACTATAGTACACTATAACATAAGATATTTATAAAGTCACTATAGGATATGTTAATACTCACCCCCAAATTTATAGACGTTTCACAACTTTACCAAATGTCATATGGTACTACGCAAAAGAGTTTTGCTTTGCGTAGTTAAGTTGTAAAGCGTCTATAAATTCGGGGGATGTTTAATGCAGCCTATACAGTTAACAACTCGTTTATATTGTCATTAAGTCTTACATCAGTCAAGTAACAATCATTACTGATTACAGCAACCATATTTGGACAAAAGGCGTACATGACAGTGACGGAGAACTTAATGCTGTTGTGTCAGCCTCTTTGGCAATCTAATGCATCATGTGTTAAACATTATCGGTCTTATTACAAAAAAATGATTTGGGCATGGTTTAAACCTGAACTAAAAGATCCATGGTTTAAAGTTGAAAGCAGAGAAAAACCATGCCTTATTACAAATCGAAGACCAATCGAAGATCAGATAAGTCAAACTTCGTCCACGATCTAAATAATATCTACAGATTATAAACGAAAAATGGTAAACAGTCGTTCGTTCATACAGGGTTCATTCAGTGCAACGTTCCGTTTCTCGACATGTTTATATTATATTCACATTTCAAGTACTTAAATAATGATTTATTAATATAAACATATATCATAAATTGTTGTTTGTTTAAGATTTAATATATTGAACAATCAGAACTAATAATTTGACGCGCTTTTTTTAATCAATTTATTTTATTTCTTTGCCAGCTTTAGCGTGAAACGGAGAAATGCGCGCGCCGTGACATTTGTCATTTGTTGTGTTTATGTTATGTTTATGTCACCTCTTTAATAATACTAAATTGTTCTGGCTTGTTGTTTTATACGGAAAATTGGGAATAAAAATAGAACAACAAAAGAAAAGAAGGGCGAAAATTTGAGTTCAGAAGAAAAAGTTGTTGAAACATGCAGATTATTTATTACAATATGATAACAGTGCAGTGTGTTGTATCATACTTATTTGGGTAATTATATAAATGCTTATGTGATTGATTTTCGGTTCAAGTCACACTCCAGGTATATTTTTTCAGTGTCTCTTCACTTTTAGTACTTTTATTACTCTTATACAAACTTTTTACATATTCGAAATATAATAACCTTGGTACATTATTCTATTTGGTTTTACAGAAGTGAAGAAATGCACCGGTCAACCGTGGATAGCAATATTTAATAAAAGACAGCTTGAAATTATGGAAGTGAAGCACAAATACAACATTAAAATTGCAAACACAAAAATAAAGAAACTGGAATTAGAAAAAGCATTGTCAGAAAGTCAAAAGACAAGTAATGAAGGATAAAATGTTTTCAGATATTTTATTCAATAAACACATCTTTCATTGTTATAAAACATATAATTTCACTTCTCATGCCTATTATTTTATTACATTAACTTTAAATAATTGCCTTTCTGTTGTCTATATAGCCAACATTAAAAACCAGAAAGGGGTGAGCATTACTAACAAAAAATCATAATATACACTTATGATTAGGCAGTATGAGGTCTCCGACCTGAGCCTAATGTTTCATGTAGAAGGATAAAAAAATGCAGTTGCGAAGCCTTGATTTTTAGTCTATATTCTCTGAATATTCTGAAGTCATGTACACTGCCTCGCCAGCTGGTAACAATGACCATGATTTTGAATTCAGCGTCACAAACCACCTGAAAAGTTTATAAAAAAATTAACATTAGCCCGGTATGTGTTGTAACTGCAATACCACAGAAACCAACTATAAACAGAGAAACAGTAATTTTTATATAATATAGATTGAGCCAAACAAACTAACCAATATTTGGGATTGCAACTAGCATTTTGGGATGAGTGTTACATAAAAAGTAATTAGGTACTCACCTACTAACATATTAGACAACTTAAAATTAAAATATTACTGTAAAAATTACCTGTAGATTGATAAAGGAAATCCTTTTCTAGTCATAAATAACTGACCCCCATCAGCATTTACTCTTCTAACTCTTATATGAGTACAGTCAATTGTGGAATTTTCTCATACTGTCCTCCTGTTAGTTTCAAGTAGTTGGCATTTTTAGGAATCTTTGGGACATCCGTGACCAAGTTTCTGCTACTTTTTTACATGTTTTGCTCACAACCGGTTGAGACACACCATATAAATCAGCTGTATTATCTTGAATCTATGAATAAAACATGTACCTGTATTAGTATATTGTTTGATTTTTCTGCATTGACTAAGGTTATAGTTGTAAATAACACTTACTTCATAGCGAGCCCAGTTGCGTAATGCGCAAACCACTTGAAGCTCCGGACTCAATAGGCATCCTCGAGGGTCATGTTCCAAATCGTCACGTAGCACATCCACAATCTTTTTTCCGAATCGTTTTGTGAACCTATATTTATATCGGAAATCCTCGTCACTCAAATCAAAAGGATTCACACGATGACGATGTCTATTTGATTGCCGGCGCGTCTCCAGCGTGCCCAAATCTTCCAAATCCATTAAATCAATCAAGTCAATATTCATATTTATTAGATTACTAGGTATTTGACACATGAAATGAACTTCAACCTAACCTCAAATAATTTGGTACCGAAGATAAACTAGGGGTCTCGGCGGTTTTTCTTCAGTACCAAAGATAAACCATGGTTTGGTGATAAACTTCGTTTTATAATAACGTTTTCTTTAGTTCATGGTTTAAACCTTGTACCAATCCCAGTACTTTATTTAGATCCTGTTTTGGAATAAGACGGTATTAGATTATATTCAGTCGATGTATTGCTCGATTTAGTTGCACCACGAATTGGCCAATACTCAATGAATATGGACACAATTTATTACAAGTTAAGGACCAGTTTTATTTGACATAGGTTACGTAGATATAACGGAGGTGTACGTAAGTGGTGTGTGTGTGTGTGTGTGTGTGTAAGTAAACTAGTAAGGCGATCGGTGTGAAAGTGTACCGTGTATACACTTATGACTAATACAGTATCGAGAACAATAGTGTGAGCGAGACAGAGCTTATAGCTTGTCTTTTTTTCTATAAATCTCAAGGACGCGAATATCTCCTAATTGATAATATGACCTATTATTATAGTTTGCGAGCTACAATACATGTACGGTACAATATATTTAAGTTGGTAGAACGCTTGCGTCGGGTACGAGGACAGGTTCAAACCCCGACTCGTATCTCTGATATTTCTGGATTTCATGTGCGAATCTAATTTTGAAACCATGATTGTCACCTGCTAAACGGTGAAGGAAACTATCGTGAGGAATCCTGCATGTCTGAGAGAACACCTCGAATGACGTGTGAAGTCCGCCAACCCGCAGTGGGCCAGCGTGGTGGACTATGGCCTAATCCCCCTCGCATTGATGGGAGGCCAGTGCCCAAGTGGTATTATTACTATTTTTAACAATATATTTACACTTACATAAATCATATGAAAAGGAATATTGACAAAAAGGAACTTTGTCTTGACAAAAAGGACAATTTTCCAACATACACTTCGATTTTCGAAGGATCTTCAATCTGTAGTATCGTATATCTTAATTTCAGGAAATATCTTCAAAAACAAAAAGGCATCATACGTACATCAATTACGGCAACCTTTTGGGCCTTTGAAAAATACGTCACAACGATCGCTTTTATATACTTAAGGAGAGCATACCTCTCACGTAACTCAGTTTCCATGGTAACAGCAAAGTAATAAGGGTGAAAGTTGAATAGAAAGGATGATTCGATATCAAGACATACTTTTTTTTTATTACATTATAGGCAAGTATTTGATCTCGATCTCACCTGATGGTAAGTGACGATGAGATCTACGATGGAGCATACTTGCCTAGGCAGGAAGGCGGCAGTAGATCGAGACGCTTCATTCACTAGGCACATGCAGCGCAGCTGATCTGACCCGCCATCCATGAACGGCAACACCGAACATAATGCCGGAACACGGCTACGCCGCTTGGCGACGTGGCTTTGTTCAGTGGGTGGTGACTAACCACGGCCGAAGCCTACCACCAGTAGAGTTGTCACCTAGTTGGAACCACCCAGGGTCACGTGTAGGGTATCTCGAGGGTATTTAATTCTCCTACGGACGAAGGTGACTCGACCCCAAAAATACCTCACGATGTCACTTATTTGAGACCGAATTGCTTTATTTTCTTCATATAAGATGTTGGAATAGTCGTCGGGGAAGTGAACAGTCCATAAAGATATTCCGTAGATGTTTTGAATTGGGATCCTTTGCATAATATATCGCGTTTTATATGTATCCTCTGTCGATAATGTCGCGATGCCAATGCAAATTTATCGATAAATAACACTTTTATTTCTTTGTTCTCTAGTTACAAGGTGGAGATTGTGATCAGCATCCATCGGTTCCACAGTTTAAGGTTATTGAAGCTGATATTATGCAAGATAAAGTTGCATGGGCAGGCTTGCATACAGAAGATAAAATACGATAATGCGCTAAACAACGTTAAAGCCCGCTTCAAAGGTTATTCTGCGTTGAAAATTTACCATATTAGTTAAAGGCGTTAAATATTTAATATTAACGATTTTATGCGAAAATTTAATACATCCATACAAACTTACCCGTCAAATTCATATAAAGCCGGAAGACATTATTAGTAGTATTTATTTTGTGTGTGTGTAGTATTTGTTTAGGTACGGAAATATAACTACATACATATATGAAAGGTATAAATATTGCGAGATTTACATAGACAGGTTGATTCATAAATAGTATACTAAGCATTGAACGCCATTCGTAATCATTATGTGAAATAAAAAAAATATGTTCACAAAATATCTAAATTGATATTTTTCGGGAACAAAATTTATTTGAATTAATCGACATATCGAACTTCTGACTTCACATAGTGTTCACAAATGCGCTAAAGAGGCACAAGATCCAGGCTTAGTATACCTTTTCAGTATCAACCTGTATATTAAGACCATGAACATTCTTACAATTCCGTCCAAGAATGTAAACAGAAAATATTTTACCAAGTTAAACAATAGTAATGAAATGCATTGATAAAACCAAGGCCAATCGGAGTGCAAGGCAAGCTGCAAGGACGGCGGGCGACCTCGAGATCCATCCCACGATATAATAAGCTTATGTTCTGTAGCTTTTACACGCAAAGAAATTGGTCAAGGTGGACGAAATATATATAATCCCCAAAGTATTTGACACAAATCATCTTGTGTGAAGAATTCACGGAAAAGTTATTTAACTGATTTTGAGAGAGGGCCTCAGTCCTCCCGTGACCATGGTTGCTGTCAAGCAGCCGAAACGTCGGGAACGGAAACACAGAAAATAATAGCAATAAAATCAGTAAAATAAGATTTATTTGAATGTCATTAAAATAAAACTTATTTTACAGAATATCGGATACGCTTTTAAGTCTGCTATATAAATAGATGCATTATAGGTAGGTACCTACCAATATTTCTGCAACACCTAACTACATTAGATTAATTGGCTGCATTTAAGCGTCGACCGTAAGTTAATGAGGATAATATGCACTTATTTATTGCAATTAACATAAGTATGTTAGTGAAGTTAATAAATCTGTCGCTATATCAATGTCGATTAAGTGTAGCATTTATGTACCTATTGCTATCAATCATTAGTGATCAATATTTTTTTTCCAACAGCCCTATAATACTTTTTACCCGGCGATGAATTTATGTTTAGTTATCAATATGTTTCTGCTGAAATTCAATTAGGGAAGCGCAACATAATTAAATGATTTAACACCAAACTTATATTACAAGCTAAATATGGTTGCTATCAAGCTAGAAAGTAAAATATTACAGTATAATACCAAGCTAAGAAATGTTAGTCTATTACAGTCGTCAAAATATCTAAATTCCTTGCAAGCGACAAAGTAAAAACTTCTGACATAAATTCTAAATCGTCCATTGTTTGAGCGCTCGAGTTGGACCGTTTGTATAATAGTTTTATACCCATTTCATGTGCTACTGCATCCTGTATGAATAACATCGGAAACTCTTAAAATTTTACTCGATTCAATATTTTTACGGTACTGGATTGCTTTTGTGTTTCAAGCAATTTGTTTTTGATTTGAGATTTCTGAAATTGTACGTGGGTCCCAAATAATTTAGGATCTTCTCTGTGGTGGGCCCGTGGGTCGGTCGGCCTACGGTCAACGAACGTAGATTGCTATATAATTATCTGAAAAAAATATTGTGTTACTTAATGTTCATTTATAAGTCAACGACACATAAATTGGTTTGAAATAATGGCTATAAAACCTCATAAAACAACATTACTCATTTGTATTAAATCCCCACAGGTAGTAATTACACGGGACTTATCTGGATGATGTCCTTTATGCATCTGTTTATGGTAACCATAAATTCCCGCCCACCACGGACAGATTTATTGCGTAGAAATTTAATTATGAATTTAATAAGAGATATGACGGAACGCTCCCACGCTGTCTGATTATCCGTCAAGGTATGATTGTAATACTTAAATCATTCAGATTCGTTACCATTATATAAGATCTTGCCTTTATTTATTTTATGATGTATTAGAAAAAAAAACAAGCCCGCGAGTTTCTCGCCGGATCTTCTCAGTTGAGGTCGCGTTCCGATCCGGTTGCAGAGTTAATAAAAAAACGTAATGACAATGTATAAGTGCCCCCATAGGCCCATACGAAATAAACGATTTGTCTTTGACTGATAACATTTATAACACAGTAGGTAAGTACTTTATCTCTTTCGATGTCATCGTTGAGGCTATAAATTATTTGATGAACAAAGCAATGCAATTCAAGTTACACAAGAGACCACATAAAGAGCAGAAATGGAGACGACACTAGAACACTATTCACAATTGGCTAGCAAGCAGATCACCTCCAAATGTGAATTTATCCAGATACCCAGTGCACTAGATAGATACGATTGTGCTGGCTTGACAAAGGATTTCAACAAAGAAGACCATTTTCTTTGAATAATAAACACGAAAGATTCGTGGGTCGTAGGGTCGCCAGTATCTATGGTAAGGATCTATGAAAATGGGACTTAAATTTCAGAATTGAGGGCAAATAGAATATCATACAAGTTTGTCAGTATTGTTTAATAAAAAATAACTTAATAATTATACCATTAATCTTGAAGCATAAAGCGGTTACTTGGTAACAATTAGATTTGTTGTTGTTGAGCATACCATTATTAACATTACAGTGCAGTTATGATACGAAGAACATATTTTATTACCAATGCTAGTATATAAAATACGTAAAAACAAACACAGACGCTTGCAATAAAAGTTTGAGTGTTCATTTACATAAATACATAATTTTATATTCATAAATAAAATGAAACAATTCAGTGGAACTTAACTGCCGTATAACTTTCCCTTTAACCATGGCAAGTATTACAACACACATGTATTAGGAACTAAAGACGCCACGTCAATGTACTTGAAATGTATGCTTTTGCTGCTATTAATAATTTTCCAGTAACTGCAATCGAATATTTCAGTGCATATTAAAAATGAGACTTCGCTAATTTATATTCAGCACATACATAAAAGGTAAACAGCACTAGCGCGTGCAATCGCGTCCATCCTTGAAGCAAAGGTCAACATCCTGCGGGCCTTCAAACTTCACAAATAATTACGTATTTGTATTTTTTTTTTTTTTTTTTTTTATTACATTATAGGCAAGTATTTGATCTCGATCTCACCTGATGGTAAGTGACGATGAGATCTACGATGGAGCATACTTGCCTAGGTAGGAAGGCGGCAGTAGATAAGAGACGCTACATTCACTAGGCACATGCAGCGCAACTCATCTGACCCGCCATCCATGAATGGCAACACCAAACATCATGCCGGAACACGGCTAGGCCGCTTGGCGACATGGCTTTGTTCAGTGGGTGGTGACTAGCCACGGCCGAAGCCTACCACCAGTGAACCAGTGAACCAGTGAAGTATAGTTGTTTTCAACAATAATTCACCATCAAAAACGTCTTTGTCGTGATCCCGTTAAATAGATCGACCACCATTGGTCTTTTGTTGTTCCGCGGAACATTTTCGAGCTAAGTAATAAAGACTACAAAGATGTCAGCTAAATGTAGTTTAGTAGAAACTTGGCCAAGAAAGAAACAATATTGATGTTTGAAGAACAATTTCATTATCGTACTATGTCTGTAAGAATCACGATTTTAAAATTGATTGAGTCAAGGGTACACTATCCGCCGCATACACAAACGCGACTCAAATTTATAAACTGCTGACGACGTAACAAGCCGACAAGAAAGACTAAAATATTTTATTATCGTTTTAGTATTACATCATAAAACCATGATAAAGACGATGCATAGGACAATTCTCTTCCGTTCTAGGATATGAAGGTAGCTAATGAGCAAAGTATCCCGCGATTACTTGTGAAAAAGGCTGTACAAGGCAATTAAGAGTGATCGAAACTACACCAAAGAGGTTCTATCGCTTTTGCATAGCAAAGTTTCACTGTAGAGAATATAATTGTTATGGAACTTGCGCTTTTCACGTGCACTGTGCTCGGGTTGTATTTAAGTTCGCGGTTGCAGTCCGCACTCCGCAGGCATAATCAAGTCAGTACAAACTTTCAATTTCATCTCAGATACGACTGCGAATCGAGACATTTGTGCGACAGATGCAGCCATGACGACGAGAGGACATTCCCATCTGTCTGGAGCGCTGAATGGTTTCCGATAGCCTGCATTGGGAAAGTGGATCATTGTCTTGCTCTATTTTAGACACTTATTTTGATGATGGTTCTAGCTGGATCTAATATTCAAGTGAGATTATTAAAAAACATGGAGTTCTCTAGGTAAGGAATTTTAGTTAAGTTACTAGTTTTCTTCTTTGGTTTTGCTGAAGCTGAATGTTCACCGAAACACACCAATATTATCTAATCGGTTAACAACGTGGCTCAGGGATGTGGTTATACAATCCCAAATGCATAGAAATTGAAATCTATTTACAATGAACCATTCAAAGAAAAGTGTTATATGGACATCACATTCACTGTATTCGTGGATAAAACTATGTGCCCAAATAAAGTCTGTGCGCCGGTTGCACTGGCTATAAGCAGTTTCAACGTACAACGTGCCTTCTTACCCTACACAATCCTCAATTTAAAGTCCATTACTCAGCACCTGCATAAAGCCTGATTCTAAAGTAATATTTAAAAGGACGTGGATAATAATACAACGGTGTACCTAGATAAGGCTCAACGTCGGTTGGCGTGTTGTGTCTGCACGTCTACCGGTATCGATCCGGCGCCCTCATTTCGAGCCGAGCGCGCTCGCTATGCAGACGGGGCATTCCAAGTATGTATGCAACGAATTGTATCATACATATATGACATATTGTCGGGTAAATTGGATACAAGAAAGCTGACGCGTCGATGAAGATTTAGGAAATATTATATTGCAGCTGTATTTGTTTAGAACTTTTGTATGGTAAATAAATGTAGAGCTATTTAATTTCGCGCTATGTATAAGAAAGTTAATGATCAATGATGTTATTGCAATATAGAAATTAATGTTAACGTAATAATGTATTACTTGCAAAGACCGAAATATGCTTCGATTTACAAAATAATAAATCCACTCGGAAATTAAAAAAATAAACGCTTCGTTGCAGTGAAACTGCGCATTTTCACTTGCACAGAACGGAAGTTTCTCACTCCGTGGTCCGGCGCGGCGTCACTGCGTCGCCCAGACGCGAGTGTCTATACTTCGTAGCTGTTGAAATATACAGCGAGGTGCATTTAAAATGGCACTGCATTGCATTGGCATATAAATGATACCATTTCATAATTTAATGTGACTAAATTTCTAAATAGTATGTAGAGCAAAATATATTATGGATATTTCATTCAATAAGGTGTTTATTATTTTAGTCCTAACTGGCGTCAGTACTTCGTTTTCATAGGTTGATATCTTTGTTTTAAATAAATTGGTAAAAACTTCTCTTACTAGAACTAGAACAAACCAAGCACAGACCAATAGAAATGATTGATTCCATAGTGATTCCATGATCGGTTCAAGGCTTAGTATATTCTTTTTGAACATTCTATATTAAAAGAGTGTGCCAATCTTTGTTCACATGCTAGTTCGGGGACATTCGAAGTCTTCTTCAGGATTTCGATTTCCTTTGCAACTATTTTCTATACCTCGAAATGGTTTCCAATATCCTGAGCTGGCGTATTCGTACTTTTACAATTTTGCACGGACATACGATACATCGACATTTTCTTTTAGAAAAATGTATCTTGTTGTGTTATCCTTTGTTTTGTAATCTTTTCATTTGTCTTTGTGCTAGAATTTGTTACTTATTTCAGTTTCTCTACTTTGTTGTACACCGTGATAAGGTGACCGTAAAAAATATCATAATACAAAAAAAAACGTTTTTAATGTTTCTTATTTTTTTGTTGACTTTATAACATAGGTGGGTAATCTGAATGAAACCGACACGAATACACATACGACAATAACAGAAATGAACTTAAACATTCCAAGGTGATCATGGTGAACATGCAATCCCATCATTCAAAGCGCTGCGCCGGAAACAATGCAATCACACATAAATCGGCCAGCCTTCCGGCCGTCCGCACAAACTGTGCATACTGTGTACTGTAAATACAGCATGATTCAAAAAGGGCATTTATAATCACTATGTGAAGTCTAAATTTTAATTAACTTAAAAATGTAAATTTTGTTCCCAATTAAATGACAGTATCACTAGCTAAACCTGTATGTCTGAGAGAACCCCTCGAAAGATGTGTGAAGTCTGCCAACCCGCACTGGGCTAGCGTGGTGGACAATGGCCTTATCCAACTCAAATTGAGGGGAGGCCCGTGCCCAGCAGTGGGACATTAAAAAGGGCTGGTATTATTATTATTAAATGCCAGTTGTGACTTTGCGAGCAAATTTTTTTTAAGTGGACATAAATTCTCACATAAAATAGTGATACAAATGTGCTATAACAGCGCAAGTTGAAGTAGTACAATCTTTCTGAATAACGTTGTATAATAAGCCTGCGAGGCACTGGGTTCAATTTCTTGAAAGGAACTCACCACCACTATTTACATTACACCCATAAATTCCACCAAGTCGTGTTTCGCAAAACAGCAAGCATTTCCCTAATTGAATTAGTACTGTTTTTGCTCGCACGGAATATTGGCTTTGTGCATCCAACGCGAAACGTGAGATAGTGCCAAAATTGTTTACATAACCAACAAGAATGTATACTGAGTTACTTATTTTGAATCTGTTTTGGGGTGCGTGTAAAAGATTGCTAAGCTCTCTGGTCTTGATTGGTTGATTCGCATGGGCCGTTTGTAATGCTCGTTTTACTGTAATGTTTCTGGTAAAAATTGGTGATGAATATATGAATGATGTGATCCTTTATTAGACGAAAGTTGGGCGATCAAAATGATATAAGAACATAAGCGATAGAGCGATGGTGGAAACACTTCTAATGACATAAAAATATATAACAGCTTTTTCGTATACACCAATTATGAGTGATTTGTATTTGTGGCACATCTCATAACATACTTATAGAATTTCAAACGAAATGCGAAAAACATAAATATATCGTAAGCGGATAGTCGCTGCTCCCCCTTCGATGTTGAAAATCAGATATTTCTCACAAAAATATTTCCTCGTTTTTTTTTTCAAATACTACCGTGTGAAACATTTTTATTTCAAAAACTTCAATGGCCTACGCGGGGACCTACGCGGGGGCGGATCCAAGGTTTCGGTACGAAGGGGGGGAGGGATTCCGTTAATGTACTTCAGTCGTCAGTCAAGAGCCCATTGTTCCCCTCATGTATCCGCTGACTACGACATCCTCTAGTTTCCAACCACAGAGTGTTCAACCTAAAACATTACGTGTTAGTTTGTCTGTTCACTAGACAGTATATAATTTGGAGTTAAAATACGCAACCATGTGGTACGATTCCAATTTACATGTTAAGTAAGATTCGTGATGAGTGTCTCGTTATAAAGCTTATTATTTCTAAGAGTTTCGAATCAAAGCCGCTTAAAAGGTTTGCACATAATTATATATTCCCTAAGTCTTTGAAATCCGTGTAAATGCTTGTTAATTCTCGCACTGGATTGGATTAATCAGTGTTGAACAAAATTATGTACTGTTTCGAATAGGTATTACGTTGAGCTAAGTAAGCTTAAGCTATCACATGAACTTTGTTGAGCTTAACGTGATGTAAATCCCACACACGATGAGATAGTAATTTATAAATAATATGTGTTAATTCTAAATCATTATTTTTAGGAGCTTAAATAACATTTAAATTAAACAAATACATAGCCGCTGTGTTTGATGTATATGCTATATGAGTAACGCAAACATTGTAAATCTAAAATAACATTTTGCAGTAGGCAGAAATTTCGTATGGGATTTTCCAACGATTTATAATTCATGAATAAAGCCATATTGAACGCGGTTGTATGGATTCGAGTTGCACTGGGGTGAATTTAGTATGTGTGTTGCTATATTCTGAATTTAATTGATTTATAAATGGAATGGTTTTTTTTTCATTACATATTTCAGTTACAATTTTACGATTTGTTATAAATATACACAACATTGTTGCAAAATGTTAGCTCGTAATAAGTCGGTGTACGTGAACCTTCACTAGAACGATGTATTTTTATCACTTCGCTTTACGATCGAGACCAAGGGGAACAAAGGACGCTGGAGTTGCCAGTCTCCTTCACTTAGGTCGAGCAGTCTATCAGGCAGGGCTGACGTGTGCGAAACGAAGAAACGACTTTTTTTATAAAAAATATATCTTTACACTTGTTTTGACGTTTTGTAGCGTTGCTGTAGGTGCTAATAGATAAGACTATTTCTATCCAACTGTAACTATCTTCACGTACCAAGTACCTACTTAATCCAATAGGGTGTTTGACTATATAAAAAATATGCTTTAAATTGTGCCGATCTTAAAAGTTATAGCTTTTAATAACTATGTCTTAATTTTTCTGCAAAAATACGGATTAATTATTAAAAAAAATATTTTATTTTATGATTTTAATGAAAACATTAAAACCATAAAATAAAATAATGGTTTTTTTATTCAGTTACGTGTTCAATAACGTTTTTTACACAAGGGTCATGTGCTCGGAGGCCACGTTATGGCGTTTTTTTATTATTGTAACCTTATGAAAGGCACGTAATTGATCTCGATCTCACCTGATGGTAAGTGACCAAGAGATCTACGATGGAGCATACTTGCCTAGAAGGTACCTGTTCACTCTCGACTTGAAAACACGCAGATTGTAGTCAAAAGTATGTATTTTTATAGCCTATTGTATGCACAACAGTGCCACCCATCACTGTAAATCACACACTTAAAGGATGACCCGCTTTCAAGGTTCGCGTAATGTGCCAACCCTGTTTCAGACTATTTACGTAGCCGAGGCTGCGTGAGGTGACCTACCCGTGACCTTTGACCCGCAGCCTGTGACCTACATCGGGAGACGAATCGATACCGGCCTGTATCTGTTGCCTTTGATACGGACGTGATTCATTAAAACTTCTGATTGGACTCAGTCTGCCAACTTATTGATGTACACCGCAATGTACTATGTTTATTTTGATGTGTACCTATAATTTTCGATAGATAATTGAGACTTTTCTGTAAATGTAGTTTATTTAAATGGATAAAGCTTGCATTTTTAGACAAACCTGTACCTGCCTAGATGAGCGTGAGGCTGGTTGTAATCAATTGATTATCTTAGAATGATTATAGCACAATTGCTATAATCATTCTAAGATAATCAGAGAGTGTAGAGAGTCAATACTCTAGTATATATTCGTATATACAGAGTGGTTCAGAAAAAGTATACAAACTAACTTTTTAACTTGCGCTTCTAAATCGCATTTGCAATTACTATGTGAGGACAGAATTTCAATACGTCGATTCGTTTTTATTTTAATTGACAAATCTAAATTCTGACATCAAACAATTATTACAAATGTGCTAAGAAGTGCAGGCTTAGTATACCTGTTCTGAAACATCCTGTATAACTTGGAAAAAGAAAGGAAGGCGGTGGTGCTCCAAAACAGACGTTTTACAAATATTAATTGTTTGGGATTTGTTAACACCAATCTAATAAATTTGTGTTATAAAAAGTCCCAAGCACACAATGGCCCACCTGCGTTGCACATGAAAGTTATCAATAATTTCTGCCTTAATATGTCGTAATAACATATAAGGTCGGCAATTCTTTGGAATGCTACCATACGTATATGGTGCAAAACTAGCGGTTTTATGAGAGAATGCCTTAATAATAAAACCTGATTTCGACCTAATTAGCTCAGTGGATAGTGAGGGCCCCGGCGGTCCCGTAGGGTTCTGCGCTGAGGGTCCTGTATTCGAATCCTGGCAGGACAGACTTTGTGTGATAAGCTCGAATATACTACCTGGAGTCATGGATGTTTAATATCAGTTTAAGAAAGAACTATATTGTTAGCATCATAGTAAACTAATGAACAATTGAAGATTTTTTTCAAACTGACTGTGTTTGAAAAAAATAGCTTATTAAAAGTTTAAAATACAGACCGCTAGAGGCGCTGTTTAATTCTCCACACAAAATGTCTGAATACATAGACTACGAAGTATAGGTTAGCTTACGAAAACTCGCACTTGACGCTCTGACAAAAAACGTTAAACTTGTTTTAAGTAAAAGAACATAAACAAATGTACTTTTCTATATAATTTATCCACTAAATAGGTATGAATACACGGTATTAACATATCGGGTCAAATTACTGTTGAATTTGCATTGCGATAACCTACATCGCGCACGAACAATGAACATCGTAAAAATGCACCTTCGTGGGTCACTACAAATGAAGTGATTATTATTATTGGAACGAAATATGGCCTATTTAGTTGATATTGGCAAACGATTTATTATTCAAGTTGTGAAACGAAAAATAATCGCAAAAAACATATACCGCCAAATTTATAAAAAGTTATAATGGATTATAATGGCATTATAACCAACTTTTCAGAGGAAAAAATTAGTTATAATATTTTGAAATAAAACTAATCTTAAGGATTTTATCGCGGTTTATTTTTTATTTTACGTTCCCGACGTTTCGGCTGCTTTGCAGCAACCATGGTCACGGGAGGACTGAGGTGTTTGACGTCCTGGTGTCATAGTTTGACGGGGGTACCCTCATATTTAGTTGTTAAACCGCGATAAAATCCTTAAGATTAGTTTTATTTCAATGTGTAGTATTCGCGTAAATATAAGAAATCAATATTATAATATCTTTATAATCCATTATAACTTTCTATGAATTTGAAGGATAATGTTTGTAGGTATTTAATAAAATAAAATACATTGATTTCTTATATTTACGCGAATACAACTATTTTTACTAACTACTATTAAATCAAAATATAAACGCGATAAATCCTGAAAAATCGTTTTATTTCAATAAATAAATTACTTTTGTTTCTATATTATATACAGTGGCGTATTATAAGATTTGGCGCCCTGGGGCTAAGAGCCTTGACCTATAAGGTTTGCCTTAAAATAACAAAAGATAGGTAATGAATTTGAAAGGTGCCCAGCAGTCGGACATTAAAAAGGGCTGGTATTATTATAGATGAATGAATCTTAAGGAAATCGTAGAACTTCGACTGCAATACCCAAAGTGTGGCGGAAGAAATCCAAACAGCAGAACGCCCATTTTTCTAACTATCCTACCTTTTCAACTTTACACGAAAATTAATGTTATCTTTGAATCGTATATGAGACTGGAGTCCGCCAATTACCGAACAGATACAATTTGTATTCGAGGCCCAAAAAATTACACTTATAATTAATGGCGCATTTAGTTAATATTTGTATTATCAGCAACTTGACAGCTGAGAAACCGCACCCTAGCTTTAAGCCGCACCGCGGGGCACGAAAGTGCGCTCGAATTGCTCCGAAAGCGAAGCGATTTTAAGAGCTATGTGAGTGCGCGCACCGCTCGTTACTATAACGATCAAAAGATTATATTGATCCCGATAAATAAATTTATGTGATTATCCGATACTTCCCGTTATAATATACGTAAATTTCTATATAGCGTATGTATATAACACAGGTAGGGGACCGTTAGGCGTGTGGTATACACGAGCTGGTAGGAATCCCATTTTGTTATATTTTACAGTTACGACCTGATTAGAGCAGTTTCTAGTAACCCTGCTTTCTGCGCTGAGGGTCCCTGGTTCGTATACTGGTAGGGAATAACTTTATATGATGAGCACGAATGTTTTTGGCAATGTTTTTGGAATTGATGTTAAATATCGATATAAGTATTATATACTGGGTTCGCTACCAGTCCATTGTACGGTACCCATAATACAAGTGTTGTCTTAATTAAATTAAGTAAGTAGATACTTATTTTTTTAGAATCAATACATCATATTTGGAAGTAGCCCAGAATTAGGATTTACAAGGTTGTAAAAAATCTACACGGTATAAAACTGATTCTATGTGTGTTTGTACGGTCGCGAACATTAACATATGAACTTTTTCTTTAATATTTTCAGCGACTATTATAAAGCAATAAGGCTTATATCAGTACCTATAACGTCACATCTGAGAGCAGTTGCTTCTAGTAACGTCCTTCAGTCAAAATTGAACCTTTTAAAGTATACGATATTCAACCTTAAATGGGTTCCAAATTAAAGTCTGCGACTGTACCGATAAGCATCATTAATACGCGTTTAGTAAATGATATATATATATAATGAAAACCGTTTAAAATTATATTGATAGATACAATATAAAAAAATACATTTACGCATCTTTGGTTCTCAGAACTCACATTCTTTGGTTCTCATAATATCAAAATGAAGGGTACTTTCTGAGTGAGTAATTGTTAGCGAGAAGTGGATCGGCCGGTTCCACGTTTTCCTTAATAAACTTTTCTTGTTGTAACAGAATTTCGAGGGACCAAGACTCAGAACTCACTTCAAATAGCGGTATCACAACATATGAGTGGTTTCTTTTTATTTCTACACCGTCAATGCTGAAATGAAATTGGTGTATTCTGTATTGACAAGAGATACAATTTTTAAAAAAAAGTTTGAGCTATATTTATTCTAGTGCTTGTAACACTTACAATCTATTTTTTATCTGTATATAAAACAAAGTCGTGTTAGTTACACTATTAATAAGTCAAGAACCGGTGGGCCGATTTTTATGAACTTTCATTTTTTTAATCTGTCTCCGCTCCGAATAGCAGAACAACTATTAAAACATGGTAAAATAAAAATCACTAAAGCCATAATAATAATAAAGATAATTAATTTTCTGATATCGGTATTTGAATCTGAGACGGTACGTAGTTCGCGAAGGTAGCGAGTAAAGAATAAAAATAAGTTTGTACTTCATGTCGTCGTAATTGTTTTTTTATAATTCATCTGATTATAGATATCTGAGGTTTTGTCTCATTTATTTTATAGTCACCTATATAATCTGTCCACCGATTTCAGCGACATCTTACACATTGTAGGCCTTTTAAGGTGATGTATATTAAACCAATTGCAAACCAAAATAATGCTATTGTATTTATATTTGAATGCTGTGGAAACAGAAAACAAGGTATCTTATAAAGCAGTTATAGCACTTATTAACTCTATAAACACAGAACGAACACAACAAGTCACTTTGGCCGTCTAATAAGAAAATTATTGGAAATGACTTCCGCACCAACAACATTTGGTAAATAGGGATATAAAGAGATTAGCGTAGGTCGGAGTGACCTTGCTTTCTGCGTCAAGGAAGTCCTGGGTTCGAATCCTGGTAGGGACAAGCTTTGTGTGATAAGCATGAATGTTTGTAGCCGTGTCAAGGATGGTTAATATCTAAATAAGTATTATATACTAGGTTCGCCCTTTGTCGATTGTACGGTACCTATAATACAAGCGTTGCTTAGTGTGGGACCATATAGTTGGTGTGTTCGTCTGGATATATTATTATAAAATAATACAGATAAAGGACTTGTTTAGACAACTTCGTTATGCTTCTACAAGGTAATGTCGTTAAACATAATAATTAATTATTATTGGAAAAGCTTCCGAGAGACGACTGACACTTTAGGCAACAATATTGAAAATATTTAACTAATTTTATAATCGCTTTCAATGTTGACGAAAAAAATATTTTGATTTCAAATTATGTGTACGATGTATAAGTTTTGATATTAAAAAATTATAACGCTGTCTAAGGTTGCTCAGATGATATACAACGTACACTCAAATTTATAGACAGTTATAATAGCATTAAAACGAACTTTTCGGAGGAAAAAGTGGGCTATAATAACTTTATCATATATTACTTTCTATAAATTTAAGAGTTACTCTATTCCTTAACCAGTCCAGAGGTTTATATTAGATGTCTTATTACGGAGTTATCACTAGGTTCACGATAGCATGAACCTAGTGACTGATAGAGGGCAACATTAAAAAAAGGCCATTCTTTAAATGCCCCACAAGATCTAAATTGCCCCAACAATATATTGCCAATCATTTTTCTCCTACACCCCCATCCATATTTCGTGTCACCCGAAGATCCCAACAATCTGTCCGGGCTGGGGCTGGCGCGACCGGGTCACAGCCCCTGTCCCCGCAGGCCCCGCCCCGGGCACCCCTCCCCGCATCTGCACTTGAACTGGTTCGCGTACTTTCAGTTTCTCCCGGGACTCCAGGCCTGACCTACCCGAAGACGCAGAGATCTTAGCGATGTTGCTCTTGACTATCGTCAGTACTTATAAGTCCAGGTGTGAGGTGATTTAAGGTGCTCGACGTATTTTAATGCGATTAAAATCGATTATGCTTTGATTGTTTATTGCAGAAACCTTTTCCAGATATAAAGTACTGTATTTTACTGTAGGTACCTTTATTTATTTGTATTTCTATAATAAAGCGGACTTGTCCAAGTTGTGACCTGGAGGTCATGGTTTTCGATTGTTGTAATACACACAATACAAGGTTCTTGCATTGATTCCAAGTGTAAAAATGTTTTTCGTGATTCTAATTGATTTAGAAATCTGTCATTATTTTCAGTATTAAGGTATTCGTACTCACATTCTTCTTATTAATGTACAACTGTTTGCCATATAAACTGAAAGAAACATAATATAATATATAATTCGTATTTAAGACTTCGAAAATATAATATCCATTTTAGAAATACCGCCAAAACTTTGTACGCACCTCACCTTCAATGTAAAAGCCAGTACATCCTAGGAGTTAGTGTTGCTTTGATCGCGCATTAGCAGCGTACACACCGCGCGTTTTGCGAACGATAGTGGCGCGTGCGCACTAGCTAAGTTTGGACATGGGCGAGATGACCGCCGAGAGACATGTGACGTGGATTAGGGCCCAAAAAAAGGTACTAATGAAGAAGATTCGAGACATCTCCTAATATGTTTTCATTGTATCACGGTCCATTGTTAGACTTAACTTGCCAGGCTTTGGCCTAATATGTTGAGAGGCTAAATAAATAAAAGTCAAAATTTTGCAAGACGCAAAAGGAAAATGGAAGATCGTGCGGATTATAAATGATGCTTTTAAGCAATGACATTGCTTAAAAGTTGGCCAATGACGCAAAAGAAATTTGATGACCGATGATTCATTGTTTCAAAAGACAACGGCCGAATACTTAAACAGTACTGAAATATTTAAATCCTTTGCAGTTTGAAACGTCTCTATCATGTATATTTTATGACACATTTCAATTAAGCGGTCCTCAAATTTGAGATACGCTTAAACAATTTACAGTACGAGTGAAAGTTTACATAGATTATAATCATCTAGTTAATAATCAATTCGAAAAAGATAAGTATTTTTTTTATTTTCAAAGACACACCAGAACAAGCAAATGAAACATGGAATTTAAAACGTGCAATTAGTTTTGACTTATAGACACCTCTGAAGTTCTTACACAAGAAATAGAAATACTTTTCGCCGACGCGCGCCGGATCGCTGTAGCACACTTTTTGCTAATACTAAACTAGGCCAAGTGACTTTGTCCAAGTGAGATAAATCGCGGTCACTTTCCCTCTTAAATAGACCAAAAAAAACGAATTCTTTTGTCTTAGCTTATAAAGGGGGAAGCACTTAGAAAACTAACAAGTCGTGTCCATAAATTGCCGTCCTCAGAAGGGTTCTTCTCGCATGTTACGATTTGTTTAAAGATTTTTTTATTAATAATACAGGAAAGATAAACAATTAATGGTCTTTACTAAATATTAAAGATCATTTTATATGATTTAGATTAGCAGTTATAAATAACAAAATTCAGAATCATTTCAACAAATTTGTGTCGAAAAGTAGTTTAATTTGCTACGACTTCTTTATAGAAATTGAACAAAAAAATTCATTAATATACTTCTTTATGGTCAACTTAACTTTTATGTTATCTTAGTGGTCTCCCCTTAAATATTTTCTAGCCAGTGTGATCTCCTTTGGACAACGTATACATAAATCACAGTGTTCGAACGTTTGTCTCCCTCTGACATACTGACACTGGGAAACAAATTCAAGACAAATGCCATTTATAAAACTGAAAAAAAATCGCCACAAGTTTGTTTTCGTGGACTAAAGTAATTCTGTATGTAGGTATAAATAAAGGAAGTAGGTGTTATCGCACAACTGAATATAAATCGAAAAACCAAAGATGTGCTTTAATATGTGTAGAAAAGGCGTTTTGTTTTACGTCTTTTATTTCAGGCATTCGTTCAGGTTTTCAATGGGCTTGCATGGAGGGATTTAGTGTACGGGAATATTTTTTAATTTTCCTCCTCCTGCTCATCCTTTTTTGTTACGTCCACGTTTAATGTCCAACTCCATGGGCACGGGCCTCTCCCTAATGCAAAGAGATTTTACCCATACTTCAATACGCTAGCAATATGTGGGTTAGCGGACGTCGCACGCCTTTCGACAGTTGGCTTAGTTTTCTCAGACATGCAAGTTAGTTAATTATGTTTGCCTTCACTTTCATACTCATGGTTAAAAATTGAATTCACACATGAAGTTCAGAAATGTCAGACAGACACATAATTTTAACAAGATAGATGTTGCTCTGAAACCCGTGGTAAAGTGCCTTAAAGCAATTCGAGCATCTTAGACCTTCTTTTCAATACAACCACATACTGAAATGAATACAAATTTTTAGTAAATTTTTGTTTGATCATAAAATGGTGACAACAATACATATAATGGAATGAAATATAACTAATATTTCATTTTCATATATATTTTAAGATTAAAAAAAACACTGGCAAGAATCGAGCTTTGTATCGCAAGTGCTTAACAATGACAACGAATAAAATCCCTTAGAAAATAAAACATATTATTTTTATAAAAACAGAAAGGCCATTTTTCACTGTATCTCCTCCGAATACATCCAACCCCTCATTATATCAGCAAGGCGAGAAAAACAAAGTAGATATTAGCTTACAAAGGCGATGACCTTATATTGTGTGTGGATGATCCCTTTCATGAAATTGATACTACAAGGTTACCTGAAGGCTATGAAATAAATTACATCGTAAGATACGGTGGAAAATATTTCGTGAACATAATTCCAGATCTTAAAATTAAAATGGTTATAATATAATATTGACGCGAATACTGCACATTGAAATAAAACCAATTGTGCGAATTTTATCGTGTTTATTTTATGTTTTTTACATTCCCGAAAAGCAGCCGAAACGTCGGGAAAGTAAACAACATAAAATAAACGCGATAAAATCCGCAAAGATTGCTTTATTTCAATGGCTATAATTATTATAAATCGACTGGGGCCAAAGCGCTGACTGCATTTCTTCATTGCTCATAGTTGCGTAATTGCGTAAAAGGGTTTTTACGTGTTGCACATGGCCCAACTTTAAGGACTAGAGGACTCCAGGCATTAAATATGGGTAACCTATAAAACCTCAAAAAAGAATAATGAATTCTTAGCTTCATTGTCAGCGACGTGTGAAATCCTCGTCTATTATTAAAGCCATGGTGTTGCATTAAACTGAAGTTGAAATGTTTTCTTATCCGTGTCTTGGATAATGTTAGTTTATATACACATATAGCACAAAGCACATCCTTTCGTGAGTCATCATTTTACCTCGTTGCCTTCGAAGCTCCACGACAGACTGCCTCGTCACGTTATATAAAAGGTCGCCTCAGACTTTGAATTTGTCAATCTATGACACTACACGTGTAGCTTATGGGTCTATTAATATCATACCCGACTCGTGTTTCAGACGTATGCCTGTCGGCTGAACGATGTATGAAATAATGGCCTCCCAATTTCTTTATATTGTATCTGGGTAATTTTCTCTATAGAAAAATATATAAAGGGTTTATTCGGGTGAAGTACTTAAGTATGGGGAAAATATTGACTTTTCGAGGAAAGGTAATGGCGTATAGGTTTATTATACATTTTAATATATATAAATAAATTACACAAAATGAGTAGGTACGAGAAGTAAATAATTATGCTGTAAAATTAAAAAGCTAGAAATAGTTTTTTTTTAAGAAAAAATAAAATAAAATAAGGACTTCTGCTTGTATTACCAAACGAACGTTTTCAAAAGAATCTTCTCAAACCACTTTGTTATTCTTAATTACGACGGTGACCCTTAAAATGTTATTTTGTTTTTCATTTTCGTCATTCATTAATTAAAAGTCTTTGAAGTTAATTAATTAACATAAAATTAAAACAAGTTCACTGGACCCAACCAAACAGTAAACAAGGCAGGGATGATGATTGTAATTTTATTAATGACTTACAATTTTATAATTAACGATTTTTATTTGCAGGCTGTGTTAATTATTTTCCGTTTAGAAAGTTAACCAGACATTTTTATTTTTTTATTAACAAAAAGTAATCTACTCATACTATCCGTCTTTTAATTTAATATCAAAATATTATAAATTACCGTCTAAAAAGTAATGGCCGCTACGAAATTGCCTGGAAACTTTAACAAAGAAAATGCTAAGTGGCCATTTTGTTTTCGCCCTGCCTACTTCCTGTACGTATTAACTAAAACACATTGGGTTTTGTTCCTCCATTGTTCAGCGTTCATGTGTACAATGTGTGTTGATTTATACGTATCTGATGGTCTATTGTAAGTGCTATTTTTTATTCATATATTTGTTGTAAAAGATAAAATCAACAAAATCCAAATGCCCATAGCTAAATTATCCATCTACTATAACTTTTATTTTGACTAAATTATTATGTATTATGCATTCGCATGGAGAAAAATCTCGTATGGAATGATATGGCATGCACTTACACTTTATTTCTTAGGTATGTTATAATAGAACACATTATTATCTAGCATCCTTATTAATAGATAATAAAAAAAATCTGACTTTAGTGCGATCTAAACATTTAACATCGACTTTCTCACTGAGAACAGTTAAGGCAAACAATCCACCATCTTTCGAGAACCGAAAGCGAATTATCCGTGAGATTTTCTCGACCACCATGTATACTGAGATGCTATCTGCGTGAGGCATTAGCGAGTTTGTATCGAGCGCGGAATCATTTGTCACTGCGACATCCGACATCTTTTTATTTATATCACTCCATTTGTCTGAAACATTGTTAGGAGTTCTACAGCGATGTATCTGAATCGTAAACTGGTTGAGTGTGAGTGACATCAGGAAGTGGAAGTGGTAGTAGTTGTGGCGCTACGTTCACAAAACTAGACACACGAAAATAGATGTTTGCATTGTTTTTTATATATGGGACTAGGCCCGCCACACACTGTCAGCACTGCTGCTCCTGTTAACCAGGATCTACATTGGTTTCCAATGATGACACCGAGGTTTGAACCTCGACAAAGTTATCATAGTTGTCATCAGTTGTGTGCTTATTTGGTTAAATCGGAATACCTAAGGTAAAACATATTCACCGTAACCGACCAAGTACCAAAAAGTGTGCGATGATAAAATATTCTGTTTCTTCTGACTGAGAAAATTGTTATCAAATAAACATAAGACCTATATTTGGAAGTCAACGTCGGGGAAGCGATCACTTGGACCGTTGTCCAATAAACTTTGAATATTTCATTGCATCAACAATTCACTTAGCTCATACCGTCTACATGAGGTACAAAGGTAACGAAAAACTCAAATCGAAAATTTACGTATTTGATGTTTTTACTCGGCGATTGACGTATTTCATGTATCCGATGCATTGATTTAACTAAGGAATCGATATGAATTGTTCATTCGCTCCACCCCATCCGATAGTTCTTTAACGGAGCGTCCGAACGCTACTTTAAAAATGCGTCTTCCCACTCAAACACCCTGATCATAGCTGCCGCCGACTGTGAACTCGGGCCTCACTCGGAGGGCGAAAAAATTCACCGCCGTCCTAAACACGTCTCCTAGATACTTCTAGTGACCAGGCCTTCTAGCTGGAGCGCCTTTAACGCTTGCTGTCTCGTCCGGTCATCTGCGACCAACAGTATCAACAATTTCGAAAAAAAAGTTTCATTCGGGAGGGTCGAAGCGCCAAAACAATAACATTTGCATAGTGGCAACGGTAGTTCAAGTTAACGTAACTACTACTGGTAAGCGTTGTATACATTGGAATATGTAAAGGGTAAGTAGATAGATATCGAGAACTTAACTGCGGACACCTGGTTGGACACTTTCAAAGTCAAATACACGTAGCAAGGAACGAATGATATGAATGATTGAGCGGGTACAAAGTGGGTTTGATATAATTTTTATGCATGGAACCTATTTAATATTTATTCGGTTGGTAGTCAGCATCCGTTACTTAGATAAACAGAACGCATACTGGCCGCTAGTAATGCAACATTTGTTTCATTCATGCATTTGTTTATTTTTATTGTAATAACCTTCTCCCTCTATGTGTGTGACAGCTGTTTTAATCATAGTTAAGTTATGTTGTAACATATTTTATAGTTAGAATTATACTTTTTGTTTCTATTATAACACTTAGGTATTTATTCATTAACACTTTAATTAGTTCTGTACTTAAATAGGAGTTTTATGATGTTTACTTTATCTTAATATATATAAATCTCGTGTCACAATGTTTGTCCTCAATGGACTCCTAAACCACTTAACCGATTATAATAAAATTAGCACACCATGTGCAGTTCGATCCAACTTGAGAGATAGGATAGTTTAAATCTCAAATTATAGTCGCAATTTTAATTTATTGCTAATTATTTGTCTGTTATTATTTGACAGTCACAATTATCTGTTAACTCCAAATGATTCTAACAGATGTCGATACCTTTCGACTGGGTTGAGTAAGTAATCAATAGATGGCGCTGCTATGGTAAATCTACGAACGTGTCATATAAGCTACATTTTAACAGCATAATTACCACGTGTTGTTGACGCTATAAAATTAATTAAATTTATTTTGTAGTGAACGAAATACCGTATAATTCAATTATTTCCACTTTTTAAATTTTTGGTGTTAGCATAGCCGGCCACGTGTTACTTAGACTGAAGTGTAAATTGAATTCATATTAGACGTCTGGTGATGATGATGACACCTGAGGAGGACGGCGCGGCGAGGGCGCAGGGGGAGCGAACGTCTGCTCCCCCATAAGGGGGCGAGGCACAAGAGGGGGGGGGTACCGGTGCGTTCCGTTTGGAGATCCCGGAGTCCCTTCAACATGTGTCGAAGGCGGCCACCGGGAGGGTTTTAGTGCGTAAGAATCCCACATAACCCGGCCCTCTCCCACACAGAGGCCGAGTATCTTTCGAAGATTTTGAGGCGGTACGAAGTTCGCCGGGACAGCTAGTTTGAATTTATAATGTTTTTCGCTAATTACTTCTGAAAAAAAAATTGAGGGTTTTTTTCCCAGAAGTAAATACGTCCAAATAACTACACTATGAAAGAGAACGGGATGAATTTTGGTCTAACGGTTCTTGAGATGTAAACGTCATGCAAACATTTTAATTCCGGCCCGTGAAGTTTGCGGTTTTTCAGCAGTAAGTCATTACATCCACTTTCGTTTAATAACACGACCACGCCGGAGCGTGTTTGAAGACGTTTAACACGTTACTAATGAGGTTCATTGCGTCTGCGCAAACCAGTTGCTGATTTCTCTGTGGGCATTATGTGTAGGGTTGTGGACTTGCGATGTTGACTACGGTAAATATATTTTAAGCTGTAGTTGAACCAGAAATACCATAGAGAATATGACAACATAAGCCGTAGCCAAATTGCCTTATAGGCCCGAGAGTCCAATTTTTTTTTAATACGGTTGTAGATAAAGAGGTTCAAGTTAAAAAAAAAACAATAGTATGTACAGATTGATTCTTTGGAACTTGCAGTGGTAGTCATTCAAATTTTTTGAAAATTCATTTTTTTGCATTTTACAGCCCTATTTGATTGCGCGGGCGCAAGACCGCGCATGCATACCGGGCGACGCGGCACAGTGGCGACTGGCGGCCCGCATTTTCCCTCTGATCTATGCGCCGATGCAGCCACTCAGGGTATGCATTGCCCCTCGGCGGGTTTCTGCAATATATTACTGAGATAACGCACCGATGTAGAAGGAGCGAGCCAATCGTGACTCGTGTCCGGAAAAATAAAGGATTCGGTTATCTCGGTGCTTAAATTGTTGGCATCTACGGACCTTAAGGTTTCGCATTAAGTGGTGCTCTGACCCCTAAGTTATATCAAGAGGAAAAGGAGAATCAATATAAAAAATCATTGGACAAATGACATTAAAATTGATAGCGAATCATTAGTCACTGAAAACGTCAATAGCTTGACATGTTATATAATATGATACTCATAAGTTTTATAATATCTTGTTTTCAAAATGTAATACTTAGCGAGGCCTTAGGGAGGTCTGTAAATTGAAAATAATAATATTTACAAGGGATGCAAGGATCAAGTCTGGTGGAGGCATCTGGTGACCAGAACGCTAGCACTTATTTTGTCCAACACATCAGCATTGCCATTCAACGTGTCAATGCTGCCATCGTTTTGGGCACCCTGCTGGCTGATGGTGGTGGGGATTTGCTGAGTTCTTTCTGATACCAGTTTAATTTAAATTTATTAAATCTATAGTTTATATATTTACTAAATTATTGCACTTTATATATCACTAGTCGCAATGTAGCCTATTTCGAATATAAAAACTGCAATAGCATTTTAATTAGATTGTAACTTTCTATGAATTCAACGGTTAGTCTTCCTGGCTTTTTGCCAATACAATTTCAAAGAACCGTTTTTTGTAGAAAGGTAGACTTATAACCCAGACCATTTCGAATGCAATCAAGAGCTCTATTAACAATGGCATGTTGTTATTGTTCGTCCTGATTTTATTTTTTCATGTCTCGTCCAGACACTTTCACAATTGATTCTTGCTTTTATTAGATTTATTTTTTGTGCCATTATTTGTTCGGCAATCGATCGACCGTCCGTAATCCTGAGTGCCTTTCTCTTGTTATAATACTCTGTACCTTGTAGTAGCGTACCTTTGAGTCTAGATTACTGTTAGACAGGGGCAGGAGGGGGTAGGTATTTATTTGAGTCAAGGAACATACATTAATAGATGATTCTGTTTTGATTTTGTACCAGCCTATTCAGTAATAACTTAATAGTATGTAAAATCTGATTAGAACGATTGATAAATGATATATTAAGTGCAGTTAAAAAAAAATGTATATTCCATCACGTTTTTTTTTCAAATATATTTTGAGAAATATTGTACAACTTCTAGTGCTATAGTAAATTAGTTAAACGTGCACACACGTAGATAATGCGTGTGTGTGTGTTAGTGGCGCGGAAGCATGTAGGCTGGCCGCGTTGTCGCGCGATAATACTATCTCACTAGGTTAACAACCTATTGCGGGGTATTGGAAATATCGCCACAATCACTGCGCTTATCGTGCCGGCTCGCATCTTGTCTTGCAAGGAAAATCCACCAATTGGCACTTCAATGTGTGTTTATTGTTCTAAGATAATATTACTTGAATGAAGCAGAAAGGATGAAAACGGACGTCCGTTTTTTCGAATCTCTATGACGTCATAGAGATTCGATTAAAACTAAACTTAGCCCAACGGACCATAGAAATAAATTAGAGTAAGAAGAAGTCTTTATCAGCAGTTTAGCGTGATAACATTATGAAGATAGTTGATTAAGAAGTAGAAGTGCTAAATAAAATATACTGTAGGCATGTCATTGCTGTTTTGTTTAATTAGATAAGTTATATAATTGTTTGTAATGAAGCGTCAAAATATCGCGAGATTACGTACCGTATAAGCCCTCGGATATACAAGGTGAAATCGACCTTATTGCTAATAATTTAAACTAAAACGGTATACATGATTCTAATTAATTTAGAACCATTAATAAACATATCGATTGATTGAATATAAATTTGAAAAAAAAACCGGTGTTTGAAATAACCTGATTATATTTATGAATAGTATAATATTGATTTAAAATAATACGTGATGGGGATCTCATTAATTATTAATAGATATTGTTATGTGTTTGCTCAATTGAGCTATTATTAATGTAAACTCTTTGTTACTTACTAATCAATCAATTCTTATTTAAATAGTCCTAAAATGTTTAGAATCATACATTGAGGTATGTAAACGATGCACAATGTAGACCTTCTAATTTTAGATTTAATCTTATCACATGCAATTACTAATATACTTAATATAATATTCGTCCATTAGCACATGTGCATTGTACTAAATTTATGTAAGTGGGAACATTTTGAATAATTTATTTGCTGAATAAAATACAATATGGCTCTCGAACTCTTTTGTTGCAAATAAACTCCTTAAAAGCCCAACGTTACTTGCTGACCCAAGTAGCGCAGTCATTATAGTAATTACTAACGTCATTTTGAATGATCTTCCGTGACCAGTAATGACGGTACTGGTAAATTATAGTGACCATGTCACATTTGTCGTCCGACCCAAACCGACTATGTTATAATGATGAACGATTTTTTTTGTAAATTGCTTGGGAAACCTTGTACAAAAATTAATGTCCTGATCTATACCCCCTTCAACGCCCCATCTCCCAGATTTAGAAAACTTTTCGTCTATTTACAAAGCATTTTTCACCCAAAAACGACGTTCAATGCAATTTTAAATGGATCAAAAGTTGTATAAAATTAGAATGTTATATTAAAGTCTTGAGAATTTATTATTATTAAGTAAACCACTTCGTAACACGTTGTTTGCCTATTAAGTTTCTTAAATAATTATGTAAACATAGTGCAATGATACAATGTTGCCATGGTAACGCCACTCTTGACGTAGCAGCGATGAAAATCAGTATTAACTAGATTCTGGCCGCGCTTCTACCCGCTGTACCTGGATGTAACATTGCCCATATCACCCAGGGATAATGTAGCTTCTTATTAATGAAAGATTTGTTAGAAATGGATTAGTACTTGCGGAAATGTTCCGCTACAGTCAAACACACGAACAACTACACAAATTTTTATCATCAGCCGGAATATATCGACTGCTGAACAAAGATCTTCCCTATAGAATGCCACAAACTGTGTATAATATTAGTATAGATATATCCAACTTGAACGACAAAACTTTAAACTTGAAAAATTATCTCACTTTTTATTATTCAATCAAGTTATTAAAGTGATCTAATATTTTGAAGTTGCTTTAGGTAACAATTTGAATAAATTCCAGACATATTTACCGGACTCGTGGAACGAAAGCGGGTCCGCCCACGCTCTATCACATTTATAAATTACCTAATTAATATTGAGATTTACGTTATTTATTACCAAGCATTATTTAAAATCTCATAAATATTCATGCTCGTCGGTGTTACTCAGAGTTTTCGAGAAGTGTAGTCTATTATGATTGAATATTTGACTAATTCAAATCGAAAGAGAGGACCGTGATGTCTGGAAGTCATTGGGGCCTATGTCCAGCAGTGGTCGTCCATCGGCTGAAGGATGGATAAAGGTATTATTATTTTGTTGTTATTTACATTTTAATAAATGAAATCTATCCAAAATTAAATAGCAAGTTGTTTTATTTTCTTCAACAAGGTTTTTTATAACATTAAATAGTATCCGGAGGATTAAAACCTCTATGGGTAGTTTCTTTAGCCTTTTATAAAAAAAAGTTCCGATATTAAAGTGTGTTCTAGAATAAGTGGTGTGTGGAAGTCATTTGTGGCGGCCTATGTCCAGGAGTGGACGAGTTTCTGCTGTTAGATGGATGAAGATAATAATTAGAAAAATAACATTACAAAACATATAATAATTAAATATACAGTTCCTAAAAATCACATCAAACATACACATAATGGAATCATCACTGAGTATTTTTTCAGATAATACCACTAATTTGTGCCTAAATAGTATTTACTACATAATTTAATTATGTATCTCTATTTAAATCGTTTTGAGTTAATAAATATTATCTTTCGTAAGTAATTTAAAATTATGCGAAGGTCAATTAATGTTGTTTCTCTTTATAGGTATCACAATGAGCCAGCAATTAGCATAATTTTTGCTACTTAACACAGATAACCAATTATACAGGGTTTATGGGGCATGGTAAAGAATACTTTGGGTAAACACTACCCTTACACAACACAACATTACACTAAATCCCTAAAATAAAATAATAGAAATCATTTATATCGCCAATCAGGGGGTTACAAATGATGTACTTTTTCAGCGCGCAATGTATCGTAAACAACGCGATCACAACACAGCGCTGCGGGCGATACCCGATGCGAGGGAGTGACGAGCGCGCTCAAGCGTATCGAGTTTTGATTTATATTGAAGTTTTAGGCCAATAATAATTATTGTTTTTTTTTTATTTAAGATCTCGTTGAGAAAGACTTCTATTATGAATTCATGCTAAAATTAATAAAAAAATACCGGAAAATAATCGACGGAAAATTCCAACTCCAGAATCATGAGTTGAATCCTCGGTGCGAATCCTATAATTTATTCTATTCTCAAATATTAAAATATATTTTTAATGAGTATTCTTTAATTTGAGCCACCAGAACACCGTTATACCGCCCACATACGTCGCTCGGCATCGATTACTTACCCCTAATGGGGTGGGAGGAGGAGGTTCCATTTCCGTAATCATACGTGGAGTATAATTGTATTGTATCGCTATGTCATTACCAGCCAAATTGTTAATGCTTTAGACTTGGCTGCTACTTATGATTTCTATGTAACGTGAACCTACCCTCCTGAGTAATAGAGTTTAATATGCACTGTGCTATAAACCTAAATCAATACAATTTGCTTAATTTATATTCATAGTAGCAGAGCATTGCTTTTAGATTATGTTTTTTTGGCTATCCGGGGAATCTTTCCGTTTTTCGGAAAAAAATATGCTATATGTTGATCCGGGCTATAGGCTATCACCATGCTAAGTTAAGTTTAAGTTTCATGACAATTCGTCCGGTAGTTTTCCCGTGACATGCGAAGAGACAGACTAAAAATCTAAAAATAGTGGATTCGGTATTGATATCCCCGAGAACTATTGTTTTTTTTTAATTATCAATGTACATTCACGACCATATACCTAGAGACTTAATATATGACAATAGCACAACCTACACCTTTTTACTAAGTATTCTATGTACAGTCATAGCCTAGTAACAGTTTTATGATAGTGCCTAAAAGATAAGATATAAAAGATTCGTGTTTGACTGTGAAAAATTGTATTTTACTCTAAACCAATAGAATGGAATATCAGAAATATTATCGATATTCAACAATTTTACCAATGTATATGTTATAAATAATCACTTCTATGTTTTATATATATTTGTAAATATTTTATGACGTCACAATGTCCGCCATATTAAATCTGTCTCCGCCCCGCCCGCTGCTTTACACCCCGGTATACATTACAGTGTATGTTAAACGCTAGATGGCGTGACGTGTAATTTTATAAAACGACTTAATTAACTCATAGATAGTAAAAATCAAACTCATTCCACTGCTATCGATAGGTATCTCTATAGTCCATCCGGTCTATGTCAAACTTACCACTGGAGGCGTTTTCCGAGGCGAACAGCGGGGCGGCGTTGTAATCTGCAATAAATAACGACAATTTAAAAAAAATATCAAATATACGCATCGAATTGAGAACCTCATATTTCGTGGTTTAATAACATTCACAAAAATTCAATTTAGGTGTTTTGAGGATATTTCGAATTTTAAAATAGATCGGTGTAAAAAAAATCGCTTTCGAAATCTGTCTATAGTTTGTTTTTTAATTAAATTTACTTGTTGGCCAAACTACATGAATTAAAGAAAATTATCCACTCGACGTGGTTAGCAACATACTTGTACTTATATTGGAAAGCCATAGTAAAGTTCCATTATATTATACATTGTTGCTTACGTCGCAAAGGGTGGTCTGACTTGTTAAGCCTTCCTGTAGCAGTGATTTCACAGTAGGATAATTGGCAGTAAAATACTTTTTATGCATCAAACCTTCCTTTGTTTTTTTGCGGTTTTGGCATTAGTTCATCATTTATAATTAGTTTCTTTTAAATAAGTATCTGAATATACCTTGATTTAGATATGGTATACGAAGCTTTGAACCTGCGCTTTTTAAAGCATTTTTAATCATTGTTTGAAGTCAGAATTACAAAGTCGATAAAAAAAAATGTCATATAACATGTACAGGATCGCAACCGCCATTCTATGGGATTTGATGAACCACAAATCCTCGCAAAACAACACCGTTTCCGACCAAGGATGTTGATACGTGAGGCCATTGAAATTAGAAAACATCTTAATTTCAATAGGGAAGATGGCTGGGTGCTACCACCGACTTGGGATCCAGTAATTAATATAATTAAATCCAACCAAATATAATTAAATCCATAACCAAGCGCACCATTGCATGCCCTCAAAACTTAATTAGCACTTTCTGTATATAATGGACCGCAAACAACAACTAAACATGAGGGTACCCCAGTTCAAACTTTGACACTAGGACGTCACACACCTGAGTCCTACGGTGACCATGGTTGCTGTAAAGCAGCCGAAACGCAGGGAACGTAAAAAAACATACAATAAAAGCGATAAAATACATAAGATTAGTTTTATTTCAAAGATTTTTATGATCGTTGATTTTTTTAATTTATCTCCGCTCTGAATAGCAGAATAACTAGCTATAGTAACAAACGGGGAGAATGACAAAAAACATAATAATAAGATTCTGAGGCGGTACGAAGTTAATTATACATTGAATATTTTTATACTTTTCGTGCTGTATCTGAACGCCAGCCCTAAACAACAATTGACGTATGAACTAGGAAGTTTTCGATGCGAAGGCCACCGGGTAAACGACACGATTACCCAACTGTTGCCAACATCACATTACCATTCAACTGTGACCTGTGTAGACCTATACATATTACGTAAATTATGTACCGGTATACGGCCAACCGAATGTACCTATAAGGACTAAATTCAATTATCGCTGCCTAGTCGTTGCAATGTATTTGTGGCTATATAGCAATAAGAAAATAAAATATCCTGGCTACTTTAGGTTGTTGCTTTATAAGTCGTAATAGCATTAGAAATAAGAAATTCTTTATCACGCTGACAGGCACACCATATGTAGAAGCAAGGCCGTAGCCAGGAATTCACTTCAAGGGGGGAGGGGGGGGTCCAGATAACTTCGGGACTGGTCGAGCTCTGAACCAGAGACATAAGTGAGTGCTTATATATAAAATGGGGGACTGTCTAGGGCATTTCGTGGATGGGGGGGGAGGAGGGGTGAACCCAACCCTCCTGCCTACGGCCTTGTGTGGAAGTATCGTAACAAGTCTTAGTTTATTTATGACTCTAGGCGAATTATTTGTATCTCACCACGACAGTCCAGTGACCAGTTTGAAACCACGCCAATATCAAGTCGTCAACGTAACATAAAACGCTTAGCAATTCATATGGTGACAGACAGATATATGTCCGAACAAAAAATTATCAACTGACTACGGTAGAAATGTTTAGCACATTATTGATCGCAAAAATAGCTGTAGGTAAACAAAATGTCACACTATCAACCTTTGAATCGTTGTTTTGGCAACTCTCCGCGTGTCACTGGGAAAAGGTGAATAAATTCTATTGCTATTCGTGTTTTTATTTCCGTGTTGAAAGATTTATTTTTAAGTCGGCTTATTAAGTCGAGAAGCGATGGAATAAGGCGCTCCGCGCACCTTTCCGTCCGAACAATATTAATACGTTTTTGAATTACCACATCAAGAACATATCTTATTCACAAGCATCATCACTTAGCACCTCTTCGAGACAGAGGTCGTTGCACCCACATGCGCCCAATCAGAGTCGACGTACCTCTCACATCACATAAAGAAGTAACCGATCATGATAAATCACTAAAAAGTATTCGAACTCGCAACTACAACAGCATCGAAGTTGACAATTGACATACTGATCGAGTATTCAGTGGGATCGCCGGCTGCTATATAGATGTCTACATCGGCAGCATGCAAATGTGTTGCGTGGTATAAACACACGCGTGGAACGCACACGTCAACAACTATGCGACGACGTTTACACAACATTATTCTAATACTGGTTTGCACGCACACACGTGAGCTTGTTTTGTGTGAGTTCAGGTCCGTGGCCTCTTTTACGTATATCCACTAACTATACAAGTTAGTGCTGCCTCAAAAAGTAATAGGTATCTAGTGAAAAGACTGTGATATCAATATCTGTTATAATAATTTGTGTCGCATCGGGGCTATGTAAATAGATATAGCAATATTTTTTATATTGGTTCTATATTACAGACTAGGAGTGTAGGAAATGTAGGTTAAGAGTCAATGAAAATTGAAATAAAACATTTTTTTCGGATTGTATCGTGTGTATTTTATGTTTTTACGTTCCCGACGTTTCGTAAAAACATAAAATAAACGCGATAAAAATCAGTAAAATTTGTTTTATTTCAATGTGTAGTATTCGCGTAAATATGAGAAATCATTATGTTAACGAAAATATTATTACGAAAATATCGTTTGCAAATAAGTGTGGCTTGGTTTATTGAGTTCAAACACACAGAATGAGCGCAGAGGAGCACTAAAATAAAGTGTGATATTACTTCATTCTGTTTTTTAACGACTAAAGTAATCTTCGAGGCTGCTCGTTTATTGCTTTGTTTTGCCTATGTGACTCATACACGGCAAACAAGTTGTTTTCATGATTTTTGTGGTATTAAATTCAATAATTTTGTTTAAGATACTGCTGATAAGATTCCGCCTACGAGAGAGATACATGCCCTGATAGTAAGCCTCCATGCACGTTAGGTTGAAAAAATATCGAAATTAGAAATAACCTCCTTAGCCTACATTTTATTGAGGAAAATATTTTGCTAAGCGTCTTTTGATTCTGACTGTACTTACCTTTCTTCCTAATTGCGTCAAATTCCTTCCTGGATTTTATTTTACGTTCGATCATTTTGCTTGATTTTTCTCTTAATTTTGTTTAGGTGTGCAAAGAAAATTGTATTGACTGAATTCTATTTAAAACAATAAAGGACAACGATTTTTTAGCGCAAGGTGACTTCACTCAGACAAAGTATTACATAATAGCAATACATCTAAGGCGGCACCGACGACCGCGATACTTGATGTCAACTGTACCGGCAATATATTTACGAGAAACTAAAATTTTATTACATTTAGAAACAAAGGAGTCCTCCAAGGCTGTCTCTGCATTCGCGACATAACTTAAGTCGTTTTGTTTTTGTAATAAACCAGCTCTATGAAATGCATCTATGCCTTTTTGTGACATTGTTAATTATGTCTGCAAGGCCTTAGAGGGACATTGCTTTTTTATATATCACTAGCTGTTACCCGCGACTTCGTCCGCGTGGTATTTAACAAAGACACAACCGTTGGCAACAGCCTGCTCGCGCGTTCTGTGCCCGCGGGACGCATTGCAGGTTGTTGCTATCAAACTTAATCAAGCGCAGCGCTGCAACACTGGTGAAAGTCCCGTCAAAATCGGTCCAGCCATTTCAGAGATTAGCCGGAACAAACAGACAGACAGACGGACAGACGGACAGACAGGCAGACAGACAAAAATTGTAAAAAATGTTGTTTCGGTATAGGTAACGTGTATACATCCAAATGCACTTAGTAAAAAGCGGTTATTTTAATATTACAAACTGACACTCCAATTTTATTTATATGTATAGATGACGTCCTATTTATATGATCATGTTTATCAATCTATATCTATGGTAATAGGTGTCCAATAGTTTCATTCATACGTCATGTCTATGTAATATGGTCCTAGATTTATGACTATGTAATACATCCCATAGTGTGGTTAACCAAATTGTTGTATGCAAATATGTGTTATTTTTATGTTTTATTAACTTAGAAAGCTAGATACCTATCAGAAATTGTAAAACCTTTTGATAATCGTGAATAAAGTGATTTAATTGTATTAATCTGTTCCAGTTTGTATATCATGAACAATGATTATAATACAATGTCATCAGCGAATTTTATCTCCTCGCGTGACATCACAGCCACAATTCGTATGTATTCGCCAAACGACGTGCCAACTGATTAATAGTATCACTTTAAATATTAAATGCGTCCTCGGCTGTTCCCGACCTATGTCACTTTGAAGTATTCGCCCGTTCGTCCGCTTGACCGTGTCCGTGTGTGCAGCGAGCTTAAAGTGCATGCAATGAGGATGCCCATATTCAAGACATATCGATATAGCACGGCAAAACTTAATATCGATAACCATCAATCAATTCATGCGGTTGTTTACAATGAGTGTGTAGAGATGTGTTGGGAAAATGAAACAGAATTATCTATAAATAGCTTTTGCTTATTTACTTCTATTGTCTCCCATGATTTCGTTATGAAGACTTGCTAGAGAGAAGTGTCTAGTCTTAAATGAAGTTTTTATCCATTATTCAAGTTAATAACATTAATAGAAAAAGCGTTTCTGTAGTTTCAATATTTTGTTTCGATTAATCGATTATAAAGCGCGTTTCATCAGCATTTTTTTTAAATTTTAGATTCTGAACATCGACATCTTGAACATCGAACATCCCTAGCTTTGTAATAAGTGCATGAGTACCTACACATAGAATCATCGACGCACACGCACCACGCGCCCCTATGTACGCCTCCCGAGTGCCCTCTTTATGTAATGAGCTAGGGTTAGCAGTCAACCAAGGTTTCATAATGATATATCTTATATCAGGCAGGCAACGTTGCAAATTTATTTGTGAGTAGGCATTATTTTCATTATTATTCTATTTGAGTAGATCAGTGGTAGGCATTCTATTGACGATCCATTTCGAAAGAGTATATATGTGTATTTTTAATAAATAATTTAAGTTATAGCTTCGAGCCCTTTCTCATTCTTGCTGATAATACATCAAGCTCAGAGTACTACACAATTTTCCACCCGAACAAATCCTCTCGAAGTATGTCTTAATAACTTCATGCTTCTTAGTTCAGAGTAATCAACTCTATTTGAAACAGACGCCCTTGGGACCTAGGCACAGCCCTAGTGCATGCCGGGATGGGGGTGAGGGGGGTGATGAGGGGTGAGGGGGGAGCCCTGACCACGCACAACGTGCCAACGGCTGCGCCCGCCCGGCCTATATTTAGCACTGCATTTTGCGGCGCAAGCGTGTTTCTGAACACCAATACTATATTTTCAGCATCACTAATACATCAATGGCGATTGTGTATTCTATTTTGCTGTTTGGTACCCTTTTGAGACGTTGAAAGATTGGAAAACATTTGGTTAGCAAAATTAGAAAAATAATTTAGCAGCATAATGAGGAATTTTATTATGCTCTGCGCATATTGTCTTAAGTCATAATTAAAGAAAAGACATGATGTGTTTTTATTTACCTTTTTTTGCTTTGTTTTCATAATTCAATTAGATACAGGCTTGATGCGCGTACATGATGCTGCTTAGAAAATTGCATTAGCGACTTGTTAATTAGTAAATTTATTTTTATAGATAGATACAACATCATGTACATACGAGTACTTGATCAATATTAAATTATTAAAAAAGGGTAAATTTGCAGTAACCTATTCGTCTTAGCTTTCAGTCCATATTATGTCATGATGAGTCACCATAGAGTTCAAAATTGCGGATTTACGAACTTGCTAGACATTGAAGATGCTACATTAAGGACTCCAGAATGTCGTGTCTCTATGGGAAAATAAAAAGAAAATATTCCCGCGCATACCAAAGGCCTAAACAATACCTATCCGTTTGATGCCTTAATGTTAGGTGACTAAACACAAGTTGCAAGGGAAACAAGAACTTGTAGTGTATTATTACCTAGCCATTGTAACTGGGTCCGAAGACGATGTTGCATCGCGAAATACATTGAACTGTGAGAAATAAACGCCCTTTGAAAACAACATGTTATTTCAAGTCGTCAAATAATAACGATGCAAGGTATTTCACGTGGTTGTGTAAAATATATTTTTTATTATAAATAGATACCTATCTACGTTTTCTATGTACACTCCTGCTATTTAGATATATTTGTATTTTTATTCTACACTAGCTGTTACCCGCGATTTCGTCCGCGTGGTATTTAACAAAAAAGTTTTTCTAAAATAAAAGTAGCCTACGTTACTCCTTGTTACATCAGCTATATGCCAGTGAAAGTCCCGCCAAAACCGATCCAGCCATTTCAGAGATTAGCCAAAGCAAACAGACAGACCGACAGACAAAAATTGTAAAAAAAAATGTTTTGGTATATGTACCGTGTGTACATCCAAATGCACTTAGTAAAAAGCGGTTATTTTAATATTACAAACAGACACTCCAATTTTATTTATTTGTATAGATGTGTTGATTATTTGTGTTCCAACTGAGCACTATTTCTACGTTAATAGTCACATAACTAGACTACTAAGTGGTGATATAAGAATATTTAAAATTCTTAGTGCTTGCTCGCTCAGTGCAGCATTCCGCTGTAACAGCAATTACAACCCATAAAATGTCCGTAACTATCTTCCGCGGCTGTGGTCTACAGAGGTGTCGTAGCTGTGGGCGGAATGATGGACCCCTGCCCCCTCCCACCCTAGCCCCGCTGCCGCCCTCGCAGGCGTTTGATGCCTGTTCACACATATGCATGACTAAAGTGCACTTATGATGATTGGTTTCAGTAAGTGATTTGGGTAAGTACTTGAATTTGTCGGTGCAATTTGATCTTTAGTATATTTTTCCGGACTTGCAATCCTAATGGTATTATTAAATATTCAACAATAAATGCAATATTTATTCCTATAGCTATGTTTCAATGCAGTACAAAGGTGTTTTATACATAAACAATGTTCTGCAAGTTAAAATAGAGATACCTACCAGAATTGTAACTTGAAGTCTAAAAGTCTAAATAATAGTATATAATATCTAGGAAAAACATTCACACCGCGCTTTTCTGTTAACACAGATTAAAAGTAATTAATAGTCAATACCGAGTGAAAGACGGTACGTGATCGTAACAATATGAACGAGTGAAATCATATTGTCCAACACATTTCACTCAGCTTTCCGTGAAAGAGAAACCGAGCCCGTCGCAGCGGAAAACGAAGAAAATCTCAATGAAAAACGCGTTGAGGCAGCTGCCGTGACACCTCATCCATACAATTACATAAATCGATAATAGGAAGCCCTCTGACTAGTTCAGCAGTGCGCGCGAGCGACCTAATACTCCCACTGCAGCGACCGCATGCAATGCGGGCTAAATATACTGGGCCCGCTGCGTGCCCGCGTTGTGCCGCGCCGAACGGAACTTATGTCGCAATGACAACGTCCACAATTGCTTGTTCAGTGAAAATAACCGGTTTCACCAGCCTGCCGACCGACTCACAACTCACCGGCTGCAGGAATGCGGTTCAGTTTCGTATGCCGTGGGTTTGGAGGAAGGCCGTTTCGCAACCCAACCGCCGCGGTAATAACACAGCTAGGTGCATTCTCGCTGCAATTTCGCTCTCGGTCGGCCTGTGTGTTTGTGGCGCGCTGAAGATCAGGGCTAACGATCGGCGTGGTTCTCCGTCTCGGTCGCACCCGCCGCGGTCGCCTCAGCGGACTCCTCTCGCAAAAGAAACGCTACAACTATATCTGACAGCGACGCGACGCGACGCCCGAGAGGCTTTTGTGCGTTTTCCATGTTTATGTTTATAGGAGAGCACGTAAGTACAAGGGGTGCTTTGAACGCCGCGGTTACTCGCTGTGTGGTTATAAATTCTGCGTGGCTCTTGTTTTTATTTCAAAGCGTGTGCTTGCGCTGAACTGTGCAAGAGAGCCTTAGTTTTGTGCAATAATCTTGTTTCTAAGATTTCATTTTCACATTGTTGAAGGTAGACAAATGTGGTAAGTTGAACGGACTTATATGTATCGTTTATATACATGTAGTAAAAAATATCGTTAGAAATTCCTGCATTTGCAGTGAAAGGCAAACCAATGCCTGTTCATTGCGCTAGCCACTTATTTACTGGTTACAATACTATACAGATTTTATTTTATGACACCAATATACGTACTGAAACAATGTAGAACTCTACCTAAACCAATGTTAATAAATTAATATTCCTCTATTAGGTACCAAGATACGACTCTATCATAGGTACTCACTCACTCATTGCTTAACAAACTTGCCGACAATATGTTTGTCAATCACGCCTATTCTTGAAAACACAAACATGAGTAATAGAAGACACTATTATCTAGTTGTTCTTTAAAAAAATAAAAATAAAAGCAAAACTAATGGCATTGTATTGTTTACAATTTATCTATTCGGCGCAACATATCTGTAAGACGATAATGTACTAAGTGTAGTTTAGTTTCGCTGCAAAATGTTAGGTAAGTATGTATTTGTACATCATTCATGATATTCTAGAATGCCCCGATACAATCGTGGGTCGGTACGCCAAAATCCGCAACAGGCGTATGATTCAAACAAATCCGGGAAGGACGGCGTATAGGCGCGTTTGACGGCGTATTACGGCAGCGATAGCGTAACAGTACGAGTACTATATTTACTTTGGGCACGTGCTCCGAGCTGAATGGGCGAAAACCTTGCCCTTGAACTCGGGGGGAACGCACGCCGGCAGCACGCACCGCCCGCCCAAACGGCGACTGGTCGCGCCTTTGCTCCACACACCCCGCCCTCCCTGCCGCAACACTCCCTCCTCCCCCCGCCCCTGCCCCCGGCTGATCAATAGACCGCTTCCTACTCACACAATTTCCTGTTTACACGTGGCGCCCATTTTAATTTCAAACTTGGATGCCAGACATGTGTTTAAGTAAAATTTTAATTAAAATTTCTAGGCGATAATGTAATGAAAGTTTCAGTCAGGTTAAATATTAAGTCTGAAGAATTGTCTAGCGTTAATAAGAAGCTAGATAAACTATTACTAAACTAATAATACCTATATTAATATTTTTTTACCCGGGGCTTAGCGCACGTACATTCCGAGGGTAAAAAAATAAAAACCAGGTTGCTTACACGATATTTCAGGTTGAAATCAACCTCTTATATATAAGTGAAGATATAGCGTGCATAGCTACACTAAGCCGTAACTGCAAGTTATTTAAGTGTCTACTTAATAAGTACAATGTCCGAATAGTTAATTGTAAGCTCGCAATCTGCGATGTTTCCCACGAGAATTGTTACTTTTTGCGTCTATTATGAATGTAAAAAAAAAACTATTTCCGCCGTCGTCGTAACGATGTTTATGGCGTTTCGAATGTACTGTGTCACGCAAACACTATAAGGTACCTAAATACCTAGATCAAAGGCAATCGCAAGGGCTGCGGGCGTCATAGATGGTATGTCATACATATGAGACGGACGATGTATGATATCCAGTTGAGGATTAGCTAAATTTTGCAAACTGACAGTCTGACTATGTTTCTTCAGGAGTATTGCTGTAGATTCGGAACGGGTTGCGCATTCCGAACGGGTAACGTTGTAGCTTAGCATTTTGTTACAATTTTGACGAAAAAACATGATTTAAATCAACCAGCCTTACACTGTAATAAGTCCAAAGATTCTTGTACCGAATAATATGTATTTGGCCTCAACGAACAACATTTTCCGATACAAACAATAAGGCTTTCCGACTAAGCAACGCACGCGGCATAATCGTGTTGTAATTTAAGCATATGGCAGACGGTCGCGGTCGGCCGATCAATAGTTAGCCGTGGTTCTACGCCGGATAGTTGCACCTACCTACATAAATGCATTCATACTGGTATCACGAAGTATCATGCATACACGACAAAAAGGCTGGACGGACACTTTCAAATGGTATAGCTATCATATTATGATACGGTTTATATTTATATAATACTAGCTGAGCCCCGCGGTGTTACCCGCGATTAAAAAGTATTTCCTTTTTGCCGGGATAAAAAGTAGCCTATGTGCTATTCCAGACTATAATCTAACTCTGTGCCAAATTTCATCCAGATCCGTTCAGCCGTTCTGGCGTGATTGAGTAACAAACATCCATCCAAACTTTCACATTTATAAGATCACTGTCTGTACGGTGAAGGGAAACATAATGAGGACACCTTCATGCAAAAGCCGAAATTGGCTGTCTTCCTATTATTTTTGAACGAAATACATCATATGTCAGTATTTTAGAATGATACTCGTACATTATTATGTGAATTAGAGCTAATCTAAATTAAAAAGTTCACATACTTACGAATTGTAATATTTTGTACATAAAATTCTCCTAATTAACACGGTCACTGGAATATAATTTATGAAGCAACTGCGTGAAGTAAGAGTATTGACCTGCTTTATTAAAATGTATATCATAACTAAAAAAAAAACTGAAAAATTCTACTAATCTGATACTTTACTGGTTTGTAGTTTTCGAATAAATATCTTAAAAAATAATATAAATAAATAAATAAGAATCCTGACATCGCCTTGGCTTGTCGATCCGATGAACAAATACATTAAGCATGGTGCCAATCGGAATATACAAACCATTGTCTGCGCAGGAGCAATGTTTTCTACCAACGATTGCTACGCGCCTCACGGATACAGCTTGACTGCTTTTATATGAAACTGGCAACTATCTCCACTTCGCAGGTTATAAACTATCAGCAGTGTGATTTTGAAACGTTCGAAATCGGAATCGGATTCGGAACGGTAGTTTGCGTCTACGAAGTTAGTTTAATTATGGTAGGAAATAGTAGGAAAAATATTGATCGCGAAATTTAAACTATTACGGGTTTTTTGTGATAAAAAGCTTCAAACTTATAACCACAGACATGAAACATTAAGTCAAACACTTGTTATTTTTAATATTCACGTTTCTAGGCCTAAATGTTTTGATTATTATTTTACTGTACCGAACTTTGTAAACAAATATCGCTGTTTTGATTTCCGAATTCGAAGATTGTTGACGTTTGTCGACGGAAAATCATTCCGATCCGACGAAAAGTTTTCGATGAGTTTTATGAGTCGGAAGTCTTTCCGATAGCATTTAGTCTTATTTTTTTACTCATTTTGATATTATACGAATTATTGGATGTTGCACTGGCTTTAATAGCAGAATTAAAGCCGTATTTTTGGGTGAAATAATAAATACAACGCAATCCTAAATGTATTTAGGTACCAATCTACATATTTATTTAATTTAATACAATTTGTTCATTATATATTTAAAAATTCTTTCATTCGCATCATTAACAAGACAAAAGCACATACTCAAACTTTATAGGGACGGACAGGGGTGATTGCGCCGGTTCGGTTGCAAAACATTTTTAATAGATGGCGCTGTATCCTTGCAACCTAGTTTTTTATTTTTACACGAACATGGAGCATCTATGTGACGTAATGTTACTAATTATATAGGTAAGTATTTAATCAACGTTCATTTTAGTTATTTTGTAATTTTCTCGTCAACAACAATAAACAAACCTCAGGCACAGATAAAACAAACTTTTGTTTTCATTGGATTTGTCAGTTTACAAAGGTCGGTACAAAAACTAAAAAAATATCACGTAGGCTTAGAAACGTGAATATCAAAAATAACAAGTGTTAAACTTAATGTTTACTTTATGTGGTTATAAGTATGAAGCTTTTTATCACAAGAAACTGTAATAGTTTAGATTTTGCGTTCAATATTTTTTCTACTATTTCCTACCATTATTAAAATAGCTTCGTAGACGCAAACTACCGTTCCGAATCCGATTCCGAGTTCCGACGTTTCAAAATCACACCGCAGCTCGTCTCTTTGGTATATAATCAGTTCAATTTATTATCTATACTAGCTGTTACCCGCGACTTCGTCCGCCTGGTATTTAAGACACAACCGTTGGCAACAGCCTGTTCGCACATTCTGAGCCCGCGTGATGCATTGCTGGTTGTTGCTATCAAACTTAATCAGGCGCAGCGCTGCAACATTGGTTTTATTTTTTTTCATGAGATCCAATTTTTTTCTAAAATTAAAGTAGCCTAAGTTACTCCCTGTTACATCAGCTATCTGCCAGTGAAAGTCCCGTCAAAATCGGTCCAGCCATTTCAGAGATTAGCCGGAACAAACAGACAGACAGACACACAGACAGACAAAAATTGTAAAAAAAGTTGTTTTGGTATAGGTACCGTGTATACATTAAAATGCACTTAGTAAAAAGCGGTTATTTTAATATTACAAAGAGACACTCCAATTTTATTTTTATGTATAGATTACAAAAGTATACCCACACATTTGTGGTTCGAAAGTCATTTTCCAACTTCACAGACCAGCTCCATAATCCTTTTAAAAATGTAGCAACAAACAGCCGGCTATATGCAATATTACATTTTTAAAATGTCAAACGTTCCGAATAAAAACTGATTTCAATCGCGGTACTTACTCATAGCTGTTATCTCTACGATCGATGCACAGGCAAAAATAAATTAACCGTCCATTTAACGCAATAAACTAAGCGTTAAATAACTTAAAAAAACGTAATAGATACGTCGTGAAGCTTAAAAACAACTTGTACGAATTATTTTAATTAATGGCACCCAATAATTACGAATACAATGAGCCTTAGTAATTATTAAACATAATTTAGTATTCTAACATAATCCGAGTTTATAACGCACCTAAGCAAGCGGAACAATCGCACATTATATAAAGGAGCTGTGAATCACGACCAAGTTCCTAATTCCTTGGCTCTACTAGGGTTGCCACCATTTACGGATTTTTTTTTAATAAATTGCAAAAAGTATAGTACTTTCTGGAAATTTAATAAAAAAGAGGCACACATTTATTTATCAAGGCAATTAACCACCGCAACAATGGGGTGTTTTTCAACGAAAAATTTACAAAGACATTAAGTTGACGTTTCGTTTCAGTGACGCGTGACTACGTGAGTGAGCGACTGAGCGATCGTTACATTTCGTTCGTTCGTGAGAAGAAGACTGAGCGACGTGAATGCGGTTTGTTCTAGAATTCCCCATGCGTGCTGTTTAGCGCCGCGAATGTGTTCAAAAAGTGCGACAGTTGAATGAGCGATGAAAATTATAGTATTTTGCATACTATATTATTATACTGATGAATCAGTAAGTTATATAGATCTCGTTGATGTATAAAGTAATTATGTTCGATTTTTCTTTAAATAAGGCGACCCTAATTTTTGGCCGCGCGGTCAGTCCAAGGTTTTTAAATGTCTAATAATAATTATATTTTTTTTTGGCTTCTATAACCCAGTTAAAATGTTTTACAATATTATTGTTACAACGTATATAGTAAAAATGATTAAAATATAGTACGATAATATAGTTGTATACTATAGTACGGGTGGCAACCCTAAGCTCTACTTATGTTTATTTTTTTTATTTCGGTCAACGGCCGTTCTCGGCCCCATTGTATTCGCTCTATTGACATCGATTTCTAGGGTTAGATTGAAACCGGCCAAAATAGATTGCGCCTGCACGTTACTCAGGCACACACAAACACGACACTTTAACAATAAGCAGCATAATACACAAGTGGTCCTAACAGGGGTCGCCTACCAGTACAAATCACCATTCAAAAACGACTTTTGTCGGCGTGTCTAATAGACGCCTGCAAAAACTCACCGTATCGAGTTAACCGCGAACGGTAGCATAGAATCGTAAACTTCAATCCGTAAAAACCATTACTGTTTTAACACAAACGACTAAATTATTCTTACGAGCGTGCAGATTTCAAAACCCACGCTCGAACTACTTGTTTTTCAAGGCTTTTTTTATTATGAATCGGACCGCAGCAGCGCACAATCAGATAATTCCTGGCAGGCGATCAGTAAAAACCACACAGATATTTAATGAGAACTTTAACCTCACCACCGTGGATCCAGTAACTTTATATTATAATTAAAGGTTATTTAAATACATATTATAACGATGTTAAGTTGCTATTTAGACACGCGTGACGCGATCCAAAATGTAATTTTATGACCATTATAGAAATAAAAAGGTCTGTTCAGAATTTAAAGTAGCGACACAAAAAAAATAAGATTTATTTATACCATGTTTGAACGTGTAGAGTCAACCGATTGGCAATATTTTATTCTCTACTACGTCGGCATTACGGCTTCTTCGTGGAACTATAATGTCTAAATATTGCTACATTGGACTAGGAAAACATCAACTATGTAGGATATAAGTAAATTAAATACACTATCAGTATTATTTTATCTCAAATTTAACTCAGTCTTTCTGTATAAGTAGCTGCATTATCTACTTTACCAATGAAAACTATTGGTCCAATATCATTTTCATCTCACTGGCTATGAATGGCGGCCTTTATTGTTTGTAATCTGCTTGCAAAAGTCTATTATATCCACATACGTAGAAGTGGTTTTCGAATTTTAAACGTGACAAACCTATTATGTATTGGGTGTACCTATTTTTTTTTTTCATTCTATAAAAAAAAACATGATGAAACGTTCTGAAACGTGGTTCGGCAGAAAGTTGAATAGTGAAGTTGTCAATTTTATTTTATTTTCCAGAAAATGTGCATGTGTTATTTGTGTGTATTAGCGGAATATTAACCAAATAATATATAGTTATAGTATAAATGCTGTGAATAATGAAACGCTGAATATCCTTGCATAATAAATAACTATTTCCATTATCCAAATGACTCAAACAGACTAAAATTATTTAATTATAAACAAATTAATATTTTTTATGCTGTCCTTACCAATGCCACAACGCGAGGACGTGATTCGAATTTGACATTTGTTGACTTAAGCCTCATTGTTCAGAAACCTAAACAAAGAGAGGTCACTACAAAAATGTAGAGTAACCATTTCTGTTATTTATAGTTAGGTCACGCGGGCGTGTTTGGTCTAGGCTAGATATTCGTTGGTACCGAGCGTGTGTTGACCGGGCGATTCACCTTGAAACCGCACCTCGCTTCTTATAACCCGACCACGGCGAAATACCACTGGCCGGACGTACACGTGTACCAGTCTGCAGGCATCGTAAACCGGCCGCGTGCGATGGTTTGGTACAATGCTCGAGGACCGGTCCGCTTGCTGTGGGTGAGCGAGGTGTGGAATGCACGGACGGACTCAAGTCCGTGATTTGAAAGTCCACTCCACGCCACGGCCGCTCGTCACACAGATATATCGATACTTGTTTATGAACCCCCCCCCCCCCCCCCCCCAACCCCTCCGCATCTATCTTAATTGGTATTTATTAAGCCTAACTAGCTGTCCCGGCGAACTTTGTACCGCCTCTGAATCAAATGTTATTTCCCCATGTTTTAATAGTTATTCTGCTATGCGTGGCGGAGACAAATTCAAAAAATCAAAGGGAATGATCAAATCGTTCCACCCGTTCCTGAGTTATAACTAGTGTAACTAACACGACTTTGTGTTGTGTATACAGATAGAATATTAAAAAAACGTGCGTAAGCCGTATTTTTTTTATACGAATGCCAAACCAATTGTTTGGTAATTCAAAATTGTCTGTAATCACACGGTTTGATCGTGATATTATATCATTACTCCCGGTGGGTAATCAAATTATCATATTTTAGACATAAACACATTCCAAGTTGCACGCGTAGCAAGCGAGCCGGACAAAAATAATTACAATAATTATCTGTCAACATCTCCTGTAGTATAAGGTGGATTTTATCACATACAGACATCTATCATATGAGGTAAACATTAAGATAAAACAAATTAAAATTTCTTGATTAGCGTAGGGAACATATTTGAGGGCACTAATTTGGCGGCATTTCAAAGCGTACATAGTTACCGTCCGTCCGTTTACCGTATAACAACAGAGCAATAAATTAACGGATCACCAACAATTTTCACGTCAAATCAATCTCAATTTCCATGTCTGCGTATATCGAATCAGTCAGGTAATCAAGCTTCCAGGTTGTTATTTAACTTTGATGGATTCTGTGAGTGTGCGCCATAATTGCGTATTAAGTATCACCTAGATCCTACTCATCCTATTATAGTTCTAACCAAGCTTGTTGAACCCCATGATTTTCATAAATGTTTATGTCTGACGCAACTGACATAATAGACGCGCTTCCACAGATACCCATGGATAGAATGTTGAATACTGAAATGTAAATATTATCTGATTTGCAGTGGCAGCGCGAACCACATAGTTGATTAGTACCATATTTATTACTAGCTGTTGCCCGCGACTTCGTCCGCGTGGTATTTAACAACGTCTCAACCGTTGGCAACAGCCTGCTCGCGTTCTGATCCCGCGGGACGCATTGCAGATTGTTGCTATAAAACTTTAAGCAGGCGCAGCGCTGCAACATTGGTTTTAATTTTTTTTCGAGAGATCCAATTTTTTTTTCTAAAATAAAAGTAGCCTAAGTTACTCCTTGTTACATCAGCTATCTGCCAGTGAAACTCCCGTCAAAATCGGTCCAGCCATTTCAGAGATTACCCGGAACAAACAGACAGACAGACAGACAGACAGACAGACAGACAGACAGACAGACGGACAGACAGACAGACAGACAAAAATTGTAAAAAATGTTGTTTCGGTATAGGTAACGTGTATACATCCAAATGCACTTAGTAAAAAGCGGTTATTTTAATATTACAAACAGACACTCCAATTTTATTTATATGTATAGATGTATAGATACGTATCATAGGTAAAAGAAGGAGATTGTTATAGAGATAGCTGTAACATTGATGACATCTTGCCTTATTTTCATGCGGATAATTATGGATTATCGATTACGACAGAGTACTATAAACTGACCAATTCCCAAGACTAGTCCAACTTCAGTAAGTTTATTGAAATAAAAATAATTTTAAGTTTTTACGTTTCCGAAATCTGCAATCTGTGAACATGTACAGGATCGCACCCGCCATTATATATATTAGATTTGATCAACCACGAGATCCTCGCAAAAGAACACCGGTTCCGACCAAAGATGGTACGTGAGGCCAATAAAGTTAAAAAATAATGCTACCACCGACTTGAGATCCAGTAATTAAAACCAAGCGCACCATTGCATTTATTGCATAGATCGGACCGCAAACAACAACGAAATATGAGGGTACCTCAGTTCAAACTATGACGCTAGGACGTCAAACACCACAGTCCTCCCGTGACCATGGTTGCTGCAAAGCAGCCTAAACGTCGGGAACGTATAAACATAAAATAATCGCTATAAAATCCGTTAAATTTGTTTTATTTCAATGTGTAGTATTCGTGTAAATATAAGAATATTTGAACCCAGTAACTTTAGCTACTTAAAGTTAAATAACTAGGGTTTGTGGTTTGTTGGCTCGCTTTTCTCAGATACCTATTCCATATATAAATCACTAGCAAATTAAGCACACTCCATATAAGGTAATTAATAAAATGGTCCACATATCGTGATTGATTACATCAAGCATCATTAGGCACGTTATCGGGTGTTTCAGCATATGAATAAAAGTGCGGTGAATGAATCAAAAACTCGGGTAGCTACGCCCAGTATATTAAGAGCCTTAGTATTTGTAGGAAATGTCTCTAAATCATCGTTTATTGAAGGTGGGAGCGGTCAAGTTATACTATTTTAGCAAACAAACGCTTGCCCTAATTCGAGGATGGCTGCGTCAGCAACAACGGACAAGGCTTAATGGAAATGTAACATACTATTGTAATTCGATATCTATGTAATGAAATACAAGCAACAAAGTAACAGTTAATGATAACGTCTAAGATAGTAACAAGTAATATTGTCTAATCTAGTTCACAAGGTGTTGTGCACCCAAAACCTCTTCTGCTTCATTAGGATTTAGATTTGTAAAACAAATCATTAATTTTAATAGTTTAGCCAAGAAAAAGTATATTGCCCAAAGACAAAACAAAAATGACTTCTTATTGCTTATGAAATAGAAACAAAAAAGTCAAAAGAAATAATACAATCCAATCAAGCCAAGTTCTTATACCAAAATAGTATAAAAAGTCAGTACGTCTAATCCACCCGTACCTACGTCTTAACAATGTTTTGTGATTTCAACCATTAATATCAGTCGAGAGTTAGCGTCGCGACGTTGACTATCACTCAGCCTTACTCCCACGCGATAAGGCCCAATATCGATTACTAGCGGGTCGCCCACTCAGGTGTTTGTAACTATTTGTTTCCATCGGCTCACGACTCGGAAACCCCGATGTTTTAACGTGCCCGCCCCAATTCAAGCACCGAAATAAACTGCTCTCTGTCCCAGTTTCTGTGTCCCCCGTGCTCAGCGCGTGCTATACTGAACGATGACTCTGTGGATCGAGTTGCCCCTTCCCTATTCGTTATTTAAGCTACCACTGGGGTGCCCCTTTTAATTCCGGTAGTGTAAAAAATTATGACAAAAAATTTATTCTGAGACTAGCTGTTGCCCGCGACTTCGTCCGCGTGGTATTTAACAAAGACTCAGCCGTTGGTAACAGCCTGCTCGCGTTCTGATCCCGCGGGACGCATTGCAGATTGTTGCTATCAAACTTTAGTCAGGCGCAGCGCTGCAACATTGGTTTTAATTTTTTTTCGAGAGATCCTATTTTTTTTTCTAAAATAAAAGTAGCCTAAGTTACTCCTTGTTACATCAGCTATCTGCCAGTGAAATTCCCGTCAAAATCGGTCCAGCCATTGCAGAGATTACCCGGAACAAACAGACAGACAGACAGACGGACAGACAGACAGACGGACAGACAGACAGACAGACAGACAGACAGACAAAAATTGTAAAAATTGTTGTTTCGGTATAGGTACCGTGTATACATCCAAATGCATTTAGTAAAAAGCGGTTATTTTAATATTACAAACAGACACTCCAATTTTATTTATATGTATAGATGTATAGATTACAAATTAAGTCGATTTGTAATTTGTTGCTGAACTATAACGCCATCTTTTTCGTGCAGCACATTTAAGCGGGCAGCCTTGGTTGTTAGTCTTATTTGTTGGAATCACGTAATATTTTACGGACAATCTAAAATATCCTGATCAGGTCAGCTTTAATCAATCTGGCTGGTAGACTTAACAATGGGGCGTCAGGGAGCAGACGACTATCGCTCTGATTCATTATGGATTATCAGACTTTTAAAAGGCTACCAATAAAAATGAAATTAATTTATTGAGTACTGTAATTATATTTAAAACTAAGAAAATTAGTCATACAATTTGACACATCCAAGACCATTAGACAACCTAACATGACATTCGTTTGAATTTCTAGAGTGATAAATAAATCTGTCAAAACCGCTATCGTCGAAACGCGACGCCTCAATCCGTGCCTATAGCAGTCGCACGGCTACATCGCGGGGCGCCTCGAATTCCCTGTTTTCGGTCGGGGAGCGTCACGTGTCGGTGGCCCGTCTGCCGGGCCCGTTATCTGCCGGCTATGTGTATGGGTGTATAGTGTATCCGAATATTGGTGGCGTGCGGGGTGAACGACCTCGCTCAGGCACCTGCAATCGCGGCTCTGTTGACACAAGCGAGTGTCGGCCGTGACGCTCCAAGTGATAATGAGTGTCAGTGCAATATACTTGACAGTTTAGTGGCGGATTGGAACTACCTAGACAATTTTATGAACATTTGGTTTATAAAGATGTTATTTTAAAGTTACGTTAGTATCTTTTCCTGATTGAAACTGCTATTATTAACTTTAATAAGTATACTACACATCTCGAAAAGCTGTTGAAATCATTATGACCTTGAATATATAATTTGGGTTAATTAAATATTAATATTGTTATGCATAAAATGCAAATGAAGCGTCTACCTAGATTATGTTTGAGGACGCTCGTTCGCGCAACAGAATCTAAAGGTCGATATTTAATTCAGCATCGCAATGAACTTTTGTGCAAGGTCAAGTCAGTAGCAATTGGATAGCAACCATTTAGATACGCCTTTTTTGCTATCGCTACTTAATTATGTGTATTGAAGCAGACCAAATCGGAAATAAAATATAAAAGAAATGAATTTATTCGTGTGAATGTTGGAGGCCGCCTGGTTTCCCTGATAACTTCTTCTCCATGAATCCAAGTTACAATGTTAATATATAATAAGATTCATAATTATAAGTATTTTTTATTAAATTTAGGTAATGTAATAATTTTGCTACTTACTACTACAATCAGGTATTTAAGTACTAGATAGTCGCTGAAATTGGATGGTACGGTACATCGATGGTTGGACTAATTCAATACCCACATCAAATTGATAAAAACACGCTACATAAGTAATTTACTCATTCATCACTTCGCCTAAACAATAAGGATGGAACACCAGCCCAGCAGATTCAATATAATACCCTGATGAAGCAACTTTAGTGCTTCCAATGGTACAGCAATATGTTACGCGAGGTATTCTTTTACCGTGACAGCTAGGTTCCAACGTGACCGTGATTGGCTCAGGACTACGTCATCGGTCATCTTGGGCCAATGAACAGTCTCAGTTAAAGCGATACTAATTGTGACGTAGTCTTGGGGACAGAGAGGGTATCTGGCATCCTCCTCCATCGTTCCCTCATCACTAAGGATCGTGACTCCTTTGGCGAAGCCCGTTTACTGCTTGTCTCCATTGGTTGCATTTAGTGGCCTAATAAAAACCCGCACTGACTGGCATCTTTAAATCATGGGTTTGGGCTTCTTCTACCTTTTCTATCCTATGATACCACGGTGGTCCCAACATAGTGTAATGATATAGTAAAAATATTGAGCTACCTTAAAGACGTGTTCACAATTGTAAGTTTATTACGCGGAGCACAGTTTTCTCGCGTGGGAAATGAGGGCGCGGCCTTGTCCCGCTTCTCAGATTGGCACATTTCTATCTGCTCTTTGAATTACAGCATATGCAAAGCACACTATCCATTTGTTGGCAGATGATACTACAGCCCCTTTAACCAAGACACACGGTGTTTTTACATAACGCAAATATGTACTTATAGCTAAACAGCAAACATCGAGAAACTGAACTTAATAGGGTATTTAACATAAAATCTTCGTTGTGGATGTATCATAAGTGATAAGTCATCATTTCCATACTTTTTTGTTTTTGTATCCATTTGTCAAAACATTTGTATAGACAGTTATCTCGTCTTGCGGACCAATAAACTTAGCTAGCTCAAGCAAAAGACATCGTATATTTTTACTACTTAGGACTGTAATCATTAGATTAGTTTTTTAAAATACCTGCATGGATGAAGCGGTTTGTTGAATGAATAAGATGAAGCAAGGAATAGCTGATATCAACTGTCCTGAGGATCGTAAAGGGCACAGAAATAAATTTAAATAGAAGAATTCGCAAAAAGAATCATTGTAATTTCAAGGTACCTAAAAGTGTTGTAAAATCTTGTTGATCTAAATTACCATATTTGCACGTAAAATACTACAGACATATAGGCAGATAGATTGTAATAACTGGGACCTATTACTTTTCGTTTTTTTGTGCACTGCGTTATCCAATGAAGGCATTAGTAAACCTTCTATTCCATTGGACTTGGCTTTTACTAATTCAATTTGCAAAGCTAGCTCTAAGCTGTTTACGATGCAAGTTGTTGACCTATGTTTGATACTAATAATAACAACCTTTATTCAAACCGAGTTGCCTACAAAGTAGTTGATGCTATTTTAATCTAAATTATGCCGATATCGGCAGATTTTTTTATTGCATTGTCTTGGCGGCAAATAGAGCTGGAGCTAGAGGCAAATAGAAATTAAGAAGAGACGTTTTCTCATCTTAAATTCCATTTTCGTGTAAAGTTATCTCTGCTCTGTTTTTTTTAAAGTTCAATGTCAAATGATAAATAGGTATCTAAGCTAGCTTTTTTGATGTTGGCTAAATAAATTAAAGAACTGTAGATAGAGCAATCTGTGCCTTTGAGCGTAATTCGTGGCAGTTTCAGTTTAGCAGCCTTATTTATTACTAATTAATGAATTGAGTATAAAAATAAGCAGATCTTCATGACTAAAAACATGAAGACCAAGATGTACTAAGGATAAAATGAAATTATTTTGGGGAATGTGGCTGTGAGTGTCAGGCCTTATTTAAAAAACTTAACACAAACGAAAATAATGTATCCTGCGCGAATTAAAATATATCTGCCATTGCGATGCAAAACAGGAGCTTAAAAGTTAACATGCGTTTCCTGCGAGCGTCGTGATCACCGCTGTCGCTGTGCTCGCGCCTCGCGTTCCACCCAATGAAGCAGATTGCATTGCACGTAATTACTGAATCACGGCCAGCGAAAACAATCAAACAGATGACCACAACAAGCTCAATTGGGACGAGGTATGCCTTCGTGACAAAACAAATCAGCTGTACGGCGGCGCTTGCGGACCGCGTCCTCACCCGACCGCAGACGCGGCATCGCCGACAACTTTCCAACTTGCGCGCTATAAATATTCAACGGCTCTGCCGGAGTCGCAGCTCTCACCGCAACGTCCACGACCCGTAGGCCTCAATACGCACCTCGTAAATACAGTTTGGGCTCAATTTTGACAACCCGCTCTCGCTCCCAGACAGAAGTATGGACAACTCGACACAAGTAGTACACGCGCACACTTTACTCTGTCTAATGATCCATCACTGCACATCCGCACGAAACAGCGAGACTCACGATTTCACTGTCACAGCACGCGGCGGCCTACCGGCACGCCGGAGTCACGGTACGCACAGCACAGACGCGTTGCGAAGCGATAGTACCGCGGCTACCGCTGCAGTGGCCTCTACTATCAGTCAGTGAAACCACCGAGGACTGAAACTGCGACCCGCGAGTTTGGCGCGACCTCTACGCTCGGGACCGTGAGAGCCGAAGCCTGAAAGGTTGCCACCTTTGGTGAGCTGCGTGAAGTGCAGCGATATTGCGGAGAGAGCTGTACGAGACGACGCGCGTGACTCGCCGCCGCCGACTGACGGGGCGCGCCGCGGCGAGCCTCGGCCACCACCACACGCGCACCGCGCACACTCGCGCCTCGCCGATGTACCGACGCGCCAACACGGCCGCGGCCCCGCGATACACCGACACTCCGCGACGAGTCGGACGATCAGATCCGCCGATATTTTAAACTTTTATACCAAATTTGACTTTAAAATCTCGTCGAGCCCGGTGAAGACACGAGCTAGTTCGGACGAGCTGAATATTTACCTGAATAAACATTGCGTTGTCTCACTGAACGCATTGGCTGCGCAGTGAATGGACAGCGCGTGTAGAAACACCGAGAGCGCATGCGCCACGCACACTCCCTTAAGGCGACTCCGTTGGTACCCACCCAGTAGAATTTTGAATCGAATGCGTTTGTAGTAGTATAATACGTTAAAAATAAAACTGGAAAATGGGAAAACAAGCCTGCGAAATCTGTTAAGGTACATAACATCTCAGTGTCCATTTATATAAGGATTCATTATTATTGACAACACAGAAGAACGAAATTAGGTAGAGTTTATTGATGAAATGCACGAAGTAGACAGGTATGAATGGTCAGTAAGTGAAATTTGTTCCAGCGTAGGTATGTTCGAGCTTACGTCTACATGTAGTGAACGCATCACTTCATTATGCAGCCCGTGCAGTCACGGTAAGGTCATCGAAATGCTAGCTGCGATGCTACAAATTGCGCAAATAGATGTTCCAATGAACTCGTTTAATAATAGCGGGCGTAGTGAGGGCGTCACTGCAGTGAAATACTAGTCGAGTAGTCGCTACTCGACTGTAGTGCGAGACCGGCTCAAGGTTGTCAGAACACGTACGGCAGCGTCACGCTACGTCGCTTACGAAAAATCTGTCATAAAATATTGAATGATGCGACATCAATGGAATGACTACATTGAGGTGACATTCTCTGACAAATCGGACGGTCCGAAAATAGCAAACACGCCAAAGCTAGATTACTATATTACAATCCAAATATCCTCACAGATGTGAAGGTGAAAAAGATGATTAAAATGGTCATTTATTAGATTGACTACATTGAATTTGAAGCAGTTAAAAGTGACACTGAAATAATGAATAGTGAACAAAAAGATGAGCATGGCTCATCAGTGCCTCGAGACATCGCGGCTTATCAACTTTAAGAAGTAATATTGACAGTTGTTGTTTTTGTAACTACTTGAAAGTTTCCTTAAAAGGTCTGTGTAAGATGACGTCACTCATTTCGAAACAAATAAATAATAAAAAAAAAATCTTAAGGAGCTATTTAAAATGACACTTTCCATTCATTTAGGAATCACAGACCAAACAGTGTAGTAAGACAATCATCAATAGAGAAAAAAAATAGCACGTCCTCTAAGAGCAATAAAGGATGCAAGGATTTATTTATGATCATACCATGGCTTGAATAGTAATGTTTCGGTGATCAGATATTCATATTCGCATAAAATAGGAATTATTTCCACGCAATATGAACGTATAAAGACAACAAAATATCTGTCCGTCAGTTAACCGTTAACCGTTGACAGAATATGTAGTTAACATGTTTAAAATGGTCAGACAAAGATGGGTTTGTTTTGAAGAGGTTGTCGCCCGGGATGCCAATCTTGACTTCCGCCGGCGCCCGGATCATTGCCAGAAACACTTAAAGGGAAAGGAAAACGTCCAAATTACTTTGGAAATATTGTGATACTTTCAGTTTTATGTCCATCCAATGTTTCGACGGACAGATAATTTTTAACAAATACTTAAATAGAATGTTTCCTTTGATTTAGTTAACCCGCAACTATAACATTTTTGAAATCTTGAAAGTCAGTTGGTGACCACTGGAATAGCTTATCGGAAACAAGATGGCTCTACGGTTAAATATTAATATCTTTAATCCAGGTTTATGTTAAAACCGATATTTGTCCATGGAGTAAAAAATAAAATGAAGGATTTAAAAAGAAGTAATGCACGCAAGACTTCCAGTAACGGGATGCGCGGGCGCAATGCGTGCAATTTCGAGGAATCTGATTAGCGTCGTACAGTGACAGATGGAGTTGCTGAACTAATCTTTCTTGCTTTAATAAGCATGACATGAGATGCAAAAATATTAATAACAAAATTACAACACAGTGGACCGAAACAAAAAGAAATGTCTTTCAAATGTGCGCAGCTATTTTTAAATTCTCTTTGATGGCACGGAAACCTTTTTGCGTCTTCCAAGTTTCCAAATTTATCAGGTTTAATAGGTTTTATATAGGTTTAAATCTTAAACAAGAAACGTCAATCGGCGTTTACGTTTATTATCCAGCTTGCAGTATAAAAAGGCTGGTTAAGCTTTGCTGCAGCATGTGTGGCCGAATGCGTAACAAACAACATTTGATCGCACAAGTGTGCAGTTCATCAATGGTGGTATAAATAAATAAATAACAAATATCACTATACGAACACACCAACTGTACGGTCCCATACAAAGCAACACTTTATTATGGGTACCGTACAATGGACTGGGGGCGAACCCAGTATATATTACTTATATAGGTATTAAACATCCATGACGTGGGAACAAGCATTCGTACTCATCACACAAAATTTGATCCTACCAGGATTCAAATCCGGGACCTTCGGCACAGAAACCATGGTCACTACCTATTGAGCTAATGAGGCCGCCAAACTTAGTTAATAACTAACTAAGTTTGACGGCGGTTTTGTATATAACTTAGGTATAGTAGTTTAGTTAGGTTCAGTACTTTGTCTTTTGACCTGCGCCGACGCCGCAAAATGCTTCTGATTGCTTTGCACACATCTACAAGCAGACAATGCCACATAAACGCTTGTATATTCCTGTCGGGCGTCCAAGAAACATTTCCACGTTACGTACGGACATAAGCGCGCAAACAAAAAGTCGTAACAGTGTACAAACAAGCTATTCACCCGCGAATCTCGAATGCTGGGGACTATAATAAGTTACTCAGGGAAATCTGCGGTGCCTTTGGTGAAATACCTGCGCACGATTGACCTCTACAATATAAAAGGTATATTGGAGGGCCAAGCTCGATTCAGACCACTGAGATGGTGAGTCAACGACCGGGTGCACGAAGGCGATTTTCGGATATACTCATAAATGCACTCATTAAGCACTCTTTTTGGAGCTGAGTCATAACATTTGATACCGAAATGCCTTATAATGGTGAGCATAAAGGTAATAATTGAACGGTGTAGGGTCCGGCGAAACTCGATTTGAGGCTTACACATTAAAACTGTGTCGTATATTTCACAAAGTCTGAATATATAGGGTTTAACAAAAATTGCGTAATATATTTTTTAACAGATGATTCGGTAAGCTACATGGTTAACGTTGATATATAAAATAATTGTGTCAATAATGTTTGTTTTTTTTAAAGACTAACCTGTAGCGATTGGCCGTGCGCTCAGTATAAGGATGTCATTTTTTAAATGTCCAATAATTTCATTTATTTCTGTGGAAAGTTATCTTTCTAACCCACTGTTGGCTCTATTAAAATATTTTACACTATTATTGTTACACCTTATATTATAATATGCCCAACAGCATTATTAGAACAAAATAATATTTTTACTCGTCCACTGGACAGGTTAACCATTCACTTGGCTTTGATGAGCATACCAGAATGAAAAGCTTTCTGCTACATTCTGGATTATACACTTTCCTTCTTTATATTTCTATAATACCTAAAAGAGATAGCGTTACATTTGAAATTAAAAGAGCACCTATAAATGTATAAATCTAAAATTGGCAAAAAAAAAAAACTTTAATCATTGTTTAAATAGTCCCTCATCGCAAATGGTGGTGTTGAGGCTACGCTATCAGTCTGTACCCGGCTATCGGCAGGTAGTATTAAACCGTCCGCGTCGGTAGCTTTTTTGCAGGAACTTTGCAATTAGCACCTACAGAGGTCATAGCAATCTTCTTTAAGGAGATATCCCTGTTCGGCGCCTGCGCAGCCCACGTGCCACCCAACCATATGCATTAAATCAAATTACAATTGATAAAAATACCTACCTATCGGCAAGCTAATCATGGTATCGATACAAAATTTTCAATATCCTGTTAACCATAAAGAATATACTATCATAAATTCAACTCTAACACTTCGCATTTAAAGTATTCATTTCACTAATGATCCATTCTGTGTTGTCATTGTATAAGTTACGTCCGCAATAACGAGGGTATTTGATTTATAGGTGTTTGTTTTTTCAACTGTTGTTTTCAAGTTCTCCATTATTCAATATTTGTGAGTGATTTGTTTGGCTTGGCACTGACCGTCCAACGTTTGACGTTTCGCACAAACAAATAAATTGCACATGACAAGTTGGTGAAACAACAAAAAGATGTTAAATAACTATTTTGTAAATTCAATTGACACCTTTTTGCCGAGCGGAAGATTCTGGCAGTAATGGGTATAAAATAGAGACACTTAAAATGTATAAAACAGTCATAATGAAAAATAAATGATAATAAAGAATACAATATACTTGAACAAGATTTAAACATTTGATTGCTTTTATGAGATACCCCAGTTTAAACTAGGAGGACGTCTAACACCTCAGTCCTCCCGTGACCATGGTTGCTGTAAAGCAGCCGAAACGTCGGCAACGCAAAAACATGAAATAAACGCGATAAAATCCGTAAAACTAGTTTGGATTGGTACCCGGTGGTTTGGTGGAAACCCTAATAGGAGTCTGATTCGACTAAAGAGTGATGTAGGAGAGGAGAGTGTAGGAGAGTAAATTCACTAATACTTTAAAACTTTTAGTTCATAAATGAACACCATTATAATATTTAAACATTTGCTATTGTGGTTGTAAACGCGACGTTACACTCGCGTATCGGTTGCGGCCGCAAGTAGGATTTCCTTTTTAGAACATACTCGTCCATCATTGGGTCAGTGTGCGAGCAACGCGCGAACGATGGAAGAGATGTGATAGTTTCCTGCAACTATATCTATTAGGAATTATGAAATATGATGGAATGCATGAGCCAGGATAGCCGATTGGTCGTAAGTCTTAAAGTAATTATGTTTAATACAATAGACGGCAAATGAGATAATTTCACCAGATATAAACAAGTGTGATTTATGCATGGAATTAGCGAAACTACTTCAGGCCAAAGCGTGCTAAAATAAGGCCCAAATTCCTCTCGAAATGAGGCGAGATCCAAGAGTCTCTGTTGCATTGATAGAAAATCCAGCCTCATTAATGTCCCCACCACTGGAGTTGGACATAAATGGGTCGTATTAATCAATGGCTAATCCTTAAAAAACCCTTCTGAAAATATAGATTAACTGTGCTCGTGGCCAATGAATTGGCCAATATTTCTCCGTGAGCCATATTCATAACATAATTTTATGCATAACTAATGCACAGGGCTTTATTTAATCGGGAACACTTGCCAAATGTATATTTAGCGCCGTAACGAGTTTAGTCGGTTTTAGAACACGACACAAATTGATGTCCTTAGCTCTCTATCAACGTCTTAATACTGTTTAAAATTATATAGGTATTGCTGTATGAACTTATTTATTTAGCTTTGCCTTTATTACCCGACTACGGCGAAGCCAAAAGCTCGGTATTAGGATTTCTGGCTGCTATAATATTCATTGTTCCATATAATATAGGTCCGGTAAACGTTAAACAAACAATGAAATGATTCATTGCACTCACAAATTACTTATCAAAGTTAATGTATTTGATAATGTTTACGTTTCAATTTTGGGGTTAATGTCATGAACTTTACGTTTTATATAGAGACACAGTATCTTATCTAACAGTATGCGGCTTTATTCATTGCATACCTATGATGAATATAATTATAGCGGGCCAATTTACCGTGTAGTGCTTAATTAATTAACAAACGCTATCGCCATTAACATACTCCACTTACCTGTAATACAAGCGACGTCTATCGTAGTTTTACTATTCGATGCAAAGCGTAGTATATGTGTACGGACGCTATTTAGTGTGAGTAAGACGTCCACATTTCGACCACGACCTAGAGAGGTGAATAAACGGCCGATATAGCCGAGTTCAACCCAAATTTTCGACCTGATTAAAAAAAAACGCGGCGCGCTGGGCTAACGACCCGCCTGACGTAACGTTGCATAGAAAAATAAAACAAGACAAGGAATGCAGCCAGTTTTAAAGCTTTCTTCCACTCCGAAGTAACGGGAACGGCCCGCTTATGGTGAGACACGTCGGGCAACCATGACCCCACCGAATTATGTTCCAGTTTTCTATTATGAAATACGTTGATGCTTTTATGGGTTCGTTGCCGCGATAGATGGCGTGCGCGTTCGAATTGTTTGTTTATAATACGAGTAATATCAATTACGTTACAGCGGTAGCGACCGTCAAATTGACATATGCCTAAATTGCGTGGCTCGAAGCCAATACACCGAAATAAAGATGACAGCCGGCATTAGTACATGACTGAAATACTGTATGAATTATAAATACGAGCCCAATAAGACACAACCTTATTTAGATCAAGGTGTTGATTTCAATAGAATTTAGGACAATATATACAATGGATTTAGCCGTTTTTTTTTTAATTAGGTACCTTACCTATGCATACCTATTACTCGAATCTTGAATTAATTAATTTAATGAGAACTTCTTGGCTTGAGCACTTTGCGCCTTGTAAAATATAGAATCAATAAATAAAGTAATAATGCTTTAACATAAAACATGCAAAGCTTAACGAACGTAAGCAAGCTAATTGAAAACTATATATTATAATTTTAATCATTCAAGAATGGGAATAAAAATCATCATTTGGTCTGTTAATAGCTCCAAAAAGTATGTTTTTGAAGTAGAGGCCCTTGCTACAAGACAGGGCCTCCAGTCTGCTAACACAATCGATAACTGTCACTTTTGACAGATATTGTATGGGATATCTGTTTTTTTTATACATTATAGGCAAGTATTTGATCTCGATCTCACCTGATGTTAAGTGACGATGAGATCTACGATGGAGCATACTTGCCTAGGTAGGAAGGCGGCAGTAGATCGAGACGCTACATTCACTAGGCACATGCAGCGCAACTGATCTGACCCGCCTTCCATGTCAAAAGTGACAGTAACTATGCGGTTGCTGTTCGATTATGTTAGCAGACTTGGGGCCCTGGCCTTGTAACCCGCAGGTACCTTATTAAGAATAAGAAACATCCCTTGACTTACAACTGGTGTGTTCTCATTCAAAAATACCCAATTTAGAGCTTATTTATGTGTAAGTATAATACAGTATCATAAACTATTTAATTAAAGTGTTTGAGCAAATTATTCGATGAAACGGCAGTATTCGCGTAGTGCAGAAGCACATAAATATTGGCTGGTAGACGCCAATCAATATATCATAATATAACATTATGTAAAATATTTTAAGGGTTAACAAGTGGGTTGCACAGATCGCGTTTGTGTATAAAATACATTACATGTCTCGTGTTTGATTTTGTTTCATATCCTAACTAAGAAGTTTCTCATGTCATTGAAACTCTTTGAAAGATATGAAAATCTACGGCATATATATTTTTAATGCGATCTTACAGTAAGCTAATCTTGCTTTTAAAATATTTTACACTAATTTTGTTAAAGCTTATATTGAGCATAGAATGACCTAACAGACAGCTAACAGAATTATATAAATAACTATATACTCTGAAAGCTGGCTGCTCTTCATATAGCTATCTCCCTCTGTTGGCTAACCAATCGGAGCATGTAATCGCCTTTTTGCTGAATAATTCCTTTGCTCTGACGACACTTCTGTGGTATGAGTGCACCGAAAACTAGGGCGCCAGGTTAGTCATTATAAAATAGGCTAAGTACGTCCGTCTTTTAAACACTTTATTTATTTATTTTATTATAAGAATGCACCTCAGAATAATGAAAACCAGTGCTGTAGCCTATAAGCCACATTGTGATATAGAAGTAATTTTTAATCTCGTTCAGCCCACTCCACCTTCTATTACTATAAAGAAAGAGAGCTGAGTGGACAATTGACAGATTGGGACTCTGACAGTCCAACAGTACGCACTTACTATTACGGTTAAGTATACAATTGAAGAAGTTTGATTTCGTTTAAAAAAACCTTTTCAAAAGATTATAAACAGCATTCTAATCCATTTTAAATTAAATAACTTACTACCTATGCACGTAACGTACTAGACCAAATCAACAAAAAAGGCTCGTTTTATGATTCTAATCATAAATGTCAAAATCAGTTGATATTTATCAAAGAGCTTTATTTATAAGGCAATAACTAAGCCCAACACCTAGCGCTGGCGAATAAGAGAAATATAAAATGGGAGACCATATAAAAATACGAATAAAAAATCCAGCTAATTCGTTTTGTCGTTTCTAATTCTTTGATTATATATTTCTCGTTGGAAAAACCGTATCGCTTGCTTTGATCTGTTTTTCCTACACTTTGAAGGGCATATGATTTCTATTTTTACTTCTGTTTTTGATATTGGAAATCCTCTAATATCGTTTTGACTCGAGTGCGATTAAAAAAAAAGAAATTCAATGTACAGAAGATTGAATATCTTTGTTAAAAAAAGTCATAGGTGACCCGCCAGTAGTGATAGACATTTTATGTATCCGTCTGTAAGCGTATCATAGCAAAATTACTGACTGAAACATGAAATTGTGGAAGCTTATAACGCAGGACAATATATAAAATGATTATTATTCTAGGAAACTGGGTCTCCAAAGGCTAAAAAAACTTGTGTCTTCAAATCAACTTGGCGGATTTTACTGAAAGTTGGTAAGGGTAAAATCAATATATCTCTAATATATTTATATATGATATATATATTATCTATAAAATATAAGGGCTTCCCGTTATGGCAACAAGCAACTCAGACGATTTCACAGGTACTGAATTTTGTATGTATGATAGATAATATGGATAAAAAAAAACTTTCGTTAAGTGTTGCTATGCAAATACGTTTCCAAGAACCAGTTTTGGATATACGCGAAACATGTATATTTATAATATTTTAGTCAGACTGTCCCGTCGTTAAAGTTATTCGGAGAACTAATAATGACCCGACTAATAAACCAAGCCATATTGAAAGTGCAAGCAGTATGGAATTCATTCCTTCCACTTGTGACTGGGCCACTGTGCATATTACATGTTCGGAGTGAAAACGTCGTAAATAACATACTCTATTAATGTACAACCAAGTTATTGGTTAAAGTAATAAGGCTTATTTTTGTATGTTTTCTGAAGGTGTCATGTATGTTTATTTTACGTTGTAGGCTCACTATTTATAGAAGGACGAGTAGCAAAACCTGAACAGCAGGATAGTGGGCTTAATGAGAGAAACGAACTTGGATCAATTCAACAAGTTGCAGAAGGGAGTGACAGCCAGGCTCTTGCTAGAAAGTTCCAAGCGAAAAATCTTCTACTCCAACCTTAAGTCGTTTTTTCTGATCAATAATCATACTAATGAATTTGTAGATGTATTTTTGATCCATATTTTATTTGGTGCCTGTTTTATTCATTTTACGCCTAACTATTTTAATTACATTAGGTACAGTAATAATAATTTTATAGATTTCAAAGCTTGGAGTATCTTGAAAAATACTTTTTAATAATTTAAAAGTTAGGTAAGTAGGTACCAACCAAAGGCTAAACCCATCTGAATTAAAACATTATTCCTCAATAAAATTACAAAATACGTAAACAAAAATAAAATTAATGTTTCTAATATTACAAATCACCGGTTTATTATACCTTAATTTTGAAGATGATAAAAAAGGTACAAAGCATTGTGATAATAAAACTGTTTTTATCGATTCATTTATTGTTGTTTTTTGAGCAGGATTATGTTACCCTAAAAAGGTCGATCTGATGTTTATTGGCGGCCATTTTATGCAAACTGATTGCAACTATGTGGCCGTAAAATTTAGCGGCAATCGTTCTAAAATGTTAATGGTTGCCGTAAAAGAAGATGCATCACCTGTAAATATATGTAAATCTATTTGCGTATACGACGTTAATCGGCATTATTTGTTCTTCATTTTTTTTATATATTTTTTCTTAGCCTGAGTTTTGGAACGAGATAGTATATCTAGACATTATGGGTTCTTGCTCAGTTTAATAATACGATGGGCATGAACTTGTTATTTTTATTGAACTTTATGATGGATAAGTATTTTGTTAAATGATACCTTAGCTATGATCAAACTTCCTCTCTCAATGAAAGGAGAAAAGACATGTTGAATATTGGATGAAATAATGTACTGCGTCATTGCATTTATGATTCTACGCCATAAAAGCTGACCTGTACTAAAACTCGCGGCTTGATTTTCGTGTAATCGTTTCTATATAGCATAAACGGCATTGCAGCCTTATGGTTAGTTTACATGTCAGCGACCGGTGCTGTAGGGCCAATATCCTAGCTGTTTGGACGCTTCCTTTATTGCGAAACGTGATTTATATCCTCAATCTGTTGCTGTTTGCTGACTAATACCTTGGAATTTGATTTATCGACGAGAAACATTTTCTCAGAACATTTTTTGCGGTTTCATGATTTATTCGTTTCGATTTGCCTATTGAATGTTGTTCTGTTTATAGTTATGTTGACATAAATATTTATTTGGAAGCATAATCATGTTTTCGAGTTCGTACAGGAGTTCTATTTTTGATTATTCCGGGGAGCCCCTTAATTATCTGGGATTTAAAGTATCGTATACATTGATCTAGCTATCACCGTGCTAACTTTAATAAAAATCCGTTAAACGCGTTTCTCCGTAATGCCCGAACAGACAGAAGGACACAAATTCCAAAATTGTATCGAAAATTATGTCACCCACAATAGATTGTTTTTTTTTTCAAAAATATTCAATGCATGGACATGACCAGGATTTAATGCTGTTAAACCTATGTACAGATGTTTGGGTATCAGCTACCGTTGAAATAGTTTCAATATTAAATATGAAAGGTACAAGAGTTATTGTATGGGTCAAATTAGTTTCCTATTATGGAGAAAATGGGACCTTCTTCTTTCTACTTCTTCGTTCAACAATTGAACTGACACAGGACGGAGAAAGACGAAGAGGTATACAAAATAAAAAAAATACTAATAATCATTTCACACTAAGGAAATTCAAAACGTACATAGGCATATAGTTCCTACTGTAATTAAAATAATTATTCATTCTGTATGTCGTCAATTGGTATAATCATTTGAATAAATCGAGTTCAATTTCCTACGATATCGTAATGACAGCGAAGGTTATACAATAGTGTTGTAGGCGTAATTATTCAGCGTGAACGCACTGGAATAATGCGCGAACTATGATCAGGTGGAGGTCGCGAGGCTTGCGCGCGCGCATGACATCCAACCACACACTGTAGTTAACATGTATATTATATTAATACACCATCACGCCTGGATTACCGAAGGGGTAAGCTGTGGTGCACTACATAATATAATAATAATAATTCCAGCCCTTTTTTAATGTTCCACAGCTGGGCACGGGCCTCCCCTCAATGCGAGGAGGGATTAGGCCATAGTCCACCACGCTGGCCCAGTGCGGGTTGGCGGACTTCACACATCTTTGGAGGGGTTCTCTCAGAAATGCAGGTTTCCTCACGATGTTTTCCTTTACCGCTTAGCAAGTGATAATCATGGTTGAAAATGAGATTCGCACATGAAAAGCCGGGGTTTGAACCTGCAATCCTCGTTACCGAGGCAAGCGTTCTACCAACTTGGCTATCACTGCTATACACTACATAGTGCACCCATATTTCGGCGATGGTATTTGGTCCTAACGAAAAGACTGACTGAATCTATCAATCAGCCAGTATCCATCATTACGATAAATAAAAGTGCAACTAGCCGCATCTGTATAATTAATATATTTGAAAAAAATGTCATCATACCTAGATTTTATTTTAGACACGCAGCGGTCAATTCCGCAATTTTTGGATTTTTTGTCTGTCTGTATCTCAGTTCGGGCGTAATATGACAAAAAAAGAAAAGTAAATACTTCCCCGCGTTGCGACCTCTTAGAAAACTGCGCAACACGAAACATGTTCACTGCGCTACACAGATGGCGCTGCATACGACGTCCAGAAGCAATGACGATATACCACCCTAAAACGCACTATAAGAATTTTCATAAAACGCAAACAATATACAAGAACCCGACTATAACCGCTGGGCCGCCACCCGCCTACCTGGAAGATTTTACTCTTACCGCTAAACCCGTATTGCACTCAATTAGTTTTATACGTACTTACATGGTTGTAACGTTGATGAAAATTAATGGTAAATAAATCAGTTATTCATTGTATTGCACACCCATATTAACGCAGGCACACAATAATAAACAATACTTTGCCATGATTTACGTAATTCAGTTTTCGTGTACGACACAGGAGTGCTTAGTACATATGGCCTGTTAAATAAAGTCAGTGATACCTAGCTAGGGAGTATATGAGGCGAAATTCTCTTACTCTTAGCAGACTCATAGCAAGTCGACCATGGAAGTAAAAAGAAAGGAATCAGGTGGTAGGAGGTCTGAAGGAGTAAGGAGAAAGAGTATACTGTCACTATAATTCATCTTTATGAAATCTGTGGTGTGAGGGATATGGAAAACGCATTTTAAAGTACCTTTACCAGCCTTTATGACTCTTTAGACATTTTGTTTTTTTGTTATTTTTTTTTATTACATTATAGGCAAGTATTTGATCTCGATCTCACCTGATGGTGAATGACGATGAGATCTACGATGGAGCACACTTGCCTAGAAGGTATCTGTCCACTCTCGACTTGAAACGCCCAGATTGTAGTGAACGGGGAGCAAAGACGACGGTAGAGTGTTGTGTTGTGTGTTATGGAATATATTGCGTAACGACAACATCGCATATAGCTCAGTCAGTCGAATTCCATAAATGATTTGACCGATTTAAGTTTGTTTAATCAACACGTAAATACTACTCAGTCTTAATTCCGATTTATGATTGACAACATGATTTGCGGAACTGTTTATATAAGGTTGTCTGGGTGACGGCCGGTGGGTCGACGCGGGCGACCACAATTGCAACATCCGACGCGCCGTCTGCCGCACCAATTTGCTCCTGCTCACCAAATTGCTGCACCCAACCAAGAATACGGCCGCCGAGAAAACTGCATCTGTGACCTCATCCTATTGCCGAGTGCACGTAGGAGTGACCGCTAAATGGGTCTAGCGGCGCTGGAAATTAAGGACCGACCGCGCGATGTATTATAAATACGACATTGCGTGACCGAACGCTATCAATTTCACTAGCAATTAAGAAAAACATTTGGAACGGGCCAGCAAGGCCGGTCGTTGACCCTACACCCTGTAAACCCCCTCCATTAGCCACGCCATGAATTATCAACGAATCTGATGAATGCTGATATCGACACGTTCGAGCGAACGCGCGACATTGGAGCATTACCTCATAATTTGTGTGTGGACGACCTCTTTATCGGTCATCTTGGACGCTACGTGCATTTTTTATTTAAATTCAATGTGTCTGTGACTAACAGCCTATAATGGACGGGGCTTGTACTGGAGTTGGCGACGGAATAACTTCGACACTTATTCGGATCCAACTTTATGGGTTGTCTCTCGAAGTGAACGTAATTATAAGAAGTTTAGATTGTTGTCGTAAAAGCAACAAAGTGATATAACATTAATATTACCTCTATTTTATTTCGGGAACGCCTCCAGTAATTTCTAAAAATGATTAGTTTATTCTAGTATTTAGTATCTATTATTACCTTAACTTGGGTTTAGTTAGAATCTGTTATCAAATAGATTTCATTTATTATTGTCTGTAGAAAATCAGAATTTCAGCCGTGACTATTTACGTAACATTAATTAGCAATTTTAATTAAAGGGCCACAACTCATTACACAGTCACTAGAGATAAACAGAATGTGACCTTTTAATCCCGCAATACCCACCGGATACCAGCCGAAATTCAAATACGATTACAATCGAATTGATTTTAAATCGATTAAGGATTCCGAGCGACGCCGTTTTATCTAACCAAACAAAGTAATCAATTAGTTTCAAGCTGTGACTTAGGGCTGAGCGATAAATTCATCTGACCTTCGCCATTTCGACGCTCAATAGAGTAATGAAAATTTAAGGTATCACGACTCTGACACATCGGTCGGGGATAAACTGCCTTAATTTAAACGATTCATTATCTATATCCATACAAATAAATAAAATTGGAGTGTCTGTTTGTAATATTAAAATAACCGCTTTTTACTAAGTGCATTTGGATGTATACACGGTACATATACCAAACATTTTTTTTACAATTTTTGTCTGTCTGTCTGTCTGTTTGTTTCGGCTAATCTCTGAAATGGCTGGACCGATTTTGACGGGACTTTCACTGGCAGATAGCTGAGGTTACAAGGAGTAGCTCAGGCTACTTCTATTTCAGAAAAACTTTTTTTGTTAAATACCACGCGGACGAAGTCGCGGGTAACAACTAGTTGTTACATATAAATAATTGTGTCTGTATCTGCATTAAATTGATACCCGTATTGAGGGCGTATATTTTTAGTTGTTGGAAGTAATTTAACTGAGTTGGGGTCTGTATTAATTGGGAGCAATCAATTTGGTCAGACAGCAGCAATCAGCTAGTGCATACAGTTTCGTGTCACGTGACAAGATGATGTTACTAATTGTAATTGGTGATGAATTTGATCGGTTATAATATAGGCTCCTTGCAGTGGCGGCGGATACATATAACATGGTACCTCTTTGGGAATAAATATTTGGGTATCTATTAAATGTAAAGACGCCTGTTTTGTTTTGTGGAAAATGACTAGACAGTATAAAATATTATCGATTGATCCTAAGATCTAGACCACTTTGAGTACATGAGCTGGGTTTTTTGATTTTAGTACACTTACAGTCAAGGTTTTTTTTGGCATCTTTTGTGCGAATATTCACCCTTCGCCACCGGCCCCTTGATTTGTTATTTATTACACATCTGAAGTAAAGATTTGAAAATATATCTACACCAAAGCCTAGTTATAAATCTACACAAACTAAACCACCAAAGCACTATAAATTAATACGTCATAGCTGTAAATGTAGCACAATCTGGAAGCGAAAGTATTGTCATACTATACAGCTATTTACTAAGTAGCTTATACAATAACACCGACTTAACCTCAATATCGCCAACTCAACTTTAGTTTTCTAATATTAAGAAACATATTCAAAGTCCTAATCTTTTTTTTAAGTTAACGTAAAACATTGTCACTTTATTGGCTTGTTAATTAATCAGTTTAACGTAACTGTAGGCTGAGAACTTGTCCAAGACTGTAAGTAATTAAGATAACAAAGCGTTTTATTTCTTACACAAATTAGATAAAGGAGTTTTCATGTTTCAATAACAACCTCATTATGAAACTTTCGCGTTGTTAAAAGTTTGACTGATGTAGACGGTATTGTTGTTATATTTTACAAGATTAGTTGCCATTGCTACTTATTCCAAATGTAACCCTTAGTAGCCTGATTTACGAAAGTGATTTATTTTTAATATTACTGTGTTTAATGTTACTGTGTTTAATAATAATGACATTTGATTTTTTTTTTAATTTCGTTGGAAAGAATATTATACAACAGTAAAATACGTACAGCCAACCTATAAAAAAAAACTAATAGTAATGTGAACATTCGGTTTAAAAGATTGGTATCAAAATTGAAACTCTAGGCTATTAAGGGTTAAAAGCTCGGTTCTTGTTTTAGATGTCTCCATTGCTTGATAGGTCTTTGATCATCTGCAAGATACAACTATATTTTCTATTATCTTATGTGAAATAAAGACTGGATAAAGTTACTGTTTTAATAAATCTATGGCAGTATTCCTTAATTTGCCTTCTGCCATTACAGAACTTGATTCTTATTGGCGCCATTATCAGATGGTGATAGTAATCTAATACAGGTGTGCTTTTGTCTTCAAAACCCACGGGTTCATTTCTTGGCTAGGGAATTATTTTTTCAAAAATCTAATGATGTAGTTTTGGTTTTCAACAAAATCGGTCTGAGAGTCCTTTGAGCATTTTTCGCTATAGTTTCGAATTTGGCCATCTACGCCCTCTTGAAGAATTCACCTCTAAATAAAAATAATCTTTCTTGTGTATACTCTTATATCAGATACCTGTCACAATACATATATCGACGCATTTGTTATCAGTAACGTTGTATCAGTAGTATATTTACGTTGCTATATTACTAGTACATCAGCAGTTCTTAAATATTATAGTTAAGGGTGTTGGGCGTAGCGTACCTACTCGTAAACATTTCTCGGACCCTGGTGACATTGACCAGTGAAATGCAAAAATAAAAACAACCATGTTCTATCGAGACCTATAGAGGTAAGTACCATTATTAATAGAGCATCAATATTCGTGACAGCCAGTGTCAGATTAACCGGCCAAGGCGGAGGAACGTGACGGTGGTCCCAAGCAGATTGCTCTACGACTCTACAAAGTCATATAAAACCGACCAATGAAAATATTTTCAAATAAAATGTTGTTTTGGTTGTGTGTAAAGTGTTTTGGTTATTCGTGATTATAATTAGGTCGAGTTTTTGAACATTTCATAGTTTTGAAATAACAAATAAATTGATTCGTATAATATTGAAAAAAATAATTTTAATTCGAAATATTTAATTTCGACGACCCGATTAGCGCAGTTGGTAGGGAGCCTGCTTTCAGCGCTGAAGGTCCCGGGTTCGAATTCTGATAAGGTCAAACTTTGTCTGATGAACACGAATATTCTATATAAGTATTATATAAAGAGTTCGCCCTCAGTGCATTGTATGGTACCCATAATACAAGCGTTGCTTAGTGTGCGACGGTATAGTTCTGTTTTCTTCTGCCGCTATTATAATATATACTCGTATTATAATTTCCCACATCGTTATAATTTTATAACTAGCTCTTTCTATTGAAATAAAACAAATTTTTCGGATTTTTCGCGTTTATTTTATGTTATTACGTTCCCGACTCTCGACGTAGCTCTTTCTACTCATATATAGGACATTATTTTAAAAGGCATTTTTTTTGTGGTGTTAGCACAAGATTTGCGATCGTTGAATGTTTGGTTACGTCGTCGTAGATGTCTATAATACAGAAGTTAAGCCGTTTAAAACGTGTTAAAACAATATTTGAGTTGTTCGGGAAGCTATTTTAACCACGTATACATAATTTAATTGAGTTTACTCTCTATCTAATTCTATAGGTATATTAGTAGAGTTCTAAATATAATGACGCCTCGGGGCATGATCGAAGCATCTCTCAAAGAAACCTGTTTTGCTGGAGTTAAAAATTACAGTGCCCGAACTTCATTCAAACCAAAAACTACACGTATCTATACAAATATATAAAATTGGAGTATCTGTTTGTAATATTAAAATAACCGCTTTTTACTTAGTGCATTTGGACGTATACAAAAACACACAAAAACATTTTTTTTTTTAATTTTTGTCTGTCTGTGTTTAGGCTAATCTCTGAAATGGCTGGACCGATTTTGACGGGACTTTCACTGGCAGATAGCTGATTTAACAAGGAGTATACTTAGGCTATTTTATTTTAGTAAAAACTTTTTTGTTAACTACGACATGGAAGAAGTCGCGGGTTACAGCTAGTATGATATAAATACGTACTCCCAAGTTTCTAGAAATTTTACTGATCATTCTTACTTACCATTTTTGAGACACGAAACATCATCTGTATAAAATAGAAATATATTTTTCGGCCTTATACGATATCAAATTGTTTAAAGGCTTTCGAGTTTATCTCAAAATGCGATGATTTGTCGAACAGACCGCGCTGATTCGTATGTGAACGCAATTACGTCGCTTTGAGTCGGACACAATATAGGGGTGTATTATGTGGGCTGGACGAGAGGATACTTTATTAACGACACCAACATAGGGAGGATACAGCTTTCATATCGATATATTTTTAAAATGAAAACGTGGATTAAATTAATCCAATGCTTTGGGATTTTATCAATAATATCTGTTTGCTTGGAAGTCAGATATAAAAAAATATTTACTAAATATTTTTTTTATGTACAGAAACCAAGGCAAGAAACGAGCATCGAAATAATATTCGTATTTTTGGATCAGAAATAAATAAAAAAAACTATCAAAAAATATTTACCTCGTAAGTAGATTGAGGCATTCGAAAAAAATAAATACTTCAAACCCTTCGTGTAGACGAACCGTGAAATAACCACTGGGCCTAAACTAACTCGTACCAAAAAATCATATGGGAGTCACTACATCAACAGCCGAAAATGTGTTCAGCGCCGTCGTGTCAACAAAATTACTCGACAAGTGTCATCGAGAATCGACAGAATCGCGCCGCGGCGGCCATCACTGCTTCGTTTTGGGGAGGTCATTGTGCGCGCAGGATGACGTCACTGATGACCTTGACGCGTCCGCGGCACGCTCCCCGCGCTCGCGTCCACGCCCCCCGCCCGCTGCACGCGTGAAAATTGTCGCCGTCAACTTGCGAATGTAGCGTGTGTGCGGCATAGAGCCGTGTTTTTTTTTCTGGTTTCGTTGAGGCCAATGAGGAATGTCCTGAGGTTCTATTCGGTAGATGTCGATAAATTATGTTTGTAATAATAGTTGTTATTTGCCATTTACATAGACGCCTATGTAAACCTATTTATCTTTTCATTAATAAATCTTGTTATGTGATTTCGCCAAATTAAAAATAGCAGCAAGGAATAAAATAGGTCGGCCTTCTAGTTCAACGTGCACATTATAATTTCACACATGCCACGGCTAATGTTTAACACGTGTTAGATTCTTGTCACTTCGCGTTACATAATTTGAAATTCCCCGAAATATTAAGAGATGGAATTTTAATTTTACCTTATAATTACAGTATACTAATTGAAATATTTCTTCATTAAAGGAGCTATTAATAGCCGACAATAAATTACATCGGAAATTAGAATAACAAAATTTTCTTAAATTAAAATAATAATTACCCACGTTTTGGAAAAATAAAGTTTTCAAAGGTGTTAAAATGTGTGATTTCGTGACCCTGCTTTCTAAGCCGCGGGTCCCAGGTTCGAATCCTGGTAGGGTGAATCTTTGTTAGTTAAAACCCAAGTCATTGGTTTTTTAATATCTATATAAGTAATATACTGCGTTCGCCCCAATCCATTGTACGGTACTGATAATACTAGCTTTGCTTCGTGTGGGACTGTATATTTGGTGGGTTCGTCTGGCTGTATTTATTATTTTTAACCGACTTCAAAAAGGAGGAGGTTCTCAATTCGGTTGTATTTTTTTTAATGTTTGTCAGATCTTCATTTTATTAATTAGATTAAAAGAGCTCGTCGATTTGTTAACTAGCAACCCCAAGTCGTATTAAGAAAATGGCCGCCATCATAGCGATGTCATCGACATGTTACACTGGAGGATAGTTCCTCGGCGTATTGTGATTAATTGCCAATTAGTTCTGTACTAAAGCGCGGGTGATTCAACCGTCTGACATTAATCGCCCTTGTTGCGTCCTCCGGCTGTGCAAGTTAAACTTAGAGCGACTTTCCGACAGTCCGTCAGACAAATTATTTTAAAATTTCACTCACATGTTCATCGGTTTGATTTAAATACAAATTATTAATTGAAATGAAACTAATTTTATGGATTTTATAGCGTTTATTTTATGTTTTTTATTTTCCCGACGTTTCGGCTGCTTTACAGAAACCATGGTCACGGAAGGACAGGTGGTTGACGTCCTGGTGTCATAGTTAGGACCACAAGCAACAATTAGATATGAGGATACCCTGTTTCTAACTATGACACCTGTTTCAATTCAATGTGTAGTATTCGCGTAAATATAAGAAATCAATATACAAATTATAAATTTTATTGATATTTTAAATTGAAAATTTAATCATGAAAATGTAGCTCAACTTCGGTTTACATTTTGTTATTTTTTTTACGTAACTAATCAGAAATGGTGACATTAAACCTTTCCACGTGGTTAAACTTATGTAAAGTCACGTGGATTGATTAATTGGAAACACACAGAAGCTCAATTCTGCTAATTTACAAACGCTTCAGTGGAGTGTCGATAGCGTGTCGATTGAATGATTATAGACATTTTGTATTCTTCTAGTTTTTTAAGTCCAGTGGTTTTCCACTGACCAGCCATTCAAGTGCCATAGAACTATTTCGTATTCTGTACTTCAGTCGTTTATCAATATAATGTAGCTAAGTAATGATGCTCTACTCGTTATCTGACGTTTCTTGCAGTCCACACACAACCATTGACACTGAAATGAGTCTCCATCGAGACGACATTGAAGTTTTAGCAGAATAGTCAATTTGTCACAGTCATAATGGAATCTCAATAGTGTGTGTATGTCATTAAATTAGCAGAATTGGGTCCCAGGTCACATGTAGTACAATACTTAAAATATATCAGTCAAAATACGAGAATTATATTGATTTCTTAAATTTACGCGTTATGTGTAGTATTCACACATTGAAACGGGAACGCAAAATCAAAATTTAAACGCGATAAAATCCTAAAAAATAGTTTTATTTCAATACGAGAATTATGTTATGAAATTGAATTGAAAGTATTAAATACCGTCCGCTAGAGGCGCTTTTCAATTCTCCATAAAAATGTCTAAATACGGCAGACTATAAAGTATACAGTTAGCTCGCACTTGACGTGCTGCTTACCCTAATGAATTGCTTGACGTAACGTCACGTAAACGTAAGGGTGCTTCCTCCCGCTCACACCACGTATTCCATAAATAAGAATGAAAGTGACAGCATGAGAGCGCTCTGATTCAATTCCATACTGCACAGTAAACTATAACTACACCGTTGATCGTAAAACCGACAAATACAATACAAAGCCTACGACACTACTAATATCTACGCTAATTATTAAAGTGATGTTTGTCTGATGTCATTTGATGACGTTGGTCTATAACTTAGGGGCCATCCATAAATTACGTCACACGTTAAGGCGGAGGGAGGGGGTCGAAGTGTGACATTGTGTGACAAGGCGCGGGGAAGGGTGCCAAATTTTGTAACATCACATTTTTTCAAAATATAATATTTTATACCTAAGTATTGTAACTATTGATTTTATTGAAAAATAATTTAAATGGATATAATAACAATTTTGGAACACTCATGTTTTAATTTCTTAATTTTCTAAATGTAAAATTGCAAATTATGTGACATCACACTAGGTAGGGGGGGTCTCATTATTGTGACCAGTTGTGACAAGGACGGGGGAGGGGTCAAAAAAGCATGAAATTCGTGTGACATAATTTATGGATGGCCCCTTATAGTTTGATACAGGAAGACGGCAACATTCAATGACGTCATGCTTCTATAATCATCATTCGCAGACGTGACTGTGTGAGCTACGATCAAGATGTTAATACTTAACTTGGTGGTTAGTAAGTGTAAAACAAAGGGATACACACCGTTTATCAAAGCAAACCCGTCGGAAGCGTTGGTCGATATCGTCAGGATAACACTGTATCTGTGAACAAATAGAACAACTATACATACAAATAAATAAAACTGGAGTGTCTGTTTGTAATATTAAAATAACCGCTTTTTACTAAGTGCATTTGCATTTACACGGTACATATATCAAAACATGTTTTTTTTTTAATTTTTGTCTGTCTCTCTGTTTGTTTGTTTCGCCTAATCTCTGAAATGGCGCGACCAATTTTGACGGGACTTTCAATGGCAGATAGCTGCTGTAACAAGGAGTAACTTACGCTACTTTTATTTCAGACTTTAAATATTTGGAGACGCCGCCTGCGAGTTGATTTCATTGTTTCATTAGAGCTTTGTGATTTTATAGAAGGAACCTACTATAAATGTGAATCTACAAAAACTATTTATTGTATAAATTAAAATTATCTTTGTACAATTGGATTTTATAGACTTTGCACGCCTATTGGACACCCGGGTATTATCAATTTGCCTTTTAAAAATAATACGCAGACAATTAGCAACTAGCCATTCGAGTGAGTTGTGAACTCTTGGTAGAGCTAATATATATACAAGATATATACGTGTTTATATGATAGCTATGGTAATGTACGAAGAAATAAATTTGTCTGGCAGCTCTGTTTTTTCGTGTAGCTTTATCCTTATATTGTCTATTGTAAAACATCATATAATTTCTGTAAGTTGTAGGAAATTATTTCTGGCCTTCGCATCAATATCTCTTTCATATTGCAAACATTATAATAGTGAAATTTATAACATTAATTATGAAGTTTGTTTACTACGCAGAAATTGCATAATATAAATATTGGCTTCACAATTGGAGCGAGAATCGCTTGTCTACATAATAAAATATTTTACAGAATAATAAATCTCATTCATAGCAGTAATAGCCAAGTTGGTAGAACGCTTGGCTCGGTAACGAGGATCGCTGGTTCAAACCCCGGCACGCACCCGCACGCACGGATTTAATGTGCGAATCTCATTTTCAACCGTGATTATCACTTGCTAAACGGTGAAGGATAACATCGTAACATCTGCATGTCTGAGAGAACCCCTCGTAAGATGTGTTAAGTCCGCCAACCCGCACTGGGCCAGCATGGTGGACTATGGCCTAATCCCCTTCGCATTGAGTGGAGGCCCGTGCCTAGCAGTGGGACATTAAAAAACGGCTGGAATTATTATTATTATTATATCTCATTCTGCTGTGTACATGAATTTCCATAATCGCAACACTTAACTGCGTTTTAAAATTTTATGAACCCGAATAAAGATAACTACATAAGTAAAAAAGATAATCTACCTACATAACGAAATAACTTATAGACGATACAGTTATCCATTTGTATCTACAACGAGAATAAATGTACTCATGATTACTTAAATATCGGTAATTTCGTTTGCCAGAGTGTGCCTCAAATCACTTTAATACTGTTTACAAGCCTAAGTAGAACCTTATTACTCTGTTAGCTTAATTTAACAACCCACGCGAGTGCTCGCGACAGAATTATAATATTTCAATTTTATCCCGAAATGGCAAACGACACCTATCGAAAACAAAAGTACGCGACTGTCTTTATTATGTTAATGAGGTTCGTGCTTCTCAATTTTGGCGGATTGGATGTCAAGCTGTGAATACACAGATAAATGTGTTGTTTTTTAACATCGCCAGACGAACACACCAACTGGGTCTTAAGCCTGCTAACCCAATCGAATCGTAATCGAACAGCAGTCGCATAGTAACTGTCACTTTTGACAGATATCCCTTGCAATATCTGTCAAAAGTGATAGTTACTATGCGGTTGCAGTTCGATTATAAATCGATTGGGTTAGCAGACTTGGGGCCCTGTGCGGTCCCAAACGAAGCAACGCTTCTATTGTGGGTACCGTGCAATGGACTGAGGACGATCCCAGTTTATAATACGTATTAAACACGCGTGAGATATGAGATTGGCATTTCAGAATAGCACTACAGGTCTTCCCTCAATGCGAGAAGGATTAAGGCCATAATTCATTACGTGACAGTTAGCGAACTACATCCGTCTTCCGAGAATTAGTCAGGTTCTCGGACGCGAAGGTTTCCTTCAACACCTAGCAAGTGTTAATCAAGATTGAAATTGGGAATAGGTGAATCTGGTCGTCATAAGGTTTATTTTCATTATTCGCCTCTTGACACATCAGCTTCAATGAGGACGTAAATAAGTACTAGTAAACACTTGAGAACAAAAGCGTTTTTTTACGAGAACACAGGAAAAATTGTGAAAAACCTATTCAAAGGAGCCGAACCATTATCACTATGTTGCTCGGCATAAATACGTAATATTATGCCGAACACTGTAATAAAACAACACATTAGCGGATTGGAAAACTTTATAAGATGTATGAGTGTTACGTAGACACGTTTTAACGGGGCCATCCAAATGATAAGTGTTACTTTCCATCTCGGCTTTCACTTTTAACTTTTTGCGTACCGGCTGGCTCCAGGCGTTAAGATTTATTAACAGCTGAAAAATATCGCACGAACTGTTAAATTAAAAACCGTTTAGTAACTATATTTTGATGCTTTATCCTAATTTAATTGTGACGTGGTTAAAATGCTGTATTGAATATGTCACTACTTTCAATCAAATCGAAATCCCCTCCCCTCCCTCTCATTTCCTCTTGTTATCACGGTATCGTAAACACAAATTAAAGAGCGTGACGTCACATACACGCATTTTGTTATTTAGCCTTCAGCTCTTTATTTTGCAGATTTTTTAAACATAAATTAGAAAAAAAAATATTTTTGAAGAGAATTTTAAACAAACAGAATGAAAAAAATAATGAACTATATATTTCATGAGGATAAATTGGCATACAATTGTGATTATTAAAAGTATTTCCAAAAATGTTTGTACGACCCTAAAACAATATTTCATATACCTACCTACCCTTAATCCTTGAAACCCTTGCAAGGATTTATGAGATGGGTAATAAACGAAAATTAATAATTCCGACGTTAACTATTTACAATGTACGGCCTCGCCTGTTATAAGTGTTAAATTATTGATTAGGGACGGAGATTGAGCCATTTCGATTTACACGTGCCTTGTAATGCGACGTGGAACAGAGCTTTGAAGTAGACGGGTAGACGGTTTCAATGCTTATTGTGAAGAAAATACAATAATGTAATGCTTGCTATAAACAAAATGCTAAATTTATTTTTGCCACTGCAAGGCACTGATGGGCAAGCCACCGTCAATAGCAGGGCCATTAAAGGATGCCCGTAAGTTCTAGACGTAGTCCACCACGCTGGCCTAGCCCGGATTGGCTGTAGTTTCTACAATATCTGTGGTTGATTGGTTTACATACATCAAAATAAAAATAATAAATTTAAAAGTATAAAGTACCTATGATATAACTTTCATATATAACATGGTTGGTATTATTTGGAGCGTTCGAGCATTTATCGAAGTACTGCAAAGCAAAGCATAATTCTCGTGAAGAATTAAACAGGTAGATATACAATTTCAAATCTTAAACCACAGTAGTTGCGAGTCTTGCCAATGTCTCATATGAAAAAAAAAACAACCGAATTGAGAACCCCCTTTTTTTAAGTCGGTCAAAAAGTCTGCAGTACCTTCATTTTGTACGCGACGTATAGATTATCATTGCTCTTTTTGTTCTATAAACGGGTTTTGCTCTATGCTTTTCTTGGCTTTTTTTTCGTCAGTTCTTATGTTGGTATCGTGTGCTGTTACCTTTTTCTTTGCTTATATTATAGGCAGTGTCCGGTCAGACGCCTCCACGCACCGGTTCCTTATCATGATGTTTTGCTAGCTTTAAAAGATTTTTTGCACCAATTATCCGGTTTGTAAATATGTAGTTTTTATAGTCCAGTGTATGGCGGTGACTTTGCAAGTTTTTATTAGTGTAGGCTTTTTGTATTAAATTCACATACTTACCCGTTCACTTTTAATGCAAACATATTCATGATAGACTCATTTCATCTTAGCGAAATTATGATGGTGCTTATTTGCGTGTTGGTGCTTAGACTGAGATGAATAAACTGACATATTGTCAACTACGATATTGACCATAGCGTGGTCTAGTGGACTTGATAACTACGAGGTATAGTTAACTTTATAACCACGTGGTCTAGTAGTGTTGAGCGTGGTCTTAGTGACCATGTGGTCTTGGTATTAACGACCACGCGGTCTAGTGGTCTTAACGATCAGACAGTATAGTGGACTTGGTGATCCACGTGGTCTTGTGGTCTTATTAACGGAGCGTCTAGTTGTATGAGTATAGGTAGCTTAATTAAGTGGCCTGTATGCACGACCAGTGAATTTACTGTATAGATGGCTTTGGGTACATTTATAGGGCGTTGTGTCTACTAGATTGCCCTGAGTCGATTGTGTTGTAGCCATAAAGCGCTTTTTTATTTATTTACTTATTTAGTTAAGGAAAACATAGTCCAGACCAAAATTTTGATTTTCATTAGTGTTTATAACTTAAGTATGTTGGTAGTCGGCTGCTGGTCAACGTCTCCTAGCCGGTCCGTACTTAAAGTTTTATGCCGAAGGCAGACTGTAAAAAGCCTAGGTTCTAAGTCATTACTAAATATGGGATCCTTTAGGCTTGGAACGACTTAGAGCCATCACTATCGTAAGCTATACGATCGCAGAGCACCCGCAATTAAAATAATAAACAGCAACGGGGAGAGTGCCTACTTAGTTTTAAGCGGCTTCGCGTTCATCATAAGATAACCACAATTATACATAAAACAGACACATATTAAACCGAATAAAACAAGACTTCTTGAGATATTAGATAGTAGTTGATAGATGATAATGAAATATAACGAAATATACTCATATTATAATATATAATAATACTACCAGTCCTTTTTAATGTCCCACTGCTGGGCATAGGCCTTACCTCAATCCGAGGGGGATTAGGCCATAGTCCACCACGCTGGTCCAGTGCGGGTTGGCGGACCTCACACATCTTTCGAAAGGTTCTCTGAGACATGCAGGTTTCCTCACGATGTTTTTCTTCACCGTTTAGCAAGTCCTAAATCTTGGTTGAAAATGAGATTCGCACATGACATCCAGAAATCCCACAGGTGCGAGCCGCGGTTTGCACCTGCGATCCTCGTTACCGAGGCAAGCGTTCAACCAACATGGCTATCACTGCTTTTATGTATATGCAGGCCGAGAATCCTCTTTTAATGTTACTCCAATATATTTTCGAACCTTTTCTGATAACGTAACCATACAAGTAATAAAAAAATTAAAAGGATTACTGGTGGTAGGCTTCGGCCCGTGGTTAGTCACCACCCACTGAACAAAGCCATGTCGCCAAGCGGCCTAGCCGTGTTGCCATTCATGGATGGCGGGTCAGATCAGTTGCGCTGCATGTGCCTAGTGAATGTAGCGTCTCGATCTACTGCCGCCTTCCTATCTGTTCCACTCTCACAATATGTAAATTCGAGAGTGAACAGGTACCATCTAGGCAAGTATGCTCCATCGTAGATCTCATCGTCACTTACCATCAGGTGAGATGGAGATCAAATACTTGCCTATAATGTAATAAAAAAAAATAAAGAAATATCTATGCAAATCTTTTTCTTTTTTGCATTTTTATCATAAGCGATAGTATGTTTTTTACAAAGCGCGAGGGCGCTGTAAGGGCGTACGCCGGATATGCGCGTGAGTCGTCTCGCTGTGCGCGGCCGTTTCATTTAGTCACAGAAACGTGATACACAAGCTTCCCTTTGATGTTATTTGATTTTCGTCTGACATTAGCTGAGAGCTCGGACGTTTGTAAGTAGGTGTATCGTTTGGTATAATACGACTTTCGGACGTAAGCAAGAATTTGATACGAGTACGACTTAATGAATCTTCTGAAAACAAATAATGAGGATGGTGTTGTAATACTTAATTGAATGAAATGAGAGACTCGTAGAGGAAAAAAAATCTCATACATTTTTCTTCTGCGACTCTCTTTTATCGTAAATTATTTTTTGTGACAGCGAATTCATAAAACTGTCTCATTGTGTGAATTTTCTTCCTAAGCATGTATAATAATGATCAGAAACGTTACGTAGAATGTTGATATTTTGGTGATTTTACGAAAAGTTTGCGTCTTACAACAATAAGTTAAATATGCAGTATAATATAGGTTTAGCTAGATGCATGCTCACCTACAGCTTACCTTATTAAGTTTCGTGAGGTATCTATTATATAAAGTCAAGTGAGTCAAATTTGCGGGTTTTAAATTACGTATAGCGAAACCGGTAACCTTACTACTGGTGTTGAGTTTACGGACAAAAAAACAAATTATTATACCAACTCCTTCGGTGCAAAAAATGTATTTCCTTTTTTTGAGGATACACTAACTATACGGTTCCACACTAAGCAACGCTTGTATTATGGGTACCCTATAATGGACTGAGGTCGAATCCAGTTTATATTACTTCTATAGATATTAAACATGCATGACTTGGGTTGACAAACATTCGTGGTCATCACACAAAGATAGTCCCTAACAGGATTCGAACTCGGGGCCCTCTTCATGATAAGTTGTAAATTTCAAGTCGACGTCAAGTGGGAGAACTAGCGTCGTCATGACTTCCCCAAACACCCACTACTGGCTCTCCAGTAAGTCAAAATCTATATTTTTGTCGAACGAAAATGACGAAGTTTCACATATGTACTTGCGTACCTATACATACATCAATCGTGTGCGCACAGGCAGGTCTTCACTCCGTCTTTGACTTCAAGTTTGACACAGGTAAACAAGTGTTGGCATTGTTGGACTCGCTTTTATGTAAAATGTATCGTGTTGAGTCGTATGTAAACATGTTTTTGAAGAAACGACCCCGAGGGACTTCTGAATGTGCGTTTATGTACTTCAGCAAGGTTAAGGTTAACCGTGTTACCGTTTAAAGTGTATTTCGAAGCGCCAGTTGATGAGTGGGCCTCATAATGAGCCTAATGACTCAATCCATTGAAACCTAGCCTTATCTTAGTCGGATGGACTCACGGGACTCTTAGTAATATTTTACCGCGAATTACTTGTGTATAGGACAACTAAAAAAAAATACAGAGGCCGCAACTTTGGCTTCGTGATTATAAAACTTCAAAGATAATTTTGTTAGTTTTGGCGGTTAACTAATTTGCTTATCTAGACTACATTAGTGAGAATACAATTATCTCACGGTTAAAGAAGTTTCCCAGGCATATAGTGTGACACAAAAACGATCTATTTGTCTGGAATCCGTTAACTATGGCCTAACCGTTTCGTTTTATGGAATGTATATTTGATGTTACAAATTATTCCAGGTCTTCGCGTGAAGCAGCCACAAATAAATTACTATAGTAGATATATTGCCATCATGCCTACACTTCACATCCTGCAATATTCCCCTACATTTTACATAAACGCAATATATTAAATTCCATATGACCAAACGTCACGAAACGATGCACCAGCCTGTAATATGAATATATTACTCACACTCAGTGCAATTTACGGCTCGTATTAAAAACATCAATCATCCCATTTTATGTTCATATATACTATATAGTTTAGAAGGATAAGCAGTGATAAAAATAAATTGAAGCTCGATGTCTGAAACAAAAGTAATAAGGTAGTTTTAGGGTAAAACATGGCTTTTATCAGTTCGAGACGGATGAAGAGCCCGGAGCAATGCGAGGCTACCCTTATTTTAAACCAGCGCCCCCCCACCCGTCCCCCGCCTTCCATCTGCACTGCAAGTAGATAAAACGGGCTTATAGCACGACCGCCGCGGGGTACTAGATAGAAGGAACAAAGGTGCTCGGCCCTGACCCTGTAATAGTCTCCGGCCACGGCTGGCCTTAATTACAAGCAATTTTGTAGCTCTAGTTTGTTTTTTTTTCCATATTAAAGCGTGTTTTTGTCAACCAAATGACCAGAATATACCCATTTGGCATCACGACGAACTTCTCAGTAGTAAATGTTCGTAATTTTATGAGGGAATGTAGGTAATTCATATTAATCGCTGTGAACTATATTGCTGAAGCTTAGTGTGTGTTTGTGTAAGTGTGGTCCACCTCCATCTCGCTCACACCACAGCATTCGGCTATAAGAATGACAGTGAGAAAATGCTTTCTCGATGACGCTACGATTACGTTAAGAGTTCGTGTTAGGCACACTTATCTATAAAAACTAAAGACCGCTCGAGCTGCCTCAGCTACTAATTATATTGTAAACATAGCTCAACGAGTTTTATAAGTTAATTCGTTGAAAGGATTTTAATTGGTCGAGCCGAAGCATGTTTAGCTGGTGTTAACCAATCAAGACTGGAGAGGTGAGCTTAATGGTTATAGACGTTCAATTCCGAAATGGGAATTATGCGTAGGCTTTCCCTTTGAAGAGGTAACACATAAAAGCACTTCTCCAAGGGTCATAATCCCGTAATCAGCGTAGCGTGTCAACGCTCGAAATCGTCGACCTTGAGAGGTCTCTCAATCTACAACTATTTAGCGTCCCTCGCAGGGGAAATCAGCCCTGTATTCGCTTATCTCGCCTCATTAGGCGGTCAGATCTGATGGCGGCGTGAGGACAAGGGCACCGGATCCGCGAACTCCTAGGGGATTTGTGCCAACTGTCCTTTGAAACGGTTTATGTGGCATTAGTGAAGTTGTCGGCGAGTAATCCTCTTATGTTAAGGTCGATTATGGTAAAGCAAATTGAGATTTGCGAGTAGGTTACTGATAATCTAGATCGGAGATACAACACATTTATTTACTGGAATATATGACGGCCTGATTAGCGCAGTTGGTAGTGACTCTTCTTTCTATGCCGAGGATCCTGAGTTCGAATCCTAGTAGGGACAAACTTTGTGTGATCAGCACGAGTGATGTTTGTAAGTATTATATACTGGGTTCAGCCCCAGTCCCCTGTACGGTACCAATAATACAAGCATTGGTTAGTGTGGGACTGTTTTGTTGTTGTGTTCGTCTGGCGATGATTGATTATATAGATTATACATAGTACATGCAAATGCAAATTCTCTAAAAGAAAAGTGAGAAAAGTATACATACATTATTAAACAGAAACTTAGAAGTCTAGTTTAATATCTCAGAATTATTGTTCTTAGTGACTATAGAACAATAATTCATCAAGACTATAGTAAATATTTAAATTAAACGTAAAATGTATATTATTTCTTTCATTTCTAATAAGGATAAAGGATTCCGTTCCAATGGAGCTCTCATGCATCCAATTCAATTACCAAAGAAAATACCCGCGATGTTTGCAGCGAAAGTTCCACTTTCTTATTCAAATAACCCTTTGGCTGAGCGGGGAACAAAGCGGGCTATTCATTAAAATAATCCACTGCAAGTTGTACACTGGTGCATGGTTGTAATAATACCGCGGGTGGCGCCACCTACAGAGCTGCAGTGCAGACTAAGTTGCGCGTAGATTTCCTAATGTCAGGCTAATCGAAGAGTTCAATCAGCTATTACAGTTGATATCTGGCTTTAGTAAATAAATTGAGTAACAAGCATGTAAGTACTTAAGTATGGAGATAGGTAAAAATAGTAGTTAGTAGGTTTAAGTAGTACCTAGTTAGATTCAAATAACTTTGGATACATGCAAAGATGGATAGAAAGATCATACCATTTTTTTTTTATATTTACCTATTTTTTTTTCCACTGCACCTAGCATAGCTTTTCAATTGCCGTCTGCCAAAATCAAATATTTTATATAAAAATTGTAGTTTAATGTTATCATTACATTAAACACTTTTTCATTTAAGTTTCTAATTCGAACTACCTAAATATAAATATTAAAATGACTTACGAATGTATTTAATCTATTCATAATTTTTTACTATACCATACCATATCTACTCATCATCTGGCAACATTAACTCTTATTTATATAATTTCTAAGCTTTATTTTTGTAATTCTAAAAGTTTGATTATTCCTACTATATGAAGTGGAACTTATCTATCAAAGTTGTTTAGTTATCAGCCATCCAGCTTGTTGGAAGTTTCTCAGAATACAACACAATTAGTAATAAAATCAGATTTACTGCAAACTACACAGGAAACTATAAAATGTTTAAAATACTATATAACTGTGAGAGGAGACAGATAATTATATTCTATTGGTAGATAATAATATATTACATTAATTAACTGATAAAACTTATTATGGCTGTTCGCAAATGTTTGTGATGTTTAAGTACAAGTACATCAAAAGCGTTCCTGCGCATGAATTAAGGGTTTGTAGAAATGCACATTAACTATTCATTTTAAATTTTATTTCAATTGTACTATCAGAGTAAGTAATTATATAATACCGGGTAATATAGGATGTAAGTGAGTTCTTAGAATCAGCACATGATTCTGGACTCCTGGGATTTTACAGTGTTTTTAAATTGATTTTAGTATGAAATCATAATAGAAGTCCATCTCAACGTCATTTTAAATAAAATAACATACATACTAATTTAGACCTAAAACTGCAATGTCAATTAAAACTCGATACGATCGAGCGCGCTCGTCATTGGCACGAGTGGGGTATCGCACGGAGCTTTGTGTTGTGATCGCGTTGTTAACATTACATTGCGCGCTCAAAAATTACAATATTCGTAACCCATTATTTTCGACAACTTTTATTATTATATATTATAGGCACTAAGTGTGGCCTTAAGTCAAAGTTTTCGTTACCATGCCCTTACACACTGTATAGTTCTATAACAAAACAGGTAAATAAAAGTATAGCATAAAAGCAATCATAATGGAAATCCAACCGAGACTTCTTGATCGTTAAATCATAATGATGTCTCGAATTTATTGGCTCCATTTTGTAGATTTACTGCACGTTATAGGTTTACCGTGATATATTATACCATACTCGTAAATATTTAGTCTCAATATCTAATATATTCTGTGCGGTGCAGAAGTAGTGATAGGCAAGTTCAGTAACGATGATTGTAGGTTCAAGCCCCAGCTCTGGGATATCTGAATTATATGTGTGAATCTCTATTTTAACCATGATTCTCACTTTCAAATCGGCGAAGAAAAAAATCGTGGGGAGCACTTCGAAAGACGTGTGAAGTCAGCCAACCCGCATTATACCAGTGTGGTGGACTATGGCCTAATCCCCCTCGCATTCATGGGAGGCCCGTGCCCAACAGTGGCACATTAAAAGGGCTGGTATTATTATAATCTTCTACACTATTTCCATATATTATATCTATGAAACATTAGCGCTAGAACGTTTGCTCAAGTTGCGTGCAAAACGCATTAAATGAAACGATGGAGTAACTGCGAAACCACTTGCTCAAAAAGCGAGTACAATACCCGCTAGGTTTTTTAGTTACCCATGGACACAGTGGCGGCGCAAGGAGTGGGCGACCTGGGACACCGCGTCCTACCGGTCCAAGGGGCTTGGCGTCTCGAAGGTGTACCTACCTATGCAGCTACCATAAAAAGCTGTGATGCGAGTACAAATGTTACTCATCTTAAAACTATAAATCCCAACAGCCGGCAAGTATCAGGAGATACTGACCTATCACATATTTCGAGATGTAATGTTTTATTCTACTCTCACCCGAAAGTCAAGTATACCCCGGAATTTATAGGCGTTTGATAAGGTATAGAATGTCTTTAAATTCGGTGGCAGGTGTGTGTTTTTTTATTCCCCAAAAAGTGTATAATTCATCCACTTGCGCCACCAAATGGCCTCGCAAAAAATTGTGATACCCACATTATATCGATATATCATATTTCCCAGTTGACTCACACATATTTTGTCAAATACCTTTAGAATAGGATATCTTTAATTGTTTTGAGTTTAAAATTGAAGCTTCGTCTTATCACCAAGACTAATTTGATGATCGTTTCTTTAAACATGAAAAAAAAACACTTATTAAAAGAGTAGATGAAATTGAAAATCGTTTTTAAATAATAACTATCCACTCCAATAATTGTCTCTATCAGTGGAGCGATAAGCCACAAAATTGGTTGAGCTGACTTCACCGCTTGAACGTTCGAGTGGAAATCAGCGTTACGACTAAGTACCTCCTCGGAAACTTGGGCGAGAAAGTTCCGGGGGAGTAATTGTGAAAGTGAGGGGAGGAATGCAAACATCCCCACCGCTCCACGGCTCCATATGCTACCTCTGCACTAATGTGACTATATTTGCCGGTTTAAAGTTATAAATATTGTAATACTTGTTCCTTGGCATTTTTTTGAGTCTGGAGCGAGAAAATTTGGCTATTGGAATATAAATACGCCAATAAACAGTGTATTAAGTATATGTCGCAGCCAGATCGTAGAATCCGCTGTTTTACAAAACGGCTATGCACACTCTGTTAAGGCTGGAGAACGTTTAGTTGCATTGTTATACAGCACTTTATACTGGAGGCATCGAGTAGATCGTCCAGGTCTGCATGACTGCTAAGTCAAAAATATAAGGTCTACTAATTAGGTATTGGGTTCAAATCTGCCTGGGTTACTCAAAAAAACATTTATACGATTTCATATAAATCATAATTTAGTTTGCGGTTGTAGGTATTAAAATTCTTGCAGAATTACCACGCTAAGTGGATAAATTGATATATAAAATGTACCTGTCAGTGTATTAATTAATCACAGTCACAGCTACAAAGTGTCCTCCTCTCATTGTGTAGATATGCAATTAAGTATCCCAAACAAACACGCTAAACGTCGTGGGCCTAACAATACGCGTACAAATAAAAAATGTGCACAAGATCATTGGGTCATCGCCCCTTAAGCATCATTTTAGTGTTGCCATGACTCATTCTAATGCAGTTTTGAATTTATTCTTAGAAAATAAGAAATAGAACTGTGAGTCACACGCCTTTAGCCAAGGACTTCGGTGGTGCGAGCGCGAATCCAAGGCATTTAACGCCCGAGACGCGCCGCCGCGACGCGCGTTATTTTCGACGCGAAATAGATCCGCTTACGAAATAGGAACGTCTCTTGCCTACGAAAAAACTATGACGTAAGCCAGTGCTGAAAATCGGCGAGTTTATATTGAGTTTAGAAACAACGATGGCAGCATTATCCGAGTTCTCATGGTAACTCCGGATCCAAAAATAGTGCACGATCAACACGAAAAATGCGATTCACAACTGAGGTTAACTGGTGTCCAAAATTAAACCGCTTATTCTATTATCTAAGGGTCAATTTGGCGTAGCATGGTTGTTATGTAACAAATTGTAAAGGATATCCGAATTCTGTGTGCACCGGAGCGAGCCGTGGTCCGATGTGCGATTAAGCGTGAATGTCAGGACGAAACCCATGCGTTGCAACCGCTCCGAGACATTTGTGCAAACACACCGGGGCGGTCACACACACATAGTCGTATGCCTAGGTATTTAACACGATTTACGACTGCAGACTAGACGAGAAAATTAATAATTAGGATGCAATTGTCAATTTTCTAAAGACAGAAGAGGGAATTGAACTTTTTCAATATTAAATATGTTATAAAATATATCTGCCCTGACGGACGTTGTTCCACCAAATTTCCATGGAAAATACACTTCCGGACTAAAAACCTTATGTGGACTATATCGAACATCGATAAAAAAAACCCAAATCGATCAAGTCGTTCTCAAGTGTTGTGCTTACTAACGATCAACATATTTATTTTATTTATATGGGCGATAGATATTACAAAGCAATATCTGTTTCTCTTTTTAATGATGACGTAAATAACACGAAAAGCAGTGTAATCAATATAAAATATTTCGTAGATGATAATGAAATCTCTAGACTAGACCTTTTCTGTTGATTGCAACAACATGCAAATAAAGCAGGCGTGGCTTGAGGCGTTAAGAACCCATGACTTGTTGATGCTCAGGAAACAGCTAACCCTTTTTTGATCAGGACATACAAACAACAGTCTTAATTAAAATAAAATACAATTTTTCTTGAGTCACGATATAACTTCAAGTATTTTCGGTGTTGGCCATTGACCCTATCTTTGATCGTGTATCGGCTGTTATGCTAATTTAGTAGTCAGTTTTCCATTTGTGTAAAGTTATTTTATTACTTAGTTCAGTGATTTTGTCTCCAATTAGTGTAGATTATCCCCGAATCAAGTAGGTATGCTTAGTAATATGCTTAGTATTTATATATATTAAACGAAAATTTTGTTTTAGTCTTCATTATTACGTTCAAATTGGTATATACCACAGAGACACGTCGTACGCCACGCAATGGATTGCGCTAAAATAAGCTTCTCTATAAACAACTGATAGTCAGTCACGCATACTTTTAGCATGGGATGCCACTGTCTCTGCAACTGTGCCACATAGCGTACTGCTGCACTTTCAATCACTGACTGTAGCATAACCCTAAGGATTGTTCCCGATTATGACAGGTGTCAGTTTTGTTTGTACTGTTTTGAGTGTTCCAAATTTGAATTTGTTGTGGTCTTCTGTTACGAATTGGGACGCGGAGGGTAAAGAAAAACAAAGACAGTCTGAACACAGTTCCGCGCACTATGCAGGATTGTCACTGTTATCACCATCAAAAGCCAGGTTGTGTTGTAGATTATAATACCTACTGTTATATGGTTATATCAGATTTACGTTCTGCTCACAATAAATTGCCCTCTCCCCCTTCCGACGTAACGTAATTAACTCTTACAACTGGTAATTACTCTATAAACATATAAAATCGCAATGTCTGCTCGCAACTTGGAAAATTACGATTGAAGCGATTCCCAGGATAACTACCAAAGTTGTCAGCTAATCCTGTTAGCACGTGGGAACGTAAACACATCACACTCATTTTCCGCTACATCTGCGCGACGGTAATTTGATACTCGAATGGTTTCCCAATACTTTGATGTACTCGTTTCGCTGTTGAAATTTTATGTCACCGCTTACATATGATCCTTCATGTCTTGCTTTCGCACGCGATATGTTATATTTATTTACGGTATTATAATAACGTTATGTTATATGACTTTATATGCCTAAAGACTAGTCAACTTTATGTACTTATATGAGCTCGTTTGTGAATGGGCACAAAAATAGAACCATCTGAAATATCGATATTTTGTTGTTGCTTTCATAACGCTGACGTCAGAGTAAAAACTCTTACGATACCTATTTCTCTTTTTAACCGACTACAAAAAGGAGGAGTTTCTCAATTCGGTTGTATTTTTTTTTAAGTTATCTACAAAGTTTTGCCCAAGCCAGGAAGATAAACATCCGCTTGCTAAGCGACCCGTTGATGACCGCAGCCACCAATTGCCACCATTTCCCTTTAAATTATATCCTGGCGAAAAGAACACAGCTTTATAGACTTAGCTAAGAGTTAATTACGTTCAAGTAATATCTAGAAAGGGAACCGAGCTAGATTCCTACTTTTTCGTTTTGTCCCAGATTTATATGGACACCATTAATAATTAAATGTAGATTTACAGGGATGTTGAGGACCGGTTGAACCCAGTATATAATACTTATATAGATATTAAACATCCATGACTCAGGCACATTCATGTTCACCATACAAAGTTTGTCCCTACCAGGATTCGAACCCGGGACCCCCAGCGCCGAAGGCAGGGTTACGACCAACTAAGCTAATTAGGTCGTCCTTGGTTTGAATTTTATAGCAATTATTTTACCTATATTTATTTAAGAATTTTGTGTTTTTTTTTTTCTCTTGTATCCAAGTTTATTTCCGTAAATACCACTCATATAAAACCAGAAGATTGTTTTGTAAGAGAGGAGTCGTCTGTTACAAGTACTTTTATACTTAAAGTAAGGATCCAACCTTTGCTTTATACTGTACTGTCTATAGTTAAAGAAGTTTATTAAAACAAGACCAACAAAACGTTTGTTATCATATTACTTTTTCAATTGTAGTTACTCGAAAATTCCGTGACTCAACCGTGCCCCACATCAAATTGACACATTACCGTCCAATTGAATAAAACAAACATTTAGTTTACTTTAATTGCAGGTGGTGGGGGTGCTGCGTGTGACCTGGTCACGGGATCTGGGTCAGCCCCTCCCCAGCCAAGCGGCGCCTGCCACAGCTTCTGCCAGTACGTGGCACGATTTAACGTCGCTCCCGAATACAATATAAAGGGCAAATGTATAACTTTTTTGGTCCATTTGTGTAACCGAAATGGAAGACCCAAATTACTTTACAAGCAGACTTATAGCTAGAATACACGTAACGAGTAAAATGGCGAGACAGTGCTCTCAGCCGAGTAAATAAGGTTTATACTTACCGAGCACTGTTAACACCATACCGAGTGCTCGGCCAAGAGTATTGCTCGCCATTATTAATATTCACTCATCTTTATTATTTATGTTTGACAAGAGGTGTAGGGAACGACAATAACAGTGTGACTTCAATTATCATCATCAACCGCTGTTAAGCAAAAGTCACACTTCTCCTAGACGCTTCAAAGAATATGTCGAAAGACCTAAATTATAGTAGAGTAGATAATAAATACCACTCAACCGCCAATGAAGGACGACTCAGTCAGAAATTATTATCTTCTCTACTTACGAAGTAAGTTACAAATTCTCATATCCCTCTCCCTCTCTCCATGCACAGGGTTTCTGTGACTCACATTTGCTTTATCGAAACTTTATAATGTTACCTGTGCTCGATCCATATATTTCATTATCGCTTAGATATTTGTTATAACAAATATCTAAATCTAAATGAAGGTAATCTATAGATTACCTTCATTTACGTGATACTGAAGACCTGAACCGGCTGTCAAAAATCAGTAGACATTCACGTCAAATACATGCAAACGTCAAACCAAATAACCAAGTCAATTGATCAATGAACCGAGTGAGTGATACTTTCATTCATATTACAATTATTCCATTGCGTTTCAACACAGTGCCACCCCTAATTCTGACTTTAATAAAGCGTCTCTACCGACGGTTATATTGTTCAAACGAATTGAATCGGCCATTTGTCCCGTGAGATTCAGTTTATCGGTCGTCACAGTAATTGAAGGGCCGTTAAGACTGTCGCTGATCGTAGTCAATCAAGCGATAAGACGCTCGCCGCTCCGACCGACGACTTTACTGCTGTCACTAACACAAACCTTAGCTGATTATTTTGTCTTCGTTATTTAAAATCGTGTTACTCTTCATATTGGAAAGTATAGATTACGTAATTGTACTATTTCGCATAAAAAAATACAGTAAGTCAAGTGCAAGCTAACTGTATACTTTATAGTCTACCGTATTTAGACATGTTGTATGGAGAATTGAAAAGCGCCTCTAGCGGACGGTATTTAAAACATTAAATTCTCCATGCACAATGTCTAAATACGGTAGACTATAAAGTATACGGTTAGCTTATGAATGATCTCGCACTTGACGGACGGCAATCACAAAGAAACAAGACCTATAACTTACCAATAAACTTTAGATTAAAATGTACTTTTAATTGCCGCAGAAAACTCCAGCCAACTGTAAAGCTCTCGTAAAAAACAAAAAAGTTACATACACATATATCATTGCTAAATTGCCCAGTCAACAGATTTATGTTATCAGGTAGCAATTCGAATCTTTATTTTTATGTATCTAGTAAAAGATTTGGCGTGAAGAAATCTAAATTGCTGTATCGCTTAACTTGCATCTGGAATACCATCTGTATCTTCCCACGACCGATCATGTTGAAAGCAGATAAATAAGGTTCGGGACGGGTGAATATTGGGTGATGACCTACAATACGAGCATTTGTTTTAAATCATCCACGCATCAGTGGAACGCCTCTCCCCTGCAGGCGCGCTGCACCCGAAATAGCGTTCGTGCGTCTCCGGCCGCGGTCGCGCTAGATCGTTTATCTTTTTCAATCCGCTGTAATACAAACAAAAAGGTCAGAAGCCGACGACCTAGTTTCCGAGCGGCGAAACCAAAGGTCACCCAGACATCGGTCCGGGAAGCGCACGATAACGTTGGCAAGGCTGAGCGATGCACGCCAATGTTTGCACCTACTTTGCACGTGTTATGCAATGATATGAATCGATTCTACTCGGTTTGAGCACGCGATCCGATAACAAGAAATCGTTGGTGGATCCACAAAGATCCGTTAGGCGTATTACGGATTCTAAATGCTGGGATCTTGTTATTTGGAAGCAGTTATGAATTCACGTAAAACTTAATACCAAAGTCAAGTCAAATTCAATCATTTGTTTATTATAGGCCTACAAATGACACTTTGACTTACAAATTGGCACTTATGTGGCACTTACAAATTGTCATTAACATTTTTTTTTCGTATCTCAATGACTGGATTGAAATGCGATCTCAACTGAGAAGATCCGACGATAAACTCAGCGGACTTGTCTTTTTTTTTAATTCTTTTTTAATAACCATGTTTATTAAAAAAAAAATAAGCTAGTGTGTTGCCATGCGAGGCGCAGTGTACTACCAAAGTATGTGTACTTAATGTTTTAATTTTTAAGTTGTTTTTATGTGATTACATTAGATAGGAATGTTGTTTATGCATTGTTTACTTTTCTAACATCAAAAGTGTTTCTTTGTGACACTTACGCAGAGAAAGTTTGTTCATAAAATATTATGGATGAGTAGCGCAATTCACTTTCAATTGTGATAACCTCAATGGCCATAAGTTTAATGACAATTTCATTACATACATAATGATGTTTGTTTACTTGATTTACGAGCGAATAGTAGCTTTTACGAGTGCCCCCAATATTAGATTTATATCACCAATCAGAGACTAATCAGCAAATAATATTCTCAAATATTTTGTATGTAATAAAATATCTTCAATAACACTAAACTAAGAAAGGTACATTAATTTTGGAGCAATACTAATTATAATTATGCATACCTTCTAAGCTCAAAGACAGATTGCTAATGCAAGAAACATGTCAATATACAAACTTAGTAATGGCAATGAGAACTTTCTTGAAAACTAAAAACATACATTATAAACATTTTTATAATTACAATGCCACAGCACAGGGCATTGATTATAAAAATCTTTACACACATTTTTTACTATTATATCACGACAATAAATTGTCAACTCTAGATTGACCGCCAATTTGGAAAGCTGTAATAAATAAAATATACGAAGTTCCAATAGATGTATAATACTTTTCCAAAATTGTTGTCAAAGCCAAGTAGCATTCGCATGGAAGGGGTTGCTACAAATATGTTTAATTAAGCTTTAAAATATTCAGTGATCTGTTTGAATGACCACCCAACGTTGTAAAGTTAAATTGTTTGTTCAGCGTTGACCTCGACATGATTCTCTTCCCACTTTTATGTCCGATCGTCGTCGGAAGGTCGGGCGGACCTTGGATTTATATCTTTTAGCTGAAAACGTCATTTACCCACTTGACCTATCAGTATTAACACAGCATGAGTAGAGCTCTTTATATTATGGTATAACTAAATTCAATTAATAATTTCGTTTACATCTATTATAAATTAGATTTCTATACTACATACTACACTTTACGCCAATACTACACATTGTATAAAACTTTTCTTTTTATCGGGATTATTTTATGTTTTTACTGGGAATTAATTTTAATGTTTAAATCACGTTTTTGAGTACTCACCTATATTTGTTTTATTTTCGCAGAATATTGTAATCATTAACCTACCTAATTAATAGTAAAAAATATAATCAAATTTTTTTAAATGGATTTTTTTTGTAAGTTGCTGAGGTACTTTATGTATTTATGATTATTTATACCAATTTTTGTGACCATTTTCATGTTGTTGTCGGTGGGACCTGAATTATGTAGGCATTTGGCCTTTGTTACTCTTTATTATTAAAAGTGCTATTGTATTTTACATCCATCCCGCCTTTCGGTCATCTTGTAGGTGCCTTACATAGAATTTTGGTTTAGCGTTATATTCTGTCATGGTCTGGACAAAGTTGAGCTAATGAACGTAACATAAGAGGCGTATTTGGCTCAAAAACCTGTGGGTTTTACTATATCCAATGCGGAACTGATAATTAAAGAACATTTATATATATGTATATAAGAACGACTCCGTTACACTATAGTTTACCACGTAATGTTGTGTTATATCTTTGAATAAATTATTTATCTTGTTTGCACTCCTATTGTTCAATGACAGGTTGATTGAGATCAGCCTGACAGTTTGTTTGTCGCGAGAATATGTAATTGGATTATGTTTAATTGTGTATTTGTTTTTGTTGTCTGCAATGTTTAATATGAACTTGACGCATTATTGTTGCAACGACTCAATTTGCAATTCAATTTTTTTACTGACATGTTATCAACTTGTTAAAGGGAGTCAATTTTGTTTGGATATGCTTTGGGTAGGATGGAGTGCACCAACCATGGTTCAATTTAACTACTGTCAAATCTTTAGAGAATCTGACAGAATTTATAGATATGTATTGGTTGCAATTATTTAATTAACTTATGGTTTTATTCAATTAATCATTGCGTCATTGGGAATTAATGACGTATATATTTTTAATACCTATTGAATTTGATGGTTGTAGGTACTTTAGAAAATTACATGTATGTGAATGCGAAAGAAATACGAAAACAAGTGAGGTGTTACTTTTGCTGACCGGATGAGGAATAGTGAGACATTGTGTATGAGATAAACAAGGACGATACGGTAAATAATTGAAAAAAATAAAATTTTAACAAAAAAACCATCTTCAAAATACTAAAAAGCAAAAACGGATCTAATCTTAAATCTACCTTGTACACTAACTACAGAAGATATTTAACGAATGTGAAGTTGGTGTCAATTGGGACCAATCTGGAAGTATATCCTTTCAAATAAAAAAAAAAGATTTTTCCAAATCGGTTCATAAATACCGGAGTTCTAAGGTAAACAAACATAAAAAAACCTCCTTTTTGAAGTCGGTCAAACATGTGTGCTAAGATGGTTGAGCCGTGTGCAGATGATGGATGGAACACGACTGACATAATAAATATACCAAGCGAACGTGGGTTGAAATGTCCCAAGGGGGTGCCGAAGGAGAACCTTCCAAGACCAGATTAATGGTCTTTTCCCGAAAGGTCAAGTTCATTGTACCTTTAAGGAAGCGTATGGAAAGATTTTAAAATGTGTCTGAAGAGATAGCTGTGTTGAAATAAAACTAATTTTACGGATTTTATCGCGTTTATTTTATGTTTATTACGTTCCCGACGTTTCGGCTTGCCTAAAATTAGTTTTATTTCAATGTGTAGTATTCGCGTAAATATAAGAAAGCTGTGTGCTAGGATCGTAGCATATATGGCAATATGTGGTCTTTGCATACCTTCATCGGATCCCGGATATACTCGTATGTAGGCATATACGTTGGAGACAGACACTAAATTGATTAAAGAATCTTTTTCTCTATGACCGCACTAACGAATCTGACTGATCATCGTTATTTTTTTACATAACATAGCCAGGTCGTTAGTGAGTATTATATAGGCCATTAAGAGCTCTGATCTAATTTTTTACACCTGCCAGGTACAATGAGACCACACAGTTCATCCGATCTTAATGTTCTCCACGTGTAAATCCGACAAAGAGTTCATTAGCACAAGTCAAAGCGACGATGGTGACCATAAAAATCACGTAGTGCTTGACTCATGTTTATTCGTTACGCACAAAATTACACGTTGTGCCTATAAATTTTGAGTGGACACATAAATTTCGAGTAGAAATACCACGCCCTAGGCAGATGATTTTTTTTTAAAGCAATCATAACAATTGAACCTAGATGTGGTAGGTATACACGAATACATTATGGATGTGGTATTTTAAAATTACTTATCCCATTCTTAAAACTGCTGACAATTTTTCTCTCGAACTAATGACAGTAGTATCTTAATGCTCACTTTTGACAAATTTCAATTACCATATTCTTTCGTTTTAGCAACGAAGTGTAATTAGGTCTTTGATTTGAAGCGCTATATATATTTGACACGACATTTTCTTATATTCATGTGACATCCATTATTTTATTTATAACGTGTATTTATTGAATGTGTTATTGCTATTAATTACTTGACATTGGCAAATACCCGCTAAGTCGTGGGTGAGGCCATATTCATATCCATTTTATTTCATCGCATTTCATTTCGTTAAGAAAGAAAAGAAGAAGAAGTGTAATTATAAGCTCTACTTGTGCAACAATAAGTACCATTATTTAGATAAATAATTTAGTAATAACCCGCATACAGAGCGTTTTTTTGCGAAAATCTTTATCCTAAAAACTATGTTTACACTATTGAATATTTTCTACAACGTAATCACAGATGCTTATCTGTTAAAAGCGCATTGTAGCACGAAAGTAAATGGAATTTCCCGCGCTAGCGCTTCGTAGAGACCCGCGCGGTCAATATGCAAATAATCTTTTTTCCATCCAGTAAATCTACAAAATCGTGCCTCCGCCGCTTAGATAATGAATATAGATAAACTGGGTACGTGAGCGAGCGGCTAATTAATCACACCTGGGTACGAACCGCCCGCGGCCATTTCCTTAATTAAAATACTACTCCATGTTTGTGAAATAGTAATTCGCTAATTTGTTGATGCGACATATACTATTTAAGAAATCGAATATCACGTTATTACTTATGTGTAATTTGAGTTTATGGCATACCATCCACGGTTAAATGTAACTGAAAAAGTGGCAGATTTTTTTTTAATATGCACATATTTGAACGTATTTGATCACGATCTTACCTTCCTAAGTGACGATGTGATCTACGATATATTTTTAATAGTCTGAATATGGTGAAAAAATTGGTAAATTCCGGGCACGACAGCCTGTCGGGTCAGCCCCCCGATTCATAGCCTTACGACAAGTCTTGTATCGACGTCGTATCGAATCTTTGATTCGCTTTTAAAGATCGTCGTTGCAACGAGAACATTTCTAATCGAATTGATTTGGTTACTTGTCGTCTGAATCGACCTAAGGGCTAAGTCTCTACTTCTGTGGTATATTATAGAAGCTCTACATAATATTAATACATCTTATCATTATGTTTTAATTCTGATATTCTCACCTGTCTGCTACCGGGGTGAACCCGGCATTTCTCTTAGCCCCCGTTATATTCTCCACTTTGCACACTGCACTGCACACCAGTTACAACTAACACTATACTTTATTCAATTGACATAACATTCATATTTGATAAAATATTTTTTCTTGAATTTCGATGGAACTGAGTTCCTTTGCGTTGATTGAACTTAGACCTGAAACAAAAGGAGAACACATTATATAGATTCAATTTTTAAAAAATCTCTCGTCACGGTTCGATTAATCATGTTTCATTGGATTAATCAGAAATAAAAAATATATATGTGTATAAACCTCATTAATTCCGTGCAATTCAATTAAAACCCCGTCGTTAAATTTCATAAATTCATAAAGGGTCTATTTCGATCTCTCTCCGCGAGTCATTGGAAGTGAAGACGGTTCAAAAACAATAGGCGCGAACGCGGCCCGATACCAACTCCACTGACAATAGCGAATAAGTCTTTCGCAACGGTCAACAGATCCAAACTAATAATTCGTACCCTTGCCCTTGAGTAAGAAATGCACGGTCATTACGAACTGCGAGCTCGGTTATCGAATGCAATCTCCCGAAACATGCCGCTGTGCGAAAATGAACTTTAGTCACTGCGAAGTCGAGCTGAAATCCGCTAAGCAGGCAGCCGTGGACCTGCAGTTGGACGTCAAGTGGATACACCGATGCAATGAGTTAGCTAGACTGTCTGAATGTCAAACCAATGACCGGCAGTGGCTGCTGCACCGGCGTCGCAATAAAAAAATAATTCGTTCGCGTCTGTGTAAATAAGATGGTGGCGCGAATTGAGAATCCAATTGAAGTGGATTCAGGAGAGATTTCTGAAACAGCAATACAACGCCTTTGTTTCAGTATCGGAACGCTTGGGAAACGGCCAGAAAAAGAAAAGCGCCGAATTCCAATAAGTATATTGTTGGCGTCGATGAATCTATTTACGCTAGAATACCATATAGTACAAACATTATCTAGACTAAAACTCACTGCTATTTAAGATCACATATTTAACTTAATAATGCGATAATAATTATATAAACACACATTTCTATAATAACCCGCAAACCACTGGTGGTAAGCTTCGGCCCTGGCTAGTCACCATCCACTGAACAAAGCCATGTCGCCAAGCGGCCTAGCCGTGTTCCGGCATGATGTTGGGTGTTGCCATTCATGGATGGCGGGTCAGATCAGCTGCGCTGCATGTGCCTAGTGAATGTAGCGTCTCGATCTACTGCCGCCTTCCTACCTAGGCAAGTATGCTCCATCGTAGATCTCATCATCACTTACCATCAGGTGAGATCGAGATCAAATACTTGCCTATAATGTAATAAAAAAAAAAACAATAAATGCGGTTCTTATTCAATTAAGTCATACAATTTAATGAATCTAAATATGTTTTATAATACTGATGCCTAATAGAGTTAATTTGCGTATAGGAATACCATAGACGATAAATGTTTGAAGCGCCTCGCTAATAAACCTATATAAAAAGTATTATAAAAACACATTGTACCAAGTTGTGGGTGATCAATCACCAGAACTTTCAAGTTTATTAACGACATTTCCGAATATGATTGATGATTTTTACCCATCTCCGCAACACACCCACAAAGGTTTTGAAGCTTGGGTGTCTGTTGGTCCATGTATCATAAGGGGAAATACTATAGAGAATAACATTATTATATGGTACCAGATAAAAATCTTAATAACCTAATAAGAAACAGTATTAAAAATAGGGGTGTTTTACGGTTAAAATTTCAATCTAGCTTTATTTAATTTACATATAAAAATCTTTTCCATGTCTAAATGAAAACCCACAGATCTTTATAATGGTGGTTTCATGGAAGCTTATTCAAAGCCCACCGTGTACATAGGCATAGTAATAATTACCTCTGATTAAAAAATCTCAATATAAATCAGTAATCCATTCCTTAATTATAGTCAAGCGAAACTTTGAAACAAAAAAAAAATTTCGTAACTCCTCCCAACCACGCACTACGATACACCGTAGGTAGATAAGATTTATTGGTAGCGAGTATTCATGTTTATTTCATACAGAACGCTCGTTTAGTATGTAAATATTTATATGCATTGTACTCAGAAGCGGTAATAGTAATAGTACGCAATGAAAATGCCTAGATCTCCCTGAGTAGATTGGTGGAGGTTGGGCGTCTATGCGCCGAATGTTGCGAAGGTCGGCCATTGGGACGCGATGGCGGGCGAGCCATTGAACTATGATATACAACCGGAAGACGGGGGCCGATGACTGATGAACGCTAATACACGAATAGTAGGGCTGTGGCTACTAGAAAATCGTATACAAACGTTACGTAAGTATGGAATAAGAATGAGTTCCGCAATATAATGCCAACAGCTCTATATACAAAAACGGTGAACAACAAAGTGTGTGATAGCGAAACGAACCTTGCGGTCTTTGTGTTTAATATCAAATACTTTCAACCCTATCAACTTATAAAATTTGGAGAAAATATATTCCTTGCGTACCCTAAAGGTGCACTAAGAAGAGATTTTTAGAAATCCAGTTTATTTATTAGGATTAAATGAGGGTTCAAAGATAAGAAGATTTTTTTTGACGAACGAATGGGCACATTACTAGCATTGTAAATAATTATAGCAGCTTACAGAGACTACTAGAGATATTAAGAACATAAAAACTGAACCTAATTAGACAGCATAAGCGTCACATTTTAATATTCTAATCATGGCCTCGTGATGACCTTATAACCTCAATCCTTCACTCCGCAACTCATCCGTCAAAACAAGAAGATATGGAGCTGCGGCCATAAATTCCAGCTCAGATTGTTTATGGGCAATAAATCTATTTTTTTTAAATCTCTCACCCATTTCTTGTGAACGAGAACATCGATGCGTCGTTTATCGGTACAAATTGAGTCGTATCCCCGCTGATCGTACAAAAACATCGCATTCCGAACCCTTTAAGAGCGTTGACCGAAAGATTTATATATTATACTTAATTCCAGATTATACGATTCGATAAAAATTAAACTAACCTACCTTTCAGTCGAGATCAGATTGAGCTTAATAAATTATCAATGTCATGCCGCTGAATACCTACTCAGAGTGGTAATACTCGTGTGGCACTTTTTTCCGCAATCAACTATGGTTTAGAATTTAAATTGTAATTCGGTAATAGCTGGGTTAAATGACGTCACCATACCGGTAAACCCTGGCAGAGGCTGCGCACGATCGTCTTTGTCGACAGCTCGCCTACGCTGGTCTAGCTCTGTTTACTTAATATATTATAATCTGCACTTACTAACATTATCTTTAAGTGTCTTATTTATAACAACTTATGACCGTGACTTCGTCCGCGTCTTTAAGTTGTTGAAATGACAAATACCATTATGGATGTACTCAAAAGCCCCCGTCTGCCCCTGCCTATTATTTTCAGAACGGCACAGAGTCAAAACACGAACTAAATATACCTACAACGAAACGAGAATCAATGAAAAACAATCTGAAACAATACAACATATACATAAAATTAGTTGCAATAGGTCAGTGAGTTATTTTTTTGGTTTCGTACTTCCAACACGGTACCCACCGTGTTGGAAGCATGAAACGAAAAAACTGGCGTATGCATTTATTATTTACGGGAGGGGTGTAAGTCAAATTGTCAATTACAAAGCAGAATCACGTTTCGTTGCTCGGCAGCGGCTGCTTGACGCAATACATTGTCTCAAGTATCAATATACCCAAACTCAACCTTGACAGTAACTTGAGGGCGTCAAAAATTTTGTTTTTTTTTATTTGAAACTTGTTTTGGATATACCTACATAATGCTGTCTCGCAATGCTGGTCTTTGAAAGGAATATATTAGTTTGCGGTCGATGGCTCCGCCAGAGTCGCGCCTTCACCGTGTTTAGGTACCTACGAATTAAAGGGGCTTACTCTCGTTCTACCGAATTTTGGACAAATATTTAAATTCAGTCTCTCTTAGCCACGAAAAATCTGTGGAAAATCTCGTCCGTTATTTAGTATACGCTGAAGCCTTCTGAAATTATCGATACTATATATACTACCCACAAAGAGTTGCACCTACTTTAGTATTCATTAAATATATTATACTATAAAATATTAGACCCTTTAGCCGACTTATTTTTCAATACTAATGTAAAGCATGGAGGCCGGGTTCGAGGAAACATCTACCAGATCTCCGAATTGTTTTAGGTGCCTGCCTACTAATCTAATTTACAAACACGGGGATGTGGCTTACATAAACTGGAAATTATCTAGCTTTATGAATCAAATTACTTGGAAAATAGATCACAATTAGACAATTAGTAATTTACAGCAATACTTTCCGTATATTGACCTATCAAAATAAGTAAACAATCTACGAAGCAGTGATTAAAATACATTGTTATCAATTATTATTTATAACTAAACTCAAAATAACAATTTCGCAACATCTTTTACTTCAAAACCTCAAAATATTGTTCAATTGAATTAAAATTCATGAATTCCTTTCTAGGAAGTTGTCAAACTCCTCTCAATCTCAACTTTATTGGGGACTTTATTTCATCGCATGTAACACTTGGCACAGATTGCAAAGAGCTGACAAATATGCAATTTTATTATGTACTAGCTGTTGCCCGCGACTTCGACCGCGTGGTATTTAACAAAGACACAACCGTTGGCACATTCTGAGCCCGCGGGACACATTGCTGCAGGTTGTTGCTTTCAAACTTAATCAGGCGCAGCGCTGCAACATTGGTTTTATTTTTTTTTCGTGAGAGCCTATTTTTTTTCTTACATAAAAGTAGCCTAAGTTATTCCTTGTTACATCAGCTATTTTTCAGTGAAAGTCCCGTAAAAATCGGTCCAGCCATTTCAGAGATTAGCCGGAACAAATAGACAGACAGACAAAAAATTTAAAAAAGGTTGTTTTGGTATAGGTACCGTGTATACATCCAAATGCATTTACTAAAAAGCGGTTATTTTAATATTACAAACCGACACTCCAATTTTATTTATATGTATAGATTTGTACGAGTAGGGCGCCGGTCTGATCTACCGCGGTATCCTTTGTATTATTTTATTATTTACAATAATACAACGTTTGTATAACAGTCCAATCCCATTTCGAGGGGATCTAAGACAATTAAATATTTTAATTATTTATCTTTCCGTTCTAATTTAAACTGAAATACAGGTTAGTTCAATTCATTGTTTTTAAACGTGTCACATCTAATCTATGGTTAGTGAGTGCTATGACAAAACTTGCTGTGAACATTGCATTACAGAACAGAACAACGTTTCAGAACTACAAAATTGTTGAACATTACCTATTTTAGGTGCACTTCAGATATTATTCAGTTCTTCCGAAAAGAGTTTAGTTCATCCAATCATGTGACCAATGAACTTGATGTACTAATTCAGAAGGGATGAAGACGATACGTCACGTGACCTTGGCATGGCGTGCCTCGACGACGGCATCCAATTAAGTTATTCGCCAGAGATTGATAGCGGCCGTAGGAAGCTTTATAGTTAGTTATTTGTCACTTGAATGAATCAACGGTGTGCCTAAATTTATTGTCCTTATTATCAGTGCTTTGTTTTCATCGTGTTTACAGCAGCGTCATGACTTTACTCATCTAATTATGTAGGTACGTATTAGCCGCGAATATTCAAGCAAATTGGTATTTTTTCTTATCTGTCTCTTACTATAGCTAGCTATCTTGCTAGCTATCTATCTTTGGGGGAGTGGCGGACCGTCTTTTTGTAATTAACTCAGTTCAATGGGAAAATCCAGCCTGTTGGAACTCAGTTCTAGATGATTTTTAATTTAAACTGAAAATAAGTTTGGATATTAAAGTAATTAAAAAACGGAAAATGAGGATTCTTGCGATCAGGTCATTCATTTTGATTTTATTCCTACCCACATAAAATATGGTGAAACATTGCTGTTCGTTCGGTACCTTTGAGTTTGCATCAAAAACGACAATCAATGGATCAGCGCTAGCGCAGGCACGAGCCGTCCAATATGTAATGTTCACAAAAATCGCGATACATTATACGGTAAATTCTACAAAAATATAATTTCCACACGTCTGGAGCCAATATAATAATGTAAGGTCATTTAAACCACATAACTCAATCGTCAAGCCATATAGCTGTTCTTCAGTCATTTCCTTTGAAAGTCGACAACAATGCCGATCAAAGTCATTGGGGTTTGTTAACTATTATGAAGGGCTTCCAATTGTTGAGCCGATGAAAATAGCGACCTTTATAATACTTACCTTATATAAGCACTTGGCCCTTTTGGCCAGCGATTTTGGTCTCATTATATAAACTATCGCTATGCCAAGTTTTAGCAAAATCCACCCTGTGGATTTGGAGATGAAGGTATTTTCGTATTCCGCGGTAGGCAACTCATTTTCCGGGATAGAAAGTATCTAACATGATGGAACGGATTATAAGCAAGTATTATGCCAAGATTTATACTAGATTTCCTGTGATGCGAAGACCAAAAGACATACATTCCAAAAATGCCGGATTTGGCTTCTCTATTAAATTATAATTTTCTTTTTTCAAATTATTCCCACAACACACGGACAGACACGCAGACAGACACCATCACCAGACACAGTATGACACACACACAGATCTCAGACGGACAGACTTGACCAAATTAAAGGCTTATTTAAAAATGGGGTACCTACATTGTTAAAGAAACATCATTTTTAACTGCGAGTACAGCGTATTTATACTATACGCGATTAACATATAAGGTTCAAGTAGTCCCGTTAACTTTTTTAAGTCGTACGTTACGTAATTAGTTAATGGCGTATTTTTTGAGATCGAACCCGGAGCCCCTCCGTCATGACAGCGACCTCTCTAGCTCCTAGACTATTGGTATTCAATATATTTTGGATCGAGTACATAACTTTATTACTTACTTGATAATGTTTATAGTTTGCTATCAAAAACTTTTTTAAAGCCCTTTTTATAATTCAAGCTGGGCAGGCGTACCGAAATTTATTTAAATTATTTCTTTAAATGTTGAGTATTTCTAACTTAAATATAGTAACTTGACAAACAAACACCCTCGCATTAATATTATAATGGTAACTATTTGCACACTATTTTCGACAACCAGTTTACAAAATCATTAATTTATTTAATTCGAAATTTATTTATCATTGGATTGCCTATAACGTTCTTCATTAATTATTTAACAATGGAATGATTGTAAAGCCACAATCACATCCACATGCCATTTTGGCAAAGATTTTACTTGAATTCAGTTATTATTTAGCCAGAATTGATAAGCCACAGATCCTCGCAAAATAACACCTTTTTTTTTTTTTTTTTTTTTTGTTTTCGGGGGGGAAATCCTCATGGATACCCGACCGCGCGGGGGCGCGGCACGGGTTATGCCGGACTCCTACCGGCTAAAACCCCCCCGGCACTACCGCATCGTCTATGGGGAGGGGGACTGGGAAACCGGCAGAGCCTTTACATCCAGTCCCCCGCCGACGACCGCCCGCCTTTACAGCGGGGCCCTCACGCCCCTCCCTGTAAAAGGGAGGGGCCTGGGAACGACCACGAGTGCTCGGCCATTCCCACCCGACGGGGTGGTGAATAGTGCAGTGCGGGAGAAGGCGCCCCCGCGCCCGTCTCCCGCTATTCACCACCAGGCGGGGGAAAACGACGATCGTACCGTCGCCTTCTCCCACCTCTTCTTCGCCTACGGAGCGGCGCTGCGAGAGGGTCGTCCTCCCGCGCACGCTCCGCTGCCTCCTTCTGCGACATCACTTCCTCGCAGAAGGAGGCGAGCGCCGACCAGGCCTCCTCACCCCCCAGCATGGATTCGACCACGCTGGGAAGCGAGAGGTCCTGTCCAACCACCGCGGTAAGACTGCGGCGCAGCTCGGACCAGGCTGGGCACACCTCGAGGGTGTGCTGTGCCGTGTCCTCCGACGCGCCGCAGTCATGGCACGCCGGGGTTTCCTCCCTCCGGATCCGATGCAGGTGCGATCCGAAGCATCCATGGCCGGACAACACCTGCACCAGACGGAAGGAGAGGAATCCGTGGGACCGCTCGAGCCAGTCTTGCAAGACTGGCCCGAGCGCGTCCAGCGTTCGACGGCCGAAGGCGGCGGTGGCGAGGTCCTCCGTCCAATGGTGGACGATTGCTGCCCTCGCCTCTCGCCGGACGGCCTCCCGCTCTTCCGCGGCGGGGCGCTCCCCGAGCGCCTTGCGCCGCGCCGTCCACTCGTACACTCTGGCGAGCACCCACGCCTCAAGCTCCCAAGGAGGTGTGCCAGCCAGAGCGCACGCCGCCGCGAAGCCCACCGAGCGGTAGGCCCTCGCCACCCGCAGTGCAATGGCCCTTTGGGGCCTGCGGATGGCGGTGGCGTTCTCCCTCCTTTGGAGGGAGTCCGCCCAGATGGGGGCCCCGTAAAGGGCCATACTCTTCAGGATGCCGGCGTACAGGTGCCGGCATCGCGCCTTAGGCCCTCCCAGGTTCGGGAGGAGCCACGAGAGGGCATCCGCAGTTTTCAGCAGGCGGGTCGACAACGCGCTGAAGTGCGCGCCGAAGCGCCACCTGCTGTCGAGTATCAGGCCCAGATATTTTATCTGGGCCCCGACCCCGATTCTGACGCCCTCCACGACGATGTGGGCGTCAGGAGGGACGCGCTGCCGAGGCCCGTGGAAGTACACGGCCTCGGTCTTGTTGAGCGCCACCTTCAATCCTAGGCGGCGGATCCTTCCTGAGACTAAGGATCCGCCAGCCGAGGCCAGACTGGCCGCCTCCCTATAATTCCTCCCCCGGGCAGTGAGAAGAGTGTCATCCGCATAGCAGATGACACTCGTGCCACGGAGGAGGGTTCCCCGCAGGAGCCAATCGAATCCGATGTTCCACAGGAGAGGCCCTAGGACCGACCCCTGTGGAACACCGGACTCTGCGCCGTACCGTCTGACTCTGGCCGTCTTGTCTACGAGGAGGACAACACGGTCCTCCAAGTAGCCGACCAAGAGTTGGCGCAGGTACTGAGGCACTCCGTGGTACCGGAGTGCCTCCAAGATTGTCGAGTGGGGGACGGAGTTGAACGCGTTGGCTATATCAAATGACACAGCCAACACTCCGTCCCCCGCCTCAACGGCCTCCATCACTTGGCCCTTAAGTAGGGCCAACGCATCGATGGTCGAACGCCCCCTTCGAAAACCGAATTGGGCGTCCGACAGGTCCGGCCCCTCCACCCGCAGGAAGCCATTCAGCCGGGCGGCAACAATCCCCTCGAACATCTTACCGACCTCGTCGAGCAGAACGATGGGCCGGTATGCCGAGGGGGAGTCCACCGGGCGTCCCTCCTTTCGAAGGAGGCATAACTGCCCCTCCTTCCAGAGTTTCGGGAACCTCCCAGTCGTGAGACACGCGCTGAAGAGGTCCCGAAACCTCTCCTCCATTTGGGAGGCGGCGATGGCCACCACCCGTGCGGGGACGCCGTCCGGTCCAGGGGCCGTCTTCTTCCCGCGGAGGCGAAGAGTCCCTGCTTCAAACTCCTCCGCCGTGACCGGGGGGACCTCCTCATCCGGCGGGGCCGCCTCCCGTGGGGGGTCCATCACTGGTGGGGCGAAGTCGGTCCTGGACGGAAACAGGGTCCGGACCACCCCATCCAGCAATGCCGGCTCGAGCGTCTCCGTCAGTGGGGGACCACAGGGGCGCAGTTTGTTCCGCGCTGCCTTATATGGTCTCCCATACGGATCCCCGTCGAGACCCTCCAGCATCTCGGCCCTCGCCGAGTCGTTAGCGGCGCACATTGCCGATTTGAGGACCGACTTTGCCTCTACGTACAAGGCGTAGAGGCCGTCCTCGTTGGCCGGATCTCGGGGGCTGCGCCGCCGACTCCGCGTGTAGACCCTCCTTGCCGCCACGCAGGCGGCCCGGAGCACAAAATAACACCTATTCCAACCAAGGATGATACGTGAGGCTTTTGAAATTTAAAAAAAACTAATTTCAATAGGTAAGATGGCTGGATGCTACTACCGACTTGGGATCCAGTAATTAATAAGTATAAATAAATCCAAAACCAAGCGCACTATTGCGAGACCTCAAGCCACTACGAGCACTTTCTGCGTAAATCGGAATCAACCCTAGTTCTAACTATGACACTAGGACGTCTAACACCTCAATCCCCCCCGTAACCATGGTTGCTGTAAAGCAGCCGAAACGTCAGAAACGTAGAAGCATAAAATAAATGCGGTAAAACCTTAAAATTTGTTTTATTTTAATGTGTAGTATTCGCGTAAAGATAGGAAATAAATGAATAGATATTGTTAGTTTCCGTTTAGTAGCATTGCTTGATATCGGCCTTATTGTCACGGTCACTGTGACATGTTTCAAGGTGATCGCGTTAATATCCAGAACTATACAAAATTATCATAAAATTTATTGCTATTGTTGCTATAAATATTTTTAATCGATTCGTCTCTATGCGCAAACTCACAACTATGTTTGGAATAAGCTAATCGATAAAGTTAAAAAAATACATCCAACTAAAAATTCATGAAAAAATTTAAGATACTTAACTACCTACTTAAGCTTTTAAATCGGTAAGTAATATTTTTGTCACAAAAACTCAATAACGTCATTTTCAGGTGCGAATTTCATCACGCCTGACTCAGGCGTTACGGAGATAAGCGTATAACAAACCGAAAGACGGACTAATTGCGCCGTAGCTTTGTCCCCGAGAGTTTGGCACGGAACTTTGAAATACTTTAAATATTAGTACTAACCTTAAGAATGAATTACTTGAGAGCGATAAATGATATTTTATTGGCTGTTAAAGCGTCACTACAATATGAGTATTTGTTTATTTTAAAACAATGGATTGGAGATGTATTAGAATGCAAGGTGAAACATCTAATAAAATGTTCTTATGATCTCACAGTCTAGGCTTAGGCTTAGAACATTAGGTCATACGTGCTGCCTGCCGCGCTGGAGTTAGTGATGATAGCCACAAGTCTATTTACTCCCTAACAATCTGTATACCTACTGCAGATAAAAAAAGCATTCGGATTGGTACTGGCCAGAATAAATAATAATTATTCAAATCTATTACTGCAGATAATAAAAAAAACTTTACATTCGGATTGGTACTGGCCAGTAATTATTCAAATCTATACATATAATAAAAATGTAATGTAATCGCTGGCTGTACATGGAAGATATATAAGAAAACCTAGTACGGGGCATTTATCAACGCCATAGAACCCAAAAAAAAAAAATTTGTTCGATTTTTTATTTGTGCGTTTGTGCGCGGTAACCTCACAAACGGATTATCCGATTTGGGTGAGGTGATTTACTAAGGTATTGTTATAAGCTCCACTTAAAATGTTTTATTTCAATCAGTTCATAAATAAACGCAGATGAAGTCTCGGGCAACAGCTTGAACTTAATTATATTTTTTTCAATTAGCCTTTGTTTTTATAGAGACCACTCAAATTTTAACAGGTATCAGGTATCAGACTTATCGAAAATTCAAACAATAATAATTTCACATACCTACTAATTAAAAATATTTAATATCTAAAACTCATCACCTGCCAAACGATCTCACATTAAATTTCAAGGATACTGGTGACTCGTACATTATTGTTTTCAAGCTAATAAACGCTTTGACATAATTTATAGACAGGCAACACGAAGTGCGCGGTGCACAAGCTATGACGCGCCTCCGCAAATAGCTTAGCTGCAACGCCCGATGACGTCATAGCCCTGAGATTTTATTACTAAGTTTCCTGTTAGCAACCGAGCGGGGTGGCGCGGGGCGGGCGGGCGGAAGACGATTCTGTAAGCATTTGTGGTTTTGTTTGAAACGTTACATGCTATCTACATAGGGAGTCGTTCGTCAATTTGTAGCAGTCATATCGTTCCAATAAGACGAGCAAACGAATAACAAAAAATGCAACTCATTATTTTTTTGGATAATTTGCCGTAAGAACGATTAACGGATTAGATACAAGTATTTATTATGTAAGGCCGAGCTAAAACAACCAATTCAATCTCGATTAGGTATACCAATGTTCTTTTCAGGATTGTTTCACCGACTTGCTAGTTTTTTTTATTTGAGAGTCCAAACAAAGCGATACATTGATTCCTCGATGTAGGCACTTAACTAAAAATCTTGCCTGGCACCTATTAGGTGAATTAGATATATTATTTACTAGCTGTTGCCCGCGACTTCGTCCGCGTGGTATTTAACAAAGATAACCGTTGACAACAGCCTGCTCGCGTGTTCTGAGCCTGCGGGACGCATTGCAGGTTGTTGCTATCAAACTTAATCATGCGCTGCGCTGCAACATTGGTTTTAATTTTTTTTCGTGAGATCCTATTTTTTTTCTATAATAAAAGTAGCCTAAGTTACTCCTTGTTACATCAGCTATCTGCCAGTGAAAGTTCCGTCAAAATCGGTCCAGCCATTTCAGAGATTACCCGGAACAAACAGACAGACAGACAGACAGACAAAAATTGTAAAAAAATGTTGTTTCGGTATAGGTAACGTGTATACATCCAAATGCACTTAGTAAAAAGCGGTTATTTTAATATTACAAACAGACACTCCAATTTTATTTATATGTATAGATTTTATATTCTCACAATACAGTAGAATCAAATGGCCAGAGCTTTATCCCTGATTCGACAATAATTACTTTCCCACCCAAATAAATTCTAGCTATAGACTAGTTCTTTTCATATAACAAGAAAGCGGTCTATTGTGAGGTAAATAGACGTAATATATGCGGCAATTTGTGGTTCATTTCACACTAGGACCGGTTATTGTGGAAATATACCCTAAACTATATCGCCAATAATAAAGAGAATGAACTGTTCAGAAAAAGAAATCTCAATCTCATGCTTTCTGTTCTTTTGTGTTGTGACGTATACAATTCTTCCTTGTTAACTCATAAATTCCAATCCAAGAGGGTTGTCACGCTTATCATTAGCTAATTAAAACGTTAAAAGTAGGGTAAGCAGGAACTTCTTATGTAATCGTAACGTCATCCAGAAAACATGCTGTCACTGTCATGCTTATTTATGAAATCTGTGGTGTGATAGGGATGGAAGACGTTATGTTGCCGAAACGCTACGTAAAACGGATTGTGCTTGAGGTACTGATGGTGAAAGGGATAGTTATAATCTGACAATAGGCCGTTCAGATCAGTACAGCGTGGAATTTGTCACTTTTGAACCCGAACCCAATGATCTGTAATTCAAAATAGCAATACAAAATATTATATATTCAAAATGGTTTTCACATAGAGTATAAACACTACATTTTAACTTTTATAACAGTTCAAAGTAAAGTATAACTTACTGAAGCTGAACCATACAATGTAGGAAGCAAAATGTGTCATGTAAAAGACATAAAATTAAAATTCAGATGCAAACCTAATGCGCTGACTATGCAAAGATCCCACAGATGATACAGTGACCCTATCAGTAAAGTGAAGGATACTTAACCAGCAAATTACCAGCCTCCTTGCTGCTTTCTCGCAAAAAGAGGCTTCTGTCAGGCTTAATATCAAAATCGATTCAACTATTTCTATTTCAACTCATTGCTTGTTTGGTCTCCGCTTCTTTGATAAGATTCCACACAACAAAGGATACCGCGACTAAACTAAACATTCAATTACTGTCTTTACTTTTAAAAAGATGGTGTCAACCCTAATCATAATGACTGCACCGGTCCTGAACTTGGCCTATATTCTCACGGTGCCGAAGGGCGTGACAAAAGAATGAGTATATGCTAAACGACATCTTTGCCACACAAAGCAATCATGTGCAGTCAGTACTGAGTTCTTATTTTTTTTTCATTGTACGCATTCCCGTAGAGGCGAATGTATGAGAGAAAGTGACGGCGAAACTCGCCAAGTACTTTTGAAGTCTCATTTTTTTACCGACTACAGCTGTTTTTGGATACGGTGAAATGGTTATTGTAAAATTATTCCATTGACTAGCATAATATTAAACCTGAAACTTCAGTAAGTAAGTTCTTTAAAGTAGAATAATTTCGGACTACACTTACTAAATACGTATATCTGAACTAGGAGTAGTCAGTAAATAAGGCCGGATTATGTTAGGAATAAATTCCTTCACGTTTGACTGAGTACTAAGTACATCGATGGTTAGTATTTCTGCAGTTAAAAACTAAACTAAATTAAAATAAATAATTCACAACATAAATCATTTAACCCAACCTGACCATCCTTTTTCAAACCACTTTGCATAATATGCACACATATAATATACGTTTGTATCGGCGAGGTACAAGCACTTAGCAATTGGCATATATCAAGCAAGACATGAGCCTTACTGATTGCAATGAATTAAACATCGCATCAGAAGAAACACTGTGCCGTACATACCTATCACGACAGCTAACTAATACAGCCTTTTCAAAAGGATTCATATGGGATCTATATTACGTATAGGATTTGCTTGGCACAGTTGGTAGTGACCTTGCTTTCTGTGTCGTGGATCCCGAGTTCGAATCCTAATATACTGGGATTTCCCCAAGTCGAATATACAGTGCCCGTGTAGGAGGTGTTTTGTTTGACCATATTATTATTATAGAAATCAAAAGTTATTACATTTTTACAAGTCGGTAACCAACGCAAGGAAGGTAGGTAGGTATCTAGTTATTCAAATGCTTCTATTGGACAACTTGCGGTGTTATTTAATACTACACACTCAGTCTGCTTTATGTAAGTGTCGCTGCAGGCATGCAGTTCACTGGGTGCACCGACTAATATAAACACTAGAAAACTAAGCATGCGCAGTAAAGCCGACGTCAAAAGACGCATGTAGCGAGCTGTTATAACGACGGGTTTAAACTCAGTTTATTTTAGAGAGTGCCCTCATTCCCCAGTTCTGTTCAGCGAAAGTAAACGCTTATATGCACTCACATTACCTAGATAATACATGACAGATACCCCGGTTCATGTCTCGTACATATAAACAAGCACACAACTTACACTAAAATAATGGTGATTGGGTAACGTTGAGCACTCACCGTTCGTAAACTCCTGCACGATTTACACCATCAGGATGTCAGTGTTTATAATGTAAAAACAACAAACAACAACAGTGATGGAACGGAGGCGAGGGATATCGCCTGTTATTGACGTAATCGTTTTAGGTTAAGTTGTTCGGGTATCGCGCGCGGTCAGCTCGGACGAGTGACGTGTCCGAGCCTCGTGATAGTGGAGGCTGCAAGTTTTCCTTTTTGGAGGGATTGTTTTGAGGAATAATGGGAGTTTAGATGGTGTGGATGCAACAACGTCGGGGACACGGAGCGTGCGCACTCGAGTCCGAGGTGGTACTGGCGGCGGCCGCCAGGCGGCGCTGCTCGCGGCGTTATTGATAAAAGCGCAAAGGGCGCGCGACGACGCAACGGGCCGCCGCGAGAGGATGCGACCGCGCGATGTTGCGCTTTCAACGCGACCAACCTTGAACTCTGTATATCGGATATTAGATAATACGGGATTAGATAAAATAATAACTACGCACCGCGTCCAATGGCAGTGCCACGAGAATTTTCCTCTCTTGTTTATATCGTGTTATTGCAACCACATTCCATAGAATTAAAGTTATCTAATTCTATACTGCATATATAGCGTTCATTGCGAACTCACGGTGAAGGGAGAATAATGAACTTGGCGTGTGGATGTACTCTATAATATTATTTGACGGCGTACAAAACGAAACAGACCGGTGCATTATGTATCCGCCCGGAGCGGAGCGATACAACGCCGTCTTGTTAATGAATGATGTCTGTTTCTTGCGAACATGTGTTAAAATATTGGCAGACGTGAAGTCAGACTGCATTTATAAAATGTTGGGAAATTATGGCCAAGGTCTTGCCTAAAGCCAGTGTAGCGACCTCTTTAACCTAGCCACAAGTTACACAGATGGCGCTGCAGACGAATTCAGAACAATTGACAGTTGACAGTCTCCATACAATCCTGAAACGCGCTTATGAGAGTTTTAGGAGCACGTAACATATATACAAGATGCCGACAATAACCGTTGGGGCAATGCGGCCGCCCCGCTAGGCATACCACCCGCCTGGCTGGAAGATCTTCCCTTTTCCACTAAACCATTCATAGAAAGTAATCTGAATTACAAAACTACAATGCGCATTCTATAGCTATATTTTATGACTAACACCCAAATGAAGTTAGCGTGGTTCATAACAGAGACGTTACCCCGACATATTGCTGGTATATTCTAACAAGGATTTAGTTGGACTATCTTATTTATATCCGAGGATTGCGAGACGTCGACGACTCGGCGTTTGAATATTCATACGCCCAGGTACTTAGGTACAATATAATCTTTCACGGCGAACGTGACAGGAATTAATTATGATACCAATAAATTTCGCTAGTAATTGGGCAGTAGACGAATATTGTATTTTATTTTTCCATTTTTTTTTAAATTCTTAAGCTCTATTAAGAAATTGCCCTATTTAAAAACAATGCTAAATCGGTTCAGCTGTTTCAAGCGATGCGCTTAAATTACCAACAAACGGTATTTTTTTTTATTCATATATACCTATACCAATTGAAGTTAAAACTCCGTCTCGCACGTCTTGGATTACCGGAATCGTGAATTTGTTTGACAAAAAAACAACATATTTTACAAATGATTAAGGGTCTTATTTTTATATTTTATTATAGTTTTTAAAAAATAATTTGAGTGTTAGTTAACGACAAAAAAATGACTAAAAATAAATAAGCAACTACCCTATTATAATACCAACTTTGCGACGAATTCTGCTAAATCTCTATTAGCAAAGTAATTACAAGATAATTCCGCTGTTAAGCAATGTTCGTGTTAATTATCATCTTGATATATTGCCGGTTGTGTCGCAATAACTTGTTAGGGAAAATAACGCGTGTGTGTCAACAGAAAACGATCCCTTTGATGGGTTCATCTTCGTACTTTTTTTTTGTTTCTTTTTCTTTCAAAATCATCAGGCGTCAACTATAAGGCCTTTAGCAGGGTAGCCTTTAAGGAGGTAAGCTTGAGAGTTAACTGATTCTCTACCTATAACATATCCGAAGGAATGTCAACAGTGTACGGATGACACTTGTCTGTGCGACTTGTCGAACGACAAATGGAGATGGGGAATTAATTCAGGTAATTCCATCGCACACTTTCCGAAATGTACTCTGTAGAAGACTGATAGGCTGGCAACCCTACATCGGTGTTCCAGGGTCTGTGAATTGTAATAGGAAATAGTACGTCATTTGAAACTCGGTTTTCCCAAATGAGTCTACTATCCTGTGGGGGTTTGTGAACTATGACTATGTCAAGAAATCATTTTTAGATAAACATTGCTGTATTGTACGTTATTCTATAGACGGATAGTTGCAAACTGATTCGAACATAAATGTGCCATAAATGATTATGTATAGACAACAGCGCTGGTTAAGAAATCAGCTTTGATATTTCATGTTATTGTTTGTTGTTCAAAAGAACAAATGGTTGGTTCATGTTTGAACATATTAAAAATCATTCAAATGGTCCCAACAAGTAGAGCCTCTAGAGGAAACGCTATACTGGTACTCGATTCCCTGAGAATATTAACATTCCCGGGTAACCAGTTGTTTCCTTGCAAGGGAATACAACATACAATAATTGTCGTTTGTGAGCCGGCTGCAGAATGAAAGTGTGAGTGCGCGGGCGCATTGCAGTATAATGACTAGACAGACGTGCGGCGACTTACCCATCGCGTGGTTTCGGATGCCGCCGTCGACTCGCTGCTTCCCAAACAGTCGACTCCGTACCCAGGTACTATCAGCCATTTCTACAATGTTTACCTAAATACATTTTCTTTGCAAATGTACAGGTAGATTGAAATAAAAATATTTCTTACGGATTTAATCGCGTTTAGTCCTACTGTGACCATGCTTGCTGTAAAGCAGCCGAAACGTCAGTAACGTACAAATATAAATAATCGCTATTAAATCCGTAAAATTACTTTTATTTCAATTTTCAGTATTCACGTAAATATATGAAATCAAATGTACGGAAGGAGGACAATATTGCTATTGGACAATAAGCTAAGTATTGCTAGAAAATGATTAAGGTTTCGCACCGCAGGAATTAGCTTAACGATTTTTTTAGTCAAGTGTGTGTGAGTGAATATCTGGAAAGAGGCGTGTGGATCCGAATAGTACTACTAAAAGATTTTAAGTCCGCATGTATGTAACCAGATCTCGCAAATCTGAAAAATGCAACTACATAGTTACTTAATAAAAAAAAACTGAATCATCTTGTTACCATAGACTTGTTAGTATATTCAGACAACTATCATGTAAACACACGCACTCACGCACACATAAAAAACTATGTCCAGTACAATTTTGTCTGCCGGACCATTTACTAGGCATAAATATTTGTATATGGTAACATTTGCCACTACAAATGCATTGAGACAGTGGCTTCACTTTGCTAGTGCAACGTCGTGTCAGATTCTAAACAATTTAAAGGAAAAGAAATTAAAAGATTTCCAAACCAGCCTGTGCCGTTGAACCATTTTGGACAGAATTCAGTAAACTTGCGATATAGGTATTAATAAACTTATGTACTACTATATAAACACTTAACACACAACACACTTGTATAGTATTAACTTTTGTACATAATACTTATGTATTTGTTACTGCTTGGAAAAACTCGTATAGTCGTACACTGAGAAAAAAATTAGGTCCCGGTTACCTAATATTTAACCTAATATTGCGTATTTGTCGGACAACGTAGTGCATTAGGTAACAACAACCAAGTGCACTAGTTATTACATAAACTTATGTTGTACCGACTCATTAGGTTATTTTAAACTATTTCTAGTAAGGTAACTATCACCTAATAGTAGGTTAAAGTTACGTAGTGACTAGGTTGTCCGACAAAAACCTAATATTAGGTTCGATACTATAACCTAATAAACATTTAATAACACCTAGTATTTTACGTTAATTTTACCTTAATATACGTTAAACTTGACCAAATTAATTTTGATATATACCTAATAAATGATTTAATTAAACCTAGTCTAGATGATGGTTAGATGTCTGTAACCTTTTCAATGTGTATAAATAACCTAATTTATAGTTTCCGGTAGTGTATTGCGTAGGTATTGGATACCTAGTAAGTGCTTTAATATAACCTACTGAGAATTGTCTGCACCTTTTTAGTTGCGTTAGAGTTACCTTATCGATAGGTGTAGGGTACATAGGTAGTAGGTAGTAACTAAGTATTTACTTGATTATAGCAAAATAATTAATAGGTAACGGTAATCAACTGGATACGTTAAAGTACATTAATAATGCCAACATGATAGGTATTATGTACCTAATTAATTTTTTCCACATTTTTTTAAGATAATCCATTAAGTATTTCCCTGCCTTAAAGTCTTCCACTATTTTTAAAATAGATTTATTTTCTCTGAAACAGCAATAGTTGTGTTTAATTGACACAAAATAAAAATAAAATAATAATTTAGGTTGCATTTTTAACTTCAGCCCCTTACTTTTCATGCATCACATTTTCATATACTTCTCGTGCTTTCTCTAAATCTATTGACATATTTTCCATATTTACATCAAATGTTGGATTTTCTTCAGTAGTTGAAGATGCTGTACTTTTGCTAATATTCTGAAATCACATTAAATCAATTAAATATGTATACACCAGCTGTCACAATCTCATCATAAACAAGAAAGCATGCCAACATCAAATTTTTGTTTCTCTATTCGTTTTGTAATTTAGCCCGTACTCTGGTGCTTGGAATCAGCGCTACCAAATCTTCCTCGATAAGGTGTTCTATTGCATTCAATTCAATATTTTCCTCTGTAAACAGCAAATACAAGAACAATGCAGAAACCATGCAATGACAAATAAGTATCCCAAAACCTCAGGCTTTATAATAAAATTTAAATAACCTACAAACAACCAAAATAAAGCCATATAAAGCTAATATTGTTGGAATCCCTAATTTACCTATGCCATATTTTTATTTACGCAGACGTTTGTGACAAACCCAGGAGGTATCTGATGTACCGGGGTTAAATCCTAAGACCCCATCCATACCATCCGATAAGATGACGCGTAATATTTGTTGGAGTTTGCTGCTCTAAAACCACATCAATATTAGCAGATACCAATATAAATTGAACCATATAATCAATACCCAAATCATATTTTACCATCAATAACCTATCAACATTTACAAAATAGGTAAATCTAACGCAACTAGGGCTAAATGTAATTGGTTGTGAATAGCTTACCAGTAATTTTACAATAATTTCTTCTGGCATTTGCCAATCGTTGAGTAGCACTTCCATGACTTCACTTCACAAACCCAGTACATATTTTCACGAACCCAGTGTAATGAAAGCAATAAAAAAGGCGCCACAACAGCACAGCGCGCTGTCGCAGCCGGCCCGACCGAAGCGAACGCAAAAATGACTGTCTGTCTATACAGTGGCCAGTGTTGCTAGCACAATTTTTAAAAGATGGCCAGATCCGCCGTAAAAAACTTATTCTTGTAATTATAACCATATTTTATAAATGAAACATGTCTTTATCACCAATAATAAATATGGATTATGTCATGTGGCCACTGGAACCAACTACATCTGTTTTGTTTTCGGGAAGAAAGCTATAACAAAAAATGACTTATGCACTACAGATCAATCATGGTTTATGTAATACTTTTAAAGCAAAAAAATATGTATAAGTTAGGTATTTCAATAATAAAAAAAGATAGCATAGAGTCTATTCCATTGTGGCGCCCTATCCATCATCATTTATTTAGTGTCACAAAATTTTGTATATAGAGGTAAATTTAATAGAGATGTGGCAACACACAATTCGGGTAATAGCCAAAAAACTGGCGTCAAATGTTGTGTAACGAGATTGGCCGTCTAAATAAATTAGCATGGTAAATACATACCAAAAGAAAAACATAGCATAAAAAATATGTGCTCTCCAAATTATGTACCTACTTGATAATCTGTGACTGTGCATATAATGTATAAATGTGATTTTTGCTATGCTCTTGCCACAGAGTAAGTAGGTATAAATAAGGCCATGACGTGGTCCTAATGAGCCGCACCATCTCCATTTAATCCTTAAATGTATATCTTATATATTTTACCTATGAGTAGGTTTTACTTAACTTGTGCATAACTAGGTATTATTAGGTTTTATATGTTAAAACCTTATAACAAATATATTATAACAGGATTGTGTTATTTCAACAGACTTTTGTTTTGCATATTTACCTAGTACCACAGGTTTTCATTACGAAAACCTTTAAAATGGCTTATTTAACCTACTGCCAAGGTTAATTAGAGACAACTGCAATCAGTTGCGATAACTTTATGAAAATGTTAATGTAGTTGGTTTATACAAAACAATTTATTGGTTATTACAACCTTTTATTAGGTTATAGGAACCGAATGTACAATTTTAATTCCAAATAATTATTTAGGTTAAGTACAATTTAGTCGAAGCTACCTATTATTAGGTGTTTTTAAGCTATGTGTAATCATACTAGGTAGTATTCACTGATAGTGATAGGTAAAATTAAATGTGTATATTAGGTGACGGCCCGTTAACGTAACAGTTAGGTAAAAAAAAAGGTTTCTTTAACGTAAAATAGGTTAAAATTACGTAATATAGTACGCTACCAAACACTGTAGGTTGTATTTACCCAATCGAAGGTAAAACTATTTACCTACACTAGGTTCAGAAAACCTAAATTAGGTTGTATTCAACTATTTTTTGCATTACCTACATTATTAGGTTTGCATTTACCTATCTTTTTTCTCAGTGTAGATACGGATCCCTGCCAAGGTAGAGTGGCACCGGCCGAGACGCACCGACCTTGAGATGTTGCACTGCTACACCCCCTCTTACACCCCCCACCTCCTCGGCCCCTCTACCGCGGCCCGCAAACCTTCCACAAACGGGGGGAATGCCCCCCCATTTAGCGCTACGATCGGTGCGCTTCGCTAGGACTTACGGGAGTACTATCTTATGCTTAGCCGGTTTATTTGCGGTTCACCGGTGGACATTGTCGCTGGTTGGATGCTCTTTACATTCTGATCAGAACCTGTACTTCTTTATAATATAAATGTATATGCTGTCAAGACGTCATCTTTGCCGTTATTACAGAATACATGATCAGCCGTTGCTGATAGAATCCATAGGTATTTACCTAGGTACGTATTTAAAATATTATATGTATATATAATATTTTTTATTTATATTATTGGTCAATTAGTGTGTGTGTAGACCTGGTTCCATTCCAGTAAAAGCAAATTTCGGAAATGATCTATTCGTGATTCGCCTTGGTTTGGGAGTTACTGGAATCGCATCCAGTAAATTGTACGTTACACATTATACAAACGTTGTTAGTTTGAGACGATATAGATAACACGATCATCTGGGGATATTATACATCATGTTTAAATCCACTCTAAATTAACTTATATCTAAAAGCAAAAATAAATAAATATGTTCTGTTTTCCTCATTAAAATTCCGTGTGTGACATTAATATTATTTTATTGGTGTCCGTGTAATCTGATCCATTAATTTGATTTTATCGATGAAGTAAATAATCTTGTAGGTAGGTACCATTTAGGTGTGATATCGTTGACCCTACTCTGAACATAAAGAGGCGTACACCAATAGTCGACTGATCGAGCAGCCCTGCGATTCTGCCTGTGCTTGCTTAATACAGACGAACGTCGCCCGAATCAAACGCTTGCGATGGCTCATCCAAGGCAAACATTTACGCTGCCTTGCCTGCGTCTGCTATTTTACTGGATGTCACCCTGCCTATATATTTATTTTCGCGCAAGACATCACTCCCAATTTGATTAACGGTGAAATTTATTTGATGAATTTTATAAGATTCAACCACCTAGACTGCACCATGAGATTAATAACTCAAAAATTTACCAGGTCTCGAGCATCAGAAGTGCCTGTTCAATATACTCGCAAGAAGTAACACATATACACTACCTACTTTGTTTAATCTTATGAGTGGAGGAAGTCCTAGTGCTTACAATATAGAACTAATCTACAACACACTATCCACATACCCACTTTGGAATTAGAACGGTAATGTCAGGTTTCTAAAGAATCAATTATATTTACGGCAACTTATAGCTAATGCTAATGGCTAATGGCTGACCAAAAATACGATAATAATAAGTTACAACTTGCAATCGACAATGATTGAGCTTTATAATAATTTGTATATACGACCGAGATTATTCATCTTTCAAATCTTCGGTGATTTAACGTGATTATCAAGTGGACTCGGTTAAGCTGCAGTGGGTACCGCCGCGGATATATCATATTGACAAGGGTCCAACTCGGAGGCGAACAAGTGGCGCGTCAGCGCCCATCGGCATATGTACATGGTCATTTTGGAAACATTAGCGTCCAATGATTAATTATAATGAAATAAGCCCCCAGGATCAGGGTGGGGCTTATTTATCACCTAACGAGGTTTACGAAATTTAAATACTTTTCATATTGTTAGTTGGCGAGGCGCAGTCGCCCGCGGCATTCGTCAGGACATCTTTTAATAACTTTAACAACCGACATCGCCTTGAGATAAGCATAGTGTCTGGGATTTTCAGTATGCTAATAAATTATTATTTTACTATGGCTATACTTTTATATTTATTATACCAGTGGATACCACTCTTCGCCTCGGGCATAACATAAATAATACTTAGACTGTGTACAGAATACCTTTCCCACCTTTGCGATGAATAGTCTTCATAATATATTTTTAAAAGAGGCCATGGAATACGGAGGACCATTCCAGTCGTCTATTGAAACGAACCAACATGACAGGAATATAAGCCGTCAGGAGTGCTTGCTGATATCGCGTAGTAACAAAAACTAAGTGGGTCGAGAGGCTTCCGAGCGATGATTTTTAAAACTGAAATTTAAAATTTGGACCTGATGGCCGACGTACGGAATGCCAGACAATTTGTCAGACTGGCGGCCCAGCTCGACGAGCCACACCAATACCTTAGCGTTGTTTTCATCCTTTAAGTTTTATTTTAGGGCAATTTTTTACCACTAATGGCCGACCCGGACCGGTGTCTGATATACGCGAGGAACCCGCAGTTTTTTAAAGATAATATCGTCGCCATTGTCGACGTACATGACACGTCATAAAGCGTTAGTATCACCAAAAGTGAAATTCTTGCCAGTTTTTATTTAGCTTCGGAAGTAATGAGAAAAGTTCTGGATAAGTACCTACTTCACTATTTAACGAGAAGTTGAACAGGGACGTTATCTATTTGATTTATTTTCAAAAGAATTATATCTTTGATATAAAATGGCTGTAATATTAATGGATATTAACCATTGTGTGTTTATGGACTTGCACGAGTGAAAGAAATAAAAATAAAACAGTATAGCTTGACTTTTTTAGCTCTCGCAAGATGTCTAGTAAATTTTCAGTAAAGTATCCACATAGCTTTACTTTAGGGGATTCATTTCATTACTATCATCGTCATCAACATCATTATTATCATCTGGGTGTCATATTTAAAATAACGAAAAAAAACATTTCAATTGACACTGGCAAAAATTGCACTATTCTGTAGCCGATTGCCAATATAAAAAGTAGAAGAAGTACCTACTTAGGGTAGCTATATTATATTACTAGCTGTTGCCCGCGACTTCGTCCGCGTGGTATTTAACAAAGACTCAGCCGTTGGCAACAGCCTGCTCGCGTTTTGATTCCGCGGGACGCAGATTGTTGCTATCAAAGTTTAATCAGGCGCAGCGCTGCAACATTGGTTTTAATTTTTTTTCGAGAGAATCAATTTTTTTTCTAAAATAAAAGTAGCCTAAGTTACTCCTTGTTAGATCAGCTATCTGCCAGTGAAATTCCCGTCAAAATCGGTCCAGCCATTTCAGAGATTACCCGGAACAAACAGACAGACAGACAGACAGACAGACAGACAGACAGACAGACGGACAGACAGACAGACAGACAGACAAAAATTGTAAAAAATGTTGTTTCGGTATAGGTAACGTGTATACATCCAAATGCACTTAGTAAAAAGCGGTTATTTTAATATTACAAACAGACACTCCAATTTTATTTATATGTATAGAGTATTTGTGTTAACACGGGATCGTGTGTGTATTACTGAGTGTACATGTCAGGTTGCATATGTAGGAATATGCATCGAGTACATCGCCGCTAAGGGGTCCTGATTGATATTTATGAGTTTGGATTAGTCGGTGGGTATCGAATGCCACGAGCGCCGGCTTCATGCTTCAATCAGCCACGAATGACTTAACGAGCCTCATTACTTTGGCTTATTGATTATTTAATATGCAAGCGAGAACACTTACCTTAAACTATCCGAACAAATAAATTAAATCTAAGACATTAATGGCTAAGTTACCTGAGCTACGCTTGCGATAAATGAACTAAATGAGTAGTTACGGGTGCAATTTATGACAGAAGTAAAATTTTCGTCTATGAGTAAGTAAAGTAAGCTCTTTTTTGTTGTCTTTCAGTCTGTCAGGCCATTGCTCGCTATCCGCTTTGCCTTTCAATAATTACGGTTGCTTTTCCGTACAGCAAGAACGGCCCACTGTGGTGGTATATTATCTGAATCTCCTTCGCAGTCAGAAGGGATGTATTCGGTATATCTGCAAAGGCTCGCCTCCTGTTACAATGGAAGCAAATACCATCGGGAAGTGCACCACTGCCTACCCCGTTGGGGATTTCAGCGTAATGGCGTCAATTTTGAAGGAAACTGAACTTCATAATAATTCATGTTTGTCTAATTTTCTTTATTCATGGATGGCGGGTCAGATCAGCTGCGCTGCATGTGCCTAGTGAATGTAGCGTCTCGATCTACTTCCGCCTTCCTACCTAGGCAAGTATGCTCCATCGTAGATCTCATCATCACTTACCATCAGGTGAGATTGAGATCAAATACTTGCCTATAATGTAATAAAAAAAAATGAATTTGATCTGAATATATTCCAAAGCGCTAATAACAAAACACGTTCAAAGGAAGTTCTTAAAAATCAGCGTCTCATGTTAGGACATACTTTTTACAGGTATTATAACCATGTCGTATGAAGGGCCTGTTTGTTATCTTATTCAGCGGCCGCCCATGCTATAAAATTTTGATCTTCAGGCAAAACGCCAATAAAGTTGACTCAGGGCTTCCGCGGGTCATAAACTACATAATATGAAGAAATAAAATTCAAACGTCACTTGCAATAAGCACGAGCTTTTATGTAACGGAAGTATATAACCGTTCTTATAAATCCAACCAAAATAATGAATAGGTCTGAATTGGGTACGTTCATGATTACCTGTCCGAGATTACCTATAACATTTTTATACATCAGAGATAAATTTACTCATTTCAATTTCATAACAGCTACCTATTTAATAAATCCGAGGAACATTTAATTTTGGTATTTTTGGGACGAAATTAGGTCTCGTTCTTAAAATTAAAATATAGCTTGCTCGTGTTACATACACTGTAAAGTGAAGACTCACGTAACATCTTCAATAAAAAACCCCATGAATTTAAAACTGCAAGTGACCTGAATCTTCTCACTTTGTGTTACGTCTAGGGGGAATATCAGGGATGCACGGATCGCTCTTCATTCAAGTACCAAGCCCACTCGACTGCCGCTCAAATCCGCAGTGTAACGCAGCCCTGATGACGTCCGCGACAACGTACGATAGTATAAGCATTTCTCTGTTGGTACCTATACATAAGGTATAATAAGCACATAGCGACTTTTAAATCTTGAGTAAGTACAACATCCAACATTGTTCCTTAGCAAGCCATAACAATTTAGCTTTGAGTATCAAGCAGCACTTCTTTATGAAGAAAGTACCTAAGTACTTAATATAAATTATATTTTCCAGTTTCTTAAATTGGGTTACTTTTTTATTGAAACTACGAAGTAATTACGGATAATGTTTTTTGCCTGGCATATAAATTAACCACCTAGACCTAAACGCACTCGTACTTACTACAGACAGTACTACATAAAGAGGCACAAACCTCTATTGAGGTTAGGTAGGTACCTACATAAAATGTTTCTGAAGTGTAATGGCCGTCGTCGTCGATACGCGGTGCAGGTAGATACGCACGCGTGTGCGTGTCCATGCGTGTGTGCGTGCCGTCTGCGACCTTGACGAGGGTCGTCTGAAGCCTGAAATTTGTGACTGAATTACTGCGTGCGATGCGGCCGGCGCAGGGCGATGGGAGGGGGACTGGCTGGCAAGATCGATATTCAAATTTAATCACAGAACAATGCGATTGCATTTTTTTTCTGGATCCAAATTATGGTATGGTTTATGGGTCATTTTGTTTTGTATTGTGTTTTTTTTTAATTTTTGACTTAAATAATTTAAATATATATCGTGTAGCTAAGTTACGGGTAACTAACTAGGCATATTTTAGCCAAAGTAAAATGAAAATTTCCGACACAATAGGTACATTAAAAAAAAACAGCTTCCAATTTTCATGATAAAATCAATTATAAATCCTCAAACACCCGTGAATCCTACCAAATGCCCATTTCTTTGAACCCCATCGAAGCCTGTAATGGAACTCTCCAATTTCAATCACGCAGCAAAGTTCTACAAACAAATTCCTGGACGAGAGTCGATCGACGATTTCGATTAGGGCCACACAAAAAATCCCCCAAAAGTTCAGAAGATTTCTGACAAAGCTTCTTATAACGAGGGACTACCTAAAATTACCGAATTTGGAGTCATGAATGAACGTAGTTTATTACAAACTAATTAAGCTAGTATCCCAGAAAAATTATATTAGACCTACTAGAGACTCACCCTCAATATTATGTAACTATGTAATAAATTACTTATACTATTTTATATCTTCTTATCAGCTTTATTTCAACCACAAACCCAAAAAGCTGACATGGCAAAAATTTTGAAATTGAATGGGGCATCATGGGCACTTTTATATTATGTTAGAATCTTCCTGCAACTTAAAAAAAAATTTAAAAACTGCAGTTTTCTTAAATTTCACTAAACATAACTTCAATTAATGTAAGTATGTAATAGATTTACACTGAAGCTACAATGACAGAAATTTATAAATTATTTATTATTAGTAGCTTAACCTATGCCTACGCACATGGTAAGTAAAGAACAGAGCCGTGATGCGAATTTTGCAGAACTTATTTTCATGATTTCTTACTGTTCCTTAATTAATTTGGCTATCCTTAGTAAACGAATTCTTGTTTACATATCAGGATCAAACAGTATTACATTAGCAACATCAATTTTATTATGGGATAAGTTTATAGCTTCGCTTTATCACAGTGTAGGTATGTTACCAATCTTATTCTGCAATATATCTTAAAAATATTAGGATCCTCCAATGTAAATATACTAAAGAAATACATTTAAGTATGTTTAAAATTGAAATGGCTTCTAGGAACAATCGTCGCGCTAGTCAGACAAGAAATCCTTTCCTACAGTCATTAAATTTGAAAACTCGAAGACACACTTCAGAACCTACATCAGACCGTCTCAAGCTGTCACTTTAGCTTTTCAGTGCATTTATCATTGCAACAATATTATCTTGACGTGTTTTACCACGAACTTCTTACTACATAACTCTTACAGCGTCAGAAATAGAGCTGAAATTCCAATGGAAATTCTTTAGAGGTCCCAAAATTGGGTGTCTTCTCGGGGCACGGTTCTGGCGACCTCCAGCCACGGCCAATGAACGCCTATGACATTGAAGCGGGCCGCTTGGTAGCCCCACACCACGTAAAGTATGCCTCTAACTTGCACTCCCTTAACGACCCACCCCCCACCTAGTGGGGGAGGGCATTTCTGTAAAATGGCGGCAGACGCATTGTATGCGTTGAAAAGGCCGGGAAAGTTATCGTAAGTATCGATTTTCATACGTTGTGTAGCTACAAATAATAGTTCAGTATTCAGGTAGGTTTTTGACTTCAAGGGTGACAAGTTCCTATTGCTAAAATAGGTACCTTCTTATTTGAATATTCCACTCTTTGAAGCCTTAAATTTGGAAGACATTAAAATACACATTCAAAAAATTATAATCTAAACATAATTCCAAAACCTTCATTACAAACACCATTGACTCCGTGGTGTCGCGCAATGGCAAGAGTACCATTGAAACCTCTAGTTATTGATAGATTTTGTATAGTGTGTGTAAGGTGTGCGGTAAGTAATTACGTTATGCACTTTATGTTGTAATACATAAATGCTTGAAGCAAAATATGAAGGCTTTTAGCTTGGCCTATATTATTTTCTACCGTATTTGACTGGTAGATCGATGGTTCTCTGATAAGTTTTAAACAATTATTTGATGTATTATACTTATTTAAATTTGGATAAAAAAATGTGATGTGCATAATTAATTATTTTACTAATAAATTTAAAGAAGCGCCATCTCTTGATCTTAGTCGGAACAAATTCCAAGTATGCCATTTGTGAATACAACTTACAACTCGACATGACGGTATATCATTATGTACCTAATGATTTTAATAATCACCACTAGATGGCGGGCATTGCTGAATAGTAATATTTTCTGACATACTAACGATTAGCTGTTCTGTAATAATATTATTCAAAATATATAATCATCAATTAGCTAATAGTTTGATTTCTTTTTGAATAGTCAGGTATGTATTTTGGGTATCGGCAGACCTATCTCTGCACACTAATATTTTAAGACCGACTGCCTCACTCTTCTTCTCCATCTATAATTGTATTAATTTGTGTCTCTTCTCATATTATATCGCTAATTTATCAACATCTATTCCACGATTATCAATTACAACAATTCTTCTTGTCATGACGTCCGGCTATATTATTTTCACCATAATCAAAAACAAGCCAGTTGATAATAATTATGATCAGTCTAATCACCCCATCCAAAACATCATGACAAGAAGCATAATAATAATAAATAATTCCAACCCTTTTTAATGTCCCACTGCTGGGCACGGGCCTCCCCTCAATGCGAGCGAGATTAGGCCATAGTCCACCACGCTGGCCCAGTGCGAATTGGCGGACTTCACACATCTTTCGAGGGGTGCTCTCGGACATGCAGGTTTCCTCGCGATGTTTTCCTTCTTTTTTGGTTTTTTTGTTTATACATTATATGCAAGTATTTGATCTCGAACTCACCTGATGGTAAGTGACGATGAGATCTACGATGGAGCATACTTGCCTAGGTAGGAAGGCGGCAGTAGATCGAGACGCTACATTCACTAGGCAAATGCAGCGCAACTGATCTGACCCGCCATCCATGAATGGCAACACCGAACATCATGCCGGAACACGGCTAGGCCGCTTGGCGACATGGCTTTGTTCAATGGGTGGTGACTAACCACGGCCGAAGCCACCAGTAAAGTTGTCACCTGGCACCACCCAGGGTCACGTGTAGGGTATCTCGAGGGTACTTGATTCTCCTACGGACGAAGGTGACTCGACCCCAAGCCGACCTTAGCCGTTTAGCAAGTGATAATCATGATTGAAAATGAGATTCGCACATGAAAAATCCCAGAGGTGCGAGTCGGGGTTTGCACCTGCGATCCTCGTTACCGAGGCAAGCGTTCTACCAAATTGGCTATCACTGCTTGCAGAAGCATACCATTATTTAATTATGCTGTTGCCTACAATTAGTGGCGATGACTCTACCACCAATACGGAATGCAGTAGAGAGGCCTGCGCTGACGCAACTGACTGTTATCGTTAACGTTCGACCACCGAACCGTCGCCAACAAACACCACATAATCATGTTAAGAAACACACAACGTATTTATGTAACCAATAAATGACTTGGATTTGCTTAAATTATTATGTGTAGGTGTGTGTAATGGCGAAATTATGATCATAGCGGTAAGTTCATTAGAAAAACTGTGTGCTAGAATGTAAAATCAAAAAGGGTTATTAATTCGCTAAATATAAATATAAATTAGGTATTTGAAGATCAACATTTTGTTATAATTCAACAAAATTGGTTTGTCTATTATTCACTTATAGCGCAGTCATTGTTAGTACATCGAAATTTTGATTATCTATTTTTAAAATAACTTAAATAGTGGTTATGTTACTATGCTTAGTATCTAAAAAAAACATAATTTCGCTCTTTAATGCTCTTTTAGGTTCGGCCCTACACCCAATTGTAAGGGGAATCAGGCCATAGTCGATAACGCTGGTCCAGTGCAGGTTGGTGTACTTGACACGTCTTTCGAGAACTGGTTGGGTTATCTTTGAAAGTCACTTTCAATACATACGAGTACCTGCATACTACAACGACGAATTAAAAACATAATTGCCTTTGTTTCAAACTATCTTTTTTTCAAGTTAAAATCGTCATAAATACATTTGTATGGCCCATACGAATTCGGTTAAATAAGTTGTGGATAGGATGCCCCTATACTTTGGAAACGGCGAAACTAAATGGTAACGTCTCAATCAAATAATTTGGACCACCACTCAAACAATAACTAATTCGACTATCGTTTGTACGTAAGTTATATTTAGATTATGATTACTCTTAAATAATATAATGCTCTAGCATTTTGCATCTAAAGCCTCCTAATTCATAGTTTAGTGGCGCTGTACACGCACGCCATCTTACTTTTACTTCCTTCTGATTATCAAGAATTACATTGATATTTGAAGGCGCTAAAGCTAGCGCAATCAATGACTCTATGTTATCTATTCTAGTATAAGTACGCTACATTATGTTTTCATCTTTCTCTGTTGAGAATATATATCTACTAGCTGCGCCCCGCGGTGTTACCCACGATTAAAATGTATGTCTATATAATACTACCAGCCCTTTTTAATGTCCCACTGCTGGGCACGGGCCTCCCCTCAATGCGAGGGAGATAAGGCCATAGTCCACCACGCTGGCCCAATGCGGATTGGTGGACTTCACACATCTTTTGAGGGATTCTCTCAGACATGCAGGTTTCCTCACGATGTTTTCCGTCACCGTTGAGCAAGTGATAATCGTTTTTGAAAATGAGATTCGCACATGAAATCCAGAGGTGCGAGCCGGGGTTTGAACCTGTGACCCTCGTTACCGAGGCAAGCGTTCTACCAACATGGCTATCACTGCTATTTCATCCAAATTTCATCCAAATCCGTTCAGCCGTTCTGGCATGATTGAGTAACAAACCTCCATCCAAACATTCACATTTATAATATTAGTGGGAAGTGGGATAACGCAACCTCTTTCATCATTACTCTGTGTACTATATACATAGATGCTTAAGCATTCTGGTTTATTGTCATGCTATTCTTTTTTTTTTTCTTTACTTTTGGCCTTTTCCTATTGAGAGTCATACTATTCTATTTTATTCTTTTAATACCTCTGTATGACATGTGCTCTACTATTAATATATTATTTAATAGTTAAACATAGGTGCTTTTACTTGAAATAATAACGTTAACATTCTCTAAATATTTGTCACAGAATAATCATGCAGTATGGACACTGCTTAAGGCGCAATCAGACCCGCCATTCCGTTTAAAGTAAAGTCCACTTACTTCTGGCTTACATAAAACTACCGACTCATGGAGCCAATGTTTCGTTTATTTTGTATGTCTACATCTCATTTGATATTAATGAATTGAACAATAATGACGAATTCAAATGGGTTTGACGAAACACATATTGCTTGATTGCTTAACTAGTTTATGAGTTCAGCAGCTTTTCATAATTATTACGTGGCGAAATGTATTTATCTATCGATTTTTTTAAGTTGTCTGCTATTATTAGGTATATTAATAGTATATATAAATCAACATATGTATTATTTACACCATAAATAAAAAAGGATTTGGAAGGCTTTTTTTTAATTTTCCCTTTCTTTATGAATGAATAATATTTTAACAAAATGTCTTTCTTTTTATATTGAAAAAAAAGGCAAACGAAAATTAATTAAAATGAGTTAATTCGTATGCAGTTAACAAGCAGTAATTTAATTATTAACAATACTTAGGCATATATTATTTTCAGTATAAATGTAGCTATTAATATCGCCAGACGAACACATCAACTATACGGTCCCACACTAAGCAACGCTTGTATTATGGGTATCCTACAATGTACTGAGGGCGAGCCCAGTATTTGGCTTGGGTACAAGCATGCTCATCATACAAAGCTTGTCCCTAATCAGGATTCGAACCCGGGACCCTCGGCACCGAAAGCAGGGTCACAACTAACTGCGTTAATCAGGCCGTCGATAACTAAAAATGTTGGTGGTCCTATAAAATAAACAAGCAAAGGAAACAAATCTCTGAGTAATGCACTACTCAGAACAAGTGGAACATAGTCAGTTCCTTTCATTTTACGTAACGCCCGCCTTATAAAATTCAGAATGCAGATTATGACACTAAGATGTGCTACAACCGTCTGGAGATGTTGAGTCATTGTCGATTAGATATAGATTATATTCTGTCTAATGTATTAAAATTATTATTATTATATTGATGCAGTGAAAGCCAAGATTTTCGAACGCTCGCAATTTTAAAACAATATTTCTTCAACTAATTTATTATTTGGTTGCAGATGCTTTGATACTAAAGTATTTAGTAGGTATCTGTAGGGTTAGCAGTAACTTCTAATGTAATCGTAACTTCATTGAGAAACATGCTGTCACTTTCATACTTAAATATGAAATCTGTGGTATGAGGTGTATAAACGACGCTTACCTACCGAAACGCTCTGTAAAATGGATTGTGCTTGAGGTACTTACCGTATTCGCATTATAAATCATTTTATGAAAAAAAAACCGGAAGAGGTTTCACTGGTGGTAGGCTTCGGCCGTGGCTAGTCACCACCCACTGAACAAAGCCATGTCGCCAAGCGGCCTAGCCGTGTTCCGGCATGATGTTCGGTGTTGCCATTCATGGATGGTGGGTCAGATCAGTTGCGCTGCATGTGCCTAGTGAATGTAGCGTCTCGATCTACTGCCGCCTTCCTACCTAGGCAAGTATGCTCCATCGTAGATCTCATCGTCACTTACCAGCAGGTGAGATCGAGATCAAATACTTGCCTATAATGTAATAAAAAAAAAAGGTTATCAATGCGACTCATATTTTTTGTGTTTTCTTTATTTCTTAAGTGGCTTCCTAAAGTGTCTTTTTAACGAAAACTGATACCATGCGGATTCAACTCATGATTTTGAACTCCCCAGATATGGAATTTCCCGTTGATATTTTTCTAAATTGTATGCATTTTTCAGGATTTTTAAATTTAATCAATAAATCATAATAGAAGTCTATCTCATTGTGCTTTCAAATACGAATATAATTACTAATTCTGGCCTAGAACTGCAAAAAGTTAAGCCAGGCTTGCTCTGATATCTTACGATTCTTGAAAAACGACGGTTAAATTGGAACTTGTTCTCAATTAAGCGGACAGGTATATTAGGCACTATAACGAAGCCAGATCAAATCAGTTTTAGTTTCAAAACAACAACTACATTCAAAAGTACATTGACATTTGTTGAATAATTTACCTGTCAAAAAACATACAAGTTACAACCCAGAAACTCCTCATCAACTGTAACACATAATAAGTGTTCGAAACGATCAATCATCCGCATTTCAAAGTGTGATTGGGTAAAACATAATAAAGCATCTTTGCAATATCACAGTCCACTTAAAAAAAAAAACTAAAATTGCGGCTTGACTTGATGTTGTTTATTTACCCTATCAGGCTCTTGCATTCTACTTAAGACAATAATTATGAATAATATAAGTAACCGTGAGTTCCAATTGGAATAGTCGATCATTAATATTCTAGTCTGTAACCTCTATAACCGACTGACCTACAACACCACTTGTCTCAGAACCCCAATTTACATTTTGGCATGACATGCTCCGTTAGTTCTAATTAGGTCTCATACAGCTCCATGGCTCAAATACAACTGGTCAGTGTACATAAAAAAAGTTTGATGGTAATATAATTAAAAAGCGACCTATTGAAATTAAAAGTAGTGAAGATAAAAACTTTACATAACCAAGGGCTCAGTAGGTCAGTGGGGCGCTGCGCGAGCGCAGCCGGAGCGATCGTGTCCGATGAAACGGTGTCAGTGGGTGCGTGGCGGGGGCTGAAGCAGGGGGGATGCACTATGGTTAGATAATACCCTGACCTTTGGCAATGTTTGACAAACATAATGAATTACAGCAGTTGTACAAAAATTATGTAATTTCATGACTTTTTAAGGTCACGTCAATATTCATGATGAACTTGGGTTGTGGATATTGTTACTTACCACGACTTATGACAGTGTAATATCAGGTGCGGTAATCGATTTTGTCTCATTCTCTCCTTTGAATTAAGAAAGAGGGATCGCTACTCAGTGCAACATATTCAGTTTCCAGTCATGTTTCGGCCTGCGTGCTAGCTGCAGGCGTGTATTTTAACTTTCCCCGTCATCCTGTTTACGACTTCAATCATTCTACCTTGAATTTCTCAACAATGTACGCTTGAATACCTTAAATGGTTTGATGAGTAATGAAAAGTCAATGAGGCAATTTTCCCTGTGTTTAGAATTAGTTTTCGGATTGTATAATATGACATCATGTTCGTTAATTGAATTATGTATTAAGTGAATTTTATTTTGTAACAATGGCGACCCGAAATGCAATCCAGATAGATAGCTATGTTGTTTATATATTTAGCCTTTATATCTGTAATGAGGATGTACTTTTAAGAATAATATAAGTTGGAACAATAATAGTGAAAATATTTTAAGGCGTGCCCGAGTAGGTCATACAGTTTTTGTTTATGTAAAAATAAATATTCAAATCGTGTATTTTTTTTAAAGAATGCGCATTTTTCCTTGACTACCTATATCATATTTCATGCGACGGTACAAGGCACGTTAAAAAGTTCAAAGTTCTTCATAAATTGTAATTCCCCTTGCATATCCTCAAGTTGACTTTGCAAATGGATCATGGTACGTCTTACTAACTAAGCTTTGCCGACGTGATGCACATATTGGTGGCTTATTTAGCCTTAACATGTTAGAATTCATTCGCAAAGTATATTCCCATTTTTAATCATGTTTATCACTTGCTTGAACGGTGACGGCGAACATCGTGAGGAAACCTGCACGTCTATCGAAAGACGCGTGAAGTTCACCGCACTGGGCCAGTGTGGTGAACTCGCACTGGGCCAGCGTGGTGAACTACGGCCTATATCGCTCTCATAATTATTGAGGGGGATGTTTGCCCAGGATAATGATAATATACTCACCCTCTATTACCAGAACAAGACTGTGCTATATAATGCCCAAATACCATCGCCGAAATGTAAGTGCACTACAGTGCCTTTCAACTTATCCCTTCGGGGAATGCAGATGCATTTTTATACATTTGTCTCTGCTATAACATAAAAAAAATATTTGATTCAACGAAACGGAACGGATTAAACCCACTGACGTCTATATATACAATAAAGAGGGCAGTGATTAAACCCTGTGTGCCCCTAGTTGAACCTACATCGTGTCACTTATAAGAATGTTACTAGTTATTTTGACCGGTCTCTGCGCAAGAATTCAGTAACATCAAATGTTTTGTTATAATATTATATGCGCATGCACGTCTTCATAACATAATTACATAATGAATGGTTCCCACCAACCGCGACGTTTATTATCAATGTGATTACTAAATCTTCGAAGAGTTACTTATTCTACTATAGGCTTTACTTTCACTAGCTGATAGCGTTTAGTGCCTGAAATGAGAAACGTTAAGCTTACCTAGGTTTCTGTAAATATAAGGACATTAGAATATATTTAGCGGGTAGATATGTTTTCAGTTGAATCCGATGAAGTAATTTGATTCTAGCTAGACTTAAAATATAGCACCAACATTATAATCACAAATATCATTTTATTTTTTTAACTATGTAATGTAAATCATTGCGTAACTAATCAAATTTGGTTTCCATTAATTTTATTGCTTGTCCGTACACGTGTTAGATTATTAATTTGCGAAATATCGTAAAAACTCATACCTATGTTCGTGTTCCATAGCAAATTAATACTTGCGATCTCAGTATTGCGCCTACGCATTATAGAGATTACACGAATCAGACGGGCGCACCCTGCACTATGACGTGTAAAAATTATGAAGACATGACAAGGAAATCTCCACGCCTCCAAACTAAGGTATGATCCTTATTTATACGATACTAAAATCTAAATTACCACAGATCCAGTTTTTAAACGATCAAGTCCAATATGTGTACCACGTTGGGCACCTTACTGCGGACCCAATTTAAGGTTATTTTCGCATAGCAAGCGTTAAGGTTTATTTTACAGCCATTGCATACCTGTGCCTTTGAAAGTTTTTTTTTTCAAGTGGACAGACTATTTCTAAAAATGAAATGGGTCGTTCCTAATTTGATACTAAGTAAATTAAATGCATAAACATTACATTTACTAGCTGAATACGCGAATGTGAAAATGAATTATCGGATACGAATTAAGTTTATAATCGTAATGCTTATCATTAATGTAATTCATTATCGTTTCAATTTTCCAGGTAAGATTCAGTGTTTCCGCCTATCTAGTTCATATTAAGTCACGTATTACCGAATTCTAACGTCAGGGTCAGTACTTGAATGTAAGTAGGTAAGTTTTTTTTTTATTCTTTTGTATTACCATATAGGCAAGTATTTGATCTCGATCTCACCTTATGGTAAGTGACGATGAGATCTACGATGGAGCATACTTGCCTAGAAGGTACCTGTTCACTCTAGACTTGAAAACACACAGATTGAAGTCAACGGGGAACAAAAACGCCGGTAGCGTGTTCCATTCCTTGGCAGTTCGCACGATGAAAGTAGAAGCAAATCGCTTAGTACGTACCGAAGGAATGTCCACAGTGTACGGATGACACTTGTCCGTGCGTCTTGTCTATCGACGATAGAATGGAGATGAGGGAATTAATTCATGTAATTCCATCGCACACTCTCCGAAATGTCTACTGTAGAAGACTGCTAGGCTAGCAACCCTACGTCGGTGTTCCAGGCACCGAAACAAATAATTAAATATTATTAATCGCCATCCAAACATACCAACTGCACGATCCCACACTAAAAAGCTTGTACTATGGGGTACCTTACATCGATCTAGGAGTTCCTATTTAAAACATGACTAAGTAGATTTTCTACACTCTTTTTTATTTATATTAGTTTTGTATAATAATGTAATTTTGTATATATCTTTAGTTTGTAAATATTTAAGTTAATTTTTTTTTGTATATATTATTCTGCGTATGATAATTGCATCCGAGAGTTGTATACATATTGTCTATGATCATATGAATGATCCTAGATCTATGTCATAGATATATGGTAATGTAATATGTCCCTTTATGTGTGACCTCCTTACCCTTCATTGACTTTGTACTTATTGCAGTTCTGTGTCAAGGACAACTGCCCTAGCTCCTACTCTACATAGAACTCTACAAATTAATCTAAGAGCAAGAAGTAATGAAATTACATAACATAAAGCTACACCTGTTTCAGCGCGACTCTATTAACTATTTAAATAAATAATAAGAAATAAATATCGCCATACGAACACACCAACTATACGGTCCCACTTTAAGCTTAACGCTTGTGTTATGGCTACCGTACAATGGACTGAAGGCGAACTCAGTATATTATACTCATATATATATTAAACATCCATGCCTCGGATACAAACATTCGTGCTCATCACACAAAGCCTGTGTCCCAACCAGGATTCGAACCCGGGACCCTCGGTTCAGAAAGCACAGTCACTACCACCGCGCTAATCAGGCCGTAAAATAATTATTTGCTCGGCGTGAAATTTTAATTAATTATTTGATAATATCGTGTGTATAGTAGTAGTTCTTATACACATACGACTAAAATAATTCACACACACACGCACACACAACTAAAACACACACATACACAATTAAAAATCTTGCTGTCTTACTCATACAACACGAGCATGAGAGCGATGCCAATACCTCTAATACATGTTAGTCCATTTTAGTTTGTGCACTGCAGCAATGGTATGATAAATCATGGAAGGAATTCTAATGAAGGATTTCATGTACATAAATTATATTAGTATCAAGCATAATTAACCAGTTGAGTAACTCCGACATAAACACCACAAATCGTATCGGTGAATGTCGTATAACTCTGATTTTATTCAATTTCCTTGAGATTTAAATGTTGCACCTTGGCCGTGCTATTAAACGATATTAAATGTGATTCTTAATCGAAATATGTTTCTTAACGCCCATTGAAAATAACTATTGAACGTGTCACACGATGTATAAGTCGTATCTATATCTACGAATATATAAGAATATCTATACTAATATTATAAAGGTGAAAGTTTGGATGGATCCCGGTAAAATGTATGGTACCCATGGGATAAAGGATATATTTTTTAATCGCGGGCGAGGCGCAGCTAGTTTAAAATATTTTAAAAAATCAACGAAAAATTCCACTTCTGTGGGGGTCTAGAATCATGAGCTGAATAGATGGCATCAGTTTTCGTTACGAAGCCTCTTACACCCTGTTTGTATTCTCAGTGGGACTAACGACTGTGTAACTCAAATTACATTGCAACAAGTTTTTAATTATTTACACAACCAAGCCACGTCATCATCAATGCGTGTCCAATCCATGGCACACACATCGGTAATTAATCTTGCTTCCCTATTAAAAAATAATTAAAAAAATATCGCACATTCGGATATGTTGAAACTCGTATGTAAACCAATGTTTGGTTTTGCAAAACATCCATTTTAAGTACAAAGAATTTTAAATACCATACTAGGTTTTTATTCGTAAAATAACGCAAACTCTGTAGCAGTGCCATCGCGTGGCCTATAGCAAATGTGCCGAGACTGTAACGGTAGGTATATCCATTGAACAGGGCCCCAAGTCTGCTAACACAATCGATTCATAATCGAATAGCAACTGCATAGTAACTGTCACTTTTTACACATATCCCATACAATATCTGTCAAAAGTGACAGTAACTATGCGGTTGCTGTTCGATTATGAATCGATTGTGTTATCAGACTTGGGACCCAGTAGTTAGTATACCATATCTATCTTACTCGATAGTTTTATTGCGCATACGCACGATTACTCTCTAGACACGGGGCCAATATTATAGAATACCAAATACTAAAATATACGCGATCGAAGTCGCTGAAACAGCTTTGATTAAATAACCTATGATTCAGAAAGATAATCCAGTAATGTGTTTTTGAGTAAACAATAATCTTAATGTTTTAACTCATTAAGATACTACTGCAAAGTTGTAGAGTACCTACTTTCTAAAATATTTCGTTTTAGGTCAAACTGTGAACTTCGGACTTCGATGCTCTTAGTGTGGGCTTTAAACGTATTTATTTACTGATCGAGAAAAACAAAAGTTTCTGTAGGTTAGATCATTCATGGGCCCCTGTTTATAACAATTGTGTATTGCGTTATCGCCTCTTTACCAATGCCGACTTACAAATTTAGACCTATGTTAAGGGTTCCGTAGTCCGATGATAAACTATTACAAAATCATACTGCCCGTCTATCGCAATCTGTCATAAGCCCATATAATTAAGTTTAGTACAGATTTATCTTAGCTTCTTTTCCTTACCTACTTGTCATAAAATGTAACACTTATAAAAGCCTTGAATGTAGAGCCACAAATAGTTTTCCATAAAAATAGTAGAATATTATAAATTTTGTTGCCCCCTAATAGTTTAGTTATCGTACCGAACAATGGTGTCCTAGATCATATATATTTCGCTGCGTGTGTAGACCGATACAGTTAGTCAAATAATATCGCGACACTAATGTTCACAAACAACTACATTCAACAAATACAACGGTCAATACACTTACCGGCCTAATTTCCTATCTATACGAGGTACACCTATTTACCGGCCATATCCTACACTCATGTACGGCTATGGACACATAACAAATGATATTCCACTAACAGTAGACATAACAATTTACAGAAACACATTTTTTTCGGAAAACAAATGAAATTTTACAATTGAACACTTACATTTTTCTCCAAAGAGTCCTTATACTTACACAAGAATTTAAACAAAATACGACTACATATCAAATGAAGAACGGTTCTATTGAAAGCATCTCTCCAACTGTGTCGTAATGATGGAGCAAGTGCATTCTTATTAATAACAATAGCATCAACAAATTCTTCATTATATTTTGGCAACAGAAGAAATCAGCCGTTGCAGCTAGGTACATTAACATTCTCCTAAAGCCATTACAATTACCGATGTTTCATGATGCGGAACCAATTAAAAAAAAACATTTATTGAAATTGTCTTGTTTGAAATGAATACCAATGTTTAAAAGTCGTTTACATTCCATTTATCTGCACACATATATCACGTGAAATCAATTAAATATAAAGGTTTACATTTTGTCTTATTCAGTAACTGTGTTCTCTTATAACATTGGAAAGATTTAACAACTCAGTCTGATTTTCCTTGAACGATGATTCAACTTCGCTGATAAAACCTACAATTGATTGAGAATTCAGTGTTGCTGAAATGACATTCAGTTTCATTATTTTCAGGCTCTACAAGCTTTAATTACAAGACTTCTTACATGTTAATAGGTCATGCTTTTGTTAAAGAGCCAAGAAGCGAAATATATTATCATAAACAAATAATTTTATTTACCCATTTCATTTATCAAACGTCCTACATACGCCCTATTAAACAAACAAATAGTAATGTAACCTACCTACACGTGGGCGCAGGAAGGCGAGGAACGATACGACCAGTCGAGGGGGCCTCAACAAATTGGCGATGTCCGCTCTTTCCAATCAAATTGGGCACTACTACGACCGCGCCGGCGATCGAATAAACGTAATACGTTATTTAAGGTCGCAATTGAAAGTTAAAAATATCTCGTCTACGACGTATAAAAACTGACCGTTTTTTATTTAGTTATTCGTCTATTCTGGGAGAAATCATGTTACTCTAGATTAAGCTATTTTGTTGTACAATTTCAATATCAAAAATAAGTTATTTTATTTGGTAATAGCTTTTTTCGTTATTGCTCGAGTCTGGCGGTAACATTTTGGGTTCTCGCCCAGTCTCTTTGTATATATAATACGAGTACATAGCATAAAGTGTTATTTGGGAAACAAATATAAAAAAGCAATCTCTATTTCTTTCTGTTTTTAATTTAGCTAATAAATACACAACAACAAGGAAACTCCATATTTTTCGCCTTGCCGGAGTGTGGGGCCGATCTAAGTTCTACGAAATGTCGAAATAACCTGAGTTCTGTGTCGAACGTAAGACCCAGATGGCAGTTATGACGTAAGCAGTGTTTACGCATCGTCGTGAATTTATGCCACTAGGTGGACGAGTATAGTGAGCAAGACTACTTGAATGTAACATACACCCGAAGTAACTGGACTAAATAAAATAGATAGGACTGTCTCGATCCAGCAGTCAAAGCGACGCTTAGAGACCGATTCACAATGTTTAAATAAATTGGTATTATAACTGTTTATAAAGTCTATCCAATTTTTCGTATATAACTCATACTTTTTTGGTCAAATAATTTGTATGTTGTAGTTGCATTGTCAAAGCATTATTTCCGAAAGATACTGGGAATACGGACATCCCTAATAATAGTTTTGGGTGCAGGACTAACAACAATATACATAATTAATTATTACATAAATTTACTTTTGTAAGACATGTATTTAAAAAAAAATGTACGTCGTTTCCCGAGAAATTCGCAACCAATATTTATATTATTACCTATTACTAAGCGTAACACATTTCCGAACAAGCAATAACTTATTATTCATTCCGTATTGATTATTATATATCTGTATTAAACATGTAGGTAGCTACTAGTGTAATATACTTATTGCATTCTAGCAACACCGATGAATCATATACATCAAGTTTACAAATCCAATGTCGAAACTTTATTCAAATTTTTTAGGGTAGAAAATACCAGGCTTACAGAAATGCGAGATACTTTATTAACATTTGTTACGTGCTAGAGTGCATGAGCGCCGATCAAATGCTACGCAGTGATGCATGCATTCATAATTTCTATAAAACACTATGATACTTTTTATAAAAAAAATCGTTCAATGTAACGAATACTTTTTATGACTTTTTTATACTGCTCTTGCATGTATTTCCAGTGGGATCACAGTCCACGATTAGGAATCGCTCGGACTCTAGAAAAAAAAACAAATGTCATTTTTTTTTTTTTTTTTTTTATTACATTATAGGCAAGTATTTGATCTCGATCTCACCTGATGGTAAGTGACGATGAGATCTACGATGGAGCATACTTGCCTAGGTAGGAAGGCGGCAGTAGATCGAGACGCTACATTCACTAGGCACATGCAGCGCATCTGACCCGCCATCCATGAATGGCAACACCGAACATCATGCCGGAACACGGCTAGGCCGCTTGGCGACATGGCTTTGTTCAGTGGGTGGTGACTAGCCACGGCCGAAGCCTACCACCAGTAAAAACATTTATACAATAATTATTTTATACATCAACGTGATCTATATAACTTACAGATTCACATGTTAAAATATTTTACAGTATTTTTGTTAAACCTTACATAAGTGCCCTTAAATAAATATCCATCTAATGTGATATTTTCCACCAAATGCCAATTCTTTTTAAATCAGCTAAATATTTTTTAACAACAAACATATATTTTTTTTGTTTAAAACATGCACTTTTGTTAACTAGAAAGGCGACGATGTCGCATTAACAGGCGAATAAACAAGTTTCTTCGTAACGCGAACTCACTAGGATTTTCCTCGATGACTTTCACTGCGCGGGCGCACGAGGCACGAGTGTCCGCGGCCCGGTTGGGTGGCGAAATTGCAACGTAAAATACGACATTTATGCGCGGGTATTCCCGAACATCTGAATATTATCCTTTCCATAAACACATATACTTAACAAATAAATCAACCAGGTTCAACGCTCGTTTTTGTAATAAATTTCAAAACTATCACAATGTTTTAATTCATTTAAAAATGTACGTTTATTATCCCGCTCGTAAGCCTTGCGGTGAAGGAAAATAGTAAATTAAACACTAGTTACATGCGAAACCTGACCAGTCTTACTAAATGATATGTAAAACTAACCAACTGACTCTAAGCTCGCGCACACACGAGGTCGATGTAATCAATTATCACGTGTCCACAACTCTATCATATACTTATAATTCCAGCCCTTTTTTATGTCCCACTGCTGGGCACGGGCCTCCCCTCAATGCGAGGGGGGTTTAGGCCATAGTCCACCACGCTGGCCCAGTGCGGGTTGGCAGACTTCACACATCTTTCGAGGGGTTCTCTCAGACATGCAGGTTTCCTCACGATGTTTTCCTTCACCGTTTAGCAAGTGATAATCTTGGTTGAAAAAGACATTCGCACATGAAAAATCCCAGAGGTGCGAGCCGGGGTTTGAACATGCAATCCTCGTTACCGAGGCAAGCGTTCTACCAACTTGGCTATCACTGCATCATATACTTAGATACACAAATATACTTTATAAAATAATTTCATCCTAGGGGAAGTATAATGTAATAAATACATAATTAATCGTGGAGTATCTGAGCAGACAGTCAAAGCCTGAACCTGCATTTCTTCAACGTATTTATAATAATTACGTTACGTCAGAATTTCGATTAGTCGATTTTAAAAAATAAATTTTCTTCCCACCACTTGTTATTTTTGTGATATTTTTTTTTTTTAATTACTTTACATCATGATCACAAATGAGCTTGCTACAAGGCCAAGTATACTATTTCTGAATCACTCCCTATATAATAACAAAGCGAAGCGAAATACTTAGAGCCTGGCTGGTATATAGATCCACAGCTTCTCACGTATATCGTCAAGCCCCGATCCTGATGTTTGCCATTTAACATCTGACCTTCTTCTAGTTCAACGATCTAGAAAATGCCCCACATCGCGACTCCATCGTATTTGTAGTACCTACGACCGTAGGCGCAGACCGTAGACTCGCGTCTAGTGCTATTGTACCAGCGTGATTTGCTGAAACATGATAGAGTTGATATTCGATGGCATTTTTTGTAAGTGTTGCCACTTTTAATATAATTATATACTAAAAGTGGTAGTATTATTAGTATCTCCTAAATATTCTTATATGACCACGCATGTTTTTTTAAACGTCTGTTATTTTATTCTTTCACTTAATTGATCCGGTCTTCACATTATATCTCTTTTTTGTCATAGAAAGATTTAAATACTCAAATAATGACAACCATGCCTATATATACTTATGTGGTCCTTTCTAAATCAAAACGAAGTACATTGAACACGTAATTGTCTACTTACCAGTTGCGGTGACTAATTATCTAGGAATTTACAAGGATTTGATTTCAATAGGCGGCACTAATTGTATAAAGTTATTTCTGGCTTAGATAGTTTAATAATAGACAATAATCTGTGCAACATTCATTTATTCTCTCTATATATAAGGTACTCTGTGTTTTCTCTACCATTTCTCTCTTCTCTATGGCGTCTTGTCGAAAACGTTCAATTTAAAATGTGCTTATGTATTTTAATCAAAATAATAATTTGAAGAAGTCAACTAAGTTTATTATTTTACCCCCCAAGTGCCCTTTGTATAACCAACGCTATTTTTTAGGTAACAATAGCATTATTTTCTGTATGTTAAACTGTATTTTAATATAAATAGTGAGCCGTCATTATAGTACTGGGTACATACGTTGGGAGGTAGCAATAGTATTATTTAAAATCATTCACTTAACCATTAAGTCTGTGGATTCTATAGGTAAGTATTTTGGAATTAATGTAGATAACATTAAAAAAAACACTCATTCATTAGACATTTTCATTTCAATGTGACATGACTGATGATTAGCCGTTAAAGCACAATATACGTTTTTTATAATAGTAAAAATGTATAGTTTATTTCACTTAGTTGAAACTCCTCTCATACAAAACGTCTGAACACGTACCTTATGCACAGTGACTCGCGGTTACAAACAAAAAAAACAAATCTGTCACAACCGCAACCACATTTGAAATACCTACATTACAATTATAATTTATCAATCGTTATTTTTAATAAACTTGTGGGAGGCTGTGGCTCCCAAGTCTTGAAGGTACGTCGTAAGTAAAACGTGTCCAGAGAGAAATACCAATAATTTATTAAAACGAAAAACATATATACATTTAAAAGTTGAGGGTCACAACTAGTAGAGGATTAACCCAGTGATACAAATTACAAAAGCGAATCAAAATAAATAATATAAATAATTAAATCTTATGGGTCACAGATAGTAGGGTATAAAGACAGTGGTAAAAATTAATAGTGTAGCGAGGTAGGTACGCTACAAACTCATGTACTTAGGTAAGTAAGTGTAACAATGCCAGTTACTGGCATATAATATTTCATCAAAGTTTTATTGTGACAGCCGTGTTGATTTAGGTACCTAAGTAAAATTTTAAGAAAGTGATAAGCACTTAGAACGTATACAAAACAAAAAAAGATCATTACATAATCTATCAAGCAAATACAGACCTAACCTAGTTGCAATAAAATATATTACAAATAGTCGGTCGTGCTTTAAAAGTTATTTGTGTAGCAACAAGATACAGATCTATGTGTGACTAATTGTTCAATATATTCTCACTTCGGTACCTACCATATCTGATCGAAACGCTTCGCCAACTTGCGGTTTCCATTTTATTTTTTCAATTTTTACTAATACATAAGATACATATTGCATGAATTCGTGTTTCACTCTAAATTTAGTTCACAATTGATGATAAATATTTCATATCAACAAATTATTCTGACGTAAAATATGTGTACATCATCTCCTTTCTGGTCGTATCTATTCGAATTAGCCTTCTTCTGTTGATGCGTTAGAAATCAAATCACATAATTAAACCCCAACACGCATTTAATTCCCGATGACGTAGCAGAGGTGTATTGTAGTGCTCTAACATCTCATTAATGATATTTGGTCTCAAAGTGTAGGCGAAACTAGTCGGCATTACTTTTATAATTATTACTAGCTGTCCCGGCGAACTTCGTACCGCCATCAGATTAAAATGTATGAGAAAATAAATTGTCTATTATTATTTATTTTTTTGTGATTTTGCCCTGGATGTTTTAATAGTTATTCTGCTATTCAGAGCGGGGACCATTTAAAAAAAAAAAACCGTTCTTGAGTTATAATTTTGGAACTAATACGACTTTATTTTATACATTTTTACTTATAAAATTTTCAATATATGATGTAATTAACTAACTTAATTAATTAATTTTATCACTTATATTTGATGATCATGGTTTGCCTTCCGGATCAAAAATTGGCAATAATTAAGTTTTCGAATTTGATATTTGTATTCTTCTGTTGCTATTTATTTTGATATGATATATAAAAATGCATAACATCATGATAAAAATGTTTAAAAGTGATAAAAATACTGCAGACAAACTTGTAACTATGACTCTCCCTACGAAAAAATATATATGAACGCCCACTGTCATGTTCCCAAGGTCCTACGGACATGAAGATTGTTGTAGCTGTAATGTAATGGCACGCAGGATGATGTAACTTGGGATGAGCATGAGCGGCGGTCGCCGGCCGGAAGCGGGCCATGAGCGCGGTAACTAAAATAAATAATCGAGACGTCGATGAGCCTACAATTCCTGCTTACCATAGACTCTACACTCTATTAGATTACTTTTTCCTTAAAAAACCCGACTGCGTGTAAGTTTACTGGAAATAAAAAAATTGTAGAAGAAAACAAGTCCAGTAACGGCTGTAATAGTCGGTACCCATTATAGAATAAGACCGTCTCAAATTTTACGGATAATGGGTCCCAAATGTTTGTCCCTACTGAACCAATTTTTTTTGCAGTAATTGTTTTAAGCTATTTTTTTACGCAGTCGGATTTTAGATCTTTAAAATTTTCTTATTTTTTATATTTAAGCAATTTGCCGTGAATCTAAATGATTACTTAATAATCTTCAGGTCTAAAATGAAGTGTTAAGATATAATCAGCCACCTGGTTACACACAACGTAATTAAAATGGAGAAAAATGTGCTTGAAATGACATAGTTACAATTTGTTTTGTTACAAGTTGTTATTTATGTAAGTAGTACAATAGTAGTAGTTCCTTCGTTATGCAAACCATTGCTTGAAATCTGGTATTATCATATTATAAATATCATACGTCAGATCCAAGATCCTATATGAAATTTAATAGGAACGGGACTTCGTCTCGGTCTGATTGTCATCAGAACCAACATTACTGTGTTACTTGGCCATATCACCGGGACAAGTGAATGTAAAAATAACGAACGATTAAGAGAAAATTATGCAAAAAAAATAAGGAAATCTACACTAATACCCTCGAATTTATAGACGATTTATAACTTTATCAAACTTCATATAGTACCTACTGTGTGTGTGCGCACAAGAGTTTTGCTTTGCGCGGTACTATATATTATGACGTTTGATAAAGTTGTAAAATTACTATAAATTGGACGGTACATCATTAGGATGCGTAATGTGAACTCTTTAGAGCTTGACACAATAAAACTTTTAAAGCAATAAACGACGCTGTTAAAGCAAAAAAACCCGTAGGAACAAACATAGTGAAAAACAAGTTTCCTTGTAATCCGTTATCAGTGTATCTCAGTGTCCTTATTTCCACATGGAGGGTGTAAGCTCTGTTTAACTCTATGTAGGAGACAAGCCCAAGTTTATGGCCACGCCGACTCTTCTGAGAATTAAGATAATAGCATAATAGAAGTAGAATCCGATGTCTAAAGCCGTGGACACATTTGTTAATTGACAATAAGACTTATTTGCAATCTTGTTTCTTTAGGCCATCGATAAGGTTAGTCGTTGTATTGGGGTGAGTATAATAAATTGCATTAATAATAGGATTTGTGACGTGAATAAATAACATGTCAAAATATGTGTTTTTTTTCAAACAAAATTAATAATAAGTACCTACCTAGACAAGATTGGCTACACCTTGAAGCGCGCTTCAATCAAAACTTCTTTCAAGCCGCCGAAGAAGATTATTCAGTTTTTACCATCTGTCAAGTGTCACATTCTACAAGATGCAGGGGTATACAAACTCGATTGTGAATTTGGGCTCTCTTAGATAGAGTAAACTAAAGGATCGTCGCACCCGCTATTATATCAGATTTTATAAATGACAGATCCTCGCAAAAGTATACCGATTCCGACCAAGGACGATATGTTAGGCCATTGAAATTAAAAAACATCCTGATTTCAATAGGGAAAATGGCTGGGTGCTACGACCTACTTGGGATCCTGTAATTAATATAATTAAATATGAGGGCACCCCAGTTCAAACTATGACACCACGACGTCAATCACCTGAGTCCTCCCGTGACCACGGTTGCTGTAAAGCAGCCGAAACGTCGGGAACGTAAAAACATAAAATAAACGCGATAAAATCTGTAAAATATGTTTTATTTCAAGGTGTAGTATATTCGCGAAAATATAAGTATCTATCTATCAGCCGATATACACGTCCACTGCTGGACATAGGCCTCCCCCAACGACTTCCACACATCACGGTCACCAGAAATATAAGAATACAATAAATAAATACCCATTAGAAAATATTTTTAGTATGAGACCCTACGGAACACGAGGTACATGCTAATTCTACGCCAGTAATTCATAGGTTATTATGTGATTAATTACCTGGCGAATGACGCGTCTAAAGTACCGAGCACCAGACTGTTATAAGTCTATGATAAAAAGCAGCCATTAGGCACCCAACTCTACTCCAGCAATGCGATGTGGGTGTAGCGACCCTGCGAGCCGAATGTTTTATGTAATTCTAAGATGACGTGCGTACATTAGGACTTATGCTCTTGGACACTAGGATCTACCTTGTCCAGGCTATTACACCAAGTGACAAGGTCGAACGTGATCAGGATTCGCAATAAAAGTTCGTTAGTGCAAGTGTACTGATAACACAAGTGGTTTGACGTTTGACGTGTTTAAGGTTGATTAGCTTGCGGTAACTTTGATGTTATTATATTGTGATCGGTTTTATTATTATTTAAGTTTATGGTTATTTAAGATTAAATGTCGTAATAAATAGTTACTTTTGTCTATTAATCAATCCGACTTATAATAAATCTACAGCCACTAAACTATACATTAATAGGTAATTAACATGCAAGGATTTAAGAAAGAGTGGACGCTCTAACTTTCTCTGCATTTTGTTTTTTTTGCCCGCACCTCACTCAAAAATGGTGTAGTCTTCATCTCCTTTTTGTATGAAATTAAATAATTGATAGAACTAGGCGCTGACATTAAATAAAATGCAATAAGATGAGATATAGCCTTGCCCACAATAAGCGGGTATTTTGACAGTGTCATCTATTTCAATAGCGAAAACAAATTTAATAAATAAAATTGGATGGAAAAAAACTGGCATCGTAATTCTCAATGTCACATTTGACAGTCTTTCAATATAAATACTGTCGAAGGTGACAACAGCAATAGCAACACGATAATATAGTATGGAAATTGTGTTAGCTGTATTGGGGTGCAGTATAGAGTCCGTGCGTGCACACTATAACCTCTATGTTAGTGAACCTCTTTCTGTGAGCGTTACGTGTTATTGCCCCAAAAGTGTAATTTCTTAAAATTACCCGTCTATTGCGTAATACGCAGATGTTTAGCGAGTGATTATTAAAATATCCATTTGTATACTCGTTTACCTTGTTCTAGCGAACGCTAGAAATATGCACCTTGGATCAGTGGTCATTTAGACTGTCACGGGTCACAAATACCTACGGGCTCATTTGAACGTACACGTAATAAGGCTAATGCAATCTTTTTTATATCTGTATGAATCGATGAAGCGCCTATTTTATGACTTTCAAATTGATAACGATTTTTTTTATAGTTTTTGAATTGGACATCCATCTTTGTAGCGTAAGTGTAAATCACTATAATGTATCTAACGTTCCTTTTTTAAAAGATTATTGTAACATCAAGCGGTCATTAACTTATGCCATTATGACTGGTTATAAAACTTCTTCGTATGGCATAATAAAACACAAATGATATACTGAAACTATTGTGACTCAAGCACATTCATTTTAGGTAGCGAGCTATATGTTGACGTTCCACTCACATACATATTTCAAACTTAAATAAAAAAAACAGAGACGACATGTGTTTTCGATGACGATGCGATTACGTTAGGAGTTCCTACTAGGCATACTGCACGCAGTTTTTAGAGTAAGCTAGAATGATCATAGGGAGCACACCCTCATTAAAAGTTGTATCCTTTTTAAGAACCATGCATATGACAACACTAGAGGAAATGCAAAACAAAGGGTAGGTATCAACTTGCCATGCGTACAACATGCCCTTAGACACGCTCTACTTTCTGAAGTACTTTTGAGCCGTGTCTATACAGGGTGTTACAGAAAGGGTATACTAAGCCTTGGACCTCAGCTTCTTTAGTGCATTTGTAAACACTTTATGCAGTCAGAATCGTAATATGTTTATTTTTAATAAATAGTTTTGTACCCAACAAAATGATAATTCTGATTTATTAAGAAGAATAGTTTTTGTTTTAAATGGGCATTCTCCACATTCTTACTTTAAATAGTGTTTATAAATGCGCTGAAGAAGCCCAGGTTCCAGGCTTAGTATACCCTTTCTGAAACACCCTGTATACCATTATGTGATCCATAATATACCCCGACCTCCCGTGACCATGGTTGCTGTAAAGCAGCCGAAACGTCGGGAACGTATGTATGAGTATGTACGTATAATAAACGCGATAAAATCGGTAAAATTAGTTTTATTTCAATGTGTAGTATTCGCATAAATATAACAAATCAATTCCATAATATAGTTGTAAAATAAAATTACCATGTCGCCATAGCCATTAAGAGATTCATCATGGTCACTTATTGTAAATTAAATTCTCAAAGTGCCTCTACAGAAGAGTCCTTTATACATACCACGGCAGGTATAATGGGTACAGATAATATAGACCGTAGTAATGCATCTTAAAGGATTAAAAAAAAACGTAGCATTCCACTGACAATATGGATACAACAAAAAGTGTGTGACAAAGTTCATAGACTCCTTTCGTTTCATAAAGGATTAGAGCCCTCCTCGAAGTGGGACGCCGTAAGTGGAGGTGGTCCTTATCTGAGACTGTTTCGACAGCGACGCAGAGAGCGAAGTGGGGTGCGCGCCCGCTTAACACTTCGCGCTCTACCGCGACTGACGCACGCCGCGCCCGCGCACACAACGCCAACACGAACTTTCAAACGGCAACTCTTCGGTTTTCAAATTTTTAAAAATGTGTTCGAATGAAGTGAGGTGATTTAAAAAAAATAAAACAAAGAACTCAGTGCATAGAAACGGTGAAAAAATTGTGCTTCAAATTTGGAACAGATTTTAGTGAAGGATTATTTTCGGTGAAGGAGCAACCCTCTGTAAATTCAAGGTAATTTTAGCTGTTTTATATATTTCAGTTATTTGACCGTTCGCGTGTTACGGCAACGGTGTCGAGGCGACTTGTTGCAAGGTGCAGTTTCGTTTACGGCTGCCTATTTACAACATACGTCGTCGGAATGTCCGGTTGTAGACAGACTTTCTCGCTAATGTTTCTGCGTATATTTCGCATTATAATTGATGTTCTTTGCAGTAATGCACTTAAAACAATAAATCATCTTAACGTCACATCTTTGTTAAGGAGTAATATTTAAGCCTGACTTATGTAGATAGTTATTTACCCTAATAATTACTCTACAACAATATATAATAAAAAATAATACTATACGACAGTTTTGACCTTAAAATAAATGATTAAATACCTAATTAAATGTTTTGATATTATTTTATACTTTCTAAGCTTTCAGAATGATATGAATACATTCATTTCAAATATCCGATCAGTAAAAATGAAAACAATACAAAGCTGTGACGTCACCGCCGTAAGCCAGCGAATGTGCGACAGAAACAACACGAGTCCACTCTCTTCCAAGTAACCACTTGGTATTACAAAACATAAATGGCAAATACCTTTGAAATTAGGTAATGTGATTAAACATTCCTACTCATGAAAGTATTTCTGAGATTTAATTTACTAATTCATATACAATATAAAAGATATAGCTTTAACTTTAACCGTGAGGACACACAAATATTATTATACATCATTTCGAAACAGTGAAAATGTTTGCATTTATCAAGGAACATAGATAGCATAGAATCTATGGTATATAGCGTATCTAAGATGATTTTATAACGAAATAATTAGACGCCTGGAATATTATGATAAAGCATGTACCAGATATAAAACTAAGGCAGCGTGTTTTGATCGCAATGTTTGTATCCCATCAGTTAGATCATAGCGAAAGTAGGCGACTCTGTAACCATGAGAACGCACAATAAAAACTAAAGTCTCAGCGTCCCACTTTTAAAACGTTTTTGCACATATTTCCTCCAATGCGAGAAAATGCAATTATTAACAGCTGTTTTTTTAATATCAGAATACTGCAATTTGTAATCGTTTAAAAAAAGAATTAAAGTAGGCTGTTGCATAGTTATTTAAAATATACCCAGTGTAATTTATTTAATCTTTCACTAATTAATGAGTAATATGAAGGAAATTTATATCTTTGTACATTAGGTACTCTTTAATTACTTAAGCTGTGATAATGACCGCTACAATTGTTATGTGCCTAAAACTTTATAAAAAATATAAAATAAAATATTTTGGTAGCTACCGCAAGTATTCTTGAGCACATACGTAGTTGGTAGCACAAGTGTACGATAAACTTTTAATACCGCTACCCGTCAACGACTTACCCATAAGTTTGGTTCATTCACATAACAAACCTCAACTTTATGATAAAACTATCAATAACACATCAATATATTTTATGTTATCGATTTCTCCCAACGCAACGAATTGTTAAAGATTAAAAAGGTATTTTACAAGGTTGCTGCAATAATAGAGTCGTTAAACAAAGACATCAGGAGCAGGTAGACCGTAAAGTCTGGGACTTTCTGAGACCGTAATGTAATGTGACCATAATGTTGTACACACACAGGACCACCGATCATATTTTGCCCACTTGCTCAATGACATAAGTGGGCAAAACGCAAAACGTGCTTAAATACCATCTACAGAAGGTATAGTATTATTTGGCCGCCAGCTCTGAAACTATTAGTCGTAACTAGACTAGTGTGTGACCTAGCTACGTCGGACCAACGATCTAGTATTCATAGGCAGTCAACATGATGATAATATGCTCTGTAAAAGCCAAGTCGCTTTCACAGCGACAACGCTTGTGAGTAAATTGAGGACGTCTCGTCAAAATGAGACGTTGCGATGAAAACTATTCTCAAATTGTATTGTTTTATAATATATATATAATTATTGTTTTTTTAAACAGACCTAAAATTAGTTTATTAATATAACATTCTCAAAGAATTAAGTCAAATTATTAGTCATTTAAATAATAACGCAGTCTGTAACTGAGGGCACGGCCAGGCTACTGGGTCGGCTTATTAAAAAAAAAATTACACAATTATTTTATACATGAACTTGATCCATATAACTATCTGATTCATTGGTTTAAATATGTTACGCTATTTTTCTTACACCTTTTATAGTTACCTACCTTGTAAGTGTTACTTAAAAAAAGATAAATATAAGGTATTTTTTTTTATTGAAATATAGGCAAGTATTTGATCTCGATCTCACCTGATGGTAAGTGACGATGAGATCTACGATGTAGCATACTTGCCAAGAAGGTACCTGTTCACTCTCAACTTGAAAACACCCAGATTGTAGTCAACGGGGAACAAAGTCGCCGGTAGCGTGTTCCATTCCTTGGCAGTTCGCACGATGAAAGTAGAAGCAAAACGCTTAGTGCGCGTAGTGCGAAGGAATGTCCACAGTGTACGGATGACACTTGTCCGTGCGTCTTGTCGACCGACGATAGAGTATATATATATATATTTCCGAGTAAGATAAAACGCACCGGTGACCACACAAGCAGTGAGACATTACCACGTCGCAGACGCCCCGGATTGATCTTTTATGTTGCTACAATAGTTTCCTATAGACGCAGACTGACGACAGGAGGTCTATTGTTCAACTTGTCTTTGACTTGTATTTTTTTTCTATTATTGGAGCTATGCAACGAGCAATGAGCAGAAAAAATGCTTTTAAGAATATAAATTGTAAACATTTAATGTAGGCACTGACTCAATTTTTACAAGCTGTACTTTACTGCTCAAATAATTAAATTACTTTTATTTTTTTTATAGAAATAATTAGACTAGTTAAGCAACTAAAGCATTATTAGTTCACTATGCCTATTTCGTCATTATGACTCTAATTTTAATCCACTTTTTGCGAATGTCTTAGTGTGCTTTTCAAGTGAACGGTAACAAAAAATCTAGTCAAATTACATTTGGTAATTGATTACCTATTGTTATGTGGTTTTATGTCGCAGGATTATATTATAAACTGGAATGTTATAATGTTACTAGGAACATTATGAGCTTACGGAAGAATGTCAATCAACTTTAAATTCTTAACAAAACCTAACTATTTTCAGTTATCTATACATATAAATAAAATTGGAATGTCTGTTTGTAATATTAAAATAACCGCTTTTTACTATGTGCATTTGGATGTATACACGTTACCTATACAGAAACAAAATTTTTTACAATTTTTGTCTGTCTGTCTGTCTGTTTGTTCCGGCTAATCTCTGAAATGGCTGGACCGATTTTGACGGGACTTTCACTGGCAGATAGCTGATGTAACAAGGAGTAACTTAGGCTACTTTTATTTTAGAAAAAAAAATAGGCTCTCACGAAAAAAAATTAAAACCCATGTTGCAGCGCAGCGCCTGATTAAGTTTGATAGCAACAACCTGCAATGCGTCCCGCGGGCTCAGAATGGGCGAGCAGGCGGTTGTCGACGGTTATCTTTGTTAAATACCGCGCGGACGAAGTCGCGGGCAACAGCTAGTAAATAATAATTTTACTGGGTATAAAAATGGGAGGCCATCATGATTTTGACAATTTTATTAAAGGGATGTCACATTATAACGTTTAGCAATATTAGTTTAAACTATTTTAACCGGGCCAACGGTATTTATAAAGATAAAATTTCCATAGAAATAAATTAAATTTTTAGACATTAAAAAATACCCTGTACTGAGCGCATAACAAAAATCTACTGGTCCGCCTTGTTTAAAAAAATGAAACATCATTTACACAATTATTTTAAACATCAACGCGAAACATATAAGTCACTGATTAATCTCATATAATATTTTACACAATTTTTGTTACACCTTATATATAAGATTCTCACTCGTCCAAAATAATGATTTAAAAGCGGACCATTGAAGAACTGTTTTACAATGTTACTGTGATGTCGCACTCAGCAATATTGTCAGAAAATATACTTAAGTTTTTAAGATTACTTGGATTATTTATTCAGAAAAAATATATGTAATAATACCTATTGAAATATGTTCTAGATGTCGATTGTCATAAGTTTCCTAGTAAGATTATAATATTCGGGCTTTCAATAATATTTCTGCGACATATACACATATATATAACTAAAATCAATTGTGTAGAAGAATAATAGTGGGCCAAAATAAATCAGTAGAACATGTCAATACCGCACTATACATAAAAGTCAGTAAATCTGAAAACGGAATTTATAACCAGGGGAATCCCTATTTATAGAAAAAAATATATCTCACTCGTGTACCTGCTAACAAAAGCCTTTTTTTCACAAAACAAAAAAAAGGGATAGCAGGCAAAAAAATCAAAGCTTTTACGGACTCTACCTGCCCCGTGCAAGTTGATAACATTCTGGAATTTCTTCACTTTAGCAGCTTTTAGCTTACTCTATACAATTTACGTAAATGTTATGCGTTAATTCGTCTCTGTCTGTCAATTTCTTAGCATCAAACAACGATTTCTAAGTGTCTTGTGCGCTCTATATCTCTTTCTAAAAAGGGCCGTTGTAGGTGAACAAGTATCGTGCTCGCTCTATGAAGCTACGATGACGTCAGCTATTATGAAATCTCTTCTCCAAAGCAACACATAACCATAAAATTTAACTAAACTGGTTTCCAAGTTTTAATTATTTATTTTATTATTATCAAATCATGACAAGATTACCACAGAAATAGGTAATCGCAGTATGACCAGAAATCTTACCTACCACTAGCAAGTGGTAGTCTATGATTGTATTTTTTTACAGAATTTGTGTTTTGGTTGCTTGAGTTCAGTTTAAGTTCAAATGGAGGTTGATTCACTTCTTAGACTAATTTGGCAATACATCCGCTATGAATCACAGATAATACAATCGGGCCAAAGAAGCAAGGGGCAGAAAAGACTGGCTGATTTAATTATTGAAATAAATTTATAATCCTACATTCTAAAATTAGGTTTATATAAATAAAAAAAAATATTTCTTCAAATCACTAAGTGGAATCACTTTATTGTTTTTTTTTTAATAAATCAATCCCATTAATATTATAAATGTGAAAGTTTGGATGGATGGATGTTTGTTACACAATCACGCCAGAACCGCTGAACGGATCTCGATAAAATTTAGCACAGAGATAGATTATAGTCTGGAATAGCACATAGGCTTTTATCCCGGTAAAATGTATGGTTCCCGTGGGATAGATTTGTGTTAATTTTTCATAGAGTACCAACAAATTCATTTTCTCATACATTTGATTCTGAGGCAGTACGAGGTTCGCCGGGACAGCTAGTTGCCTATATAATTATATTTTCGCAGTATGTATGTCGAGTAGATATTTATTAGGTCTGACACACAGAGCTACGCCTACCTACAAAGGCGATGGTAATGTTCCATCGTGCGCTTATTGGAACAACACTGGACCATCAGCGCCCGAGTCACGTCCTCTTGCATAATTGTGACGTCGATGAGACGAAACACGGATGCCACCTGGCGGATCAGTTGCGAAAACTGTAACGAATCAAGGTCGCGAAATTCGAGAGCGTTGATTGGATCGCGCTATACGTATTCTAACTGAGTTCATATAAGTACTTAAGTAAAACTTGGATACTTATAAATACCATTACTCGTTGTTTTTCTAACTGTCTACAGATTTACTTTCTCAGTTATTACCTGTTCCTAGAAGTTGGTACAGAGGAAATCATTGAAGGAAAGGTACAGGTAAAGTTGTTTATTTAAATAGTGCCAACTACAAAGCCACCAAGTAGTTAGCGATATTGATAGTTTGTCGTTTTTTTGACGTGACAAATAAGTCCTCTTTTTTCTTGAATTTCCCAAATGTGCTAAAAGTTAAAAGGTATTGAAAAAAATAAACAATATTTCTTAAAAACTAATACTTCCCAAAAAGGTGGCAACCCTAAGTATGAGTGATTTAATGTTTCCATACCCAGGTAAAGCAAAAAGTTTTCCGGTAAGGACCCCGCTATAAAATATATGGATATATTTTGATGACTTGTCCAGTATTTGAGGCTGTAAAACTTTTACTAAGCCTAAGCTACATTTTAACTGTTCCATATAACTACGAGTGCCAGGAAAGTAATGCAAAGTTAGGTAATAGCTACATGTAGTTGCTGCTTACATAACACATACCATTGTTCATTGGCAAAAACTGCTTCAACATATTTGTGTTTCAGACCGTATTTTGTAATAATCTTGGATGATTATAATACTTATTACAGCATATATAGGCATCTCTACTGCATTCAGTGGTGCTATTCTGTAACGACAATCTCATATCTTGCGCGTGAGTTGAAAGGTGAATTGTAAAATTTCAACACAAATTTTACATTTTACCCGAGGATACACGCGTGAGAATGACAACCTCACATCTCGCGCGGCCTCGGGTAAAATGTAAAATTTGTATTGAAATTTTACAATTCACTTTTGGACTCACGCGTGAGATGAGATTGTCGATACAGAATAGCTCAACTAAATTAAATTCCTGATTTTGGTACACCTTGAAGGACAATGTGAGAGTCATAGGGCAATAAGAAAACGCTTTGGGAGAAAATCTTGAGCAAACCATTTTTAGAGGGTTCTATATAAACATAAGTCAGTGACGAATAGGACGCTCCTGTAATGTTGCTTAATGATGATTACCTACCACTAACATGTTTTATGACCAATAGAGATGTGTCTTAAAGCCACGCTCGTCAATGTAACAAATAAACAATTCCCTGTTTCATATTCATTTATGCTTTACTATTTAATTAAAGGTAGGTACCTAATGGTTTTTTTTTATTATGAATCATTTATATATTTTTTAACATGTATAAAATATTAATGCTTTGTTTTTTCGCAATCAGCAGCCGGTTTTGTTCACAACAAAAGGTAATAATTTGCCAAATTATAATAAGATATATATTTTTTTATAGTTATGGGTACCGACTTTTAGTGTATACGAGTTCATGGTCACACTATTTAGGCTGACTTGTCACGAAAAGTCAAAGTCAAATCATTTATTTCGTATAGGCCTACGGGGGCACTTACAAATTGTCATTTTACATATTATTTCTTAACTCAACAATCGGATCGGAACACAACCTCAACTGAGAAGATCCGGCAAGAAGAAGGTTGCTCGCCTTTTTCTAGGACTAAGATGTGCTATCTCAAAATACATTTTAAGCCGTTCTCGTGAACATTCTTTAATATTTACCGGACTCCGCCGAGTAACCCATACATTTCTTTTATTCTGTCATCATTCCAATTTTCATCAAAATTTGTGCAATACTGATTTCGTAATGCGCAAATAGATACATAGCTCAAAATTAAAAAAAATCTAATTAAACCTTACATCGACAACAAAGACCCCTAAGATTATCACTTATTATATGTACTTATTGATAGCTTTTTTATAGTGTATAAATATAAACAACTCAGCTTTTTAGTTCAAGGTCCTATTTGAGTATCGTTTAATCACAGGTGCCCTAGCAATACCATAAACCAGTGCCAGTGAAGTCTTAATTGATACGCAAAGATGCCGAAGGCAAGCGAGGCGCTCCAACATTAATTACCCCTCGCCATAGCAACGTATGGCACTGTGCCCATTGATATTTCCAATTACACGGAAGCATGGCCGGCCAGCAGGAAGTCATTATTATATACAGAACGTTTTTCCACACAGGTGAAGGAAAACGCCTTTCCATTTTCGACATTATCCAAAGATTGACAGCGGGTAGAAGTTCAAAGCCATGTTAATACATCCTTGACATTACCATTTCTGTGACGTGTATTCTCCTTACACAGCCGCATTAGGTCCCGTGAAGTAAAGTGAAATTTTCCATTGCACAACATTAAATGTACGCAACACTAATAGAATGAGCCGCTTGCAACCTACTTGCGGCGATCGGTACATTCACAAAATAATAACTAGTGAAGGTGCTCGTGAATTAATTATTTATAACATTGCAGAGTATTGTTTTTTCATATTATGATGATTTTTGGTTGACGCAGGGTCAAGGGTCAAGGGTCATTGAAATAAACTTAGTTATGAGTGATGAATATAGAGAAAAAAAGCTGATTATACTAGGTATATAATGAAATTGCTTATAATAATTATCTTATTTAATTTTCGTATGACGCCGTTTGAAATTAATGTCTCAGAGATTGTCGAGAAATTAAATTAAATGACTGTCCATTAAACTGTATACTTACCTACTGAAATTCATGTAGGTAATTTATTTTATAAATGATACAAAAGGAATTTATAATGTATATAGCAATTACACGGTTGCTCACTTCGTCACAGCGATCGAAGTTGCGATTGCCGGTAGCATAGCAAGCCATGTACAGCCAATGGCAGATCTAATTTAGATATCAAATACAATACATTCGAAAAAAATATTTAAAATAATATATTCACGATGAGCGGAACGAATTTTTCTTTGTTTTTTTTTTGTATTTTTTTTTAGCACGAGTACTCTTTGAAATACATTTCGTAGTTGGTGACAAAGTAGTAGTTAAAGATTTCTATTATAATGGTAAATTATTAAAGTATGTAATTGGTTGTGTAAAGTTTCAGAGGATTCGACGTTTAAAATGTAGTTTTCAGGTTAAATAATGTATAATACTAACATATTTTTAATGACATTGTTTGTGTATGCTCTTCATATAGGCAGCTTCCCAGATAATTTATTCAAACCAAATCAAGGCCCGGCCAGTTGTTCACCTAATCATTTATCAAATTCCTACAGATACATTTACCTTCACGAATTGTATTATTAATCTTGGTGACCTCATAAATTATAATGTAACCCATTATTAAACAAATAAATACGTTTTATAATGGGTTCTGTAGTACCTACATAATATCATATCGGTGCATAGATTATTTTTTAAATAAAAAAATAAGAGACATTACTTTTGATACATACCACCTTTTTGGTACTGTACAGACTTGTATGACATGGTGAGAACTTTATAGCCCCGGTGAACACAGAGGATACTTTTTATTCGAGGAAATTAATATTTTCCCGTGGGTTAAAACTGTCAAACTGTATCTCAAAATTTTTTTTAACAAAATAAAAACCGTCTTCAAAAACCAAAAAAGCAAAAAATTATCTAATCTTGAAATCTACCTTGTTTAACTAAATCAAATATTTAACCAATCTGAAGTCGGTGCCAAACATACTTACATACCTTACATACCAAGTTAGAGTAGCAACCTATATTATAGATTTTACGACCCGGAAAATGAGCTTTTTATAAAAACTAACGTCCACGTGTATTAAGCCGCGGGCAAAGCTAGTTTTAAATTGATAACATTTATAATTTGGCACGGTTCAGTTCAGTAGTTTATTAGGAAGCTACTGCTACTTGTAGGTATATTTAAAATTACTATAGCAACACTACAGATTCTGGTAATAAGGAACTCAAAAACGAGTTTTTAATATGATTAATTGGTTAGTAAAGGCGATTCTGTAAATGTTTGTGAAATAAATTATTGCTTATGTGAATATAGATTTTATTAAAATAGGTTTTAATTGTACGCTTAATATTTTTTTTATCCATTATAGGCAACTTTTTAAATTTATGATTTGATACCCTAGCAGTAAAACAAATGGGTGAAGAGGAACCCACCTCTAACCCTCGGCTTGTCCTCTTTTCTAATTATGAACCAAACAAGTTGATCGATAATTAAAGAAGCCAGCAACACCGAACTCCACTATGTACAGTTTCTCGACTAACATCTTAGAGGAGTTTGGTGATACTGACTTATTTTATTATCCATCGACTTGTTTGATTTAACATTGGAAAATTTGACAAGTTGAAGGTCAGTGGTGGGCTCCTCTTCCCCCATTTGTTTAAAAATGGCTTTCCGCAAAGTATCGCTTAGATCTATCAATTATACCCTATCAGTAATCGGTAAATGCAGAATATTAAAACTATCGCATTTATAACTGATACTGCGGGAAAATTAACCAATAGTTATGACCTCAGTTACATAAACATGACGGCGAGAAAACGTAATCAAGTAACCCACATATACTCAAGACTAATCCTTTTACGTTAAACTGGTCTGATACTGGTTACTAAGCATACCTAAAGCCATATAGCCGCGTTGCCGCGCGTGCAAGACCTTACAAAATCTTAAACGCGGTGACAAAATGCTTACGGTATTAAAAAAAAAGTTTTTTTTAAAATAGTACAACAAATTCTACACTCGATTCTGAATAAACCCATTTCAAGTACTTAACGTATTACAAACACGTTGTAATTTCGATTTAATACGCGAATGTTTGCCTCACAATTTGTCTTCATACAGAACTGAATGATTTGGCGAAAGAGTCACTCCGAGTTACATCACCCTGTTGCAGCGTCGTCGTCGTACCAGAACGGCTTGCAACACTGCTTATTAACCCTCCTCCACTACAGCCTGGACAGTACGCATACGCGCTGGTACCATAGGTACAATATTATCTGTACGATCCCAAACTAAGCTTCGCTTTTATTATGGGTACTTTGGAATGGACTAAGGGCGATGCCAATATATAAAACGTACTTAGATGTTAAGGATCCATGACTCGGATACAAACATTCGTGGTTATCGCTCAAAGATGGCCCCTACCAGGATTCGAGCCCGGGACCCTCGGCACAGAAAGTAGGGTCATTACGAATGAGTTAATCAGGTCGTCGTTGTACAATGTAAGTCCTATATACCAACAAGTGGCAGGTACTAACACCTCAATATATTAATATTCCGTATGGAATATGCTATCTGTGAGGAAATAATATGTATGGTCCGAAATTAAGTAACGCTTGTATTATAGGTACCATTAATGCAGTGGCGTAGCATAGGTCATTAGCACCCGGTGCGGATTTCAAATTTGCCACGACGAAAAAAACACTGAAAGATTTTTTTTTTAATTCCAATTTTTTTTCTCTAATCGCCACCTGTGAAATGCAGCCCCCAGCAAAGTGCGCCCGGTGCGGACTGCATCCTCCGCCCCCCCCACATGCTACGCCACTGCATTAATGGACTGACGAAAAAATGCTAGAAAAGAGTGAAGTTATGTTTCTATATTATCAACTAATTTGCATAGTTACTAACACAAATTATTTACCATCAAGAGTTAATGTGTGGTGTCTGGACTAATTAGCTTAAGTGCTCATTACTGAGTGCAAGATTATCTATTATAAGCATTGTGCATGTTCCCATTGATATGGTCGCGAAGAATATTGATAATGTTCGAACAAACTCTATCGTCGGTCGACAACACGCACGGACAAGTGTCATCCGTACACTGTGGACATTCCTTCGGTACGTATTATGCGTTTTGCTTCTACTTTCATGGTGCGAACTGCCAAGGAATGGAACACGCTACCGACATCTTTGTTCCCCGTTGACTATAATCTGGGGGTTTCAAGTCGAGAGTGAAAGGTACCTTCTAGGCAAGTATGCTACATCGTAGATATCATCGTCACTTACCATCAGGTGAGATCGAGATCAAATAGTTGCCTATATCGTAATAAAAAATAATAATCTAGAGCACTAAATAATTGGAAATAATGAAACTAAAGGCCTGCTCTCGTGTAATTTTGAGGGCGCCGGTCTTACCCTCACTCAACGTGATAGGTTCACGTCAAAACATGTGTAAAATCTGTAAATAATGCCGACAAGATAAATTCAGCCTTCGTCTGAATTATATTCGTTGCAGAGAAAGCTGTTCTGAATTGTGACGTCACACACTTAAAGGTCATTGTCGTCGACGTTTTGCTTGTATTAAGTGTTATTTTCGGTACCACCAAGAATACGGTATTTTTGTCTTTGCACGATTCTTTCAAACTATGACATATCTAATGACCGAGATAACGCACAGCCCCACTGAGTATCCCTTCAAATTCTATCAGCCGAAAGACTATACGAAGGATATTCTATTATATTCTATCAGACCAATGCTGGACATAAACCTCCCCCAATGACTTACACACATCACGGTCTTCCGCCACTCACTACAATTAACTACACAAGTCAACTAAATACTTTCAAATGTACGTTTATTCTATTTGCTTATAAAACTCAGATCAATTACGAAACATATCGAAAAAGTAACTATAGAGTCTCACATTTGTGAGTATGAAAAGGAAACGCAGTGGATCCGCGTGCTGTAATGTAAGCAACGGTTATCGCAACGTTGTTGTTGCAATACGACACACATAACCGCGACCAGCGCCTGCTCACCTCTCCGCGACGAATGAAAGCCTTAAAACACAAACATAACGATAGTGTAGACCAGTTTTCGGTTAGAACGTAGTTAATAGTTTATGAATGCAAAACTCAAACTAACGAAATTCCTGAATAAGCATCAAACTAAGCCGTTGGAAGAAGAAAATATACGTACGCATTACCATAAATACAATAGCCGGTCACAAGCCTAAAGTAATAGCCACTGATCTCGCAACTTGTCTTGAGAGTTGTCATTGGTAGAAGTAGGCGCGTTTTGGGTGCGCGGAGCATTCAATGTCGTTCGTCACGTTCGTTACCAAAACCTTCAAAAATAGTTCCATATTTGAAATGCGGAACGCAACGAAGTATCTTTGGCCATTTCATGAGATAGTCATTCGCTTACAATTAAAAAGCAAGTCATCAAACGAACAAATAATAACCCTGTTGTCTTACACAATACATAACGAAGAATAGTCACAAATTGTCCTAATTCATACATAAGAACTTACGAGATAAATCTCAGGTCAACACAAGATGATCCGACTTTCACCGCACGGGTGCCAAGTTTGGCTAAAATAAAATGAATCAAAAACTGTCGCTGATGTACAAAACAGGTGAAAGCTTGCAAATCAATAAATTTATGGCATTATTATCGTCTCCTAACGCTAAGCACAGTTTCGTAAATTTTCAGTTTTTTTGTTGTTTGTTCGTGAAATATTCCTACCTACTTTTCGTGAAATATGGAGGACTGTGAACGATAGAAAGTAACTCCTGCATGTACCTATAACGCTTGCGCGGGCGCCATTCCAACACGCAATTGCGATCGCGATATAAATTGCGAAAAGAAGACAAGAGATATAATTATGACTTAGTTAGAATACTTACATAATCAATCAAAATGAGTTTGAACTATCTACCGACGATCGCTTGGCGCAACGATGTTGACGCCTTTCAATTTACCTCTAATATAGATCCTAGGTACGGGTTACATGTTATCTCATCTATGATTGGTGGTTTAAATTCGTTGATTGAAAACTATAAGAGAGCAGGCTTGCCTTGCTCAAATGCGAATACCTGACCATTGAAATCAACAGATGCGTGATAAAATAAAGCAAAAATCAATGAAGCCACCAATTTATTTATTACTGTAATAAGGTCTACACAGAACAATAAACAAGGGTTAGAGTTACGGAAGTAGAGTCAAACAAGGAAAGCACATCGTTACAGAGCCTCGAGGCAACCTCGTATGCTCCATTTGCCTCAACCCAGCCACGACCCAGCCTTGAAGCGGCCTCGTTTCGTTGCCTCTTCAACTTGGCCGTTAGAAATTTAGATTATTTTTTGCACGTGATAACCGCGTTACGATGGACTGAGTTACAGTTAAATGAAATAGTTGTAATAATTTAGTTGTGAATATTTATAACTAAAGAATCTATAAATATATATATCTATGTAGATATACCTAGACTGGTTTGTTTCTCTTCATTGTATTAATAGACAATATCTTTGGTGTTTATGTTCTCTGTTTGGGGATGGATGGAATGGGTGTATTTATCACATCAGGAGGACGAGCTCTGCACCAGAGACATTAAACAACAACAAGATAAATCCGAAAAGAGTAGAAAATATTTTAGAAAGTACCTATGAATGAAACGTTGGAGCAGGACGCCCCCCCCCCCCCCTCTACCTGCGACCAAGAAAGACATAGCAAATGCCACTTGAAAGATTATTTATGACAGCAATGACAACTACAGTATCATTGCCATTCGACTATGTCGATTGTGTTAACTAACTTAAAATGTCAATTCATTTACTAGATTTTTCACATTTTTCTCATCTTTATGGTCGATCGATATAGTGTATTTTATCGATCAATAAGATACTAACATAATTAGTCGATTTTCACTTTCGTTATCGTCTCTCGATTAACACTCGATCGAACTAATTGATTCTGACTTTTTCATACATTGATCGCCAAAAACAATCAACAGTGGCGATCGAGAACAATACGATGTTGATCATCTGTTGCCTACACATTTTGTTGATTTTTTATAAAAAAATCGAGTAAAAGAGTATAGGCATCTTTAGGTCCTCGGTCGAGTGTAATAACTTGTATAGTTATAATATTTTTTTGTAAGCATGCGCGTGATATTATGCAATAACAATTAAATAACATAGAATTGCTAGAGCTTAACAACTATAACACATTTAACCTTGTGCGTATGCTTAAAAGTAGTATGCAATACTTAACTGCCATATCTGTTATGTATCTACACGCAACTAGGTTAGGCAAAGCAAAATATACAACATTTTATATTTTACTAGCTGCGCCCCGCGATTAAAAAGTATGATCAATTAAAAAAAATCTATCCCACGGGAAACATACATTTTAACGGGATAAAAATAAGCTTATGTGCTATTTCAGACTATAATCTATCTCTGTGCCAAATTTAATCCACATCCGTTCAGCCGTTCTGGCGTGATTGAGTAACTAACATCCATCCATCCATACAAACTTTCACATTTATAATATTAGTGGGATTAATAACGCAGATGGATAGAACCCGCTCTATCGATAACATTTGAGTTAAATTTCTTCAATGACTGCGTCGGGGGATTGCCACATCTATGTTAACGTTGGTGTTCATGTTTATGCCAATATACGCCTTAATTAAGGCATCACAATACCACGTTAAACGCTAGGCTACATCAATGTAGTTATGCTCTTATAGTCTAATTTCTAACGTCATTTGTAATGACGTTAGAAAATTAATGGGTTAAACTTGGCTAGTCTTCTTAGTTACATTATTAAGCGCTAATTAGTGCACTAAGCCGCAGGTGTGGCCGCACCGTAATGGAGTCACGGAAAATGGGTAATTTTTTGAACAAAGTTTCAAAAATGTCTCGCTGCAATGTGTTATTTGTCAATGCAAACACATTTCTGTGTGCATAGTCAGAAAACACATGTTTGCATGCTGTCACCTCCGGTTTGAGGAACATATTATACGTGTCCAGAGTTTGTGGGCAATACTCCGTTGATTTCGTGTTACGGACAGTTAACCAGCAATTCCTTATGCATTATTTTGAGCCTATATACAATGAAAGCAGTAATAGCCAAGTTGGTACAACTCTTGCCTCAGTAACGGACCTCAGGTTCAAACCCCGGCTATCACTTCTAGGATTTCTGGAGTTCATGTGCGAATGTCATTTTCAACCGTGGTTATCACTTGCTAAACGTGAAGGAAAACATCGCGAGGAAACCTGCATGTCTGAGGGAACCCCTCTAAACGCGTGTGAAGTCAGCCAACCCGCACTGGGCCAGCGTAGTGGGCTATGGCCTAATCTCCTCTTGAGCTTTTGTCAGTAAGGAGCTGGACAGAGGAGATTAAGGCTAGGTACAAAGACACACCACAGACACACAAACAAATACACTCATTAAATACTTACTGAAGTTGTCTTTAATGGAAGACGAACGACATTTAGTGTATATACTAAGTTATAGTTGCGTAAAATTAAATTGGACATTGTACAATTTATGTATGCAGCACAGCTATTCACGACTCAATATAAATTTTCGTGACATCATACGTACGTATCTACTGCTTTGTAATCTAGGTACGTACATACCTACATACCTATGTAGTCAATATGAATAAATGTTATAGGCACGCAAGCACGCATTGATCTGTTGTTGGTATACTAAAGATATACTAACCTTCGCTGGTAAAAATAGGTACAATTTGTAATTTGGTGTATATGTCCCACAATAGCCAGCAATCGATACAACCTTACGTACTTACCGTCTGATTTGATTCTACCTATATCCTATGTTTATTTCAAAATCAGTTCAATTTCAATTCTGAATATATTTTTAATTCACAATACCTATATTGATTTCTTATATTTACGCGAATAATACACATTGAAATAAAACTAATTAATTAATTAAATAAAGTCTCTGTGAGCACTTTCTGCGTAGATCGGACCTCGAACAACAACTAAATATGAGGGCACCCCAGTTCTAACTAGGACGTCTAACACCTCAGTACTCCCGCGACAATGCTCGCTGTAAAGCAGCCGAATCGTCGGGAAATTAAAAACATAAAACTAAAGCGATAAAATCCTGAAAATTGGTTTTATATCAATGTCACAATACCTAGTTCTGTTGAAGGTTACGTGATACTTTTTTGTCGAAACCTATATCGAGTCGAAAACTACTTACTTTTTATTGTACGATAAAGAGACGTTATCGACTTACCTGTGAGCTATTTCAAAATTCAAATCTCGACATAAAATGATCGAAAATCGATTTTATTCCTTATTGAAATTTTCTGAATCTTGAAGCTAACACGCTAACACTTATATATCGCTACTGGTAAAGGAAAGTCCAAACCATAAGCTAATATAACTAGGTGTAAAATTTGAGTGAAAAGTTGCAATAAATAGGAGTTACTGAACACTGAGAGTCGACAAATGAAGTTAGATACCGATATTCATTGCTGGCTTGAAGAACTGAAGGCCGTTGGGACAGTAAGGTTCTAGAATGGCAACCATGATTCGGAATATATAGTGTGGGACGGCCCTCACAAGGTGGACCAATGATCTCAGACGCGTCGGAGGAAACCAGTGGATGCGAATAACTCAGGACGGTATTGTGTAAAAATCATTGGGGGAGGTCTTTGACCAGCCGTAGACGTCTTTCGAGTACTGGATGGATGGATGATTAATTACTATTTGTTACAAGGTAAGTGATAAATTATTAAAACAGTAAAGTTTATAACAGTGGCTGCGCAATCAACGTTTAAAGGTTACATTAACAAGTGAAACAATGTTGAAATTCGCGCTATTACCTAATTTAAAAATATTTTCTTGTCTATGGAGTTGGTAAAAACTTATTTTATTGCCTGTTGTAAATAATTAGCGTTGTAATAAAGATCAATGTTGAACTTCTAAAATTACATGGCCATATTAGCGATTAGGCTGTCACAATTTTTTTTGTTCTACCTACTATAGTTTTTTTACTACAAACATATTTGCATAGATACCTGCTTTAAAAAGCAGTTATAGCCATGTTGGTAAAACGCTTGCCTCCGTAACGATGGTCTCAGATTGAAATACTGGCTGGCCCCTCTGGGATTTCTGGATTTCAAGTGCGCATCTCATTTTTAACTATGATTAAGCTAAGCGGTGCAGATTTTTTGCTAAATGAGCAGGAAAATATCGTGAGGAAACCTGCATGTCTGGGAGAAAAACGTGTGAAGTCCGCCAATGCGCACGGTGCAAGCGTGGGTGACTATGGCCTAATTACGTTTTTTATTATTAATAAGCATCGACGAATCGCAAGTTTACGGGATAATGTTGTACAACAGAACGCAATTTAACTTAATGTTAATTATTCATTGTCTTTCAAACATGAAGACGTCCCCGTATAAGATGAGTTGTATCCACAGATATATGAGAGGTTGTATCATTACGTCAAGAGGCTGCTTACTTGCAAAAAGATACTGTCCGTATTTATGGGCGTTTGAAATAAGTTACTAAATGGTGGGTGATACATTAGAAATTATTTTAGATAGATTCGATATCGAAAGGGTTCCGCTCGTTCGGATTTATATGGCTCAAGCGTGAAAATAGGTTGAACAAAATACAATTTAGCATACATTACATACGTCGTAAACGCTTTAAATTTCCATTATACTAGCTCTTAGTGTAGGTAATTGCAATTAATATAAACATTATTATTTTAATTAATTTGATAACGAAAATACCTACCAGATGTTTGTTCCAATTTTTTTATTTATTAAACGAACAATAAGTTTCTTAAAAATTAAAACGAAAAAACCAAGTATTCCACAATATCCTTACCTATATAACAAAAGTGTTTAGATTTACGAGGCCAAAAGGAAGTTATAAACTATAAATTATTTTTTATAGTAAAAAATAACACTGAGGCGTACTAAGGCTACAGTTGTTATCCAATATAGTACACTTTTAAATCCACTAGAACAACTATTGCCTATTCTAAATGAAGTTAAAATTTGTTACAGGGATTATTTTTCCGTTATTTTAGTGTTATTTGGTAACTAGTTTATTTTTTATATTATCAATGGTTCCTGGATTTGGATTAAATACAACGTAGCTACATATTATGTTTTAGTTAAAAATACACAAAAAACTTATCAAAAATAAAGGTATTGACTTGTGACCAAATTGCCCTATTTTCTGATGCCTTAATTGTAATTATGATCAATTATTACTGTAAATTAAACTACCCCTAACCTAACGCATGGAATCGCGAGCAGTAGATATATAGCGATACACCGAGGCATGATACGCGAATAGTTACGCTTAATGGTTGCCCAAACATTTTACGTAGCGTATACGGTAACGTCTCCCATCTTCATCACATCACCGGTTTTATAAATAGGAATAACAGTAACAGCATGAACGTACGTTATTGCATATCGGTTGCGCTTGTATGTCGCGTGCGCATAATAAGAAACGCACTTGTGAGCCGCAACCCTAGCCATTATTCGTAAGGTCGAGGCAATCAGAGATGACACCATGGCCTATGACCCCTCATTATTACATAATAAAAGTTATATTAGGTATATTTGATAATGATAAGCCGTTTACTATATTGTTGCCTCGTTCTGTGCACTGCTATTTACTTAAACTATAAACAGTAGGTACTCCGTAATTGTAGGTTTGTTTTTATACTAAGTGTGTACTTTGTAATTAAGTTTCTTCTATAAATTCTGTATAAATAAGTAAATAATATAGTTTACTTATGTATGTGAACATAGTTTTGATTGACCTAAATACTTATCGTATTTATGTTTATGAGAATATAATACCTGACGGCCTAATTACCGCAGTCGGTAGTGTACCTGCTTTCTGTGCCGAGGGTCCGGGGTTCGAAACGAACTTTGTGTGATGATCACGAATGTTTGTACCTATATCATGGATGTTTAATATCTATATAAGTAATATATACTGAGTTCGCCCCCAGTCGATTGTACGGTACCCATAATACAAGTGTTGCTTAGGGTGGACTGTATAGTTAGTGTGTTCGTCTGGCGACATTTATTACCTAAATATTACCCATATAGAATAATTATTTGAATAGTTCATATTAATTTAATTAATGGCACCTGCTAACGTTGACTTTTTTTGCCAACATGATTTTTGTTGCCTTTGTTTGCGTGTTGTATTAACGTCACGTACATACCAGTTCCGTCTATAAAAATCGTTTAAATGCGGTCCTGAATGAAATCCTGATGAAAACCGTCATACCTGATTGAGTCAACTACCTGAACATGAAACATCAAGGTCGGACAATCATTTAACGCATTATTGCACTTATCTGAAAATTATCACTTCAACACTTTACACATATTGCTGCAATCAAAAAACGAAGATCATAGTCTTTGGTAACACTGGTAGAAAATCGCGATTATGAAATGGCAACTTTATAAGTCCACGATTACAAGCGACTAGTGTCAAGGCCTTGCCTGATTTGACAATGACTTCTTGGTAATTAACGACGTTAGCTGTAAAAAAGTAAGGCAAGCATTAAATAGCGTTTGACTGAAATCATAAACCCATTTGTCAGGTCAGGGTTCAAATGATCATACTTGTGTCGTTAAAAGGTCGAACTGAAGGTACCTATCTACTGTTTTCAATGACAATAATGTAGTTAAGTGTATATAACAGGGAAGATAAAGTCATCATAATTACCTGATATTTTATGCCAGGTCGTTAGGATCTACGAAAGTACTGTGTGGACAATAATCTTCCTTTTGATGTCGTCACGTTCCTGTAATGTCCCCTTAAAAATATCTCTTATGGTATATGTTTGCTGTACGATATTGATACTTAAATGGGTTCAAAATTATAGTCAACGATTGTACAAGAAACATTAACAGAGCAGAGAGAATAAATATTGACACAATATTTCTTAAAGGACTTTCCTAGAAGGCTGGACCCGATCAGCGCCAGTCATTTGTCTCGTGACGTAAATGCCGTTGACCGGCCGTGTTTACTTTCACGGCACCACCGCCGCACGCGCAGATAATATTATGCCGAAGAGTTAGTCATGTCTTGCGAACAACGTTCAGTTATTTAGTAACGAATACAACGCTGGGTTTCTACGAACTTGTAAGAGCGATTACGCACAAATAACGCTTTAGTTGTTCCATAGTAAGGTATTGGGATAATATCGTGTAGGTATGTCTTGGAAAGCGTGCTTAAGATTAGGTCCGTGATATAATATGTATTTAAACTATTTCATTGTAATCAATGTTAGAACCTGATTAATTTTGATGCCACCTCGTTCTTGGATAAATTATTTTAATCCTTAACAGTTGTTATCACTTGTTGCAATTCAGTAGTGTTATACTGAGATTTTGTTTATTAACCCGCGCTTTTCAACGTATTTGTTGTAATCATCAGAATACTGATACTGGTCATCTTGTTGGGAACTTTTTTTTAAATCGACTCCTCAATCTTCTGACTTCATATTATAATAATTACCAAGAAGCGCAGGCTTATTGCTTAGTATACCTCTTCTGAATCGTCTTGCTTAAACTTCTTAGTACTTTAGTGGAGTAAGACCTGAGTTTCTTGCCGGTTCTTCCTACTATACGTGAGTGCGTTTTTGGCCTACATGAATAAATTAAAAAAAAATTGAATGACACTGACCAATCATACTTAAAATATGGGTGATAAAATTATGTTATAGTCAAACTAAAAAAAAATACACTAAACGTCATTTAAAATTCTATAGGCATCGCGGCACGATTTGATTATCTTCCATTGTATCTACGGAGAGTGTAACGGCCTCTTACATAAGCTGCTAATTACAAACAATGCAAGCATTATGTAAACTCGGGTAATGGTATCTCTTTCCTTATCTTTTGACACTAATATCAATACAGCGATCACATTATCAGTGGATTTTATAAGCTTGTTTCGATCAGTTTTAATTAGATAGACAGGAGAGGTTCAGTGTCTTGTTTTTAGTAGTGTCACGACCGTGGCAAGGAAGCTGTGATGGTCGATAATCATCTTTAAAACCTTTTAATTTTAAGCAATACTTATCGTCTTTTAATAGATATTATACAGACACCTATCATGGAGTAACAGAATCCTATCGATCGGTCACACACTCAAGGTGAATCTTCAATTTAGTTTTTTTTTTACCTGACCGACTTATTTTATTTCATTAACAGTTTTAAAAGTTTACAAACATATATCAAAGCGCGTATATATAAGTGAAAGGTAGACCGCTAAGCGGTCAAGGAAGTCCACCAAGTCCGATGTTCTACATACAAAGTTGTTTATCAAAGATTTATATCGAAATAACCATAAATGCAGCTAAAACTGCCAATTAAATGGTTAGCTTATTTACATTAAAGCCAATGGGTTGCCAGTAAAGAATTAACACAAATTAATTGAAATTGTTGAATGTCTTGAATGACATCTGACCTATTTTATTATCTATGGTAATTTTGCAGAGATCTATGAAATATTGTAAAAAAAACATGAGTAGGTACTTTTTTTAATATTGATACTCAGATACTTACTTAGAGTGTCTTTTTTAATAATTTAAATGAGCAAGTAGAACCTACACATTACTTAATCGAAGATAAAAACGTCATAATTGGAATAGCTTTTGAACTAAACTTTATTTATCTGGAGTGCTAGATAGATACCTTAACATACCGCACCGCAATAACCTAATTTATAAAATATTCAGTTTTACCCGTAGCTTCGGCTATCGTTATATACCTGTTTTATTATGTACCCTCAGGATACATCAGGATCTCTAATTCCTCCAATACGCGTGGTTACCAGAACTTGCTACACGTCACAGTATTAATAATGAGTACGGTACTTGTATGAACGCTCAAGTATAAGTGAGCTTAAACTTCATTAAACGTTACCTCATTAGCTACAATTTACGGTTTAAAATCGTCTATTTTTCAACTTAAAAGTTAATGTATCGCGTTGAATAGTGCGGTACGTGGCTAGTGTTGCACAGTGTCCCGGGTAATGGGCATCTGTGACGAGACCGCAAAGTAATCACCGTTATTGCGTGTGCGCAGCTTAGCGTCTCTATAAATCGTGACGCCTCTTGTCAATATAATATTTGGCTTATTGAGAATATGAAACGCCGTTAAAATAATAACTTCTTGTACAGGTGCTGCAAAACGTGCGCGTTCCTCTGTACTCGAGACGAATGATCAATGACCGAATTTTGTTGCGTGAAATCAGGTTACTGGTGATAAATCATGCATTCATAAATGCATATTCTAGGTCTAGTAACTTACTCCACCACCCATCCCCACCATCTGATCCATATCTCAGTTATCACGAGCAACTACCTGACTTTAGCAGCCGTTATAGATCTATCTATCAGCAAAAAGACGTCCACTGCTGTACATAGGCCTCCCCTAATGAGTTCCATACATCACGGTCGGCCACTCGCATCCACCGGCTTCCTGCTGCGCGTGTGATATCATCGGTCCACCTTGTGGGGGGATATAATAGATACTTACTCTTAAATGCGAGCAATCTTTAGAATATAATACCTACCTACTTATAGCAATCGGCATTTGTATCGAAGTAAGAATAATGTCGGACTACCATGTGCGTGCAACAGAATTTAAAAACTTACCTAGTAATTGAATAGGTAGGTACCTAATTTACCACCAGCACAAATAAGCACCCTGGTTAAACCTAGGCATGGTTTAGGGCTTTTATCTTATTTTTATTATGGATATTACAAACTGCTTTGTTACTAATAAAGGGTTTTTCACAGAGACAGTTAAATTATTGCAAGAGAAACCGCAAGCAACTGCCTCAATGCGGTTAGCTTGGGGTTGGTTCTATAAGAAGTCATTATATCCTATTCACACAATGTGTCTAGTATCTACCATGCTTGTATATATGTACTTTGTATTTTTGTATGTATGTCGCAGCCTGTTTCTAGAATCCGTCCTTTTTACAAAACGGCTGCCAACGTTTAGCCGCTTTGCAAATAGATTTAGATGTCAATCGATTTTGATTTGAACTACTTGATGCGACATTATTATATTATAAAGTTTTTGAACACAGTCAGTTGAAGCGTGTGGCCGTGAAATCAGGAAAAAAGGATTCCACGAAATCACGGATGATGTCTAGTTCTCGATCGAATTACCACATCTTACTGGAAAATACAGGCCCGCAATATTCAGTGATTGTCATTTAATTACACTGATTAATGTTAAAAAAATCACTCGACAGAAATTAAGGTTTTCATGTAGGTAGTATCTAATATGGCAGTGGTAGCTATATTTATACTAATAATGTACATAATGTACCTACATACTGCGTACTACGTAACGGGACAGTTTAAACAGATCTTTTCAGAGATAACGCTTGGCATAGCTTTTAATACTATCGAGGTAAGCGCTGAGGACATACTTATACCATACAGATTATGTAATTCGTGGTAAACGTGAAATTCTTGCAAAATACCTCAAGATAATTCAACTTCAATGGACATGACCGACATGTTTGTTCCGGTTTCCGGTAACGATAAATGTATGTACTAACACGTGCGGTGGAATGACGGATCAACAAGTAAGGTTACCTAGTTTTTAGCCATAGACAATAAAAAAGTTTATCTACAAAAATTTGGCAAATACAAATTTAATTAAAAAAAAAAAATTAAATAGTTAATGATGGTAACGTAATATGTAATGTGAAGTCTTCGGCTTTACATTACATCGTGAGCAATCACTAGATTGAAGGGTGACGAATACTAATTTATAAGCGGCTGTAAATGAAAAGTCGTAATTTAAAAATGCACTTTACACGCGGATATAAAAAGCCGGCAGTTTGGGCGGAAGCAGGCAACATTTATTTATGTGGTTAATTAAATAACATTGTGGGTGCACAGTTTAATAGAGCAAAAGCAAATAAAATAATACTGATTCAATCACCAACATCGCGCCTCTTATATACGAAGGGGTATGCAGAAGTGGTACTTGATCCCGACTTAATTACTCACAATCTTAACTGAAAAGAAAGTCTTAATTTAAAGCAAATATCTCGTTAAATATCGAAACGAGCCTTATAACGATAGCATTGCCTAATAGATGGATAATATAAGTACCTTATAAGGAGATTATTTGGAGTTCAATAAAATAAAATTCGTAAAAAGCAGCCATTAAAATAAGGCATTTTTTAATCTTCAAACTATAGTTTTAATGAAGTATCCAACTATTGTTGTAAGTCATGACAGCGGGTTGTTCGGCAAATAAACTAAATACTTTATTGTTTTACTGAAAAAACCGACAGCCTGTGCCTTCCTGGGCTATCAACCGTAAATGCACCCAAGCGAAGTTTTATAAAACTGATTGAGGGTGAACTCAGCATATAATACTTATATATATACTCGTATTACACATCCATGGCTCAGGTAAAAAGCTTGTCCGTCCCTACCAGGATTGGAACCCGGGACCCTCGGTGCAGAAAGCAGGGTCACTACCAACTGCGCCTATCAGTTCGTCGATAATTATCCGCAAGTTTTCTTTCGTGTTGTAGTAGGCTAGCGCCGACTTAACTGAGACTTCTAAACATTATCAGCACGTATCATAAAAGTCATTTTCCTTTGTTACAGATGGGTTGCCGCCTTACAATAGTGGATGACGTCCTAAATAGGTCCTTCTATAAACTGGGCTTGGCGGTGGGCAGACAGCCAGGCTACTTCATCATCATCCCAGTGCTCCTGACTCTCCTGATGATCACCGGCTACCAGAGGATCCACTATGAGATGGACCCAGAGTACCTGTTCTCACCAGTCAGTGGGCAGGGCAAGTTTGAGAGGAGGATCGTGGAGGAACATTTCAAAGTAAATTATTCGGATAGGTTCAATGTCGGCAGAATTACACGACCAGGTTAGTGCCCAGTACCCTCCCTCCCTCCCTCTGTTGAATGAAAACCGTCGTTAGTTAACAGAGGGTTTTCATTCCATCGGCAAGGAGTAGCTTCTAACGTAGATATTAATATATAATATGGAATAGGAAACATCAGTCCTATAGTATCAATATATTAGAAGTAAATGCATGCATATATTGAGGAACTCTTGGCAAGTAATCAGCGTGAAAGAACCTTCAGTTTATATAAAGTACTTACCTCAGTTTGGGCTAATTAGTCCGTAGTTTGGGCTTGATTAACAAAAAAATATGCTCATATATATATGAGCATATTTTTTTGTTAATCAAAATATGTGTAAGGGCGAAATACCGGTTGACCAATTAGCAATAAAAAATAAAGATTACACGCTCAGACAAAAAAATATTACAGACGGAGTGTCGCGAATCATATACCCAAAATCTTATTCATGAATACCTCCAAATTTATGGAATATTTTGGACCATTTACAATAGCATTGCAAGACACTTTTCTTCTAAAAAAGATTTGAAAGTAATGCGGTTGTACATTAGAATAAAGATGGCGGCTCTGCGCAAGCCGAATTCACACAATTAGGCACGCGCATAGCCATCTTTATTAAGTACAGTTAACGTCCCACTCAGTCTATCCGTTCTAGACTGCTGCAATCCGACACCCACTAACAATCTAAAGTGCCTACTCTAATCCAAAAATTTTGAACCCAGGTCGCTTCGGGCGTGTGATCATTGTACCTAAAGACAACACGACGAATATGCTGCGGACAGAAGTGTGGCAGGAGCTGCGTCAACTTGACGAGCTGGTGCAGAACATGACGGTGACGTTGCCCAACGGGGAGACCTTCACGTACAAAGACGAGTGCGCCAAGTGGGAGGGGCAGTGCTTCATCAACGATATACTTAACTTGGACAAAATTATTGGCGAGGTAAGTTACAGATAGCATACTGGAAGAATATCTACTCATTCTTACACCTCATGTTAGCTACGTGAATAATGCGTATCTTTGTTAGCCGTGTCCCAATTGACTGTCACCGCTAGACAAATGGCAAAGGACAACGCTTGAGTGAGGCTGCGATAGCGTATGTCTCGGGCAAGCTATGCGCTGTTAGATCCAGCAGAGCCTCACTGCTATAAGTCAGTACACGACCATTGGAAATGTTGATAACCTGTAAACCGAATCTGGTATCGCGGTGTTCAAACGGATCTTACGACTTTTTCGTGCCTTACCATCCTAGGACTTGGCCTTTTTTACAAGAGTTGTTTTTGGTAGGATTTTAAGTACATCACAAAAATCCTCTCTACAATTTGACCTCATTGGAGCAAGGTGTGCCCTAAAATGTTCTAGATAGCGTAGTGTAGGTCATTGTCTCAACGTTATACGGTGATTTACTTGCCAACTGCAATTGTCTCGCTAAGCTTTGTTTTTGTTCAACCATTGTACTAGAATGTGCAAATAATATGGATAGGTAAGTATGTTCTGGGTAAACAATGCATAGAACAATTGTATCGAGTAAAACCCGTGACAGATGCTAGTGTCCTATTTGCATAATAGGTATACATCGAGGTACTTTCATTTTCTTTAGACTTTCTCTTGAAACTTTTCTTGGAAATAAACACTTATATGTACTTACTAAGTATTGGAAAAACATGTAGGTGTTTACCTAATCAGCCCCCTGATTACGTAACTTGCAATAGCCTAGCGATAGCCGTAATCGAGCAATATTTGCTTTTAAATTGCTAATTCGTATTACGTAGCGCTGCGACGCCATAGAAATTTGCGATTTGAAAGTAATTATTGCGAGATTATTGCTATCGCTTTGCTATCGTTAGGCTAGGCAAGATACATAATCAGGGGGCGGGTGTCATTAAAAGATTTTAACGTAGATTTTAACGATTAAATCTAGTAATTACTAGTTACTATCGTTAAAAAATCTAGGACTAAAATTGCCGCATGTCTTTATTCCTCTAGGCGAGTATCATTGACATTATTTCCTACGAAAATAGGTACCATACTCGAACTATCTACTAGTGTCTGTGACATTGTGAGAAACAGGAAATTCGCGCGGCAATACCGTGGGTTTTAACACCTGATTTATATTCAGGCTGGAACGGTGATAGCCACACTAGTACTAGTACACTACTACTAGTAGGCAAGAGAATTAGTAATCGATGAATCACTACAATTAAACTTAACGCTTTTTGAAAACAATGGACCGCAACATAAAAAGCCAACGTTGCTATGTTGCCAGCTGGGTGTAGGCGGGTAACCTATACCTACGTTAAGGAATAAAGAGAAAATCGGAAATATTATAAAAAAATAAAACAAATAAGGAAGGCTTAATGAAATTCGGACAGAAAAGATAATTCTGAAAAGTAGGTACAGTACGTCCTTAGTAAATAAAAGTGGAGTATTTTGGACCGCCCGCACTCAAATTAAGTTCATAGTAGGTCACTACAGTTCATAGTAGATCATTACAGTTCATAGTTGTCCAGAAAAATGAAACATCGCAAGAAAAGCGGTACGATTACTTATAAACTATATAAGAAAAAGATGGCGACGAAATAGGCTTGGCCAAACACCAACGGCGAAATGTTTGTGCATTGCAGTGCAACTTTGCCTATCTAGCGGGGATTACAGGAGTGATAGTATTTTTTGATATAAAACTTTAAGTAGATACTTATGGGTATGGGTCAACCGCAAGCAGTGAGTGTTAAGCGGTTTTCAATAACTTAAACAATGAGAATGCATTGTAAAGTCAAAAGCTATATGCAATGTTACTGACTTCAATATGCTTCTTTTTATAAGCCACAAAAACTTCTTTGTCACACAATTATGTGATATTATCGTCTTTTGAGGAATGTAATGACACACTATTCAGTGTTATGGCCTGAAAATAGGATTAGGACAATGTCAAACGTATAATAAAATTACTATTCAAAATTCAACAGGGTGTTAACGTTAACGATTAAATATTATGCAAATTACTAAATACTTTAAACTAAGCAATAACACTATTGTTATTCAAAATACAATAGTAAAAGTACAATGTTTTAGCAAAATACAAAAGTTTAATTACCCACTTAGTTAAAGCGATACAAACGCGGCACACATCATTTGTATTCTGATCAGTGTTGTCGCTTAGATCTTGCTTGTACTCCATACAAGGATATATAATGTAAATAGGTATATTGTACGTTCCATTAGAGCTACAGCTCCTCGTAAGGACCTTGACAACATAAATATGCTCGGCGCTGGCGCCTACTTCGATATTTAGTTTTGGGGCACAACGTCATTTTGAATGTAGATAGGTTGCAGCAACAGTAGGCTGAGTGCGAGTTTATGCGAGAGCTAATCGTATACTTTAAAGTCTGCGTATATGGAGAATTGAATATTTTCGTTATCATCCGCTAGAGACGCTTTTAAATTTTCCATATAAAATGACAATACGTAGACTATACCGTATACGTTTCGCTTACGAAAAAACTCACAGTCGAATCGAAAACGAAAGTGTACCTATTGCTGTCTGTCTGCAGTCTTGAATAGTGTCTCTTTGGGACGAAACCTAAAACATTCAAGTCTTTAGACCAAGTGGACAAATACGTAGACTGTACGTAAAAATTCACACTCGCAGCTCTGGGCTGTTATAGTAACCTACTTCCAAAGTTTTGTTTCAGTAACGAGCCTGGTTATCTTTGAACGAAGCCAGACATTTTATACTACCTTGTTGTCTATTCCATAGGTGGAGCGTGGCGAATTAAACCTGACCTTTCCGGTGATGTTCAACCCCGTGACGTGGGAGGCGCACGCGTTTCCCGTCTACTTCGGCGGGTCCAAAGTGGTCGATGATATGATACTGTCCGTGCCAGCGGTGCAGCTCGTCTGGTTTGTAAGGACCGACAACGCTATACAGCAGCAAAGGTGATATAAAATGTCACGGTCTAGATACTTTTTTACCAATTTCAAGGGATTCTCAAATTTATACCCTGTCCGAACTATGTATAAATTAGCTAGAATTCTGAATTTCAACCTCTTGCATGACCAAACACGTACGTATAGTTACATATAGTAGAATTACGTATAGTAAAAGCTTTTCCTACTTCTTGTAGTTGAATCTCCTACCGGAGGCTGACAATTAGGGCCACTTTGGAGATAGTAACTCGACTAAATCAATCATAAGAATGAGTAATGTTCGTTCATAAGATATTTTAGTGTTATTATACAGGCTTATTCCGAAAGGCAGTAGGTACAGACCTTTGAACCTGCGTCTATTTAATTTAACGTGTTTATAAACATTTTGTACCTATATGAAGTCGGATTTTGATGTCAATTAAAAAAAAAAGTTGCAAACCAAATGACAATTGCAATTTATTTGTGAGCAACTTTTTTTGTAATTGTCATTAAAATGTCGACATCACATAATGATTACAAACGCGCTAAAGAAGCGCAGTTTCAAGTCTTAGTATGCTCTTTCTGAATCTCGCTGTATAATGTATGTGTAATAGCGGATATCCTTAGCTGTGGTACTGCTCGCAACAGCCATGCATGCATGCAACACGAGGAACATATTATTGTAGCGTGATTAGGTATATTGTGGAAGGAAACGATAAACGGTTCTTCAGATTCTTATTATCTACTATCTATTACAACTCTGGTGCATTTGCATTTGCTTTATGACTTGTTTTGAATTTCAATACTCTTGCAATTAGTATGAACACAACTCTATCTCAGATAATAGGCTCCAATCTTGACAAAGTTTTACAAAACGTTTCCAATAAAACATTACTGGACAAAAATACCAATAGAAAGGTCTCTAACTACCTAGATTGGTGGCAAATTGCGGATCAATAGTTCATACCAGGGAATCCCAAACTATTTTGGGCAAGAGACCCATTTTCCAAAATGAACTGATGCCTCAGACCCCCACAGCCAAATAAATTTAAAAATATTTATAGGCATCTCTAGTTTTATTCCTATTAATACAAAATAATAATTTCATCTTGGACGAACTTGTCATGTTGAACGCTTATCGACTTGTTGAGGTTATTAAAAGTACAACAATGATACTTCCTACTAAAATATGAATCTTTCTTATAACAAGTTGGTACATGTAACACAACTTAGACAGTACCTACCTTTAAAGTTTCACATTAGAACTTGTGTTAATTAATAGGGGTCGATTTTTAGACATTGTCGACCACCAAAATCAGTTTTCGTTTATTTCGACCCCTGGGAAACCAATATCCACTTCTTAAATCCCTGGTTTATACCAAGTTGCATAGGTTAGAAGAGATAATTGACAATGAAAACAAAGTAGCTTCTTACGATACCTGTGTATCTGAAATGTAAATGAACATCTTAGATACGTACATGGACAAAAGTTAATTGTTTGTATCCAATAGCAAGAATGCAACAAAGCTGACACACATACTAGCTTAATCACAACAGATGAATATCCGTTACCTAACGGTGCGCTAGCTATAACACTAAACTCTGTTCTAGATTTGATTGAATATGTTCTCATAAATTACAGAGGTGCTGCATGGGAAGACGCGTTTCTGGAGACAGTCGGGATAGCAGAGGACACGGGGCGTTTCAAGCACATATCTGTCGCAAGATTTGCGTCCAGAACGTTGGACCACGAACTGGAAAAAAACACTCGGACTGTTATACCCTTCTTCAGTTCTACCTTCATCCTCATGGGGATATTCTCCGTAGTGACTTGTATGATGAGCGACTGGGTCCGCTCGAAGCCGTGGCTGGGTCTTCTGGGGAACATATCGGCGGTTATGGCGACGGCAGCGGCGTTCGGTTGCGCCATCTATTTGGGAATTTCCTTCATTGGGATTAATTTTGCAGCACCTTTTTTGATGATCGGTGAGTACCTACTTCAGCTTTTAGAATTGGTACCTAAAGGTATAAAATCTAAGTCTGCTAAACACTTGATTGTAAATGCCATCGTTGTTAATTGTCACCTTTAGGGGTCCATACTAATACCGTTAAACAACAATTACAACGCCGACTAAATTCCATTGACTAGAGACCCTATTTTAAACACCTATTTACATACGTTGTTCTATGGATTTATTGACCTTTTTTTCCTTCAGGTATTGGTATCGACGACACGTTCGTGATGCTCGCCGCTTGGCGTCGCACGTCCCCCAAGCTATCAGTGCCAGAGCGAATGGGGATCATGCTCTCAGAGGCCGCGGTCTCCATAACGATAACATCCGTGACAGACATGCTTTCCTTCTTCATCGGCGTCTTCTCGCCGTTCCCTTCTGTGCAAATATTCTGCATGTACTCAGGTAAGTTCATATCAGCTTTAAAACACTCAAAATAAACTTTATTTTTCAGTGCATGAACCCTTTTATGGATCACAGCGTACGGACCTCTATTGTTTAAATATAACTTATTTTTTCACAGGTCTAGCTGTCTGCTTTACGTTCGTATGGCATATAACCTTCTTTGCCGGATGTGTAGCCATATCAGGATATCGCGAGAAGCAGAACCGGCATACGATAACTTGGTTAAAAGTGCTGCCCGAATCTAGGGCAAGGAAAGGTGAGTAATATCATTTAAAAAACAGTGACAAAATAAACATATGACTCTTTTAATGAATGATAACAGTAAAATACTTAACTAAGTAGTAGATTGTAATCCAGATTGTGCTTGACTTGTGAATGCAAGTATAACACCAGCAGACGCCATTCAACTAAACAAGTTATCAATCTAAAGTATACAATTTTTCAGCGGAAAAATCCTGGATGTACAGGGTATTCTGCAGCGGTGGCATAGACGCAGCGGACCCTGACAACCCCATAGACAATAAAGAACACTGCATCATGGCATTCTTCCGGACAACAATGGCCGACTTGCTCAACAACAACGCAGTGAAAGCCCTCGTGATCGTAATATTCCTAGTGTACCTTGCTGGCGCGGGTTACGGAGTCACCAATCTTAAGGAAGGACTCGAAAGAAGGAAGCTATTGAAAATAGACTCATACTCTGTGGAGTTCTTCGACCGAGAAGATCAATACTATAGGGAATTCCCATACAGAATTCAGGTAAGGAACCGGTGCTATATTTGCCTCATATACTGCAGCAGACGGCTGTATTATTCTTTAAAGCGACATATTGACGATCATGTCCTGCTAACATAAGATAATATAATTGCAGCCGCAACGCCTGCCTTAATGTATAAAGAACTTTTCTAATATTAGTACTATGTTAGGGAGCCACCATCAGGGAGTGCATATGCTAACTTTAATCATAAGTTGTCATGGTTACGACTGAAATTAACAGCCAACTCGTTTTCTTCTCCAGGTGGTTATAAGCGGTGAATACAATTATTCAGACACTGCGATACAGGATGAAGTGGAGGCATTAACGAGAAAATTAGAAAACACATCCTACATATCAAACTCGCTGTACACCGAGTCGTGGCTTCGAACGTTCGTTGACTATGTGTCGAGAAATAACGACTATTTGAACGTGACTATCGATAACGAGGTTGATTTTATACAGAATCTTAAAGAGGTAAAGTCTTTACATCTTAATAGAGAAGAAGAGAATTCTTTAGATTTCATAACGATATTCATAATCTATCTATGTTAATATTTTACAGTTGTGGTTGTTCCCCGCAAACCCATTTTCGTTGGACGTGAATTTCAACAAAGCTGGCGACAAAATCATTGCATCAAGATTCCTAATTCAGGCTGTCAACATCAGCGGCACCAACCAAGAGAAAGAAATGGTGAAAGCGCTGAGAGCCGTCGTTGCTGAATCTCCTCTTAACGTTTCCGTATTCCATCCCTATTTCGTTTTCTTTGATCAGGTAAGTTTCCTTTTACCTTCAATACAGTCGACAAAGGAGCACGCTTGCTTTTAAGTTCAAATCATTATTAAATAATTTATGACAATCTTTAAAACTTGTAAATCGATATTGTAAATCAATTTATACAATTTTCTTGTTTCAGTTCGAGCTCGTCAAACCAACATCACTTCAAAACTTATGCTACGGTGCTCTTATGATGATGATCACTTCGTTCATATTCATCCCTAATATTCTCTGCTCATTGTGGGTCGCCTTCAGTATCATATCTATCGAAATCGGCGTTGTTGGTTACATGGCACTCTGGGACATTAGCCTGGACTCAATATCTATGATCAACTTAATTATGTGCATCGGATTCTCTGTAGACTTCACTGCACATATTTGCTATGCGTATATGGCGTCTAAGGCTAAAACACCCAACGAAAAAGTCAGCGAATGCCTCTATTCCCTGGGTTTGCCGATAGTCCAGGGATCATTCAGTACTATATTGGGTGTAATCGCCTTACTCCTAGCGGACAGCTACATTTTCTCCGTGTTTTTCAAAATGGTCTTCATGGTTATATTCTTTGGAGCGATGCATGGTCTTTTCCTGCTACCGGTTTTACTGTCCCTATTCGGTCCCGGGTCATGTACCAGACAGCAGAATGACATAAAAATGACAAAACTAGAAAAATGTTGCCCAAATCCGTATTGCATACCGCATCCGCAGTTGGTTTTAAACGATCAAATCTACAACGGCAAAAATTTGAATCCCAACGGAATTTATAAAATTTACGGAGAAGACAAAGATCTAGGCTTAGGTACCTCGGGGGAAGATACGAGCGAGAGCAGCTCTAACCAGTCACAGCGACGTCAAATCGGCGAAGACGAGACGGGCAGGAAAAAGTACGACGACGGCTGGAAGAGATCCAGTTACCACCAGAATTCGAGCCAGTTTCAGCCATCTGGCGAATTGGATCTGTACGGGCACGATATGGATCGTAATTGGCAACGACAGCGCTACGAAGACAATCGGCGTGTTTTCGACAATCACCGGAAAACTCCAGGATCGGTGCGTACGCGCGATGATGAGTGGGAGTCATCCGCGCGTAAGACCAGCGACGCGGGCCCGCACCGCGAGGGCACGTACAGAGTGATGCGCGCGCATTCGCATCACAACATTCACAAATCCCGTCCACCCCGACGTTCCAATTCACATCAGAACCTTGAGCATTTAGACTACGTCGCCGAGATGCGCTTTCCGTGACAGTGCCGCCTAAATTCTCTAAATTTATAAAGTAAAATAGTGCTCAATTTATGGACCAAAGTATTATGATATCTTTGTTAGGAAATGTAATTGATAAAGTAACTCCAATTGAAGCAAAGGACACTAATTGATGGATTATATCTTCCAATTTCAAGGTGCCAATTCTATGTTGGAAGATTTTTTCTATCGACATGTCGAGAATGGATCTTACTCGAAGCCTTATGCCAAAATCAAACTAGCTCCGCTATTTTTGACAAGGATTAACGCCTATGTGCGTAAATGCTCAACAGCATACCAAAGTCGGTTGATAACGATTTTAACTATAAGTAGCTTTAAAGTTATGGATCCAGAATATTACAAATCGATTATAATTATTGTATTAGCAATTATGTAACTAAATAGAATAAGGATTTGAGATTTTGGTTCAAGGCTGAATACAGAGAGGTTACGATTTAAATTAATACCCTCATATTTATAGAAAGTTATAATGGATTATGAAGCCATTATAACACACTTTTACCAATGAAAAGTTTGTTATAATGCCATTAAAACTGTCTATACATTTGTGGGATAGTGTCTACTAATGTAGTCGTAATTTAGGGCGTCTCAGAAATACATTCAGGAAACTATTACTATATACCAGCTGTGCTCGCGACTCCATTCGCGTGGATCGAGTTTTATGATCCAACTATGGGTGTAGGAGATACCCATCTATTTCGTTGAACCGAGTTTTAATCTATCCTATCGCCATACCAAGTTTACATCACGAATTGAAGGCCTATGTAATTACACCAGTTTAGTGAATTGAATGGTGTTAATAAAGGGTGTGGATGTTTTATAGGAGCAAGTGAAACATAGCTGTTTTCAAAATAATTTATTACTATATTTATGTAGTTCCTACAACTAATCTATTGTTATATTACATTACTGAATCCATACTGAATCAATCAAAACGTTGAATATTGATTGAGCATCTCGAGGTCATATTAGTTTGTTTAAGATATTAGTGTGATATCTGTCTTATTTGGGATGGGAGATATACTAGGGGTGTGTAAATACGTGTTGTAAGTATATAAGTTTTAGTTTTTCTTTATGTATAAATAAAGCTTTAACTTTACCTGTGCCTAGACGGATCGCTGTAAATAATAGTTGTGATATTATCTTGATGCCATGTACCATCCTGTCTTACACTATGCCTACTGCTATCCTACAACTAATATAATAAAAACGGTACGTGAATAAACAAATTATAATTCGTCACTGCATTTGTGGAAATAACAGCGAGAGACTTAAGTGTTTGTTCAGTGTGTTGCGTGAGATGACATTACTGTGACCCACGTTGTCACTATTCATGACTGAATAATGTAAATATTACTTGTTTTACCTTAAATAAAAATTAGTTTTATAAAACTTCTTGTTTATTTATTTTTTTATTTCTTTGTAAATGTTTACCATACTGTGAATACAAATCAACAATCACTATTAATAGGTACTAAAAGAAAACGCATTCGCCAATGGCAAGTACAACTATCATACAATAGTCAAATAGAATGATCAACAATAATTACTTATTATCCGTACAAACGAGAATACACTTCTAGATTGTTCTTTTAATCATCGCGTTTTATCAAAATTGTAAAGGGACACAAAACCCTACATCGCTGTAGAGAACGTCGGTCTAGTGTTAGGCAGGTTTGTCATGCACTCTCTGCAACAACTGACTACAGAAGAGAATCAAATCTTTTGGATCAAACCTGTCACAGATAAAGTCTTGGAGTAATGATAATTCTTTAGCTTTACGATCTTCAGCAGGCGCGTCCGTAATTTGTTGTTGTATCAATCGATCCATTATTGCATCTAAATTAGAAGGAGTGACATTCTTCATGAACAAGTCAGTCATCACACTGAATGGCAGTTTTTCACTTATCTGCTGGATCGAAGAGTCTTGGAGCTGTTCAGTAAGCTCTACAATGAAATCTGACCTCTGAAACATAGACGTTATGTCATTAAAGATAGAATTGAAATTAATCTGTCCTTTCATACTACTAAGAACTAGTTTCGTATAACAATGAAAATCATAGTGCTGACGACTGATATTCTATATAGTGTAACAAATGAAAGCTATAGTTACCTTAAGTAGGCACGACTTGATCACATCTGCTGTGGATGCTTCGCCCGTTTGGTCAGTTTGTACACTTAAATGCGAAGTTGGAATAACTTCTGTCTGCGTAGACACGTAAACCTGTGGTATGGCCATTGTCTGCACCTCCATATCACACACCACATTACAATCAGTTTGCATTTCAATGTCTGCAGACTTTGATGCAGCTTCTTTCATAGTCTCATCAAACATAGCCGCGTCTATAGTCACTGTTGCATCGACTGTCTTAGCCTTCTTAGCAGCATAATCAGTCAATACTTTCTTAGCTATATTCACTTTGGGTGCCTTTATACATAATCTATTCACCTCCAGTTCCGTCAATTTGGCCAAGTCACCTACGGTTTCAACTTTGCCCTCCAACTCTTTGATGAGTAAAGATTTCATTGCAGGTGATGACAGTTCAGAGGCAATATTGTCAATAGGATCGTTACATTCTAATAAGTCTGGACATATAGGATCACTGTCATTTAATTCACTGGCTTTAACGATTTCAACTGAAGGTGTTTCGTCTAGAGAAGACTGTTGTGTATCATCTGCAGTATTAATATTTACATCAACTTCAGTGAAGCTTTCTAAAGTCTTAGTAAGTGCAGAGTCTAATTTGAACGTATTTTCTAATCTTTTTGGTGACTTGACAGGAATGAAGTGACGAATCTGTCTCTCCAAACGTTTCTGTGCGGAATTCTGCGGTGACCGAATACCTCCCGGCTCTATATACTTCTGAACAGATATCGTTGTTGATACGGGTGGATCGTGGAAACTCACTCTCTTACGCTGTAAGGTAGAAAAAAAAATATAATTGTATTTTTATACCAAGCGCAAATTACACAAGTCAATCGCCTGTAACATAATTATGATGATAGTTACCTTACTGGCAGGCGATATCGTAGCGTCGTCTGTAATTTCAATGAGTTTCCGCTTTAAAATAGGACCCGAAGGACTGCTATCGACCGCCGGCAACGATCTCTTAAACTTAAGGAAACTTTCTGACTCCTCGTTTTCACCCGAGCCATCACTGTTGTCGTTCTGTACGGTGTTGTACAAAATTCTTAAATTTCTCCTAGCCGCTGAATTCGATGGGCTGTTTTTTTTCAGTTCTTCAAGTTCAGCTCTTTCAGGATTTACAATCGCGTTGAGCTTGTCAGGGACACACAGGCCAAGCATTTGTGCGGCCCGCCCACCGGGTCTTACTTGTGGCCTGTTTTTCTTGAGAGATAACGACGAACTTGGGCTAGTGTTCGTCACAGTAACCTCTACTCTAGGTGGCGACTGATCTCGTTTGTCCGGTGAAACTTTATCATCAGTAAAAAATTCGGGCGATGCACATTTCTCAAAGGGTTCTCCGTTACTGTGTACGGGCGAAGTTAACTTTATTACTACAAAGTCACTGCTAGTCTCTGGAGATGGTGACTTTTCGCCTCGATCAGGGCTCATCGTTTTAATTGGAGATATCTCTAAAGTGTTGTTGAGAAAATCTTGATTCCTTTGAACTTCATCTTTGAATGGCGAAGAAACGTCAGTGTTCTCCAATTCTATACAAACTGTCTCTGATAGTGTTTTTGTTATATCGTTTTGAGTGTTCACAGATTTTTCTCCATATTTGTCTACTGGCTCATTTTCTACCGAAACCTCCAAATTATTTTCCTTTTCAATTACTTCGGGAAGAACAATGCTGTCGGCTTTATCATTTGAAACTTCAGCATCTATATACTCACTAGGATCGACATCCTGTGTATCCGCTTCAGCTATTTCTTGAGTTTCAGGGCCAATAACAGTATCTTCACTACTGACTGTAATCGGTGCCGGAATTTCATCGTTAATAATAATAACTTCATCAGAAATATCATCATCATTTATTTGTTCTGTATCCATATTCTCTGTTAGATCTGTATAATTTTTTTCTACTACAGCAGTCTTATTTAAAGGTAATTCACTATCATCTTTAGTGTCATAATTGGTCTGTGGTGATCCAAGTCCAATAGGAGCTTCACAATCCAGTATACTTTGAGATGTATTACTTTCATCATTCAACAGTGTCGGTTTGAGTTTCTCTACGCTGATAAGGGGAATTCTATTGTTGGTCTTTCTAGCAGATTTGACAGACAATGTACTAAATGTGGAGTCTTGTGAACTTTCTATAACATCTTCTGAATAGATATCTTCTGGCGTCGATTCTTTTGAAACTTCAGAATTTTCTTGTGTCTCATTAACTGTAAAAGAGGTGCCTTCATTTTCAATCTCTTTTTTATCCTTGTTCTTCTTATCACTTTTCGCGGGAGTCACAGCATCCGATTTAGATTTATTCAACTTCTCCGTCATACCTTTACGTCTACCACTTTTAGGCGATGGCGTCGCAGTTTTTGTTCTGGTTAGTCTTTTTTCAGATTGCATTTTTAAAAATGGGTGTCCTTCAACCATGTCAATTGCTAATTCTTTTTCGATTCTGGATTTTTTGACACCATTTTTCTTAGCGGTTGACTTTCGTTCATCAACTTCTCGCACTTTAGGTTGTTTCGGGGTTGACATTTCTCGAGTATTATCTTCTATTCGAGTAACAACATTTTCGCTTATTTTTTCTTCTTTTTTGTCTGTATTTAATCTATTAATATCACATTTTTTAACAAGTTGTTCTTCTGTTGACTTATCAAAGTCTTGGATGGATACTTCCACACTTGTTGTGTGTTCATTTATTTCTTTATCGGTGTCAGTAATATCACAAGCAACTACTAACACATCTTCATTTTGTTGAATTATGCTGTTTTGATCTACAACAGACTTTGTATGATCATTTTCTTTAACAGTGGTGGCTTCATTTATAATTTTACCATTTTTTTCACATTTATTTTTATTGGTATTAATTAATGTTGTAGTTTCTACTGTCTTAGCATCTGATGGTGTGCCATGACATGAATGACGACTCCTTTTTAAAGCTAATAGTTCCACGTCATCAAACTTTTTGGGTTTTCTTTTTACTCTGGAAGGTCTATCAGCTGATATCAACGAAGGCGCCGAGTTTATAACATTATCAGTGCATTTTGATTTAGTTGTTGTAGGTGTTTTAGGAATAGCTTCAGTCTTATTGTTTTCTACATCAATTTTACCTGGTATAGACGATATATTAATATTTTGAGATTTATTTTGCGCGTCCGAGTCTTTTTCTTTGGGTAATGAGGACTTTTCGATCAGATTTCTGACATTTCGAAATACCCTATCTTTCAACGCCATGCGAGGAGATTTAGTATTCTTGGGTGTAACAGGCTCAGTTCGATTTGGAATGTCTTTGGGCAAAGCATCATAGGTATTATTTGCGGCGTCATTTTTATCTTTTGTCAAAATGTTATCCAAAATGTTGGGCACCACATCAGAGCTAGGCAAATTTTTGAGGATAGTGGTAGCATCTTCATTAGTAGGCGCATTTGATTTGCTTTCTGATCTACTGCTAGTTGTGTCCTGTGAATCAGTTCTCCATGATGTGAGTTGGAATTCATCTTGAGATTGTGACAAATCCTGATATAATGCTGGAATATCTTCCCTTTTCCTCTTTAGCCTCTCTTTTTGGTTTTCTGTTAATTTTCTAGGATTAAATTTCCAGTTTGATTTTACAACGACATATTCTTCCCCATTTTCCGATACAGTGTTCACTATACTTGGTTCTTTTTTCTTTGATTTTTTAGGTAATTCATTTGTTTTCGGAGCAGAGAATTTGTTATCAGTTACATTCGTTTTTTCTTGTATTACTTGTGCGCCAAAATCATCAGTGGTTGTTTCATTTTGAAGATTGTCTACTGCACTTTTAATTCTATTGCAGAGTGCTTCATCATTATCTTTACACTTTTGCATAATCGTTTTCAATAGACTCATAGTATCAGATTTGATTGAACCCTGTTCACGTAATGTTGACAGAAATTGTAATAAATCATCCGCTATAATAGACCCAAGCATAGAGTATGATTCTATATTGAAAACAATTTCAACGGACTTCAGTAATTTTTCAAGTGACGTTAAGATGTCTTCCTGAAAATGGAGCAAAATATCAAATCAATATTTATTTTAACTTTCAAATTATTGAGGGAAAACTCAATTGATTAATAAATACTTACAGTATACTGATCAGTGAATTCCCGCATGGCAATTTTTAACACATTTTCAAAACAAACCAGTGCATGACTGGCAAGTGTAGTATTAACATTTACAGTAACATTGTTCATAACAAGTGTTAGCACTTCCACCAATTTAGGAAACAATTGTTCAATGTTTTCATAGTCCTCTATATGGTTTGTGAGACTCTCTAATAACTCATATTCTTTATTGTGGCCTGGAACTGAAGAGTAATGTGGTTCAGGATTATAAAAAATTGTTGGCGCTACTATGAAAATACGGAATGGAAGAGCAACATCATATTACTAAAGTTTCATCAAATCACTGCCAATACAACAAGCTATACCCAAGTTACCTCGTTTAGTTGAAAAATGTAAAACGCGTGTGTCCTCATTCAAACTCAGCTTATATTGGAACGAATAATGACAGAAACGCCCGCTTTTAACTGAAGGAAAATGATCCCATTACTGATACATAAAATAGAAATAGAATATGTAGTTGAAAATATTATTAAATGTTAAGTTATGTAAAATTATAAAAAATGGGATGATTTTGCTTTCTGAAGTTATTACTGTCTCACTATTTTTACAATGTCAAATAGAATGAAGCTACAGACACCAAGATTACAGTGAGCGGGCCTTGGGTTGAGTCTAAAGCTTTGTTTGATATTGACAGAATTATTTATGTATGCCTTTTCTAATCATTTGTTGCTCTTTACTTGTAAAGGATTCCTAGAATTCTATATATAAAGTTCCTTCTTCGGCTTTTTTAGTTCAGTAAGAAAATACTACTTGTTAGATCTTATGTGCACCTCATTTTCTCCAATATTGGTACATTAGTCAAAAACGAGATGCAACACAATATTAGGCCAAAAAGTTAACCAAATTACTTCTTCACTTACGATGTTCATCTGTGAATTTGAATTTGATAGCACCGAGCACAGCCCACATGGTGAAATAAGACACAGGACGTGTAAATTCTTTTGGACCTAATAGAATTTTCATGATTTGGTCGTCAAAATCAGTTGTATTCAGTTTTGGTTGCACAAGGTGACATAATTTGAACCAGGTCATTGCAGCTAAATTCACCTGAAAAATTAAGAAATAGTAATAAAGCATTAAAAATAAAAATCCTACCAAATACTTCATACTGAAGGTATAAGCGACACATTTTAGTGCCTATTTATTTGAACTTACATCACTGAATATGTGCATATTTTCCAAAGGCCACATCAACATAGTAATCAAATTCTTTACACACATACGCTCGTTTTCATAAACACTCTCTGCTAGTGCTGTCCACAATATCAAAGCAGTTTCAGTCCCTGGCAACTCTAACAGAAACCGTGCCACAACATATGTGGGATTAAAATGTTTTTCTACAACTAGCCCAGTTATATGTTGCAATTTCGTCACCAACTCTGTTCGTTCCTGTCTGAAATGTTACAGAAAACTCATGTCATCTTTACATAACATTGATTGAAATAATCTAGTGTATGCTAATATTTTACCTTAGATAGAAACCTTTCAGACAAGGTTCTTGTAAAATATCCAAAGTTTCGTTCATGGGATTATTATCCCCATTTTTAGTCTTCAGAAGTACTCTTATGGTCGGATCTCCATCGAACAATGACATCAACAATACGTTGAATGCGATTTCGGCGAGATTACTATTTCTGTTATATTCCTGTACATAAAAAAATAGTTTGACCCATAAATTAGTAAAAGAAGCTAACAGCTGTGTGGCACAAAATGAAATCATAATATCAACTTTACCTTTATGAACTTTTTCACTATAGACAAAATGCCATAGAACAGATCTTTTCTTATATTATTATCAGGTAATGCACCAATTGTTAGAATAAAAGATTTCCATAAACATTTGATTTGTTGATTTGTAAGTATATCATTATTTTCGGCGGCCATCATTATAGATGACTCCAGGCAGTACACCCATTGACTCCAGTTATCAACTAAGTGCTTTCCACTTATTATTTTTCCTCTCAGTTTTGGTAGAGAAGTACAACCATTGCAATCAACATGGCCAAGTAACTCCACTATAGCTTTGATGGTCTGTTTCTTGACATTTAAATTTATCTGTGCGGGCACAATAGCTGGATCTGTGGCATTATGTTTACCAAAAAGGAAATATAAGAATGATACCAATATCATGTCTTGGAACCTGTCCATTTTGGATTCAAACTTTGTCATCAAATGCCACCAACATTTGAATTTTGCTAATGCTGTTTGTTCAACTTTAGCATTATTGGATTTGAGCGGTATTATGAGCAGTTTTATCCTTTTGCCTATATTACTTTCATTTGTCTCAATTGCAAAACTATCTATTAGTACGTTCCAGCATTTGAAAGCATTGCATCTGTGGGTCACTTCAGTTTTGAAAGCAGCTTCCACCACTGGCAACATAGAGTTGATTGGGCTCCCGATACTGCCGAAGGAGAGTGTTATCTGGTTCTTGAGTAGCTTGATGAAAACAATCCACAAACGGTGCCAGATTTCATGCCCATCATACAACAGAGTCTTCATTTGTAAAGGGTATCTAAAACATTATCCAATATTATTACTTTGATGCACTTCAGATGTATGTCTAGAGTTAAATTTTGTGGTAATTATACGACTGAATTTTGCATACTCATAGAATGTTGTGTTGCATTTTGAGCAGTGATATCTTGCGCTTGTGATACATATTCCCTCCCAACAATGAAGCGGTATTCCACAATCTTAATACAGTTTGATTTGTCCCTAGACATATCTCAAATACATAGAATTTTTAATTCATTTACAAAGGCATTATAAAAATGAAGGTATGAGTTAATTGAACATTTTGAACTACCTACAAACTTACTTGCCATGGTGACATATGCATTCAATTATTTCTATCCATGTTTGATCCCTAGAGTAATCAAAGTGAACTAGATCTTCAGTGAGCAGTTCCAGTGTCTGCACTGCTAATTCATAGTCAGCATTTTCCATCGCCATGTGAGCCATAGTAGTAGGTATAATCTTTGAAAACCACACTGACATTCCTTTCTCAATTAATATTTTCTTTTTCTGTCTTGGCAATATTTTAAGCAACTTATGGAGGAAGCGGCATGCCTGGAATAAGTAGAAATGCTTAATTGTAGGTGCATTGGGTGTCAGCCAGTGAGTGAAAGGTTGCCAGTTGATACAACCAGCAGACCTATCACACTATCAGTGCTGTGAATAATGCTAATCACTGTACAATGTATGTAGGTACATATCACAGCATTATTGAAGGTTTTGCAAGAATCTTACATGCTTTGGGTTGTGATTCAAATTATGATTTAAGTAACATGACCTGGATTCATGGTGACAAAAGCCATACATAATATGATAAAGGTAAATACATACATAATATGATAAAGGTACATACAATACAGACATTAAATACCTTACATATAAATTACAATGATGAGACATGTAGGTAAGTATTTTTATGTATGGGATAATTAAATTCCTTAAATACCTGTAGTCTTGTTATTATTGGTATTCTCATGTGGCAATACAGATTGAACGTTGTTAGAACTTCCATGGGAACATTATCCACAACAGCTATAAGAGTTGCATCAGGATACATATGCAATGTGTTATAGCACACCCCATTCAGAGTGCCCCCTTTTTTGAGCAGAGCTGTTGTGTTGATTATGTTCAAGACTGCTAATGCTGAGGGCAAAAGATCCAGTGGAGGGTTGGGTGGTTCTTCCTAGGACAACATAATTACACATAATTAGAATATGAAAATAAGAAGAAATGCCTCAACTTTCTTCTACACAGAACCCTGTATTGGGCTTAATGTAGCCAGTTTGCCCTTGTTATCCAAATTATTGCATCTTCTTTTAATTATCATCATCAAGGAATGGAACACACTACCGGCTTCTTTGTTCCCCGTTGACTTCAATCTGGGTGTTTTCAAGTCGACAGTGAACAGGTACCTTCTAGGCAAATACTCCATCGTAGATCTCATCGTCACTTACCATCAGGTGAGATCAACCTCAAATACTTGCCTATAATGTAATAAAATCTTTGCCTTAGTCTGTTAAGGAGCCTATGACCGTCCTCAGGCATTCATACGTATTAAGTGTATTAGTAGGTATTTATAAATTAGAATCCGTAGCCCCCATCAAACTGAGCTGCAATAACTACTCTATCCAATACACATACCTCAATTTTGAGTAAAATTGCAGGAATCAAGGTCACTATGACAAAAGTGTACTTCATTTCTTCCTTCAAGTCGCGGACACATACTGCCAGTGTCCTCCTAAGTATGTTTACATCAACATGCCTTTCCCTCTCCAGGGCTGAGTGGATCACTGTATAATTAACAGTCTTGACCATTTCATTATCCAAAGTATAATCTTCCAGATACTCTAGAGCACCAAGCACATCAGCGCTGTTGATATTTTCATCAGTCATATCTGAAATTTAGCAGTAAAATATACCCTTAGTAGGTAGGTAGGCGCAATGAGGTTCCATTTCAAACGTAATAGCTATTATTTGTTTATTTCATTCACTCATACAATTTAATATTATTAATGAGTTAATTATATACTTTTTTTGGTCGTTAGAGAACTAATTAGATCGAATCGATATCATGAAGTCACGGCAAATGTCGGCACAATTTGTCACCACCGGCATTGTTAAAACTACGATTTTTATATGCATAATACAGCATACATACTGGCACATGTAATAAATCCGGGCTATCTATTATCAAAACACACTATAACTATATTTTACATCATTTTCGAAGACGATTATAGCAGTATTTTGTAACAATATCGTTTGACGTTTATCGTATTTCTGGCGCGAAGTGCGTGCGTGCGTGCTTCGTGCTTGACATATACCACAGAATAAATTTACTCACTTATTAAACATAGACTATATTTTAAGCCCCTTCAAACCCGAACATTGACTAGGTATTTATCTCGTTCTTTCTTACGGCTGGGTGCGGCACGTCCCGTCCCGTTAAATTACTGGGTAGTCCCAGTTCGTTTGTGCTTCTTGTTTATGCTATGTGTAAGTAAGCGGACTAAGCGAAATTCAAGAACATAGACAATAACTCAAGGTGCATTTATGTTCTATTGACTAGTGCATAAAAAGAATTATATTCATATTCATTTTATTTCATCTACTGACCACTATATATACAGCGTACTTGTACACATATAGGTATGAGGTCAGTGATTTCATCCCATTTTATTTCGTAAAGGAAGAAGAAAAAGTGTTTACTTCTTCTAAGATATTTACACCATGCAGCAAAATAATAAAATTTCATAGAAAAACCTCTTTTTATTTGATTACATTTACTTTAAATTATTTACCTACTGTATTCTGTACGCTTTATTCTATCAAATGAACAATTGAAACGATTTTAAGTAGGCAGCTATACTTAGTCCTCCTACTAATGATTTCACTATAATCACACCATAAAAGTAGCTAGTAAGTAGGTGGCTACCCTAAAATATTTCTCAATCACATAAGTCCAATAACTCAAAACGCTTATCAAGTAAGTAAGTCATGTATAGTCTATGAAGTAAGTGCAAGTTAATGGCTTGCAATTTTGTATAAAGCGACATAACACGAGAAAATTAAGTACCCCTCAAATGTAAAGTAAATACCTACCTAACTACCTACTTACCTACCTATATAGATTCCTAGTTAAGTATTAACTAGGAACCTATATAGGTAGGTATACTATGGCATTAACTAACTAATTTTTTAAATACATATGTGATTAAAACAGTACTTACCTACCTACTTACTTGTTTAGAGGAAGCAGCACTTCTAAAGTTTGCGTGCAAAACTTGATTGGTTTACATTCCAAATCCCTACATAATTCATTGCATCTTCAGTAACGTCGGTCGCGGTGGGTCGGGTACGCCTACCATTTGAAGGCGAGTACCGTGGCGTGCGCCCGCGCATATGCGGCTCGAAACTCTCCCGCCGATTCTTTATGTCCACGCGATCCGTGCCGAGCATAACAAACAGTGTTTCCGCACGTATTATTACACACAACACCATATCTGGACGGTGCGCGCGAACGTGTAGTGATAGTTATGTGTCCAAACGACTGGTTCTTCAGTACGCAAAATAACTTACGACTGTTGTGACAACGATTATTTGATAGACTCTGCTGTTAGTGATGCCCGGACACGCGGGGAGCCCGTACTGGACCGCTGTGGACTTCGACAGCGAGGGAGACGACGTCCAAACACCGCCGAGTAATCACAGAGTTTATGTCGACCCGTGGGACAACGAGGCGTACGGGACGGTCCCGACGGAGACGGCAGACTCCAGCCAGGGAGAAAACAATATGAACTCCTTTGCCGGCGAACCGGTCAGTGCTAGTTTTTACTACGTTCCCACTAAAAACTATGACTCTGGTGAGGAGCCGCCACTGCCGCCTCCCAGGTGGAAGAGACCACCACCCGAAGAAACTCTTGGGCCGGAGCATTCCATATACGGACGCAAAATGTCCAGAGCAATTATCCCCGACTACCCGGAGCCGATTTACGGCGAGAGACTTATGAGTAAGTTTAAAATAAGAATACCTAAATCTTTCGCATCATGATTTGCAAACAAATATCTGTATTAATTATTATACCTAAGTTGGGTAATTATCCTAACTTTTTATACTTAATTGAAGTATAAGCGTATAAATTGTAGTGGGTAGATGAGAATACAACTACCAATAATTAATTTGCGGATTGGAAATGAATAATTAGATAGGTATTAATATTCATCAGACTCATAACATTATTTTACATAAGTTCATCAACTTTAGAAAGCCACGTAAGTATTCTAGCAGCAGTGAGAATATATTTTAAATTTCAATCCAGTGCATGATTCAAATGTTCATTAGTACCTAATCTGAGTCTACTGCTATTTAGGAGATTTACCAGCGCTGTTTGCTGTGGTACCACTTCTTACACAGCAAGAGATTAGAAAGAACGGACGAAGACTGCTAGCCATTCGATTTCAAGATCCTCGATCTTCTTCTTTCAGGGCACCGCCGAAGGTCCATGTTCGTGGAAGAGCCAATGTACGTCCCGTACCCCACGCTGTATGAGCCGCTTTACGGCATGATGCCACCTCCTCCAGGGTACCTGGCACCGCATCCGAGAGCCCGCGCCTCACTCCAACATCATTCCGAGTATATGATGGCTGCGGCTGGCTATGGAAACCATAGAAGGCATTCCAGGTACTAAACAGGAATTAAAGGGGGATTTTTGAATGTTTTTGAACTCAAAGGTGTTTTCGAGATATTTTAGAATAGGTAGGTATACCCAATCTACTGCATGGAACTTCTCAAGTGCATTTATAGATTATTTTACACCTAAAAAAAAATATATTAGGTATTTTAAAATTAAAACATCGTCATTCGTCAAGGCACACAATAAACACGGATAAAAATAGCATGTGTTGCTGTTTTTATCCGTTTTTGTGCAGGTGCAGTTTTAGAATTTAATGAATATCTAGTTAAGTATACACGTTGCTGCCAACATTTTATACTTTTAAAAGCTAATGACTGCACATCTACCTACTGCCAAGATTGCATGCTCAAGGTGATTTCTTAATTAATGCGAGTGTAATTAATGTTGTCTGAATTCGAAAGTAGCCTCAAACCAGTACAAAATATGACCATTTTCTAATGCCCTAGAATTCAGTCACTACTATTATGAGTAGGTATAAGAATAGGTAGGTAAATTAGTACATAACGTAGGTACCTACTAAGAAAAGAAAACATAAATACTCGTAGTACGTCATAAAATCAAAATAGTAAGGTACCGAAGTTATTTTATTTAAGCTCAATATCGGTGACATGAAATTTGTAGGTAGGTACATAACTTGCTAAAGTCCCACAGCAATTTATTGGCATAACGATGTGTAAAACAATCCTACGAGTAAAGTGTAGTTCCGCGCGTTGGTCACGAATAGGGTTTACTTGCAATAAGTAAATCATTCACCTACCTATCTTACACGTTCTTATATAATAACTAAGATAATTGGTACTGAGTGGTAACTAGGTAAATACCTATATTCAAATACAAAGCGTGATCTATCAATAGGTTAACGTATTGGTTTCTGTAATGGCAAGGGTGGCAACCCTAGTCGCGAGGCTGAAATACGGCACGATACAACGCGCAGATGTTTGCACGCTAACGACTCGATACGTACCGTAGGTAATGGTTTTTTACCAGTATTTAACAGAAAACTCTCTCATTAGTGCTCATTGATATTTATATAGGTACATAAGCAGGGATCCAGGTACTCAGGGCCAGTCTAGGTATCATTGAACTTTTATTTGTCTTGGTCCTAGACGGTTGAAAGTTGAATGATAGATGGGATATCACATCAGGGATAGGTACTCATGAGAAGTGCTAACTAATTTAAATTATTTTTAAATAGTCATACTCTCGATTCAATGACTTGCATGCTCTTTGCAAGCCACAAACAAAAACAAGTAACAAAAATTACTACTTATTGCATGCACTTGCCATTTCAAAACGCACGTCTTTGAATGGCAAGCTCTCGTTCCCATCGTTTAATCGTGATTCCACGGAAAGTTCAACGGCAAAAACCTCGATCGTAGTTGAGCCAAAGCAAGTTATTTGTATCATAATAACAAGAATACATCCACCGTGTGAGCGTGCATGCTTTTTGTTTCCTACAAACGAAAGTAGCGATTGTGAGAATATAGCTCGGCCTGAGATCTCGCTAGCAGGGAAACTTGTTCTAGCATTGACCCCAGCTGTTGCATCAGTAAGGTCGCGTGAATGCTTGGTGTTGCATCGTGATGGATGTGGTATGCAACAGTAAGTACTTGTCTATGCACCATTCGGATGAATTATAGGTACCCTACCTATGTTACCGATATTTCATAATTATCTCTTGCTCTCAGTATTGCTGTTATCAACAAACTTCGAAATTTCCGCAAGACCCCGCAAGTCTTTAAGTTATAAATAACTAAAGATAACTGATCTTCTTCCTTTTTTTAAATCATAATGAGATTTCATTTGATTTTGTAAGTACTTACTAAACATTTAGAAGATGTATCGTTTAACGATTGAACATAAGCATATGTTTTTAATTAATCATTAAGGTACTACTTACCTAGATAAACAAAGCTTCACAAAGTGTGTAGGTACTACATGAAGATTTAATTCATAATCGGAAAGACATTTTACTTTCCAGTGGTCACTACGGCCAAAGGCTAGCTCTGTTTGCCATATGTATAGGTACATATACTGGGCTATCAATAAGTTGTTGTGTAATTGGGAGCTGTGTGTTGGTCAAAAAAATATCCATGCATATAAAATAAATACACTCCTAAAAGTTTTAGAGGTGTGCAAATATAGCAGTTTTCATATTTTTAAACATAACATTGTCTCAAGACTCTCAACATAACAAAATCTTTGATACGTAGCATAGCATTAAATTCCATTGGATCTCACTTGATTTTCATGCGGGACTAGTCCCGAAAAGTTAATGCGTAAAACCGTATCCCGATAATGCCTTCCAGTAAGCACCATCCAATGCCTACAATCATATTAAGATTGGATTCTATCAGGACTCATGGTCGGCGCGGGTGGTTTATGGATTCACCATAAAAAAAAATATCCCGAGAAACTTACAAATTCAAGTCCATGCCAGCATTACCTTCTCTCTGTATCATCCATGCAGCATTACATCTCTACTCTTAATGCACGAGATGATCTTAAAAGGCGTCATGCCCGCCAAGTGAGTTGTTTATTTGTTATTGCAAGTGTACTACATAATATCGAGAGTTATCGGTTACGTAATGAATATATCATAATGTTTATGCACTTTCATTCACGATGCTTAACAGCTATCAAGCAAGGCTTGTACATCCAGATTCAGCTATCATATTAATGAGTTCAGAGGACGGTAGGTTATATTAAGAGCAGAGTGTTTAGAACGAAGTACCTAACAGATTTCCGTTGCATTCTATCGGGCGGTACCGACACATTTTTGCCAACAACGGGCATAACAATTATCTGCTCGGGTAACACACCACTTTCTAGTCACGGATTACGTGAACGCAGCTTTGTGAGGTAAATTTAGCGGATAACGAGAAAGTGAGTCAGGCCAGTGCCATACATGCTGTGTAGGTACTTACTCTTCGAAGCCGTCATAACGCACGTGAAATAGTGCGAAATGACAGTTCGGAGGCGGGGGGGGGGGGGGGGGGGGGGGGGGAATAGTCAGTTTGTTATCTAATGCTCTTCGTGATCATGTGTGTTAATTGATACGGATGGTAGACCATGTGAACCGCAAGCGTTCCTCGGACTCGAATCTACATTCTTTCTTTCTCGTCAGATAGTTTGGGTGCCTTGTAGAACATATTGACAGCGTGGTTTTAATGTATCAACATGGATAGCAAAGTAATTATAGCTTGAAAGGAATTGTTATATTATCCTATGTAGAAGTATAAATCATTGAAAAGCTTTCTCATTTTCATGTTTTCTTTAAGTACCATCTGAGAATCAAGAAACGCAATTACTTATCTTAAGCTAAGTATTCAACAAAGAATCGACGAGAGACAGTAATTATTGTTTGTTATCAGGATGACAGATGCATACGAGAGTCTATCTCCGGACTACGAGGACTGGGCCCGACCGTTCCCCAAGACTGCTCCTGACAACTTCCACCTCTCCAGATACGGACATCTTCAGATCGACTACTCCTGCAGTTGGAACTCACTTGATAGGCTTATTCGGAGCCAGCATTGAACGTAACAATATGCGCTCACGTAATGTAGCTATAAAATCGTGCAATGCTAATTCCTAAATATTTTATCTGCAATTAGTTTCTTAATTTAGCAATCGTAATAAAATCAAAATCGATTTATATTTTATTCACAGTTACTTCTTAAGTATCGGTACATTATATAAAATGCTGCTTATGTTAGTAAGATTTTTAATGCATATCGTTTTCTTATTTGTAATCTCGATACACTAAATGCTAGCCAAAGATAATACAATATTACGTTTATGTTAGATATTTGATTTTTCTTCAGTACCTACCTATTGATTACCTAGTTATAATATGTGTTAATAATTCATGATAGTTTTAATAGGTTATCTGCATTTTGGCATTCTCATACTACCTACCAAACCTGTCTAAAGCAATCTTCATCAAACAATAATGATGCCCCAGGTCCCTAATTATCTCTGAACCCGGGACGGTCCGGTCAGACAGGAAAATGGGAGTTGGAAAAAAGTTTCCACAGCCTACATAATTGGCGGAGCGTCGGTTTTTCTTTTAAATACTTGGGTAACATCTCATTTACTTGGAGGTATGGCATGATGGTGATTCATAACAAGAAGTGATCATGGTCGAAAGACATATTGGTCTTTATTTCTCAAGGAAATGAAAACAATACATTGTGTGATATATACTTGTATATAAGAGTAATTTTCATATGACCGTCAAAATATGTAGGGCTGTTATATCCCTATTTCCATCAGAGAGTAGAAACGCCATGATCTTTTATTTATAATGGGGTACTTATAGCATGCTGCAATCACGCTAAGATCGCACTTTCTTGTCATCTACTCGTTTGCCGTCGCACAAATTGATTGTAATATCTGTTTATTATCCCACAGTGCGTGGTTAACTTTCAACGTTTTCATTAAATGGAGAACCTGAGATAAGCTTCGCAGTAAATCTATCAACGCTTTCACTATCACATCAGGAGCCTATTTCAACTGAATGCCATTATTTACGTAACTTTCGACATTATAGATGCGAATGCATAGATAGACTATCACTGCAAGTCTGCAAATTACTTACCAAATGAAGATGGTGACAACGAAATACCGATTGTTGAACATTAAGTTAAATAGTTAAGTACTTATGATATAAGTAGGTTATACGAGTACCTGCATTAGTAGCTAGTTACCCAGGAACTTCTCACGGGGAAAGCTAATCAATCTCCATAAACAGGATCTGATGCTTAAATTAAACCTTAGGTTGTATGTAAACGATTTTATTCGATACTAGCTGTTGCCCGCGACTTCGTCCGCGTGGTATTTAACAAAGACAACCGTTGACAACAGCCTGCTCGCCCATTCTGAGCCCGCGAGAAGCATTGCAGGTGTTGCTATCAAACTTAATCAGGCGCTGCGCTGCAACATTGGTTTTAATTTTTTTTCGTGAGATCCTATTTTTTTTTCTAAAATAAATGTAGCCTAAGTTACTCCTTGTTACATCAGCTATCTGCCAGTGAAAGTCCCGTCAAAATCGGTCCAGCCATTACAGAGATTAGCCGGAACAAACAGACAGACAGACAGACAGACAGACAGACAGACAGACAGACAGACAGACGGACAGACAGACAGACAAAAATTGTAAAAAATGTTGTTTCGGTATAGGTAACGTGTATACATCCAAATGCACTTAGTAAAAAGCGGTTATTTTAATATTACAAACAGACACTCCAATTTTATTTATATGTATAGATACGTTTAATTATTCTACTGGTGGTAGGCTTCGGCCGTGGCTAGTCACCACCCACTGAACAAACCCATGTCGCCAAGCGGCCTAGCCGTTTTCCGGCATGATGTTCGGTTTTGCCATTCATGGATGGCGGGTCAGATCAGCTGCGCTGCATGTGCCTAGTGAATGTAGCGTCTTGATCTACTGCCGCCTTCCTACCTAGGCAAGTATGCTCCATCGTAGATCTCATCGTCACTTACCATCAGGTGAGATCGAGATCAAATACTTGCCTATAATGTAATAAAAAAAAATACGTATAAAGATCGCATGTTCAAACGGTTCGTCGAAGCATCGTGCATTCTGTAATTGCGAAGCATACATTTATTTTGACTAAACAAATTAGTTCAATCAATTCACGCTTCAAGGGATGTATTATAAACGATGCAAACCGCCGTATCTGGGTCATCAAATGATGTAACTAATGAATATGCAGTCATGTAGTTATTTTCATATTCGCATTCCGACTCGTTGTAGTGTAACAGATAAAGCAACGCCTAAATTATAAAGAAACAGCGCGTCGGCGGCTTAATTGCCTTTTACGTTACAAATAGTTATTGTGCCGAGGCATTACTTATGTTGTGTAACGAAATAATTGAAGGCAAAATTATGTAAGTAATTAATTTATTTGCATGACGATACAATTTGAGTACCTTCATACCGGATATCATAAAATATTATAATGAACCGATAAAGAATAATGTATTACGCAAAGCGTCTACTTATAAGCCGAAAGAATTGTTAGTTTATTTCAAAGTATAAAATATATACTGAACATATTTGTAACTGTCTAGGTATCGTTTAACTGAAATCAGACAATTATAATTCCTGTCTGAACGGCATGCATACAGACAAACTTGCTAATAAATAATTAAAAGTCTTGAAAATCTTTCTCGTTATACAGTTTACGCTTCTTCGATATTTGGAATAGTCCTTTTTTCTCAGCAATCTTTGCTTTCGGAGTTTTATCATAGTACATAACTTGCAAGGTATTTGCAGATTTTGGTACGGTTTTCGGTTTTGCAAAATTAACTTTTGCTGTCTCTTTTTGAGGATCAAATTCAATTGGGCATGTCTCGGGATAAGGATCCCGGTTGGCAGAGTAAGGTCGTTCAACTTGGCTTTCATACTGGGTAGGATAGTTGCTCTGAGCCAAGTATTGCTTGAATTGAGACTGTTTCAATTTCTCCTCAAGTTCCTCTAATCGCTGCAAAAAATGATATTTTATGTGAGTGATGCTTGGAGTGTGCGTGTGTGTGTGATTTGAAATTACATAGCCACGCCAGTTTACACGATTTTATAGTGAGCCATTTTTGTGAGGGTATTAGTACATACCTACCCAGAGCGGTCAACAAGGGTTTGTCGGTGTAATTAAGAGATCTCTACAAGAAACTACTTAATTGAAAGAATTCTGGAAAGCTTTCTCTATAAATATAGGTAGGTACAGTTCTACTGACCCGTCTATAGGCTTCTATGTTGAGGTCGTTCCGCGCAGAGAGCCGCGCCTGTTGCTCCTGCAACTGAGCCACCTGTGCTGCCTCGCGCTGCACCTTCTCTTCATACTCCAGCACCACCATATTGATCTATCAGGTAAGTATAGTTTCAAGTATCATCTCCGCAAAATTCGAGGTTCAAACATGCACTTGCAGCCTCTATAAAAACTTGCAGAGCAATAAGCGTAAGCTAAAGGAAGTGGGTTAAAATCTCGTATTCGTATCTATACGAACTTTGTCTCTATTTTCATTCTCCATTTCCTGCATCTTGGCGCGTAGCTCCTCGATTGCGCACGTGAACTGGGCCACTTGTCCATCACACTCGAGCTGCATCTGTTGAACTGAACAAACTCCAACCACATTAAAATCCGTTGGTGGAAATGATTCTTAACGAATATTACATCTGAGCTTAACTTTCTAATTTAGATCTAGACTACGTGATATAAGGAGGTAGATATCCTACTTAATTTGAATATCAAATTAATTCCAAATCTTACGATGATAACTTCTAAATAATACATATAAAATTTATTTTTTCATCAAATCTATGCAATAAAATATTTTTTTACGAACTGTCTCGTTTATTGCCGACCTTCATGTCTTCAATTTGTTTCTCAAAAACGTTACGTAATTTGAGAACGCTTTCATTTTGCTTCTGTAGTATAATTTCTTTATCCTACAAAAGTTGAAAAAAATTGAATACCTTCCTATTTACTTTACCCTACTTAGGTCAATTTTATCTTAACTCTATGAACTATGAGTATTAATAACTTCATCAAACGTTACCTTCTCTAAGCTGGAAATGTTAGCATCTTTCAAAGATAGCAGCTCTTTCATCTTTTTTACATCTCTTTTGAGATAAACTAACTGTGATACGGTCTCCTGCAGATTTCCAATCATTTCACGGGACGTCGCCAAATGGTAGCGATGCGACTTTTCAAGTTCCCGCACTTCCCGCAACTCCACCTCTAACTTAGAATTTGCTTCACGTATCCTTTTGCATTCTTCACTTTCATTTATAAAATCCTGTGATATAGGCACTTACAATAAGCGCGTTGGAGTTTATCATCCACGGTTAAATTTAACTACGTCTATAGCTAATCTGTCAGAAACATCAGATTTGACTGTGCTAATTTAACAATAGACGGTGCACACCAGCCTAATTATTATTTGTAGAGACCGTTAGTCGAATAAATTACGCGTAAGTATTTAAAGTAGGATCCTATCTATAGCATGTGGGGCAAATGGATAGTTACCTTAGATGAATTCATCAATTGGTCTATCTACTAATTAATATAAATATTTAAATGCACTCACAATTTTGCATTTAGCTATGCTTCTGAGTATGTTTTGTAAGCGACTATCACAAACGACCGTTTCTTCCTTTGAATGTTCATCCATTTGTTTATCAATAAAAACCTAAAGGACGATAAATAAATCTATAATTACTAAAAGGTGTAAGCGAGTACGAATTGCTCAAACTGTAATGTCTCACAAGGAATTTTTGGTCTTTGAGTAATATCAATCTCAAGTTTACCACGTTTCGACGGTTGATTCACAGAGTACTTTGTATAGTTTATTTTCACCATAGAGAAAATAACGTTTCCCTGCTGGCAACCGTAGAATGAAACATTTTCTTTTCCGCCACAGAAAAAATAACATATTCTACAAACAAACTACTCTGTGCAAAGACCAATAATTATACATATTATAGACAGATCTTTTCTAAGACGATAAAAATTATAATAGTTTCATTTTTCTCTGTAAAGAGTTAGGCCTTTCTCTCCTAATAATTGTCTTTGCCTATAACTGTCAGCTTACTAAGAAAAGTTTATAAAGCACTGAAATACGAATAAAACTACATAAACTGTTCGCAATGACGCCTTTGCTATAAACGTTTTTTATTACTTGACATTCTTATGTATTTGCCAAAATGTTCTTGACAGAAAGAAATAAAATTGACATTGACAGTCAACGTATGGTGAGTGAGGTTATGTTAGATTTTATGAATGGTAGATTGCATTTTTGTTTGAGGACGATATTTAGTTTTGTAATAAAAGTAAGACAACATTTAAAAACTGATAATTTTAATTATTTAACTCTGAGCTCCTCGACATGGCTGCAGCGTACGGGATACATTTGGGAAACAGCACAGCCAGTTTAGCATCGTTCTCCAATGGTGCTGCATCAGTCATCGCTAACGACGCTGGAGACCGAGTCACACCAGCAATAGTGGCTTTAAATGGCACAGAATGGGAGATAGGCCTACCAGCTAAGTCTGGTCAGCCAGCGTCCAAGTCAATAATCAAACATAACAAACGTCTTATGAACTCTGACTTCACTGAAGAAGATTTGGCTTATGTCGAAGCATCATCATCCTGCCGCATTCAGAACGATGAGGCCCTCATATACGAATTTAAAACAAGTGAAACTACACTTTATTCCAGCCCTGATAATATTACTACCAAGGTTTATGCAAAATTATTCACTATTGCCAGCCATTCCATGAGCAATGAAAGTGATTTGAAACTCGTACTTGCTGCACCATTGCACTGGTCTTATGACAGTCAGGAGAGATTAGTCAAGTGTGCAGAACTTGCAGGTTTTGATGTTCTGCAGGTCATAAGTGAGCCAGCGGCTGCCCTTCTCGCTTATAATATTGAGGAAACCATGGACAATATTAATGTACTGGTGTACAGGCTGGGAGGATCAACATGTGCTGCATCTGTGGTGAAAGTGTCAGGAGGCTTCATGACTGTTGAAAAAGATGTTTTCCGCTCAGATCTGGGAGGTCAGTGTCTCACGAAAGACTTAGCTGATTATATTGCCCAGGAGTTTAGACAGAAGTGGAAATTAGATCCCCAAGAAAGTAGAAGAGCTATGGCAAAACTCCTTGGCCATGCTGATAATTGTAAACATGTGCTGTCAACTCTTAACTCGGCACATGTTTTTATTGAATCACTGCTAGATGGTGTTGATTGGAGCCAGAATGTTTCACGGGCAAGATTTGAAAACATCATTTCATCAAAGATTTCTGCATACATTGAACCGGCTCAAACAGTTATTGAAAGTTTTGGCGGTCAGATACACAAAATTGTTTTATGTGGGGGCAGTATGAAGATACCAAAATTGCAGTCTGCTATAGCCAATCTTTTACCGGAAGCAGAAGTCCTCTCTGGTATCAATCCTGATGAAGTGATTGCTGCAGGATGTGCCAGAGAAGCAGGGCTGTTATTGGATATTCCTGAATTTAATTTGAATGATTTGAACACAGAAGTAGAGTTTTTGGGTAAAGATATATTTTTGAAATACTTGGACCAAACTGTGAAAATTTTCAAAGAAGGAACCCCACCTTTTGCTCAAAATGTGCAGAGCATAAATGTAGGTGAAGATGTGAAAAATATCAGTTTTACATTGCATGAAGATCCTGATAGTGAACAATTTGCAATTGAAACATTCAATGTGGAAGGTTTGAGTAAACCGTTTACTTTGAAAGCTATATTACAACAATCAAAAGTGTTATTACAAGTGGAATGATATACTAACTTAATATTTTTTGTAATTATTGCATTTTTGTTAATAAAACTATAATATTGACCTGATAACTATTTCTTTTTATTCATGTAGCTAATGTTTTAGGTAGGTACTAGATTTTTGTTACTATTTTCAAACTTAAAAACGCATAAATTTATAATTATATTTTTCCTTACTGTAGCATCATTCTTCTGTACCATATTAATATTATATCAAAAACAAATTGAATTGCAAATAAGCTAGCGCTGACTAGGACCAATTACTAGTACTAGGGCTACTGTAGGTCAGCTATAAGCTAGGACACGCACGTGATTGGCTAAAGACTGCGTGATCGGCCATCTTCGCTTCAAATAGAGAAGGTAATTTTGTTGCTTGGCCTTTCTTTACGGAAAAAAAAGCGCACCAAAGGCCCCTTTTTTTTCTTATTATTATACTATGCTACTGTCAGTGTAATCATAGCCTATACATAAAACAGTTTATATGTATTGTCTATGCATAAAACTGAAACTGAGAAGCAGTGTTGCCAACCCCAAGAAACTGAAAAACAGCAGCTCACCAATAAAAAAACAGGAGAAAACAGTAGGTAGAGTAAAAAAAGGCAGATTTCATACTTTCCTCATATAATTAAAACAAATACCCACTTTTATTAGTTACCAGGACTCACATGCATTGTTATATTATAATATTGATCACAAAATAATAAAAAACAAAAATCAAAGTAAAATTATTTACCACTTTCATCCTCAATTGCTATTTTCAGACACATTTTCTTTTTTATAATCATATATATATTTTTTTTTATTACATTATAGGCAAGTATTTGATCTCGATCTCACCTAATGGTAAGTGAAGAATAATTTTGTTAAATTTGAGTAGCACTCGGTTATTTCGGATTTAGTGTTCAATCAATTCTGTTGCGTAATTTGGTTTTCATAATATTTATAGCTGAAATAATCTTTCTACGGTGGCACTGCTATATGGTAGGCACAAAAGTTTCTTCACCAATTCACACAATGTGGGAAATGTTTGAGACCCGTTTCCATTTTTAAATTTCTGTATATGTTTCCATTAGATACTACCATCTAGCGTCAATGCGTTTTATTACATAGTGGTGATCACAAAATATTTGCATGGAGTAATAGGTGGCCCTGAACACTAATTGAAAAACAGTAAAAATTAGGAATTAAACAGAAAACAGGGGCATCAATCTGAAAACAGCAAATCTACTGTTAAAACAGTAGGGTTGGTAACACTGCTGAGAAGCGTAGTTCCGTTCCGTAGATAGAGAATGAACACATACGCGTAGTTAGACGCAATTGTCAAATGAATTTCTTCTTCTTCTTCTTTTACGAAATGAAATGCGATGAAATAAAATGGATATGCAAATGGCCTCACCCGCCACTTAGCGGGTATTTTGCCAGTGTCAAGTAATTAATAGCAATATTAAATTCAATAAATACACATTATAAATAAAATAATGGATGTGACATGAAGAAATGAAAATGGCGTCGTCTCAAATGAATTTACTGTATCCTCAAAAGTCAAGAACGGAGGACTGTCAGTTTTTGATTAATAAGTATTGTTTGTTTTGTTTGTTTGTTTATTATGTACTGTTTTGAATTTAATATAGTGAAATTCTAAATTAATATTAATTTATAAATTATGCAAGTATATATTACTGCACTTCTTATAGTTCTACTGCACTGCACTAATAATGAAGTAATCGCATCTATGAAACCAAATGATATTCGGCAGCATTTGGGCTCCCGTACGCCTTACAGGTTTAGAAGTAATAAGAATGATACACGAATTAAATATCCCGGTATGTTCAGTTGTAATTATTCAATATATAACGTAGAACGTGGAGCTACTAGATTTTTTTATGTGTGTAAAAAAACATACAGCAGCTGTTATAGTCTCATATTCATTAAAACCTAACTTAGTGTATTACACCTGTAATAATAATGTACGTTTGATGGTACACGATACATAATACCTATAATGCAATAGATCGGGAATCCCCGCAACACCCAGAACAGGGCAGATTCCAAAAATATTATATTCTAAATTTTCCCAGGTGGACATTGAATGTGCTACCACTTTGTGCAGTGAGCTAAGCAACCTACAAACCACCAGACCAGACAATCTGTCTTCATTTAACAACATTTACACTATTAATCTCACAACAAGAGTTACAAGAAATAATAACAAACCTCAGAATTTGACAATCAGATATGTTATCATCTTTCAGAGTTAAAGGATATAGTGGCTACTCATGTAGCTGAAAGATCTTCCCTTTGCTGTGAATATGTATTACAATTACGTACCCACATACTGTATATTTACAGATTGTAAGGATGCAAAAATTTGGATGGTTATTCGTCATGGAACTAGATTGCCCGGTCCTAAAGACATATTGGGAGCCAATACCACATTGGCATGGTTAAAGTTTGAAATATTGCTTCACCATAAACATGGTAAAGGTGAGTACAGAAACATGTCATTGAAAATATAACCATATATACATTTTACCAAGGTGCTAAAATTGGAAGTCCGTTCTTGAGTATTTTAATATTTGGCAAGTTCATAATAGTCTATGAATATTTCAAAAGCATCCTGGCTTATTTGCCATGTCTGACCAGGTCCATGATTTGGATCACCTATAATTATGGACTACGATAAATTAAAAAAATCCTCTCAACTTACCCTTTGTATGACATTGCAATGATATATTTGATGTTTTTAATGATATAGTTGTAGTTGATGACAAATTCTTTGTTCCTACTGGTTTTTATTTAACAGGTAATGAAACTAAACTAATCAATGTGGCACAACGGCACAAATTTTGTCTATGTTTAAAAAATCTTCAATTATTTACAGGCCAATTAAATAAAGAGCAGTTAGAAAGATTGGAGGTATGGTCGAACAACATTGATATAGAGCAGGACAGGTTCCTGACGTTTGAAGGTCAGGAGGAGATGATACTGATGGCTGAGAGGATGCACAAGAGATTTCCAAATGCTGTCAGACACAAGTACAACAACAAAACATTCCTTGTAAGTGATTGTTAAGTAACAAGAAAAAATGGTTTTACCGTCATAGAATTAAAATCCATTTACGTTAGCTTAAAAATGGTATATTTTAACGTAAAATAATATGTAATGCCATTGTGAATGTACTTTCTGCTGGATTTAAATATAACAGAACCAATGACATGCTGTTCTGATACTTCTAATTTTAGAATTAATTTAATACTTACCTAATTTAGTATTATAAGAATCTTACGCCCCCCCCCCCCTGCCATGCGCCATTTTTTTAAATGTCAAGCTAAATAGCATTAATATATTTTTTGTATTACAGTTTCGGTATACCGCCACCCAGAGAGCACAGCAGAGTGCAATACATTTTGTGAAGGGTTTGTTTGAGAAGAAAGACGCACAGAATGTCACCTTTGGACCTGCTGTCAAAGTTGATCCAGTGTTACGAGTAAGTTCACTTACTGTAACTTATAATGATCAAAAACCACTTCTTTTTCAAGTCTATAGCTTTGTAATTGATTGCCGCTCGAACTGAATTTAATAAAAAAAATGGGGGAAGAAGAACCCGTCACTGACCCTCGGCTTTCCAACTTTTTAAACCAAACAAGTTGTTCAATAATTAAAGAAGCCAACGACACCGATTTCTTTTAAGATTTTAGCTGAGAAACTGTCAGTCCCGAGTGTCGGGCCCCCAATTAATATGCAATTCTCCGCGAAACGATGTGAATCTGGAAAAGTATTCCACATGTGTTTCGCCTCTAAACGACCCGTCTTCAGGATGGCTAGGCTACGAAGAGCCTTATTTGATAAATAATGGATTTTCTAGTTTTAGTTCTATCAACTGCATTTAATGAGTCTAATTCTTGCCTCCTCCTATACTATGTTGCATATTTTCAGTTTTACAAACACTGTGATAAGTGGCAACAGCAAGTTAAAAATAATCCCGACACTTACAAGGAGCAAAGACTGTATGGCATTAGTCAAGATATGAATGAGACCTTGGAGTCTGTGTCTAAAAGACTGGGTTTCAGCGGTGTATTGAGTTTGGGTTTGTAAGACCATACTTGCTCGCTAGTTGAAGCTTGCTTTGCTTTTGTCACATGCTATCTGTATTTCTTTGCTTATGTAATTATAACTAACGAATACCTGTGACTAACATAATATAGTCAAACGCCCATGTTTATAGAAGGTTTGATCAATTTACTATCCCATTACAAATCTTTGTAAATTGGACGAAAACTTTCTGTAAATTTCTGGTTATGGCAATGTAGGTATGCATTATTGGTTACAGTGATTAACTTATTATACATAATTATTACTTACATAGTTTTAATTTTGGTACCTAAGTCACGGCCATCATTTCACGGTTGAATTCATAGTAAACTATATTTAAATGACATTAGCATAGCAGTGGTTTTTTATAACATTATCTGTAGCGCATATATAAATGAATTGCACCTTTTATGAATTTGGCGGTATTTCTTTCAGAATCGCTAATCCACCGTACTAGCGATGAAATATAGGTACTTAGGTACTGTAAATACCATTGGTCTGCCACATGTATATATCTGAGTGAAAAAAGTGGAATATTTCGGCTGTTGTTGACCGCGGATGAATGCTTATGTTTATTGAAATTTGCAATTTCAGATGAAGTGAACATAATGTACAAAATGTGCGGCTATGAAACCGCATGGAGTAAACACTTCCCGTCTCCATGGTGTTATGCTTTTGATGAGAACTCTATACAGGTTGGTTCAAGTATCCCTACTTAGTAATGAGTATCTTACGAGCCAAACCTAATCTTCTGCTAATCGTGAGGCGCACCTTTAGTACCTTACTTACTTACCTAGCTTTTGCCCCTCGCCTTCGTCTGCGCACAAAAAGGGAATACAATAAATATTATTCGAACCAATCAAATATCATCAGACTGGTCATTATGGATGAATAGAGACCTCATAAATAGCAATGGCAAAAACGCAAACTCGGATGGGTCTACGCCACGCCTACTTTTGCACTATTTTATAAATTTTCTTCATTCAAACTTTTACCAAGTTTCGAGTTCATTTATCCACAGAGTAACATTTTTTACAAACTTCGACCCCGTTTGACCCCCTCCCTCGGTCTGTCCGTCAAGACTGCCTTTTATCTTATTCTATAATATTTATTTTATTTCTTCATCTCCTATATTCTATTCTATAAATAATTAAAATTATTTTCCAGGTCCTAGAATACTACCAGGATTTGAAGCATTATTGGTTGGACGGGTACGGGTTTGACCTCACATTTCGTCAAGCCTGCGTTTCAATTAAGAACATGTTCGATAATTTCAGGTGAGAGATAGTTATAAATTAAATAAGTGTGCAAAGCCCTACATGGTTTTCATCCTGTTTTGTTACTGCCCCGTACTGGCGTATAATAACAGCCTAGCATCCTTTTGAAGTCTCGTATGACACATCCATAGAATGTAACTGTACGTTTATTACTTCGACGAATACATTTCTTAGGTAAACGCTAATTCGCATGTACTACACAATGTTTCACGACACTCCGTCTCTAGTATTTCTTCGTTTGAGGTTTATTATGATTGCATTTCATCCAAATTCTATTCAAATAAAAAGAAATTAACATATCGAAAATGTGACTTCATAAAATGCTCTAAAGCGTGGATTCCCAAAGTGGTCGTGGTTTCCCAGGGGTCAACCTAAACGAAAACTTTTAAGAAACTCAACAAGTCGATAGCGTGCAGCAGTTCGTACAAGATGAAATTATTATTTTGTAACAATTTTGTATCAATAGGAAAAAAAATAGAGATAGGATTTTTAAGGTAATTTCGCTATGGGGTCTGAGGTATCAGTTCATTTTGGAAAAGGGGTCTTTTGCCCAAAATAGTTTGGGAATCCCTGCCTAAAGAATGCAATGCTTAATATACCCTTTTTGAATCAGCCTGTATAAAAATAAATTATCTCTCTCTGTAAAATTACGTATTAATTCAAGTACCTACAATTTACTTTGTTTTAGAAGCGAAGATGATCCACGAGCGACATTCCTATTCGCCCATTCCGGCACGGTCCTGAAAATTCTAACGCACATGCAACTTTACAAGCCACAATCGCATCTCACAGGAGAAGCACTTGTAAAGGAACGACCTTGGAGAACGTCTCAGATTGATTGTTTTGCTGCCAACTTGGCTTTTGTTTTATTTAAGTACGTATACAGTTCACTTTTGTCATGAGCTGTCGATAATCTAAGCACATATATATATTTTTTTAAATAATTGTGATCACCAGTAACTCCATGTTGAATATAACCCTTATCTAAATCTACATGTGCACATTTTCTTGGACAAATTGGTGCCATTGCGAATTACAAAAAAATGAGTTCTGGCTGTAGGTTTACAAAATTTGCTCGTCAGTAATTGAATTTAAATTGGTATCGCTTGTTGAAGGAACCACCGATATTTTAAGAGAAATGAGAGTCTAAATTTTAATTTAATTTAAATCATATATTTTAAAATTTAAAAAAAAACTGCTCAAGCTAGCGATTTTCTGTAAGTCCGTAGATACTCATATTTAAAAATAAAAACAAATTGCAGCTGTTCCAACTGGGAGTGAAATAAACCCAATGCTATTGTCGATGAAATTAGCTAGAATCCGTGATTTAAGATTATCGCTAGTACGGGACCAAATACAGTATACTTTAACTGCTGGCAAGAAAGAGTCGCAAATAGTGTCATGAGTTCATTGATCCCGAGTCGTTGAGAATTTGAGTGACCGTAGTTTTGTGGGATGAAGCTAGATGTCGCTATATTTATTAGTTTCTTTTTTTCCCCAGATGCAAGCATGGCGACCACGTTTTGACATTACACCAGGAACACGTGATCAAACTACCGATTTGTGAACACGAACTTTGCCCTTTAGATCAATTGGTGGAATATTTTAAAGATTCCATTTACAATTGCAATTATACCGACATGTGCAGTCTATAATGAGCCTTTAAGGTGCCAAAAATGTGTATTTGTAAAATTCTGACTTGAGGCAGTGTAAGAATCAGCGTTCACTGACGAAGGGGCGGCCAAACGTCTCGATAAAAATTGAAAGTCAACTTTACTCACATACACATACGGTTGAAATTAGTATAATGGAATAAAATCACATTGGGTGGCCCGAAGCGGGGTCGACAAGCTTGAAGCAGCCGTATGTCAATGTATGTAAGGTTGACATTCATAATTGTTTAATTAATCGCTTCGTCGTTACGTCGATGTGCGCAGACTCTGAAAATTTAAGAATAAAAATCAACAAGTTGTTACCTAAAGGGATATCACAACTATACTAATCCAATATCTATACCATAAATCTACGATCATGTATATGGTCATAGACAAAATTTATGAAACTTTATCACATATGGTAATGTAATAATCCCTTTTGTAAAATAAATAATTAAAATGCTATGCTGCTAATTTCTAGCTGATTACTACTAGGTAACAATATTGTCGTTATATACAACGCCTAAGCTTGGATATCGCATGTATATTTTTGTATTTTAATAATTAATATTTATTAAAATGTAGTTAAATTATGTAGGTCACGCTAATGTCTGAGGTGTCTAAGCTCCTGTCTTTTTTTAAATTATGTGCACAAAATTTTATGTTATTATACCTAGAAAATAAAATTGTCATTGGTACCTGAGTAGGTATAAAGCTTTCAATAAATAAAATATGATTATGGTGGAAGCTCAGGTCAGGTCGCGAAATTCAATATTTTAATGGTTTATATTTTTTTACCAAAATTTTGGACATCTTTACGATGTAATTTAGTTTTTTGCTATATTAGCAGTCTGCATTGAATGTCTCGATGTATTAAGTTTGCTTCAAAAAATACCTAAACCGATACAACACCATAAAGTTTGTAAAAGTAGCGGTTTTTGCAAACCTTGGAGTATTGTATCGCTTTAGGTATTTTTCTAAGCAAACTTAATACATCGAGACATCCAATGCAGACTGCTAATATCGCAAAAAACTAAATTACATCGTAAAGATGGCCAAATTTTTCGTAAAAAAATAAAAACCATTGACATTTTGTATTTCGCGCCCTGACCTTAAGCTTCCCCCTTAACGGTACAAATATACCTTACTAACATGACTGTATTATTCTTTGCATTCCCTCCACCGCCTCCACCTCCCGCTTTCCCCGATGGGGCTGGTCGGTGCACTGCAGTGTACGTCAAAACGCCGATTGTGCTCGTCCGCCGATAGATAGAATTTGAAATTAGTTTTCTCCAAAATTTTACAATTTGTTTTACCCAAAGACAAAAAAATAATACCGATTAATAAAACGAATGGTCATTCTCTATTATTAGCTTGTCTTTTTTTTTTCTTCAAAATGCTGTCCTAATTTCTGAACCGAAACATCACTCTTCTTAACTCTCATGCCTAAAATGTGGTTAACAGGACCCAAGTCTCTCATTTCAAATTCCTTTATCAAATCGCTCTTTATTTTCTTCTTTAAGACCGAATTAGTACTTGAAAACAATAGAATATCATCCTCGTACAAGGCAATGATCAACAATTCACCTAGCATTCTTTTAAAATACACGCAGGGTTCTGACGAAGTTTTTCTAAAATTCATTTTCTTCAACAAAACTTCATTTAATTTATCATACCACATCTTGGATGCTTGTTTCAGGCCATAAATGGCTTTATTTAATTTATAAACCATTTGTTCTTTACCTTTCATTTTGTAACCATCAGGCTGCTCCATATAGACCTTTTCTTTTAGATCGCCATTCAAGAATGCAGTTTTCACATCGAGTTGATCGATATCCATATCGTACTCCGCAGCTATAGCCAGTAACATTCTAATAGTAGAGTATCTTACCACTGGGGAAAATGTTTCTTCGTAATCTACGCCATACTTCTGAGTATAACCCTTTGCCACGAGGCGAGCTTTATACCTCAAGAGTTCACCGTCCAGACCTCTTTTCTTTTTGAATACCCATCTGCACTTTATAGGTTTTTGGTCTTTTGGTCTCTCAGTAAGTGTCCAACATTTATTATCAATGAAAGATTTGTACTCATCTGACATAGCTTTTCTCCACTCAACTGCTTCTGAACAATCCATGGCTTCCTGTACGCTTTCTGGCTCATCACCATCGCTGCATAATTTCTTCACCAGCAACACAGACTGCGCATCCATCTCTGGATCTTCACAGTCTGACATGTATGATGTATCGTCCAAGCTCGTATCACCTGGAATATATGTTGGATCCGCACAGCTATTTGATTCAAAAGTGTCGTCACTATCTGTGTCATGTACTGTATTTGTACTCATCCTTTGCCCTCGGTCATCAGACAACTCTGGACTTACAGTAGATAGCTCAGACAGTCCATCAGACTGTATAAATACCAAGTCCTGATTATCATCATGTGACCTATTCTTATAGAAATTCTTTTCCAAGAAAACCACATCACGAGCACTGACACATTTATACGAATCATTAGGATCTAATAGCCTGTAGCCTTTCGTATCGTCACAATATCCAACGAATATATACTGTTTTGATTTTGAATCTAGTTTGTTTCGATTCTTTAAAACAACTGCATAAGCTAAACAACCAAAAATACGTAAATGGTTTACGTTCACCTTTTGATTGGTCCACTTCTCCTCAGGAACTTTTCCAACTACAGCCTTAGTTGGTGTCCTGTTTTTCAAGTAAACGGCAGTATTCACAGCTTCCGCCCAGAATTTGTTCTCCAATCCTGCATCTCGTAACAAACACCTTGTTTTCTCCACAATAGTCCTGTTCGCCCTTTCCGCCACGCCGTTCTGTTGTGGGGAATACGGGACTGTTGTCTGATGCTTGATTCCACTTTTCTTTAGGAAATCCTGTAATTTGGAATTTACAAATTCACCACCGTTATCACTACGAAGAATTTTTATTTTGTGATTAGTTTCATTTTCTACCACCGCTTTAAAATTCTTGAAATGCTCAAATACTTCATCCTTCGTCCTCAAAAAATACACATAAGTTTTTCTAGTGTAGTCGTCGATGAACGTCAGAAAATACTTTTTACCGCTAAAAGAAACACATGGCATAGGGCCACACAAGTCTGTGTGAATCAACCCTAACACTACAGTAGCTCTGGTGTATGACTTCTTAGGGAAAGGCAGTCTAGTCTGCTTGCCCTCAATACACGCAGTACACGGATGAAAAATATTTGTATTATAGTTCACTCCTGTCACCATACCTCGTTTCAAAAGCGTCATGCTCCTGGAGTTCAAGTGGCCTAAACGACGATGCCACGTCTCCTGAGACTCCTCTGCTACTTTACCTTCCGAACTTGATGAAGCTCGCAAGACCGTCTTGCGATCCGATTGAAGTTCCTTACCATCTGTCAATGCACTGAAAGAAACAGATTTATTGTTGCTCCCTACATAAGGTTTACCGATGATATCGAGTTTATAAATACCATCCCTTAATGTCGCAGTAGCTAGAACTCCCTTAACATCGGATATACAACACATATGTTTATCAAAAACTATTCTATAACCTTTCTTTACTAAAACGCTCACAGATAGTAAATTTGCTGAAAGATTAGGTACATAATAAACATCTGTTATTGTCCTTACACAGTCTTTAAGGTTTACGGTAACCTGTCCTCGACCCGCTGTCAACAGCTTCTCACCATTTGCTACATTCACTACAAACGGCTTCTCACACACAAAATCGTGCAATAAGTCTCTGTTGTTGCACATATGACTCGTCGCTCCACTGTCCACATACCACATGTCATGCTGGATATTCGCCGTTAGTGCTGTCAAGGTAGCCTGCTGGTGTACCTTGTCTTTAGTCACCTTCTTGTTTCCTTTCGGGCAATCCTTCATAAAATGTCCAGTTTTCTTACATCGAAAACATCTAAATGGTTTCGTAGTGGTTGACAAAGCCATTGTATCGTCAGTTTTCTTGTCACGACGTCCGTACTCTTGCAATAATTTACTTTTTACAAGACCGCTGGACAGCTTGACGTTCGAATTCTCGAGGGCCATCACGAGAGGATCATAGTCGGGTTGCAATCCGCTCAACATGACAACCGCTAAGAAATCGTCTTCCAGGGGTGAGCCAATGTCCTGCAATTGTTGTGACAAATCTGACAATTTGGTGAGATAACTTTCCATGCTGCTGTGCTCATTCAGTTTCGTACTGAATAGTAATCTTAACAATCCTAGTCTGCGACACAGTCCTCTGTCTTCATAGGCTCTACTTAAATTCGCCCACGCTTCTTGCGCGTCCTTCGCATTTCTAATGTATGGAAATGCACCTGGTTGCACAGACAGAGAGATTTTCGCTAAAGCCTTCTGAGACTTTTTCGGACAGACTTTTTCTTCTTTGCTATCACCTTCAATGCAATCCCAGAGGTCATCGTGTATTAAAATCATTTTCATCATGAACTTCCATGTTGAATAATTGTCGATACCTCGTAATTTGTCGTTACATTGAATCAATGTGTTTGCTGCCATCTTTTCCAAAAATCACCCGATCGAAAAATTTAATTATTTAATTTCACGAAAATGGTTTGGAAATATATTTACATAACTACAGGGAACTACGCCCTGGGCCCATAACCTGATGGGTTATGGGCAGCAAAGTAAACGATGTAGAAAAGATAGAAATGGATTTAATAAGTAAGAATACACACGGACATGTCGTAGAGAAACAGACAAGCAAGTGACAGCTTTGCTTTTCTGTACACAGAGGAGTTTACTATCTAACACAGCCTACCGTTAGACTGAAACTAAAAAAAAATCTCCATGTTTTTTTAATTTCTCAAAAAAATTCTCCTGGTATTACATTTTTCCAAAATTTCTCCAAGAGCCAATTTTTTACCCAGAATTGCGAAAAAAATACTCAATCTGGTAACCCCGGTAATGTGTTTTCGGGTGAACAACTTTTCCATTTCCTCTGAAATAAGATAAATTGTGTTCACGGCGCGGCATGAAAAATTCATTAAACGGTTACGTCACGCACATGTGCCGTGAGGTCTCAGTGACCCCGGGCCATGTTTTCGGGGTGCCTAGGAGCATCCCGTTTAGAACCGGCTCAACGAAATATAAAATACCTGCAACTAAATGTTACTCACACACTTTGTATTCCGTACAAGCGTTAACGGTCTAGACGATCGTAAATATATCGTTTTGTAACAAACCCAAATATGTCGGTACCTAGATATCTTGGATACGTTACATACCTACCATAGCTAAGATATTCTTATTTGAATCTAAGTAGGGTGTCGTTTGCTGTAGGTGTAGTTTACATAGGTAAGATACTTATAAATAGGTATATTAATCATTATTGTCACTGGCTAATTAAACTGATAAGTACACCATTTGAGTTTTTAAAATGTATTTTTATTTAAATCACAAAAAAAAAATTGATGCACATACCATAGAGAGTAGTTTACACACACACACACACACACTGGTTTAATTTTTTTTATAATATTAGTATGAATAGCGGTCTTTTGAGCCGAATAACACTACACTACCTACTGTAGGTAGGTTGCCTGTCCTTATTGAAGAGATTCAATCTTCATATCAATCTTCAACGTTGTACATGACTGTAACACGTATCTTATGATTCGCGTTACAATAATAACCATAACCTACGTTAATATTCAGGTCATGAACGAATTTAAATCTTTTGTAAATACACTTCGCAATGTTCTCTGAACAATACGCGTTATTTTATGGGTCGTTAAAGTAACTCTGCACCGAATTGAGCAATACCGCTTTATTATTAAGTATAAAAGGTGATTATTTTTAGGACAGTATAGATACGAGTAGCTGAGTATTTCGTTGTCCAAATGTTTCGTTAATATTTGATTTTAGGAGTAATGAAAGTACTCTAAACGAAATAGGTAGGATTCAGGTAAGGGAATTCAACTAAATAATACGTCAAATAGCAACTTAAGTCCTTTCGTTTAGTCTAGATACCTTTTGGCTGTATTCCAAAACTGAAAGTAAATAGGTATCGTCTGGAGTCGGGAGGTTTAACATTGTGTCGTTCGAGCCTCGGATCGCGCCTCTGGGATATTGTCTTTTCGTGTGCAAATTATTTTCCAATAATTATAATAAAATAATTGGTACTAACTATTAGTACCTACGTAATTTTTCATATAGTGTACGGTTAAAACAAACATATTTAGTAAACTTGCTCGTCGAAAGCCGCGTGAAATATGGCCTGAAGCCTCTTCGCATTGAAAGAGATTGTGTCCAGAATAAACATGAGCTGATATAAGATTTTGTTTAGGGGGGGGGAATTATTGAGTGATTATACAGAACAAAATACATCTCCAACTGAATAAGCATTTGCTATTGCACTGGAATGTAACACTGTCGATGAACACTGAAAGCACTACAGTGCACCTCCGCCTACCTTTGGGAGATTACAGGGCCCCAAGTCTGCTACCACAATCGATTCATAATCGAACAGCAACAGCATAGTAAGTGTCACTTTTGACAGATATTGTGTGGGATATCAGTGACAGTTACTATGCGGTTGTCGTTCGGTTATGTATCGTTTGTGTTAGCAGACTTGGGCACTGGAGAGATGATGTTCAGTTTGCAGATAGATAGCATCAAAGTAGGTCGACACAATCCTAAAACTACTGTCTCATGAATGGCCGGCGGGCGACGTCGGCAGTCAACCAGTGCGCACAGTTGGCACTCGGCTCTCAGGAGTTATGGTGTCACATCGTTGGCAGAGCGCGGCGGTGGCGCGGGCACTGTGCCACGGTGACCCGGTTCAACGCACTAAGCCGTTGACAATCCGTTTTTATGGTCCCTGGAAATCCTATAGATATTTTCCAATTATCAGATAGCGAAAATTTTTTTCTTTGTCCTTTCGCCATCAGGCCCGGCCCGCGAGCACCTCTGACATGGGGGTCAGAGACTTTATTGTTTCCTTAATATTCATGACAGGTGTAAATGAATTATAAAAAAAAAAACAATAATAAATATCTTCTTACAATGTGTACACAAAAATATACAACTTAAAATTATTAACTATACATAGTTTTTACACTGTGCACAATGATAGCGAACATTAAAATCCAGGCCCTTTCTTTAAATCTCGATACAGAGGTAATGTAAGGTTTTAGACATGGTTCGTACTGGCGCATTAGCACAGCTAAGACGTTATTATACTTAGTACAAAATAGCCTTTATGTCTATGACCCTACAGTATTATATGTTTGTTTAGAATCTTTTAATATCGAATTAAGTCCGTAAAATTTTAACAAAGCGCTTAATGATTTTAAAACGGTCGTTTGATAAATTTGGTATACCGATAAAATAAACCAATTCTGCCCACGTTGCACAGAAACTAATTCTTCACCAGAAACCGCGCCCGTCTGGAAAAATAACATAAATAAAGTCCCACTGACCTATATTGTAATTGTTTAACAGGCTAGCCTCTTTTTCGCCGACAGAATAGGTACGCAGATCGTTATGTAAGATTACTTCATGTCGTTTTAACTAACAAATAGGTAAGTAAATACTAACCCCCGAATTTATAGACGTTCTATAACCTTATCAAACGTCATATAGTACTGCACACAAGAGATTTTCTCTGCTAAATATAAACCGGGATACTAACTTTTCCCATTTTTGTACTTATTTGGTAGGTATACTTAAAAGACTCAAAAGCCCACAATTCGTTTGAATGGCGAGCTTATACTATACAATAAAGAGTAATACTTACCACTCATTTAATGCAATTATTTAAAGTAGCTACTATCAATCGTTAATTAGCCCTGATGCTCGACCCCAAACAACGATAAAACCCAGATATCTAATATGAAAACTTTACCAAACACTTTGTCTATCCATCTTAATTGTAGCGAAAGAACTCTAATTGGTTGGAAAACTATTTTTCTATTGTTGAAAACAATAAGTCGTGGCTCCTGAAGCTGCCTAGTATAATATACAACTTTTCTCTTTCGCGACAATAACAGTAAGTAATGGAAAACTTTTCAAAGCGTTCCTCTGTTTAACGGCTTGTTTCTGGTTCACGTCATTAACTTTAATGGCGGCGCGAGGATTTCATTAGACTGTAACTCGTATTGTAGGTACATTACATTACCAAACTACCTTTTGAAGGGCGTCACGAAATATTGAAATAAAACATATTTTACAGATTTTGTCACGTTTATTTTATGTTTTTATGTGTATCTGTGACATTGGGCGTCAAACCATTGGCCATGGTCGCTGCAAAGCAGCCGAAACGTCGGGAATGTAAAAGAGTATAATAAACGCGATACAATTTGTAAGATTAGTTATATTTCAATTCCTATACATACAGAACAGAGTATAAAATAGACATACATAATTACTCTTCTGTAAGCATTACATTTTCACCCCACTACTATTTTACATCATTTACAAACTCTCACCGATATCAATAGCTGCGTATTGACCGGCCGCGCAGCCTGTGGCTGCCTCCGGCCTCGGTTTTGATCTGAAAACTACATAAACAGTTAGTCTGACAGAAAGGCAGCTAACGGATGAAAGCGCTCGGGCAAGCCGTAAATCTTGAGCTTTTCCTGTGGGCGAGACCCTCACTAAGTAAGACAAACTTCTCTGCATCCACTAGCAGAGAGACAAGACATATTAAGCACCACCATGATAATCAATTGCACCAACATAAGCCAAAACGTCATCATCATATTGACTAACATACAAAACCCTTTGGCAAAACCAATGGGTCCCAAAAAAAAACAAACCAGCATCGCGAGGCTTCCCGCTATGTCAATACGCGACTAATGACAGATGCCAGTGCTAGGGCGAAGCACTACGAGAGCAACGTAGTGATTCTACAAAGCAAAGCAGCCTGAGCCAGCTCTGTCAGTCAGTACGGGCCTTGGCGATATTTCAATCATGCTCGCAAGGCCTTAATGCGAATGGTGCGTAGAAGTCAGTCCACCGTCACTCACGTTGACTTGCTTCTTGTATCGCGTAGGGGTTGATTGACGTCCCAATTAACCCTAATTAAGAACTTGACTAATTGATACCAATGATTATGTACCAACGTGCTGTTGAGAACGAAGCTGTTTCATTACACGTATATTCTAAACCGCAAAACCACTTTTATTATTATTTTTGTTCAGCTGAACTATTGCTCCTTGATTATCGTGAAAATATTTTATCGAGATGCTTAGTGAAATGGTGGTAAGCGTACATTTAAACCTCCCAAAAGCAGGTACCAATTAAGATAGCGACACAGAGATGTCGCTATCAATTATTGTAGATTATATTAAATTATGAAGTCGACAGTGTTGACAACGAATGCACTTTTGGGTATGTTGAATATGTAGATATAGAACGGTCAATGAATAACGTACAAGGTAACTACGTACTTACTATACTATATCCGCTACAACGTACGCGAGATAAAAAAAATTAAAGAACAGTCAATAGTATTTTCATTTAACAACCCGCGAATGACGACACACTCGCGAGTTAGATATGAGCTGAAAATACTTGCAACTTCTCGTTTTTTATCCAAATTCATTAATAGTGAGCCGTGCGGTTAGCGCAACCATAAAATTCAGATCTGGAAACTATCAGATGCTGATATTTACGCTTTCAATGATTGATCACAGCATTGTTACGGGATTGCGAGTCGATAATACGTGTTTGGCGAACTACAACTGTCGGGGTGATGGACTGTGTCGAGGGAAGGATTCGCTCGGTTTTTAACGGCCGGAGCGAACAAAGCGTAAGATCATTATGCAGTGGCGTTAATCTCGGCTGCAGTACACTCGCGCTCCTGTCTGGGATAATACGCGCACACGCACCGTTTAACCGCTTTGACGTCGGCCCGCGCCGATAACCGTACCGTACCGCCGTAACTGTACCGCCGCAGCGGGGTCCCACACCCTGCGTTTTGTTTTTATGACCGACCGGTGTGTACCCCGATGTAACGTTGACGCGACAATTTCAAAACCTATTTAAGATAACCTATACAAGTTTTTTTTTTAAACTAACCAGCGGTGTGTTTGCATTTTAGAATCGACAACACAATGAACCTTAAGCTGAACAACGATGTAAAAAGTTCAACCAAAGCGGAAAAGTCACCTGAATCAATCATTAAGGTAATTGAATGTTGTGATAAAACCGCTATTGGCAAAGGACATTAGAATAAGGTTCTAATTAGTTAAATATTCTTATGCAATATTTAACTATTTAGAACCTTATTCTTTGTCATATTTTAAGCACAGAATTATTAAAATAAAATGATAGTTTAAATACTCTGTCTTGGAGTCGATACTAAATATAACACAAAGTTTATCCAACGTTCGCGCTTAAAATGTTCATCGAGTGAACATTGCTGAAATGTAAACAATAAAAATTACACTAGGGATCTCTTTAGGTAGGTACCCACAGAAGACCCTAACAATATTCAGAGTCAAATATTTAAACACCGTTTGTTAAAACTTTAAGGAATTTCCAGTCTTCTAAACTTAAAGTGTACTCAAGGATCTTAGTTATAACTTCTATACGTAAGTGTACCTTTCTCTAATTTAACTCGATGGAGAACATTACTTTTGGGAGCTTCGCTTTTAATAGTATTATTGAGAAAGAATCTCACAAAACTCGGCATCTATCAACCAAAAAAGTGACACTCTAAATTGTTTTAAAATTTACATTAGATTATTACATAGAGCAATTATCACTTGTAGGAATACATAATAAGTACGTATTTATTGTTGAAATTAATTTAATAATTTTCCAATGCCATTTTTATTTATATACACACTTAATAATTTGGCCGTGTCGATGTCTAATTATAATTTAATGTATTGATCAACACATTATTCTAGAGGTCAGTTTGTACGTAGGTAATTAGGTATGTATTAAGGGCGGCCCGCTTGATGCATTCGGACGCCAAAACAATCAAATTATCCTGACCGAATTAGATAAGTAGAATATTATGAACTAGGTCTCAGATGCACACGTACACGTCTATGCTGCCTATACCTAAATCAAAATATAATAGTACAGCCATAACTGGCGTATACTATACATGTCGATTCAAACCTAATGCCTTTACAAGCATTTTTTTGTTTACTGGAATGATGCCTGACAGAAATACTATCTTATTTAGTCGTGACAGTATAATTATGCTTTTTCTATCATAAAAACGCCCTTGTTTTAATATTCATCGCATAGAATAATACATTACTAAGTCTCTCTATGATCTTAACTAATTTTTGCAAAATTTTGAGTTGAGCTCATATCGTTCTGAGGGTGCGATATGTTTTTCAAATACCAAACCGCTTTCTTTGGGGCAGGGTTGGTAAACCTCCGTCCGAAACCCCCGTCCTCCGCCTCTCGGTCTGAAAACCATGCCCTATCAAGGAATAAATATTTTTAATTATTTTAAGAATCTCGCTGTATGCGGTCGGCTATCGCCACGACGACCAGCCTATACATTGTTTTAAAATTATATTCTTTTGCAATTGTTTTGTTCCAATGCATTCATTTAACTTTACGTAGACGGAACATAAAATTGGGAATTGAAAGTGCGAAACTAGGGCTACTTTACCTGTTAGACGTATTTTCCCAGTGCCGGCGCTAAAATAGTGTTATTTCACCCTGTGCGGCTGTTATATCTTAGGAAATATTTTAAGAAGAAAAGAGACAGTTATATGTTTCAACACTTAATTACCTACGTTACATGACATTTTAGCACATGATGTATTATTACCAGGTCTTAAGAGCCTGGTTCGCACCAGGGAAAACTTCACCTCCAGGCCAAATCAACCTGGTTACGCAATCAATGAAAGTACACAAAAATTAGCCTTGCAGCCAACGTGTTAGCAGACGCCATCTTTATCTGACTTTTACAACTCAGCGAAAAGTAAAACAGCTGCAACATTATGCTTTACATCTGAATAAGAAATAAAAGAGCGAGATTATAAACTTTAACCATCAATGATGATGGATCCTTTGATGTTGCATTACGTCAGAAGGGCATACTGGGCTACTATTATCATTAAAAAATAACATCATTATATGAAAAATGAATGACGTGTATTGTATAATTACGTACCTAGATACCTTTACTTATTTAGGTGTGCAAGAGGTCCAAAGGAACATTAAATCCACATGAATGATTCTCCCGTGGTCGTATATACAACGTGTAATTTAAACAACGCAAAACCTAGGAATACTAAGTACTACTAATTACATGAAATTGATTCAAATAGTCGTTACTAATTTATAAGTTACATGCATGCATTTAAACAGCACGCAAATTATGGTTTTTAACAAAAAAGTTGAACCCTGTTTTAAAATAGTGTAACATATTCTACTCTCGATTCTAAACCACATAGTTTAAGGTTCAATATACTTTGTATAATATAACAGTGATCGAGTATCGAGGTACAAGAATCAGTACGTTTCACGTTAGAACCAGTGAAGATTGCCCAATCTCAATGGCTTTGTGATTGAATCAGCCGTGCTGATTGACTGGTTGCTGCCACGGCAGAGGAGACAGGTGCCTTGGGATCGTTCTTAATCCAATCACGCTAACACCGTTACGCACCAACTATATTGGGCCTATGATGCTTCAGACGCAATAAATTGCCTCATAGATGATCTAATATAAGAACCAATCTTTCTGTCGATATAGAAAAAGCTCAGGAGGTTTTTTTATATCGAAAAGTGATTTAAAATGATCTGGTGTACAAGATTTCTCAGTAGGATATTGTTAATTTCGATCAAAACCTTCTTTAGATTTGACGTTTCGTCTTGCTATATTTAATTGATATCGTGTGTTATTATAACTTTTGAAAATGCCAGAAACAGGCGACTAAACTTTTCTACTTATTTAAATATTATTGTGGTTAACAAGGTTTTATGGAAATAGCGGACGCGACGGCAAGCAATTTCAAGTTCCTAGTTCAATTTCAGTCATAAATACGTACGTCAGAGTTTGTTATGAATTTTTGTTAACTTACCTTTTTTTTTCATTCTAAAACAAAGCTTCATTTTCATTTGCTATTAGCTGAGCTCACTCATGCATGATTTCATAATTGCTTTTATCACGCCTTTTTCCAGAAAATATTTTTTTGTTTGTGTTTAAAATGAATTTTACCATATTGGTTTCTTATATTTACGCGAATACTACACATTGAAATAAAACTATTTTACTTTTTTAATATGAGGGTACCCCGTCTCAAACTTTGACACCAGGACGTCAACCGCTTCAGTCCTCCCGTGACCATGGTGGCTGTAAAGCATCCGAAACGTCGGGATCGGAAAAAAGTATAATAAACGCAATAAAATCCGTATTATAGTTTTATTTCAATTAATTTTAGCATTTCAAGCGTTAGTGAGGTAGGTGTCGACATTCCTCCTGAAATTCACCTACACCGTTTAGCAAATGATAATCATAGGTCAAAATTAAATTACCTACCCGCTGTATAAGGCGAGCGGTTTAACCACGTTTTCTATCATAGATAGGATAGGTTATAAAAGTAGCTACGTACGTCTTTGTCATAGTTCTTACAAATGTTCCAGGAGGAGCGCCGGCGCACCGGTCGGTACATAGCGATCCTCGTAGGGATATCGCTGTTCCTGCTGGCGCTATACCACGCGTGGGTCCGGCGCATCCCGGTCGTGGCCAGCCTCGTGGTGCCGGCTCTCATCATGTTTGTTTACGTCGCTTGGGTCCTGTACACCGCATCCAGGGATAAACACAGGGTAAATATATATTCACAGTAGTATGCCATGTGCGATCCTGTGGCGTCCCGCTTCAAGGCGGTGAATGCGGACCACTGGGTTTTAGGGGGTAGTCTGGACGTGTCCAGGAGCCCCACATAACCGTTAGGGTCCCCCTGGGTCTGAGCAGTATGCGTAAATGCATTTCCCAGCGTTAACAAAAAAAGGGTAAATACTAATACCTACTTTTTTATTGTTTCTTCAGACCTTCAACACGTCGTATGTGGGATTTTTTTGAGCTATCAAGTTTTTCCACTCATGTTTTTATTCGTAAAAAAAACGAGAATGAAATTATACTTCAAAGAGTTGTTGTCACAGGTATATATTATTATATTAGCTGTCCCGGCCAATAAACTGCCTCAGCATCAAACGTATGAGAAAATGAATTTTCTTTATTATTATATTTTGCCATGTTTCAATAGTTATTCTGCTATTCGGGGCGGAGGCAAATCATAAATAATGGCCCACCCGTTCTAGAGTTATAAATGGTATAACTAACACAACTTTGTTTTATAATATAGATAAAAAACATATTTTGAAACTTCTAATTTGAATATAGCTTTCTTAGTTGTAGCTAGTGGGTAATGTTAAAAACAGTAATAGAACAAAGTTTTTTAATTATGATTTTATCAGTTTTAAGGAGAGTTTGTTTGTGGACTTTGATTTTTGATTAAGAGTTATTATACTGAGAGGTACATTGACAAGGAAAGTTTAACTGGTATCGGCGGACCCTTTAGTTAAAATATATATTGAACACATAATTTGTGGACATTACTAAAGAGTAGATAAATAAAATAGCCGATAATGTACCGAATGACAACAAAAAACATCTTATCATACATCTCTCGACGACCTGATAAGACCAATTGTTAGTGACCCTGCCTTGTGCGCCGAGCGTCCCGGGTTCGAATCCTGATCAAACCAAACGTTGTGAGACGAGTATGAATGTTTGTACCCGAGTTATGGATGTTTAATATCTTATGAATATTATATACTGGGTTCGCCTCAGATCCATTTTACGGAACCCATACTTACATACAAGCTTTGCTTAGTGCGGGACCGGCGATATTAGTAATATTATTAACTAGTATAATGACTCTTTTGAATAACCTTACCAATATGTAGCTCAATGAACCGTACTAACCAAACAGTGTGTCCGATCCTGTTTCGTAACATCACCACCACTGTGATGCATTGTATCCGGTATCTATGAGCTTACCAACCGGGTGGCAGCCCCGTTGACATGTTATGAATGCAGGAAACATAGTCGAACCATCGCTCTGGAACATTACTCAACGTGTTTGTACGTCACGTGAATTCCATTTCACACGAGAATACGTGGCGTAGATTTAGGGAAGTAACTCCTTGTATTCGACACACTATGTTTTCAAGCAGGGTAAAAATAACCTTCACTATTTGTTATCAAAGCTTAAATTTCTGTATGCCTTTTCTATCGTTGAGTGGAGACTCCTTCAATTTATACAGAAGTCCAGACACTGGGAAGTCGAAGACACCTGCATATAGAATAGTCTTACAAACAAAGCGGCTGAATTTATAAATGCTGAAGTAATTAATAAAAAAATATTCGTCAAGGCTTCTCATAGAACAAAAAACTTTCTTTATGAAGTTTTTCTGATTACAATACGTATACGAAAGAAGTTATATTTACAGCCGCAGCTACATTGTTGCTTATGATTCGCTTGCGATCTGTCCTACCTAATCAAAGGAAGTTTGGAGAGTGAACCTCTGGAAATAAACCAGGTGACGCAATGTTGGAGCATTAAAAAACCATCAAAGTTGTACTACAGGCGTACATACTCGTCGGTAAACGATTGTCTGAATCAGCGGCGGCCGCTCATTTACACGGGATTAAACACAGCGCTACCGACTACCGGATTGATTCTACTTTGACAGCGTGTTTACAAAATGAGGTGTGAACGCAGATTATAATGTGAACAGCGAGCCAAAGTCAAGAACATAGTCGATGCTCATAACATACCAACTGTAAATAAATGAAATTGCTATCACTCATCGACGGATCGGGTAACGGCGGACGATGTTTAAAATATTCATAAAAAAAAAAAACTTTATAGCATTATCTCAGGGAAACTTCGTCATCATAGGAGATTACGGCAACTAGTTCTTCTCCATAGGAACGGCATTCCGAACGGATAGTAAAGTAGTAGCATAGTATTTTGTCACTTTTGACGATTCATAAGTACTGTAATTAATGGTCTACGTGAATAAAAAAAAATCTGATTCTGATTTTAGGTCACATCCAATTTACAATTATCAAAGTAATTTAGTAAAGTTGTATGAGTAAATATAAGTATACAATTCTTGGATAACTATTATCAAGAGATAGAAGCCGATAATTTTGGTTTAGGAATGTGTTTTAAGCTTCATAAGGTGTGCTTAGATAGAAGTTAGCCTTCTTTGTTTAGTCTACGGCTAAAAATATCTACTAGGTACCTGATTGTTGACCTATTTCGACATAGTATAAGAATTTTATTTCACTTGCAGTAGGTGCATTTTTAGCACGTTTTCTTATATATCTCTCTCCACACGGGCTATAACTGGATCTTTGGAAGGCTTGCGCGGGACACGGGTCCAACTAGTAGAGGCCCTTTTTGAGAATTTTAATGTTATGTTAGCTACCTGCTGGGGTCAACTGCTGATATGATGAAACAGCGAATTGATCTCAGCAGGTGGAGGTATTGCAGGGATATGAAAAGATAATTGAGACTATGGATTGAGGTTTGGATGGACATGAGACAGGACTATTGGAAGGGTTGCGAACACCTGCCATAATCAGCTTTTATCTAATCACTATTGGCAGGTGGCGACTCGCCGCTCTTTAGTTGGGCCCCTAAATAGGCCGTCATATTTCTTATATGTATTATTAATCATAAATATTGTTGGTATCATTACTATTTCTACTTTATCGTTGGAAATCGTGTAGTCATACTGCATAAAAGTTTCATCTCTTATTCAAATAAAATATACGAGAGAGAAGTTATTGTAGCTCAAAAACATCTTATCTTGTTAAGCTGTGGTATGTTTGTACGTGGCGAACTGAAGTTTATAACCTTCCTAATTATCTTGTACGTCAACACTCAACGTCCGACACGCGAACACTTGGACAGCGATAGTTAAATTTTGCAGACTCTACATTGATGGGCCGACATAAGGAATGTATATGTATTCTCGCAATATACTATTTATGAATATTAAATTTCAATAACTCACTAAGGTTACGTCAACATAGACAAGAGGGCGATTTTTTTTTGGTTTTGTGAAATTAATTACCAATAAATTGCGAATTGTTACATTAACTGACTGGAAGTAGATACGTATGTTATGGAGAAGTGTGAAAAATGCTTTGTTTTTAATAAATCTAGCCAGCTTCATAAAGTCCAGATACCGAAGCGCATAAATAATGTCCGGCTATGATGGTTAGTCATCACACTCACCGTTTATCATCTCGTTTCATTGTTTGAAAGAGATCCCAGGCGTTTGGTTCAAGTCGAGCTACTAGATGAAGAGAGCGCGCAGTAAATTTTATCCACCATCACTGTATTGTTTATGATAACATAATTGATACTCGTCACATAAACTCTGGATCCTAAAAAGCAATAAGTATACAAAAATGTTAAGGATTTGTTGTCAAAACTATCTTATATTAAAGAGTGTACATAAATCTCTCTGAACTATACAATTAATAAAATATTTTGGATCCCATTTTTATTGTAATTGAAAATACTTTTACACACTTCTTTGATGTGTTCTGATCTGAGCTAAGTTTAAGTGCTCTGTCGAAATTGATCTATAGTTATAGATGAATTATGGATTCTCAATTTTATTGTGACGTTAAACAGGTCACAAAAAATTAGGAATCCATAATTTTTGCCATGCCTGTATTTATCTCTATCAACTTAATTTCCCGCATTTAACATTTAAGCTATCATTTATTTTCATGAAGAAAGGAAACGACATATTGTACGTTAGTATTCGAGCACGCGTGTCCCTCGAATGCTAACGAAGAATATATCGTTGAGCGATGTATTACACCTCCAATTTGGCAATTTATCGGAATGAATCAGAAGTCTAAAGAATTCCTCCGGTACGGACGTGACTAGAACTTAAAGTTGTCGTTTCGGTGGGCTAATCGAAATCTTGGATCATATTGGCTGTGCTCCAGATGGCAGCACACACCGACGCTAATCTATTGGGTAAGAACGGTTCATACAACCTGGTATTCACGAAATTACTCATAAAAAGTATCATGCCAAATGAACTATTCATTTCAAAGTAATTTGTAAGTGATTCTTTGAATACGCAAAAGCGATATAGCTATATCATATATGCATGTCAATCACAGAAAAGATGCATTTTTCCATTTTGACTCGAATAAGTGAGGATATCCTTCAGGCAAAATGAAAAGCAATGATAGTCATGTCTGTAGAGCGCTCAAACCTGGCTCGCCAGGCACCACGCACCACGCACCACTGGGATATTGGGATTTCAATAGCGAATCTCATTTACAAGAAGGAAGGTGAAGAAAAACATCGTGAAGAAACCAGCATTTCTGGGCTATTGCCCGAATCCCCCTCGCATTAAAGGGAGGCCTGTGTACAACAATAAAATTATATAAAGGCGAAATGGCTATCAGGTTTTTTTTTAAATCAATCAATTACTTTTCTATCAATGTAGGCCAAAAAAACAGCTTTTTAGGTAACAGGTTTAGAAGTTGGGTCCTTTTAGAAGAACTTTAGTTGTTACTCTTAAAAAAAGAGGTATATATAAATTCCAAGGAACATCAACCCTATATGATCATCACCATTGATTGTTATAACAATAACTATAATGTAAGAATAATTGATAAATGAGCAAAATAAAAGCTTCTTTATAGTCACAATAATAGAGATACATTTACCTGTCGATAACTTACAGCGCATAGAACAAAACACTTCGCTGCGTGTTTTGTTTTCCAGTTCGACTCCCAGCACTAATGACCGATCTTCGTGCAATTCGTTTCGCATTGGTTTTACGATGCCTTTGCAGCTTCCAATATATGAAAATCCTTATGTACCCACAGGCTATACACGAGTGTTGTATGCGAACTTCAATCGTTCGATAATAGATTATTCGTTAGCCATAAATATGTACTAATATTACTTCTTGAGCTTTAAATATACATAATCGCTGCTGAATTTTTATGACAATTTATACGGTATGTTCGTCGGTTGGCTTTTAAAATAATAGTGTAAACTTAATTTGCTTTTAGTTTTATTATTCAGTCTGAACAGAGTTCAGCGCGACTAGACTATATTTTGAAGATATTAAAATAATTTCATATTTATGATTAACATTTTTAAAGTTGATTTTAGGATAACAAGATTTATTGTTTTTAAATATGTTAGTTCTTATTTGATCAGTATATCAATATTTTGTTGTTATCATTTTCAGTTTCATCTGCTGGATCTGGAGGCAGCTTTGAACGCGTCGTCACCTGAAGCCACTGAAAGCGACGTGCAAATATCTGAGGTGCAGAATAACATTGAAATATCGGTGATATCGAGTAAAGAGAGCAACGTGAACTCTCCGGAGGAGACGACGAACAAATGGACGGAGATACCGACGGTACTGTTGAAGGGAGAAAAAAATTCAAGGACTGAATTGGAGAGCCACTTGCAGCTGCCAATAATCCTAGTGAACGATAAACCACCGGAGGACTTGGATCAGAAATGGTTGACCATAGTAGAAGCAGAGTCAAACAGTGATAAGCTCAAAGGTCTACACACGAGGAGAAGATACAAACGCAGGTTCTGCAGGAGCCGGCGGCATGCCGTCTTTAAGAGATCTTATTCCATTGCTTAAAGGGGTATTCCCAATATCATTGTTCATTATTTAAGTTTCAGTATATTTTGGTATTTTTATTATAAATTATACCAACTTTAAAATGTATACGTTTATTTTATTAGTAGCTTCGACTTCGTACTCGTGGAATTTAGTTCTTTATATATCCCGGGAGATCCCGATTAATACGTGGAATAAAAATATATCTTATAGGTACTTGACACTTGACCCAATATATAGAGCTAGTGAATTATGAAAACAGAAGTGCTTTGAAATGCCATTCTAAATGTAAAAAAACAAGGGATTTATCTTAAGAATTTTTAAAGATGTTGGTTAATTATTTCTCCATTCCCATGCCCCCGGTCCCCAACCAATTCTGGACTATGCCTATGTACCCAGGTCACGTCGCTTCCAATAAAGTAATTGTCTGTACCTAGGTGGTCCAAAGTTTATCAGTAAAACACATTTTCAGTTCTATAACGTCTACCCAGATTATTAAGTTATGTCTACTAAATTCTTGTAATCAACCCTAGAGTCCAAGCTTGTTCTAAGTTAGGCACTTTTATTGTTGGCACTAATTTATGATTGAACACAAGTTTCTTAATATTAAACGAGCTGACACCATTAATCTACAAATAAGAAGATTAGTTGTTGACATTAGTAGGTATATAATTACTTTCGAGCGTAGCTTGAAAATATCAAAAGAAAATGCATAAAAAAATAATAGGATAATTCATACACCATGGCGAAATGTGTGAGTCATTCTTAACCATAGTATAGTAGATACTGGCTTTATTTGATGCGACTATAATCGTCTTACGGCTATATAATCTGTTCATAATACTAAGGTACTAATCCCTAATCAACAAACGTACTACATCCCCCCATTCATAGCCTTACGACAAGTCTTGTATCAACTGATTCGATAATTAATTGAAAGTTGCATTATGACATGTACTATGTGAACACAGTGAGTGGTCGAATCGAACCATACGGTTGCGTAGTCGTATCGAATCTTCGATTCGGTTATGAAGAATGGCTCTAAAAGATCGACGCCAAAACGAGTAAATTTCTAATCGAATTTATTCGGATACTTGTCGAAACGTTCTTAATCGATCCGCCGATTCGATTCAAATGTTTTCTCCGCTAGTATTACGGGAGTTCAAACATAAAAAAGTTAGGCGATCTTGGGACTATTGATTGACTTTGAAAGGAACAAAATCGACTGTTCCAAGTTTAAATTAACAAATTTGAGTACCTAATTTGGACAACATTGCAATAAGTTACCGCCAGCCATCAGGTCAGTAGCAGCCCTCGCACTGGTTAATTGAATCATTTCAGTGAACTCGCCTGCGTTAGATTACGTTCAATTACCGGGGCTCTATGTGCCGGGGTAGTCGGTAAAGTGCGTCAATTAATTAAAGCACAATGTGCGCGGACTTCCTACCCTTAAAACAATAAATATGTCGCAGGCAAATATAACAAACCGCCACCTATCCGGATATATAATATAACGATATAACTAGGTCGGTTTTGTATATTAAAAAAAACGTAGCCGTTTTTATTTCGGTAAATCCGCATTTTTTTTCCTGTTTATTCACGCATCAAGGAAATAACACTGAAAGGATTAAAAAAAACTAGATATATCGTGTAAATGGTTGAATTTGCAGAGCCGCCATCATCGCTCATTTTATTTGAGGGGACCTCTATACGCAAAGATAACACTCATCTCCGTGTATCCGTCGACCCCTTGGAGTATTTAACAAATAGTCAGAGGTCGATCCCTACGGAAGGGGCTCGATCCGTACGTTAAAAAGATTATCTTGTAAATTCAAGTAACTATATAGCTATTAAAAATTATAAAATCTATATAATAAAAATGTAACTGATCGCTGTCTGTACATGGAAGATATATAAGAAAATCTAATATTTGTGGCCTTTATCAACGCAATAGAACCCAAAACAATTATCGTTATAATTGTTGTCTGTGCGTTTGTGCGCGTTAATCACAGAATCGACTTCACCGAGTTGAGTGAAGTTTTCACTAATGTATTGTAGTAAATAATTTTAGTGTTCGTTTTATTTCAACAACAAAATAAAAAAGTTATATCAAGTTAAAGACGCGGACGTAGTCGCGGGCAACAGCTACAGGAAATCAGTATATATTACGATGCCTAAACAAACCAATAGCTTTTATGCATATTTGGTTGTAAATCCCACAGATAAAACCTGCCCATTCCCATTTCAGTGACATTGTATTTCGAAGAGCATGATGGCAGGTAATGTCTGTCATTTAGTGGCCACTCGGCGTGTTTTTATCACCTCCTGCGGCCGCCATTACCGGGAGTATTTGTGGGAGTCATAAACGAATGCATAATAAATCAATTGGCTGGGTTACCTTTGAACTTCAGAGGCTGTAGTGAAAATCTTCCGTTAGGTTATAAGACTATCTGCTAATACCAACATAAAAACTAATGATTTAGCAAATATTTGTCGTGTAGCAAAAAAAATTTCTGAATTGATATACCTACGAGAGATACTACAAAAAAAATAGGAGTAAGCAAATGCCAGTCTCAGTGACTTGATAAATCGTTGAAGCATTACTTGGAGTTTTCGTTAAACAACATTTAGCGTTATAAGCGAGCTTTTTAATCTGAAAAGTCAGATACAGAGGGTAGGAAGGATAATAAATGTTGAACGTCACCTGTAATCCTAATCCTGTACTTTTCAGTGTTCCGGAGGTACCTTAAACGAAATAAATGGTACCCTTACAAAAATCGTTTACAAAATTTAGTTCAAACAGGGTTATAAAGAGTGCAACCTGAGTATGTAGGTAGTACAATACCTTAAAAAAAATTGCTTAGATATTGCTGTGGAACGTATAGACGTACTCGTATATAATATGTCTATGTATATATTCCGAACTCAGTCGTACATTGCCAGGATTGAGGCTTAAACAGAAAGAGTCGACATAGTCGCGTCGCGTGGCGGCGACACGTGGATTTGTTACATTTGCAAATGTAAAAAAAAAGTAAAGTATATTTAAATTATTTGAATTCGGAATAAAAAGAGTATTACTCAGACAGATTTCGTGACGTGCTTGAAAACGCTCCCCAAAAGGCACGGGGTTAAGTATACGAGTACCGATTCTTTTTTTTTTTTGTTACACCTAGGCGCGCACTTATATATTGAATTAATGCCAAAAACTCCTCTGCCCGTGACGGACTAAGGAATTTTTGATATGATATTCACGTTGAATCAACAACGTGATTTTTTAATTTGCTCAGATTAAACAGTTGAGATTAATATTTCAATAATCTATGGCTATTCTGAACTATAGGTTTTAGTTTTGGATCACAGGAACATTTTGCCTCTTGTCATAATTAGAGAAGTTTTTTTTGTTAGTGTATGAATGTATAATGTATACACAATAACGCTTAAGTCCAATTTGCATGAAACTTTTCCAATATCTCGTAACGACATCATTTAACCTTCTGTTGCAAGGTCTCGTTAGCGAATCTATGGGGTTCAGTTATCCAACGTAGGCGGAGCTGCGTGGGCCCGGTGCGGACTAGGCGTTAATTAAAAACCTTACTATTATACAACGCAACTTTGTAAATAAATCTGGTTTACCTACCTAACCATAGTGTAGGTAAAGCAGACTAATTATAGGTACCTACTGCGAATACATTGGAAACCTGTGGATGTAATACCGACTTAAGAAGTAACCTATTTGGCGGCTCCAATAAATTATTTCTCTGTCTAATATTAGCCATCGGTACTAAATCAGTTTTGATTATTATAGATTGTACATGGAAACGCCGCCGAAATATTTTAAATCAACCTAATAATAATATTTCGTTGGGTGTGCGTACCGCAAAATGGATCTGATTTCATCTGATCACCTATCCTACCGATAATATTAGGTAGGTATGCCGCAAATAAATATTAGGTTATGGATTATTACAACCATGCATGCAGAGGTCCACAATACCTTTTTCATCATACTTAAATAACTTTACTTTACTTATTCCATGGAACGGTTTCAAACTCTCATATATCTGTGGTTTCAAACGTATGATCAAATTTATGGTATGTTGGTAAAGTAAACATATTAAGTATATTTAATATTTTAGACCATAATGCGTGTTTATCTATACTAATATTATAAATGTGAAAGTTTGGATGGATGGATGGATGGATGTTTGTTCCTCTTTCACGCCCCAACGGCTGAACGGATCTGGATGAAATTTGGCACAGAGTTAGATTTTAGTCTGGAATAGCACATAGGCTACTTTTTATCCCGGTAAAATGTATGCTTCCCGTGGGATAGATGTTTTAATTTTTCATACTTTTTATCGCGGGTAACACCGCCGGGCGCAGCTAGTTAAGTTATAATATACAGTGCGATGTCAGTGTAAATCTTGTCGGGTTGTGCGAGTGTTAGCTTAGATTGAATATTCAAATTGGCAAATTTACGTAAGCCGCTACTAACCTCTGTGGATTACACCGATGTATTGCGAATATACAAGATCACGAAAAATTTGATCCAACTAGAAATGGATAGCCTACTGCACATGGCGAACTGATTAGCTCAGTGGGTAGTTACCCCGGTTTCTGAGCTACGGGTCCCGGGTTTCAAATCCTGGTAGGGACAAACTTTGTGTGATTAGCACGAGTGTTTGTACCCGAGCCATGGATGTTAAATATCTATATAAGTAGTATATACTGAGTTTGCCATCAGTCCATTGTACGGTACCCATAATATAAGCGTCGCTTAGTCCGGGACCGTATAGATGGTGTGTTTCTTCTGGCGACATTTATTATTTATGTATTTAATGAATCTGTGACATTATTAGTAACCATTCAAAAAAACCAGGGGACTTTTGACATCACAATATATTAAAGTAGGTAGGTACGTCATTAGCGAATATTCCGACTAAGCTCCAAGTCGGCAATACGTCTCTCATCTTAGCATTCATCTGCCACCTGTTCAGTAAAGTAAAGGACGTTGAATTATCTCTCACTTGTCTTAATTTACAACACGGATGTTAATGAGGGGGAGAAAATAGCATATATTAATGAGAGTGCTATTAAAACAGAAGTTTAATATAAAAATACAGTAATGTTCGTAAGCATGATAATGGCCTACTTTTTAGCGAGAAATTGAAGAGTGCAGTTGTCAATAAAAGTGTTTCCCTGATTAGTAACATCTAATGTTAGTGGGATATTAATCATTGTGTGTTCAGAAACGTATATGAGTGAAGGAAATTAAGAGCATGTATCTATACTAATATTATAAATGTGAAAGTTTGGATGGATGGATGGATGGATGTTTGTTCCTCTTTCACGCCCGAACGGCTGAACGGATCTAGATGAAATTTGGCACAGAGATAGATTATAGTCTGGAATATCACATAGGCTACTTTTTATCCCGGTAAAATTTATGGTTCCCGTGGGATAGATGTTTTAATTTTTATACTTTTTATCGCGGGTAACACCGCCGGGCGCAGCTAGTTGTATATACTTTATCGCCTAAAGATATCCCGAAATGTTGGGTACTTATGTGTTAAGTATCTTATGCACAGCTTTTCGGTAGTAATGCGTCGTCATCAGGGGTATCGCTCAAATGCCTTTTTTTCTTAGCAGATTACCAAGAAAGAAAAAGAGAGCAGCGCGCGTCTATAGGCAACTTAGATGCGAATGACAGAGTGACCATCATATTACGTAATACTCTTTGGTAAGACTTGAATAAGCCTACCAAAACTGTATGGGCCAGTTTCACAATGTACTGATAAACCCCAAACACTACTTATGGGACAGCATTTGTACGGGCTATCCGACAAATAAGATGTATATAAAATATATAATAATTCCAGCCCTTTTTTAATGTTCCACTGCTGGGCACGGGCCTCACTTCAATGAGTATTAGGCCATAGTCAACCACGCTGGCCCAGTGCGAGTTGGCGGACCTCACACATCTTTCGAAGGGTTTTCTCAGATATGGAGGTTTCCTCACGATGTTTTCCTTCACCGTTTAGCAAGTGATAATCATGGTTGAAAATGAGATTCCCACATGAAATCCCAGAGGTGCGAGCCGGGGTTTGAACCTGCAATCCTCGTTACCGAGGCAAGCGTTCTACCAACATGGCTATCACTGTTGTTATCAAAAATATATATCCAAATAAGATGTGGATAGATATTTTCGGCACATTGTGAAACTGGTTCTAAGTCTGATAATATCACAAATCTTTCAGCAGAGCCTAACAATAATTGAACTATTGTTTATAAATTATAATAGTGTTGCTTCTCTTCAGAAACGCTATATAGCACATATTCATTAATCAACGTCTCCCCCTCCGTTTGCGAATACATTAATGGCTTGTCTGCTGCAGTACGCAGTGAGCGCATAGCATTTCTGACTGACACGTTCATTAAGTCTCCGGCTTCCTTCATCTCCCGATGCTCGTTACGAGGCACTCCATAAAAACTGGTAAGGAAATACCTCATCAAAATAAATAGGTCAAGACTTAAAAGAGGAATAACTTAACTCAATAAACTCAGCAAAAAATATACTGATAATGTCTAGAGAGTTTCTCCGGCCGATCACAGGAAACATGAGAACAGACAGTGGTATCATGTGGACTGACTCTTGTAAGTAAGCAGAGCCCGCAGTCGAAGTCGAAAAACCACTCGAACGATCGAATGTTTCCATACATTTTCCAGTAAAAATGCAGGTATCCTGGTAGCTGGTAATAATTGTATGGAAAGATTCGATCGCTTATCGGTTTTTAATACGATTAATACTCATACTAAACCGCAGTCTATACGATTACTGCTTAGCGGTCACACCATTATATTATTATTATCTTGGGTTTTCGAAAAAAAATCGGCTCATACGCAAAGGATTTGGACCTGAAATTGGTTAGCAGTACTCGCATACTCAAGGTGGAGGACCGTGATGTGTGGAAATCATTGGGGGAGGCCAATGTCCAGCGTTGGACATATTCGTTTATTTGTCTGAAATGAGGCAAAGAAATTACCTTATAATCATTTAATATGACGCATAATCAAATGAAAATAGAGACATTCGAGTAAACTAGCTCACATTGTTTTCCCTGATTGAATATGCTGGAGTATGTTACAAACAAGTACCTACCTTGTAACGGGAATATTTTGTTTACCCGCAAAATTTTCCACTGCATTCACTGCGCAGAAATAATTTCCCAAATGTCTCACCTCGCATATTGTTCTGCAATTATGTTTGCAGGAAGTGATGTAGTGCACTTGTGTATTCATAGAATGGGTTTATGTTTCGTAATAATATTTACAGTTTGAAGTCTAATTCGAATGTCAATTTTTAATGTTTGTTATTAACCATGAACATTTATACAATTGAAGTCTATATATTATATTTATATTTATATTAGCGCAGTTGGTAGCGACCCTGCTTTCTGTGCCAAGGGTCTCAGATTCGAATTCTGATAGGGACAAACTTTGTGTGATGAGCACGAATGTTTGTACCCAACTCATGAATGTTTAATATCTATATAAGTAGTATAGTAGTATATACTGAGTTCACCCCTAGTCCATTATACGGTACCCATAATACAAGCGTTCCTTAGCGTGTATAGATGATGTATTCGCCTGGCAATATTTATTAAAAAAAATCCGTTCATCAGTAAGCCCAGCACACAAGAACGGCCGATTTTGAGATTTTTTAGTTCTTCATAGTCCGAATAAGGTTTTTAGAGAAATAATAATTCAAAAAGTTGTTCAGTAAAAATGTCGGGTCAACTAGTACTAAATAAAAACAGGATACTTCATTAATTGCTGTAAGACGGTACCTAACGCCGCTGGCCATTTATAAATGTAAATCATTCCACAAAAAGGTCCTATAAAATATACGTTGGGACCTTTGTAAATTTCGCATATTAATCTTTGCAGCTGTACCGCTCGACAGCCAGTTACAGAATGATGAATACTTGTGTGGTTGCGTTGTTGGAGCATCTCTTTTACCTAAAAATTAAGCTGAGATATGATCCTTATGGCGTTGCTATAGGGTACATTTTGACGAGAACTTTATGGTGTTTGGGACTGTTTAGGCATTACTTCCCATGTTAGCTGTCGCTACGAACTCGGATGGCTATATTTTCATATGCTCACATGCTTTGTAAAACCTTCATCAAAATGACAAAATATATCACCCTGTGAGTATTTGGTTACAACGGTGTGATTAATATGCTTTGGTAAGTATAATTTACAACACAGCCGAGGTGGCGCCTATGTTGCCACAATTAAATAAATACACATATTCTTTAGCGCAATACTTATCTAAAACGAATCCGATCAAGGAGCCCCAAACCGTAATGGCTTTAAAAAAATAAGACAAATTCCAGCACCTCGAATGCCTCGGAGGGACATAAATATTCCGTTTTAGCGAAAAAACCTTTAAATTGCCTCGGGCCTGGAGTTAATCAGGCCGAGATTACCATTTATATTTCTATAGCACTTAGTGGAATATCAATGAAGAGTACTCAGTTACAAGTGCCAGGCGGAGGACAAACAATCGCATTTACAAAGGTTGTGTGTGTGAGGTCGTTTTCTTAAAACTACACAGGATCGACCAACACAATAGCGCTTAGTGTTTATGCTTTATTATCGTATAAATCGTATAATATACCATGTGATAAGCCAGTTGTTGCTATGGAAGAGTTATTTGTCATAGAGATCGGCTACATCTATACATATATATAAAATTGGAGTGTCTGTTTGTAATAGTAAAATAACCGCTTTTTACTAAGTGCATTTGGATGTATACACGGTACCTATACCAAAACAATTTTTTTACAATTTTTGTCTGTCTGTCTGTCTGTCCGTCTGTCTGTCTGTCTGTTTGTTCCGGCTAATCTCTGAAATGGCTGGACCGATTTTGACGGGACTTTCACTGGCAGATAGCTGATGTAACGAGGAGTAACTTAGGCTACTATTATTTTAGAAAAAAAAAGGATTTCACGAAAAAAAATTAAAACCAATTTTGCACCTCTGCGCCTGATTAAGTTTGATAGCAACAACCTGAAATGCGTCCCGCGGGCACAGAACGTGCGAGCAGGCTATTGCCAACGGTTGTGTCTTTGTTAAATACCACGCGGACGAAGTCGCGGGTAACAGCTAGTAAATATTATAACACGAAAATTAATGTAAGATTTTTAAAATTTTAGTGTCTGTTTTATAATAATTATAATTGTTTATTAAAAAACATGCTTACGATTTTCCTATTACTTACGACTAGCCTATATCCAGCAGTGGACATCTTGCAGCTGATAAGAAATAAATGAAATATATATACAATAGTCTAGAAATACGGTACTCCTAAAACTTTGGAGTAAAATCAGAAAATTCAACAAACTGAATCAAAATCACTAATTGGGTAACAAGTTTGAATTACTTACCTGCTTGATGTTTTTAGGGTCGTTGAAACATCATTTATAAACACCTAAAACACACCGAATAAAAGTACGTTTCATCTAAAGTAAAACCATAGATCTTACTGATGACGACATTCAAGGGTACAGAGTACATAGAGCAGAGATGTCCGACCAAACAAATAAAATACTGGAAGTGAATGAACCTACAATGGGAATAAATGACATACAGAATTAATAGGTTCCCAGTGAAGAAAACAGTTGCTAGGAGCTTTAGGTACTAAGTTGATTACACTGTGTGCACTTAACTCCCACTGATCTACTCTAGAGTCCTTTTACTTGCGCATGACGATCGAGAACCTACTAATAAAATGTCTGGCTAAGTGGAGATGTAACTTTTTAAAATTTTATTTTGAAACCGAAAATTTAAGAAAGTTAATCGATTTTTCTGTTCACTTGATCACAATTAGCACACGCACTCGTCTCTTACGTACTTCAAGGTCTTCGTGATAGAATATAATAACATGCTCTCCAATTAGTATCCGGTATCTAGATAATAAACTGACTAGAATACTCGTCTTGTCAGGTAAAGAAGAGGTAATTTAAAGATAAAGCCATCTCCTATTTACGCAGTCCCTAATAATGACGCCCCTATAACTTTATAATCCATTATTCTTACGTGATCACATTGCAATCCTCCGAGCATGCATTAGCCCGCCATAGTACCTACATTGAGCTTCCGTTTTGTGGACGTGAATAATATTTAAAGGTACATTGTTACAGGTTGTATCGAAAAAAAAAATCATTTATAATTTTTAACAGTTTAAAAAAAAACTATAATTATTTACTGTAAATTAAATGTTATTTGTTTGAGGCTTATTTGATTCCTTTCATGATTGTATTAAATATTATATCTTCAACATGTTGAATATGTAAAATTAAAACATGCATGTTGCTATTATATTAAGTGCCACGTCCATGGTACAGACAAGAACTCGCATGAGCGATTCATTTCATTTTCCATTTAATTATGTTCCATGTTTTATTACTTGGCTTTCAGATTAAAGAAGTATTTACCCTGCGTTTTTAAAGCTAAGGAGACTTTAATGGAAATGCACACAGAGATTTTTGTTAGCAATATAGTCCTTATATGAGGATGGACCTAATGAATGACATACTTGTAATACACTTGTTTATATCCCGTTGCGTAAATAAATAAGTTTAATAAATATTTATGCAAATATCGGGACGGTCATGTAATTAATCATAAGCAATTAATCATTTGCGAACAGCTGGCGACTGGGAAAATAAGCAATTTCGATCTCGCTACACAAACTAATGTAAATAAAATGATACTATTTAATTAATACCCACCCTCTCCGGTTTCTTGATTGAAAATCAATAAATGAAGCTAACAGAGCTGAGACGATGGTTGCGATACGAAATTTAATTTTGAGACTAAATTAAATTCAACTATAACCCGTCCAGATAAAGCGTATCTAACTAAAATATTGATGCCCATAATGCATTATTTGTTATTCTGACTGATTATGAAATCCAAATCTGTTCTGCTTGCTATTCTTCCAGCACGAATTTTGGTTACAATGTCTGCAAATTCCTTGAACATTTTAAGAAAATCTATCTAGAAGTCAAATCAATGCGAGTTAAATCCGCGCGAATCAACCACTTAGCCAAAAAAAATATTACTAGAAAGAAAAATAGGTAAGATGTGACAGTCAAAGTGAAAGAGAATTTAGGTTGTTTCCTTATTTACTATGCTTTAATTTTTTTTATAAACGGTGGTATTAAATACACAGAAACGGTTCTGAGCCAAATGGCGGACGCGGCGGACTGAGGAAGTAACCCGCCGCTACTAAGGCCTCAGCCTCGAATTTAGCGGGCAGCGGGGCGGCGGCGGCGGCGGCACGGGAGTGGCAGGATCTTATGCCTAAAATCAAATGGACAGGTTCTCGAAAACAGCGGCGTGGCAGCGGCGTGGGGCGGCCAACGAGCTCCGCTCCCGCGCCGCCGCCGCCACCGCCCCGCTGCCCGCTAAATTCGAGGCGGAGGCCTAACAGTTGCGACGCAACATTCATTTGAGTCATTCTCATGATTTACAGAAGCAAAAGTTACACTGTTATTTTCCTTGCTTTTATATTGGAGATGAAGATTATATTTTAGCTTCACCCTTATATAAGTAAGGATGTTGGACGATGTTGCATCAAAACTTTGTGGGGTGTTATTGAAAAATGTCGCTTGACTGTGCGGAGTAGGGAATATTTAGTTTTCTTTTACAAAACGGAACTTTGGTTAAAGATATCTTCACTAATTAGGAACAATCGATTTTATTCATACGATTTATATGTAACATGCTGTAGATAGGTTAAACACTTGTAACGTAGAGCTTTCGAAGCTGACTATGGACCTGAATTATTTTTTATGATTGTCTCTTGTAAAGTAGATGAATCCATAACCTACTCGGGTCTACTCGGAATGGCTTCCCATGCCTCACTGCATTATATAATAACGGATATATCCTCACTACGTAGCGACGTTCCACGAATTGGAATAATTTCTTAATCCGAGTATCTTTAAATCCAGTGAAACAAAGAACTCCGGGTCAGAAATTTCGATTGAATTACATTACTGATTACAATTAATAAATTTATCAATCTTTACTTAACACATTCCAAATCAGACAAGATAAAACCTGATCTAACAATGGAAGAATGTTAAGAAAAGTATCATAAGTTCATACTTTTAAAGTTATTTGTGTAAGTATATAGTTACGGTCACTCCGCTAATCTAACTATAAATTACTCACATCCGTTATTTTTCTCACCGTCTGCAACGGGAAACTTTCACCCTTTTGTTTTCCCCACGAGACCGGAAATGATCGATGAAGCTCTTATTATCTGTCCCCGGCTTCATGCGTTGCACATTTCAGGGAAAATAAAGCAACGTATTATTTTATTCAATCCAGAGACCCGCCCCTATTTTAGAGTCTGTTTCAGGAACTTGTGTTCTTAAAAATCATGATCCCACGTTTCCATTTCCTTTTATAAGCTTCCATCTAGCTAGTTTATGCTCGTATAATGTCTCATGTTAACTCAGTGCTATATCCTAGGGGAAATCTGTGGGAATAAAATATTAAATAAATATTATTCTTCGGTAATGGAGTGACATAAATATATTTACTATTTTCGTTTTATTTTTTTTAATACATCGTACTTACTATATTAATAGTAAGAACTATTGGTAGGTAGCATGTCGTGTTTGACATACTGTTGCATATTAAATTTGTGGTTTTAGCTACGCATATAGAAAGATATAACAGCTATACAGCTTGTCTTACTTAAATGCTGTAAACGACTCGAAAGAACGTCTAAGAATAACGAGGGTGGTAAGTAATTAATACTTTTCAAAGCGGCCGCCAGTAACAAGAACATCGTTAGTGAAGTTCCCGGCGAAAGGCCTCGCTCTGACTCGGTAGTGCTACGTCCGTCAACTCGTAGCAAGGACCGCTACAGAGATACTACTCTGTAGCAGTCCTTGCTACGTGAAGCTTACACTTCAGAGATATTCACTTCAGCGACTACGACATTACATTCCGATGAAGACAGTTCTGTAAATTGATTGAGTATAACTGTTTAAATATTGGTTACTTAATTACTTAGCCATGCTATAACATAAAACAAAAAATAATTTGCTCAAACATATTATTTTACATATTCCCGGTACAGCGAAACACGCGTTTACATGACTACGGGATTTTAATTACAACTTTCCTACTTTGATGCTGATCTTTTAAAACATGCCTAATGTATCCTTTGAACGATAAGCTGAGTACTTAACAACATACCATCTAATTAAGTATTGTTTACCAACCATGAAATAAGCCCCGTCATCGCATCTAAAGTAGAGCTAAATATGTAATAGCAGCGATTTGATGGTAACATATTATGAGATATATGTGGCGGGGGTGGGAAAGCCCATGTTTATTTATTATTCAGGGAGCCAAACTGGGCGGTTAAGCAAATTTATGAAAGGCTCAAAAACAGATCCGAGACCCAATCTCCGTGATTACTGACACTGCCGCAACGAGTGAGCGGTTTTCATTCATTTTTAAACATGTGGGATTTCAATTTGTGGGCTTTATTAATACGTTGAATGCATATAATCTTTATCAAACGATTTACTTGGAATGATTCTGGTTAAGCTTTTTTCAGTTCCAATGTATTCGTATTCTGCGTAAATCTGATATCGATTTTAAGCCTAAAAATACTATGTGCGAATATCTTTACTTATTTAAAAGCGATTGCGGACGATAAAATCTTTGTAGAATTACACCAAGCAGTGATAGCCAAGTTAGTAGAACGCTTGCCTCGGTAACGAGGATCGCAGGTTCAAACCCCAAGGCTCGCACCTCTGGGATTTCTGGATTTCATGTGCGAATCTCATTTTCAACCACGATTATCACTTGCTAAACGGTGAAGGAAAACATTGTGAGGAAACCTGCATATCTGAGAGAACCCCTCGAAAGATGTGTGAAGTCCAACAACCCGCACTGAGCCAGCGTAGTGGACCATGGCCTAATCCCCCTCAAATTGAGGGGACGCCCGTGCCCAGCAGTGGGACATTAAAAAGGGCTGGTATGATTATTATTATTATATAAATACACAAATTAAGTTAATAGTGGAGCTTTAAATTTTGGCGTAGGGGTTTTCTCTTTGTCTACACAATACAGTACAGTACAGTACAGTAACAGATTCAGTATACAAAGGCAAACTGTAATGAACTCGTTAAGTATGGTAAAACATGCTTAGTTAAAGACAACTTTACAGCATTCAAATTTGAAAGTTCGAACTAGCCCTTTCGAAGTCCAACTACTGCTGAGTAGGGCGTTGCCCTGATGAGATTTAGGCCCAAGTCCAGCACTCTGGTTATGCGTGGGATAGCAGACTACCTACCTACTATCTACCAAGTATTTCGAGATTGGCTAGATTCTCTCACACTTCAACTGATCTTCATATTTACCCGAAACTTTTTTTGTCGGCCGCCTGAAAACGTTTTTACAGTTAGACGGTACTTTTTTTCGTACAAATTATTTCACGATATTAAATTCTATCACGAAATAAGGTACAAAATTGTAATGACTTTTCTTAAAAGCCATTTGAAGAGAAATCCAATTCGCCGGATTGACAACCGATGAAGGATTTCTGTGAATAAATCGGGTGAGAACTTAATTATCCATTTTAAACCGAGATACTTAATTGTTAAATGAGAAAATTGCTTACCACGCTTTACTTGGGGTGGAATTCACAAATCTAAAATATTGCTGTGATTCTACTCTGCTATGGTAACTTTGAATTTTCAAATTATTTATCTCAGGGCTTCTTGTTTCATAATGCGCTGATAATCTTGTCCACAATTTATTCGACACATGGGACATACCTATTCTGCCAAATAAGTCGTGGGTGGGGGGCCCTCATATAAATATTTAAACTACAAGATTGAATTACAACGATTGATTAATAAGTATTCTTTTGTTAATTAGTGGGTACACCATACCTATATAACTTTCTCTATTCGCTGTTTATTGCTAATGCATCCATTCACCCGTTATAAGATAATATAGTAAATTGGCCACGAACAAGCGATACAATTGTACATCGATCACTTGCCATCTCAGTAACGAAAGGGGGATAGTTTAGATAACATTTGAGCTCCCATTGCAGACGGTTTGATAAATAACCACTATCATTTATAGGTCGGGGCGGGGAACCGGGCGTGAACCGCGGCTGACTTGAGGGTTTGAACCTGGCAGCCAATATACAACGTTCACGTTTGTACTTGGAGAAATAATTAAAAATATATATTTTTAAAATTCAATTTTCGAACACATTCAGCTAAGCTTTGTTGAATGAATTCGAAAGTCGAATTTTAAAAATAATTTATAGGTATAGGCACCTACATTATTGTACTTGATAGGGTATTGCGAACGACCCGATTTTAAATAGAGAATAGCTCTATAAATTCATTGAACAAATCAATGCTACTTTGACGACAAGTTTAGTCTTGGTGATTTGAATGTAGACCGTTAGGCTCACTGCATCAGGTAGTTTCGGGTTCGATTCCTGTCTGGATACATTTCGGAAATGAACTATTCCCTCTTCGGGGTGCCACTAAGATTATCCCAGTCTATTGTCCAGTACACATAATACTAGGGTTCATTAATTTGCGATCATACAGTTGATTTGTCCGTCAGACGATATTTAATTTATTTAGCGGCTAGAATGTATTCAATTATATTTCTACACGTATAAGGTAGGTAATTAATTAATTTTAAAATTTATAAAACAAAAAATAGTTTTTCGTTTCAATTTATTAAAAAATAACTACCGATAATAAGAATCTGAGAGTTGTTCATCAAGTTCAGTGGCCCGAAGAACTCCTTTCAGTCTAAAAACTTTTTCTATTATCGAAGCAATTATTCCGATTCCTCGAGCGTTCGCTACCTACGTAGGTTCTCGGAAAAATAACGTGATTATATGCAGTGAGACATGGAAAACCTTTCTCTGCGGATTGCGTACCAACAACTATATCCAAGTGGGCCATCATAATAAATTATTCATTATGATGCCCGCGCTCGAGCGATCGATTGGTCCACTTGAACTTGTTTTGAAGGATGAAATTCAAATGCACCAGTCGAAACCGGTCCATTTATCACAAGACCCCTAACGGGTTTCCTATTTAATATTACAGCAAATATTGACGATTCTAAATTATATTGATTGTTACAGTAAAACGCTGGACCGTTAACAACAACTAAATATGAGGGTAACCCAGGTCAAACTACGACACTAGGACGTCATACACCTCAGTTCTCCCGTGACCATGGTTGCAGCAAATCAGTCGAAACGTCGGGAACGTAAAAACATAACATGAACGTGATAAAATCCGTAAAATTAGTTTTATTTCAATGTAACAGTAAAGATAAAAAAAATAATATTTTATTCAGTTTAATATAAATATTATACCTGCTTCTGAATGGTAAATTCTCAGTTTCCATGCGTAATTCAAAAAAGTTATTTATTAAAGTATACTCGTAGTAGTTTTTATCGACAGTTGCCATTCGGCTTCACAAACATGGTGCTTAAAATTTGCATATACATTAGTGGGTGGTATTCGTTGATATAAATAATGTCTCCTCGTAAGAGTCCACATAAGCTGATCTTGCGTTGTACGTATCACTGACATCAAGCAGCTCAGCCAGGTCAACAGCTGACTGGCTGACATCTTATCTACGTATCTCCTCGTACACCGCGTTTTACTATACTTATCTTCGTCTCCCGGATATTAATATTTCTTACTAGCTGCACCCTGCGCTGTTACCCGCGCAAAAAATCATGTCGATCCTTTGCGCTATGAAAAATTTAAAACAAATCTATCCCACGGGAAGCATACATTTTACCGGGATAAAGAGTAGCCTATGTGCTATTCCAGACTATAATCTATCTCGGTGGCGAATTTTATCCAGATCCGTTCAGCTGTTCTGGCGTGATTGAGTAACAAACATCCATCCATCTATCCATCCATCCAAACTTTCACATTTATAATATTAAGTATAAGTATATTCGTTTTTTTTTTTTATACATTATAGGCAAGTATTTGATCTCGATCTCACCTGATGGTAAGTGACGATGAGATCTACGATGGAGCATACTTGCCTAGCTAGGAAGGCGGCAGTAGATCGAGACGTTACATTCACTAGGCACATACAGCGCAACTGATCTGACCCGCCATCCATGTATTAGTATAAATTTAGTACTAGTATAAGCAGTTTCGCTGTCTCTAGCGCTCGAGGCCGCAACGTGACAAATCGACGAGTTCGGTTATTTATGGTTAAAACTTCACCCAGGACAGAATTAAACTAAAACAAAAGCTGCTACGCTTTCAAGTTTCGAACGCTGGAATGAATTTCGCAAACAAAGTTTGGATGTTATTGTGTGGATACTCACCGCAATATAAAGATGTCCACTAAGTATACCTACATTTATGTACCAACTTTGCCTTTTAAATAAATCTTTAATTAGACAACGCCGAATATTATGTAACCATCTACTACAAATAATTCATTCCAATAAAAAGAGATGGAATTACTTACATAATTTGACTAAATCTGCTTTTAATATTTAATGAAAAAAAAATATTAAAAGCAGATATTTGATCCTATTTTCACAGTTTCATTTTTATTTATTACGTGTAATAATTAATATGCCCGTGGAAATTAAATAGGTACTGACCCTATGAGTTCCCTAGTTTAGATACTTGTCTAATAATAACTATAGCATAACTATGCGTCGAATTCAAAAGAGGAATGTTTTAAACCGTAATTTGACGAGCAATTTAGAAACTAGGAGAAACATATATAAATTAAATAATTCTGCTTAGAGACTTACTTCGCGCAAACCGCAACAACTTCTAATTGCTTGCGCCACAAATCTTCAACTGTCTGGCATAGCTTTAAATTAATTACTTACTACTGATTAATTGCAGTACTTTGTCATAAGAGCTTAAAATCATGTGATAAAAATTTGCACATAGAGTCAAAACAAAGAGCAGGTTTAAGTAGGAGCACAGAACAAGCAGTATGTAGAACGTACTCTGTCTCTCTATGGCCGGTCCCTCATGTCTAAGGATCGCGATTATCGTTGGATAGTCCACACTTGGATCGAACGATTAGCCTCCATCGGTCTCTGTTCATGGCGCTTCTGACCACCGAGCTGAATTTGGTTGAAGATGAGTCCTTTACTTGATCGGTCCATCTGGTTGGGGACCGTCCTCGAGCTCTCTTGCCCTCGGTGTTCCCAACTACGATCAGCTTTTCGAGGTTCTCATCTCCTTTCCGTACTATATGGCCAAAGTATGACAGAATGCGCTGCTGACAAATTGTGGACAGGCGGATTTTTATTCGGAACAAGAACGTACTAAGTGTATATTATATGCAATGAAAGCAAGAGTGTTATCGATGAATACTGGAAATAAACAATGCACATTTATTTGTACGAGTATATACAATAATACATCGAGAGAAGCTGATAATGGAACTGTATAAATATTTGTAAATGAGATACGGTTTTCAAATAAAAGCAATTATTTATATTATGTTGAATGTTATTAAGTATTTGAAGATGGGTGTGTATTTTTTAGAATTGGAATAACAGCATTATGCCCAGCGCGTACCTATTATTATACAGTTTGAAATCAGTTTGTTTTTGTTATACTTAACATCGGTCATATATTATGATAGAAACCCCTGTAATACTGGTTTCGTACATTTATAAGCATCATATTGCCGAAAGGAACAATGCCTTCTAGGAACCTCAGTACCTCTCAGGAACCTCATCTGTATTTTTCTTCACACGAGCTTCCATTATTATTATTGACCCACTTCCTTTTTATTAAAAAGCGGATTCAATTTATTTGGTCTGCGTCGCCCTGTTGTCACAGCGAAAATGTTTTAAGAGATAATAAATGTCGTGCGAAGGTTTGACGCGGAAGATAGGCCACCGGCCTGGATCCGGCGGATCAGGGGATTTAATCAATTTGCTGGTAAAAGTCGACCGGGAGACCAATCAAGATTTATTAGCACAGCTCTCTGCCGGATTAGGTATTAGCGCACTGGCGTAGAGCTACAACTAATAACGTTGAAAATTCCTTTTAAAACGTATTTTATTTTTTAAGCCAAAGTTTGCAGCCATTGCCACAACTTCTGCATATATTTCGCTAGGGGAAATCGTTGCGCGTCATTGCATAATGTAGCTCCAAAATGTAAAGAAAGTTGTACGTCCATTTGCAGTGATATAAGAAAGCACTTTTCTTCGGAAAAAAGCTTTGTAATGCCATTGTAAATTGATTTCATAGAGAAGCTAAATCCATCATAGGATTTGTTGTTTGTCTGTTTTTTTCGTGCAGCATGGTATAATTACTTAATTACTGAAACGAGGTTAACATTTGCGATAATTTTATTGGTTGGTTCCCGGTTTAGCTGAAAAACTATACAAAATCGAGCATATTTTGAAGCTACTTAGTATTGTGTTATCATATAATAACAAGAAGAACATCTTGGATAACTTTCGTCCTGGAGAAAATAAGAAATAATTCACTAAGCGGATTTTAGTGAACCTTGGCATAGGGATAACTTCCATCCCTTGAGGATTACAACCGCGAGAGAGTTTTTTATCTTATTTAGTGTCCCTTACAACGTTTACAAGAAGACTTATAAACATTTGATAAGCGAACATGACATATCTCTATGTGAACTTCATATAGTCACTGAACTATTTTAAAAAATTACCAGCACTGGTGTATAATAAAATCCAACTAATAACTAACTGAAAACATGAGTGTTAATAATATATCTATCGAAACATCTTAGAAGTTTAGATAACCCACCGAATCATGTTAGGGTAAACACGAAATTGCTTGATATTATTATCACTGTAGTATCAACAGTAAGACTAAGGTTAAGGGTGGTATCTCGGTGAGGCCTTTAATCCGATTAGGGAAGCCACCAACGCAAGCACCCACTTAAACGAAGCCAGCCCTCATTGCCCGCAATTAGTATCCTAACTCTAGCCTTGGATATCGCTTTGAGCGTCTTCTGTTTAATTAAAGGACCCTTTAAACAATGCTGATTGTGAAATAAAGTTTTTTTAAGACGTAAATCTATACAAATACGTGTTAATTACACCATTTACAACCAAGAACGTATAGGCCGATTTTTATGATATTTGACTAGTTGAATATGTCTCCAGCCCGAATAGCAGAAACAATATCAAAACATAAGAAAAAAGCTATAAAGATATTTTTTTCACACGTTTGTCTCTAGGGCGGTACGAAGTTCCCCGGGACAGCTAGTAAAATCTGAATCATTGGCTATTTGTGTTTATGTTGTTGGTAAGGCGTATCATTTACCGTCTAAGTATCTTCTTCGGAGTTCTAGTTCATACACAGAGAGTGTTGAAGCGAATGTAATGAGAGAATAACACTTATATCATAGCACACTTCAGTAAGGATACATATGTACTAATATGTACACCACCCCAGTGAAGTATATACAAGCTATTATATGTTATACTAGCTGTTACCCGCGACTTCATCCGCGTGGTATTTAACAAAGACTCAACCTTTGGCAACAGCCTGCCAGCCTCACGCGTTCTGATCCCGCGGAACGCATTGCAGATTGTTGCTATCAAACTTAATCAGGCGCAGCGCTGCAACATTGATTATAATTTTTTTTCGCGAGACACTATTTTTTTTTCTAAAATATAAGTAGCCTAAGTTACTCCTTGTTACATCAGCTATCTGCCAGTTAAAGTCCCGTCAAAATCGGTCCAGCCATTTCAGAGATTACCCGGAACAAACAAACAGACAGACAGACAGACAGACAGACGGACGGACAGACAGACAAAATTTTTAAAAAATGTTGTTTTGGTATAGGTGCCGTGTATACATCCAAATGCATTTAGTAAAAAGCGGTTATTTTAATATTACAAACAGACACTCCAATTTTATTTATATGTATAGATTATATAAACGTAAGGGCGTTGTTACCTTGATGGTTTTGGTCAATAATTGGCAGATATCCGGCGGCGCCTCTGATTGTCACCATTCTACAGCCAGTTGTCGCGTTACAGCTGAGAACATAAATATCCAGATTTATCTTTGTCCCTTCGTATATTTTATATCAGATTTTTATTAAAAATTACCTCAACTTTAGTATAAAGTATAAAATATATTGTAAGAGATAATGCAAACAGCTGTAAGTGAATCACGTTTATAATATTACTCATCAACATATTATACATTGCTAGCTGACACGGCAAACGTTGTTTTGCCATATACATTATTTCTAGGAAATATTTTTAAAGTTAAATATTTGCTATTAAAAATTGAGATATAAATTATCCTATCTTTCAAGTTGGATAAAACTGCACACAGTGTGCAAAATTGTATTTAAATCGGTTTAGTAGTTTAGGAGTCCATAGTGGAGAAATACCGTGGCACGTAATTTATATATTATACATTATATTAAAATAAAAGCATTGGTCGTGTTTGAGGCTTCTCAATAAGCTTTCTACGGTCCAAAGGGCTAACATTATTTGAATATACCGAAACTAAGATTTACGAAATTTAAATTAGGGTAGGTATTTACACATGTCTGAGAAGAACTTATGTGTGTAAATGTATTATACACGTTAGATCTACTTAGACAGGCTCTATTATTGCTTGAAATATTCGTAAACAAACATTAATCACGAAGATAGCTATTAAAACATTTAATAAGATAACTGTTTCTTGAATAATGAAACATTGAAATACATAACAAACGGAATACCTGAATATTATAAATAAATTACAGTTTAAAATTTCATTTTACGATGATTTATGTTCTAATATTTATTTTTCTTGTGCATTTATATTATTTTTGACTAAATTTATGATTACCTATCTCGTTTTTTATGGGCATTTTTTTTTTATTTATGTTTTTATTATTAGAGTGGCTAGCATTAAATCGTTTGTAATAATATGTACACGTCTATATTTACCTAACACAGCAAACCTAGTGCAAAATGTTTTTTTTTCATATTATGCAGAAACATACATAGCAGAATTATTTTAATTTCCGCTGAGAGTTTCCATGGGAGATAAAGCTGAGTTAGCGCGAGCAACTTCCGCTAGCACCAACGTACTGTGATTACTGCCTATGAATGCTTATGAAAGGAAATAAAAGAAACAGCATCACAAATAAAAAAAAAAATAAGCAACACACACATTATTAAAGTTAATACGATCGTATAAATTCTCTCCCTTAGATGCAAGGGATGAAACAAATGGCTGGCGAACACGCAATACGAGGCCCATCGATCATTCCCGGTCTCGTGAGCAATATAAAAGGGCGAAAGTTAAGATAACTGGCGACGAGCATTCCTATTGCAGACGGTTAGATAACCAATGAACATAATTTATAGTTTCACAGATTGGTAGCATTGGAGACATAGACAATTGGACAACTTAACGGACTTGCGTTCATCGGGTTAGTAGTCTGGCGTTATAAATGCGTGATTTGTACTTTGCAGTACGATTCACACAAGAACGAAGGCACTTTGAACACAGTAGGCTCTATATCGTCTATCAGTAGGTAGAATTTCAGTATGCGAGTTGGGATTGTAGCTGAGAGTCACTGCTTAATGCTAACTTTATGGATTATGAAAACATTGGTAGGTAGGCCAACGATTCATGATTTTATATTTATGGACATTAAGATAAATAGATAACAATGTATTGAGGACCAGAGTTACAGAATTTACAATGCCATTGATCATTCCCATCATCATGATATTGATATTGATCATGATATCCCAAAATATTAATTTAAAAATTAAATTAATACAACTATTCTACTATTTGATCTACGAGAATTCATAAATGAATGAGTCTTCTACTACCTATAAACAGTAGAAGATAAGAAAAAACATATTGGACATAAACATAATATTTATAACACTGGTATGTATTGTATGAAAAATAACTATGCCATAAAATATCTTGCCGATTTAAAAATAATTTCAATGGTTTTTTTGTCACCTTTATGGCATCCCTAATTTTTTTTCTGCCGTTGTGGCCAGTTTTATTTTATTTACTTGGCTAGACTGAGATGTGTTAAAATCATAAAGACTAATTTTTTTATGACAGATTAAAATATTAAGATTTTTTTGCTTTGTTCTTTTTTATTATAATCTACCGGACAAGTGCCTTTTCAAACTGTTATTGGTAAAATCATCGACAAAAAACGATAGAAGCCATAATGTTTAAAAAGTTAAATGAGTGAATGACGTAAAATTTTAAGCATAACACTGGCCGTTTATCTGAGAAAAATGCTTTGACGTCATAAAATATCTACCAATTAAAAAATATTTTTTTATTCATTTTATGGCATCGCTATTTCTTTTCTGTTACGGCCAGTGATTTGATATTTATTTACTTACAGTGAAAAAGAGGTAACCATCGAGATTTATGCACTACGACGTATATTTCCATAAGGTAATGGAAAAAGATACACCATACAACGTAGAATGTGTTAAAATGCATAAGTATCGTGATGTGCAAGAACGTGCAATGATAACATAATTACTTACCTATATTTATTATCCAATCAAGGAGGCTACGTAATTATAGTTTAGCATACCATTGACATGCTCCCTCAATACACCAATACAACGCAGATTGCTATGCTAATGAACTTATTAATAATAATGGAGGCAGATTCAAAGTCACGGGGTGCGTAAATACGCGTGTTATGTAACGAGAAGCTTACAATTAGGCACTATGTGCGATTAGTCTAATTTCCGCATTGTGGTTCATATCTATTTTAACCCACTTCAAAAAGGAAAAATGTTTGGCACCGACTTCAGATTAGTTAAATATTTGATTTAGTTAGACAAGGTAGCTTTCAAGATTAGACAATTTTTTGCTGTTTACTTTTTTGAAGACGGTTTTTTATTTTGTTAATAAGTTTTTTTGTTACTACTTATCGGATAAAATTATATCCAGTAAAATTTACCAATCACACATTTATTAAATAAATATCAAGTACTCTATTTCGAGCTATATGTATGTATACGAGTAAACGTGTCTCCTCTTAAATATGTTCTATGGCTGTATGGTTGAGTAGGCTCATAATATTTTTGTATTAACTATTTTGTTTTTATAGCTGCCATCCCTTTGGTATTAAGAGGTTAAATATAGGGCACTCCCTTCATATATTCAGGATAAGGGATACCATAATATCACGGCTATATTTCTTTTAAATGACGACATTTCTGATATGCGTTTGTTCAGATAAGATCGGTTATATAAATAGTCTGTTTACACATATGACAAATATCTGCGGCAAGTGGCGCTTCTAAGATGATAAACCAATAAAGTAATAACATTACCGCCGCCAATTCTGACTTTTTATTGTGATATATAGGCAAGTTATGTGGTTATTTGTGGCAAAAGAACCCTTAACAAGATGCTTGATAAACGTAAAGCCCCTAATTTATAGACGTAATATAAAATTTGCAAACGTCATGTAGTATTGCGCACAAGAGTTTTGCTTTTCGCAGTTCTATGTGACGGTTGATAAAGTTATATAACGATTATAAATTTGGGGGAAAAAAATATAGTGACTTAAAGCAGGGAGGTAGTAAGTAATTTATAATGTTCTTAGTTATTCGAATGGAGCAAAAGGCAACTTTGCGCTCAGTGTGCCTAAAGATATTTTTTGTACTTTTAAAATTTTATGGCTACGTTTTTATAATAAAGATAAAACGCTCATAATTTATCACATAATTGTCGGCTCATGTCTGTGGCAGGTAATTATATTTTTTATATTAAAATGATGTTATTACAGCCGTCTGAAGGTTATGTGAAGCTTTTTCGTTATACTTAATTAATTTCTAAAGCTCTATAGTGCGTTTGTTCTAGCTCATTATCGCGTGCTAGTTACCTTAATGTGATGTTAAATGAAACGTTAATATAAGAAATATTTAAATATCCATGTAATAAAACAATCAAACAAATTTAAATTAACATTTGCAATTTGCTTGCGGAACACAACAAAAATGTATAATTATAATGGCATATTTTTAAACATAAATATTTTTGACTTTTTGAATTAAACGCAACAGAATGAACGCAATGAGCGCAACTATGAATCAGTCTGACCTTAAAGTTAGATGTCCCAAAAAAAAACTATACCATTATAGTACAGGCTACAGACATCTTCGTATTTTCCAGTTTTTATATCAATAAAAGCCTCGTGAACTAACTAATGAAAAAGTCGCGTAGCGATTAAGACTCAGTAAATTGCAAATCTTCTCGTGAGTCGCTATACGATCAAAAGGATTTTATCCATAACAAATACTCGGGATAGCCCACAAAGTCCTTTATACAGCTAATCTTTAGTTCATTATGCGGCATTTTCATTACTAAGCTTAAGCTGTCATACCTTTCAATAATAAAGCTTCAATAGGATTTGTCTTTTTAATAGATTGAATTCTAAAAGTTCCGCGCATTATCTGCCTTTGATACTGCTTATGCAAGATGATCTTATGTTGATTGAGGATAGATTGCAGATGTAGGTCGTGCGTGACACACGCTGCTTTAGAGAAAATTTCCACTCAAAAACGATTAAAGCGGATTGGTTTACATATTTATTCGTGTAATAAAATTTACGCGTCAACTCTATAACTGTCAGTTTGACATTTCTTTTTGTTTGACGTTTCTTTTTTTTACTACTTTTTGTCTATTCCTCGTCCCTTTTGAGAAACTTTGTAATAATAAGAAATTAAATTGTGAAGAACAAGAATGCGACTTTTTAAGCCCATCAATACACAAAAAAATAGGACAACTTGGGCTAAATGAATCGGCCTAAACAGAATTTTATGATTGCATGGTGGTCGGGACATTGTTTTCAAATAAAGTTGGATTTTATATCTCCAAAATTTACCGTCCCTTTATTTTACAGGATAACGATGCGAACGATTACGAACGATTATTTCAGCAATATAAATCCGATTAATGACCTTTTGTGCTGATGACTTACTAACATCAGATTAATAGCTGTGTCCATACTTTGTGGGATAATTCTTCAACATTGAGGTTTATTTTTTTTGGTTATCAATCCAGTTCAAAGTTCAAAAAATACTAGTCTAATTTGACATGTTCAGAATTTCCATATAACATTAATACTTGTATTATTTAAAAGTAGAACGCATGTAGGTATGATTAAAGTGAAAGCAGGAAACAATTCATTCCTTGTAGCAATTACTCAAGAGAAGTGTCGGCGCGGAAGTGCGCGCTCAATGTACCTTGCGGCTCGGTACACCGAACTACACTCCCGAGGTATATTCCGAGCACTCCCAGTTCACTAGAACTACGTTCACAACTCATACTCAATGCTAATTTGTTAGCGAACAACTGTAGAGCAGGTTCAGGAAATGGAAATAAGCAAAATACGTATCCAGTAATATGAAGACAACGTACATAGAGAATCATGATAAAGGTAAATGAATTATTTATTTATTTAGTTATGCATTGCCAATGTAGATATTATAATAATATCGGCGTCCAGCCGTGTCTCAAGGTAATGTATTTTTACAAATAAGTATTTTTTCCAATAAAAAAAATCTGTCAAAAGTATACATCAAATTGTTTTTTTAATTATCAATTATATTATTTCATTCTTCAGTATGCTCAATTGAAAGTAGCGCTCCACTGAGCGGATAATCGTCGATCAGTACCGAACTTTTTTTTTGTTTTTTTAATCTCCTCTACACTTGTCGTTGGCAGAATCATCGGTAAACGCCATAATGTTTAAATTATATTATTAAATATCAATTATATTTAATTGTCAATTAAAATTGCAATCTCCGTGCGGTGTCGAGGCAAAGCTCCAAGTTGGAATTTCACTCTACACAAATTTATAACAAAACGAAATCTCGTTGGAAATAAATTTCACCATTCAATAATTGAGAACAATGGCGACGACCCGCCGACGCCTACTGTCGTATTGTTAACCCTTGACCCGTCTTTACAGACGGAAAATCGAATAACCTATATTGTTAGGCTCCAAGACTTCAGTTTGAATGGCTTGATACTGGTGGGTAATCCCTCATCTGTAGCAAAAAAATATATTTTAAGGGTTTGTTTTAAAACTTAAATGTGCAAGCACCAATACCACTATCTACCCTCTCCTACCAAGAAAAAAGTTACGATGAAACATTAAAAGTCGTATAACCAAAGTCGTTAAGGATGATGGAAAAGAGTACTGTTACTAGTATACCATTAAAATATATTTTTTTACCATTAAAATCGGGAAATATATGCATACCTGTAAATTAAAATGAATGAGTATTTAACTTGAACGTGTACTGTTTACAACCTGTTTCGTAAAAGCTTCTAAAGCTTATAAAAAGCCCCTTTGAAGCTTAAAGTACCTGCAACATTCGAAAGTAGTTCGTTTCCTTTTAGAGCAGCCTCTCATTCCGTAAAGCCTACTTTTGCTTAAAGTGCGTTTGATTGTAATAACATAAGCTGCTGAATAGTAAAGTTGTTTTTGTGATGTGTTTTTTAAACATACCGATGGGAAACTTATGCAATGAGCATAAATCTCATGAGACATTTACCCGTTGGGTTGTGATTTAGCGCCGCGAGAGGGGTGCGGTTTCGAAACCGCCCTCGCTCACCAACTCCTCGGTCCCTTGTTTTATTCACAGCGCCTCTAACGTGTCTGTTCAGGTGGCCAAAACTGTAACTAACATTGAAAGTATATGGTATACTAGCTGCGCCCCACGGTGTTACCGTAACCATACATTTAACTGGGATAAAAAGTAGATATGTGCTATTCCAGACTATAATCTATCTCTGTACCAAATTTCTTCCAGATCCGTTCAGACATTCTGGCATGATTGAGTAACAAACATGCATCCATCCAACCAAACTTTCACATTTATGATATTAGTTGGATTATTAACAACATACAAATATAAGGTGTAACAAAAATAGTCTAAAATATTATAAGGGCTTAACAATTAGGCGATAACGTTTATTTTTATGTACAAAATATATGTATATTTGGTGTTTGATTTTTTTTTGTGAGAAAGCGAGACCGTTTCAGCGCGTACTTAGTATGTAGTGTTATTTTTAAAATTATTTGTTATTTTTATTTTTTTGTTATTTTTATTTTTATTTCATTATTTGTTATTTTTTTTTCGGGAATATGACGTTTATAGCCTACCTTAACTACCTTAATAGTTATTTCTTATGCGAGGTTGCAAAGTTGTTATTTGGTGCGATTGCTTGTATTGAATACCGAGCAAGAAAAGAATTCTAAGATTGAAACATCAGCGTAACGAGTGGTTTAAAAAAAATGGAATCCTGAGCGAAGTGAGGGGGCGACGAGACTCAAATAATTTTGCAGCCGTGCGAAACACGCAACTTTTTATCTCACTACGGCGAGGAAAATGCTAAATCAAGAAAAACAGCTCAAATGTTATAACTAATCAGCATTTTATTAATCGCCGAACCTGACCGAATTTCGGTCACGACAATTCATAGCATGAAGCCTACTCTGTAAACTATATTATTTATCTGGTTAATTTCCCACTTATATTACACATTATTGATCAATGGAAGATATTTTTTGCAAATAAAACAAAAATGTCATCTTCGCTTTTTAACGTCGGGAAATTAAAAAAAAAACATAAAATAAACGCGATATAATCCAGTTAATTAGTTGTATTTCAGTGTGTGGCATTCGCGTAAATATAAGAAATAAATTACTCATCACTGTTCAACTTCCCACCGAACCACGTTTCTGAACGTTTCGCTATGTTTTTTAATATAAACAAAAAAAGTTAAGTGCACACACCCGGTGCACCACTACCATAGATTAAATTTAGTTCCTATGCATTAGTTCGTCACGATCGAAATTCAAAACCTTTTCCACACATGGGCATATAGTGGACTATTGCGAGCAGATTTCGATCAATAAATGCCACCTTTCCGAGCCAGTAAGATAAAATTATTCTACACTATTATTATTATTGTACAAATGTCATACTTATACACCCATACAATTTGTGGAAGATATAGTTTTCATCAATATCCTACACCAGTATTCCGCATTCCTGGATCGTTATTTTTCATCAAGTACCTACCTACTCTACTGTTTGAGTAGTTCACTGACTATCGCGCTATTCGCTATCACAGCAAACCCTACACTCTCAACAATGATTCAACAAATATTGTTCGTTTACCAGAGGCGTTTATTCTTTATAGCTTATTTTAAAAATAATCACGAAGAAAACAAAAGTTACTAATTACTAGAGTTGAAATGAATTTTCGAATATAATAAAAGGAGTGAATTTATGTAGACTATAAAAACTGGAATTAGTGCGATACGCGGCCGGCCGCCATTACAGCCGTTTACGGAGCTACCTACCTACGTACTTACATGTATCTTTATCCATAGTCTCCCGACTGACATTCATTTTCTCTATTCTTTTTTTATCTACAGTCGCGCACAGACTTAAGTTCCTTTGTGAGGTTTATTACCTACCTCTAAGTGATACGATGAAGGTAGAATCTTCGGTGGAATGTAGATACCGGGAGAGCTTACGTGTGATTTTAAATACTCATATTTATACAGAGTGATTTTAACACTGTAGGGGGAAACAGCATTTATGGGAGACTAGCTGTTACCCGCGACTTCGTCGACGTGGTATTTAACAAAAAAAGTTTTTCTAAAATAAAAGTAGCCTAAGTTACTCCTTGTTACATCGGCTATCTGCTAGTGAACGTCTCGTCAAAATCAATCCAGCCATTTCAGAGATTAGCCGAAACAAACAAACAGCCAGACAGACATACAAAAATTGAAAAAAATGTTTTGGTATATGTACCGTGTATACATCCAAATGCACTTAGTAAAAACGGGTTATTTTAATATTACAAACAGAAATTCCAATTTTATTTATTTGTATTGTATGTATGTATAGACTATTCTTTAACCGATTAGACGTAAAAGACCCTCATGGTTACTAAGACAGTTTTCCGTATTGTGGAAGTTCAGTACGTCCAGTGCAAATTGATTCATAAGCTTGCTGTAAACATTATAGTCAACAGTTTTTAGAAATGTATGGAGAATTGAAAGTTTTAAATTACGCCCGCTAGAGGCGCTGTTCAATTCTCCACACAAAATGCCTAAATACGGTAGACCATAAACTATACAGTTAGCATATTAATAATCTCGCGCTTGACGTACGGGTACTTGTAGCATAAACTAACTTGCTTATATTTCTGAATTATTTAGCTTAACTTAATTAAATTGTAGTTCTGCCACGACTTATAAACTTAATCAAAAACTTAGACGCAAACAATTTGCTGACGTAAAGCAAGTTATGTGAAATTCGACAGCTACTAGTGACACTCTTGAAACTTCAATACCATACTACGGTCGCGCGAAATAGTTGAGTAATTAATCATGTTAGTTTATGAGCTTATAATATTGTTAAACAGTTATGGATTCCATTAAGTAACTTTGCTACGTTCGCATAGAGATGGCAAGGAGTTATTAATGTAGCAAGTTTACTTATACCTACAGGGTATTCCTGGAATCTTAACATGGAATAAGGTTGAGACTTGGTATGTAAATTAAATATTTCTGTTAAAAAATCGGAATTTCCAACTTTTGGAAAGTTTCGTCTGTCTGTATGCTCATGGGAAGCCTACTCGACGGACTGATCTAACATAGCATGTGTTTATAAAAATAACAATATTTGAGATAATTTATCCCGGAAAACGCTGGCGGTTTACTTCGTGAGAATTGTCAGAAGCCAGAGAATATAACAAGGTAAGTATAATATCTAGTACCTAAAGTTTCTCACTTGTTGAGCTAAATTTTTCGCACCGGTCTGAGTAAGGTAGGTATGAACATCGACCCCATCCCCTACGCCTTCGCCGCGTCCCCCGAACGAGACTAATTTGCAATGCCCGGACCTACAACAGCCCCCACCCGCTGGCTTCATCCAACCAATTTGCCTATCGTAGGTATTTTATGTGAGCTTTTAGTAGACTAACGAATTTGGCATGCCTTATAAATATTTTCCCTAACTTGGTTTTGAAGACTTTTTTGAATACAATCGATAATGTATCTATAATGTTGGCGGTAAGTATAGTCTCGTAAAAATACCTAAGCCTATGCGCCTACATGCTGAAAAATCCTTATTACAATCGTATATTATTATATTATTTATTATTATTCTTATTTAAAATCTCTAAATCAAATAAAACCTTGCTTATCTGTCGAGACTTTAATATTAACTTATTAGATAATAATCCGGTAGTGGACAAATTTTTGTTACTTTTAAAATCTTATAATTTGTACAACATTTTCTTGGAACCTACTAGGATAACTGCCACTAGTTCCACATGTATAGATAATATATTTACCAATTTAAAACCTATCAAAAAATTTATAATAAATAATTTAGAATCAGACCACTGTGGACAACTAGCAGTATTTCCTAGTAAAAGTAACAAACCCCAAAGAAAAAAGTTTAGCTTTGTTCCAATAAATAATAGTCGCCTAGAACTCTTAAAAAGCAATTTAACACAGAAAGTGCCAGGGTTGCCTACTCACGAAGACCCGAATGTACTGTATAACTCACTGTTCCATCTTGTCAGTGATGAATTTGGCAAAGTGTTTGCACCTAAAACAATATCTATTGGTGAGCGTGCTAGGTTTAGTGAATGGGCGACTCCAGGTATCTATAAAAGTAGACAGATGTTATATGATTTATACCATGAAAAATCGTATAATCATAACCCGATGTTTATCGAATATGTTAAAAAATATTCAAAGTTGTTTAAACGAGCCTGTTCCTCCGCTAAATCGATCTATTTACGTAACAAGATTGAAAATTCTGTAAATAAAATAAAAATGACATGGAACATTATCAACAGTGAATCCGGTAGAAATACAGTGCGTGACAGAGACTTTCATCTAATAATAAATAATAAAGATGTAAAAACGGATTTGGAAGTAGCGACTGAGTTTGAGAATTTTTTTACAAATGTACCCATGTTGTCAACCAAAACACTAGAATCGTCTTCCAATTCTGCGGAGCACCTACTCAAACAAAGCGTAACGGAATGTAACACAGCTTTTAAATTCTCAGTTGTCAGTTGTAAAGACATAGTAAGTAGCTTTAAAAGTCTAGATGCAAAAAAAACAGCAGACCTATGGGGGCTTTCAGTAAAGACCGTTTCTGCGTTTATAGATATTATTGTACCCAACTTAGCAGCTATATTTAATAGCTGTGTTGCTAGTGGTGTATTTCCCGATCTCATGAAACATAGTAAAGTGATTCCTTTGTTCAAATCAGGTAGTAATACTGATCCATCAAATTTTCGACCTATTTCAATACTACCTACACTAAGCAAAATATTTGAAAAAATCATATTAAATCAGTTGTTATGTCATTTTAATGACAACAAGATTTTTCATAAAAATCAATTCGGTTTTACAAGGAATCGCTCAACTATAGACGCGGGTGTGGAGTTAATAAAGAACATCTATGGTGCCTGGGAGAACTCCCAGGATGCTTTAGGTGTGTTCTGTGACCTGTCGAAGGCCTTTGACTGCGTCCATCATGAAATACTTATCCGGAAACTGCACCACTACGGTATTAGGAACAAGGCTCTTGACCTCTTGACTTCATATTTAAATAATAGGATTCAAAAGGTCGATGTTAATGGTATAAAATCGCCCGGCTCTCTAGTGTCAATGGGCGTTCCACAGGGTTCGATATTAGGGCCATTCTTATTCCTAATATACATTAATGACTTGCCTTACTATGTAGGGAATAATCACGAGATTGTATTGTTTGCAGATGACACTTCACTGCTTTTTAAACTCAAGAGACAGTTAGTTAATTATGACGATGTGAACAATGCACTCGCTAAAGTTGTTGATTGGTTCACTATAAATAATCTTCTCCTTAATGAGAAGAAAACTAAATGCGTAAAGTTCTCAACACCAAATGTTAGACAAGTTGGAACCAATTTACAATTGAATGGAACTGATTTGGACCTTGTGGAGTCAACAGTGTTTCTCGGTATTACCATAGATACTAAATTGCAATGGGGTCCACATATTAAAAAACTATCTGGTAGGCTGAGTTCGGCAGCTTATGCTGTTAAAAAAATTCGACTATTAACGGATATAGACACAGCTAGAATTGTTTATTTCAGTTATTTCCATAGCGTTATGTCCTATGGCATCTTACTCTGGGGTTGCTCTGCAGATCTTAATACTATCTTCATCTTGCAGAAAAGGGCAATACGAGCAATTTACGGCATGGGTCCTAGAGATTCCCTTAAGGATAAATTCAAAGAAATAAATATTCTAACTGTTGTGTCTCAATTTATTTATGAAAATCTAATGTATGTTAAGAAAAATATTCATAATTTTGAAAAAAGGAGTGATGTTCATGTTATTAACACTCGTAATAAGGACAAACTATCCGTGCATGTCACTCGTCTCCACAGAATAAATAATTCTTTTATGGGGCAATGTATACGCTTCTATAATAAACTTCCCAAAGGAATCCGAGATTTGCCCATTAGTAAGTTTAAAAGAACTGTTAAAAGTAATTTATGTCATAAGGGTTATTACAGAATCTTGGATTATTTGGATGATAAAGCAGCCTGGGACTGATCGCTCTAATATCAATATTTATAATGTTAAAGTGTAGCGTGTGTGCGCCTCGCATGGCAACACACTGGAGCTTACTTTTTATAATTATTTTTTTTGTAAATATAATGGATAAAAAAAAAAGACAAGCCCGCTGAGTTTCTTGCCGGATCTTCTCAGTTGAGGTCGCGTTCCGATCCGGTTGTAGTATTAAGGAAAAAATGTAATGACAATTTGTAAGTGCCCCCGTAGGCCTATACGAAATAAATGATTTGACTTTGACTTTGACTTTGACTTTGACTTATTCGAGTCAAGCACGGCGGCGGCGGAATGTAAGAAAAATTACATTATTCAGAGCAGGATAAGTAAAACAAAAGAAAGTATACAACGGTATACAACTCATAAATATTATATTCGTACCGAGGAAAACAGGAAAGAATAATGAAACATGAAAATATTCATGACCGTAAAATTGGAGGGCATTTAGTGTTTAGTATTTTATTTATATTTTAGCTTTATAATACCATACTTACTTATATCAATAGTGTACCTACACATATTGATTTCTTTTATTTACGCGAATACTACACATTGAAATAAAACAACGTACGAACGTAAAAAAAACATAATATAAACGCGATAAAATCCGTAAAATTAGTTTTATTTCTTTGTGTACCTACACGTTGTAAATTTGGTACTAACATTGTCATCAATCTGGAATATTTATGTATATTTAACATAGTATATTATAATATTATTTACCGTCAATATAATGTAAACCGTGTTCCAAGTAAGAAATCCCTACGACGAGCATGTTAAGCAGTAATCATTATCTCCACCTACAGAAACAGTTCTCAGAAGATTGCCAAAAAAATACCGAAGGTTCTCATCCCCTATTGTAGGGGTAGCGAGCCGCCCACCGCAGCAACAGGCGGGCCTAGATCACTAGGTATATATAATACTATACAGGTATAGTTATTCTTCTTTGTTACAAAATATTATACGAAAATCGTTTCTCTCTTCTTCAGAAAGCTTGTTTGAATTTAGTTCGTGTAATTGAATAGTTATATGAAACTAGCAGCAGTGCTCTCAGTATGTCGATGAAACATTTTCTATAGCACTGAGGGATAATGCAGCTTCCTATTAGATCACTGCTTATATCCAAGCTCCTCCTTCTAATTTTAGTATAGGTTGCAAAAACATGATGTTTCTAGTTTGAATCGCGCTGATTGCGCCATTTAGCGCAAACGTGACAATAAGTTAAATCGTTTATTTCAACTTTAAAGATCTGGCGAAAAACTCAGCGGGCTTGGGTTTTTTTTAAAGCCATTATTTTTACAAAAAAATAAAAACGTATGCTCCAGTGTGTTGCCACGCGAAGCGCACACACGCTACTCTTTGACATTATAAATCTTGATATTTGAGCGATCAGTCCTAGGCTGTTTACACATCGTCATCTATGGCAGGGTGTGCGTGCAGATGCCTTTATAATTAGTTGATAATGCATAGATTCAAATCTATGGTTCGGCGTTCAGTTTTTAAATAGGTTTATTGCTACAGGCTACAAAACATGCTAGTAAAATGACGGTCGATACGTTTTACTGCAGTTGATTTTCAATTTTACGCGGATACCTATTTATCCAAATTGCCAACGTAAAGCTCGTTTATTGCGAAACAGCGCGGAATGTTAAACATTAGGTATTATTACGATTTACATTAATGGTTCGATATCTCCTCAGCTACTGTATCTTTTAAGATAACATTATATATGCAATGTAATTATAATAATGTTTTATGTAAAGCCTAAGCTAGTAATTTAAAGAACAAATATTTAGCTAGCTGCAACGTATACACATGTAATATGACCCTATAGATACAAAGGTTTCTTGTATTACCCAAAAACAGACTTAACCCTTCTTTGCATGATTTTTTATTTTTTTTTGAAATAAATCAGGGTGATGTAATTAATGCTCTAGATTAAAGGAAAAATATTTAAAAAATTCCTAGTGTAAATAAAAATATATATTATGTAAAAAACAATATGATGGAAATTTACATCATCATGCATTTAGCTCAGTACTAAATAAATAAAAAAAATATTGTTTACTCAATCTTCTTTATTCTTTATGATAATTTAAAAAAACAATTATTATTTTTCATGCACCAGATTCCTTTTTTTCCAAATCAAGCTTCTTTTGTCAAATGGAAAACTGGATGAAGACTGCAAATTGGATGATGTTTATGGGTGAGAGGATTCTTGATATTCTGGTTCTACAAGAGGAGGATCAATGTCAGCAATTTCATCCACATCATCATCATCATCATCATCATAGTTCTCCTCCTGCAACACTCTTATAACATCATCAGCATCGCGGTTTTCATCATCGGAATCTTGGTCATCAAGGCCATCTTCTGAGAGCCAACCGCCTTCTAACTTACTAAGATAATCTTCAATATCTCTTTCATTCAAGTTTCCCTAAAAAACAACATAAAATAAACATTTACAAAAAAAATTGCCATACATTACAAGTGAAGTTACTGCACAGTGATGTAAATTTCCATCACATAGTTTTGACAGTGTATTCACAGTGTTTTGATATAAATTGTACATAAAATAACAAAAACATGAAAACAAACCTTTTTTACACTCATGTTCACTTTTCTTGTATTTTATATCTCCGTTTATTTCCTTTAAACAATTTAAAATATCACTTGTTTCTTCCAGTCACAACAAACAGCGGAATGACAAGTTCTAAGCCTGGTAATTGACAGTGTCGTTTACTATTTTTTGACAACTGCGTTTTGTTGTAACGCTATAGTCGCTTAAAAAGTTGCCAGCAACAACAAATTTACAGTACAAGGGTTTTGAGTACCTTTTTTTGTTGACTAAATATTATGATTAAAATTTCCATCATCATGCAAAGAAGGGTTAATTCAATGCTACTAGTAACACCGTACAATTAATTAATCATAGGATATCTTTATACTCATAAATATACCGTAAGTAGATAGAACTGAAAATAAAAAAAATGCGTTTGGATTTTTTTTGTCTATTTAATTATGATGGACTATAGTTGTCACCGTGGACGGAGGGTTGGCGGGCGCGTCACTCGCTCTGCGACCGCCCCGCGCCGCGCACGCTCGCTCAATCGCTACGCCACGCCACCCGCGATCGACGCGATATCCGCCATACGCGCCGGAACGCTGTGCTGTGCGATACACCTAGCATGTGTTAAGTGGACTGACAATTGCGAATATGAAGGGCAGACATCAATTTCGACGCAGGTTCAGCTTGCAACCATCGTTTATGAAAGAGGATCACGAGGAAGAGAAGAGACCACACAGGTGATCATTCATATATTAACTTAATAATGTACCATATTATTAAATAGAAAGGAATTTTATCTTACACTTTATTATTATTTTATATAATTATCTCTTGTGATAATTATATAATTTATATTTGTATCTTAAACGATTCGTAGCAAATTATAAAGGAAAGGCAACGCGTAGCAATCTTCGTAGCATCTCGTAGACGTTTGTTTAAGTTTGGGATTTGACTACATTGTCGCGTAGATTGGCGTGAATATATAAATTGCTTTTTAGTGCTTGATATGTGGAGAAATATATAATCGCATATACGACGGATTTAAGGGTACATATACGTATTATTTATCTTAGCCCGGAAGCATCTATTATCAGCATATCAATGATTAGTATACATACCTACTTGTGTATATATAAGATATAACAATAATAGTGTAAAATATTTTAACAGGTGAATCAGTGCGTTATATGCGTTACGATGATTTATAAAAGTTTGTTTTTTTAAAAAAAAAACAAGGCGCGGCAGTCGCTTTTGTCGGTGCGCTCAATACGGAGTGTCTTTTTTGAATTTCTAATTATTTCTTTGAGATTGTTATCTTTATAACCTACTCATGAACGGTTAAAATAATTTACACTATTATTGTTACACCTTATATTTTAAAATATCGATTGTATCTCAACATCGCATAACATCACCGAAGTTTTTTTAGTTCAACTAAGTGTAGATCAGAAGATACAAAACGATATTTCAATTTTCTTAAGGTATACCTAGATACTTTGACACCTGAATTTATTTCCATTACTATTACGAATTAATAAATAACTATTAAAATTTTGTGATCGCATGACAAAGTATGTTACCTATCTACGCGTACACGACGAACCCCACTTCGAACGGAACTCGTTATCTTAGAAAAGGGAAGGCAATTTTCTGCAATTTACCTTCGTCTTGACTACGACTACGGTATAAAGACCTTGTAGAAAAAGATCGTGATTTTTTCAAGTGCAAAGACAATTTTCAGAGGGTTGGAGTTGAGTAATTTAGTTCTATCGGATACTCAACTTGTATTAACGAACGAAAGATAGCTGTTATCAGCGCGACTGATGAATCACTTTGATACATTTTATCTCGACGCTTCTATGTTTACCTTCACAAAGGCTGCATCATTTTGAATAAGGTATAAATTTGCGTAACATGACAAACCATTCCACAATATTATGTGACAGCAAAGTTTTTAAGTACCTATAGAAAGTCCAAACATCCTAAAAATATTTTAATAATCTCATACCTCTCTTTGATCTCAAATTACATCGATTAAAAAGGACATTTTCCTCATAAAAGTTATTTATTTGACACGTAAAACTCGTGTGTAAATAAATCTGTAGGAATAATAAGGTCTTTTTAGTTTTTATTTTCCAATAAACGTTCCTCTGGCCAAGGTCGGGATTTTAATTATTTGAATGTTTTTCGTATTGAACTTGCGGCAAAAGTAGAAAATTTGATTTAAAAATTATGATGTTTAATTAACAAGATAATTTACTTATCGATAATCTTTTATACATATGTAACAAGGTTGCGTTAGTTACACCGTTTATACCTCAGGATAGGATGGGTCGTTTGTTATAACCTTAGATTTTTTATGATTTGTCTCTGCTCTGAATAGAAGAATAACTTAGTCTGCAATCTGTGAACATGTACAAGATCGCACCCGCCATTATATCAGATTTGATAAGCCACAGATCCTCGCAAAAGAACACCGATTCCGACCAAGGATGATACGCGAGGCCATTGAAATTAAAAAACATCCTAATTTCAATAGGGAAGATGGCTGGGTGCTACCACCGACTTGGGATCCAGTAATTAATATTATTAAATCCAAGACCAAGCGTACATTGCAAGACCTCAAGACACTGTGAACACATTCTGCGTAGATCGGACCACAAACAACACATAAATATGAGGCTACCCCGTCTGAAACTATGACACCAGGACGTCAACCACCTCAGTCCTCCCGTGACCATGGTTGCTGTAAAGCAGCCGAAACGTCGGGAACGTAAAATTAAAATATAAACGCGATAAAATCCTAAAAAATAGTTTTATTTCAATGTGTAGTGTTCTCGTAAATTTGAAATTTAAGAAATCAATAGAAGAATAACTATTAAAACGTGGAAAAATAATTAATTTATACCTATGTTTGATTCTGAGGTGGTATGAAGTTCAGCGGGACAGCCAGTTGTTAATACATATGAATACGTAAGTTCATATACATTTGCTATTTTTATAGGAATATCAGAGACGAGTTCTGGAAATTGTAATGGAAATATAAGAACCGTAATTTATTTTAGTTTAGTTCGAAATTTGCTCATACCACAAGACAGCTCGTATAGGATTGGGGATCTCAGTCGTACAATTATTGTACTACGCGATTACAAAATCATATAGGTACATAGAACGTAGCACGTCAATATTTAAAACTCGGCGCGTTTGATCACTGATATAAATCCCATGACCTGACTAAAACCTTTCACAATACAACACGGTAAATGCGTCAGCGATTTTATACATAAACTATCCATTTACGTGTGAATAATGGCAGGCCGGCGACGTCGCGCCTACTTTTAAGCGGTCTAGTCGCGCGAAATTAAAACGTTTTATGCCACTCGCTCATACAATACCTTTGGCGTGGGTTTACTTTCCTAAAACGGACACGTCATTAGCCGCGGTCTGACTAACTGGGCACCCACGCAAGGTCTTTTATCAGAGAGGACGTGTCTTGATTTTTCTTTTGCCCCGACTGTTTATTATGTCAACTGTTTTTACCTGATTACTCGGCTTACATCCTGCCGTCTGCGCGGTCAGTTTCATTACGGCTTAATTGCCCTTCTTAAACTGACCGCGCAGACTTGAAAACAGACAGGTAAAGAGATGCCTTAATAGGTATTACCGTACGTGTACATGCAGTGGCGTAGCATGGGGGGGGGGGGCGGAGGGGACGGTCCGCAACGGGTGACACTTTGCTAGGGGCGGCGGCATTTCACAGATGGCGGTTAGAGAAAAAAATTATAATAACATAACTAAATAAAATATATTTACGTCATTTTTTTTTTGTCGTTACGATTACCCACATTTTTTATAATGAATAGCAAAAATAAGAGGGTGGCAAATTTGAAATCCGCACCGGGTGCTAATGACTTATGCTACGCCACTGTGTACATGCCATAGCTTTTGGCGCGATAAGTAAAATATAGTATGGTGCTATTACTAAGAAAATAGTCGTGTATTAAACTTGGTGGTTTCCAGTTGTTCTACGGCGTAGCTTACGGTTCACTGGGTGTGCCAGGAGCAATAAACGCTGCCACTGAAAAGTAATATGGCCATAAATTGTCGTTATCATGTAAATGGTATACATAGCTATTATACTGTACAGGCAATTTGAATGCTGTTGTTTCAGTTTGTTGACTTATAATAATCTGATAATTTTAATTGTACACATATGAGAAAACGTGACCTCGGAGCCATTTTTTAACGAAAAAAAAGGAGCAGGTTATCAATTCGACACGTATGTTATATACGTATATATTTGTGTATATCATTATTTATTTTTATATGTTTGTTTCTTAAGTTTGTTTATTTATTCATATAAACTATAGGTTCTATCGATTTTGTCATTCCTACTCATCGTGCACTTGACAAACTGCGAAGCCTTTGTGAATGTTCGTCAGAGGGAGGAGTCGTTATCAGAGCGCTATCTTGCGTGGTCGATAACGCTGATAAATACTTAATCACGGATAAAACTAAACGTCGACCATGTATTATGACAGTGTACCTTTGATGCACAAATATATGATTGACCTTATTGTACCTATACTTAATGCTAACATTCTGAGGACCCGTCACACACCGAGGCGTAGATTAAAAGACAAATAAAAAAAAACAAATGCTATTTATCAGGCGTATTTGTAGCTATATTCAGTATGAAAAATATGCAACGGCAACGGACAAATAAAACTAAAATACTACCGAATTGTTCACGCTAATCTTTATTCAAAAACGAACAACAAAAGTCAAGTTTGTCTGTGCATAGTCTCTAAGGCCGTATTGCAACTAACAGCAACTAACAACATTGCTCCCTGGGAAATCGTGCAAGCTAACACAGCAGTGTTTTGATGCTCAAGAGAATGCGAGATACTTAGTATAGAAACTATTGTTCAACTTTCTATTGTGTTGATTTAAACGAAAATTTCAACAGAGATAAATGACTAGCAAGTACCATTTACCTACCTCTCAACTAACTGAAATTTATAAACCTTATGATGCTGTTATTTGGGTTTGATTTATAAAAAACCTGTCACACAATATTTTATCTATACCTACAACTTATATTATCTATACATATAAATAAAATTGGAGTGTCTGTTTGTAATATTAAAATAACCGCTTTTTACTAAGTGCATTTGGACGTATACACGTTACCTATACCGAAACAAATTTTTTTTCAATTTTTGTGTGTCTGTCTGTCTGTCTGTCTGTCCGTCTGTCTGTCTGTCTGTCTGTCTGTCTGTTTGTTCCGGGTAATCTCTGAAATGGCTGGACCGATTTTGACGGGAATTTCACTGGCAGATAGCTGATGTAACAAGGAGTAACTTAAGCTACTTTTATTTTAGAAAAAAAAATAGGATCTCACAAAAAAAAATTAAAACCAATGTTGCAGCGCAGCGCCTGATTAAGTTTGATAGCAACAACCTGCAATGCGTCCCGCGGGCTCAGAATGGGCGAGCAGGCTGTTGTCAACGGTTGTCTTTGTTAAATACCACGCGGACGAAGTCGCGGGCAACAGCTAGTTTGATAATAGATTTCTAAATATATAGTTTATACGAGATTTGATACGTTTCATTTTTATTTATTACTTTCAATTTTTCAATGTATGTAACAGAAATATCGTATACATATTTACTTAAGCGTTTCACAATATGTAAAGGAAATGAAAAATCATGTATACAAAGTAGGAAATATGTATAAACGATAAATCTGTCTGGGATGGAGGATGTAGGTATCGGCGTACATGGAGCTGTAACTACAGCCTACTGACAAAGTGACATTTTAAGCACATCTCTCATATATAAAATTCTCGTGTCACAATGTTAGTTACCATACTCCTCCGAAACAGCTTGACCGATTTTTATGAAATTTCATATGCATATTCAGTAGATCTGAGAATCGGCTACATTTTATTTTTCATACCCAAATTGTATATGCATATTCAGTAGGTTTGAGAATCGGCTATCGGCTATTTTTATTTTTCATAAGGGTTGTCCTTATTTTATTTTTTTGTAATTTTTTTATAATATGGAATTAAAAAAACAACCCTAAATTTTCACCCTTCTATCACCAACCCCTATTTTTTAATAGTAATTTTAGTCATCAGAACGCGCGAGCGGGCTATTGCTAACGGTTGTGACTTTGTTAAATACCACGCGGACGAAGTCGCGGGTAACAGCTAGTATGTATATTATACGAGGATTGTTCCTGACAATTGATAAACATGGCGTTCGTTTTATTCAACTTTAACTCTGAAGCGCGGAGATTGTCTTGAAAGTAGGCTAAAGCAAACGTAGTACCTACATGGAATTTAACATGAATAGCACAGCGTCTGCCAAAACTGTAATTCGGCAGAGTGCCCTGAAACCGGGTAGTAAGATAGCTACAATAATTTTCGGTCTTTTTTAAATGTTGGTTGGTCTATATTATATATGGAAGTTTATAATTACTGACCCCAGTACGTCTTTGTTTCGCGTCAACCTCAAATAGTCTGTAACATAGTCATAAGTTCGCAACAAGACCGGACGTTATTCTACCAGAACATAACTTGTTTACTTAATTCAAATAGTTCTCGCAGTAGAAACCGAATTGCAGGTGTAGAGAATAAGTGATAAAGTATATATTACCTCACACCATTTTCCCATTTAGGACCTTATGAGCAAATGGATAAGTAATATTTTTCAATCTAAGTATACGAACAGAAACAATGATTTAATTCAATTGTTTTAAGATTTAGAATTTGATAATTCATACCATTGAAATCTCTTTGATATAGATCAGTGATTCCCAAAGTGGTCTATATCGACCCCTAGGGGTCTATGACAACCTGCAAGGGGTCTACGTCAGCGAAAAAAAATTTGGGGGTCCATGAAATGAAAATGGGGGTCCACGATAGTGGATCTCAACACATACACTGATAGTACCTATTTACTTACATCATAATATCTTATAATATCAAAACATATACATTATTTATAAAAGTACCTATGAAGTAAAAAAAATATTATATATGTTTATAAAATCGTGTAAGTTGTAGGATGTTGGTATTCGCTTTGTGGTCGCAATACATTTTGAACTTGTAAAAACCTGAGAGTCGCAGTCTCAGAGCCTCGCTACCTTGCACTGACTTGTTCAATTCATCACTCTATAAAGGACGGAAATCAATATCAGGTAAGTAGGGGGTCTACCCAACACGGAAAAACATGGCATGGGGTCTACGACACAAAAAAGTTTGGGGAATTCTGATATAGATAAATCAATCACTAAAGTTGTTTGTCAATGTTGAGCCGTTTGTAGAGTTTGGGTGTGTTTGATTGCTCATTGGAATGAAATTGTTATTGCGTACCTTTGCACCTTTTGTTCCTCGCTCAATCGTTTTGCCTTTCAAACTGTACTCGTACCAGAATTCCTTTCATATCGCAGCTCTGTGATAATTATTGTAACATTTTCCTGTTTTTGTTTTAAAATAAAGTACTAACGTTTTAATCGCTCTGTAGATGTGTAGATACAAGTTTGGAAATTTTGTTGCGGGAGGTTGTTGACCACATACAATTTTAAACCAACTCTTGTATAAAGTTTGCAAACTGGCAAAAGTTCAAAACTGAGCACGGTTTATTTTGCGTTATGTCGGGATTTTCTACTTGCCTTGCCAACATGCTTAGCACTTCGGTACATTTAATAAGAGGCTAGTGATAAAATCAGTATTATCTACTATTCTCTTACTAACAAACGACATTATACAAATTGTTTGAATGGATATACTGTAAAACAAAATAATGTAAATAAGAATAACACTGAAAGCATGCTTTCTCGACGTTACCATTACATAAGAGTTCCTGCTTGACACACAGATTTTTTTCTTACTATAAATGGCGTCACCCAGCCGGCGGTAGGTATTTTGCCAGTGTCAAGTAATTAAGAGCAATTACAAGTTAAATTAATACATGAAAAAATGGATGTCATTGATGTATGAGAGACAAGTTCTACTAAACAGTGGGTTAATGTCGAAAAACAGCGTTTTGGCGAAGCACTGTGAGGTGTGGAGGGAGCGAGGCCAAGTTACCTCGCGGAGCTGCACGGCTGGTCAGTACGCGATCTGTCTTTTGCTCACTAGCCCGACGCAAGTACTCCTTAGTACATAAAAAGGGCTAAATATTTTATGAACAATAATTTTACTAAAGAGAAACGCGATGAATATAAGAAAATGACGAGAAAACTTAATGAAACAAAATAAGAATTTTGATTAAAAACATCAATGTGACGCTAGACAAAAGACGTGTAATATCCTAGACGGGAAATGAGTTTTTCTCTTTGAAAGTTACAGAAATTTCAAAATCCCTAGACATTGTTTGAAAATGTCATACGTATTTAACACTAACATAATAAATTATTGCAAAGTAGTATATTGCATTAAAGCACTCCTGATGTGCATATGTTTTTATAAACACCTTATTGTGTTATCGATATATAAACCTTTAGGCTTGTTTTGTTTCCACACTCGAGAAGAGAAAGTTTTCAAATCTATTTACCTCGTATTTCTATATGAGCTAGAACCCGTCCATCCAGAATTTACTACAGTAGGCATAGTGATTTGAGAAATACATAGAAATTGTTTGTTGTTCATTTCGCAAAAGGGCAAAGGTAATCTTGTAAAAGTTTGTGGAGCTATTGGCCTTATAGCATACACTTTAGCGTATAACGTTGAGCGAACACGCCAGTTATTTGCGGGGGGCATTAGTTCATTGTTAGTCAAAGCTACACTTTGCAACTCCACAAAGTCTAAAATTAAGCCATTAATTAAAGCTTGTATATAATGGTATTAAAACTCAGTTCTGAAGCTATTGTTCTGAGCTTTTACTTCGGCTTCGGTTCTGGGCTTTTATAAATCAGTAAAATACCCGAACAACAAGAAAATCCATTGTGAGGATCGTTTATTTTAATTGAGATAAATGGATTCGAATAAATGGTTGGGCTCTAGGTGAGCAGCGAACCCAGTTAAGTATATTAGCCAACTATTAGATAGTAGACAGTTTAGTTTTATACATACAATGGATAACTATTTTAAATTACATTTACGTAATATTCAACACTAGCTGCGCCCGGCGGTGTTACCCGCGATAAAATGTATGAAAATTTAAAAACATCTATACCACGGGAACCATACATTTTACCGGGATAAAAAGTAACCTATGTGCTATTCCAGACTATAATCTATCTCCGTGCCAAATTTCATCCAGATCCGTTCAGCCGTTCTGGCGTGAAAGAGTAACAAACATCCATCCATCCATCTATCCATCCATCCAAACTTTCACATTTATAATATTAGTATAGATATAGATAATGTGGCTTTGGAACCCCTCTGTGAAATAAATTTATAACAATAAAGCACTCTTCACGACAGCACTATCACATCATACAATACATCAATATAATTAATATGGCACCGCCCGCTGATAAATAAAGCGTGTCTCTCGTAAAGTGCCAATAACCACGTCTGCATCGCCCCTGCCACATAACATATAAAGAACAGAAGTCTCAGATCCATATCGTTTAACAGTTACGTATACAATCGAAGTATTTCTTGAAATAATAAAACCTTAATTCTTACTGGTCATACCAGTTACCCATGATTTGTTTACTTCTGGTTTACGGCACCTACAATATACACTGGCCTTAAACAATATTTTTTATATCTTTCGGGAGTAAGTTTTGCTCTGCTATTTATTGCAGTTTATATGCGCAATTCAACACCATCTCACAAATTAAACTCTTGAAGAATGCTTTATGATGCCGTTTTAAATGGAAGGCAATTCTATGAATCTGGGGTTTTATCTCTAAGTATGATAAAAAAAATCTCGATGGCTGCAATGCATCAAATATAAATCAAATTCAAAAACTGAAATATGAGACAATATTCGCCAAATCTATATCTTACTTTGTGTTGTGTAAGTTTGTTTACTCTCAGTCGAAGTTATATCATATTTCTCTTTGATACCGAATGAACATTCGCGTTTCTATTTTTAGGTGTATCTCATGAAGCTCCAACAAATTGTTATTACTTTCTCAGCTGGCACTGAGTAAACATTGAACCTTGTTTACAAACATTATACAGATATTGAAGAGTTTTCTATAACGAGCCGGAAATGAAAATGATACAACAAAATAATCTCACTCTATATACCTATCTATATTGTTATTAAACTGTAACCGGGCTGTTTTTTTTACATTGAAGATAGTTAAAAACATTGTAATTGTATCTTCTATCTGTAATCTGTAATACTGGTGGTAGGCTTCGGCCGTGGTTAGTCACCACCCACTGAACAAAGCCATGTCGCCAAGCGGCCTAGCCGTGTTCCGGCATGATCTTCGGTGTTGCCATTCATGGATGGCGGGTCAGATCAGCTGCGCTGCATGTGCCTAGTGAATGTAGCGTCTCGATCTACTGCCGCCTTCCTACCTAGGCAAGTATGCTCCATCGTAGATCTCATCATCACTTACCATCAGGTGAGATCGAGATCATATACTTGCCTATAATGTAATAAAAAAAAAATCCAAAACAAGTTTTCTTAGAATTTGTGACTGTCTGTTTGTTTAAACATTAATGAAAACTACTGGCCTGATTTCAACGGAGCTTTCACTGTTGGATAGTTTATAGTTCTTCATGTATAAAAGGGTATTATTCTCACGTGACCATTGCTGCAGCAGATCAAAATCAATGGTTGCATGGGCGGAGAGCTACAGAAAGAGAGAAAGAAAAAATATTTCTTGTGAGCTGTTTTCTTATGGTAATTAATAATCCTATTTATTCAAAGTGGCAGATGGAATTCTGAAATAACATTCCGTTTCACGATTCCCGATTATTTCATAAATTCAATTTTCGGATTGTGTTATCAAATGATAATAAACAGCTGTTTACAATTCGAAATTTCAATAACGATGTTTATTATATCCGAGAATTTCATATTATGAAGAAAAACGACGTCGATCTGATTAGCGCAGTTGGTAGTGACTCAGCTTTCTGCGCCAAACGTCCCAGGTTCAAATCCTGGTAGAAACAAGCTTGGTGTGATGAGCATAAATGTTTTCATCCGAGTCATGGATGTTTAATGCTTATATAAGTATTGTTTACTGTGTTCGCCTTAAGTCCATTGTACGGTACCCATAATACAAGCTCTGCTTAGTGTGGGACCGTATATTTGGTATGTCTGTCTGTTGTCCGTTGGTGACAATGAAAACAACCATTGAAGCTGCTATTTTTAATAAGATTTTTTAATATGCATTAGCTTTTATAACTCAGCTAAACCTACTAGAAGTAGCTCACGTCAATAGTTTAATAGCCTGAGTGTGGATCGAAAGCGGAACCTTTCGGTTACGAGTGTGGCCTATCTAACCACTAGCCTGGTTACGCTAAAAGGTTGTTTGATTAGTGACCGTTGCTACGAGACTGCGCTCGTTTGATAACATAATAGACATTTAGGCCTCAGCCTCGAATTTAGCGGGCAGCGGGGCGGCGGCGGCGGCGCGGCGGCGCGGGAGCGGAGCTCGTTGGCCGCCCCGCACCGCTGCCACGCCGCTATTTTCGAGAACCGGTCCATTTGATTTTACGCATAAGATCCTGCCGCTCCCGCGCCGCTGCCGCCGCCACCCCGCTGCCCGCTAAATTCGAGGCTGAGGCCTTATGTGTGTGGAAACATTCCTGGTATTAGTGACGTCAGATCCATTATAGATGGTTTCAGTCCAGGTCCACGTTAATAAGCCATTTGCTTTCATGATCTTGGGGCATTAGGTTTCACAGAAAACATTATGTACCTGTATGTGTAAGTAAGGCTTTGTAACTAAATCTAATAACATCAATTTAACTCATGATTCTGGACCCCCAGGTATGGAATTTTCCATCGATCTTATGAATTTTATTATATGTATTTTTAAATTGACTTTAGCATGACGTCATAGTAGACGTATATCTCAAACGTGAATTTAAATAAATACTATATAATTACTAATTAAAGCGTAAAACTGCAATGTAAATTAAAACTCGATACGCTAGAGCGCGTTCGTCAATCGCACGCGTCGGGTTTCGCGCTGAGCGCTCTGTTGTGATCGCGTTGTATACGCTCCATTGCGCGCTCATAAATAACATTTGGAACCCATCACTTTCGAGCTAAATTTTTTCAAACATTTTATTAAAGCCTTTACCCAAAGTTTTCCTTACCGTGTCCCTTTACCATAGGAAACATGTTATACTAAAAGTTCATGCCTACAATGTTAATGTTTCCAAGTTAATGAAGAGAAGCCAGGATTAAATTAGAATGTATACCTTGAACTGGGAAATCGAAGGTATTCATATTAAGGATTATTTCCTGATATGAAGGAGAGGATTTCTGTAGGTACACACAGTTGTTGCTATTTCATAATTGCATTGAAAAATCACATTACAGCAGTTCAAGGTACGCACGACATTGTTTGATCCGCAATGTGAGAATACAATGGCACAATCAGCGCCACTGTAACGACACTGTGGAACAATAACGAGCCGCCAATAGGACCGTTTCCCAGAATGCGACGTTAGCTAGCAACAATGACGCAATTTTGCCACTTTGACACATACAAACGGTCATGTATTTTCTGTTTTTTAAAATCGGATCGAAAGCAAACTCCAACTATAATCTTTTTGTTTTGATGTTGCTATGGAAACGGTTAAACTAACTGTTTAATTACCGAATCGGCTTTTTGGCGGGAATTTGAACCGTGTAGTTGTCAATTTTGTTTTGTTTCGTTTCCAATAAAATGTGTTTGTTTGATAAATAATGTGTAATATTAGTGGGATATTAACCATTGTGCGTTCAAAAACGTTAAATAATTAAAAAGAAATACCGACTGGACGTCGATAAAGATTTTATCTAGTATCACTTTGTCGTTATCTAGTACCTATTTCCAGTATATATTTATGTGTAAAATGATATTGAGGTAAAGTAAACATTTGTTATAGCCAAGGTAGCAGTGATATCCAAGTTTGTAGAACGCTTGCCTCGGTAACGAGAATCGCAGGTTAAGCCCCCGGCTCGCACCTCTAGGATTTCTGATTTCATGTGCGAATCTCATTTTCAACCATGATTATCACTTGCTAAACGGTGAAGGAAAACATCACGAGGAAACCTGTATGTCTGAGAGAATCCTTCGAAAGACGTGTGAAGTCCGCCAACCCGCACTGGGCCAGCGTGGTGGACTAAGGCCTAATCCCCTTCAAATTGAGGGGAGGCCCGTGCCCAGCAGTGGGACATTAAAAAGGGCTGGTATTATTATTATTATTATATAAATACACAAATTAAGTTAATAGTGGAGATTTAAATTTTGGCGTAGGGGTTTTCTCTTTGTCTACAGTACAGTAGCAGATTCAGTATACAAAGGCAAACTGGTATGGTAAAATATGCTCAGTTAAAGACAACTTTACAGCATCCAAGTTTGAAAGTTGGTTGGTTGGTTTGAAAGTCCCATGCTCAGCAGTGGAACTAGAAAAAGGGCTGGTATTATTGTGCAATTATGATTTCGATTCTAAGTTAGTCGATCAGAAACACAGCTTCGATTTCAATCTGCGAGCACGTACACCATAATAGTTATAAACCACAGAAGCTATAACAAGGCACTATCACTAATAACACTGGCAGATGTTTGCCCCAGCTGTTTGTCAATTAGCCGCGCGAACCGCCCCCGAGTTCCGTTGATAAGGACCCCAGTGCCCTCGTTGTTTATCTACTGCCTACATGAATAGTTGGCTAGATCGCCTATGCTGGCAATGAATTTGAAAAAGTCTATAATACTTCGCAACTACAAACAGGACCAGATTAAGCCTCATAGAGGGTCCGAGGTAACGAAAATCTTGGCGCCCCTCTCCCTTTAGGTTGAACTGCTTCTAAACCGTTTCCTTTATTTTTTTCAATTTACAAGCAAATTCTGAATTTTAATCATTTTAACTGGAATCTGAATACATGGAACATTATATAGATATTAGAAAGAACGTAAAAACAACATAATATAAACGCGATAAAATCCGTAAAACTAGTTATATTTCCACGTTTAGTATTCACGTAAATATAAGAAATCAATATGATTAGAAAGGTTACAACATAAATTGTAGGTCCTCTTAAAAAAATCTTCCGTAAACGTTTTTTAAAACGAAAAACAAAGCATGAAATTAAAACCACTAGAGATGTTTTACTCCCGGGCTGCGGGGCCTCTATGGGCGCCGGGCCCATATGGATTGCCTACATGGATCATCCGGGGCTGGCTACAAACTTATTTGCATGATTATCGTTCACTTACGACACGCAGCCCACACGTCGCGTCGCTGTTAAATTTATAGCGCAATTTATTTTACCAGACAAATTAGGTAGATCCAAATTTAGGAGGCCATTCTATTTTACAGGTTATTGCGTTCATTTGTGTTTTACACGATAAACGAACCATCCACCCGCATAGTATGGTTGGTCGGTAAATTGCCTCACCGCTAAATCTTATATATACATATACATCAAACTACTTATTGAATTTATTTGTCAATTTTTTACAAGGGATTCTACGTCTATCATAATATATTAAGGTGAATGCTCAGGGTCGGTTGCCGCACATTTTCGATAGATGGTCCTGTTTTTCTGCAACTAGTTACACGAACATCGAGCATCTATGAGACTTGATGTTGCAAATTGCGAGCACTACTACGACATTGCATTGAAATATCCAAAAAAACATTAACCTGAAATCATTTATAATGGATGAGATACCATGGCTTCTAAAATCCTTGTATAAATAGGCACTCACACATAGACAAATACACGTCTTTTTTGTGCCGCTAGAGCGCAGCACTTGTTAAAAGTCTCGCATACTAAAAGTTGTCTTTTTATGCCACCAGGTAGAGCGATCATAAAAAAACTTATTTATCGGTTGTAAAATAATAGAAATACTTTTGCGAGCTTTGCAATATTAAAAGTTTCAGAAATAAAAGATAGAAAAGAAAAATGTATACTTTCATGTTCGTAAATATAATGTTTATTGTATAGATCTTATAAATATAGCAAGGTTTGCATGATAACTGTAAAAGTATTACGCTTTACAATATACCAGATCAACAACAAGAACAATATTTATTATAATTTACAAGGGAATAAGAAATTTGGCAATGTAGTTCTATACCTAATAAGGGATACAGCTACATTTCCAAATTTCTTTGAAACAATGTTGTTTGTTGTTGGTATTCTAAAATTAGGTAAATATAACATTGTTTCAAATACTAATATTATGATATAGAATCGACTCTATACAATTTACAGTCATCTTGATTCTTGCAACCTCCTGTGCTTCATTCCTCCGCTAAAAAGAAAAAAATAATTGTTTAGTCCAATAATAATTATTACTGTATCCATACTTATTATAAGGTAAATGCTGCTGTGACATGTATAGATTCAATCATTCAATCATCGTTCCAGAGACGGGCCAACATACACCGTCACACTGCAATGCACCCACATTTCACCGATGGTATTTTGGTACCAATGTAATAGAGGGTGAGCCCATCGCCATTATATCGGGCACACGCCTCCTCAATATGAGGGGCATATAGGCCGTAGGCCCAGTGCAGTTTAGTGAACTTCACACGACTTTTGACAGACATGCAGGTTTCCTCACAAAGTTTGCCTTCATCGTACAGCAAGTGATACTTTTTATGGAAAATAAGATTCGCACATGAAAATCCGGAAATCTCAGTGATGGGAGCCAGGGTTTGAACCTGAACACCTCGTTCCAAGGCGAGCGTTCTGCCAACGAGGCTGTCACTGCTGTACAACTTTGGAATCTATACTAATATAATAGATTCCACTAGATGCGCTGATGTTCTTCACTCTCATAATACGATGGGATGGCAATCCGGTACAATCAGAGAGATCGGGCTGTGTTGTCCGAAGCACAAGCAAGTGATAATCATGAAATTGAACTTGTGTTGTGTAGCCACTTTACAATACGAGTTATGCTCTAAGGTATTTGTTACCAAGTTGTCCCGACTTTCACCAGTGTCACATTCCATCAGTATCTCCATTACAATTCAAATAGCAAACAAAACACAAATTAAAACAAAACTAATCGCAAATCTCACACAATTATTATTTGAATTTTGAAGTAAGTTTTTACATACATAATCACAAACAACATGAAATCGGTCGCAGCAGAGTAGTGAGTCCATTTTTTTTTATAATTCTGGAATTTGGCATCAGCATACCATAGACATGCTGCCAATTTGGTCAAGATATAATAAATTAACTTCGTAGACACCCAGAACAAAATAAGTAACACTATTCTATACATTCTAAGAACTTGGTAAGTGCTTACCGACTTTTATATTTATTAAATATCTATACCTCAGATTAACAGAATCCAAAGAGAATAATTTTAAAAAATATAACAGTAGGTAAGCACATACATAATATCTAAGTACAGAATGTATGTGCATCAAAACCAGTTATTTTCGGCCTAGGCACCTATTTATTATGTAGACGAGTACTCGTATCCGAGGTATAAGGTTTTGCGTTCAGAAACGAAAAAAAAAGTAATATCAATATATCTAAAACTAAGTAGGTTTCTAGTTGGTACCAATTTATAGCTACTCTATAATAAATCGGTAAGTAAAAAGAAGAGAAATAGGTGCACATAGGTATGTTTTCTTAGATTTATTCAATTACGAGCTATGTCGCACTTGATTTGTTCAAACGTTCAAGGGGTATCCCATTCATTAGGCTTCCCTATAATTTCGAAAAACCCGTTCATACTAGGTGCCGGGGCTTGCTTTCTTGTATCGCCAATCGTGTTAGGTTAGTTGGTTGGATATATATGTATGTATATATATATATACATACATGCCTTGCTGGTTGGTACCTTCCTATAGCTAGTCAGTAAGTAAGAAGAAGAGATAGGTACACATATAGGTCGCTATGTAGATTTTCTCAGATTGATTCAATATTGAATAATTACTAAAAACCGATGTTACGAAATATGTCGCGCGAGTCGCTGTCGATGTATTCTAACATTTTTTCTAGTCACAGCTGGCTGTGCTACTGATATATATATATATATATATATATATGTATATCTATACTAATATTATAAATGTGAAAGTTTGGATGGATGGATGGATGAATAGATGGATGGATGTTTGTTACTCTTTCACGCCCGAACGGCTGAACGGATCTGGATGAAATTTGGCACAGAGATAGATTACAGTCTGGAATAACACATAGGCTACTATTTATCCCGGTAAAATGTATGGTTCCCGTGGGATAGATGTTTTAATTTTTCATACTTTTTATCGCGGGTAACACCGCCGGGCGCATCTAGTATATATAGATATATATATATATATATATAGATATATATATATATATATATATATATCTATATATACTGATATATATATATATATATATATATATATATATATCAGTAGCACACCCGGCAGTGCCTAAAAAAATGTTTGATAAATTGATCAATAAATCGACAAAGACTCGCGCGACATATTTCGTAACACGACATCATCTAGCTATGGCCTTGGAAGGTGTACATACTACCTATATATATTTTCGTTATATTACTACCACACCATGTTGGAGTAACACGGCCGAGCTGTGTGTTTTGGAAATCTAATATTCACTTACAGAAACAATATCAATCATTCAAAAAGACAAGCCCACCGGCAAGATTTGAACTTGCTATAGTACACGTTTGCATCAACCGTGTAGAACATTAGGCTACGTAGACCACTAGTCAAGACGACGAATATTTTGATAGGTTTCAATGATATTTACAACCAATTGAAACATGACATATTCATTCATTCATTGATTATTTAAAAAAAAAAATACATGCCTTATGTAGGTATGTAGGTTATTTTATTATAATAACCCGAAAAAATATGTTTTGGGTGCAGACAAATCCTAAAAACTTGGATTACAGGAAATAGGGATACATGACGATCTGCACACACAGATAATAACACACCCCAAGTGGCTCAAGTGAAAAACGTAGGTACATGCGATTGTTCGTAGGTTCGATGGACGAACGAAATTTATATGTATTTTTTATTTTTAATTTTTTATTATGAATCTTTATACTTATTTATAGAAAATTTATATCTCTCTATATATTATAATGTTATGTCTTTATGTATTATAAGTAAAAACTCCTGCTGCCATCTGTCGCCGTAAATACTGAAAGACAAAGAATCGGATGCTTTATTAGTTACGGGTTAATTTGGACAGAGGCGCTTTTATTCACGCACACAAGCCTAAAATTTAATATCGTTTTATGATGTTATTACTATAAGATTTTGCCTGATATTTCATTCTGCGAGCTCTTTAATTTATAGAGAATTGATAACAATGCTTGTACAACTAAAAAACTGTATGTGTATCGAGTATTACAATGTTGAAATTTGTATGGGAATGCGACTGATCGCTTCCACCTTAAGGCACATCATTGAATCAAAATAATATAAAAAAATAAAGTTATCAATTTATAAATTTATTTACACAATATGTACAACGCAAATATAAATAAAAATATAATAGAAACGCTTACCTACTTAATATTTACAATAAGTGTAAAAAAATAGGCCCATGCAGTAGCGTAGCCAAGATGCTGGCCGCATTTCCTCGCGGAATGGCCAAAAGCTACTCGCTGAGCGAGGAAATGCCCAGCCTTGGGGCGCCGGTTGCGTCGACCAATCTTTTTGATAGGTTTTGTACAAATTCTATGGTGCTTGGACCCGATGGACTCTGAACGAAATGAATGCGATGTTTCAATATATTTATACGCACATCTGAGAGTATAAAAAATCCTGAGACGTGCGATGCTTTACTGAACAGTACATTACTTTTGAACTTTACTTACGCGATTTCGGCGCATTGAAATACGTACGGTCGTTTTCCAATCTAGAACACAACAATAACTAGATTGTTAAATATTTTAAATACTAATAAAAATATTTTTATTCTTGCGCTGATGTTCCCATTATACGTTATCACCCGCTGAAGGTTCTGTATAATACCGATGTTTATACGATAATTTTGTTTCCAGGACCGAACGGACGGAGGACACGGTATCAAGCAGCGGCAACCTCACCAATAATGCGGTGCGGCACAAGATCGTAGTTTTAGGAGCCGCTAAAGTCGGCAAGTCGTCGCTGATATCGCAATTTCTGTACACTACATTTTCGGCCAAATACAAGAGGACCATAGAGGAAATGCATCACGGCGATTTCAACGTGTCCGGCGTGAGACTAACGCTTGACATACTAGACACGTCTGGAGCGTACGAGTTCCCTGCAATGAGGGCTCTATCAATGCAATCAGCGGACGCGTTCATCCTGGTTTACGATATCACCGACGCAAACAGTTTCGCCGAAGTGAGAACTTTGAGGGATCAAATACACGAAACCAAAGCGAGCACAGCGGTACCCATAGTCGTTGTCGGGAACAAGGTGGATTTAGCCGAAACCGGCTCTAGACAGGTAAACCATTTTACTTTCTTGTTGTGCGAACCAGCACTTTCTGTGAACGTTTTACCTTGTAGGTATCCACTTTGCGGGGCCTTGTTTGGTGAGTTTTGGCATACACAAGAAAGATACATCCTTACCTTGTATTGTAGATCTACTTGCAGATACGTATAGTATAGTACGAATACAACAATGGCGAAGGATCCATAGAACAACATTCTTGTCATCTTCCGTTTCGAAATTTATACTTGCCAGAAATTTTTATTTTTTGAGAAATTCGAATCTTGGTAAATTCGAATAAGAATCTTGGTTCTCTTCAGCTTCAGCTCAACAACGTTGGTTGTGAAGGTATTTCAAGTGTCGATGTGCGAATATTCAACCTTTACCACTGGTATACAATATTTTTGGTAGAGCTTATGTGATTTTCCTTCTATCTATATTGATACTTTACGTGTAGTGCTACATCGTGAAACAACAAAGTGACAACTCAATAGCGAATAGAGCTAGTATCATGTAGAGAAAATGGTTACTATCTTGAAGACATTTATGAAGTGGAAACGATAGAAAATACACCGCTTATCGCACTGCGACGTTAAGGCAGCCGTAAGGATGAAGTTTATTGAATTTAAAGGCGGTAATAAAACGATAAGTCTGCTAGGGAATAACTGCGTTTGAATTTTCTGGAGGGAAAATATCTATACATATAAATAAAATTGGAGTGTCTGTTTGTAATATTAAAATAACCGCTTTTTACTAAGTGCATTTGGATGTATACACGTTACCTATACCGAAACAACATTTTTTAAAATTTTTGTCTGTCTGTCTGTCTGTCTGTCTGTCCGTCTGTCTGTCTGTCCGTCTGTCTGTCTGTCTGTTTGTTCCGGGTAATCTCTGAAATGGCTGGACCGATTTTGACGGGAATTTCACTGGCAGATAGCTGATGTAACAAGGAGTAACTTAGGCTACTTTTATTTTAGAAAAAAAATTGGATGTCTCGAAAAAAAATTAAAACCAATGTTGCAGCGCTGCCCCTGCTTAAAGTTTGATAGCAACAATCTGCAATGCGTCCCGCGGGATCAGAACGCGAGCAGGCTGTTGCCAACGGTTGAGACGTTGTTAAATACCACGCGGACGAAGTCGCGGGCAACAGCTAGTTTAATAATATAGGTATTGCGTAACATGGAAAATATTAATCGCTGCAGTACCGTACTAAGGATAAATAAAATCTAGATACAATATTAATCCACTCTTTATGTTCAAATTATTATTTATTAAAGACTGACTGATTGAATATATGGATTTTTTGTTGGAAATATAATGTGTAATCTTTCGTTGAAACATGTCTACGATGAGTCTTCTTCCCTGGGAGGGCTATCTTATTTTGATGTGGTTTAACTGGTTCAAATTTTCCTATACTGTAAGCCCCGAATTTATAGACGTTTTATATCTTCATCGAACGTCATATAGCACTGCGCAAAAGGATATTGATTTGCGCAGTACTATATGACGTTTATAATTTTGAGGGTTAATGTTGAAATACATGGTATACAGAATATAAACCAAATTTATTGCATTCACGGCGCGTATCGTTAATACATTTAGTTCACTTGGTGGTGACCCTGCAAAATCAATCAGTGACCCTGCTCTCGAATTCGGGTTCAAATCCCGGTAGGGACAATCTTTGTGTGCGCGAATGGATCTATATATAGAAGTATTCCGAACCGGTCGAGCCGTTTCCAACAAACATCATATCATTTTTATGTAGTGTGGTATCTACCGTAGTGGGATGAACAAAATTGTGTTTCCGAAGTGTCACAGCGGGATATGCGGAATAATGAAGCTGGACCCGCACTGTCCAACAAACGTCGGATATTCTCCAGTCAAGTCTAGCTAGTGTCTCCCGGCGTCGTCCCATCTATTCTATTTGTTAGTTATATAATAGCGTTTTGAAATACCGTCTGCGATCAACATTTTATATCAACATAGCCGCTACAATAAGCTCTATATTTTGCATAAATTACCGCTTACTCAGGGGTGAATAGAATGGTAGGGAGAACGATGGCTTTGTGTGTATGTACGTCAATTTAATTGATCATCCATTCCATAGTGTAGGAATATACACAACACTATAAAAGCACGCCAACTACTGCATAACGGTTTCGGAATTAACTGCATATTAAAAACTTCTGGGTGCATGGAAATATTTAAAACAAACCCATTATACTCAATGCGGTCTAGATCTACTATTAAAAATATAGTATTTTATACTACCGAAAACAACCAAGGTTCTAATCGGTTTCTGAAGAGCAGAAATAAAATGTTTTCAAGAAACGTACCCAAATATTCATATCGGTTGGGAAGCAGACAGGTATCGTAATGTATCAACCTTTACGAGCATAACTATATTTTTTATAATCTATACATATAAATAAAATAAGTGCATTCGGATGTGTACACGGTACCTATACCAAAACAATTTTTTTTACAATTTTTGTCTGTCTGTCTGTTTGTTCCGGGTAATCTTTGAAATGGCTGGACCGATTTTGACGGGAATTTCACTGGCAGATAGCTGATGTAACAAGGAGTAACTTAGGCTACTTTTATTTTAGAAACAAAATAGGATCTCTCGAAAAACATTAAAACCAATGTTGCAGCGCTGCGCCTGATTAAGTTTGATAGCAACAATCTTCAATGCGTCCCGCGGGCTCAGAACGCGCGAGCAGGCTGTTGCCAACGGTTGAGTCTTTGTTAAAGACCACGCGGACGAAGTCGCGGGCAACAGCTAGTCATCTATATATGTATTAAAATGTAAACTACATTCCAACAACAACTTAATTGCAACAGCTATATCTTTTCGACAACAAAATAATTACAAACTATCCGATACAACTCTAACCTATCTATTCCTCAGCTACATAATTGTGGCAGCATTTAGCTATCACTTCTCAACAGCATAATTACAACAGATTCAAGCTATATCGATTCGCTGATAGTTTCTCATTGTTTGTGTATTTCATAAGCTGTGTCACGAAGTTCCCCGGGGGCCGCGAAAGCTGACTGGGAAACGGAAGCTTGTCACAGCGGCCCCAAGCATCCGCTGATATCCGCGCTCAACAACTAACTTAAAGTTTTTATTGAGAGAAAATATTTTATTGAGGACACGGTCGTATCCATCCTATTGATTACTGCTTATAGATGCAGTTTAGTTTATCCGCGTACCTTGCGGAAATCCTAGTTAGAGTTACTTTATAATAATATCGCCAGACGAACACAACAACTATACGGTTCCACACTAAGCTACGCTTGTATTATGGGTGCCGTACAATGGACTGAGGGCGAACTCAGTATATAATACTTATATAGATATGAAACATCCATGAATCGGGTAAAAATATTCATGGTCAGCACACAAAGCTTGTCCCTACCAGGATTCGATTGTTGGACTGATTCATTTGTCCACCTAAAAATAGGTATTGGAATTTTTTTGCAGTTAAAAAAAATAATAATTTGACATTTAAAAATAATAATGATTTGAATTTGAATGAAGACATTTCAGTCATCCTTTATAAACGATTTTGATACTTAATAGCTTTATTATAAATTGCAATATTCAACTGGATAATTCGAAGTTACGTGATTATGAGTAGTCAAGATAAAACATACATCATAAAAATATCCATTGTAGGGTATATCAGCTGTATACATAAGTACGTTTCATTAGGTACTTAAGTAGGCAAAATATTGCTCTGGAAACAATATGAGCTCCGTAGGTGTTCATTGTCGCGATTTACCGCTGCTCATATGAGAATGTTGGTAAATATAAATTTATTTATACAAATAATAAGACTTTAACTTGGTCAAAATTATGGAGCAATATTCATGTTCCTATTTATTTAATAAGAAATTACATTATATCTAACAACATATTAATAAATAAAAATAAAAATAAGACTACTACTACTTGGTCATGACGTAACTGCAAATTGAATTGAATATTTTCCAATGCAAAGGACGAATCGGATATTTTTTTTTTTTGATAATCTTTATGTTCGCGCATCACGGGAAACATACAAGACGGATTGTGATGAATCTTGCAAGGCCACTTATTACAAGATCAATATTTTTTATCTCATGAAATGGGAATATGTCATAACGATAGCCAAATAGCTTAAGTCCACGCCTCCGAAGTCGCTGCCACGGCTAGTATAAAAAAACATGGTCTATTTTTAAACGACTTCAAAAAAAAGGGGAGGTGCTCAATAAAATTGTTTTTTTTTAATGTTTTCTTATAATAATGCTTGTTTTATAGGTTAGTAATTGCGAAGCAACTCTGAAATATAACTATTAAAACATGAGAAAAATCAACAAAAATTTAATTACAAAGATAATTGATTTTGTCATACATTTGATTCTGAGGCGGTTTGACGTTCGCGGGGACAGCTAGTATATTCTTAACTTAACTTTTAAAACAACGCTTTCACAAACTCATTTAACTAACAGAGAATGACGATTTTCTGACAAAGATATTCTAATTGAAGATGCCTTTATTCCTAAAACTTTGCTAATGGTTCTTACGACTATTCTCTACTTTAATGAAAGAATGTAACGAATTTTGACAAAAGCCTTTCATGTTTTTAATTTACAAATAATCTCTGTCTATTTAAACAAAGGTTTAGCCACTGGTACTGCTTTGAATTTAAAAAAGTTATCAAGAATTCATAAAAATTTTGAGGGATTATTTTTTGTGAAATTAGGTGTGTGTTTCTTGCTTACGGATTCGGTTGACGTTACGAAAAATTCCGTTCATAGCCTTTTTTTTGCAGATAAAAAATATTTTCTAAGGGTTATGAAACTATATTATTGTAGAAAGCATAATCTTCTACGACTAAAATACTCATTCAATTCACAGGTGGAATTCCATACAACAGAATCCGTTGTCACGGTGGATTGGGAGAACGGTTTCGTGGAAGCATCAGCAAAAGACAACGTCAACGTGTCGCAGATCTTCAAGGAGCTGTTGGTCCAGGCTAAGGTGAAGTACAATCTGTCGCCAGCGCTGCGCCGGCGCCGGCGGCAGTCGCTGCCCACGGGCCCGCAGGGGCCGCCGGGCTCCAGCCCCACCGCCCCCGCCTCCTCCCACCAGGCGCACGTCCCCTCGCCCGCGCAACTCGCTCACCTCCAACAAATCCGCGAGAGACACAACAGCAAACGCAACTCCTGCGTCATCTCTTAGATTAAGCTTCCATGCGTTCGTCATAAGAGTTTACGGGTGTTAGTTAAGTCAGGTATGTTTCGAATTTTCTATTCCGATCCTGTGTGTATTCAATGTTCATAGACGTTCGTCTACTGTTCTATGAAGTCTTATAGATGCTGTAAGGTATTCTCCGATGATTACCATGTATTTGTCAGTAGAAATAATAACGATTATTTCAATAGAAATTGTTTAAATGTCGTACATTCCATCTGAGTATTGTGATAAAATTGTTATGTATTATAAATGGAATTACCAGTAATATCTATTTAATATAGAAAAAACATGGTTTCCAATATTATAATATTATTTATAATATAGAATATACGTCCTCTCAATTAAATTAAGCAAAATGTACCTTTTGAAGTGTCAAACTCTTTTATAGTGCGCGAAATAAACATATTTACGAAATTGTTTGCTAAATGAATCGTTTGAGAGTATTACATTCCATACGAAATTATAAGTAGAGGTGGTTAAGCTCTGTGTCAAGTGATAGGTTTTCGCGAACCAACCCCTCGACTCATCCAGTTGTTCCACTAATTTACGGTTTATGTTCGGCAATAAAACGACTTGATGTATGTACGTCAGCCATCAAGATTTAGTCCTCGACACGACAATGTTTCGTCTTTATTATGTGTACAATAAGGTTAGTAGTGGATATGAAGCTAATAATTCGTGCGAAATGTACCTATTTATAGGATTAAGATTTTATGTGTTACAGAGGGATAATGTAGAGAAAAGTGATAATGTAGATTGATCGGTAATTGTGACTGGTTATACATTAGAGTTATATAAATTATATTTTACCGTAGGTAAGTTTAATGTGCAATATATGGCTCTATGCAATCTTCCATTGAGATTTTCTTAAGATGAGATGAGAAAAATGTCGTATCTTCCGAATGGTTCAAGAATATTATAAAATGTATTACGCTCTACACAATTATCTCTCCTAGTATATGTGTACAAAAAGAGAGATAAAATGAATGCGTAAAAGAGTGAAATATCTCATTACGTCAGATAAGAACAATATTAAGATGGATGTGGTTATGAACATTATTAAGATCGAAATGTGTTTTCTATTACCATTTATTCCGCCAGAGATAATGGAAATCATAATATAATTAACTACGTATGTCTGTTACATTAACGTGTACTACTATCTAGTTAAGGTAGGTTCAACTGGAGAAACAGATCTGGATATATGGTAAAATATTAAATTATATACTAGTTAGTAAGAAAAAAGGTTCCGTTTGAAACTACTCAGAAGTGCTGCCACTAAGTGTCGGACTATAAATCATTTATTTTTATTATTTTTATCCAGTTATTATGAGTATATAATACAGGCAAGGCCGGCCCTACTATAAGGCGAATGGAGCGGCTGCTCCAGGTGCCTAGTCCCAAGGGGACTTCAGTGGCAAAGAAAAAAAAATATTTTAGGTATTTTGATTGCTAGCGTGAGGACAAGGTCGTATTTCAAGGTTATACGCCCAGGCCTAGATTTGGCGGTTTGGGGTTAGATTTGGCGCCCCAGGCCTAGATTTGGCGGCTTGGCCCTATAGGGTTTGCGTTATAAATTAACGAAGAGGCTAGTTTTACTACACGTTCAGTTTTTGAGTAGCCCCAGATAAAACATATAATATGTATATTAAGGACAAGGATGAGAAGCGCCATAATCGGATCTCATCCCATCCTAAAACTTACCACGGGCCGGCACTATATCAACTGAAAATAAAAATAAATATCAAATTCACGTGTCACACTGAGACGTACTCCTTATATTCGTCGGTTAATAAAATACTACTTATGAAACACCATCCGAATAATATCACTAGTATATTAGATCATGTGCTATGTTGGTTAGTAATATAAACTTTACAGAAATATCTGTAATAGTCGTCTTAGTCGTTTTGTTTAATGTTGGAATTTCGACTTCCTTTATGATCCCCGGCCAACAAGCAAACGTCCAGCAAAGGTGTTTATTTAGGACTGGCTCAGATCAGAATGAATCAGATATCATTTACTGAAGAAATTATTTGGTTCACGGTACTGATTTTGTATTTAATTACGTTCCTGTGAACGAAATACTATTTAACGTCGGTATTGTTTCGTTTATTCACTGTAATATTTCAAATTAAATGGATGTGCCTTGTTTTAAGGGAATTAGTTGTAGAAAAATATATATTATGTTTAGTAAATTATTAACATGTATGTAACCTTATCTGGGACTAAGAAAAATATATACACCAAATACGCTGGGATAATGTAGAAGCCAAAAAACCTTGCCGAATTATGTAGCAGGTATACCCAAATTACGATCACATACACATTCAAACCATGCCGACGCGGTCGCGTATCGGCTTTCTCTGTTTAATCACACTACCTTTCACACTAGTATTATAAATGTGTGATTTTGGATGGATGGATGTTTGTTACTCAATCACGCCAGAACGGCTGAACGGATCTGGATGAAATTTGGCATAGCGATAGATTATGGTCTGGAATAGCATATAGGCTACTTGTTATCCCGTTAAGAGGAGATACTTTTTAATCGCGGGTAACACCGCGGGGCGCAGCTAGTTTGGTTTATATTTTTTCTTGTTTTCAGAAGCCTATTATAAAATTTTGCCTTGGTAAACAATTAGTTTGAAAATAATTTTAATCCAAAGATAAAATACGTACCCGATGTTAATGAATTTAAATAGCAATCCAAGAATTTAAAGAAAGAAAATTTAAAAACCTATTAAAATTACTACTGACCCCGCGCACATTTAGTAAGTTAATTAATAAAATAGCATAATGTTTCTAAGATTTTTTTATGGATCTTTGTACCTATATATACGGAGCTGCACTTAAGATTAGCACAGATGGATTTGAGATGAGTAGTGTGTGTATAGCTAATATTCTTTTTCATTCATTCAAAACATATTCGCATGTCTATACGAAGTACATGTTTACTTTTAATATTCTTGTATCGTGTTTCAAATACAGGAATTTTCTTCATCAATTTGTACCGGTGTGTGTTATAAAGATGTCTCTAAATAAAATAACTAAATTCTAAAGTGTATCGTATTATTATCGGCATTACTAAAATATTCAGAAGTTTTATCGTACACAGGATCAAACTGAAAAGTTGTGATAACTGAGGTTATCGGTGCAAGGAACACTTAATAAGTCTAAATCAGCGAAAGTGCCAGACAATATTATTATATGATAATATTCGAATGGGTGACAATTTTCTATACATAATTTAAGTGTTCAATGTTGATATTGGAAGATATTTAGATAACAAGAAAAAATACAACCGTGTTTAAGTGAAGAGCAGACCGACGACATCAAAGCGAGAAAGCGTTATCGCTCTGGTTAATAAAAAGAGATGAATATAGTACCGGTGTTAAGGGGTCTTTTACTATTCTCTATGATACACAAGTGCTAATCTCAGTGCAAGCGCATTACAGCTACGGCGAGCCCAGCTACGCGTGGCAGCTGTAGGCCAGCCGCATCCGCGAGCGGGCACTTGTTGCGCGGCGCGGATCGATAACGGGGCGCGCGCCCGCCGCCACCGACGCCTCCCTTGTCTTACACACCTTCTATTCTACACCCGAAACAACCCGACCCCCTGCCCATCAATACTTATCACAGTCAAGTTATCTACTCCACACCATCTGTCTTCTTTTTAGATTTATTGTTGAGTTATTAACCAGCTATATAGTTGGACCAAAAATTTACAGACTGATCTGATTAAAGCAGGTACATATTTCGAGAATATGTACTTACATATCCAAACCTTAACGTTAATATTGTTTTATGAAATCTGAAATCTTCGCTTTGTTTTATCGCGCTGACTAAGGAAATACTTAAGTAGCGATGTTAAGTTTAATTGTCCTCATAAACCATTCTCCCTCGAGGCAATTCTTGTTGAGACGAGCCGCTATAAGCTTTAATGTAATAACTACGAAATAGAAATAATTTCATTCCACTCAAAACGCCTACAACAGACAATCGTGGTCAAAATAAATAAGTATGATTCCTATAATCAACCTAATTTATAGATCTTCAAAGTGAAAATGAGTGAGTGTAGATGTGTACTTATTTGTTTTACTGACGATCATGCAAAAACGGCTAAACTGATTAGAATAAATTTCAGTACCTACAGGCGTTGGTTATTATTATACTACGAAAAGCCGAGCTTTAGTTTCAAATAAAAAAAGATTGACTCAGGGTAATTCAAACTATTGCCGTGAAGTTTAATTAAAGATCTCACAATTTATACAAAAGTGAAAGTGACCTATAAGTATACAGTGGCATGTTTATATGAAACAGAGTCGTGTTAGTTACACCGCTTGTAACTCAAGAACGGGTGAGCTAATTATAACTATTAAAACATGGAGAACATTTTAGACTTTCTTTCTGAAGCGGTACGAAATTCGCGAGGAAAGCTAGTTCTACATACATTTATGCGAAGTGTCCCTATACATAACGATAGATTTAAATCTACTGGTAGATTCCCAAAATAACGCGTACACGTTCAGTTACTTGAAACTATGTTATAGGTACTTGCTACCGATTTCACAATAATTATGTTGTATCAATTGGCGATGCTCAAATCAATAATGTAGAGACACGCACAGCGGCAGATTAATCGCCTGATTACGAAATTGCGCACGAACTGCGGTTAGTACCCAATCCCCACACGTATGTTGCACAGCCGATGGTGGCGGCTAAAATGTCCGTTGAGAGCAGATACAAACTAATGTATATGCGCTATATTTGGTAGAGCTACCTTCAGTTCAGCTCCTGCTCCATCTGCGTCCTAATGCGCTTATGATTACACAATAATAATATCACTAAGCAGATACGAGTATGGCCAGTTACAATACATCATAAGGTTTCAGTGCGTTATATAACCGTTGGAATAAAACTACAATAATTGACCGGCACTCGTATAATGCGTTACTTTTAACGCATTTTACACTGGCGTTAACATTAACGCAGATGGAGCAGAAGCATTGATAAAAACAAGTTACTTTTATGAAAGTCGGTATAGCCAAGTATGTCAACCGTTCGCTTTGGAAATATGATTTGCAGGTTCAAACTCGGTCTCACACTTCGGAATTCATCTGCAAATTTCATGTTTAATAATGATTATCATTTGGTGAACGGTGATAACAAATATCGTGTGAAACCTGCATATCTATCGTAAGTCGTCTGAAGCTCGCTTACCCTCGCATTGAGTACGCGTGCGTCCGGTATAATAGCAATACGCTGACACTAATACCATTAGCGAAATGTAGGTACACTACAATGCACCTTTGACTACCCTTTTTCTTTAACGTTACTTAACTAATACTAGATATGGCACACCATTAGGAGTGCAGGTGTTAGGCGGACTACTCTTAGGTAACGTAGTGTTAGTGATAAAATGGGAACGCAACCCTATTTTAGTAATTAGTAACACATCACTATAGTATGATTTGTATTGTCTGTGCTCTTACTCTCTGGTCTTTTTATACGTCACATATATTCTTCATTATTCAATATAACGATCGTTGCTTATGTATTCCGGGGGTTTTATTTGCATTAATCCACCTATTAAAACTATTAGTTAGGCACCCTGCGCCTACGTTGCATGACGACATGCGGAAAGTGGCTAACACGTGGCCAGTGCATACAACATTGGGGAAGGCATATACACAAAGGAGGTGATAACGAGTGTCCTCAACTTTAATCTTCAATTTTATATTACACGTTACGACAGCCAACTTATATTTTTTGTCTCCCTTGCCTCCACACGTTTCCAGCGAAATCGTTGCCTCATTTTGTTACCGACGCGACTTGTTTCTGCTTCGATGGGATCACAGTCTAATCCCCTTCTCATTCCGGCTCATTGGATCTGCTCGTGTATTATATCCACGTCTGATAAAACTGTGTCTGCAGCTTTTCATTTTATTTCAAAGTTATCGTTTCACACATATTATTTAGGTATGCATTTTTCTACGTAGTCGCTAGTAAGTTTTTAGATTGATTTTGATTGTAGAAAAAAAAATTGCTAGAAATTGCGCGCTGCGTGTGATTAAGTTACAACTTTCAAACATTGCTTACTTATTGCCATTGTATGGAAACTATTGAAGCGATTTTATTGAAAACTAGCTGTTGCCCGCGACTTCGTCCGCGTGGTATTTAACAAAGACAACCGTTGACAACAGCCTGCTCGCCAATTCTGAGCCCGCGGGACGCATTGCAGGTTATTGCTAATCAAACTTAATCAGGCGCTGCGCTGCAACATTGGTTTTAATTTTTTTTCGTGAGATCCTATTTTTTTTTTTCTAAATAAAAGTAGCCTAAGTTACTCCTTGTTACATCAGCTATCTGCCAGTGAAAGTCCCGTCAAAATCGGTCCAGCCATTTCAGAGATTAGCCGGAACAAACAGACAGACAGACAGACAGACAAAAATTGTAAAAAATGTGGTTTCGGTATAGGTAACGTGTAAACATCCAAATGCAATTAGTAAAAAGCTGTTATTTTAATATTACAAACAGACACTCCAATTTTATTTATATGTATAGATTTAATAACTGACTAGATGGATAACAAGGTTTACTTTTACAATAAGTTCGTGATCTTAGACAAACATCAACTGAAATTTGCACAAAAACTTTATAATGGGCACAATTTTCTTTGTATATTGTAACTAAACTTTATTCATAAACGTCGAATTGTTTACAGAGAACGTACAGAAAATAATTTCAAAAGAAATATTTTATCGCGCAGCAGTCCCGACAGTAATAAATAATAAAGAGTTTTTTTCGGATGTCTACCCCCAAGTTTTGTATCGGCGGGCTAACTTCAATATTGTACACAAACTGTGGTATTTACTTGCTCGCTTTTTAATTAAATTACCCTTGTCAGGTTGTTTGGGCACTTTTCACTCGAGCGCTGGCTTATAGAATGTTGAAGGGCGGTAAGCAGTCGTTGTTTATTTCGATTGATGTCGTCTATTGGAGCTGGCAAGCTATTACACGCTCATCGAGAACTTTTTTTTTTTAATTACATTATAGGCAAGTATTTGATCTCGATCTCACCTGATGGTAAGTGATGATGAGATCTACGATGGAGCATACTTGCCTAGGTAGGAAGGCGGCAGTAGATCGAGACGCTACATTCACTAGGCACATGCAGCGCAACTGATCTGACCCGCCATTCATGAATGGCGTTCATGAATGTCATTGGATATAGAGGGCGCTTTCGATAGCGCCTGGTGGCCAGCCATACAAGTCCGACTGGCTGAGGAGAAATGTCCAATAAACGTGAGGAAGATTATGGACAGCTACCTCCACAACAGAATAGTCCACGTTAGATACGCCGGGGAAGAACATACAAGGAAAACGACGAAAGGATGTGTGCAAGGGTCAATTGGAGGCCCAATTATGTGGAACCTTCTACTAGATCCACTCCTCAAGGGTCTGGAGCACCGAGGCGACTACAGTCAGGCTTTTGCCGACGACGTCGTCTTAGTGTTCGACGGGGACAGAGCGATAGACGTGCAAAGGCAGGCCAATGCCGCTCTCGACTATGTCCAGAGGTGGGGTGCCAAAAACAAGCTTAAGTTTGCACCGCACAAAACTGTGGCGATGTTAGTCACAAACAAACTAAAACACGACACACCACACCTGAACATGGGCGGGATCGGCATTGGACTGTCTCAAGAGATAAAAGTACTTGGCCTCACAATCGACAACAAGCTAACATTTAACACACACGTAGCTAACACTTGTCAAAAGGTCATAAATATATACAAGCAGCTATCTAGAGCCGCCAAAGTCCAGTGGGGTCTTGGACCAGAAATAGTCAAAACAATATACATGGCGGTCATCGAACCGATAGTGCTTTATGCGGCGGGAGCATGGGCACCAGCGGCAAACAAGTTGGGCACCAGGAAAAAGTTAAACGCGCTGCAACGCGGGTTTGCGCAAAAAGTCACTAAGGCATATAGGACTGTCTCCCTGAACTCGGCCCTGGTACTCGCTGGGATACTTCCCTTGGACCTAAGGGTTAGGGAAGCAGCCCTTCTCTATGAAATAAAGAAAGGCTTTTCCCAGCGAGTGGTGGGAGACCGAGAAGTGGAGAGGCCTACGCCCTTCGTAAAAATAGCGCACCCTGCAACCCGGGGAGGGCTGCAGTTCAAATGCCTGATGGACAGTGCGGAACTGGCCCAGTACACCAACCTTGGCCGAGACATCTTCACAGACGGCAGTAAAATCGAAGGCAAGGTCGGCGCGGCGCTGTCCATATGGGACAGCGGCGCGGAGACCAAAACCCGGAGATTAAAACTGGAGCCGTTCTGCACTGTATATCAGGCGGAACTTCTAGCCCTTGCGGAAGCAACAAAATTGGCCCTAAAGAGTCCGACAGTCGTTTGCAGCATTTTCAGCGACTCAAGGTCAGCCCTTGAAACCATAGCCTCGGGCACGTCTCCTCACCCCCTAGCAACCACCATTCATGCAAACTTAAGATCTGCTTTTGCACACGGCAAAATAGTGAAAATATTTTGGGTAAAGGCTCACGCAGGTTTGGTGGGGAACGAGAGGGCAGATGAACTCGCTAAAAGCGCTGCAATCGACTTAAAGACAAAGCCAAACTACAACTTGTGCCCGGTTTCATTCGTCAAGCGTCAAATCCGCTTGGAGACGCTTGACGAATGGAACCGGAGATATCAGTTAGAAGGGGTCGCGGCGGTCACCAAAATGTTCTTTCCAGATGCCATTAAAGCACACCCCATCATACGAAAACTAAAGATAGACAATGTGCTCACTCAAGTACTGACGGGACACGGCGGGTTCTCGGAATACTTGAACCGGTTCAAGTGTAAAGAGGACCCGTCGTGCCTCTGCCAGCCGGGCGAGGTAGAATCGGTAACACATGTAATCTTTGATTGCCCTGCTTACTCCAAAATGCGCTTCGACGCTGGCTGCGAAATTGATTACGTAATCAGCGTCGAAAATATTAGTACGCTAATGGCAGACAATAAAAAACAGGAAAAAATTATTTCATTTTGCAAAAGAGTTGCGGAGAAAGTTATAAAGCGAAATAAAGTATAGGTAATAAAACCATGCTTAATATATATAACAAGTATATATAGTATAAGCATAACATAAAAAATTGTAAACTAAAATTAAGGACCAATGTTAAAATAAGAAATGTAATAAGATAAAATAAGATATAAAAAGTAAGAGTAAATACAAGATGTAAAAATAAGAAGTAGAAATAAATAAGTATGTATAACATGTGTAACCCTGTATAATGTAATGTATACCCTTCATATAAATTAAGTAATAAATGTGTACCCTTTATATAACTAAGTAATAAATGTATACCCACTATAAAAATTAAGTAACAATTGTATACCCTCTAAATAAGTAAAGAAAAGAAAATGTATCCATGTAATTAAGTTAAATAAAGTACCCAGTAGGAAATTGTAAATAAAATAATAGTCCTCCTAAAATCCCTTGACTTAGCAATGACTCTGATTATGTCAGAGGACAATGAAAAAAAAAAAAAAAAAAAAAAAATGGCAACACCGAACATCATGTCGGAACACGGCTAGGCCGCTTGGCGACATGGCTTTGTTCAGTGGGTGGTGACTAGCCACGGCCGAAGCCTACCACCAGTAGAACTACGATATTTACGTTATATTAACATATAACTTTGACAATTCATTATTTTAGTTTTACCGGTATTTGGAATCATAATCATTGGTCCGGTAAAAAGCGGTCCTCCCAGTTAGTTGCGTCTTTATTTCTAGACAAACCACAGATTACTTTTCGACAATAATTAAAAAAATTGAAACCAATTTATCACGTGCTAGTTGATACATCTCAAATCCAAAACGTGTATGCAAATAAGAAGGGCCGTAGCCAGGAATTCACTTCGGAGGGAGGGGGTGGGTGTCGAGCTCTGGACCAAATACATTAAGCAACAACAACACACTTGGGGGGGTCGAGCTGTTGTTGACCAAAGACTATAAGCAACAACAACAACAATCCGAATGGAGTCGACAATGTTTTAAAAATTACCTATGATTGAAATGTTTGATTTAGCTAAGGATTTCAGGGAGGGTTTGAACTCCCACCCCCTCGCCAACTGCATTGCAAATAAGTATGTATATAGGTACTTCTAAGTGAAAATGTCGCTATGGTTACAGTGTGTATTCGTCTCGAGTTGTTTGTTTTTTTTCTTTTCTTTCTATCCACGCTGTGCGGTGCATCCAGTAAATAATGTCAGGTCAATTTAAAGTCCTGTCCATTACTTTTTGTCCACAGTGCAGCTTCGTGCTATCTCTTGCTTGATATTTTTTCTCTTGATATCTACTCTACTACTCTTGATATCTTTTCTACATGAGACACGATACAGCATCGTTTGCAGCTTCTAATGCCGCACGACCGCGCCGTTCATAGCAAGCCTCAGTCTACTATTGCAAGTACTGAAAGGACACATTGAGTTGTAAGTGTCCGCAACACTTCCAAAGTCCACAATGACGTTAGTTAAGTAACAGATAGTAATATACCGCCTACTATCTTGTCAAGATCTAGGAATATTGAAATTCTTCTCTAATACTCGCCTAAACTTGACCTAACCTAACCTTTGAATTGATTTTTATAGTTACACATTACATTTTTGAGCACATATACAAGCTACTCTCAACATTATTTAAGCTACATAATATTTGTAGTAAAGACTATTTGTCAGAAATACCTACATGTAATTTATTTTCTTTAGTTTAGGTCTAAGAACAAACGAGGGATTTAAGGGTTGAATGGGCGAATAATTCATCGACAGTAGACGAATAGCGGCCGGAAATACGTGCGGAGGACCAAATGGCGGCCCGGATTACCGACGACGCAATTAATGATTTTTTTTATGCTCGGCTATTTCATGCCACTTATAATAACTATACCTACGCATCTTGAACTTGTGTATGCCCATAGCGAGTTCAAAAGAATATCCTAGAACCATTATTCATAACTCCGGTTACGTACGAAAAGATTTACCAAGATTCGTTGAAAATGATCGATCGGATCGGGCCGTCTGACTCTATCAAATCCAAACATACAGTTTTCACCACACAAACTAAACAAATAATGGCTTCTCAATGGTATTATGAACAATAATGAACTGCTTCATCAAAATGTTACAAGCAAGTAAGATTCGCCACAACCCGGCTCATCGCATAATCCTTTTTAATCATCACCTCGACCGCCGACGGTGAACATTAAACAAACACCGGGCGCAAGAAGATAAGGCAGCTTAACTTGGTTCAACCTCTTGAATAATATTTAAGAAACCTTGCAAGAGTTTTTTTTAAACGTATAGCTAGATCGCTGCCTGGTTAATTGACATTTGTAGCGATATGTACACACGGACAGGGATATGTGAATTAGGCCGCATTTTGTGGTTTGAACAGTTCTGACTGAAAAAGTAAACAGATTTTATTAAGTTAATAGAGAGTGGTTTTATTTACCGTACGTCAAAGGTTTTTCAGGGCTGTTCGGAATAACAAGTCACCGTCTTGATTTATAATCATTGCCCCAAATTTATAGATTGTTATAATGGCGTAAAACTAACTTTTCACAGGTAAAAGTGCGCTATAATGGCATGGAATGGAGGGTATATCTATATGTCACTTGAAAGTAACTCGATTTAAGCAAAAAACCGAAACCTAACCTGCCGCCCTATTAGCTAAGAATTTGCGATAGCAGAAAATCGCGCGGTGATGGCTCCATCGACGCGCGATGAATCGCTTCGTGTCAAAAAAAATCGTATTACGTATGAGATCGCTTCCTTATGGCTCACCGATGGCTCCATGCACTTTCCGCGGCGACAATAGCGCCAAAAACGATTAAGTAGCGATAACAGGAACTAACTTAATGTCAAACAGAACATCTGTTAGACATCAAATAGTCGTATGCAAATAGAAAAACACACCGAAATCTTACAATATTACCGTGTCGTCTGTTTTGTGATAGTTTCAAGAAGCCGACCTACGATTCTGTCGGGTTCAGTGTTGTATTTGGATCCCAGCAGTGATAAATTGTTTATAAATACAAAGGAATAAGGTTAGGTTATGTGATCAACTCAGTGAATTATTTCTATGAAGACAAATAGTGCTTCGTACGACCAACTGGAACATCTCTTGGTGGCCATTAATTGGCTTGCAAAGCATCCCGCCTTAGCCAAAGGCGGCGTGATGATGTGATGGAACTCACGTGAAAGCAGACCAGCAGGCTACTAGATAGGGAACCTTAGTTAGTTTATCCGTGTATGTGTGATATTAAAGATATTTGACAAGTAATTTGCTTTTATTATCCTACGGTATATCTCCTATTTCCATAGTAGTTTCACAATGTTTGAAATAAATTAATAAGATAGGTACTACATAATTATAATCGCGCCAAGACCATTGATGGTCTACCTGCAGAACAAATTCGATGGTTGCGCAGGCTGAGCTAGTTTTATCAGTTTTTCTGTATTTCAGGACTAAAAGAAAAGTTTCATAAACACTTACTTCAGATTATTGTATTTTAATGTATATATCCCAGTACAGTAAGTAAGTAGCCTTTTGATAACTCCTTGAAACACACTAAAATACATTTGAGTAAAGGATATGAATAATAGAATATTGTAACATGGGTTTTTTTAAATGAACAGAAATGCAAGCACAGTAGGTATAATTTATACATAAGTGAGAACAGTATTCCTTGTCTTGATATAAATTGAAGATTGTTTGGATTTGGTCACGCACAATACATGCAAACAGTCTGTTAAGCTTATAAAATACACGAAATTAATTGTTGTTATGGAATAAAATAATAAACGTTTGAAATAGTTAGTAAGCGACTAGAGCGATAGGTAAGCCATCGATCAACATCACCTAAAAGGTTATTGCAATTTTGACAGCTCAAACTGCTCTTCGATGGCTATCGCTTTGCTATTAAAATCATACGTGATACGAAATATTAAGATGACAATACAGAAAAATGCACATTTTAGTTCGTCGATTGTTCCAAAGAGGCAGCACTGTCATCTTTCTGCTATGGCTTGGCTATCGCTGATACGTAATACGATTTAGCCATTCTAAAGAGAATATGGCAAAATTTTCGCCATCGCTAGCTTTCTGCGAGATACGTAATCGCACCGCTGTTCAGTTTAAATTGGTTGCCAACTTTTTCAGAAAAAAAAATACGAGGATTAAGTACTCTAAAACGTTTTAATCATCCTCTAACAGGATGTTCAACCCTTAAAAGTTACCTACACAGAATACAGCGCGTATATCCTGGCTAAGGCAGCGTTTTATGTAGCTAAAGCGATGCGTTGCACATAAAGAAAAATACAAAGAATCTACGTATGAATGACTTTCATTCCCCACATATCAGCTTATCACAATCCGCATTTTTTTAAATATATAATGATGATAATCAGGCGAACTTAAAAATATTCTTAGAAAGATAAACCCGCTGAGTAACTTCCTATAACCGGCTATATACTTAGTGTTGTATTCCCCCTTAGGCCATGTGGGCCATGGCCCAAGGCGGTAGGCTGCCAGGGGTTGTGCAAGCCGCTCCTCGCGCTCTGCTTGCGGCACCTTTCATATTTATTACCTATCATTTGATAATTATGGGGCGGCCAACCTAATAGGACCAGGGCTCTTAGCCCCGGGGCGCCAAATCTTATAATATGCCACTGTATATACTTAAGATTCAAATGATTAAAATTATATCTATTTTCAAATCCAATTTCAAATCGCTTTTAGACTCCAATTGCAACCTTTACGTAGCTTTACTCGCGCTGGTCTCTAGCGTAACCGCAGCCTTATATTCCCACACCTATAGATAGCACGGGCTGTTACCTACTACTGTTGTGCTAGGTAGGTACCGTCGCACTTGTTGCGTGCTCTGATAGGCCGCAATCGATAATTCGTGGCGCGCATCACACCGATTGTGGTTGCCCATATTTATTTTGGGTATTCACAAAAATGCTTTCGATTTCTATATGTAAGATAGATGCGCCCGGCGGTGTTACCCGCGATAAAAAGTATGAAAAATTAAAACATCTATCCCACGGGAACCATACATTTTACCGGGATAAAAAGTAGCCTATGTGTTATTCCAGACTATAATCTATCTCTGTGCCAAATTTCATCAAGATCCGTTCAGCCGTTCGGGCGTGAAAGAGGAACAAACATCCATCCATCCATCCATCCATCCATCCATCCAAACTTTCACATTTATAATATTAGTATAGATTATGTGGTTTCGCAGGTTTTTGATAATGTAGAAGAATAACACAGGTTCTAACTAGATCAGGACAGTTGAGCCAAAATAATGAAATTTAAAAAAAAATCACGATTCGTGGAATCCTATTTTTGAAGGTGGAGACAAGCCGAATGATGTTGAGGCAATATTGGCAAAATATAAAATATTAATAAAAAATGCACCTCAAGGGATCTATTTCTATCGTATAGTGCCGAACCCTAACAAAATATGATCCTTATCGATTGGTATAAAAATACCGATCTGTTTTCATAAGATTTCGTTGTACTTATTTAATTTCAATAATATATACATTCTCATCAAGCCATTTTTACAACTTTCAATTTTAGTTAAGGAAAAGCTGATCCGAATGAATGGTGAACCAAAATAACTGCATGTTGATAGCTCGTGAAGGTATTATAATAGCAAATTTATATTTGGGTAACACCTGCCAGGTTTCTGCCGATAGCATACCTACTGTCAACTAAGTAAATAAAATTCCTAGACGGTGACTTTTTAAATTTCCGAACTAAAATTCGCAATCCGATTGGTCTGACTCAAGGTACAATACAATTAGGTATTGACACATTTTCACAAAGGTTTTCACATGATAAGTAAATACCTTTAGTATAGGGTGTCACGTGATAAGTAGATACCTTTAGTAGGTACTTTAGTATAGATATATATTCATGAAAAGTGGTTTGTTAAATTTCTGGGTCTGGGTCAGATTTAAAGCTCATTTACGTATTTCATAATAACGTTATGAGGCCTGTGAAATAAACAGAAATGAAATTAGTTAACGGGCTCGCAACCCGCTCGCCGGCTGGCCCGTCCGTGATGTAATTAAACGGTGAACATCAAAGAACGAGCTTATTAAATTTCGACAGAAATCTTAATTGTTTCGCTATGTTTTTAATTTCTTTAACATGCACACTTATATTTATTTTTAAGTAGGTATCACAATGTATCTTACTATAGATCTAAGGTACACACAAACTCTGATAAAGTGGTTCTAAAATATGCAAATGCGGCCAATTGCAATCAAGGTATTTCAGCAATTAACTAATTGGAAAAGTTAACTAGATAATTTGTTTCCATCGCATAGGTAATTGCTTTTTCATTTCGTATATAACTTCTTTTGCATTCACCGAAATATTTTTATTAATTTCATCAATTTTAGCTTTACTCAGAAATGTACTGAAAAGGTACCTTTTATACTAAAGCGAGCTTTATGCATTATCTCATTTGTTCAGCTACAAAATTACTATAATGCCATTGCCATAGAACTTTGTCACAGCGCAAATACATCTCTCAAATTATTGGAGAGATATAATTGTGAACTTTATGAATACAACATTAAAAATCAATATCATAATTCCCCGACATCTAGATGGCGAAGAGCCCGGAGCCATGTCACAGGGTGAAGTGTGTCCACAATGGCGTGGTCTGCCGCTAAGCTGATCAAGGCCTCCCATCATTCCACTTGACCTTAAGGGTTCACCCTGAACAATTTTATTCAGCACTTATTATATTTTGCAATTTGCACAGTGACCGCGGTATATAGGCAAATTATTTTTGATGTTGGGTCTACGTAATGTTAATACCTACATAGCTCGTAAATAATTTGTTTATTGTTGGCTATTTTAGTTGTAACTATATAAACCAAGAGTAGCGTTTTATTACTTCTATGTCTATAAGCATACGCATATAAATTTAATAGGTGACAAAAAAATATCTTGTATTTTTTTTTATAAACAAACAACCATTTCATATGTTGTAGGTATATATTCGATGAAGCAAGTAGAGACTATTACAAATAGGATAATATAAAACAAATTAGTTTTTTTAATATATTTGAGTAGTAAAATTTTCTCCCGCAGTATGTCAATATCGTACAGACCGATTTAGTTTCACAAAGACAGCATCGAAGCCTTGCGGCTAAGTGGTGCACGGATTGACCTGTCTCTAGTGCCGTTCACTAGTATTTCACAGAAACCTCTTTTGATATACCCTTTCAACTGTTTGATGCGGCTAAGTATATCATGTGACTTGTAGTGCTGCTTCGTCGTAAGCACCTGAGCAACGATTGAAATCACAGTAGTACCTACTGCTAGTAAATGTATTCTGTGACAAAAGTGCGTTTTCACAAACGCGAAAGGAATATGTGAACCATGTTATCTTATACCGCGATTTAAAAAAAGTATAGCGTGATTCAGAAAATTATGAATGATGTATGATTACAATTTTATTTTGAAACTAGCTGTTGCCCGCGACTTCGTCCGCGTGGTATTTAACAAAGACTCGGCCGTTGGTAACAGCCTGCTCGCGTTCTGATCCCGCGGGACGCATTGCAGATTGTTGCTATCAAACTTTAATCAGGCGCAGCGCTGCAACATTGGTTTTAATTTTTTTTCGAGAGATCCTATTTTTTTTTCTAAAATAAAAGTAGCCTAAGTTACTCCTTGTTACATCAGCTATCTGCCAGTGAAATTCCCGTCAAAATCGGTCCAGCCATTGCAGAGATTACCCGGAACAAACAGACAGACAGACAGACAGACAGACGGACAGACAGACAGACGGACAGACAGACAGACAGCTTTTTACTAAGTGCATTTGGATGTATACACGTTACCTATACCGAAACCACATTTTTTAAAATTTTTGTCTGTCTGTCTGTCTGTCTGTCTGTCTGTCTGTTTGTTCCGGCTAATCTCTGAAATGGCTGGACCGATTTTGACGGGACTTTCACTGGCAGATAGCTGATGTAACAAGGAGTAACTTAGGCTACTTTTATTTAGAAAAAAAAAATAGGATCTCACGAAAAAAAATTAAAACCAATGTTGCAGCGCAGCGCCTGATTAAGTTTGATTAGCAATAACCTGCAATGCGTCCCGCGGGCTCAGAATTGGCGAGCAGGCTGTTGTCAACGGTTGTCTTTGTTAAATACCACGCGGACGAAGTCGCGGGCAACAGCTAGTATTTACTAAAAGTGTAACATGTTATTGATTTCTTATATTTACGCGTATACTACACATTGAAATAAACCAATTTTCTCGAATTTGATCGAAACGGGTACGTAAAAACATAAAATAAAACCGCTAAATTCGTAAAATTAGTTTCATTTCAAAACCAACATATTTGCGAAACTGAAAATATGTACTCGGGCTGGAACCGCAACTGGTTATACTATGGCTGTGGAATATTTTTCGAAAAGCATTCTTGATACTAGAGCAAGTTCTTTATAACGATACCGTCTGTTTTGCCCACACGACTCCTCTGCGGTCCTTTTAACTTGATCACCCGTCTTTGGTACATCTTTGCTCGTTTGTTAAACACATTCGAAACTTTGTTAGTTATGTCGGACCGCTAAATTAAACAACATACTCGTACGTAAGTACGAGAATAGCATGCAATGCAGATGTATAATTTATTTATTTAGAGTTGAGACAATTTAAAACAACAACGCCGCCAGCCTCGTACAATATTTTCTTGCGAACATTTTTGTAAGTAAGTGTACTTATTACTTTGATTAGAATAACGCATAAACGGCTAAATTACCGAAATTTCCTTTTTGTTCTGTAATAGCAAATTTAACTACTTATTAACCTCAAGATCGTAGCAGGCAGAGACGCAGGTTATACTATGTGTACACTGACAAACATAGACCATCCGTTCTTACGGATCTTGGTCTTACGGTACAATCCTCGACTATATATGTAGAGTTGAGATTCAGCCTCGTAGTATCAGTATATGCATATTGTTATATTAGGTTACATTTATTTAATAATATATACAAAATTATATTATATCTAACAACATATTAATAAATAAAAATAAAAATAAGATAAAAATTTAAATTAGGCATGTTTGAGAATGCACTCAGCATTCCGCATCCCCACCACCATAGGCCGGCAAGGTGGCCAAAACGCTGGCAGCATTGCCACGTTGAATGGCAATGCTGATGTGTTGGCCAAAATATGTGCCAGCGTTCTGGTCACCTGTTGTTATATTAGTCATAAGCTCAGATTTAGTGTAAGGGTTTGTTCAACAACTTCATATCAACGTTACGAGCTCTTGTGTGAAAATACCCTCGAGTAGCCATACCCTTAAGATGAGAAGGTATAAGAGTATAGTCACACTTGTTGCGTTGTCTGATTGGACGGAATCGATAAAGGATCCGTCACAGATACAGCAACTATTTATATTTTCATAATATTGTACTAAATTATTATGAATAAATTAAATAAATTAGCGAATGAAACATTTTGCCGAGAAGAAAGTGCAATGCGAATATTACATTCTTGTATATGTATACGGGATAATATACATACGGGAACACTACACATTGAAACAATACAATTTTTACGGATTTAATCGCGTTTATTTTACGTTTTTACCGCAAACAGCAACTATGACAATAGGACGTCTAACACCTCAGTCCTCCCGTGACCATAGTTGCTGTAAAGCAGTCGAAACGTCGAGAACGGTAAAACATAAAATAAACGCGCATCGCAATGCAAATGGCAAAATAAAAATTCTGTGGAACAAAAAATTGCAGTCTAAATTACTCGCAAAATGAGACTTGAGTTAAAAAGCTATTTATTCCGCTGTTTATATAAAAGCTTAAGCCTAATGAACATTTGAATAGGACTATTCCTTTCAAGGGGATTTTAAAATTAGTTGGTAGGTTTTTGTTAACTACGCACTGGCTGATTCTAATTAAACAGATATAATTGTCTGTTTCAAGGGGATTTTTCGTCATAAGAAAAAATCCCAGGTATATAATTTTATTGCAACATAATCAGTAATGTAGTATATATTAGACCACACCTGTTAATTAATAAATCCAATAGGTATTAAACGGAAAAAAAGGATGTTTGGTAAGTGCCTAAATCCGACTTTTATAGGATTGTTTGATGAAAGCAAATAAGTTTTTATAATCATCAAGAGACCACGCCTTTTAAGATGTTTTAAGCGTTGAGCATGGAATAAATTAGATGGTACTGTGAAGCATTTTAACGAATGATAATATTGTTCTTTTGATAAGCGCAACTGCTCTCCCGAGCGTCTGAAGTAAGTAGCTAATATTATCTATGCAAATATCTTCTTGAGATGTTTATGTGCCGCAATGAAGAGATATCTAACCTCAAAGGTATGCGCACACTGAAAATAAAGTCGTTTCTCGGAAACTCCATCGGTGTGTGCTAGCCTTTAATGTTCTTAATAGTCCGATTAAGGTTTTAACTTAATCGGACTATTAAGAACATTAAAGGCTAGCACACACCGATGGAGTTTCCGAGAAACGACTTTATTTTCAGTATGCGCATACCTTTGAGGTTAGATATCTCTTCATTGCGGCACATAAATATACTGAGTTCGCCCTCAGTCCATTGTACGGTACCCATAACACAAGCGTTGCTTAATGTGGGACCGTAAAGTTGTTGTGTTCGTATGGCGATATTTATTAGTTATTATTTTGATTTTTTTTAAACAAGGCGAACCAGTAGAGCTCAGTTGTTGTTTAAATGTCTAATAATTTGATTTATTTCTTTGGACATGTTATCTTTGCAACCTACTGTTAAAATATTTAACACTATTATTGTCACACATTATATATTTCGATATTAAGGATGGTATTAGGTACAATATCGATCTTATTTGCTCTTTTAAATGAACTTAATTTATTTTTTAACAGAGTCCATTATTCAATGTTACTCAAAAGCAATTGTTATTAATAGTCGCTTCTCGTCACAATGGCGCTAACTTGATAAAAAGTTTTATGGAAAATAGAAGCCGTGGGGGCAGGCGATACGTCGCACAATGCCGGCTAACGACTGGGCGCGAGCGAGCCGAGACCATAGACATGGAAATATTTAGCCCCGGAGACAAGGTAAGGAGAACTAAATATAATGTGATGTGATTAATCACTCTATTAAAATGAAAATACATGTTCATGTACATATTCATGATCAACACACCAACAACAACTAGTCGGTAGGTGAGGTGAGGGTGAGGAAAAACAAAAATACGTAAAGACCTACTAATTAGTACATCACCATTTTTTTTCACAGGCTGTTAGGTCCTTACTTCATTTAATTTCATTACACAATTTTTTATAATTAGTAAAATTTTGACAAAATATTTAATTTATTTTTATTATTATAAGAAATGGCAACTGTTATCGCCATTAAACCTCGTCTATGTTAATCTCAATTTGAAATTAAAACTTGCTGCGAGATAGGCCTGACCTATTGCAGGAAGTTTTTGTCAGTAAAGAATATCTGCAAATCTCTTATAAATTATGCTGCTGCAAAGAGGCCTAAAACTCCAGAAAAATAAACAAAATAAGTTATTTATGTTGAGATACATTCTACAAAAACACTATATATTATTAAAGTAGTGACACATAATATCGTTAGTCACAGTAATTACTCATCGAAAATGGATATAGTGTGTAACGAGATATTAATAAATTAGCTCGAACTTGGGAATAAATTATGTTTTACCTAGTTAATAGAAACTTACTGCGACTTGGGTGTTTAGAGGACAAATACTTAACTTACGAAAAATTAAAACGGCACTTTGTGTCTTAACTGGATAACAAAAGTTAATATTATAGTCCGATACTAATAGAATAATGTATATGAAGGAACCCAAAACTCTTCTGAAGTCAATTTCTATGTAATATGAATTATTTATGTACCACTTATATAGGCCATGTCAAGTGTACCGAGCTCCAGAATACAGATCTTGTCTAGTTAAGAGCTTACTGATACATTGTTATAAGTATGTTACTGTTTAATAATTTAATCAAACTAGCCTCATTCTTATTATGTCTAAAACTGCTATTCATCACCGATACTCTACATTTTATTATCTCTATATATGAAACGCCAGGTTGGGCTCGCGCTTCGCTACCCTTGCATATGACGGTTTTATTACGCCACTCCCTTTTGTTCCGAGCATCCACTGAAGCTTCCATTTAAATGCACTAGTGTTATTTGTGAGATTATATTAAAAATAATTTCGTTTTGAAAATAAACATTAAAAAAGTTAGTAATCCCGTTATTACGTTTTCGACAGCACTAATTTGAAAATCGTGAAATCTAATCAACTTGCAAACGAACAATTGCGGCGAGCGGCAAATTGTATAACAATGAAAATCGAAATATTTGCACATACCGTGTATATTAAATTTGCTTCGTTAAGTATTCCAATGAAGGACACTCGCGGACTGTATAATGTAAGTACCTACACACATTAGTTCAATGTTGGTGTTATTCAAATACTGTTCACATCATACAGATAATTTCTAATGAAATATGTAATCACAAAACTATTACCTACAAGTATTCATTTCTTATATTTACGCGAATACTACACATTGAAATAAAACTAACTTTATGGATTTTATCGTCATCGGGAACGTAAAAAAACATAATATAACGCGATATAATCCGTAAAATTTGTTTTATTTCAATATAACCACACGTTTATAAACATTGGCGATATATGTACTTGCTACATGTGTGATGTAAATAGGCTTAGAAAACGGCCAGGCATATTGAATCTAGTGACTGGGCAGCACACGGCACACGGAGAGTTCACGACCCATCGCTACGTAGTTATTTCATAGCCGAGCGGGAGGGGTCGCCGCTAAGTCTCTGATAACCTCCCACGATCCATGCCAGCCTTTAAGCTTCCTATAGTGTGATGCTTCTTATGATATTACCCCACAAGATTGTCGGAAACAAATTCCACGAAACTCTACATTACACCTCGCAATATAAGAGACAAAACATGTGATTACAACTTATCTTGTTTTCGTCCTAAGTTATTAATATTTAGGTAACTACATAATGATATAGCTAAATCATACGCGATCGAAGTCGTGGTTTTATATAGCTAGACATAATAAAGAAGCCTTAACTCTCTCTCGGACTTATCGGCTGTCCATTTTCATTTGTATTTAGTCCTCTGCGCACTAAAAGACCAAGCTAACGAACTATAAAACATGAATCGCTAATTGCAATAAACAGCAAAATTAAACATGCTTATTATGTAGATACTAAATTGAACGGGTCGCTGTTAATGATTTTCGTCGCTGAGCCAATCTATACTATATCTATACTAATATTATAAATGTGAAAGTTTGGATGGATGGATGGATGGATGGATGGATAGATGGATGGATGTTTGTTACTCTTTCACGCCCGAACGGCTGAACGGATCTGGATGAAATATGCCACAGAGATAGATTATAGTCTGGAATAACACATAGGCTACTTTTTATCCCGGTAAAATGTATGGTTCCTGTGGGATAGATGTTTTAATATTTCATACTTTTTATCGCGGGTAACACCGCCGGGCGCAGCTAGTAGGAAATAAAGCTAGTAGAATAATTAAAGCAAATGTTTTATTACTACATATACACCAAAGAGGAATGATAAGATCTTCAATTCCACGCCAGGATAATTGTTTTAAGAAGTTCGCAATGTGTTCATTGGAAGGGCGACGCGACCGCGTGGGTCGGCGTTATTGAAAATTTGAGCGCCCTCACAATCTAATTTGCATCAGGAGCGGAGGAGACAGTCCTGAGGGAGGAGATGATGTTTGTTCGACTCGTATCTTTATAGTCTTTCTATTCCATTGATTTTTCGAATAATGTTTCGGAGATGGTAGGGTATTGATTTTGTTTCAATTATATTATAAAACCCTCCGTCCAATGTCGATGTCAAATAGAGCTATAGTAGACAATTTACCAATAAACGATTTAAACATCTATAACTCGGGTACAGACATTCTTGGTCATCACACAAAGTTTTTCCCTACCAGGATTCCAACCCGGGAACCTCGTCAAAGAACACAGGGTCACTACCAACTTCACTAATCAGGTCGTAATATTAAAATACCTGTATCCCACTAATATTATAAATGTGAAAGTTTGGATGGATGGACGGATGGATGGATATTTGTTACTCATCACGCCAGAGCAGCTGAACGGATCTAGATAAAATTTGAATAGCACATAGGCTTATTACCCTGGTAAAATGTATGATTCCCGTGGGATAGATTTGTTTTAATTTTTCATAGAACAAAGGATCCACATGATTTTTTGCATAGGTAATGTTAGTTTAGGAGTCAGAAAATTACGTAGGCTAATTTTTATCCCGGTAAAATGCACGGTTCCTATTGGATAGCATACAGGAACCGTGTTTTTTTTAAACTTAACTTTTTAATCGCGGGCAACACCGCGGGGCGCATCCAGTATTCTATAATCTAAAACTAGATGTTATAGACATTCTTTGATAACCGAATTGTACCGGCCACAGCACCGCACTAATATAACTCGGCCACCGCTCGATCGAACGTACAATTTTCCCGGATGCGAGTGAAATGCGTAAATTTACAGCCGGCGCAGCAAATGTTTGCACATCCGGCCGATGGCTGCCGGTTAAAACCACATCAGTGTTTGTTTCTGTGTGGTCTTATCATACCTAAATAGAACTTATCTATTTTCAATTCAGTGTGTTGGTGAATTTTTAGTGTTTCAAAAACTGCAATGGAATTTAAACATTTAAAAGGTGTATAGGATTAAAAAGTAACTAAGTAGGTTAGTGTAAGAAGTACCTAAGGTTTATATTAGCTCCGCTAATTACGCTAATCAAGAATAAGGACATAATGGATCCCAAAATCCCCTGGTTTGGACCCTTTGGTACGGAACCCTAGAAATTAAACTGGAATCGATGACTGGACGTGGGTCAAGTTCTGGAATTGGTATTTTAATTCACATTCAGTTAATTTTACAGTTACATGCTTTATACAATGTCTTACGATATTTAGGTAATATTTTTTATATGATTTTGGTAAAGAACGACCTCTATATAAATGTTTATAAAACAATTTGCCGCGTGGAACGCGAAAACCATGTATCATGTATACGGTTTGAAACCTAGCTGATAACATTATCTGTACCGACCACCCACCCGTAGTAGCGAGTGATAACACACTGCAGTACTAGAGGGCGTTACGTGTTGCTTAGGTTTAGTAAATTAATGTAATAACAATGGACTAAGCGTTATTATATTCTCTAAGTAAACTATTTGCACTGTCACGACTCACAGAACCTAGGCATCAATAAAGGCCAATAGAAAACAATGGCTCTACATACAAAAGCAGAAATAATTTGATAGCATTTAGAGCTTACCTATATACCATCGTATTTCACCTATTAGTATTACCTATACACCTTTTTAAAGCCTGGGAAAAGTACTATAAAATTATCTCACTACTCCAGGGTCTCAAGCACAACCATGTTTACGAAGTCTTACGGTAACGTAAGCGTATTCAGTCTCGCTTACACCACAGACTTTATAAGTATGAATTTAAGATACAGCATCTCGATGTCGTTACGACGAGGTACATTAGGCGTACCTACTTACCCTTAATTATTCTTCTTCTTCTTCCTCCTCCTTCTTCTCTTCTTCTTCTTCATCTAATCTAAGGGTTAGATCCTTGTCGGTGTAGCTGATGAAGCTCTTTCCATCTGTCTCTATCAAGAGCAGCTTCTTTCACCTCCTTGTACGGCATAACACCTATCCTTTCTTTTATCTGAATCATGTAGCTTATTTTTGGTCTTCCTCGTCCACGCTTTCCTTCGATCTTACCTTCTATTATGTTCTTTAATTCTTATTCTTAAGATATATTATATAGACGGCAAATATAATCGAGGCTAAGAAGCAGCACCAAATAACTAGTAAATCGACAGAGCCTTGGCGCCGTCACGCAGCCGAGCTCATTAACCCTCGCCCTTGGGCCCCATTTGTGCCAAACCCAAACGCAACGTTAACCGCAAAACTTTCATCACAAACTAGTAAAGTCTGAAGTTTATAAACACATAAAAGTGTCACCCACTATTCCACGAGCAATCATCAAACTGAATGTTCGCCAGGTGCTGTTTTTCGTCACGATCTTAAGAACGTACAGATTAAATTGACTTAACCCAGATATCAGGACGCGACGCAACGAACTGATTGAACATGTGAAGACTTCAATAAATGTATTTTGATATAAAACACAGCAAATAGTTAAAAAATTCTTACGACCCTATAGCATGAACAAACATTCTGAAAGTTAGTGTACCTTGGTTAGTTCTGTGAATCAGTGTTCCGTTACATAAATTATACTAAATCGATAGCTAATATAAGTCACACGTCAACGAGATGTCAGCTGGCCGGTTGCGGGGGAATTTTAAAGTTGAATTTGTGGAATCAATGCGAGTGTGCGAGTGCCTATTTCCTCCCGGCGGCGGAGGCGCCGGAGACACGAAAGGTTAAGCTTTACTTACATCTAAAAGGTAGTACATGAAAACATCAGGGAATATGGATATACGTGTACGTAACCTATGACCTGTATTTCTATATCAGAGAAATCTTCCTGCAATATTGATTTCTTATATTTACGCGAATACTACACATTGAAATAAAACTTATTTTACAGATTTTATCACGTTTATTTTATGTTAGTACGTTTTCGACGTTTCGGCTATTACAGAAACCATGCTCACGGGAGCACTGAGGAGCTTGACGAATGTCATAGTTTGAACTGGGGTACCCTCATATTTAGTTGTTCCATGCGGTCCGATAATAGGTCGGGAAGGTAAAAACATAAAATAAACGCCATAAAATCTGTAAAATAAGTTTTTTTTTATCTTCCTGCACATTATCAAAATATATATATGCCACACAGAATACTTCTGATAATGAATATATGTATATTTCAAATACTACTCGTATGTACATTTTGTACCCGTATTGTACAAAAATATGAAATTTACAACTAGTAATTGAAATTCATAGAGATAGGAGAAAATTTAGGCACTTGAACGTACGTACCTAACCATTGACTATCGAAATAGGGAGACTTACGAAACAACAACAGATAGCATGACACATTACAAAAATGTCACAGTTGTGAAAACTATTCTAAGACTGTAGTAATACCACGGTTTCATATTATTGCAACAAAAGTATTCATGCTGGATTCTAAATACCTTCTGTTTAAAATTCATTTGTAATGTTTCAGTCACGCGAACATATTGAATACCTACAGAATAATTTCATTAGTAAATTTATATTCGTTTTCTACCAAATCCCAATTGCGTTTAAGGAATAATTGGAACTAAATTAAAATGAGGTCACCATACCTTATTTTATCATTCACCGATGGTTTAAATCCGGCTGCAACTTGCCCTTGCACTATCACGTGAGCTACTTAACCATAAAACGTTAATTAAATGTCACCGGGAGTAACGAATCCATCACACATCGATAACAATAAAACACTACGCTTTTTATTTCCATACTGTCCGGTTCAAGATGCAATCTATAGCCGACAAGCTAACTGAAACCCTTCGAGATGGAATGGCCACATAGACATTGTATTTAAGAAACTTACTCGGATGTCGTCTTCAAAGTAAAAAGGGTGACAGGTTTCCGCACAACATGGTGTGGAGTGAGGGCGCAAGGTGAGGACTAATGTGGCCATACTCATTAGGCACCCACTGACAATAATGTACCGGGCTCGATAAACTAGGACTGACTCTGCTGGCACCGTAATTAGCTGATACCATCTAAAGTGAATAATCAACAGAAAAAAATTATTAACTTTTTTTCTTAGATTAAAAAAAATCCTCACTGCGTTAAGTCGCTGCTGGTTTTTGTCGTTTTTATTTAAATTTCATTTTTTAATGTTCGGGTTTCTTGTTTTTTTTTTAAATGTGCTTCGTGCATTCGGTTCAATGATATCGTAACAGTACCCTACATCATTAGTACCTATTACCTACCCATTTTTACGTAAGTATGGTTATGTTCAGGCTAACCTTGTATCTAATGAATTCCAACTTTTAAAAGAATCTGATAAGCGCTGTAATATGCTTTTTTTGTCTTTACAATATTATAAACTATAAGAAAATAAGAACACTAAATAAGTAAGCAATGTTTCGAATTTCGATGCGATCACCGACATCCACCGAAAATCATTTCAATTAGTAGGAAGCGTAACTGAAATAATTGGGAGTCGCACAGGGGAATTCGGAAATGGCACCAATCGACAGATGCCCGCAACAGAGCGACTGGTGCCAAATCCTTGTGACACCGCCAACGCGATGCCAAGGCCGACGCACCAGACGGAGAGAAAACATACCTACATTGATGATACGATACCACGTCATTGCGCTCCTAAATGCATCGATAAAACGTCAGGAATTCATCACACTGTGTGTGTCCAAAACGATCATGAAGCTACACTTGTCAACTTTTAAGATGATTGATTTGGCGGAGATTGATACAGACTGAATATGAACCGAGACCGTGCCATAATATACACACATTTTTGAAACTATATAGATATACTTGCACTTAAATTTATAGAAGTTTTAATCACTGTAATGGTATTACAGTTCATTTTTCACATTAGTTATTCTTCAATTGCAGTTTTAAAACAACAATATAGGTACCAACTAGCAATAAAGTATTTAGTTCTCTTTAATATAGGAGACACATAAATATTAAAAGCTAAATCAGCTATTTACTTATTCATCACAGTGTCTCATTTCAAATGACCTACAGACGTTAATTTGCATAAAAATAAAATATACTTAGTTTACATAAACTTATCCAAATTAATAGAAAACAAATAAGAAAACAAAATAATGGAACATTCAGTATTTTAGTTTTATTTTCTATTTAACATAACACAGATCACGAGAGATATGCCGTGCGGTTCAAAATGTATGGGAACTCGCTGCCTCCGCTTTGTTCCCCACCACTCTCTAAAACCAACCAATACGAAGTCTCTTCGGTGCGTGCTGCGTCGCCGCCGTATACAGCGGCCGTACCACGCGACGCACCAGTTTATTCAAAGTATCGTTAGACGATCTATACATTGCCTCGTACATTCACTCAGTAGCGAACATAGGTGGTACTTAAAGAGCCATGTATTTTGTACAAAAATAAAAAAGTCGTTGTGCTACATGAAAACTAAAATAACATAATAAAGGCATTAAATATTTTTTGATTTGTTGTTTTTAATGATTTTAAAGACGAATAAATAAAATACTTAATTCTGGCTGGTGAAATGAGATTCCATCTTTCGCGTAGTTCACTTTGCTGCTAGTATTTTTGCATACAAACACGGAACAACCCGGCATTTTGAAAAAAACTAGAGCACCGGCACCGACGTGCAGTTGCAGTGGACTGACGGCGAAAATTGTAGGTTAGCCAAATGTACGCTAACTTTGTGCGCAAGCCCACCGCTTTCATAACATATCTCCTCTAATATATCTGTGTAACATAACGATATTTAACAAAGTGATTACCAAATTATGTAGGTACTTATTTAGCTAAATATGTTTCAGTAAATCCGGTTTAAAACTCGTAATGGATGCGGGAAACATCTTACAGTAGATACCTACCTGGCCAGAGTAAATCTGGAGCTCTTATGACTATCTGCTTTGACTATTCTCTATACCTATATAATCTTACGATCAATTCTGACTTAACATCAATATTAAAAATGCACTTAAGACGCACAGGTTTTTAAAATATATACTTTTTTTCTGTTATGGTCTTCCTGACAGAATTTTGATCGCGGCGGCCGATCTCAACGGAGACTATATATAGCCAACTAGGTAGATAATAATTTCAGTGCTCAAGTGTATGCGCAAGCACTGGACACACAATCTCTTTTCCGTCACTTGCATAGTCCAATGGGACAGCAATCCAACACGATCGGAGAGGGATCAGGCGCAGGGCCGACGGCTTTACGTGATCTTTGAGATATAAATTCTAGTTAATACAATAGTTGATAAATATACAAGCAAGTAGGTACAGAGAGCGGGCGCTGGCAGGGCGCTCGGCGGGCGCTCGCCTGGCACGCGCTCTCGGGGCGGATTTATTTTGATCACCCATCACCCAAATAATCACATTTTCCGAATACCAGACAATGTTACACAATGGAAAATATCGAGTGTCCTTGGGATAGCCGATGCGTCTGCGCAAGTGAGCGATGCGTAACAATTTATTCAAGTGTCAGGAATATTATTTGTAGATTTTTAAAATACATCTAGTCCCAACATTCAGTAGTATACCGCCGTGGCCGCCTGTATTTCTCGGATCTACTTTTATAGGTTAGTATTTTATGTGAGTTTTGAACTCACAGGCTTAATTATAACTATTTAGATATTCCTTTATTTTTTCTTGGCATTTTTTAAAGACAACATCGACAACTACAACCAAACAGTAGATTCAGTTGATGTCGCTAACCTCGACGACAGTAAAACAATGCGATGTAGCCTATTAATAAATCCAACATTGACAAAGACCGCCAAAACACCTGGCCCCCCGCCAGATGAGACAAAACTAGCCTACGCATGCGCAGCCACGCCATGGATCAACTCTAGGGAGGAGCCGGCCACAAACAAGTACTGCCTTATACCGTTCGAAATAACGCAGTAACTTCTTTCAAATAATTACAACGTGATGTTAGATTTTACCTTGTTGTTCGCTCGACAGGCTCCCGTGCCCCCTGATGAAAGAGAAACAACAAAATCGTTTCACCCGTCATACGAAATTTTTGAATATTTAAAAATAGAGTTCTTTGTTAAGAACTAGTTTCTATCCAGACTGCTCTCTGTTATTTCTTGAGGGAGAAACACAACAACTTTTTGTGCGCTACCGTAGGGCTAGACGGGGCATTACCCCAGGGCTCCCAAGTTTATGGCGCCCGTCGGCCTCTATGAACGTCGTTAGAAAATCAAATATTGAAAATAGCAACTGCTGCGTTACACATAAAACTTAGTAGGTAGTAACTAAATTTGCTTCACTAAGCCCTACAGTAGGCGATAAGGAATTGATGATGGAGTAATTTCGCACGTGTAAAGTATAAATAGGGCCCCAATTTAATTTTTGCCCCGGGGTCCATGGTTATATGGCTACACCACTGCATATTAGTGCACATTCGTGCAAAAGAAAAAAATCTTCTACACACACACTAAAGAAAAACCTACATACCTACAGTCAATAATTTTATCGCTTATGGTCAATGCCCATCATAAGGTCTTGGCAAGTGGGTGTACGCTTTGAAAAGCTATATTGTTCAGGCTTAAAACTGAGTACCAAATGTATTATCTGGTGAGAGTTACATTGGTGTTCAAGCCAGTGTATTATCGTCACCAGACAAAACGAGTGAGCAGATGAAAATCGAAATATCGATGTACCTATCTGTGTCGGGTATACGTCACGGACGCGTCCCGGGCGCGCGACGCGTCCTCACGATCGTCGACGCGTCGCCGCGTGCGGTCTGCGAGAAAATAAACGCGCGCGTTTATTTATGGATCACCTCGATGAGTCTTCTCCTTATCGGTGAAATCCCTGGGATAACGGACGCGGAACATTAGGTGCTGTGTTAGCTGACAATTCCCAAATAAGTACCTGACTCGCGTTCCTTCTCAGCTACGAACGGTAACGTTATGTAGGTACGTAAGTTACCTTATTATTGGCATTGCATTACGTAAATATTGACATCAACAGACATCAAATGTTGACATATTGATTTTTTATATTTACGCGAATACTACACATTGTAATAAAACTTATGTGAGCACGTTCAGCGTAGATCGCACCGCAAGCAACAACTCAATATAAGGGTACCCCAGTACAAACTATGACACTAGGACGTCAAACACCTCAGTGGCGTGACCATGGTCACGGGTTGCTGGAAAGCAGCCGAAACGTCGGGAACGTAAAAATATAAAATAAACGCGATAAAATCTGTAAATTAAGTTTTATTTCAATCAAATGTTGAGACGAAAATTATATAGAATAGGTAGTTAAATTATATAGAATAGGTAGTTAAATTATATAGAATAGGTAGTTGAATTTCTAAAAGCCGAATCACTATGTTTTGAGGTGAAATGTTACATCGTCCATTTTTACACATAAGTACGTGATCTCTATAAAAAGATCAATCTCCTAATTCATTCGATAGTATTCTACTATTACTACATGATATTTACTTTGGTATAATATGAATAAGAACGTCATACAATAAATATACCTTGTACTATATAGAAGAATGTAATGATGAGTAGACGACATCCCGGGGCCGAAGGGAATCCGGTCAAGTGTAAGTTTGCACTACGCACATTGCACTTCGCCTTTTAATACCTCAGTATCTATAAATATAGTATCAAGTTCGTCTATAACTATTCTTTGACATAAATACAAGACATGTATAATTATTTGTTTCAATCTCCAATTTGAAGTAATATCTATTATCATCTTATCTATCACTAGCCTTTTCCCGCGAATCCGGTACGCGGTACCTTTATAAAACTTATAATTTAGCTTTAATCGGATCAGTAGTAGAATATCCCGTACTTACATCTAAACTAACAAAATCACAAACTTTATCTTCTTATTTATGAGTGGAACATTTTCAGAAAAAAAAATTACAGCTGTCATAATTTTCGATACAAAAACGATTCCGCCTTTTTGTTTGTCTGTACGGACATCGCGCAGAAACTGATACACAGATTTCGACGAAACATGCAACAAACTATACATGTTTGTATTTTTAGTAGATAAATCTCGAATTTTATTTATTTATGTAAATGTCAAATATATGTACATATAAATAAACAAATCCTTTCGAGAAGTGCACTTTTATATTCAACATAAAGAGCAGGATTATCCCGAATAAATAATCCAAAATAGTATTGTACACATCCAAGTTTTGGAGGCGATCCAAACATATCAGATAGTATAAGGGCTCTACGTGATTATGTTCTCATTATACAATGTTCATATAATATTTACGTTTTTCATTTTGCGGCATCATAAAACTAGGGTCATCATTTTAGGGTCGAGTCACCTTCGTCCGTAGGAGAATTAAGTACCCTCGAGATACCCTACACGTGACCCTAGGTGGTGCCAATTAGGTGACAACTCTACTGGTGGTAGGCTTCGGCCGTGGTTAGTCACCACCCACTGCACAAAGCCATGTCACCAAGCGGCCTAGCCGTGTTCCGGCATGATGTTCGGTGTTGCCATTCATGGATGGCGGGTCAGATCAGTTGCGCTGCATGTGCCTAGTGAATGTAGCGTTTCGATCTACTGCCGCCTTCCTACCTAGGCAAGTATGCTCAATCGTAGATCTCATCGTCACTTACCATCAGGTGAGATCGAGATCAAATACTTGCCTATAATGTATAAAAAAAAAACTGTAACACAAATTACTGAAACAAACCCGCTTTTGTGTACTCTGCGAGTTTACTTGTTAGTAATTATAATTGAAATGATTCCACTGAGACGAGCCATAATTTCGTATTGGAAAAACAACAAACAACATTGCGTTTGATTCGATTCAAAACAACGCATAATCGTTTGGCTCGATGAAGGCCGGATCATACTGAATGGCTTTTGGATCCATTCGCGGTGGGTGCTCGGCGGCTCCTCACTACGATTCACTCTATTTCTGTGTGCTATGACGTCGCGATCAAATTAAATAACTCGACGCGGCTACACGCGAACCCAACTTCTTGATGAGCGCGGCCGATAGCTTCCCCAAACCACGGATGGTGCCATTAAATTTACTACAAAAAAATCATCCTACTTCTCGTTGTATTCACGCTTGATTGTTGACAATAGAAAAGAAAACAATATATGGGTATCTAATCATGTGATAAAATATGTATCACGATGCCAGTTAAGTAGGTGCATTGAGATAGGAGCGCGCACCGCGACTCTACCAGAAGCTAAAATACGAGACAATTGATAATTTTCAAATATTATTATCATGAATATACTAGAGTCACGCACAGCGCAGGTTGCGGGCTTACGTCCTTGGAAATTAATATCTTGTTAGCGGTTTATTCGCTTTTGTTACTGTCACTGCGAGTAGATTCGCGAAAGTCAAATGTTGTCTAACGGTTGGGCACGGCAGGCTCTATCACGCGAGCTCGTCACGTCGCAAAGCCAGGCATCGAGCAAAGATTTTGTCAACATTAATAATTATATTTGATCGTAAACGCGAAATAATGTTTATGATTGTAATAAAATTGTAGTAGGGTTGATATCAGTGGACAGGACAGTGCATCACCGGCGGCTGCGTCTAGGTCGAGCGGTAATAAAATATATATTGGTATAAGCATGCATCGTCGCATACGCTGGAAGATCGTAGCATAGCGGGTCGCGCGCGTAGCGTCGTTGGTTTAGATCGCACGTCACGGGGTGAGATCGCGCGGAAGCGAAGGTTGCGCCCGTGACCGCGCCCGCCCGCCGCCGCGCGCCGCGCTGCCAGCACCCGCCCGCCGCAGCCGCGCAGTATCGCGCCGCGCTCGCTCATCCTCAGACCTCGACCCCAGCGTGGACCCCGCACGAGGACTCAGCTCGAAACAGTGAAGTGATGTGCCTGCGGCCGCTCCGCCGATGATGTGCGCGCCGCGAGTGAGTGAAGTGAGATTATGCTCGCGAGGTGACCTCCGGTCCCGGGTGCCGTGACCGTAGCCCGCGATGTGGACGGTGCTGACGCCCCTGCTGGCAGCGCTGGCGCTCGCCGGCGGGGCCTTCACCACCACCAACTTCACGCCGGACATGGATTTACTTAAGTGTTCAAGGTTCGTTGAAATATTCAACCGTGATTCTTATACTATACATATGAATAAACAGAATGTGAGTACCCACCTATATGAAATAATTTTATATACGAATCGTCAGCCAGACAGGGACCTAGAATGAGCTACGAAAATAATTTAAATAGGCAGGCGGCAATGACCGGCTGCTCATTGTGAGCACGACCACTGAATTAGACCGAGACGTTGTTATTACTATTATGCTCAATTAATTTAATTAAGTAGTCATTCTAATTGAGGAATTCATGGTGCCTATATTGAGGTCAATCAAATATATGATTTTCTATATAAATTTTGCGAATAAAAATCAATCAAGATACTTCAAAATTGTATCAGAAAATTTGAAGTCTATGCAGAATATACACTAGACTTAACATTGTAAAACAAATTAAATTATAAAATATACAGCATTTGATGAACAGAAAATTCGTTCCATATTATGTAGAGTTGACACAGACGCATGAAGAGTTCTGGCAAGTGGATCTAGACAGCGGTGGCGTGAATGCGACCGCGCCGGTGACCAACGCGCCACGGCCGCACGGCTTGGCAAGCCAGCCCGCGTTACGCGTAAACACGAACACCTCTGGTGAATTATCACCCACTAACAGGTGGTCATTACCGACAAACTCGAAATTTGAAGAAAACAAAGCCTACATTGTATGTGTGTTTCCAACTTCAAAACATACCGGATTAAACCGCCCACATCTTGACAATGGAAACGTTACTGTTGTATCGATGCGTTGTATGCCGCCCTTATCATGAACTAATAATGCGACTCGAATCAGGACCTCAAATGGAACATTATGTCACCTTTATCAAGTCAGTTGCTCCAAATTTGCGATGTAGATCGGTTGTGGTACCGATTTAAGCCCCATTTACTTCATGTTAAGGCCGCAAATACCCAAAAATCTAGCTTTGTTTCAGAATAGTGAAGTTTTCGTGGTTTTATTATTTGTTTTTATTTGCTTCTGAGTCATTATCCCATCGTTCTTGCGCTTCGCAATATAGGTCATAACCTGTCCCACGTCTGACTTTGAATGGCAAACTATTTCCTCAATAAGATTATGCCTTAACCGAGTAAAAACTCGGACCAGGTCCACCTGGTAATGGTCACAGTAGAATGAGACTGATAACATGTACAAAAAAGGAAATTGTGGCAGCCCCGTAGGAGACATAACAGAGGCTTTATAGGCCCAGCCCTCTCTTTTTCTTTGGCAACTCTAAGCAAGTGGCCAGGTCCCCCTAGATCCTGCCAGATCAGCAACGAAACAAAAAATGATACGAACCAATCACGAATACAAAACGTTGATTATTATCCTAATGTACAGCCACGACAGGTTAAGGACCTGGTTTGTAGGCCTGGTATTTTGTTGAAAAATTATAACCTATTAAATAGAGTAGGCTTGTGAATACGACAAAAACGTACAAGAACTAGTAATTCAGAACGAGTAATAGTAACACTGTTAAATATACCTTTCATGGTAATTAAACAAATGTCGCAGGGTAATGATAAAATCAGAGATTTCATCAAATCTCTGACGGTATTGTCAATTATTTGATAAAGTCCCAAAACGATTTAGTTGCATCGAGATTTGATTGCGGAAATAATAACACTGAATTAGAATTTAACACATTTACTAAACACGCTAATTTGTAGTTTCATTGCTGACTGGAATTGTAAAAAAATCGTAAATCATGTGTAATGTTTCTATTACGTGAAAATATCATATCTCTTTCTGTGTTCGTGTTGCAAACTCCACAGAATGGAAATAATTAGTCAAAACCCAGGACAGCACCTCCAATTTTACATCAACACGGCACGCACAGTGATACTTACCTAGATATAATATGACAATTTCCTTAATAGATACCTCGCTGCTGGCAGAATAGTTTTTTTTTTAATATCATCATTTAATTTTTTCAAAAAAAAAATGTGATTTGGAATATTTTAAGTTTATTAGTTTACACATAACAATTATACAAAATCTTGTTAATTTCCGATATGTCCGGCTTGGAGTTAGTTGAAATTTATTTTAAACCTGCTAATCTTAGCCTAATTATATACTGTGGCGGCTACTACCTGATTATTTTAGATCACACGTAAACTGAATATTTACTGGTAATTAGTATTTGATATTTGAACTTAAGAGTAGAGGCGCTGTGACTGTCTATATATGCCTTTTGAATCTGAAAGAAAAATCACATATTAAGTATTAGAGTTATCAAGTACCATAAATCGTTACCAGGAGTTTAACTTTTCCTGTCGGACTAATCCCTAAGTAGGTTTGTATTTTTAAAAACGAACAAACCATAAATCAACTCTGTATTAACATCGAAATAAAGACTACCAACATATCTTTCGAATTTCAAACAAGATGTGTGATAAATGAAATCAAAAGACATCCGTGTCAGATTCATGTTGGGAGTTTTGTTACATCGCTGCTAATCTCAGCACCATCAAACACATCAAAGCTAGCTCAACACCGGGATAGCCTTGTCGCTGTAGACACTAATGACCCTATTAGACAACAATAGCTTTTCAGGAGTGGCTCGCCAGAATTAAACCCGTTCATCACAGCTATTTGCGTCACTAATACCCCAAATATATCGCAAGAGCTCGGTAGCGGTAACTGTGACAACAGAAATAAACTCTTGCTTCGAATACTTCGTTGCAGCGATGCGTCTGTCGGTACGCTGCACGCACCTACATATTGTTTATTCTAGATACGGCTCGTTCATTACTCCTAAATGTGATAAACACCTACTTAACTAGGTTGCATAGTTTTATGGCATAACAAAGGGATTAATTAGTTCAACTCATAAAATCACAATTAGTTTCGTTGCGAAATTACTGTTATATAACCTTCTTCATTCATGAACTCTGTTGCTCTAAAGCAATTTTAATTCATAATCTTACTATCATGTTATGTAGCATGCTCCCAACTTCGTCCTACAAGTTTTTTGTTATGATAATAATAAATAAGTCCGCATGTGACAAAGTTTAATAATATACAATTTCTGCAATTGTGTAAAAGAAAATGTTGTCTTCAACACGTTGTCATTGAGAGGCGAGGAAAAATTACGTGTCTTGTGTTTCTATCGGTTGGCAACGAGAATTGAATTCGTCACATCCCACCCAACTCCCACTATAATCACATCAAACTTTGAAATACCCTTATCTATATAACGGACTCATATATAAAGTCCACTTCCGATGCGTACAGCCAATGTAAACAATTTCGCTGCTACCGTATCTATTTTATAAGCGCGCGCAAATTTATTTATGAAAATTGTATATATAATAACATCGTGACGTAAGTAAATAACTCTCGTAATAGTCGTGTTTATTTTGGTGGGTCATAAATAGCGTGACCAAGTGGTTTTTTGACCTTAGGATTGGGTGAGACGGGGGGATATGTAGTCACTCGTTCACGTGATATGTCTCCGTGATATGCGGGGCGGGCTTCGGCAGACGTGAAGCGCTGGCCGGCAGCCAGCCCGCGGCGTCTTTGTTCTTGTGACTATCAACAGCAAATTATCAAACGAAACATTACATCAATGTTAACCAGCTTCAATCAAATCAACACATTTCCAATGTACGTCACTCGTCCTGCACGTCAAGTGCAAGATTATTCGCAAGCTAACTTTATAGTTCACAGGTATTCAGACACATTTTAAGGTAAATTAAACAGCGCCTCTAGCGGACGGTATTTAAAACTTAAAATACTCTATACAATGTGTCTAAATACGTAAACTACTAACTATACAGTTAGCTTACGAATATTCTAATCTGAAACCTAACCTAACCGTACACTTTATAGTCTTCGTATTTCGACACTTGGTATGGAGAATTAAAACTATCAAATACCAACATCCATGACTCGTATACAAACATTCGTGTTCATCACACAAAGCTTGCCTCTACCAGGATTCGTATCCGGGACCCGCGGTACAGAAAGCAGGGTCACTACCCACTGCGCTAATTAGGTCCTCAAACGTAGATTCATTTACTTATTAAGTCTACAGTTACCTTCCGAATAATCTCGCAGTTGATGTTATTACTGTATTATAGCGGTGGATGTCTGCATTTAATACCTTTATCCGCAGTTTGAGGACTTAACGTCTTAGATCTTTTTGGGGTCGTCACCTTCGTCCGTAGGAGAATTAAGTACCCTCGAGATACCCTACACGTGACCCTGGGTGGTGACAACCAGGTGACAACTCTACTGGTGGTAGGCTTCGGCCGTGGTTAGTCACCACCCACTGAACAAAGCCATTTCGCCAAGCGGCCTAGCCGTGTTCCGGCATGATGTTCGGTGATGCCATTCATGGATGGCGGGTCAGATCAGCTGCGCTGCATGTGCCTAGTGAATGTAGCGTCTCGATCTACTGCCGCCTTCCTACCTAGCTAAGTATGCTCTATCGTAGATCTCATCGTCACTAACCATCAGGTGAGATCGAGATCAAATACTTGCCTATAATGTAATAAAAAAAAAAAAGATTCTTCGACTAATAAACTCATCGTGTAAATTACACGTCTCTAGTTTGCATAGGCTGATTATAAGTAATCAACTATGGATTATAAATTATGCTAAGTGTAGGTTATCGACTATAGAATCTACTCTACCTAGCTACTGATGTACACAGTAATACCTACGTACATATTATTATAGTGTGTTGTTGTTTACCTGTACGTATAAAAGTGCAGTTCATCAAATTCAGCCATCACTCACATATAAAAACATTTATTACTTCGTAAATAATGTTTATGACTAAAGATAATTGCGTAAATGGGACGAAAATATCTAAACTGTAAATCAATCTGTAAATATCAGAAGTAGACTACCTATTTTGAAATAATATGTAGGACTCCAGTCTTCTATTATACTCTCTCTCTCTCTCTCCCTCCCTCTCTCTCTCTCAATCTCTCTCAAGATATTTTTTCATACATTACACAAATAACATTTGTGACATTTCTATTATCGTAAACTAGACAGTTACGCAAATGTTTAAAAACTAAACATGTAAATACTCACACAAATCAATGATTAATAGCTGCACCAAACATCACGACCTCATTCGGAGAAAGGAATGCGTTCTTAGTGCTGTGACAAAACTGTTATCTGCTTTAGCAAAATACTTTACCGACGTAGTTTTAATTTGAAAAAAGAATAAGAATTCACAGCTTACGGTGATAGCGAAGTTAGTAAAACACTCGCTCTGGAAGCAAAGGTCGCAGGTTAACACGTTGAGTGCGGTGCCATTTTCAGAGGACTTTCAGCCAGTGCGTTAGAGACCTATTCGACCTCTTAACCGAGCTTCACTCTAGTGCGTATGAGACCTAATCCATCTCGTAAAATAAGGTATTTTAAAAAAACTCATATCTTTATCAAAAAATAAGATACAATCTATGTTCTTTCTGTAAATAATAGAGAATTAACTGTTCTATCTCAAGTTTGCTACGCATGGGGATGTGAAAAGTGGGTTATGAGATATAACGAAAAAAAAATTAGGTATCCATTGAATCTCGCATCGCAACTAAAGATAGATCAGTTTGGGTTGTGACTAGTGATGGGATTAAAATAAAACCCCAGTTATCGATAGCTTAACTTTTTATGAAGTAATCATTTAAACATAGTAATATTGATTTCTTATATTTACGCGAATACTAGACATTTAAATAAAACTAATCTTACGGATTTTATCGTGTTTATTATTTGTTTTTTACGTTCCCGTCGTTTCGGCTGTTTTACAGCAACCATGGTCACGGGAGGACTGACCATGGTGACTGTCCTTCCGTGAATGATGAATTATGATAAATCCATAAAATTAGTTTTATTTCAATAAACATAGTGACTAAAAAAATATTTAAGAAAAATGTTCCTCATTGAAGCATGGGTAACCACATTTGTTGTTCGCATTGCACACATAGTGTATTTATTCGTTTGGTTTTTTTGGATGCATCGCTACTAAATGTGAGCCGTAATTTACTGTAACAGCCTGTGCAACGACTTTTTTTGCTACCACGCTGACAAAATATAAGAGCGTATTTTTTTTAAATGGAGTGCGCAGGTACACATTATCGACATTTGAACAACACTGACCGCGAGCTAACGGCGACCGCGCCGCCCGCGCTCCGCTCCTTGCGTCTACGACGCCTGTGTTTTAGGAGGTCCGAAAGATCTCCTCACGCAACAGATGTATATTATTACAACTCAGTGCGTTAGAGACCTCATCCATCTCCTATTTTTTTTATTACATTATTGAATCAAACTCGCAGCGGGAAGTAGGTATGTATATTTGTCTCTGTCAAACACATAGAAATAAAGAAGTTACGACCTCCCGCACAGAGGTGGAGAACACGATTTTCGGCGCCGCACCAGCTGAAAGTCACGTTAGAGATCTTTTAGACCTCTTAACGCAGTCAACGTGTTAAACCCCGGCTGGCCCTTCTAGATTTCCGGATGTTCCGACCGAATCTCAATATCACGATGAAGAAAAATTTCCTTAGCAAAACTTGCATGTCTGAGTGAAAGTATAAGTTCTGGATAGATGTGGGAATTCCGTCCATACGCTTTGGACTGCGTGATGGACTATGGCATGAGTCCTCCTTGCAGTGAGGGGAGGCCCGTGCCCGTGCGATTTCTTCCAATTAAATGAAGCAGTATCAATGTATCAGCGATTTAACACATGCTTATGTCATCGCAAAACAATATTTTTGTACAATCATGAAACAGAAATAGAACAGCTAATTGTTGGCTCTATAAATAACCATAATTGGTACGAGCCGTTTAAGATTGAATTCCAACCAATGCCAGACGCGAAGTGATTGCACGCAATTAAAATATTCTTGACCACGTATAACTAAACTACATATTTTCATATAATTGATAGAACTAGGCGATAGTTGACGGAAATCCATTGTTAAACAAATGGGGGAAGAGGAATCTACCACTGACCGTGGACTTGTCAACTTTTCCAATTATAAACCAAACAAGTTTGATGAGAGAATTGCATTTTATTTGAGGTCCCGTCACTCGTGATAGATAGTTTCTCGACTAACATCTTAGATAAGTTTGGTGTTGCTAGTTTCTTTAATTGTCGATCAAACTTCTTTGGTTTATAATTGGAAAAGTCGACAAGCCCAGAGTCCGGGGTGGGTTCCTCTTCCCCCATTTGTTTACATATTTTTAATCGTCGCAGCCATAGCAAAATGGTAGAGCACTAAGTTACTTCCTCAGTACTTAATAACACTTTTAATACCTAATAAGCTACACTAGACTATCTACTAGGGATATAAGAGCCGCTCGTGTAACCGAGAGGTTACGGGTTTCATCTCTACCTTGGTCATTAAGCTATTAACGTGAGCCGTCACTAGCACCTTTTTTGAAATGGGTTATATGTTACCCTTTGTTTTTATTTAAAAATAATCTCCAACTGTAATTCGTTGTGCTCTTTCACCATGCACAGATAACCCAGAAAGATAAGAAATATAGGTAAAATCTACCCAGTCCTTCAAATTGTAGTGACCCGCGGTTCCGTGTTGCCGCTAGCATGAAGTCTCTGTTATTATGTGAATCAGCTGATTAATATGAACAAGGTTAAGAATTCAAACATGAGGCACTTATATTACGATTGTACAAGGAAAGTCATTATTTAACTACTTAATTGACGCTATTATGGTAAATTACTTTTACATTGTAAATTGTATTGCACCTCTGGAATTATCTGATCCAATCTTATCATCAATAATGATAATTAATTGCAAAAGGGTGAAGGCAAACCTGCATGGCTGAGAGAAACAAACCAGTTTTTGATAGACGTGGGAAGACAGTCAAAATACTAGTCAGGGATATGAATAGTCAGTGACTAATGCCAGTAGACAATATTTATATATTACTAGCTGCGCCCCGCGGTGTTACCCGCGATTAAAAAGTATGTCCTTTATCCCACGGGAACCATACATTTTACTGAGATAAAAAGTAGCCTGTGTACTATTCCAGACTAAAATCTATCTATGTGCCAAATTTCATCCAGATCCGTTCAGCCGTTCTGGCGTGATTGAGTAACAAACACATTTATAATATTATATAATAGTGGGATCGGATATAGCCCGTAGGCTTGTACGAATATCGGCCCCCTATTGCCAGTGTCCGCTCGCCTTACTACAAATAATGGCAGCATTTTCCAGTCCATTCCGGAAAAGGCTCTTGCTATGTTTACCTACTAATTTGAATTTCGATTATTTCATTAATATTTCCAGATTTTTATTACCCTAATCGTGTGGATTTATAAGATGTAAAAATAATAGTGTGAAATTTTTAAGCAGCCTCCCGATGGACCTGTTAAAATATTTGAGACTATTAATATGACACCTTATATAATTATTACTTACTTTTTAATGTTCATTCTTACTTCTGTGTACTAATACTAGTTATAACAATAAATGTAAACATGGCTTTACACATGTAGCCCACGTGACTATTACACTCTTTATTAAACCAAATAACCGTGCTCTAGTGCCGGTGTGCGCATAAAAACCATATGCTGCCGGCAATATTCCCAAAAAAAAAAACCTTCCCGCCATATTGGTTACGCTGTGGCTTATATTTATAAAAATAAATAGTTCGGGTCGCAGACACGTGCTATTTGTGGTATAAATTCATGTATATGTTGTAAGCACGCACCACACCTTCCGATCCGATCCGAATAATCGTATTAAATTGGACAATTTGCTGGGCAATCGACCTAATTTAGGGCGTCCTGATTTCGAACGGCTGCCGTATACATTATCGAATTTCATCCGATTATTGGATCGGATCGGACGGTGTGGAGCGTTCTTTATTGTCCACAAACAGGCTTAGCTTAGCGTAGCACGTATAATCTAGTGTGCGCCGGAACAGTTTACCTTCGCTGTAATTGTATTATGTACGCACACGCAATGCACATCGTCTTATACATTGTATGAATTAAAATAAGACATACAAAAAAAAAAAATATGATGTATCTGTATTGTGTGTATAGTGTGTATATATTTTAAGTTACTTACTTCATACACATACATACAAATGTTATCCATTAATCATGTGTCAAGTACAAAACCTTCCTTTTTTTAAAGTCTGCTAAACACTACGTATACATCGTGAATGATCTGCTATCTGCATAAGTTAGGTGTATCTTATGCCCCTAATGTAATGTGTTTCGTAAAAAGATACACCTAGCTGTTAAGCTAGGTGTATCTTTGTATGGGTATTTGTGTTAAAAAATATAAAATTTATTATAGTATCTTCACCGATAACGTTCGTTGAAACCTGTCTACGTGCATGATATTAATAAAAACAAACGCAATTTATTATAAATATTTTAAAAATTCAAAAAACCGTTTTAGATAATTATCCATAGTTATTTATCTCATAGTTGTACATTAAAGTGACTAATTTATTTCAACTTTCTTCCAGCCAGATCCTGTACATGCAGCATATCCCAAAAGACTACAACAGAAACATTCCACCCGGTAAGTGTGATCTCAACAACTGGTCTCCCTGGCGAAAGCGGACCGTCTATTTTTAGCCAGCAAGTAGCAACACTCAATTTACAATTTGTTAGGAAAGTATTTGCAGTCAGGTGTAGGTCCCTCCCATCCATCCACTTAGGGCCGGATGTTATTCAGCAGAACGGCCGGTGCCTGCGGCAAAACCAATCATTAGTCAAGTGATTGTCGTACGTGTAAACGCCCTCCGCTAATTATCTGTCTCATACTTACGAAGCAACTTTGACATAACGCCACTTTGCAAAAATGCTTTTTAATAAATTAACGTGATAACTATTATTATTTATATAACGCAGATACTACTAAACATCTACTTGTATAAGGTATAATAAAAATATGTAAATTATTTTAACCGATGAATCAGTAAGTTATGTGGTTCGCGATGATGTATGAAATAATTGTGAAAATGATGTTTGATAAGTTGTGTTTGGCCATGCGCTCAGTACATATCATACGTGTTATATTTTAAACTAGCTGTTGCCCGCGACTTCGTCTGCGTGGTATTTAACAAAGACACCCGTTGACAACAGCCTGCTCGCCCATTCTAAACCCGCGGGACGTATTGCAGGTTGTTGCTATCAAACTTAATCAGGCGCTGCGCTGCAACATTGGTTTTAATATTGTTTTTGTGAGATCCTATTTTTTTTTCTAAAATAAAAGTAGCCTATGTTACTCCTCGTTATATCAGCTATCTGCCAGTGAAAGTCCCGTCAAAATCGGTCCAGCCATTTCAGAGATTACCCGGAACAAACAGACAGACAGACAGACAGACAGACAGACAGACAGACAGACAGACAGACAGACAGACGGACAGACAGACAGACAGACAGACAAAAAATGTAAAAATGTTGTTTCGATATAGGTAACGTGTATACATCCAAATGCACTTAGTAAAAAGCGGTTATTTTAATATTACAAACAGACACTCCAATTTTATTTATATGTATAGATGTCCAATAACTTGATTTATTTGTTTGGGTATGTTATCTTTATAACATACTATTAGCCCTGTTAAACATTTTATACTATTATTGTTACACTTTATATTATATTTCTTTATTAAAATTCCTAACACTGACAGACTACAGCCAGCCTAAGCCGATGTAATGAGACGGGTGTATTTCAAATTTAGAAAATATATCTCTTGATTACGCTAGGGGAGCACTAAACACGGACTTTAGGAGATTCGACCACTAAGAAGGTCCAATGGGGGTTCAAAGTTGGTGTGAAGAAACATTTTTTTTATGTTACGATGGCTACGTTGATAAATCAAAAGTCCCATATCATCAGCCTAAGTTATGTATCGACGTTTAGACAGATAGAGATATGAATGAGGTTGATAAATTATTTTATTTATTCCGTCCATTTCAGACGAAAATAGGTATGCCAAAATAAAAGCAATTATTATATTTTATAGGGCACTTAACATTATATTATCTGTGGCATTACTACTGAAATCAAGGTACCTTAATGGTTTAGCATCACGAACATTCGTGGACGTTCGTATACCTATAGATGCTTATTTCCAGTTCCTTCTACATATTACATACTTAATCATCAGTTAGTTGTGATCACTCAAAGTATTATTTCATCAATTCCCAACTCCCAAAGAGTCGAATGGGATAAAATAATGTATCTATTGACATGTTAATATCTTAAATTCCACATGTTTGCACGGACTTAAAACTCTTTGGTCACACTCTATTAGATACTTTGAAGGACGTCTTAGTGAAAACGTAATTTATTGCATTATTTAATTTTTAACAGACTTGCTCGTAAATTGGCTCTTTTACACCAATTTATATTAAAATGCTGCTTAGTATACTCGCGTGCCATTCATTTTATATTATCAAACTCGTGTTTAAACATAATTATTGTTTGTTCATATCTACAATTTGTTTTAACATTAAATAAACTATGTCATTTAAAATATGGCAAATAAACATTGTATTTCTGCTAATTGGTTATCTTTGATATTCAATTAAAAGGAATTTGTGTTATAATTACAAAAATTATAAATTTATAATATTTGTTTTTTTACGGCTTCGTTATCTGTGCCTCTCTTGCAACCAGGGCGCGAAAAAATAAACCGGGCGCCATTTTTGTTGTGTGGCCATGTTTCACAAATAAGTATGTGTCTAAGTATGATGTGTGTCGTAATGAAATGTTATTATTATTTTTACCTAACAGTGTGTTGAAAAGCGTCGTATGGTCCGAGGTAGGATGACAGTCCGAGCCGGAGGCGAGGGCGTAAATTACCAACTTAACTCACTAATATCATAATGTATCCTACTTTCATAATTTAATAATACTATACACACAAGCCATGATAGTTGGGTGCCTCTTCATATCACGACATACGCGACACGACATACGCATAAAAATCCCTGTACACATATTAAGTAAAAATAAAAATGGTAGCTTTATCACATAATTTTTTTGTAATCAAAATAAGTTCTGTAATGTAAACTCAACCACAATGAATTTTGGGAACCTACCTAATATAAAAGTTTTATGACTCCTGAACAGTGGCGTAGCATAGGTCATTAGCACCCAGTGCGGATTTCAAATTTGCCGCCCTCTTATTTTTGCTATTCATTATAAAAAAAATGGGGCATGGTAACGACAAAAAAAAATGAAGAAAAAAACACTGAAAGATATTTTTTTATAATTTTTTTTTTCTCTAACCGCCACCTTTGAAATGCCGCCCCGAAAAAAAGCCGCCCTGTGCGGACCCCTCCCCCCATGCTACGCCTACGCTACGCCACTGCTCCGGAACCTATCTATTTATTTTCTTGATACATATTCTGAAGGCCGATGGAATTGATTAGGTGTGCACAGTAGAGTCTAAAGGTCCACCAAATCAATAGAACTGCATCCATCATTCCGTAACTTCAACATTACTCGTTGGAAATAATGAATTCGTAATTGAATAAGAAACAATGGCTCCGGCGAGCCAGCCGCCCTACATAGATGAGCAATACTGCGGTTACCCCGCGATATCTCCGCTATTGGTTGCCGTAAAACCATTGATTAGCCGTTATTACTTGCCAACAATTTGTGATTATTTTAACAAACTGTTATATTGTTGTCTTTGTTGGCGATTAGCGCAGTTGGTAGTGATCCTGTTTTCTGTGGTTCGCGGGTTCAAATCCTGGTAGGAGCAAACTTTGTGTGATAAGCACGAATGTTGTTACTGGAATGTTTGGTAATTACATTAGTATTATATACTGGGATCGCCCGAGTCAATTGTACGGTACCTATAATACATGCGTAGCTTAGTTTGGGGCTGTACAGTTGGTGCTTGTCTGGCGAGATTATATTATAATATTGTTGTTTCAGATAACAACACGACGGTGTACATAGGGGTGAATGTTAATAGAGTATCGGGGGTTGATGAGAATAAAGAGGTAAGCTATGATTACAGCTTCATGTTCATTTATTTAAGGTATCGATATTTCCATGAGAGGGTCACGTGCACTGTCCTTTGCCCCGCGGCTTCGCCCGCTATGCCTCAATGAAACATATCGTATCATATCAGAGCATGCATAGTGCTCAAAGGTAATATAGCTCTTTATCAGTGAACGAATTATCAGATTCGGATCAGTAATTCTGGGGATTATCCCTTACTCACAAACTTTACGCCTTTATAATATAGTATAGATAAGTCATATCAAGAATGAAGTGTGCAATCAGGTGTGACTTGGCACACACCTCCCCTAAATGCAGGAGTTCCAGGCCATAGGGCCATAAACAGGCCAGGTCCACCAGGCTGACTCATTATTGGACCACTCACGCTATTTAGAACAGGTGCGTTTCTCTCCATGTAGAGTTTTAGACGATGTTTTGACGGTTCAGCAAGTGAAAATTACGGTTCAAATCGATCCACGTAATCCAGAAATCCCAGAGGTTCCAGCCGTGGCTTAATCTGTGAGCCTGCTTCTAAAGCGAACGTTCTAACATGCCTATTAGGGACTTCTATTTTCAAATGTTTTAAATGTTGATGGTTTCTGTTTTCAGGAAATCACGTTAGATGTGTTCCTCCAAGTGGCGTGGGTGGACAAAAGACTAAACATGTCGTCAACAAACATGTCGTTCATCGACCTGCCGTGGGAGTATCGCCAGCTGATCTGGATGCCGGATCTGTATATCCTGCAGCTGCAGACCATGAGAATACTCTCCGTGCTCCAGGAGATGGCCTCGCTCAGGCTCTACGCCAATCGCACCGTCTCAGTCAGTATTGGGTTCGTCTATTTCACTTTATATGATTTTTTAACAATATAGGGACACTGAGCCCCAAGTACGATGTTGTTCGTAATCGAAACGAACCTAGGTCATTTAGGTATTTGAACATTTTATAGAGTTCATTGAAGAATGCCTCTAGCGGACGGTATCTAAACCGTTATATTATTTAAACAAAGTGGACAAATAAAAACTTACCCCGAAATGTATAGAAGACTTAATTTATTTAGGCAGCAGGAGAACCTTCTACAAATTTGAGGCTAGACCGTAAAGTATACAAGCTTTACATCTTAGCCTAATTATAATAAAGCATACAAACTAACGTAAAATAGTAACCTACTTTAATAACGAATGCTTGGTGAGGCTAGCACTATAGATTATCAATCCAATATAATCAGATACTTATTTTCGCTTACAGAGCGACAATCACAATTAAATGCGAGATGGACTTCGTTCTGTACCCGTTGGACGTTCAGAAATGCGCCATTGATTTTAGTAGCTGTAAGTATACTTAAGAACAGATTTGGGACTTTGGGACCATCTACCTGCCTACTTCAATTACAGATTTTAGTTCTTATATATAATTCTTGCAACCCAGTATAAGTTAATACTTGAATGAGACCTACTGCGCTAGGGGTAGTAGTGCGCGGTGCGGGCGTTGTGCCTGTTTCATGCTTTAATACAAAATGTATACACATCCATCTTGAATTGATGACACGCCTTGGTGTAGAGTAATGCTATCTTATTACCCAATTAAGGATAGTAAATCGAAATAAATTAATAAATAGTTAGAATTTAGAAACGATAGTTGTATATAGCCACAGCAAAACTGTTCACATTTTTAATATATATTTTAATTGAAGATAAACTTCATTAAGGGAAAGAGCAAGCTATTAGCCTCTATAAAGTATACAAGGATCAGGTTAATTGAGTTCTTGGTAGGACACGACCCACTGATGAAAAGAATCAATGGAGATCGAAGAAATGAGAGGAAAAGGAAAAACGAGGAGCCGCTATTTGTTACAAATAGAGTAGAATATCGAGATTGAAGAGCAAGCAGGAAACAGAGAAGAGTACACCAAACACCCCCGACGAATAATGAACAGACGCGCAAGAAAGTTCGCAAGACGCAAATCACAATCAAACATCGTTTTGATGTTTTATTGTTTGAGGAAATTAGTTGTTTTGTCTATACGCCAACCGTTTGACTTTGATTGTTGAATGTTTTTCTTTCCATCTCCGTCCGTGTGTTCGTTTACGATTACTGTCTTACGAGTTTACGATAATGACTATACTGTAACGTCGTGTAATGATTCTTTTAATAGATAAGTACACATCGCAGAACGTGCGGTTCGAGTGGCGCGAGATCGGGCCGTGGCTGGTCGGCGAGCAGCGCAAGCAGTTCCGCCTCCCCAAATACGTGGTCACCTTCGTCACGGACAAAAGTAATCATAATCGCAATTTTGGTGAAGGTAAATGTATATTTATTGCTTTGCGCTTGTGTTTGCGCCGGTCTAACTATGTACGTACTAACGTGGCCGCGTTGTCGCTGTCGCTGGCATGCCGCCCGCATCGCTTGGCGCGGATGAGCGAGATGGATCATTGCGGAACAATCTTTTTAAGTATACTGTGTACTTACCGTACTGTTTTACATGAGTCCGTGTAATAATTTGCGTTTTTCCGTTGCTATCCAATGACGTTTCATCATTACCATTTTTTTTTAATCCCACCGATAAATTCTCTTTACTCAACCAACGACAATTAGAAAGGTACCTTTTTGTTTTTTAAATGTTAATAATTCATCCCATGAGTATTACTTATTCAACCGATTGAGAAACTATATAAAAACAGGGTTAGGAATACTCTTGGGTAGAATTAGTTAAGAATAAGTATTTATTGTCGGATGAGTAAAGGATATATATCGGTGCAATTGGGAAATAAATATGGCATATTATGAGATATCATAGGATGAAATTGGAACAACCCAAATATGTATGTTATCATTCGCATCCGCGTCTCGCATCATTTCTGTTTGTGAACGTTTGTTAAGCACGATGTTAACGGTGTTCCTGTTGCAACCTAAATGTCCATTGAAAACTAATAGTTAGGTATAATTTGTGTAAATGTTTATTGTTAGTTACTCCACAGAACCCACACACATACACATTCACTGTGGTGCATTCACCTATACTTACAACAGAACCACACTCTACCCTAGTCGATGTTGTTTTTGATGTTACGTAGGTACTCACTGGCTCTCACTACTAAACTGAACACAGAACAACAGCGTGTAAGGTTGATTTTTAATTGTGTTGTGTTTTAGGCGAGCACTCAGCTGCGCGGCTACAGATCAAGCTGTCGCGGGAGCTACGCAGCTACTTGCTGGAGAGCTACTTGCCCTCGTCGCTGTTCGTCATCATCTCGTGGGGCAGCTTCTGCGTCATCCCCGAGATCGTGCCGGGCCGCATGGTGCTGCTCGTCACCACGCTACTCTCCCTCGTTACAATGTTCGATACAGTCAGGTAAGCTTTGCGTATGCAAAGCTACACGCAAAGGTACCGTAGTATACTTGGCTAAACATCGACAAAGAAGAATTTTAGCTAAGTGCTTGATATTTTAAATCCCCGCACGCACGCATCGCGGTGTTATAAGTGTAAAGCCTATGTCTGTCTGTCTGTCCCCGGCTTCGTCAACTTCTTCAGCATCTATATTTTCGTTTATTGTGATTACAGCACAAACTCACCGGACGCACTGGAGCTGAAATGTATCGAGGTGTGGCTGATCTCGTGCACGTTGTTCGTGTTCCTGGCACTGATGGAGTACTTCGTGGTGCTGTTCGGCATTCGCTACGACAAGAGCTGGAGCCGGCGGCGCCAGGACCTGCGCCGCGCCGCCTCCGCCGCGCAGCTCGCGCCGCCGCCGCTGCGCGTCAACCACGCGCAGGTACCCACACTACACATGTGTACCCGCGGTAGTTCATCATTCCACCACGCGATTAACCAAAAAAAAATACAACCGAAGAGAGAGAACCTTCTCCTTTTTTTTAAGTCGGTTAAAAAAGAAACATCTCGGGCGCTCTAAAACATCAATAACTAAAGGTGTTTGTTACCAATAGAATTGAAGCACAATAGTATCACTGGCAATATTGCTGAGCTATATTGCTCAGCAACATGCTGGCACGCGTTTTTTATAGCTCGTTCTCTTATCTCGAGCAGATATTTTATCCACGCACGATTTGCCTCTAGCATATTTTAGAGCGATCAGATTCTGTCTCTCCTTTCTCAGTTATCGTACAAGCCCAATAATCGTTAAACGCCTCTAACCTCCAATGGACCGATGGAGAGTAATTATACACCCCGGCTATTCTAGCAAATTCTGAAATATAAGAATGGCTGTTTGCCTTCGCAGAGGCTGAGTACACCGGTAACAGGCACACCTCAGGGCGGAATGTTCTCGCCGACGCTGAGCGTCGATGACGACGCACTTAAGCAGCAGTTTGAGCACCAGACTATACAGAGGGTAAATAAAACCTATGTACATAACTAAGTGCTACCTAGTCAAAAACATCGCATAATTTGGCATACTACTACCCCAGTGTAGTCTTACACTGCATGTGAAACAATTCTAATTACCACGTAATATCTGGGCGCATTGATTTTTAACTTAGGCCACCGATTTCTAGTCTCTCTCTGGAAAAAGGAATTGGAGACAAAATAAGGTCGGATGTGAGACAAGATCGATTAGCAAGGTAAACAAAGAATTTAAACCCAAAACACTGCACCGTGTGGCTACCGCTCAACACACTAACTATTCGTACACTAATAACTGCCTATAGTTAGACAGTTATCTCAGCTCCACAGAGTACCAGCTCTATCCTACCTTGGAACTATGGGAATTTTATTTAGTGCATGCGTGGGTACAATGAAAATCCCCTAAAATACTCATTGGTGATAATCGTTTGGTGGTGGTTTGATTTGTTAGAGCTTTACATTTACTTGTAGTAGGTAGAAACAAATGTAAGCTAGTTTTTACGACAGTATTTTCCAAATTATACTTTTTTTAATCTGTGCAAGTATGGCCCTGTTTGAAAGCACAGTAGGTTGGTTCCGCTATGAACGCTAAGAAGTAAATTATACTACATGGGTCGTTTGAGTTATCGCTATTATTACATAATTTCTAGTGATGTAGATACCTAAGCTACTTGGATGTTTATACAATAAGTATTTGGAGATGTAAAGGCGCTCGTAAACGGGCTACTTTTAGGGCAACTTCTAGCTGCAATTGTAGAGCCGTCGATTTGCTGTCTATGTTGCGCAGTCATGCCGTAATCTCATAGTAAAGCCCGGCGATATTGCAGTCAATGTGAGCTTAGTTTCATGTAGCCACACCATCTTCGATGTCTGGCTGGCAGGCTAGATTCCAAATGATATGACCTGCTTTGACAATTACGGCAATTGCTCGGCGATACAGTTGCCGGAATATACGCTGCAATATGTTCACTGAAACAGGAGAGACGCTATTCATATACTCCGTTCACGAGCGCTTTAAGGGGGAAGCGCAAGGCCAGAGCGCGAAATTCAAAATGTCAAAGGTTTTTTTTTTCGAAAAATTTGGATATCTTTACGATGTAATTTAGTTTTTTTGCGATATTAGCATTCTGCATTGGATGTCTCGATGTATTAAGTTTGCTTAAAAAATACCTAAAGCGCTACAACACCATAAAGTTAGTAAAAGTAGCGGTTTTTACAAACCTTAGAGTATTGTATCGGTTTAAGTATTTTTTTAAGCAAGCTTAGTACATCGAGACATCCAATGCAGAATGCTAATATCGCAAAAAACTAAATTACACCGTAATGATGTCCAAATTTTTCGTAAAAAAATAAAAACCATTGACATTTTGAATTTCGCGCCCTGACTTTGCGCTTCCACCTTAACAGGCGTTTATTATAATGTAAATTGCTGGCATGATGGTTGCTAGGACTCCCCGATACTGGAGTCGATGGCGTCTGCGAACGGCGCGGCGACGGCGCTGACGCGCGTGGGCGCGCTGGTGGACCGCGGCGTCATGTTCTGCGGCGCGCAGCACGGCGCGCTCGACAAGTACGCGCTCATGGTGTTCCCCGTCTGCTTCGTGCTCTTCACCGTCATATACTGGACCACGTACCTCAGTGAGGCGCACCGCGCGATGCACGACGACGACAACCAACAAACATAAGTGACCCTTACAAACATAAGTGACCCTTACAAACATAAGTGACCCTTAAAAACAACCGCATTCGTCGAGTTTGGGATTTATTATTACCTACTTAGTGCCTACGCAGACGTTGTGACGTTATTGTATATAACTATTAGTAGAATTACTAGTCGAATTACTTAAGTAATTAGCTCGTATAATTAATTTGTATTGTGTGAACCCTCGAGATTAGCACCTCCTACAAGATCAACAACCAAGACATTTGAAGAGCGATTTTCGAGTGATATTCTATTAATCCTTGTTCAAAGAATATTACCTACTTATCCATTTTAAAATATGGTATGTTGATGTGTTATTGATGACGTACTATAAGTGTGCCTTGTGTTTAAAACAGTTCAGTGCAAAATTTTGTAAGTAGATATGCTGGTTGATACTATTCTACTATGCTCAGAATACCTATAGGTACTTAGATACATTAGTTTTCAAACATTTATAAATTAACTAAGAATAACTTAAATACTTAAGTACCTTCCAACGAAAGCAGACAGTATGGGGACCACACATGAGCTCAGTAGGTGTTATTCAATAGTACAAACGAAATATGCCTTTTCCCTTGTGCCTTTCGCTTTGTGGCTATTTATAACGAAAAATGTGTTTCCAAAATATTGTTATGTAATTACCTGCAACATTTAAGTAAACCTACTTTATACGTAACCTTGTAAACAAAATATATGTGTGCATAGTTATAATGTAAGTACAGGTTGCACCAAATAAAATAACCAAAATTGGCGCCATTTTTGACAACGTACCCACTGGAATATTTATTGGCGATTGTATGGAGAAATGAACTTTTTAGTGACATTTTAAAACCTATATAGCTACCTAAGCAGTATGGCGGCTCTACTGCCAGTCCATCTTAAATTAATTTTCGCATGGCAATCCTTAGCTCTATCGCTACGGATTACTGCGGCAAGTACCTACATATTGTTCAAAGTGCCGTTTCCGGCAGTAGTCCCCGACGGTAGTTACCTACACATGGTGTAAGAGGCACAGAGTACTTTGTATATACGGAAAATGGTAAGAGGAATCCTACCGAAAACTGATACCATGGATTTAGTTCATGATTCTGGTTCAGGTGGTTGAAATTTTCCATCGATCTTTTCTTGAATATACCTACGCATTTTTCAAATGATTTTACTATTAAATCATAGTAGAAATGTATCTTAACGTGATTTAAAATGAAAAAAATAATATAACTACTGATTTAGACCCAAAACTGCAATGTCAATGAAATCTCGATACGCTCGGGCGCACTCGTCACTTGCACGGTGCTTGCACGTGTCGGACAGTGTTGCCAGATTGGGTATTTTTTTCGCAATTCTGGGTAAAAATTTTGGCTCTGGAGAAATTTTGGAGACATGAAATTCTTGGAGAAAAATTTGGAGAAAAAAAAAATACCATGGAGAATTTTGGGTAATTTTTAGTTTCAGTGGGATTACCTGTATGATGACCACAACGCATGTTACGAACGCACGCGTTAAACCATCTCGCTCAGTGGGGATACGTAACGTAAAAAAAAAAAGGTCATTCCGCTGCTTCAGTTTGGAAATTAGAACAGTATTTCAAGGAAAAAATAAGAAAAAGGCAAAAAGCTAAGCCGATATTATTAACTTTTTGCCTTTGGGTAAAACTCAAGCAAATTGTATCATTTTGGAGAAAAATATTTTAAAATTTGGGTATAAATAGAAAATCACATCTGGCAACACTGGTGTCGGATATCGCGCGGAACGTTGTGTTGTGATCGCGTGGTTTACGATACATTGCGCGCTTAAAACATTTGTAACCCATGACTTTCGACAAAAATGATTTCTATAATTTTATTATAAGCATATAGACTTCACTTCACTAAAGTTTAGACAAAGTCTTTGTTACCATGTCCCTTACACCCTGTATTTAATGTTAAGTAGGTACATTCAGACCGGACTATGTCAGTTATCCACCACGAGTGGTCATTAGTTCGCAATATCAATATGCACGTATCAGTTAACCATTATACAATACCTACATTAATTTAAGTAGCAAATACTTCATTCGTTAATATTATACTTTTACTTGTTTTTGTTTTTAGGATTAGGTATTTTGTAAACGTGCGATTTTCATTGATAAAGTGCAATAACAGGATGATCTGTACTTACTTACTTATTTAAATACCTATCATTTAGGTATTATTCCTTGATACTTACTCCCACACATAGATGTAGGTAAGTATAATCAACAACTAGGCAAATACAGCTTTGAATTTACAGCTGTAACATCCCTAATTAATTCTCAATTAAATTAATAAACTAAGTATCCATACTACATCTATTTTAAGAAAACATAGGTAATGTACATAAGTAATAGTTAATTAAAGCTTAAGATAATACTAGGTCGAGATTGTAGTGCTCATTATTATAATTTTATTTTGAATTAATTAAGTCGTTATCCTAGTTTTAAATTGTGAGCGTCACAAATAACGTAGGCCTAACTATAATGCTATACAAGCGTTACAACAGCGCTGCAAATGGCTCATGGAGCAGTTTTTTACATTTAAACCACTGCAAGCGCGTAGTTAGAAGAGCCATAGTTGGGTACCTCCATACTACGTTATTTTTCTTCCTTCGTCCATACTCATAAGTTTAAAATCAACGTTCAAAGTATTTACCCCATCTAGTCATTCATTCGCATAGATACCTATGTTTAAGTTTAGGATATTTTTATTAAGTGAAATCATTTTTAGGTTTTCATTATTAACATACCTACGTACATACATCTATACACATTTCATTTTGAATGCAGTAATTAATATCTGAAGCACAAATAGTTTCTGCACAAAACGCCGATTACCTATAGGTACATAGTTCATTATTGTTTTGGTCATCAATGGTTAAATATACCATTTAGGCCCTACTTAGGGTGGTAAATATATACGTCTTGTTAGTTAAATAATCACATTTTTTGAACCAAACGATGTCAAGCAGGCGCCATAAAGAGAGAGAAAACCAAAGAGAACATTACATAGAACATGTTTCATAGATTATTGTCCAGTAATTGCGACGAAAACACGCTTAGAAAGTACGCGTGGGCGAATTAGGTAGGTATTACTTTCGTAACGTGCTTGTGTCAAGCACCGTGCTTCAAATTAATCACGCCACCACGACAACTTGTACTGATTCGTAACGTCACCATTGAGGTATAACGTAATACTCTAAAGGGATTTGTCGAAAACCGACACTCGGGTCGAACACCCGTATGAGAGTGGCGAGCGACTTGACTTACTGAAGGTAGGCTTACTGTATATAAGTATGCCCCTCCTGTAACATGTAACATTACGTTGAACTGATAGTGGTAAAACGTAAACTTTTTCTAGTACCTACAAATTTGGTACGAGCCGGACCACGGCTCCGTACTAACCGTCCGTACTGTACCAGCTGACTAGGTAGTCTCAAAACGAACAAATTTGGTACGAAGCGGACCATGTCCGAAGTCCGGCTCGTAACAAGTGCGATCGGCTATTAGTGTTATTACCGATGTACAAAACGTGATTTTATGCAGTAATCCCACTTTAATTAATTGATCTACGTTTTTTATTTATTATGTTCAGTCCATTATGTAAACATTCATAGACTAGGTACAGGATAGAAATTGTGCCTTTTCAGACGGTTACTTGCATAACGAATTTAGGTATTCATAGGGTTATGCTTGTGATTCATATCTGTTATAAACAAAACTGTCGAGGGCCAGTTTAAAATTGTAAGAATATGTAAGTAATCTCTAAGTGAATGAAAAATAATGAAATAAAAGACATTATTTTAAATAATTCTAAAACAATTTTATTTTCTACTTTTTTTCCCAATATATCAACAAAAGTATTTACACTATCTACACACTGTGTCAGACACAGAAAATTATATTCATCTACCTATTCATAGCCATAGTATGCAGCCTCTTTGAAAGCTCTAGTCATGTCTTCAGAGTTTCTCCTGATTCTTCGGCCAATCGGTTCAAGATCTGCATAACATTTGGGGAACACTTTCTCAATAATATCTACAGCCTCTGCTTTCCCAATTTGTCTTACAGCAAGTACTGAGTACAGGGCTTTTGTTTTCACACAATCCTAAAATTAGAAACAAAAAAAATGTTATTTTATCTAGTTTGTGAGATGTTGACTCACAAACTAGATTAAATAACTAGTTAAACTAATCCATTTTATATTAACCTGGTGAGCCTGTTTGATTTTTGTCCAAGAAGCATCTCCTTGTGACCATGCACTTATGAAGGAGCAATGTGTAAGATTGGCAGCTCGTATTTCTGTGCATGCCAAATGCTCCATGTTCTTAAAATCCAGCTTGTTGCGACAATAGTCAAACATGTGGAGCATTTCGTGAGCCAGCACTCCCTGCACCATACCCTTGCGGGTTGACACATTTTGGCATACCACAATCTGTAACATAACATTCCAGTCATTACATAAGTAAAAACCATTTGCCTAAGAGTGATTATTTGTATTGTATACTAACATTCCCTTACTTAACTCTTAATATAATTAATACAACTATTATCTGGTTAATGTGCAAAACTATTTCATAGAATATGGGGAGTAATATTAAGGTGGAAGCTCAGGGTCAGGGCGCGAAATTCAAAATGTCAAAGGTTTTTATTTGTTTACGAAAAATTTGGACATCTTTACGATGTAATTTAGTGTTTTGCGATATTAGCATTCTGCATTGGATGTCTCGATGTATTAAGTTTGCTTAAAAAAATACCTAAAGTGATACAACACCATGAAGTTAGTAAAAGTAGCGGTTTTTACAAACCATATGGTATTGTATCGGATTAGGTACTTTTTTAAGCAAACTTTAAACATCGAAACATTCAATGCAGTATGCTAATATCGCAAAACACTAAATTACATCGTAAAGATGTCCAAATTTTTCGTAAAAATATAAAAACCATTATCATTTTGAATTTCGCGCCCTGACCCTGAGCTTCCCCCTTAAAAAAGGCAAATTGAAGAGCTAGTGAACCCATATGTACTATTCAATTGCATACTGTTTTCATAATTATCCTCATAATATTTTTAACAATCAAATATTATGTCTATAATGAGTATTACCTGGTTTAATTCTGGATCATAGCCACCACTTACGGAATAGTCACATACTTCACATGAAATGTGTCTGCGAATATCAATTGGACTGAAAGTATAAATTAAGAGAGTTAAATAAACTTCAACACAACAATCTATTGTAGATAAGAAAACAATTTTCAAAACACAAATTTGCAAATTTAATAAAAAATTAAGAAATACCCATGGTGTGCTGTAGCTTCAAATAATTATTTAATTAGAATGTTTTACATCAACTATATAATTATCCCACTAGTGAATGCCATGTGAAGCCCACGGTAGTGTAGATGTTGTTGAGACTATTAATACTCACCAACCTGAACTCTTTAACGCTGCCATCATAACTTTGACAATTGCACCTAGAAAATGTCGTAATATTAACATAAGCAAATGTTACCCATCTAACATTTTGAAACTTAATTAAAAAGTAATAACTTACTACTTTTAGCACAGTCATATACATGCTGTTCACATTTCAATTTGTCAATATTTTCTTTTCCTTCTTTACCAATAAGAATATTACCAAGTTTTCGTTTAAAATAGCCGCGCCTCTCCGGATACAAATCATACCCCCAAGCTTCTTGTGGTTCTTCCTTGTTCCCTTGGACACCTGGACTTTTATTTTCTTCAGCAGTTTTTGCTTTTGGAGCACTATCCTTCGCTTCATCAGGCATTTTGTTATCATGAGTTAAAAACTTAGGTTATGTATGAAACTAATATGTAATATAATAAGAAAAAATACTTTATGTATAGATATTATAGGATATAAAACAAAAATGTTTTAAGTAGCAGTAGATATAGTATAGTAGCAGTAGAGTAAAAGCCCTATATTTTCATTTCTTCCTTTCCGGAGAATTTAAACTCCCGAATTTTCCCAATTTTCTTTTTTGATGGATGAATGACATGACTTTGACAATGACAGTCAGTCTTTATTCTTCTTTTAATAGAGACAATCGGCTACAAAATAAATACCATTTTTGTCAGTGTCAGGGAACATTTTTCTTCGATATTTTAAATACAAGCATATAATAAGAATAAGATGAAATATCACCTCACCCACAAATTAGAGGGTAAATACTTGATACTGGCAAAAAACTGATTGATTTGACCATTCAGTCATATTTTAAAAAGTGAAGTGATCTAACCTATAACAGTACAGTAACACTATCCACAGCCGTACTGATAAGCAGGGGAGATAGACGCCATTTTCATATGGTCTTGTCACTGGCCATTGATTTTTAATGGCGGCGCCACACCTTATAAAACCAGCCATACCAAGATTTCTATAAGCTCCAATTGAGCCATATCTCGCGCGTTGTGCTTACATCTTCGCTGGAAATGCGGGCATTGTAACATTCATGAGGACACATCCCGTATGACGATTGAATGTGGTATGCTTTAGCAAAGAGTAACATTTTAATATGAGTTTATTTGTCAGTTCCCAATTAGTTATCTACTGGTATTGACTGTGAGCATTTTCATATTTTATCTATACCCTACCAGCTTGTGGCTTAATGAACAGGTTTACCTGGGTCTTATTCCGCCAATTTATTTAAATCATTAGGTACCTATATCATAATAATAAACTTATTTTCATAGCCTTATTTTTATTTTTAATAAAGATTTTTTAATATTCTCATCCCACTTGACAAAAACACTCTTGGGTAAATCGAGATTTTCATATGTGAAGTTTGATGTATCTGAAATAATATTATCAGTTAGTGTCTGTCAAGTACATAGGCAGGGTAGGTACTAATATTTAACCAGATTTGCAAAAGTCTGCATAAATACAGACATGATCTATCTTTCTCTGCAAATTATAAGGGAGAAACAGTACATGGCTAGGTCCTCAGACATGTCACATGGTTGAGCAAGGCTTTGTAGCATAGTCTGAAAGTATCATCGATACTCACTCAATGTATCTAAAAACATATTGTAGGTTTTTTCATTTCTTATTACACTTGCAATGTAAACATCCAAATTTTTGTTCCTATTTGAAAAAGTTTTCAGAACATTGCACAGATGTTGAAGAATAGATGGATCATAAACTATATCTGCACCTATTATTATGTCCGGTACTACAGTTTTACACACATTTACTATATTGGTCCAATCTAAGAGCAGAACACCTGCAAATAAAAATTATGAACTTTGATTAATTTCAAACTGGTATTTGATTAATAATAAAATATATTTTACCCAACATACATACCCAAAGTACTGTCTCCATTTTTAAAATAAGTGTTATCATGGGCTTGTTCTTCTATGAATTGTGGAAAATTAATTTTAATATTTTCACAAGCTGTGTTTAATACATTTTCATGGCAATCGCTGATCAGAAGAGATTTGACCTCACACAGCTTTCCAATTGTAATTCCAGTGAAACCCACTCCAGAGCCCAATTCTAAGATATTCTTGTTGGCAAATGTATCTTTATTGCATAGAGCCCAATCAGACAAAATCAAAGCAGCCTTAAAAAACAAAAACAAAACATTAGGTAAGTAGGTAGGTACATACTTACTGGATTTATGTAGCAAATTTAAGCTACAGTATAGGAAAACAATAAAAAAGAATACTACCTCCCATGTCTTCATTCCTGTGGTACCATTTACAACCATATTCCTTGTCTCTTTTATAGTTATAACATTGTGCAAGCCATCTCCTATGATATAGTGTCGGTAACTGAAACTGTTGTTAGACTTGTTCATTGCACCACATAGTAGCATGTAGAAATCATCATGAACCTCATGATCTGGCTCTAAATATTTAATTATTTTTTTAAGAAATAACCTTGAAAACTCAGTACTCACAGGATATTTCATTAAAAGTTCACTTTTGAATGTAGACTGAAGAAAATTTTGTTGCCAATCCCAAGTCATTGTTTCAATTTCTTCTGGCTAAAATATTAGACTTTATTAATATGGGACCTTTGATTACTGTTGAAGTAAAGGTACCTAGTTATGCTTCGGGTGTAAGATTCTTATATTTAAAAGTTGTCACCCGTAAAGTCTTACCTTGAGACTAAAATTAAGGTAACCTGTATAAAAATATTGAACTAATTTATTCAGCAAGAGGACTTCCATTTTACATAGGTAACACTTATAAATAATCAATTTGTAAAAAACAGCTTCCAACCAAAGAGTATATAATCACTACGTTGACGAGACGGCACTTAGAATTAGAACATTATCTGTAGCTCAAAGTCACGCAGAATAGTAGTACCAACATTGCAATAATAGGAAAGGCTGCCAACATTTCCGTATAAAAGTCACTGACAGTTAGAGATGTGCTAAATATTATCGATATGTAGGGTTGTACTTACGTTAAAATTAAAATGCCGATATCGATAGACAATGCTTGAATAGCGGGTTTTAGAATGACTATATTTAGAATATTCTAGGTGTAAATAAAAGGCATATGACATTAGTTTTATAGCTTTATTTCAAACATTATGTTATCATCCCATGTTTACATAAAGTTGTTTCTTGTCATTATATTCACATCAAAATATCATACTGAAAAAAATATCTAACAGCACTATTTGCTTAAATATCATAATTGAAACTCATATCACACACTTTTGGAAAGATTTGCTGGCCATGTTCATCAGCAAAATAGAGTATCAGCCTCAAAAATAACTCGTTTACCACAAGCACTCAGCAGAATCACTAATAGGCGGAATCTTCACGCTGAATCTCAGGAGAAGGCAACGAGGCTCATTGGCAACGAGACCCTAGTGCAGGCCAAGCTACAGAGCCTGGAACACCGACGTAGGGTTGCCAGCCTATCAGTTTTCTACAGAATACATTTCGGAGAGTGTGCGACGGAATTACACGAGTTAATTCCCCCATCTCCATTCTATCGTCGGTCGACAAGACGCACGGATAAGTGTCATCCGTACACTGTGGACATTCCTGCGGTACGCACTAAGTGTGTCATCGCAACTGGCATTATATGTTAATTTTTATTTTATTTTCTCTGTGGTTTCTTATGTCATTGTTACATTACGTCACTTCCCTAACTGATTACTTCTTTCACTTGCTACATTAAATATGATAAATATGATTAATTACTTGACACTGGCAAAATACCCGCTAAGTTGCGGGTGAGGCCATTTGCATATCCATTTTATTTCATCTCATTTCATTTCGTAAAAGAAGAAGAAGAAAATATTAAAAACGAAGACAAGAAAAAACCTTTATTTTTACTGAAATCATCTGCACGAACATGTTCCTCCGAGCCACATAGCAGCCATCGAGCCAGCAAAATCAACAATTTAATCGATCAAGCAAACCCAAGCCGAAGAAGCCGCATTATTGCATCGGGACGGTAATAAGCGCAGCCGCAGCGACAAGACACGAAGAAGTGGCCAGGTCTGAGCTTCCTACCCAGTATCCCATCCTACAATTCGGTTTGTGTTAATATCGTGTTGTGATTTCAGTTGCAAGCCTACTACGCCTTATTGAACAGCCGCCATTTTGACGTGATTTGGTACAATTTGCATAAAATTACCCGGAATATATGTGAGTACTCTTGTTTTTCCATAAGTCTACCAAAATGAGTGAATCTAAATTTTCTGAACTAATTAAGAAGAGAGGGGTCATTAAAGGAAGGTTAACATTATTCGATAAATTTGTAAAAAAGTTTAAGATGCCATTAAATGAACAACAAAGTATGGAATTAACTTTACGAATTGATAGTTGTGCAAACTTGATAGATAACTTTCATGACATTCAAAGTAGAATTGAAGATGAGGTGGATGACGATGAGGATATGTTAAAACAGATAGAGGAGAGAGAATCTTTTGAGGATCAGTTTTACAAAACCTTAGCTTCTGCCAAACTTATGTTAGTGAAAGATGTGTCAACCAGTTCCAAACCTAATAATAACATCCACAGTGGTGTTCGATTGCCAGACATAAAGATACCTACCTTTGACGGCTCATATGATTGTTGGTTAGAGTTCAAGAATTCTTATGTGACAATGATCCATGATCGGGATGACTTAAACTCAATACAAAAGTTTCATTATCTAAAATCCTCTTTGACAGGGAACGCATCACAGGTCATAAGTGCTCTTGAATTCACACCCAGTAATTATTCTCATGCGTGGGATTTGTTAGAGAATCGCTTTAATAATAATAGGTTGTTGGTGCACAACCATGTGAAGTCATTGTTTACTATTTCTTCTCTTAATAAAGAATCTGCTCCGCTGATTAGAAAACTGATAGACACGGTCTTGAGGAACCTACGTGCGCTTCAAACATTAGGCGAACCGACAGATTCGTGGGATACCTTAATTATATTCATGATTGTTTCCAAATTGGATCAATCAACTGAACGAGAGTGGGAGCATTTTAAAAGTACAATTAATTCAACTTCACTGTCCAAGTCCAAGTCTGGTCTTAAACTAGATGATTTACTTAAGTTTCTTAAAGATAGGGCAGATATGTTGGAAATGATAAAGGTAAATACCAACAAGACCACACATGACAATAAACCTTGTCAAAACAAGCAAGTGATACAAAGTTATGTTGCTACTCATACAAATAACAATGGGAGCAACACAGGTGTTAAGCGTACTCGCATATGTACAATGTGTGGTGCCAACCATTCAATATATTCGTGTTCAAATTTCCTTAATTTATCTATACAAGATAGGTTGCAAGTAGTTAATAAGAAGAAATTGTGTAACAATTGCTTACGGGTAGGTCATGCGGTTACTGAGTGTTACTTTGGACCGTGTCGACTTTGTAATAAAAAACATAATAGTTTACTTCATGTTGAGAGTGGCAAGGAAAGCGCATCAGAAGCAGGTGGGGCAACACAATTGCAGCCTGCTATTGCCACGCCATCTGTGTCGACCACATTACATTCCACAACCCATTATAACAACTCACAAGTTGTCGAACAAACACAGTCATTACTTCCTGCTGTTTTGCTGTCCACGGCTTTAGTTGACATTGCTGACAGTAGTCATGATTATCATACAGTGCGTGTACTCCTGGATAATGGCAGTCAGCACTGCTTTATAACAAAAGCTTTATGTGATATATTAAACGTTCCAATGTTACAGTCCACATATCGAGTTACTGGAGTAGGACATAACCTCTCACAGTCTACACAACTATGCAAAGTAGGTATACGATCAAAGATAAATAACTTCTCTACAACTATAGATTGTTTAGTTTTACCACGCATTACAAATACATTACCTACATTTACTATAAACACAAATAACATGCACATTCCAGACAACATCCCATTAGCTGACCCCACATTTTACTCACCGGCGGATATCGATATACTGATCGGTGCGGATAAATTTTGGGATTTATTAAATGATGGTAGAATTAGGTTGTCTAACGGGCCATACCTTCAGAACACCAAGTTTGGGTGGGTTATGTCCGGACCTTTACATAATAATAATAAGAGCTTGCGCATAAATCAAGTTCAATGCAATTATTCGCAAACGTTAGATACGCAATTAAAACAATTCTGGGAGCTTGAAGAGATCCCGAATGTAAAAAATATTCTTTCTACCGAGGAACAGGAATGTGAGAATATTTTTATGAACACTACCAAACGTACCGAAAATGGTAGATTTTCAGTACGTATACCACTAAAAGAGCCTGCCGAGGTGCTCGGCAACAGCTACAAAACAGCTGAGCGGCGCTTATTATCGCTTGAACGTAAATTCGAACGGCAACCAGACTTTAAAAAATTATATGTTAATTTTATGCATGAGTACGAGAGTCTCGGACACATGAGTCGCATAAGTACGTACGGGACCCCACACTATTTTTTACCGCATCATGGTGTCATAAACGAAAATAGTTCCACGACAAAATTACGCACAGTATTTGATGCGAGCGCAGCGACATCTACCGGCAAGTCGTTGAACCATATCCAATATATTGGGCCGCCTTTACAAAATGATATTTTCTCCATATTACTTCGCTTTAGGCAATATAAATACGTAGCTTGTGCCGATGTGGAGAAAATGTATCGGCAAATTTTAGTACAGGCTGACCAACGCTCTTTACAACTTATATTATGGCGGGACAACCCGACTGACTCAATAGGTGTATATCGTCTCAATACCGTGACGTATGGAACCGCGTCAGCACCCTTTTTAAGTCTTAGATGCTTAAAACAAGTCGCGTCAGAATGTAATGATGAATTAGTGGCTAGAGTGTTAAGAGATGACAGTTTTGTTGATGACGTCATATTTGGCAATGATAACCTAACTACTTTATTGCAAATCTGTGAAAACTTAACAAATACATTAAAATCAGCATGCTTTCCTTTACGAAAGTGGCTTTTTAATACGGATATCAATGTCCATGACATATCTAAAAAATTATCATTAGGAGATCATTGCCAAAATAAAACATTAGGGTTAGGTTGGTATAATAAAAGTGATGACCTCCATTTTACTACTAAGATTGATAGTCCTCATAATAACCAACTAACTAAACGCATAATGCTGTCTATAATTTCTCAAATTTATGATCCCTTAGGTATTTTAGCCCCAACAATAATAGTTGCAAAAATCATAATGCAAAAACTATGGTTGTGCAAAATCGGCTGGGACGATCCAGTTCCCAATGACGTCATAGTTGCATGGAACAGATTCATAAATAATCTGCGGTACCTACCTGATCTGCGCATTCCACGTCATGTCATAGGTCCACACACGCAGTATGTAGAACTGCACATATTCACAGACGCCTCACAAAGTGCATACGGAACCTGTGCGTATGTGCGTACCTATTCTGATAGTACACAGGTAACTACTAAATTATTATGCGCAAAGAGTAAAGTCGCACCTCTCAAGCCTGTAAGCATACCTAGGCTCGAACTGTGCGGAGCTCTACTTGGTGCACGTCTATATAGGAAGATAACAGACTCATTACGCTTAAACATTCATAAAACTTACCTTTGGACGGATTCGACCATCGTTCTCGGATGGCTTCGGATGTCACCGCAAGCATTAAAAACATTCGTCCAGAATAGGGTCGTCGAAATCAATGAACTTACGAGTAATGTAGTATGGTCGCACATCGACGGTAAAAATAATCCAGCTGACCTAGTATCACGTGGTTGTAGTCTGGACGTACTCAGTACATGTGATTTATGGTGGACTGGTCCAGCATTTTTACAGAATTCGGACTTCACTCTGTTACCTCAGAATTCGCCTGACACCTGTGACTTAGTTCCACTAGATTTGCCCGAAGTTAAATCACAGACCACGAGCATGGTTTGTGGTATCACACAATGTATTGTACAGTTCAATAGGTTTTCATCATTTGACCGTATGAAGCGGGCAACTGCTTATGTGTTGAGGTTCATTCGCAACGCACGCACTCAAAACCAATCCCGCAATACGGGACCATTATCAGTAGCAGAATTGACAGCTTCACTGCAACTATTGACCCGTCTTGTACAAGTTGAAACGTTTCCTAATGAATATTCTAAATTAAAACTTAACTTACCCTTACCAAAAAAGGGCGCTATTTCTAGGCTTAATATATTTCTCGATGAGAATGACATTATAAGAGTCGGTGGACGCTTAAGTAATTCGCCTAACTTTGAGTATGACAAACGTCATCCCATACTCTTATCTAGTAAACATTACTTCACATTGCTGCTGTTCCAGCAACAACATAAAACCCTTCTTCATGCTGGGCCCCAGTTGCTTTTGTCCACTTTGCGTGAGAATTGGTGGCCGCTGGGTGGCAGAAGCCTAGCACGACAAGTTGTACACGCATGTGTACAATGTACACGCATAAGGGGAATAACGTTGACCCCTATTATGGGTAATTTACCTGCTTCACGGTTAGAACCTGGGTTTGCTTTTATTCGGTGTGGTGTGGACTATGCTGGTCCACTGCTCGTTCTAAGCCGTAAAGGTAGGGGCGCTAAGCTTCAAAAATGCTACATTTGCCTGTTTGTGTGCTTTGCAACGCGTGCTATCCATTTGGAGCTTGTTGGCACTCTATCATCGGAAGATTACTTGCTAGCACTCAAAAGATTCATCTCTCGCCGCGGCAAACCGCTGCAGATATATTCAGATAATGGTAAAAATTTTGTAGGGGCAATGAAAGAGCTTTCTATAATGTTATCTTCAAATTCACAACAGATAATTGATACTCTTTCAAATGATAGTATTGAATTTAAATTCATTCCGCCTTATTCACCACATTTGGGAGGCTTGTGGGAAGCTGGAGTCAAATCTTGTAAACATCATCTCAGGCGTGTTGTAGGAACTGCAAACTTAACATACGAGGAGTTCAGCACGGTCTTGACACAGATCGAAGCCGTCCTGAACTCCCGTCCTATATCGCCTCTTTCCACAGACCCCCATGATCTTTGTCCGTTGACACCAGCTCATTTTCTCATCGGCCGGCCACTCACCTCACCAGCTGTCGCGGATGTGAAGGCAACGCCGATCAACCGGCTTACCCGCTTCAAGAGGATAGAGCAAATAAGGCAACATTTCTGGACAAGATGGGCAAAGGAATATGTATCCGAATTACAAATCCGTTCCAAATGGAAGACGGATAGTCAAGACATAGCTTTACACACACTTGTACTCATCAAGGAAGATGGCCTGCCGCCCATGAGATGGCGCTTGGGCAGAGTTTTACAAGTGTTCGTCGGACGAGACGGCGTAACGCGGGTGGCGACTCTTCACACTTCAGCGGGACCTATCCAGCGGGCGTTCTCGAAAATTTGCCCTCTGCCCATTCCACCAGCTGCTGTTGAATGAGACCCCGACCACATCGACCTGACATCATTTCGGAAGCTGGCACTTCCAAGGCGGCCGGCATGTCATCGCAACTGGCATTATATGTTAATTTTTATTTTATTTTCTCTGTGGTTTCTTATGTCATTGTTACATTACGTCACTTCCCTAACTGATTACTTCTTTCACTTGCTACATTAAATATGATAAATATGATTAAAATATTAAAAACGAAGACAAGAAAAAACCTTTATTTTTACTGAAATCATCTGCACGAACAAAGTGTTTTGCTTTTACTTTCATCGTGCGTACTGCCAAGGAATGGAACACGCTACCGGCGTCTTTGTTCCCCGTTGACTACAATCTGGGTGTTTTCAAGTCCAGAGTGAACAGGTACCTTCTAGGCAAGTATGCTACATCGTAGATCTCATCGTCACTTAACATCAGGTGAGATCGAGATCAAATACTTGCCTATACTGCAATAAAAAAATAAATAAAATAAAAGATGGTCTCAACTCGACGATAGTAACGGAGAATCCAAACACAAATTAGTAACAGCTGTACAATAACAAAAGAAATACGCAAACAGATCCGAAATCGGCCGGTATAACTTTGTTATTGAGGTTCTATTGACGCCATCTTGCTTGTCATTTTGCACGACGTACCAGCATTATAATACAAATGTATGATTTTTTCCGTTGACTTTCTAATGTTGGCCACCCAGGTCTATGTGAACCAAAATAAAATGAACCCCGTCGAGTACGTTCTCCAAACACATCATAGTCCAAGAATAATTGGACATACTCAATGTATGGAAGTGTCCACCCACTGCTTCCAACCGTAGCCACCTATAACATGCAAATGCATGCATGCGTGCGTAGCACAGATAAACTAGAGATACTACGATTACTACGTCTGTACTACTTTATGGCTTAAATTCAACTCCAAGGTGTTGTGGTTTATGATTGGTCGATTTTGCTTATTTTAAGATAAAAATTAGTCTTGGTTGGTAAAAATCATCGAGGTGAAATTTAACTTTAAAAATAAGCAACGTATTTCTTCATCTCAGGCAAAAGAATAAAATACCTCTAATAAAATTTGAATAAAATAATTATATTATATGGGAAATTTTATTTAACACTGGCATAATAGCCGAATATCGGTGGACCCATTGAACCAATTTGATATAGTTACTGACATTTTTAAAGCATTTGACATTTCTTCTATAAACGACTTCAAAAAAAAGGGGTTTCTCAATTCGTTCGCTTGTATTATTAGTTAGTAAATACATGCTTAGCATTTCTAGTTCGTTTGCAGTTAGTATCAACCTTGTAATTATGGAAACACCTAAATTAAAACCTAGAAAACGAAAAGCCTTAGAAGTAGAAAATACTTCACCTAAAAAGAAATCTCGATGTGTCGCTCCGAAGAAAACTAAAAAGTCTAAACCTGATAATATTAGTGATGATGATGACAGTACTAATAGCGATACAAAGTCAAGGATTTCCGACAATATCGGAACGCCCTTTGATTATCAACAAAATTATTTTAACATCTGGGATGAAGCAGAAATGCTATCACATATAGAAAAAGTTCCTCTGAAATTAGCACAAAATTTGATTGGTCTCTTATCTGAGGGCTGCACTATACCTTTTATTGCTAGATACAGAAAAACCGCTGTGTATAATCTATTTCCTGAGCGGTAAGTAACTTAAAGAATAATAATATTGGATAAAATGCCCATAACTTTGTTTACATACCTATTGGTAGTAAGCTTGACTAATAATGCCTAAAATTAACCTTTAAGCACTGATAATTTATTTAATATGTACATATAAAATAAAGTTATGATTTTTTAATTTTTCTCTGCCCCAAATAGCAGAATAACTCAATAGTTTTTTATGATTATTTTCCATGGTTTAATAACCCCATGGGAAAAATAACAAACAAAAAAAGATAGTTTTCTCATATATTTGCGTTTGAGGCTCTAAAAAGTTCGCTGGGACAGCTAGTAAAGTATATTTCATACCCACAACACAACAGCTGTTGTTGAATAAACAAACCTTGTTATGATTATGTAACACTTAAATTTAAGCATTTTTTTATAAAACCGAATCCTTAAAGCCTGTATTCTCTGAAGAGGTAGGCACAGTGCACCAACATTTTATTATAATAATATTAATTATGTGGAGCCCTAAACATGAGATACATTAGAAAAGCCGGACAACCAGACACTTTGGATACTTCCAGGACACCATATAGAAATTGAAAAAAAAAACAGGGAAACCTAGGTAGATGGCAAACATTTACAGGTATATTTATTGCAAATATTTTTTAGGCTACAAGAGTTACATGAACGTTATGAAAGTATCACACATTTGAAGAAAAAAGTTAAATCTGTCATCGAAATCCTAAAAAAATCTAAGAAGTTAACACCAGAAGTTGAACAAAGTATTTTAAATGCCCGAAATTTATCAGAACTTGATTTGATTGTAAGTTTTAAATGAATAATTCAACAATAATATTTATTTTTTCAAGAAGATCTTAAGAATTTTGCACTTTTCTGTTATAGTATGCACCGTTAAAATCACATTCACTCTCATTAGCTGAACGAGCTCGCAATCTTGGTTTAGAGCATTATGCAATTCAAGCATTGAATGGTGAATATATTGATTTGATGAAACTGTGTAGTGACAATGAAGAGCTTTCATCGGTGGACAAAGTTGAAGTCCATGTTACACATATTGTAGCTGACATTATTTACAAAGATACAAGAGTTTTAGAGCATATGAGAACATTGTAAGTAGCTTGTATTACTTTTCCTTGAATTTATTACTGATATCCTTTTACTACATTATCAAAAATGTATTTACCTTCATCAAAAACAATGGAATGGAATATAGTGATATAAAGGATTTTATATTTGTTGGGAAGCTTTTCTTGTGATACCTACTCATTTTTTCACAGAAAAGAAGAAACACGTTTTTCAATACAGAGCACTCGAACAAAAAGTTCTACAAAAGAAAAAAAAGAGAATGATACCAAAAAATATATTACAAAATCAGATCCTGAAACATACAAAATATATTTTGAATGGAAGTGTCCAAGTCATTTTGTTAAACCTCACCAAACATTAGCACTCAACAGAGGCGAAGATGAGAAAATTCTTTCTATAAAAGTTCTTGTGCCTGACTGGTTTTATAATAAACTCGAAAAGTATGTACCTAGTTTCGTCATTAAAAAGTTTTGTTAAGTGTTACATAATACGTTTATGACCCTAATTATATATCAGAATTAAAAAAAAATATATTTTTTCAGATTTTGTCTGAATTTATGGAAAAATAGTGTCTGGGTTCGCAAAGGTCTAGGCGACGCCTATAATCGTCTCATAAAACCTTGGCTATGCCGGCAATTGAGGACAGATCTCACAAGCCTAGCTCAAAAAGAAGCTGTTAAAACATTCACAACTAACTTAGAAAAATATCTTCTCACTGAGCCCATTAAAAATAGAATAATAGCTGGTCTGGACCCAGGTTTTAAAGCTGGCTGTAAGGTAAATAGGTAATTTAGTTTAAAAAAAACTACTCAGTTTATTGTATACCTACTAATCTATTAATATCATTGTTATAAATTTCAGGTGGGTATTATAAATCCCAATGGAGATAAATTAGAAGCTTGCACTATCTATCCAGATTTGCGTCGAAACAATGTTAATGACGAAGCCGCGAAACAGTTGAAAGAGTTGCTCCATAAATTTGGGTAAATACAACATTGATTTGAAATCAGTACAAAATTAATCTATATAAACATGTAATTTTAGCTCTGTATCAAATCTATTAACTTCACACATTTATTCCAGTGTAGAGCTAATCGGCTTAGGCAATGGTACAGCATGTCGTGAAACAGAATCTTGGTTGAAAAACCACAAAATATCTGTCAACATTCCAGTTATTATAGTACCAGAACAAGGTGCCTCTATTTATTCAGTTAGCAAAGAAGCACAAAAGGTAACGTAAGCTGGATTTAAAATGTCTACACTTCTTAGATATCGACTGGTTGTAGTCCTTATTTATTATTTTATGTGAATTCTAGGAGCACCCAAATATGGACCCAAATTTAATATCGGCTTTGTCGATCGGTAGAAGAGTATTGGATCCATTAGGTGAACTTATTAAGGTAACTTATAATAACAAAAAAATTAAATATTTTGGATTCAAACAGATATTTAGTAAGATGTTTCTCAATCAAAAATAAACCGCGATAAAATTCTTAAAATTAGTTTTATTTCAAGATGTTTCTTACAGGTGGACCCCAAAAATTTAGGTGTTGGTTTATATCAACATGATATCCCGCCAAAAATGCTTGATACTGCTTTGGATTGTACCGTAGAGAAAGTTGTGAGCCTAGTTGGAGTTGACGTTAATACTGCATCTCAAGCAATGTTAAGGTATCGCATCTGATTTACTGCTGTCGTTATTTAAAATTAATGTCTGTTTGATAATTGTCCCGTGATTAAAGGAAAAATGTTAATTTCAGGCGAATTTCAGGATTGAATGAGGGTAGAGCCAAAAAAATTATAGCACATCGTCAAGATAATGATAGATTCTCAACCCGAAACGAAATTCTGAAGGTTTCGGGAATTGGAAAAATTACATTTCAGCAATGTGCGGGCTTTTTGAAAATATTAGGCAGTCCAGAACCTTTAGATGCTACAATTATACATCCAGAAAGCTACAGCATTGCTAAATCGTGAGTCGCTACTCTTATTTCTTTGAAAGATCTTCTTTACAGACTTGTAAAGTATGTTTCTCCTGTTTTTAGGTTTGCTAAAATAATTGGTGTTAGTATAAAGGATCTGACCAAATCAAATTTCCCGGAAACGGTTGAAAGAAAAGTTTCAGCTATTGATGTTAGTAAAGTAAGTGAAGATTTGAAAACTGATGTTGGTACCATTGAACTTATAATTAACGCATTCAAGCAGAAGACACATGAAGATAACATCATTACGTTTTGCAAGCCAGTATACTCGATTTCTATACAAACAACAGAGCAGATAAAAGAGGGCATGACATTGACAGGTAAGCCTTTTAAGATTGATATTGCCCGGGTATATAGCAGCAGTGATAGCCAAGTTAGTATAAAACGCTTGCCTCAGGATCGAAGGTGAAAACCTCGGCTTGCACCTCTGGGATTTCTGGATTTCATGTGCGAGTCTTATTTTCTACCATGATTATCAGTTGCTAAACGGTGAAGCAAAACATCGCGCGGAAACCTGCATGTTTGAGACAACCCCTCGAAAGACGTGTGAAGTCCGCCAACCCGCACTGGGTCAGCGTGGTGGACTATGGCCTAGTCCCCCTCGCATTGATGAGAAGCCCGTGCCCGCACTGGGACATTAAAAAGGCTGGTATTATTATTATTATTTTGTCCGGGTTTCCTCAGAGTTAAGGTTTTTATAAAAATATGTTTATTTTAGGTGTAGTTCGCAACGTGGTACCATTCGGTTGTTTCGTCGATTGCGGCGTTGGAGACAACGGTCTTATACATAGAAGTAATTTAGGCGGTAATCAGACACCTAAGCTAGGTGACAGAGTCTCAGTGACTGTGATCAAATCTCCTAAACCGAAGAAATTACAACTAAGACTGGAAAACATTCTAGACTGATCTACCAGTAAATAGGTAATCTCATTGTTATTATTTACTTTAAATATTTGTGATATAGATATAAGGTTAATTTGTCGACTACAGTAAATAGAAAGTAATGGTTTTAAACGTTTTATTTAAATATTAACAAACTAATCCAGTCAACTACCTGTTATTCTGCCTCAAACACGGCCACATCATGCTTAGGCTTAAGACCATAGACGTGAAAAACGGCTTTGTTTACAATAGCGTCGCATATACCAGATGTAATCCTGAAAAATATTAGTTTTGTTAGTTAGGTTCATTTACATTACGCTTTCTTAATTTATAAAACAAACACAAAACCTCACCGTCTCGTTAGACGTGGTTTCATATCCTTTTCTATAATTTTCATTAGTTGTGTAAATGTAGGTATTTCCTCTTTCGAATAAAATTCTATCTGGTTCCGGAACATTTTGCTATGTAGCGCATCCCTAGAATACCATTAAATCTTCATAAGCGACAGAGGTTTCGACAAAATACACCGTGAGATATCAGTTATTTACCATAATATTCCATCTATTATTCTGATAATATCAATCTGGGTCATGTTGTTTCTATTTGGAGTTCTCTCGCTACCACTGTTAAAGTCATTCAAATCTGATGACAATAAGTCGTACGGTGGCGTCTGCAATTTCAAAATTAATATTCGTATCTTTTTCAATTCGTGCAAGGCATTTTAATTATCTCCTTGCTTCTCACCTGTTCCCACATCTGTCTCAAAAGCATTCTTGGATATCCGTCACGTTGGCCTTTAGACGATATGGATACCGTCATAGCTAAGTACGATGGCTGGGGCTTTTCTAGATCCAAAACATATGGAGGCGCATCATTTATTCCCTGAAAATTTGCTTAAATGTTTACTACACTTTCGGTGCAGCTCGGTTAAAGACGGTTTTTTTACTAACCGGGTGGAATAGTCCTTGCTCCGTTATTACAAACTCTTGATGACATTTATCAATTTTAGAACGCCTTAAAAGGTCGTTGCGTTGGTAACGTCTGCGCTCAGTCAAATCCAAAATCTCACACGCTACTGTAGTTCTGTTATATACAAACATGTTATATATATGTAGATAATGAAAGTTACGATAACATTTTAACAAAATAAGTGCTCATTTCTTTCTTTTCTTACGTAAAAGTAGCAGGTTCTTGAAGAGTATAAACGGTCATCGTGATCCATTCCACGCTGTTAGCTTGAATAACTCCCCAACACGGTGTCATTACTATATTCACAATATTGGCTATTCTTTCTCTAACATGAAATGAAGAGAAATCATTTCAATTTAATCAGGCTTTCTTATTATTATTATTTGCACTCTTATTTGCTAGGTAAAGAACATTAACCATAAAATATGGACTAATATACCAAGTAGCATTAAAATCAATCTTGCTTTTTATAAACTGGGCACCTAAACCCTTTCCTATACTTCTTCGGAAAAATGTTTGAGCTGCGAGTGACGTTTTTCTATAAACGACTGTGATTGTGTCAAAAATCAACTTGAGTGCTTTGGGAATAGAGACTTTAAACATAATAAAAAAGAGAGGAACACATTTCTTTTGGGAAGACAGAGTGTACAGAGTTTAGACTCTAATCCCAAAGCAACGCACCGTTAAAACCTATATAGAGCATTGACCCTACAGCAACACAGTATGAAAATTATTTAAAAAAGTACCTACTTAGAAAATAATTTTATACTAATAAATAAATAAATAAATATCGCCATACGAACACACCAACTATACGATCCCACATTAAGCAACGCTTGTGTTATGGGTACCGTACAATGGACTGAGGGCAAACTCAGTATATAACACTTAAATACATATTAAACATCCATGACTCGGGTACAAACATTCGTGCTCGGCACACAAAGATTGTGTCCCTACCAGGATTCGAACCGGGACCCTCGGCGCAGAAAGCAAAGTTACTACCACTGCGCTAATCAGGCCGTCAAAGAAAATTCTGATAGACATTTATTTCCTAATTCCATTCCTCTAAATTACTTTTCAATTCTAATAGTGTTACTTACGGCAACCAAATAAATCTCATAATGTGGTCCGTATCATTGCATATCGCTATTACATCCCTTGCTAGGGAATGTGTTGGCATTATATTTAGTGTAACGTGCTCTAACGACAAATAAACCTGCAAATAAGTAAACAATTTTCTAAAATTAAGTACTTATCAATACAGCCCAATATTTACAGAGTATTTCTTTGCCAATAATTACTACGTTTACTTACAACGTCGTTCCTGTAGGCCGCTCTTATGATTTTACTAACATATTTCGGCAAATCAAGTCTGGTTTCGTAAGAGTTTGGCTGGCCTCCTTTCCCTGTTACTAAGATCTTCACGGTGTCATATCCAAATGAGGAGAAGAATATCACCTGCGTAACACTCAACGGTAAAAAAAATACTATATCTTTATCAGTCTAAGATTTGTCGTGAGTTTCATTACCTCATAGTCCCTCATCTCTGTGGGCATAAAAGCAAAAGGTATGGCTAATTTGCCAAGCGGTGGGACCTCAGCGAAGTAAAGTAAACATCGAATCACAGAGTCCGGGGTTATTGTGTTTCCGCGCAGCAGTCGCCAGGTCGTGAACACGTCAGTGGGATTGTATAACCACACTATCTGCAACATTCTATTAAAGTTAGATCCCATGTAGATGATCCATATTCCGCATACAACTGTACTTAATGGCTTCTTAGAAGTTGGTTGTTTTAAAATTTTAATTATAATTTTGATTACATACTCGTATGACCTGGTCCAAATTATTGATTGGCACTGAACCACAATCTAGTACAGCAAGATACTCTGTTATATCAACTAGACGTCGCAACGGTGTTAGAACGCCCTTTGTATTTAAGTTCGCGTAAATGTGGACGTATAAAAAGATGGTCCGGTCATTTGGCATGGTCATCTCATAACACAGAACGTTTTCTCCTTCCTGAGTGTAGGTGAGCGTTAAATACAGAAGGCCGGGATCGTCTGGCTGTAATAAGTAAGAATATCTTGTAAATTTTTGTTAATTTATTTGAAATAAGTATACAGATAAGTGTTCCGCACATAATGCTGAACCCCATACCGTAACAATCCCATTTAGCGGCGACAACTCAATCATAGGTCTATGTATACAAGTGTGCCTCATCTCATACAAGGATGTGCCTATTTTGACTTCGATCATCTCACAATTGCATATCTGTACCCTCCGGAGGCTCCAAGGCACTGGCGTAGCATACACTGTGCCCATTACGAATATTATCTTCACATGACCGGCGCGCACGCATAAATCGGGACCGTAAATGTTAACATCCAGTGGTTTATTAGGGCGGCAATCTACAAAAGCTCTATTCAATCTGAAGAAATATAACATAAATATAAAACTGCACACTGTTAAAAGTAATGTATAGAATGTAACAAAAAAAGTCCATACTCTTCCACATTGACAATATTCCACACGCAATGATTACTCAGAATAACCGGACATTTTACTGATATTGTTCGTTGCACCTAAAAAGTATAGAAGATAATTTCGTTTTGTAATAAATCCTAATTTGCGATACCATTCGGCTACAAATCTATTACATTACTCTTACTAGGTATCTAAGAAATACCTGCAGTGTAGGATACACTCCATCATACCAAATGGTACATATTTTCTTCACAATCGGTTGTATTTCTTCGATCTCATCAAACTCAGTGCGAAACAGAACTGTGTACTTTATATCAATTTGTCGCGGCCCAGCACCATCTGGTGTTACTGTCATTAACACTTCGCAGTGGTTCGATGGCTTAAGACTATTCTGTTAATTAAAAATAAGGTAGGTCTACAGAGATATACCTACTAAACACAATTTGGTGCTCTACTAAATTTAAATCCTACTTACCATACAAGAATCTATATCAAACCGGTCTCCGCTGAAATCATCCTCCAGACCATCTATTTCGTAGTACAGTTTAGACGTGAAGAAACAAGAGCCGAAATTATAAAGGGTGATAGGAAATGAAAAGCTATCGCCAACTACAACATCGTGTAGATTTGTCTTATTGGGCAACGACTGTAAACGAATACAAGTTTTATTGCAGTTGTTTTATAGCAATAATGAATTCAAAATACAATAAATTAGATTACTACCCTCAGATCTGGTAATTCTGAGAATCCATTAATGTTTATGAAGAGTTCGGTTGGTTCTCCAATTGGCCTAGAAAAGGCGAAAATAATGATGAATGGAAAAAATTGGCTGAGCCAATCATCTACTATATAAAAATAAGTCGGGGTTTCCTTCCTGACGCTATAACTCCAGAACGCACGAACCGATTTCCACGGTTTTGCATTCGTTGGAAAGGTCTCGGGCTCCGTGAGGTTTATAGCAAAGAAAATTCATTCATCTGGTGGCGAAACGGAGTTCGCCAGGTTTGCTAGTTACTTATAGTTACAAATCAATTTAATCACCTGCCCTTAATTAAGCATACACATGTGCATGTAATAGTAGTCTCGAAGACTTTATCAGCGATTTTAGGAAAAAACCACCAGTGATATCGCACGATTTCATTTGGTGGAAGCACTATCGAACCGCCGTCATCCGCCCCAAGCCAAGGAACACTATTTAGTATTCGAATGCTGAAATTGTTATTTCCATAAGTATAATAAATAATAAAGTAATAATCACCTATAAGGGAAAAAATCTTGTAAACACATCAGTCAAACAGATATTATAAAAAGTACCTATATGACTGGTCTACCCGGGCATTTAGATTGGGACAAAGCTAGTATATTTGTTAAAAATGTACCAGTTGTGACTCTGACGCCAAGCAGACAATTTTAATAATACATCTTGTTAGCGTTTAATAGAAGAATATTTATAGAATATCTACAAACTGAATGTCCATTCTGGTAAGATTGTGAAAATACGCAGTGCAATAGTTGACACAGCCAGTGATTGTTGGCGGGAACTCGAACATAGCGTGCGTTGCTGGATGGTAGCCGTGGGACATCACCTCCACTTGACTGGTCTCAGCATTCCCACAAAAGCAAATCCGGGTCTACACAATGCAAAAGAAATAAAATTCCCAATAGAGTCTACGGGTAAAGCTGAAAAAGGAATCAAATATCTAGTAATAGCGTCACATACTCTTTGAAAACTGTTTATTATCAAGTCCCACGTTTCATAGTACTCTCCGAAAGTCTTCGGCTCTAAAGCAACGGATATGATCTGCCAACCGCGACTCTGAACTATGCCACAGATTGGCATGACTGCAAAATTCCTTTAAGGAAAAAAAATACTGTGTAAAAACTCTTCGTCGCCAATACTTGACCCTAATTCCCAGCTAGATGATATAACTCACGTCTCACGAGGAGGTTCAAATTTAAAATACATGGGTATCTTTAACTTGTTTGAGAGCATAAAATTTGTAAATGTCGTTCTTGTTGGTACAGTAGGCGGCATTATCACCTGGAGAACGAAGGTTTACATAAATATGTAGAAATTTTATAAATGCAAAATCAATTTATAGTAGTTGGAAAATTCACGTCGGTGGGACAGTCCCATTCCGTAGTCCACTCGGTACAAGGTAGCCATGTGTTTCCGATGCATGGAATGCGAAACCAAGCATGTTTCAATTTTAGCTCATCATCACGCTGGCTGTCGAAGCTTTTGTACTGGAAATCGCCACACATGAGATATCCGAAGACTTCGTTTTCAATTTTTGGTCTAAAAAGGTATAACTATTATCGTTGATATAGATTCGTTAAATTCAATATAATTTGCTCAAACGTGTTATACCTGAATCTAACTGTGAATAGCCTAGATTCATTAGGTGGTATGATAGTGGCAATGGGGTCCACTAAAAATATATTATCTGGATCTGAAATATTTTTATGAAATCATTGAAATCAATACATTTAAGAAATCATTTATCTACAGGCTGATTGAGAAAAGGTATAGGTACTAAACTTTAACCTGCGCTTCTTTAGTGCATTTGTAATTATTAATTGAAGTTGGAATTGCCACATGTAAATTTGTGGCGAATCGCTTTTATGAGGTGGCAACATTGATCAGTTTGCTGCCCCATCCCACAGGTTTCGCCACGTTCATATTGATATTGTTGGTCCTCTCCCCCATTCAAGCGGTTACTCATATTGTCTCACAGCGATAGACCGTTTCACACGATGGCCCGAGGCTTGGCCCATGACATCCATTACTGCTGAAGAAGTAGCTGAAACCTTCGTAGCAGGGTGGATCGCTCGTTTCGGAGTCCCTACTGTCATTACCACAGACCAAGGCCGTCAATTTGAATCTGGTCTTTTTCAACGTCTGATGAATTTCTGCGCTACCAAGCGCATCCGCACTACGGCATATCACCCTTGCGCCAATGGCATGGTAGAGCGAATGCATCGCCAAATGAAGGCGGCTTTGATGTGCCATGACGTTTCGTGGACAAGAGCCTTACCTCTCGTCCTCTTGGGTATGAGAACAGCTTTCAAGGATGATTTAAAATCTACATCTGCAGAATTAGTGTACGGAGAAACTCTAAGGTTACCAGGAGAACTCATTGTACAATCAGAGAGTTCCATGAATGCATCAGAGGTCACAGACTTTGTGGAGCAGCTGAGAAGACGGATGAGGATACTTCGACCAGTTCCTGCTGCCCACCACATTAAACCGTGTTCATTTGTTTTCAAAGACTTGGCTACAGCTTCGCATGTCCTGCTTCGTGATGACACCGTCAAGCGTCCACTTCAGTCTCCGTATTCCGGACCTTACCGCATTCTGGGTAGAAGAGAGAAAACTCTCACCCTGGATGTTAATGGGAGGGATGTGACTGTGAGCATAGACCGCGTAAAACCTGCATATGTTGTCAAAGATACCTCTACCCCCATTCCTGCATCCACTTCTAGTTTTCAAACTCCAAATCCTACTCCTGAACCCACCCCTCCCTTACCCAACTCTTCCAATCCTGTAACCACCAGGTCTGGTAGGAGGGTCAAATTTAGGAATGTCTTAGATTTGTAAAAATCTTGCATTTTGTTGTTACACATATATTGTTATGCCAATTTTGTTTATGTGTTTAAATATTTCATTTAATATCTGTGTACCTCAATTAAGTTTAATTTAAATACGAATAATTAAGCATACCCTGGTTTCCTCTTCTCCCTAGGGGGGTGGTGTGGCGAATCGCTTTTATGAGGTGGCAACATTGATCTGTCAGCTGTCACACGCCAACGCACAAGTGAGGGTCAGGGTTTTAAGAATAACGTTGTGATTATTATAACTACTACTTATAAGCCTTTAAGAGTATTAGAATACAAATTATAACCACACTACGAGTATTATTTCAACGCACGGAGTACCCAGTTGAGCGGCTCCTGCATGAGCCTCGCTCGACTCCATAAATTTAAAAAAAAATCTTAAAGTTGGCAACAAAATTATTTTTTTCAAAATCGTCTTCTCGAAATACTTACCACACATAATCTAAAGAATCTAAATCTACTAAAGAAGCGCAGGCGCAAAGGTGAATAAGTATACTCTTTCTGAATCAGCCTGTATTGGTACAATAAAATACGCAGGAAGCTAATTATTGGTGATTACTGGAGCCACGATTTAAAAGGAATTTAATACCCTATAATCAAATCAATTCAAAATTCCATACAATTGCGAACGCACCAGACAACCATTGAATATAGCCTTCTTCCTGACCGTGGTTGGTCACGCACAACGTCTGGGATATATTCAAAGTTACATCGGAAACACTCCCGGATCCGAAATCCAGGTATCTGTCAAACACTGACGCTGGCGGCACATACGTCAAACGGCTAAGGCTGTTCTCCATCAAGTGGGTGGAACGACTTTTGCGCTTCCAGTTTCTCTCGAACACGTGATCTTGGATACTGAATAGCGGATTGCCTGGCAGTACGACTGTTGCTAACGTGTTTATGAATTGAGGTTCCTGAAAAGTAACCATTTGCCACAGGAATCATTTCTAGCTGTCTCATAAGCGCTGATGGTGCGGAAAGTCATTGCAGCTAGAAATTAGGTACGTGGTAGGAGTTAAAGAGTTGATAGACAGAAAAAGAGCTAGGTTATCTCTGTACTACATACCTCAATTGGAGAATTAAGTAATTATGCAGACAGAAATAAGAAGTAATGCTTACACCTTGTAAAAGGTATTATTACGGCGACGTGGTCTTAATTTTAGGTACTTTTATGTAACTTCATGCAAACTGTTCTGTTTTGTAATTAATCCTTCTACTTACTCCATTGACTTTTTACTATACTATTTAATTAATCAAGCTAGCCCGATAATTTCTTCATACATACTTTGACCCCCCCTAGGGATACACCCCCATAGGGATGTAATTTCCAAAAATCACTCTTTAGTGCACACCTGAGGTACCTACTCAATATAGGAATATATTCACAATATTTGAAGTCTAGCTCCACCAGTTTAGGCTGTGCCTTGTCTATCAGTCAGTATTATGAATTTAATTAAATATATATTGCAGTTGAACCTCAGCTCACCTGATTCAGGACCAAGCATACTAATTCCGCAATGTATATGCCCAGAGCACTTCCTGTGAACACGACTGTGGTGGGTATGGTTTCGAACGCTCGGATTAGACCGCAGTTGCCTGTCAATATCTATAATATTTTAAGAAGGCATAAGTAACTAGTACCTACTTATTTAACACCGATTACAGATTCGAACATTTTATAAATTTTTCCGTTTTTTAATAACGTAAATAAATAATTATAATATCCATTCTACCTGAAAGTGTCCATGGCCGCACAGAGGCACAAACCATTGATAAGTCGTGTCAACAGCCGATTTGTTCACGATATTAATATCTTCCTTCCTTTGCTCGGATACATTTTTGCATATTCTAAAAATCAGTTCGCGTTTGCTTAGTGTTACTTGGGGCCCTGAAATTACAATACGAATGCATGAAATAATATCAGATATACCCCGAAAGCATAGGTAGACGTGCAATGTCGTAAGCCCAGTATCGCCGATGGTATTAGGTTACAAGCCTAGTAAGTAATTGAGGATAATTGATATTAACAAGACATTCTGAAATAGCCCCAAGTCTGCTAGCACAGTTTACTCATAATCGAATTGTAATGGCATTGTAAATGTCCCTTGACAGATTTAGTACTGAAGACAATGATGCCGTTGCTCTTCAATCATTGTCATCAATTTTACTACATAAGTACTAAGTATTTTTATTCATTAAATATGTTATTGCCATTAGTAAAATACGCGCGGTTACGTGGATAAGGCTACTCAAAGAAATAAAGACGATGTTATTTTTTTGTAATATTTAAAGTCGCTTGTAATAGCAGACTTAGGGCCAGCCTAATTAGTGATTACAATCAACAGAGAACCCAACAGTTACTTTTTACAGCCGAGGGAGCAATACCCTATACGTGTAGTATTGGCATTTGGTAAGGCGCTAACAGTAGTCTCACCAATGCATTTCCCAGTAACGGTCAGTCTAAACGCGTCACCGCCGGTGTTTTCCACGATGTAATATTCAGTGAACGACTGCCCGACGACGTTCGGTTTGAAAACAATCTTGATCTCAGCAGACTCGTATGGTTTCACGGGGTTACAAGTGATAGACAAGGTGAACACACGATCCACGCTGTTTAGCACATACATGCTCGACACACGATATGTTAGGAGTTTCTACAATAAAATTCTATGTAAGTGATGGGTACCTATCTAATAAACCTGCCTAGTAATCTGCGTTGGATTAGTGGCGAAGTTGATACGGGGCAAGGAGTACAATAGTAATTTTACTTATTGCATTTTTTTTCATGATTTTCCGCTCCTAATAAAGTGTCGCCCGGGGCTGACACCTTCGACTTCACCACGCTACGCCATTGTAATGTAATCGTAACATTTATTTTTACTTGCATCATTAGATTAGCATCTTACATCAGATTTATTATTGTCAACAATTATATATTTCTCCAACACTGTATCAACAGGTATGCAACCAAAATCCAATGTTCTTATTGTAGGGTCAACATTTTCGTCTGAAAGATTATCCATTTCGCAATATCTAAGCCTTGCTATAGAATGTTAGTGCAATTTTTAAAATATCATATATTTCAATTTGCCGCCATCAAATCAGAAAAAAATACGACGTAACTGGAAACGTATTATTTTTCTTTATTATGTACCATAAACAAGGAGGTCCATTCACATGGAAGCAGGGCGCGGACTTGACTGTTCGGGCCAAGTCTGCGCCCTGTCCGGACCAAGTCGTTCAATGAACTGCAGTCGTTCAAGGGCCATATTTGACAGCGAACGTACCATGTTCTTCTTCTGTCTTTCTTTACGAAATGAAATGCGATGTAATAATTAATAGCAATATTAAATTCAATAAATACACATCATAAATAAAATAATGGATGTGACATGAAGAAATGAAAATGGCGTGTCCGTACCATCTTCGTAAATGGTTATATTATTTTTTGGGTTGGTTGAAGCATCCATTTTTTGTGGGAATGTCAGTGAATTGGCTTCTTCTTCTTCTTCTTTTTTACGAAATGAGATGCGATGAAATAAAATGGATATGAATATGGCCTCACCCGCAATTTAGCGGGTATTTTGCACAATGTCTAGTAATTAATAGCAATAAAACTTTCAATAAATACACATTATAAATAAAATAATGGATGTGACATGATGAAATGAAAATGGCGTGTCGTGTGAATTGGCTTACCGGGTTCCGGGCTCTAGCTGTCACTCATGAGTGGCATGTGTCATTGTTGACATTTATTACGGTCGGTCTGGCTGTGGCAGATTGTCGTGTCGGTTTGTAGAAAGATAATTATCGGAAATGTGAATTGCCATGGTGATTGTGAACTGTAGAATTTATTTAGATGATAAGTTTACATATTTTGCAATAAGCAAAAAGAGTAATTCTGACGGCTGAATGACGCTTCGTATAAGACCTCATATTATTAAAGTTATTTTTAAATTATTTTGTACAAGTACTCTTCGTGTGAGTATGTAACTGCCTGCCATTTGGGTATTAACATCCTTTGCAATAACTACTTCCTGCTCGAGTCGACAAGATGCGTTTATTCTGCTAAACTTTTGCAATAATAGATGAAAATGGATTCGGGTACTGACTGGCTGTGTGAGATCCTACGAAACGTTCAGCTAGAACAGTTTTATTTACCAATCCGAGATCAGCTGCAGGTAAACAATTTTTTTTTGTTTTAAAAAATGTACCAAACAAAATATTACTTATAAATATTTATTGTTTACAAAAGTCTACCATTTATTTTGTTATCATTGAACTGGTTTGTTTCACTATTGTCATAATTTTAGATAACACGATTAGCGCATTTTGATTATGTGCATGCAGAAGATCTCGAGAAAATTGGCATCAGTAAGCCTGGGGTACGCCGGCTGCTTGATGCCGTCAGGAAGAAGAAGCTGCAGCTATGGAACAGAAAGTTTTGGAACAAATTGTTTGGCTCATCAACAAGTTCAGTTTCTAAAGAGAAAACTGACTTAGCTGTAAGACCACAAACTCAGTCTGAGACAAGAACAACATGTATTATACTAGAAAAAGATATTATGTAAGTAATAATACCGTTCACACTGTACCAAAGCTAATTAGCTGTAGTTTAATGTGTGTATTCCTTGCAGTAAATGTAGAAGCCATTAACACAATTATGAATGGCTCCTAAAAGTGTTTTACAATAACTAGGAATTAATGAATCAATTTTATAATTATTTATTTATTTTATGGAAAACCAACAGCTACAAACAAAATATTAAACACAAGTTTGGTGACAGGAAGCCAATTAAAGGTTTTCACGTATAGTAGCAGAAAAGCATCTTAAAAGAATCTTATTATTATTATCATTATCATAATTATGAAAAAAAAAATACTAATTAGAGGAGGTACAGAGGGGATGCCTAGACCCTGCAGTATGATAGAGGCATTAATAATAAAAAGAACACTGCTTAACTATTAATTAGGTGCATATTAGAATATCTTGTCTGTTAATAACTTATATCCATTAAATGCCTTTTTTTAGATTGCACAATGAATTAGGTACAGGATCATTTGGAGTAGTGAAGCGTGGGGAGTGGAGAATCTCTGAACAGTCGCAGACAGTCCCCGTAGCTGTTAAAGTGTTGAAGGCAGATGCATTCACACAGCCGGGGATATATGATGATTTCAGAAGGGAAGTTGAGGCTATGCATAGTTTAAAACACTGTAATCTCATCAAACTACATGGGGTGGTGTTCCACCCACTGATGATGGTATGTGAACTGGCCCCAATGGGTGCCTTACTGGATTATATAAGGGCACAGAATGGGAAAGTGTCGTTGAGCTATATTTCTAAATGGTCAGAGCAAGTTTCAGCTGGTATGGCACACTTGGAAAAGTGCCGATTTCTACATAGAGATCTTGCATGTAGAAATATATTGCTCTCAACTGTAGAATTGGTAAGTATCTTGTATATTTTATTTGTAAATATAGTTTTATAATTTAGTACATTTTTATAAATAATGTTTAATTGTATATGATATTTAATTAAATTTGCAGTTGAAATGTCTTCAATCTTAAGTCATTTTCTCATTATTAAGGTGAAAAAGAGAAACTTAATGTGTCCGATGAATAGTTTGATAGTTCAATGATAGTTTGGAATAATATTAAATGAAGCTGAGAATCTAAAAAGAAGCAACTATAATAACTACTTAAACACATCTACGTTCACAAAATCAGTCATAGTATGCAAATAATAGTACAAAAAATTGCTAATAACTAATTTATGACAGGTAAAAGTAGGCAAAAAGGATTGGATAAGTGATTATTTTATTGATGACAGGTGAAAATCGGTGATTTCGGTCTGATGCGAGCGCTGCCCGACGCAGACGACTGCTACGTGATGAGCGAGCGGCGCCGCGTGCCGTTCCCGTGGTGCGCGCCCGAGTCGCTGCGCAGCCGCCAGTTCTCGCACGCCTCCGACGTCTGGATGTTCGCCGTCGCGCTGTGGGAGATGTACACCTTCGGCGAGGAGCCTTGGATAGGTAACCTCTAGCGTTTCTCTAAACTTAGAGAGTGGCCTTGAGTGTGAGTCAATTTCAGGGCTTAGCTCCAAGGTTCAATCCTCACTGCACAGCAATATTTTCCATATTGCTCCATGTTATTTTCTAATTTTCATTGGTAATGATCTTTTACTTTTTGAAAATGTTGACGAACCTTCTCAAAGGCGGTAAACAGCTGCAAAGAGTTTTGTCTCGTTTATAAAGATTTGCCAATACACCACCAGGGTGCGAGTGCACCTCAAACTTAATCCATATTTGAACATACATTCGGAAAATGTATCTATCATTAAAAAATAATATGCAATGTTGAATTGGAATTCCTTGACCTCCTTCAGGCTTGAATGGTTCCGAAATACTGCGGGTAATAATGCGCGAAGGGCAACGCTTGACGGCACCGAACGCGTGTCCCCCCGACGTGTATATGCTGATGATGCAGTGTTGGGACCTCAACCCTAAAGAGCGACCCACCTTCGCGGGCATACAGCGGTATATGGAGACGAATAAATTTGAGACTGCTATTGCTGCTCTTAGGTATATTTGTATACTTTTTTTTTCCTTATTCATTTATTTTGAACGCACTCATATTATGACCGTTTTTCGAATTGTTCCCTGTTTTGTTGAATCCAATTCTAAATTATTTTACCCGGCCATATTGTCTATGTTACTATCTCGTTTATTATGATTAAAGACTGTGTATACTTTTACATAGAAATGTCTAGTCTATACATATAAATAAAATTGGAGTGTCTGTTTGTAATATTAAAATAACCGCTTTTTACTAAGTGCATTTGGATGTATACACGTTACCTATACCGAAACAACATTTTTTACAATTTTTGTCTGTCTGTCTGTCTGTCCGTCTGTCTGTCTGTCTGTCTGTCTGTCTGTCTGTCTGTTTGTTCCGGGTAATCTCTGAAATGGCTGGACCGATTTTGACGGGAATTTCACTGGCAGATAGCTGATGTAACAAGGAGTAACTTAGGCTACTTTTATTTTAGAAAAAAAAATAGGATCTCACGAAAAAAAAATGAAAACCAATGTTGCAGCGCAGCGCCTGATTACGTTTGATAGCAACACCTGCAATGCTTCCCGCGGGCTCAGAATGGGCGGGCAGGCTGTTGTCAACGGTTGTCTTTGTTAAATACCACGCGGACGAAGTCGCGGGCAACAGCTAGTTATAATTAAAATAGATTACCCAGTCATTGTAATAATTTCTCACATTAAGTTGCATATTGTTATGACATTAGGGTACCATAATAACTTTCTATTTAACAGCTACAGACGGCAAGGTCAGATGACCATAGACGCGGGTGACGCAATCATTCTCATTGACAAGAGACCCGAGCTCCACTGGTGGAAGGGACAGAACCAACGGACACTCGAAGTTGGTTTATTTCCGAGGTATGAAAATAATCTTAGTGTAAACTTTGAAATTTATTTTTCGTTTCAGTCAATATTAAGCACCTAGGATGCGACGCGAAGGGATTGGAAGAAATTTAAAATTGATCCACAAATTTAAATTGTCTAATATCCTATATGATGAGCAATACCTAGATTGGGTACACATTTCAAATCTTACGCCTGATTTTATAGACGTTCTATAACTTTATCACACGTCAAATAGAACTAGCGCATAAGAGTTTTGCTTTGCGCAATATAATATGACGTTCTATAAAGTTATAGAACGTCTATAAATATGGGGGTTAGAGTGCAAAATTGAAGCGTATTAAAATTCACCAGCATTGGTTACCGCTTCTAAAACAATGATCTCGCGCGAGTTTTATGAATAGAATATATAATGATAGGAAAAGCAATCTCAATGTCAATTGTTCCTTGTACAAGCATCAGCTTAATTTAATTATAACCATTGCATAGGTACTTTCAGATTATCACGTCTCGTAAGAATGATACTTAAAAATACTTTTTTTTTTCAGTACAATACTAGCTACGGGAAAAAACAAAAATGTCCAGTCTGCAAAGAAATCACAAACGTTGTCACCAGTTCAAAGAGGTGTGTATGTATTTACTTTATGATTATGTGGAGACCTTTAGTGCTATTTCCGTTTGAGGCATTCGGAATAATTTTGGGCTAGACTACTCGAACAATCAACTCGCAATTAAATGAAAATTGCCTCGTAATGGTCAGGTTTGACAGTTTACCAGTCAATTGTGTTTAGAAACTTGGGGCCCTGTTGGTCTATTTCTTACCTGTGTATTGTATTGTCACTCTTTGAAATTATAATAAATCAATTGAGAAAATTATAACTACCGCAACATAGACATTCCCACATTAAACTGTTTATAATTCGCGCATTAACTATTATTTTAAATCTAGTAACTGGAATTTAAACTTTTACTTTCGCTAATGAAAGTAACTGCGAAGAACGGACTTGTAACACAATTCAGTCATGATATTAATTTATTACGTATTGTTCCGTAACGCGATCCATGGCGTTTGTTGTGCCATTCTAAGCTGCGCGTGCGACTAGTGACGCACGAAGACTAATGATGGTTTTAGTCTTAATCGTCATGTTTTAGGTAACTACCTAAAATCAAGTTAAACTAAGCGCTAAAAAACGTGATACAAATCATGTTTATGTTGGAACATTATTCGCATATTATTGCTCGCAATGTATTTACTTAAACAAAAAAATCGACAATCGCAACGAATCTCAGATATGTGAATGTTTCGGAGTTGTCCGGACGTAAGGGTTGCCTTATTTTATTTCGGTTGTAGCCAGCATTGGAAGCCAATATTATTATGCAAAAAATATTTATTATAACAGAATACGACGCAATTTCCATGCTACCACGTACCGCTAATTAAATGTGTATTTGTAAATACTATAACCGACCCAAGACGCACTTAGCATATGAAATCGCTAATCTATGACTAACCAATAGTTTTATCAGGCATATGACACAGACATTAAACATGTGACCGGCGCCTGCGCAAACACATCGCACCTCATTGTTATTTTGTATCGATTGTGACGATTTCCACATCATCTGTGTAGTAGTCTTGAAATATATATTTTTTTAGTTTTGATCCCTGAACTGAATAAGGACTCTTTCAATGTATAGGTCACATCAAATTAAATGAGCAAAGATGGCGGCTCTGCGCATAAAGAATGCATACAAATTGGCATGTGTAGAGCCTGCCATCTTTGCTCATTTTATGTGATGTGACCTATACCAATAACTTTTATTGTTTAGGACTATTGTAGTGTTTCACAGAATGCCAATTCTGGAGAGATTGGGGTGAAAATTCAATGCGAATTAAAATGAGAGCTATCGGGAGTAGACCTTAAGACTTGTCATGTGTCGGTCGATGCGGTTATTAATTGCAACTTACGTTATGAATGTACTTTGTAAAAACGGCGAATGGGAAAAACTTCCAAAAACCGGTTTCCATTTTGTTTCGCTATTTCGATGGTATGTTACTTATACTAACACATAAGTAATGCCAACAGTTGAATCGCCCCGGTCCCCGATCCTCGCGAACGGCGGTTTGTCGGAGGACTCGGGCGTGGTGCTGCGCAAGCGCCGCACCATCGAGTCCACGCAGCCGCCGACCACGCGCGCCGGCAACTCCGGCAGCAAGCACTTCAACTACAACAAGCTGACCAACGACAGGGCGGCCCATCTCCTGGCGAGAGCTGGCAGAACCGCGCGCGATGTGCACTCCAAAAGCCTGAACCAAGGTAGTGATATTATTAATAAAAGACGGAAACAAAAGAAGAATAGTATTCATCCCACTAATATTATAAATGTGAAAGTTTGGATGGATGGATGTTTGTTACTCAATTACGCCAGAACCGCTGAACGGATCTGGATGAAATTTGGCGCAGACATAGATTATAGTCTGGAATAGTACATAGGCTACTTTTTATCTCGGTAAAATTTATTTATTTAATTTTTCATAGAGCAAAGGTTCGACATGATTTACAGAAAAGAACATACTTATTAATCGCGGGTAACATCGCGGGGCGCAGCTAGTTTCTTATATATACGCGAATACCACACATTGAAATAAAACTAATTTTGTGGATTTATCGCGTTTATTTTGTTTTACGTTCCCGACGTTTCGGCTGCTTTACAGCAACCATGGTCACGGGAGGACTGAGGTGGTTGACGTCCTAGTGTCATAGTTTAAACTGTTGTATTCTCATATTTAGTCGTTGCTTGCGGTCCAATTTACGCAAATTGTGCTCATAGTGTCACCAAATAAACGTGATTAAATCGACAAAATTAGTTTTATATCAATCTGAATCAAGGTATAATTATTTATATCGCCAGACGAACATACCGACTGTACGGTTCCTTTCAATACCCCGTCAATGAATAAATTAACCGATATTCCAACAACCGGTGCTTTGAAAATAACTCCGACTGATGACGGGTACTGCCGTAAGCCTATCATCATAAATAATTTTAATTATAGTTTTGATGATCCAAGATAATGTATTTCTTTTAATTTCAGTAAGGGAAGATTTATTGATCGATCTGGATTTACCGCCCTCGACGAGACTAGGCTCGCCGTCCAAGAAACCGACCAATCCGAACAACATTTCAATTCTTGATGAACCAATAGACGTTCCCCAAGTTGGTATGTTCTATTTGATTTATATAATAAATAATTTATTCATTAGTTATTATGAACGGTGAAGGCAATATTTTGAGGAAACCTGCAGATCTGTCCGAAAGTTGTGTGGCGTTCACCAAACCGTACTAGGGCAGCGTGGTGAACTATGCCTTAAATCCGCCCCATATGACGATGGGAGTACCTGGTATAATGGCAATAGGCTCGCCCCCTATAACATTGAGACTTCGGCGAATTGTAGGTCCACTGCTGTGTACTTCTGCGTACCTCCTTGGAGTATCAGGCGTGATGGTGTATTTTATAGTTAACTGAAGTTTTAATTTTTTTTCAGGCCTGGAGTCTGATTGGGCAGCCCAAAGTATAGAAAGTCTACCGGCATTTTCGACAAGTACACACAATCTTCAAAATTTTACAAATATATACGGTGCTAAATCGCTAGACAATCTGGCGGGTTCTATACCGAGCTATTCTCAGGCGACTGGCGCTCCGCCGGACCCGTTCGATACCTCGCAGTACTGGCCCACGAGCGAACAAGCGCAATCAAGACCAAACTACGACATACAAATAGATGACAATAATATTAATCACCAAGAATCTCACAGATACTCGAGTAGCAACTACGCGATATCTAACAACGCTGACGCATCTCATATATACAATAACTCTATAGCAACTAGTTCTACGTATCCAAATAATTCTGCGTACGCAACACTCCCCACCTCGACGTACGCGAACGCGAACGCTATCGCAATCGAACGCAACAAACCGAGCATCGCAACGTCACTCGCCGATATGTCGCTGGACGACAGAATATCGGAGTCCCTGAACCTCAGATCGAAGAACACGAATAATGAAAACTTGTATGCGAATAGCACGTACAATAATGGCCCGTCAACAAGTTCCACTAATGTGTTGAACGATAGATACCACGACATTCCCAATTACAAAACATACGAGGTCCACCCAGCGCAACAGCAGTTCATATTGGAAACCAAAGACTACTACACGAAGCTGTCGACGCCGTCCAAAGCCAACACCAGCAACGATTACGAGAAAAACATTTACGTGCCAAAATACGAGGACGAAGCTGAGAAGTTGAAGAATTTCAGCGATCATTCAAAAAATTATTCGGCGCTGAAGTATCAGAATGTGGATTACAATTATTCTACGTATTCTGATATTTACAGTTCTAATGTCGCTTCGGCGTCTGGTGGTGTTAGGTACGACGAAGTGAATGACTCTACGAGTAATTTCTACAGTGAGATAGGAGAGCCCTCGCACCTGGGGATGTACGGCACCGCGCCGGTCTACACGAATGAGTATTTGTACGACGAAGTGTATGAAGAGTCTGTGCCCCGCCCGCACCGCCCCGCGCCGCCTTGCCCCTCCAAACCCAAGTAGAATCCTGGTGACCTGATTGGATCAGTAAGTAGTGTCTCTGCTTTCTGTTTCTAGAGTCTCGGCTTCGAATCCTAGTAGGAACAATCTGTGTGATGAGCACGAATGTTTGTAGTAGTATTATATACTGTGTTCTCCCTCAGTCCATTGTACGGTACTCATATTACAAGCGTTGTATAGCGTGGGACCGTATAGTTGGGAGTGTTCGTCTGCCGATATTATTAGTATACCATAGAATATATTTTGATTTTAATTAACTAATAATTTATAGAGATTTGGCTGGATTGCGTGACATTATTAAGTTACCAACCTTTGAGATATTATTTTTGCGACTTTTAATTGGACTTCAAAAGCCAACCAATTAACGGATTTTTATTATGATTTTATCTTACTTTAATTTCCAAAAAAAAAAACATTGGCTATAATTGTTGTTTTTTACCATGCCATCGGATTTGGGTTTGAAAGCAATTTTTATTAAATTTATAAAAGACTGACGGCATTTTCAAATATCCCAGTAGGAATGTATCATGAATATTTATTTTAAGTAGAAATGTAGACTAAATTAATTAACTCCTATACGTATAAGATCACATTTTGTTAATAGACAGTACCTAACATAAGAATCTATTAAGTCCAGTTCGGAAAGTTGATTAACGTAAGTAGCTCCAGACCAACCGCGTAGCCTCAGGCGGATGACATCCCTCGCCCGAGTACTAATTTGTATTTATTCGCCTCGCTATCATCCCGCGCGGGACAAGTGCCCGAGCCAACCCCACGAGGCTGCACGGTTGGTCTGTGCACGGCCATTATTGCAACTATTGTAGTGAAGTAGATAGTCCATAATTGAGCGATCGATATTTATCTTCATTTAAAACCTTCACTATTTATAAGGGAATACTTTGTTCAAATACTCGAATCTTTATATTAGTGCGTTCACAAATGTGCGTCTTATTATTACACAGAGTGTTGGTTTCATGTGATTTGAAGTCAACAATGTCGATATTTAGATAATGATTTTATTTTGTATCATCCATGTTCATTTATTAGTAGCATTACTGTTTTTTATACACCCTATGTCACGACAATCGGGGCTCTCCAAATTTAGTAAGTACAATGAGAACAAACCCACGTTTACAAGAAAGGTAATTTAGTTTTGATAACTAAAATCTTGTGTTTTTTACAGTCCTATAAGCTCTGAATGGGCGTAAGTCTATTATTTAGTTCCTCTTTGGCAGATGTTTTAAATTAGTTTGCATCCTAAAGCAGTGCTTGTAGTCATAATTATATTTTTGGATTGTTTAAATATGTGTGTGGATTGTTTACAATATTTTCACTATTTTTTATCACATTTATTACTCAGTTGTACTCGTTAATTAAATTGTATTTATTACTGCTATAGTGACGTCTATTCTGCTGTATAATGTAAAGCTTGGAATCCGTTTAAAGCCGTATATAAAAAAGGTTAACAAAAACAATGTAAAATATGTTAAGTGGTAAAAAAAATACATTGTTTGGGTCATATTTTTTATACTAAGGAGTTCGTCACCTGATTTGGCATTTGTTAAATAATCTTATAACAATCGAATACCATTCAACATACTTCAAGTATATTTTAACGTGAAAAAAAAACAATAATAAACCCTAAAAAAACCCCTATAACCCTTAAAAAATATGAGCTCATAAAATATTTATATGACGATGATATGAGCAGTATATGATAGCATCACATTATTGCAGACGTTGTGCGTAGTGTGATACTCAGTATAATGCCTGGTTTACACGAGGACAGTACGCAAGTGAAAATGTCCACGGGTAATAAGCTCGGTATGTGCGAAGATTTTCAAGATTTCTATTGGTTACTTGCGTACTTTGTTCATGCAATTTGAGTATTGGAGTCATTTGTGGCAATCAGGTTTATAGCAGATACGACGTCATGTGACGTTTTAGAATGTGCTATTCATTTAAGTTTACAATCTACTCAGTAACATCACGGTGCCTCACCACTAAGTACCTGCTAGATAAGTTAGTTGGACTACAGTTAGGCCATTGTCACGATAACGTATTTTTTTTGTTATTTGTTTGGTAAAAATGTATTAAACTTTCCTTGCTACGCTGGATGACGGATTTATTGTCGGACTTGTATAGTTAAAAAAATATTGTAATTTTGTTCCTTATTCGCAAAGACTACTGCAGAACCTGTAGTATTGACATAAAATAATTAGTATCTTTTTATTACCTAATTTGACACAATTAAATAAATCTACCTAAACTCACAGACTTAATAGAATAATCAGCCAGCACACGGCGTACGCTAAAAGTGAAGCCTATATAACTCCGGTCTACCATGTAGACAACATGCTAGACCAGAGATTTTTTAAGCTTCACTTTTAGCCCACGCCGTGTGCCGTCTGATTATTTTAACAAGTCTGTGCCTAAACCTAACCTATCCTGGCTAAAAAATTACCTGTCATTAGTATAACAATTATTGAAATAATGTTTTATATAATTGGGTACATGATCTGGCGTAGTAATATAACCTACGTTTATATTAGTTAGTGAAAAAAAAAGTATAATAATTATGTTAGCACCTGACTCATAATATTGAAAGTAATCTGTCATAAATCTCTGTAATATTTTATTATTTCACTAAATTAGACTTAGTTCGGACATCCATAATAATTATATACCTTTTAGGTCTAATAATGATAAAAAATAAGTGCAATCACACGTATTATGTTAAACTTTCAGCAAAATTTCGTAAACATCACATATTTTTATACATAAGCATTAAGAATTTGCAATAATCACTGTAAGTATCACTCTGGAATTTGAAGAATGTAAGAGAACTTATGATAAGTTTTTCACTGAAGTGTAAACAGCCTGTATAAATGTACAGTTCGACTGTAAATAAGCTTCTGCATTCAATAAGCGTGTCTGTTTGTATGGCACTAATAAAACAAATTGTTGGCATCTTATATATCGGGTTTTATTTAATCACTAGCTGTTGCCCGCGACTTCGTCCGCGTGGTATTTAACAAAGACAACCGTTGACAACAGCCTGCTCGCCCATTCTGTCCACCACGCCCGTGAGATCCTATGTTTTTTTCTAAAATAAAAGTAGTCTTAGTTACTCCTTGTTACATCAGCTATCTGCCAGTGAAAGTCCCGTCAAAATCGGTCCAGCCATTACAGAGATTAGCCGGAACAAACAGACAGACAGACAGACGGACAGACAGACAGACAGACAGACAAAAATTTTAAAAAATGTTGTTTCGGTATAGGTAACGTGTATACATCCAAATGCACTTAGTAAAAAGCGGTTATATTAATATTACAAACAGACACTCCAATTTTATTTATATGTATAGATAAACCAATAGAAAGCAATGCGCACACTTGTGAAATAATACAGTCTATACCTACCTACCTACTTATCTATCGGCGTATAGCTTAGCTAGGTATACAAAATCAAAGTAATTCTAATTGGTACCTATATGACCTTTATTAGTACAATTTGATTGTGTTCGTTCACATGGAGATACAAACATCTAATTGTTCCAAGCAAAATAACGATTGTTTTTATAATACCTACCCTACAATGGATTGTAGGTAGTATAACATAATAAACGAAATAATATTTCTTTCGATAATTTTCCCAAACAGCAATCGACACCACGATTTCGAAGGCCGAGCGGCGCCCTTGTCGTCAATATAGTAGGTATATAGGGTAGGTAGTTGTTAATACCAATGGTCCATACTATGGTATGAATTCCTATACCGCGGGCATAGATTTACGTAAATCAATCGCCACGGGTCACGGGCCTGAGCGAACCTAAAAAAAATCCCGCTTATGTTCAGTTGCAGGGAGTACGAATAGACGGTTTTGAAGATAGCTACCTATTCTAAGAAGTCGCAGTTAGGCTCATAGACTATAGACGGTTATGTCTTCTTTTTTTTTAGGTTGGCAATCAGCTACAAAATCGTGCCATTTTTGCCAGTGTCGAGTAATTCTTGATAATTGGTATAAAATTATATGTACCCTTGATAATAAAAGTAATATTGATGACGATGATGATGATGTAATGAATCTCCTAAACCTATCAGTAAACCTGTGGATACTTTACTGGAGATTTACCGGATATCTTGGAAGAAATTCAAAAGTCAAGTTACACTATTTTATTTCAATATCCTTCACTCGTGCAAGTTTATGAATAGACAATGGTTAAAATCACACAAATATTTCGCATTATTTATCAAAGAAACACATTTTTTGGAAAATAAAACAAAATTGACAACTTCACGGTTCAACTTCCCGCCAAAAAGCCCATGGTTATGTAATCCAGCACGGCCCGTACACCAAAATTAGGTACAAGATATTATAATAGGTAGTATAGATTAAAATACAAGATGGTTATATGAGGCCATAAAATGAAATTCTAGTCTAGAATCCGCTTATATTTGCCCGAAGGCAGCACTTCTAACTACTTAGCTATTCTGTCTGCGACGTGATGGTAGTTGCCGCAAAAGCACATATTTATAGACATTTCTATTGTATTCAATAAAATATTTAGATCGCCTAGAAAACCTATAACTTGTATATATTTATACCTGCTCGTGAGAGGTAAGTATAGTGATGAAACAATATTATGATGGAATGAACGTCAAAAACTCAATAAGCCTAATAAGCAACAATATATTCCATGAGTAGGTAGCAAGCTATAACTTTTGCATACACCTAGGTAAGAGTCTATGAAATGTTACGAGTAGGTACAGAACTGTGAATAAATAAGTTACAATCGCTGTTTTTGTCGAAGCATCGTCGTGTTATCGTAACAATGTAATTTGCATGCAGGGCGCCGCTCGCGATAACTTACGGCGTGGGCGCTCCACGTCCCCGTATCTATTTACCAAACAACACTCCAATAACGACATAATATAGGTGCCTCCTTCTGTAAGAGCTTACTTTCAGTGGCCTGCAGTTAATTACGTAATAGCCAATAAATTGCGCCACTAGCTTTAGGGTGAACCGCTTTATCGGGGATCGCATCAGTGTTAATTGTGTAGTCGATCGAGTGTGGAAGCTCGGGCAGTCCGGTGTTAATATCGCATTATCTAATGATGATTGGTTTGTAACGTCGGCTGTGTGCGTCGTTATGTAGGCGGCGAGCTGGTAGCACGTGAATGGGCGCGCGGATCGATACAGCGGAGTGCGCAGGCTCGCTGTGCCGGTACTCAGCTGGCTCCGCCAACGCTGCCGACTCCGCTCGGCCCGTCTCAGTGTCCACTGTGAGGGAGCTAAGTGCATCAGCTATCTCGGATATATCCGGTGTCATCGGTTGTTCTAAACGGTGTGTATACAATATTTAGTTATAACGCATTGCCCGCGCCTATGTCGCTTGTCTTCGTCGCGGTTTTCAACAGTCGCCATTAACGGGAAACCTGTTACACGCGACATTTCACATCAATTCATCAAGTGCTGTGAATGTTTGTTTATAAACTAAATGTACCTGAATAAGTTTTCTTACAGAGCTTTGATATTGCCATATATACCTGCATGCTTTAAATCGGTATCGATGCCTCAGTATTGCCGTTCAACGATTCGAGCTAGCGAACTACGTAGGTACCTAGGTAGGTTTTCCGTTCTAGTAATCGTTTGTGTAACTGCATTAAACTAACGCAGGTGCCTAGTGAACTATAATGTAATAGAAATGTATCTAGTAGGTAATGTAAGTAATACATTTAGTACGGAGTTATAAAAATTCCATCTTGGTACCGTTCGCGTGGGAGGCAAAGGGTATGAGTGCGAACGTCACGAATCCTACATAACAAACTGTATAGCTCATTACATGATCAGCACATTTCGATTCCAGGCTGAAAATAAATAATACGTAGGTAGGCACAAAAGCATTTTTGAATTTAAATCGTTCATTGTAATTTGAAATTTGTGTACGTACCTGTACGTAGGTTGTGTTAAATACAGTCTATTGCCTACCCAGTGAAACATTGGCTTGTGTTAGTGGATAGATAACGTACCCACCCTACCTATATAAAATATTACCTTCATGACCTATGATAACAGTGCCATGTTTTAAGACGGACTTATTTTTTTAAATAACCTATGGTGATTAATTATTTAGAATAAGGACGCACATTATTGCAGTAACATATTACATATTTTTATTATCTACCTTCCTAGACATAAACCAGGATTTTCTAAGTGCTTACCTTTGAACCTGTGAACTGTCAATAGTACTAGGGCTGCCTTTTCCCAGCAGTCGGACAAAATAGGAATAGGATATTAAGTACCTAATTAAGTCCATTCCAACAATTTAATTCATAAAGTAGGCACCTACCTTAACGAATGGAACTTTTAAGTAGTTACCTACTCCTCCATTATGCAAATAAAACAAAGCCTATTGATTTCTTATATTTACGCGAATACTACACATTGAAATAAAACTATTTTTTAAGGATTTTATCGCGTTTATTTTCCGTTTTTTAAAACACCGGCGCTCCACGAAGTCTGCAATCTGTGAACATGTACAAGATCGCACCCGCCATTATATCAGATTTGATAAGCCACAGATCCTCGCAAAAGAACACCGATTCCGACCAAGGATGATACGCGAGGCCATTGAAATTAAAAAACATCCTAATTTCAATAGGGAAGATGGCTGGGTGCTACCACCGACTTGGGATCCAGTGATTAATATTATTAAATCGAAAACCAAGCGTACCATTGCAAGACCTCAAGATACTGTGAGCACTTTCTGCGTAGATCGGACCACAATCAACAATTAAATATGAGGGTAGCCCGTCTCTAACTATGACACCAGGACGTCAACCACCTCAGTCCTCCCGTGACCATGGTTGCTGTAAAGCAGCCGAAACGTCGGGAACGTAAAAACGGAAAATAAACGCGATAAAATCCTTAAAAAATAGTTTTATTTCAAAACAAAGCCTACTTATAACGCATTCAAAGATCGGTAATGTACAGAATGAATTTTTTACACGGGTCACTAAGGGCAGCCTTACCAGTACCTTAAGAGTAAGGCCACGCGAACATCCCATTTTTTTTTCAACTTCCCAACTAAATTTATGGGAAAAGATTTTTTTCGATTTGTGACATTTCTAGTACACCCAAACTTTGCCCATAGAGCCTTTTGATCCTTGATGATGGAGATAGGATCGACTAAGCTATTTTAAAAATGTTTTTGGAAAATCGGCGGTATCCCGCTGATTTTTGTTTTTCAAAATCTGTAAATGCCGATTGCAATTACCCAAAAAATAAAGGATAGTTAGTCACGTATGACTGTATTCCCTGTCTAGAATTTCCACCCAGTATAAAATTAGTATAAATTTTCAGGCACTCTGCGCCCTTCCTACCCACGGCTGTTACGAAATAGGTTCTAGGTAGATTATGGCGTCAGGGATTTGAAATTTCATAAAGCGGCTTATTACGTCGCCGTCTAGCGTATATGTTTAGGGGTTCATGTTATAATTATCTAATTGTGAGGCATATAGTAGGTAAGTAAAATTTCAATTGATGTTATTATATTTTAAGCAAGTAATTAGGTAGTATGTTGGTGATAATGATAGCGTACATCGGTCGAGATGTCTGCGTTCAATCCAAAGTCGCTATAAACCTAGGTAATTATGTTCTGAAAAGAGAAGTTTTCAAGGACTTTAATTACTTAAAAGAAAGTTATTTGTTAGCTATCTAAGTAGTAAGACAACTATTAATTTGAATTTACTTTATTGCCATTACCATCTATACAAAGGTCACCATATTGTTAAAGGCCAACATTTACAACGCTAGTAGGTACTATATTATCTATCTCATCAAAACAGTTTTGAATCATCCGACAGACAGATATGGGTACAGTAAACAATGCTATTGCCAAGCCACTACTTGGCAGGTACCTACCTATTATAAGATTTCAGTTTCGTATAGTGTTTCTGCAGTAGTCATTACTTACGGGGTTGACGCCCACGCGGCTATATTTAGAGTAATAGTGATCAAATCGAAAGAAATTAGGACCATTATACAGGTACGGGCGGATGGGGAGGTGGACGGGCATTGGGGTGCTTATGACTAAACCTTGAACGCTGGACCCCCCCCCCCCTGACTCACGACTGCAGAAATTAATTTCTACTAATAACACAAAATTTGCCGCCCTCCAAACGATATTGGGGAAGAAAAGTTCTATAATAGCGACCTCAAGTGGGAAGACGTAGTGTAGGATGCTCCCCCCCCCCCTTACCCCCACATGGTGGACCGATGACATCACACGCGTAGCAGGAAGCCGGTGGATGCGAGAGGCGGAGGACCGTGATGTGTGGATGTCTGGGGAGGCCTATGTTCAGCAGTGGATGTGTTTCGGGTAATTAATGGGTAGAGTGCGAAAATAGGACCAGTGACAAGTAGGTATAAGCCATTCGATTATGAGTCGATTGTGTTAGCCGACTTTGAGCTCAGCTTTTTGGTGATTAAAGTTTATACTTATTTGATTTAGTAATCGTAGGACTAAATGAATGATGACAGTTATTGTGTTAACATGACTCTATCAGAATGGTCTATTGCACCTGTTTATTTGAAGAGATTAGGCAAAATTAGCAACTATTACCATACCCACGCAAGAAGACACAAAACATTTTATAGAAGGTTTACGTATTAAGGAATTTATTAATAAGCAGACTCCGTAGTACTGTGGAATTCTTTCTAGATGATTCCATCTTCTATGTGTGACCATGACTTTCTTGAGTACCTACTATTGTAGTTAGCGGAATGCTATCTTTACTTGATAATAAAAGTATAAAGTTGTTTTTTTTTTGTTTTTTGCACAGATGTGATGTTTCGCCTGTCAGTTCGGCAGGCCCTGTGGGCGCTGGCGTTATTCGCGTCGCTGGCGCCCTCGCAAGCCGATGGAAACATAGGTGTGCAGTCATACTCAACTATGTATTAGTTTTAACTAGCGAATAAACGGTTAACATAACCTTGACTTAATAATGTATATTTATTGTTGTTATCGTTTGCTTGGGGATCTGTTTTAATTATTATTATTATTATAATTTCGACAGGTTGCTTATTCAGCGCCACTTTATGCGTCGAGAGAGTGGAGTGGTGCTATGATGGTGAGGTGTTTCATTAATTAAATAATAACAGTACATATTATAAGTATAATTCCTACCTCTACGCCTTGATCGAAGCTATGACTCATTTCATTAAACTAATTATTTAAATGTATTAGTCAAGTAAGGAGATAAGCTTTGCTGTCTACGTTATGTAGTCTCCCCAAGATTTCAATTTACCTCATTCCTACGGAACCCTAACGATGTTAAGATCCACGAGATTTGCGGTCAACGCAAAAGTGGGTGAAATAATTAATTTGAATTTAATCTGTTGCTCACTTCACAAAAGTCTGTCTTATTTTTTATTAGACTTCGCGTTTGGGAAGTGCATAACAATTTACGAAGAGGAGCCGGATGATGGATCCCTATACCAGTAAGTTTAACTAATAATGTTTCAGTATGAATCATCATCCTTATTCACCTTTTTTTTTTTGTTGACGGGGGGGAAATCTTCGATAGATAGGTACCCGGCCTCTGTGTGGGAGAGGGTTATGTGGGTTATGTGGGATTCTTACCCACTAAAACCCCCCCGGTGGCCGCCTTCGACACATGTTGGAGGGGCTTCGGGATCTCCAAACGGAACGCACCGGTGCCCCTCTTGTGCCTCGCCCCCTTATGGGGGCCCGTCTCGGGGGAGCAGATGTTTGCTCCCCCTGCGCCCTCGCTGCGCACGGCGGCGGGGAGCCACGCCCGCCGCCGTCCTCCTCAGGAGTCGTCATCGTCACCGGACGTCCGGGGCCCACACCCCAGTCGTCCTCGACCCCGAAGGTAGCCCGTTATTTAAGGCCCTGGGCATCAGGGCCGGATCCTTATTCACCTAGCATAACGTCGCATCTATCTTTGGTTGACACATGTTTTGCAGTAATTTCACCTTTCCTAAACATGTTTTGAAATAATTTATATATCCTCCTCCACCGTACAATTTTATCCAAAAAATTTATAAAACAAATCCTCTCAACATTTAACGCAAGAAATGTGTGTTCCGTTTGATGCATGATACATTTTCACGGTGCCAACATTTTTCGGTTGGATTCTCATTGTGCTATCATCAATTCGAGTAGCAGCCCCGTGGTGGCGTCAGTTTAATTTTCATATTCACTGTTGACTTAACTCTCTTTTGTTGAAATGCTGAAAAGAGAAACCAAGAATTAAGGAAAATAACTTCAAAAAGATTAATTAAAATTTCAAAATGAACTTACCTTGCCTAACCACCAATAGCGCTAACAAAATGAAGTTCAACCGATTAACCGATAAATCTACGTCACTGACCTCATGCGTACTTGTATATATCGCACCCTCAGAACGATAGGGGCTCAACTCAAAATTTTGCGAAAATGAGTTAAGATCATAGAGACTTAAAAATGTTGGTTCTATCCGATGAGTGTTAAAACAAAGGCGTTTTTATGATAGAAAAAGCATAATTATATTTCCGTCTCTTTTACACCGGTACTTTTCGTCCTCCCAGTCTGTTCGAAAGATCTTTGGATGCGATTTCCCAAAAAAAAAGATTTTTGAGTTGAGCCTCTATCGTTCTCGGGGTGCGATATAGAGGTCAGTGAGCTACGTATTCTAATTTCAAACTCACATGGTTTTTTTGTTCTTCTTCTTGGCTTGCCAATCCAGCCTGATTCGATTAAGCTATAAACAGGTTGTTTATGCAGGTACGACATGAGCTCAGAGCAGCTCAAATGGTTCGAGGGTGAGCTGCAGCGGCTGGCGGCGCGCGGCTATCGATGGGAGCATGCGTACACGCAGTGCGTGCTGCAAGCCATGCTCTATGAGCTACGCCAAGACGTGTCAGTATACCCACCATATAGAAACAAAATTAATAACTCCTTGACAAGAACATCTACATGCTATACAAAGCATTTTAATTATTTACTATTATTGAAGATATACAAATTTTGGCGATTTCAGGGACCCATCAACCGTGAACACTAAAATATGTGAACATTTCGTGGATCCTAACATAAACGCCGTTCAAATAAATGAGGGAACTGACGATTCAAACGTAAGTAGCTAGAATCGATTTAAAATGTTTAATTCTTTAATGCAATACAGATAAATTCTATCAACCATTCAAATATTTTTAGTACATTGATAATTTCCGATACAGATTGAACCAGATGAAACAGCTTTTATTCGCTTCACACCAAACTCACGATTAACCGACTCAAACTTTGCAAATGAGGTGTACAACCCACCGTTCTCTCCTGATGATGATCCAGCCCCATACATACCCAAAGGTAAATTAAAAAGCTAGCAAAATGTTATTAAAACCTGAATTATTTAACCTATAATATATTTTCGTACTTTGCAGATGATCCACTACCCGAAGGCGAAAGTGCTAGCGATAAATTACGTGATTTGATGTTAATGAGTGGAGACGAGGACTCTCCCGTCGTAATGCCTTTTACAGGATTTAGAGAACGAGTTCAAGCTGAACAAGAGGCAAATACGTATAAAGACAACAATTCCGAACCGAGTGTGATTATTGAAAAAGAGAAAAAATCTACAGATGATGATCTTGCTGAAAATGAACCTAATATGGCGTATGCTGACGAAGAACGCGTAGGTGCGCACTTTCGCAAATCCAAAACTAAAGTCGCACCTTTCACAGCTGAATATATCACAACCAACAGAAATTCTCCGTTAGACGAAAAAGTTCTTTTAAAGGCTTTGAAAAACTACAAACAAAGTTTTGCCGATAAACACTTTCCATTTGAATACGAAAATCCCAGCGAAATTTCTGAGCCTAGAATATACACAGACGAAGACGGACTGGATGAATTTCCCATTGACGCTGGTAGTGGAGATCTACCATACCATTTAAAAGGTACTTACTTACATCGGATAACATTATTACTTTACATATATCCACCTGATAAATCACCGTTAGTTAAAATAATAAATTTAGCAAGACAGTATGCTATCCATATATGGTGAACAGACACTTAAATTTACGCTTTAATTAATGCTATCAATTTCTATAGGTAGGTACCTACTTTATAATCTAGCAATAGCTTCCCGTGAGTTTGTGAACGACGCTTAAACGAAGAATACAAACAGGGCACAGTTTACAATGTAGCCAACTTTCTGTGTGACGTATAGGTACGCAATAAATACACTTAAGTATAATGATATTTTTTTTAGATCCCAAACACTCAAAACAAATGCAGAATTTAATTAATTACTGGCGCGAAGTAATGCATGCTAAAACCAAACCACAACAGGCGATTTATGCTGAAGGAGGCCCTCTCAGAGCAGACGATATTCAGGGTAAGCCACACATTACGACCATATTTGAGATTAAACGTTAATTACATGTAAAGAAGGCAATTTGTGTTGCTTCTTGCTTTGTTTGCATCTTAGCGACGACAGCAGCATTTCACTCATCATCTTAAAAATAACATTTTACATTCATTTTCCTAATTTATACTTTTCAGTTAACGGATGTGTTTTTTATTTTATGGCTATTTAATTTCACTAAGGCCCCTTAATGCAAGAACTCGGCCCGGGAAACACATTCCCACTAGAAGTACGGTGTTACAGATACCTACAATGTTTCAGGTGAACATTCCAAATTTTATTCCGAAGATATTAACGAATGGGGCTTTAAACGTAGGGAAAGAGATGATGTTAAAAAGCCTGGGCCGCGTGTGGACGCGAAAGACGTTAAGTTTTTAATATCCTACAATAAATCAGTGTCAGGTTAGTGTCGCAGCGGCCTGAGGTAGCTAATATAGATGATCGATGTTCCCCTAATTGATATCAAATAACAGGCTAATGCTGCTTCCAAAACAAAAAGTATATTTATGAATAAGTAATCGCACTTCCACATATTATATATAATAACGCACTAAATGTTTCCCTAACTCAGCACATTATAATTTATCGTGACACACAAAGCATGAGGCTGTATAGTCCTCCGTACTATGTAAACACGTCTGCCTATATGTGATAACATTTCTCTACACGTTTTATTTTATAAATGGCCACTTATTTTATTTGTATTCTTCTGTGTTTTATATTATATTCTGGAATGTTAAATATACCTCACAGTCTTCGTGTAATACGCATTTAATCTTAATGTTTGCCTTCGTTTATATTTAATGTGTTTATATATAGCTGCTCTATGATCTTGACGTTTTCAGTGCTAATCAAATGAAATATACTTCAATCAAAAGAAAGTTTATTAATTTCAAACACTAATTAACACAATTTTCTATCACAGTAGGTCTTTCCGTCCTAATAAAGAATGGAAGTATGCATTTTATTGAGGCTCACCGAGCCCGTACTGTTAGCAGTCAACAATCATATTCTTTATCCGGACGAGTAGTACTTACTAACTCCATGTGCATTTATTCTCGTTGCTGAAAAATTTAGATTTTCCAAATGCAAAATGCATGTTCTAAATTTGTTTTTATATCGGTGTCGTAATCTTCTATATTTAGCTCTTATGTTAATGTCCATTGCCTATTTATAATTTTGTGTTCCAGATCGCGGAACAGCCAACGCCCAAAAGGCCGTCACGGCGGGTACCCACGATCACAATGAGTACGAGCACGATCCTTCCTATGCTTACGTCTTATTCAAGAACAGGTATTCACATATTTTTGCATAAACCGTTCACATAATTCCCATCCCCACTAACATTATCGGTTTGCCTCAGGTTCCTAACCGACTGGGATGAAGGCACCTCGTTTATTTCAAGACTGGAAGAAATGCTTGGTTTAGAGAAAAACACTTTTACAAATCCCCGGTAACTTATATTTTATACATTTTTTTGCCATATGATCTTACAGTTAACAGGTAAGTTACCCTAATCTGGGGTGAATTTTGTTGTTGCAGTGTGGATTCCAGTGAGGTTACATTTAAAGTTGAGAAAAATAGTAAAGGTTACAACGCAGTGGATGTAGCTGCGCGCGTTGGTAAGCCACTAAAACATATAGTTTGTTTAAATACTCGTATAATGTAACATAAATAACCTATTTTATATTAAAATACTTAAAAAAAAATTGTAACCTGATGCAAATATACTTCTTGTTCTCTTTTCAGTGCAATGTGTCTAGCTATAACTTTATTTCAGATGCTCTCAAAGAGGATTTACGGCGTGAAACTGGGGCTCAAATACATTCTACAGGCATTGGCGATCGAGTAAGTATTTTATTGTATTTCAGCAAGGTAATTTATGTAATAGTTAATTTTGTGAAAATTTACTTCTCTGTCATTACGAGCAATTAGATTGATGTTTTTTTTACAGCTTGTAGGTACTTATGGCTATAATCTCTAGGTTACAGCTTGTTCCCCTATAATAGCAAGGCATCGAAAGGCAGACGGCAGTCGTTCTGGCAATCAAGGTAGACTAGTTATGCCCAAAGTCTATGCGTTGCATTTTTGCAAGACCGAGACGCAAGATTTTCGTACCATTTTAAAGCAAGAAGTGCAGGACTTGCACCTTTGGTACTATAATAAAAGCTCTTGCAATAATCTTATTTCAAGACCTTGTATTATATTATTGCAAGACTAGGTATTATAGCAAGATCAAGACTCTGGGCAGCACTAGGGTAAACTGGATATTGACTCAATACACAAGAAAGACTATAGACTATAAGACCATATAGACGTAGAAGAAGACGTACAAATATACATACTCATTTTTACAGAGCAAACGTCCCGTTAGTGAGATCAATCCTCAAGAGGCGATGTTCTTCGGTCTGGGTATGCCAGTGCTGTTAGTGCTGGTAGGCAGTCTCTCGGTGGTTCTGGTGGGAGCCGTAGCGTTCGCTGTGCTACTGAACAGAGATATGAACGCTAAGAGGAAAATGCAAGGCCTCTCCACCGCGGCTGAGATCGATGCTGAAGCTACTAGAGATTATCAGGTAAAGGGAAAGAGAATAAAACATTGATTGTAAGCAAACAAGCTACCTAGTACCAATAAGAAAAATCACTAAATATTCCAGATGGTGCTGTTCCTACCTTATACGCTTAAGGCATGTGATAGCTTCAGCTTACGCTTGACGAGATTGTCTGATTGCAGGAGTTGTGCCGCGCTCGCATGTCAGGCAAGTGGTCGGGGCAGCAGACGGCTCCCGCCGCCCCGCACCCCACCGAGCCCCCGCTGCGCATCACCTCGCTCTCAAAGGACCCTGAGGGCAACTCGCCATCTACTAGATCTAGCACTTCCTCTTGGTAAGCACTAAAAGGTTAACTGCTAGGTACGTTTAGCAAAACAAAACCAATGTTTATTAAAATCTCTTAACCGCAGGAGTGAAGAACCAGCTCTGACGAACATGGACATTTCAACGGGACATATTGTTTTGGTTAGTATAACTTACCCGCCTAAGTTTAATAAACTTGAAACTACCTACATAATTGGTCTAAGTCTAATCTAAACAAGTAATAAGTAGTTACACATTTCTCTTTAAAACTTTTCTTTTTTACTACAAAAAATAGTTTCGTTTTGAAGTTAAATAAGTCAAGGTATAAGTAACCTTATACAAGGGCGTCGCCAGCCAATAGGTAGGCGTGGTCAAGATGATTGATCGAAATGTTAATTGGAGAAAAAATTACAATGGAATGACTAAATTGGCAACGCCCTTGAAGCCTTATAAATATATTAACAAACTTTTGGCACAGGCGTACATGGAAGACCACCTGCGCAACAAGGATCGGCTGGAGCAGGAGTGGCGCGCGCTGTGCGCTTACGAGGCGGAGCCGTGCGCCACGGTGGCGGCGCTCAAGCCCGACAACGCCGGCAAGAACCGCTACGCCGACGTACTGCCGTACGACCACTCCAGGGTGACCCTCAACACGCTCTCCAACCACCTCGGCTCGGATTACATCAACGCGTCTACTATTGTAAGTTACAGATGCATAGATAGATGGATAACTCTTTATTGCACACCGATTTCAGTAACATTTACGCGTAATAGTCGGGATGATTCTGAAAGGGTATACGAAACCTTGAACCTGCGCTCTGCGTCTTATGTCCAATTAATATGTGATGTTAGAATTACGATGTATCGATTAAAAAAATTTATTGATCCCAACAAAATGAGAATAGTGATTTTTTGTGAATATATTTTTTATTTAATTAATGTATGACAATTCTGACTTAACATAATGATTAAAATGACCTAAAGAAGCGTAGGTTCAAGGCTCAGTTTACCCTTTCTGAATCACATTGTATACTTTACATCAAACATATAAGCTTTAGGTTGTCATTTAGTTGACAGTTTGGTTCTGTGTATTATAATGTTCGCATATAAAATCGTCTCCTTTAATTCCATATCCCCCTTTTCTTCGCCCTCCTCTGAGCGATCGAACTATCAGTAACAGGTACCATACTTACGCACCGCCTTTTGTAGTCTGGAGCTCTAATGTTGGCATTGACAATGTGATAGTTATATCTGAGCGAGACAGCTCTATCAATTCAGATCATGCAGTCTACAGATCGTGTCAGATAAGAATACATATCATGTGATTTGTCCCATTTTTGCCTTATCTTATCCCTACACCGGTAATACCTATAAACCATCAAACATAGAAATAAAAATATACAGGGTCAATTTTTCAAGTATGCCAAAAGTCCGTGATTAGCCAAATCCAAAACTTTCAGGAATAAACAACAAAAATGCCTAAAACGAAAACTGCATCAATAGATTTTTGACAAAATAATTTCCCTGTGTATCGTATATCATAACTTCAAAGTACTTGATCGTTCTTAGTGACATTATCAGATGGTGCAATAATATGGTAAATTGATTTGAAGTTTTGGTGTCTTCAAAATCGGTCTCAAGTGTCATTTAAGCATTTTTCACTATTCCCTATAGCCTCAGAATTGGCTATCAACGAACCCTTGAAAAAATCAGCCTGTATACGCATGGAATTGATAACCTCCTCCGTTTTATTTCGTCGGTTAAAAACAAGAATGATAGTGACCTCATCCTTTATCGATGACGATGCGATTACATGAGAGTTCCAGCACGGCAAGTGCGAGATTATTCAGGATTATATAGGAGAATTGACAGTTTTAAATACTTTTCGCTAGAGGCGCTGTTCATTGCCATACAATGTGTCTATACGTAAAATATAAACTATACAGTTAGCTTACGAATAATCTTATGAATATTCGTAAGGTAAGGTTCGTAAGGTCTATTTTTGAATGGAAATGTTTGAGTAGGTACCGTTTCAGTAATCGTCACCTATGTATTTGTACCCGCAGACGGACCACGACCCCCGCAACCCCGCGTACATCGCGGCCGCCGGTCCCATGGCGCACACGGCGCCGGACTTCTGGCAGCTGGTGTGGGAGCAGGGCAGTGTCGTCATGGTGATGCTCACGCGCCTAACCGAGAACGGCCAACAGCTCTGCCATCGCTACTGGCCTGAGGAGGGATCTGAACTCTACCATATCTATGAGGTATACTGTTGAATTACATTACTGGGTGGCGTTATCGTGCTTTTTAATGATGAATGAAATCACTTGGTTAAATTTACTGAATTTTAATCTGATTACATACGCACCGTGTCGTACGCCCGCCATATTTTTGAAGAGAGAATGACAGATAATAAAACAAAAAAGACAATTAAAAATAAGACAGATAAAACAACGTCAAAATAAAAAGAGACAGAAACCATGTTAATTTGGATTAACATATCTTAATGATGTAAGACTATAAAAACCATCGACACGACCACAACCTGAGTGCAGCACACCTTGCTTTTTGTACCGAGTCTCCGAGGTTCTAACCCTGGCAGGGGCAAACTTTGTGTGATGAGCACGAATCTATGTTCCCCATTAATGTTTAATATCTATTTAAGTATTATATATTGGGATCGCTTCCATGCTATATAAAGTAGCCATACACAAGTGTTGCTTAGTTTGGGATCGTACAGTTATAGTGTGTTCGTCTGGCGAAGGCGATTATTGTGCCATACCAGCCGCGCAACCTTGCGAGGCTCTTATTATTTAAGTGCATATACCTTAATGGACCTTTGCGCCCGTCGTCTGTGGAGCCTTTGATAATGGTATTATTGTCGTAGGTCCACCTAGTGAGCGAGCACATATGGTGCGACGACTATTTAGTCCGGAGCTTCTACCTCAAGAACCAACGCACCGGCGAGACCCGCACCGTGACGCAGTTCCACTTCCTCTCCTGGCCCGAGAACGGCGTGCCCTCATCCACTAAGGCGCTTCTGGAGTTTAGGAGGTGACAAAACAGTTGTATAAAGATTTTTTTGAATAGAGGACGTTTATTCTCTTCCAGCTATTAGCGTTTTTATAAGATCCACTGTACCTACAAATACGTAGATATTAGTACCAGCGGTTACTAGTTCATTGGCGGAATAAAAAAATAACGTACAGTTTTCAGTATTACTACGTGTCTATGTTTATTTAAACTCATTTAACTTTCAGAAAAGTGAACAAGTCGTACAGAGGACGATCTTGCCCCATCGTGGTCCACTGCAGGTGACTAAAACATACCGAATATTATTTCGTCCCATTATTGCGGACATACAAAAAAAAAAACACGTGTGTTATCTATATCTTTCTAATGATGATATCATACATGCCGATTGATATTATTTATCTAGGTAAGTTGAATCGGCAATTCCACTTTGAAAAGTTAGTACCTACTTATCTACTTATTAGAAATGCCTATTCACTCAGCAATCTACTTTAGGTGGTTTAAATCAAACAGATAGTTGCTACTTATTTACTAATTAGAAACTGCCTATTCACTCAGTAATCTACTTAATGTGATTGATTGCTCTATTTAATTGGCGAAATAACCAATTAAGATCAATTTAAATGGATAGGTGTGTTGTATTCAATATGGAAAGAGAATTATAATGATTAAAATTGATTATGATGTCATGGTATAGTTCGATTAGGTTAAGTACTCATTTATTATTTTTGTAAATAATGTAGGAAAATTACTATTAGGTATTGCTAGTTAGGTAGTGTATTTGAAGATGCGCCTCTTTTAGAGGCATTATTTTCCACGTGTCGGATTATCTTTAGATTCACTTCATTCGGCAGAGAATTATTTATTAACTAGCAAACCCAGCGAACTCCGTTTCGCCACCAGATGGCTTCATTTTATGTAACATTTCGTTTGGTTTTTCCTGAATTTTCTTTGCTATAAACCTCACGGAGCCCGAGACCTTTCCAACGAATGCAAAACCGTGGAAATCGGTTCGTGCGTTCTGGAGTTATAGCGTCAGGAAGGAAAACCGGACTTATTTTTATATAGTAGATAACGGTTCTGCCCCCCTCGTGTTGAGGGGAGGCCCGTGCCCAGCAGTGAGACATTAAAAAGGGCTGGAATTATTATATAAGGGGTTCTGACACTCATGACACTTTGACTGATATTAAGGAGTTTGGTACTGTTAGATTATTTAATAAAATTTCGATCAACTTGTGTTGGTTTAAAACAACTAATGAGAAGTTGATAAGACGAGAGTCACGTGGTAGGTCCCTTCTTACCATTTACTTAACGATGTATTTCCGCCAGTTCTTTCGATTGCTTGAATAAAACTTAAATTCCATTGTGTCAGTGACGGAGCCGGTCGCACGGGGACCTACTGCCTAATAGACATGGTGCTGAACCGCATGGCGAAGGGTGCCAAGGAGATCGACATCGCGGCCACCCTCGAGCACATTCGCGACCAGCGCACGCGCACCGTCGCCACTAAACAGCAGTTCGAATTCGTACTCATGGCTGTCGCTGAGGAGGTGAGGTTCTTGCAAGACAGAAAACACTTATTCGGCTACAGACTACACGTAATGAGTGATAGCATAATTTATTTTGTACCAAAACAGTGAAATAAAAATTATAAGGAATAACGAAATTGACTCTTTCGGCTCTTAGCTCTAAGTCTTACTATTTCGTGATGACGTCGAGGAGCCATGGAGACCGCCCAAAGTGATAATTAATTTTAATTCGAATACAAATATAATTGTTTTTTTTTCCCTAATGGCATTTTTCCTTTAAGCCAAGCTCAACGTGATTCTGCTATCGAGAATTGTTGTGAGTAGGTAGGTATAAATGAGATATTCGTCAAATGTTCATTCCAGCGCGCGTTCATTCGTTTATGTGGCTTAAACGTTTGTCGTTCGGCACTGAATGCACCGGCTGGGTGCGGGTTCGATTCCCGTTTGGTCTGATTTCGAAAATTATGATCATGTGTTACGGGACCACATTCAGTCTGTAGCAAGTTATATACCCAATAGCACACACATTAGCCACATTTTGTATCCGAATGATTTATTCCCAGGCCGGCCGATATTTATTTATTAACTGGTGAAATACAATTTTAGTTAGACATGGGTCTATTACAATTTGTAATCCAATCCCAGGTCCACGCAATACTGAAAGCTCTACCGGCCCACTTGCAACAACTCCAAGAGAAGAAAGACAAGGAGAAAGAAAAGGAGAAGGAGAAAGAAAAAGACAAAGATGGCACAGACAAGGAAAAGCCCAACTGAACCAAGCATCGCTCGCGCTGACTCGATATGTTAAAGTTTACGTTATAATATTAAAAATTCCCGTACTAGGTACTTACCTATTAAATATTAACCGTATTTTAGTTGCTTTCGCTTCATAGTAATTTGTGTACTTCGACATTCAACTAAGGACTGTTCTGAAACCCGTAAATTTAACGGTTTTAAATACAAAACATGTAATAACAAGTAATCTTCTTAATCAAACTCTTAAGTGATTTTGGCATCATGCAGTGTTCTGTGTTACCTATTAAAATAATGTTTATTGGTAGCTAGAAAATGTTTTGAGACATCATTTTTTAATTTAATTTAATTATGGCATTTAATATATTATCTACATACGATTTAAGACACAAAATTTTACTAATTTTTGTTTATAAGTTAAGTATGTTTATTGGATTTTCTCTTAAGAGCGTAGCTAAAGGACGAAGATAGATGGTCAATTGTTAGAGTGTCTAAAAGATTTGACTTGAGCTGCTTATTTTTTTTTTGGTTTATTATCAGCCAGACATGACCAAAAAATAATCAATTAAAGGCTGCAGTTTTATGTATAATACATAAAACCTACTTAACTGCTTGAGCTAAACTTTAGTGTCTTTGTAGTGTGGGTATTTTGCTGATTTTGATCTTGTCCTTAGTCGCGTTATTTTAGCATAAAATGCGTTCCCTGTGTCTGTGAATTGATCTAGTCAGTAATGTAATAAGTAGATATTTATTTTTTTCATTCGCTTTCATCATATTAACATTTATGGTCAGTGTACCAAATTCTACATTACGTTTTTAAAACGTCCTAGATCTTTATAAAAGTTATTTATTCGCAACCCTGACTATACCTGTTATATTTAAATACACCTTTTTTATATTCTTTAGTTATGCATACCTACTACCGATAACATCTTTGAATTTATGTTTATTTATGAAATTAGGCTGTTCTCTGTATCTTCGTATATTGGAGCTTATTGATACTGAAAATAACATAGAAGTGAGTTAATATCCAACATATTGTCCAACCCAGTCATATCCTGAACGAACGGAATACCTGATAAAAATAATCAGATCAAATGATCAAATTAAAACTATTTACCTACAGATTGTAGCTACAATAGATACTATGATTACGTGTTAAGTACGAAATTTATAATATAAAGATTAAGATTATATTTATTGCATATTATGGGAAAATGTAAAAAAAATACCTACCCACGAAATTATGGATGTAGTTCTAGATATAAGAGAAAATATATTTAACCGTATTTCTGTATGAAATTATATGTAGTTTTTATGTGAATTATTGAATAATGGATTTTGATTAAATTGTTTTAAGGAATAAGATTAAAGTCTTATCCAAATATCCCAACCTATAGATAATCCTTTGAGAAAATCCAACGAGGTGTTGATACAGGGAAGACTAATTTATAGGAAGTCATGAACGGAAGGAACCCATGAAAGATTTACGCCATATATATTTGTATACAGAGCCGTGTGCGTCAACTTTTTTTTTCTAATCTTCAAGGCAGTCCATACTATTATCGATGCAGAATCAGATAATCATGATGGTTGAACTGTAAATGTGACTGCTGGTGGTTTCCGCAGTGCAAAGGCCATGTCGACACAATCAGTCGAATGCGTGAATACGAGATGATAATCAGCTACCAGGTAGGTACGACCGCATTACTTCTTTGATGATAACGTGGGTATATACTATGAATATTGATAAGATATTTTTCGTGTGCATGCTGTTAAGTTATATCTCATATCCCCCTTATCACCTTATCTTCCGTGCTGCATTCGATAGGCTTTTCTAATTCTCATTTCAACGAAATGCGGTAAAATGAGTGATTGCCAAAAAGATAACCCTATCTTTTTTGGTAATAGCCCTTTTTGAACTAAAACGAATTTTGCGGATTATATCGCGTTTATTTTGTTTTTTACGGTCCTGACGTTTCGGCTGCTTTACAGCTTCACATTGGTAGAATAGCGAGTTGGGTGGATGAAGCAATTTCTTCTTCACTTGTGCACGTTTATAAACACAATTGTCAATATCCCTCCAATATTACACATTACATATCAAATAAATATGTTATTGCTTCTTATTTCTTTACGAAATGAAATACAATGGAATAAGATGAAATATGGCCTCTACCACAAATTAGTTTTGAAAAATAAAACAGAATTGACAACTTCACGGCTCAACTTCCCGCCAAAATTTCGAGGCCACAAAGTTCACGTTCGTTTTTTTTTTCAAAACAAGAAGCCTTACGCCCCTGGGTACTTAGTACTTACTTGCATAAAAGTGCGTAGGTACCTATTTTGAATACACATGAGTACCTCATTTAATCTATCTTGCGCGAACAATCACACGATGGGGTCACAGATGTGGACGCAAGCTTTAGTCGGTAAGAAGCCGACATAGCCCGCTAGCCTTCCTCGTGGTGCTTACGAGTATCCATGCGATGACGATCCACCTAGAAAAAAGAATGTTTAGGATTACTTTAGTCCGAGTAGGTAACTATTAAAATTTTGGCTGGGTCGGTCGTCTGTAAGAGATAGGATATGTAGAACAGTATCGATAAGACACAGACTTTTTTTTAAGATCTTGCGATAAGATAAATACGAATCAAATCTAATCGGTCAAAAGTTAAAACCCGCCACGTTGGTGAACGAACGAACCGCGGCAGTTGCAGTGGCCTGGCAGCATGTCAGTTGTCAAGTTGACATAAATGACGGTGCGTGGCTAGGGGAGGCTGGTGAATTTTGTATTTTATTTTTCCAGTCTCAATTTAATTTGTACATTTTGTAAATATAATATACTTACTTAAGTAATTAGTCTAAAGAGTTGCTACAAACATAAAGGTTAATTTAAATTAATTATATTGTATTATATTTGCGTAATCTCAGTTAATTTTAATAAATTATCAAGATGGTTAGCGGTCGTGCATTGCATTTTGTGTTCAAAGTCGCCGACAGGACGCTCACGGCGAAGTTCTACAGGGAAATCCTGGGGATGAAGGTAAGCTATATATTTACTTCACACTTTTGGTCATAAATGTGACCATAATACCCACCGAAATCCAGTTGTGCAAACATTTTTGTACGTTCGAGATTAAATGCTCATGACAAGAAAAAACTGGCTGGCCTTGCCGGTAATTTAAAGCAAAATTATTCTGCAATGATCTCAGGCGTAACGAAGTCTAAATAGTGGAGCCAATCAGCCGCTTTAACTACACTCTTATCTGTATGCATGTGCATTGTTTATATGTAGGCTATTTTTAATGAAAATACCGAGAAAAGCTTAGGACACACTGCAAATATATTTGAATGACTTTGCTTGCACATATCTAATATTTGTTTTAAGTACAATTATATGTCATACTTCACTGGAATAATTAACGATTGCAATTAGAATTAATGTACCCCATCTTTTGTGTCTGACCACAGTTTATCCAGTGGTGAAACCCTATCGAAATTGGTGTAGTCTTTTTTCTGTGATGATCAAACAAACAGAAAAGAATTTGAAAAAGCTTGTATTACATACAAACATATTAAAACCTACTGTATAATATTAAATTTTGCAGGTTCTTCGGCATGAAGAATTTAGTGAGGGCTGTGAAGCAACTTGTAATGGGTGAGTTGACCTAATTTGTTCTGTTAACTAATAACATTTCAAGATTTTGTTTTTTCATGTTTAAGGCTTCACTGAGTAATTTATGGCAGGTTTCTATTGAATGTAACAACTACTAGCAGAAAAGCACTTTTTTTAATTAATGAGTAGTATTAAAAACTTGCCAACTGCGAGCGGACCAGAGTGGAGCATAGTTGGGGTTCTGTAGTTATTATACTATGTATCCTCTGTAACTCTGAATTTTTATCATGGGATATTCAAAACCTTAAAGTTTTACTATATACCGTTTACACAATGTCAAAAACTTGGGTGGTATATATCTAGGAAATGACAGAGCTGATATTGTTTTAATGTACCGACTGAAGCTCTATCTCATTTAAAAATTCAACATACCTAACATGAGGAGATGCACATAAAATCCTTTGACACTTCAGGTACCTACATCCTCAATACTAATTCAATAACATGAATTTTAGAATTTACATTTCTTTATAAGGACTATGAAACCCTAAATAGAATAGATTTTTAAATTGACTAAGGCGTGTTACTGATGATTGTAATATTGATAGATATCAATAGCAATATTTAATATCAGAATTAAGTGAAGCCAAAGTGTAAGTAAAAATGCAGTAGTCTCATATATGTTTATCCCTTTTAGGCCCTATGCAAACAGATGGAGCAAGACCATGGTAGGATATGGTCCTGAGGACAATTACTTTGTTGTGGAACTCACTTATAACTACGGCATCACACACTACGAGCAGGGCAATGACTTCCAAGGTCTCACAATTCAGTCTAGCGAGAGCCTGCAGAGGGCTGCTGCCAACAACTGGCCAGTCAAGGAACAGATTGGCCTGAAGTACATTGAAGCTCCCGGTGGTTATAAATTCTACATCATTGACAAACCACAGCCAGTTGACAAGGGTGAGTGCTGCAAATCTTAAGTACATAAGGATAAGGTTTAAATTGGTGAATTTGTGGTTGCAAGATTTTAATAATTTTTGTTTTTTCGTTTTCTTTACCAATTACCATAAGTTGGTCAAACCTATTTTATACTCACAGTCGAAATTAACTCTACGAATCTACAACTACCAAAAAATCCAATAAAACCCGAGACTGTCGTATGCATTTATTATTTTAATAAGTATTACCTTTTTATAAATAAGTAGCATAACAGATTCTACCCTTGATTATGAACAAACATTGGTATAAAAATGCTACGCGGTATTTTCCGTCCGGTTCCGGTTAATGGCAGCACTGATTGTGACGTATTCTTGGGCCATAGTCGCAAGAGAATATCAGGCGTAGAATATTTTTATACCATGTTACAACCTATTGTAGTTTACCCTTATATTGCTGATACATGAACAACATATTTGTTACTTTGTAACGTAACCATCATTTTCCTTATAGGTACTCCATAATGATAGCGATAAATATTATCGGAAATATACTTATTAATCATTATGACCAGTGATAAGCAGCAATCTTGAATAGGTCTATCACAGTCGGCCGCGATGAGACAGGCTTATCATGTGTCGTCGACACAAGAGTTTCCAAGATTTCTTTTGATGATATGATATCTATTATGTCACCGCCATTGATATCGGTTACTAGGTATACGCGTGCTAATCATGTGATTGACGATTTGTGTAGTTAAGTATATGTGCGAACTATAATTTTTTCGATCATGACGAACAACTGATTAGTGCAGTTGGGAGTGACCCTGATTTCTGTGCCGAGGGTCCCGGGTTCTAATCCTGGTAGGGACAAACATTATGTGATGGACACGAATGTTTGTACCCAAGTCATGGATGTTTAATATTTATAAATTTATACTGGGTTCGCCCCCAATCCATTGTACGGTGTCGATAATACAAGCGTTGCTTAGCGTGGGACCGTATAGTTGGTGTGTTCGTGTGGCGGTATTTATTTATTTAATACAACCATGACGAACACACAAACAATACAACTTAAGTACGTCAAATACGTACGTACGAGTCATATATTGACGAACAAATAAGTACCTTGTTTATCTACTCATAATACGTCTTTTTCATTGTAAGGAAGCGACCGCTTATGGTAATTTCAGTATCGTCTCTGTACTTATGCGAAGTATGAGTATGATTACTACAAAACAATGCCTAAGTATAAATAAAAGAGTATACCTTGTTCCTAACATTTAAGTTAGATCTCCGAAACTACTAAGCGGGAACTAGAAAATTCAAGATAAACTGAGTGCCTGTCCTGTCGAAAATGCACTCTCAGTTTATCCAGAATCTTCTAGTTTTCCGGACAACTTTTTCCGTTTTTCTTTCCCTACAAACTTGACTCGGACTAACAAATATATTGAAACAAAAATTATCCAAATCGGTTCCGCCGTTCTCAAGTATTGCGCTTGACGAACATAATTTACATTTTTATTTGTATAGATTATGAGGCGGTTGTGTTAAAAGACGGGAGACCAAGGCCGTGTGTAAGCAGTGTTATCTCAATAATACAATCTAGATAATATTTTTTTCTCCCCAGATCCGGTTGTGAAAGTATCATTGGCCAGCTCAAACATAGCGAGGTCCATCGCCTATTGGAATGGATTGCTGTCGCTTAAAGTGTACGAGAAGACAGACAAGTCCGTCCTGCTGGGCTTCAGCGACGATCAAGTCAAACTCGAATTAGTCGACATTGGTAAGTGTCAAATGTTTATACCCAGCTTTCGAGTGCGAGTTTATTTGTAAGATCCTACAGATAAAAATGTGGGATCGCGGAACAAATACTTATCGTATCGTAAATGATTATTGTGAAGTTAGATAATGGACACTTCGAATGTATCCTATGAAAATACTATCGAAGGTGATACTATATCATACATCTATGTCAAAGATCTAGGATCTCAGTGAAATCAACTTTCCGAACTGGTGGTAGATTCTGGCTTTATATATATAAGAGCTGTTGTGGCGGATATGAATAACATCATGTATCTTTAATCGACTTCCAGAAGGCGGAGGTTCTCAATTCGGTTGTATTTTTTTTTATATTTGACGACATGATAACATTTGTTTTTTTTGAGGCATTCTTCAGTTTATAATACCAGCCTATAGAAAAAGCACGATTTTTCCATGAAAAACTACAATATATTAATTTTGCTTATAAACTCTATCCACAAAGAAATTATTGTCTAACACTTTTGAGCGTGTCATTATCTCACCTTATCAGTTGCAAATGTAAATAATTTCAATACGAAAACAAACTCATTGAGATAATAGCACACCAGTCTGTGGCGTGTTAGACGGTACGATTTGAAATGGCGTCATTGTGAGTTTGCCATTATAGATATTGTTTCAATTCATAAAAGTGTTAATTTTCCATGCAAATATAAATCATGACTTTACAAATAAAAATATGTTGTAATTATTTATACTGGACTAAGACATTTCCCGTCTATTTGAAATAATTTCCCGATTATAGGACTGTCACTCTGAACTCTTAGTATGAGTTTGGACGTATACAGAGCGATCGAATTATTTTATGTATTTACTAGTAAAGCTGCATATTTCTGCTAGAGGCGCTACTGTGAAATGTATTGAGAGATTCGATCACTTCGGAACAACATCTCGTGCAAATCATCATTCCTACAAGTCAAGTCTAGTCAAATCGTTTATTTAGTATAGGCCTACGGGGGCACTTACAAATTGTCATTACATTTTGATACTGAGAAGATCCGGCAAGAAACTCAGCGGGCTTGCCTACTTAGGGAGCGTTCAAGTATTACCTAACGAATTGGGGGGGGGGGGGGGAGGGCTGCGTTACGTAATACTTGAACGCTCCCTTATCTATCTGAGGGACTTCTAAGCTCATATCATTCATTCGCTATCAGCACACGCAGCGTTGAGTGCTAATCACGGTGGGACGGCATGAACAATTGATTTTATCATGCGATATGAGCGCACGCATTTTTCTTTCTTAAGTGTCCTTGTAATATACGATAAACATTACTAGTAAGCAGTCCTGTTGGCCGCTATAATAAGGCTAAAACTTGTGCTAGAAGACGTCTATAGTATAATGTCTAGGGTTTAGGTATTCATGGGAATTGTAATCGGAACCTGGGCACCAAGTCTGCTAACACAATCGATTCATAATCGAACAGCAACCGTATAGTAACTGTCACTTTTGACAGATATCCCATATAATATCTGTAAAAAGTGACAGTTACTATGCGGTTGCTGTTCGATTATGAATCGATTGTGTTAGCAGACTTGAGGCCCTGTTGGTTACGAGGGCAGCCACTGTAACGGGTTATTGGTGCCTAAGTATTGACTGAGATGCGCATGCCAGTTATTATTTAAAATGTATTTAATAATTTGGCCATTCGTAGCTCTGACTACCTGAGGATGCCTCCTTTAGAGGCGAAACACGTGTCGAATTAGTTTTATTTAAATTTGCTTTGCTCCGGGGAGAATTGCATATTAGTTAGGGTCCCGGTCGGGACTCCCGACAAACATAAGCTCGTGACACACAGATACTGACGACCTGATTAGCTCAGTGGGGTAGTGTGCCTGCTTTCTGTACCGAGGGTCCCGGGTTCGAATCCTGTTAGGGACAAACTTTGTGTGGAGATTGCGAATGTTTGTACCCGAGTCATGAATGTTTAATATCTATATATATATAATAAACTGGGTTTATTATATAGATCCGCCCCCAGTCCATTGTACAGTATTAATATTACAAGTGTCGCTTAGTTTGGGACCGTATAATTAGTTTGATCGTCTGGCGATATTATTATTATAAAAATCTCGATTGACTTCCTAGAGGTTTTCGATTTTGTTAGCTTCTTCAATTATCGATCAACTTGTTTCATTTATAACTGGGAAATTGCACAAGCCAAGGGTCAGTGGTGGGTCCCTTCCCCACATTTGTTTAACATGGATTTCCGCCGAGTATCGCCGAGTTCTATTTAGAAAAGTCACAGATACTAATCGTTAAGATATTTTAAGTTTTACCGTTATGTTACCTACATATTACATTAACTAGTATTTTTTTTTTACAGGCGAACCAGTGAACCGCGCAAAGGCGTACGGTCGCATCGCTTTCTCATGCCCGTTCGAGGAGCAGCCAACCATCGACCGGAAGATTCAGGAAGCCAAGGAAGCCATTCTGACCCCCCTGATCTCGCTGGACACGCCCGGCAAGGCCACAGTGCGCGTCATCATCTTAGCCGACCCCGACGGTCATGAGATCTGCTTCGTCGACGACGAGAGCTTCCGACAACTGTCCCAAGTTGACCCCAGGAGCGACGCCGACCTCGACAAGTACATCAAATCGGACAAATCGCGCGCATAAAATAATAACTTGTATAATTAGTGCAATAAGAGTTATCTATACATATAAATAAAATTGGAGTGTCTGTTTGTAATATTAAAATAACCGCTTTTTACTAAGTGCATTTGGATGTATACACGTTACCTATACCGAAACAACATTTTTTACAATTTTTGTCTGTCTGTCTGTCTGTCTGTCTGTCTGTCTGTCTGTCCGTCTGTCTGTCTGTCTGTCTGTTTGTTCCGGCTAATCTCTGTAATGGCTGGACCGATTTTGACGGGACTTTCACTGGATAGCTGATGTAACAAGGAGTAACTTAGGCTACTTTTATTTTAGAAAAAAAAATAGGATCTCACGAAAAAAAATTAAAACCAATGTTGCAGCGCAGCGCCTGATTAAGTTTGATAGCAACACCTGCAATGGTTCCCGCGGGCTCAGAATGGGCGGGCAGGCTGTTGTCAACGGTTGTCTTTGTTAAATACTACGCGGACGAAGTCGCGGGCAATAGCTAGTTTTTCTATAAGCTACATCTATAGTATGTATCGGGCTAGGGTACTGATTTATTTCTTCTGTTGAGTCTATGGTTTATATTATTAAATGTAATACTAGATTTATTTGTACAAGGTACGAATATTCGCTTTATGGAAGCGCAATATTATTGTGATAAATATATTCGACTAATATTATTTGTCATATTCCGACTCAGGTTTTGTCTCATTATTAAAAAAGTATTTTTTGGAAAATAAAATTTAAACTTAGATGATTAATCCAGTCAGTGCCTACCTGCCTATACTTGGGCTGTGTCAATATTGGCTTGATGGTTTTGTATCAAGAGATTTTATGCCGCGCCATAGATAGTAAGTTTAGTTTTTTTTATATTTAATGTAAGTTCCAAGAACCAATTTGAGTATTTTTAATTATTAGCATATTATTAACAATATAAGCTAAGTGTTTTTGATTATCCGGGAGGAAACTCCTCTATCTTAAATACCGACCCGAGTTATATAGCTGTCACAATCCTAAGTTTCACAACATTCGTCCAGTAGTTTGCCCATAATACGCCTACAGAAAAAATTGGCATGAATTAAAAACGCCTATGCGCATTTGGCCTCTGAATGGATATTAAAATTCACGGCGTAATTTATTTTTTTCTCAAAAAATATTGTGTTGACAACCCAGCTAAAGTAACCCCCGAATTTATAGACCTTTTTTGCGCAAAATAGTTTTGTTTTGCCCAGTACTATATGACGTTCGATAAAGTTATAAAACGTATATAAACTCGGGGGTAATTATATGTACTTATAGATGTTATTTTTAAGTTTATAATTATGTTAATATATTGCTTGCATATCTCTTTATTATTAACAAAATACAGCTCGATAAACATACGAAAAATTTTTTAATATATTTAACCTGAAAATTCCTAAATTTTCAACAATATTGTTGGGTTTACACTCATATCTTAATGTGCTGGAAATCACCAAATTTGGCAATGATGTTTATAAAAGGCGTCTTATTAGAGCGACCCCCAATTTCCGTGGGCATAGTACGAGTGTTGACTGCATCGAAAACCGTATTTGAGGTCTGTTCAACGACAAATATAGGTCCTGGGGAGGGGATTAAGGCAGACCAATACGGTAATAAATACTCGAGTATCGGCTTATGAAATCTCGGTTTAATCGAAAATAACCCTTATGAAAACCACACATACAAAATACACCAAACTACTTATAAATTTATCACGCGATCTAGACACCGTGTGTTAATTCGACACTAGCGACATCTATTGTGAAAATATTCAAATAACAAAAAATCTTAATAGTTAAACCTACCGCCCACCAAGAACAAATCGATTAATTGAAATTTGTTCTTAACTATATTCTAATCACACATAATTCGGAGTAATAGTACCGCCCACCATGACAGGTTCTACATATAAAATGAAACAAAAAAAATAAAATAAAAAACTAACAATCACAACAAAAATAATTAAAACATTGAACATTTGACACAGGCAATACACATATTTTAGAGGTGGGTCTTTTAATAACAGATGCCTTTGTGCGCAGTGATACAACTCGTGTTATACCGTCAGCACCGGGATGCTTTAACAGAACCCGACCCAATAACCATCGTGAAGGAGGTAAATCGTCCTCTTTCACTAAAACTAAATCTCCTACATTTGGTTCCGGAGACTGAGAAGCCCACTTGTAACGATGCAGAAAGGTGATCAAATATTCGTGCGACCAACGTCGCCAAAAGCTCTGCATCATCCTTTGAGTCACTTGCCATCTACGAAGACTACTTATATTGGACGACTCAAAGTTGTGTTCCGGAACGGTAAGTAAAGGTTCACCAATGAGGAAGTGACCAGGAGTAAGGACATCAAACCCGTCCATATCACTTTCAATGCGTGAAAGCGGCCTAGAATTAAGGCAAGCTTCGATCTGGATAAGTACTGTCGACAGCTCTTCGTACGTTAATGTTGAATCCCCGATAACCCGTCGCAAATGAAACTTTACCGACTTCACGCCGGCTTCCCACAATCCGCCGAAGTTTGGTGAATGTGGGGGAATAAAATGCCAGGTTGTTCCATTAGACGCTAAAGCTTCAACAATCTCTGTATGCATTTTCGATTTTTCAGCATCAAATAATGCAGCTAGCTCTCTAGCGGCCCCTACAAAATTTTTACCGTTATCGCTCCAGATTTCGGAACAATAACCCCTACGCGATACAAATCTCTTAAACGCGGCTAAAAAGCCCTGCGTGGTTAAGTCACTGACCACTTCAAGGTGTATGGCTTTGGTGGCCATACATACAAACACACAAATATAGCCTTTATAGGCATGGTGACCTCGACCTTTGGATGTCCGCACATTAATTGGACCAGCATAATCTACTCCACTATTCTTAAAAGGTCGTGTTGGTGTCACTCTTGCGGATGGCAACTGCCCCATTAGTTGCGTTGTAGTTGTAGCCGAATACCTCACACATTTTACACAGCTATGCACATGGACTTTGACCAATTCTTTAGCTCCAAGTATCAAATATCTGGATCTCAAGTACACCAACATTAACTGAGGTCCACCGTGTAGTGTCTTTGCATGGGCATCAGCAATCACTAACTCCGTCAGATTAGATTTCTTGGGAAGTAGTAGAGGATGTTTCCTATCTTCAGTCAGTTGTGCTCTCTCCAACCGTCCACCAACTCTTAAATTTCCGTTATTGTCTAAGAAAGGATTCAATGACTTCAGCGGTCCTTTCAACTTTTGTTTACTTGTTCCGGTTAAAATTCCAATTTCTTCACTGAAACTTTCTCTTTGACATTTTCTAATGCATATATCCATCGCTTCCTGTAGTTCTTTTGTTGTTAAAAATTCATTTTTCGTAACTGTCTTCTTTTTCCATGATAACACACGCCTCATGTGCGCTATAACTCTGATTAGTTTTGTTAACGTTGAAAATTTACCCCAAATTATATCTTCTTCATCACTCGTAACCAAATGAACTTTTATTTCCTCTAAATCGGTCTCTAGCTCTTTCATTATTCTATAGGTAACTTCCTTGCCTTGCAAAAACTCTGGACCTTCAAACCACAATTTATTATCTACTAATTCCGAGGGCGTGAGTCCTCTCGACGCGCAATCGGATGGGTTTAGTTTTGACTGCACATGCGACCATTGATGTGCTTCCAAAATCGTTAAAATTTCGGAAATCCGGTTTGCTACAAACGTCTGCCATCGGCTGGGATGGCTATTGAGCCACGCAAGTACCACCGTGGAGTCTGTCCATGCGTGAATGTAATCTTTCGGAATTCTCAACACATCTGCTACTTCCATTAAAAGCTTGGTTACGAGAACAGCTCCACAGAGCTCCAGTCTTGGAATAGAGATTTGCTTGAGTGGTGCTACCTTTGTTTTGGCTGTGACAAGTGCCACATGAATATCTCCGTTCACATCGACCACTCGAACATAGACAGCTGCAGCGTATGCCAACTTGGAGGCATCGCTAAACCCATGAAGTTCAACAATAACATTTTTTTTCATTATATTAACCCAACGAGGTATGCTCAACATGGCAAGTTGAGTAAGTTCGCGGCGATAGGTAAGCCATTCATCCAATATTTTACTAGGAACTGCTTCATCCCATGCTATGCCTGACAACCACAGCTTTTGTATCATCATCTTAGCTTTTACCACAATTGGCGCGACCCATCCAAGTGGGTCAAACAAGCGTGCTATATCAGATATAATCATTCTCTTTGTTACAGGTTCTTGCAGTTGCGGCAACATCACCGTGTATTGAAAGGCGTCCATCATCCTATTCCAGGTAAGTCCCAGTAGTTTCATCACATCGTCTATTTTCAGCTTTAGTCCTTCTTCTTCCTTACCTATCGCATCCTTACTTCCCTTAATGCTATCTAACAATTCTTTACTATTGCTCGACCATTTTTGTAGTTTGAATCCTCCTTTTTTTAATAATTCATTCATTTCACTGTAGATCTCCAATCCTTCCTCCACTGTATCACACCCAGTAAGCAAGTCATCCATATAATAATCTTTAATTACCCTTTCAGCCGCCTTAGGATATCTTGCCCCGTCATCAATAGCGACTTGCTGCAGTGCTTTCACAGCCAGATAAGGAGCCGACGCTGTACCAAATGTCACTCGCAACAAACGATAATCTTTTGCTTCTGTTTCCGGATTTTCTTTCCATAGGATCCTTTGGAAGTCAACATCTTGCTGTGCAACCCGTATTTGCCGATACATCTTTATTATGTCTGCAGACAAACAAATTCGATGTGATCTCCATTTCATCAGGAGGTGTCTTAACTCTGGTTGCAATCTTGGACCTATCATTAGCATATCATTGAGTGAAACTCCATCTTCACCCTTGCATGAAGCATCGAACACTATCCTGACTTGCGTCGTGTCCTTGTCGAGCCTCAAAACTGCAAAATGCGGTAAGTATACCCCTTTTCCATTATTAACTTCATTTTGTGGTATCTTTTCCAAATGCTCTAATTGTAAATATTCATTGATAACTTGTGTATATTTTATTTTCATACTAGGTTGCTTTTCCAATTTATTTATTAAAAAATGTAGTCTCTTCTGTGCTATTCTCTTGCTATTTTTAATTTTTTGCTCCGGCTCATCCGTCTTAAATGGCAACCTAACGACATATCGACCATCTGTATCTCTTGTAGTCGTCTCACTGAAAAACTTCTCACACTGTGCTTCCTCTTCTGTAAGTAGATCTCTACTATTGGGTTTGGGATCAGCTTCTAGCTCCCAAAACATTTTCAGCATATCGTTATCTTCTATACAGGAATGCATAACTACTACATTTGCTGTTGGCTGATTTGACTTCATTACTGCACCCGACAGGATCCACCCCAACGAAGTATTCTGCGCCACCAATTTACCAAGTGGTCCCTTTCTGATACCATTCTGAATCACTTGGCCGTATACTTCGGCACCAAGCAAAATATCAATTTTGCTGGGTGTGTAATATTGTGGATCCGCCAACGGTAAGTCACATACCCATTCCGCAGCAACTATCTTCTGGCTTGGAAGTAGAGTAGTTATAGATTTTAAGACATAAACCTTAACCGTAATCTTAACTCTTTCATCATAAATAGAACTAAATGTTAACTTGCTTATCCACCTTGTAGAAACATTTTGATTCCCCTCTAGACCAGAAATACATCCGTTTACTGGTGTCTTCTTAAGACCCAAATACTGAGCAGTTGCTTCCGTTATAAAAGATGCCTGGGCGCCTTGATCCAGCAACGCCCTGATTGTATGGCGGTCACCGTTTTGAGTTTCAGCTTGTACAAGTGCTGTCGCGAGCAATACCTGACGAGCTGCCACCACTTTTGATGAAAAGCAAACCACTGGAGCGACGTTTTTTTTTTTTTTTTTTATGTTTTGAAGAAAAACATTTTTATTTAGATTATAAACTTTGATAAAAATATATTATTATTAAGTAATCTCCACCTCAAATAACAAAAAATCTTAATAGTTAAACAGGTCGTAACTCTTAAAACATACATTTTACCTGCGTAAAAAAGGAGCCGGACTAAATGATTACGTAGCGTGCGCGTGTAGCTTAAAAAAAATTTCCTTATTCTAAATCCACATTCCTATTGCGAATGTATGTATAAATAGCTACCTATATTATTATTTTCTTATATTTACGCGAACTCTTCACATTGAAATAAAACTTATTTTAAGGATTTTATCCATATTATAATAAATTTTAAGGATTTTATCCATATTATAATAAATTTTATTTCAATTACCCATATTGTTTAAATCTTAAAACAGGAATTGGTACCAAGTATGGGCTTTGTCCTTGTAGAAAGTTTCAATATATTAGCTGTATCCACAGAACAATAGTTGTTTCCACAATTTCATTATAAAGCGTGATTCGGAAACTTCAAATTATGATTAAAAATGCGCTAAAGAAGAGTAGGTTTTAGTCTTAGTATACTCCTTCTGAACCAGCCTGTATATTCATTCATAGGTTTAATTAACCAATTCCGTGTCCCGTTATTGTGGCATTCTATTACGTTTGTAGTATTTTTTTAATTATATACATAGTCTAATTGCAACAAGTAACTAACACGCGGTATATCAATTGACGTCCTATGGGATTTATGACCACTATCGCTGTACTATGGCTCTTTAATCAAATGTTGTTACATGTTTCATGTCGAGTTTAAACTTTTATAATTTCCATGACACAACTCAAACAGTGGATGGGCGAGTGAATTAAAGCATTTTACCTACCCGCGGTACCATTTGTAATTGTATTTGACAGTCGTTCGGGCAGAGATGCCAAAACATATTTTATCTTAGATTATCAGGACCTAGTCCCATTAATTGGGTCTCTGTCGGTCTCTTTGTGATAATATTGGTAATGAGCTAAGTGGCAGCCAACTTCAATATAAAAAGAAGGGGAAAAGGTTAGCAAGAGAAATGAGTAAAACTTGCATCCATTACTGATGCGCTCTGATGGTCGGACGTGTCGCTGTGTCTCCCACAGTTGTAAAGCAAACTTATTGTCTACTGCCCACTTTGATAATTAATTATTTTTTAGTGCCCCCAGTTTTTTACCTACTAACAAACCACTATAACTTCAAATTAAATTAATTATTGTAAGCGTCCACACAGCGCCCCCATTTTCTGGATCTCGTACCGCCCCCCTTTAGGCCTGCAGCGCCCACAAGGGTGCGTTGTCGTCCCCTTTGGGAAAGGCTGTTGTAGAGGAATCGTGATGGTCGCGAAATGATTAGTGATGTTCGGTGAGCAACTATTAATTGTAGTACCGTTAGCCCCTCCGACTAACACAAATCTTGTGCTAGTGATAGATTCACTAGTTTAACGATCCGGTTGGGAATTGAACCCAGTACTTCTCAGTTGCAAGAGCCGCTTTCTATCCAATAGGCTATTGACGCTTATTTCTGTAAACATCATTAGAATTTATAGTGCAATGAGGTTAACATTTTGAAAGATTTTTTATTTATACACATAATTATTTTGATAAAATTTTGATTTGTGTATTTCGTAAAATACTCGTAAAATGTAACATGGTCTGTTCTCATGCCTAGTTTTAACCATGCCCTCGGTTTTTATTGTTTTAGGGCAACTATCGATATAAATAGTCGCCAATAAATCTGAGAGGATTAAGTCAATTTAAGTTATAAATTAAATTATAAAACCCAGCATGGCTTTTGATCATAAAAAGCCAATTAACACGGATAGTAAGTTCCGGCCGTAATCCACTCCCAATGAAATCCGTGCGTTTATAGAGCCTCCCTCCAATCATTATTAGCGGCTTCGAGGTATCACGTCGATAAGATCCACGACCTGTCATAAATTTCATTGCAATCGAGGATCCGGCTGATCAATTTAGTGGCGGCTCGGAGGGCGGGGGTGGCCGCGGGGCGCGTGCGCGGGCCCGGGCGGGCGGGCGCGGCCGCCGGGCGCCGGGCGGCGGGCGGCGGCAGTGCGCGAGTCGCCGCCGCCGTCCGCGCCGCGCCATGGCCGCCGCCGCGCCCCGTCGCCCCCGCTGACCGCAGCGACCGACCGCACCCGACGCCGCGACCGGCTGCGCGCACCAACTCTCGCCGCGGCCACACCACCGCTAGGTAAAGTATCCGGCGCGCTGTGCCGCGACGCCGCACCCTCGCGACTCGTAGCGTCCCCCGGTGCTGCGCCGCTTTGTTCTGCGGCGTGCCGCGCCGGCCCGGGCGTACGTCGCGCGCCCCGCGCCGATCTCCCTTTCGTACGTGACGATAGCTAACGTTATCAAGCACGAAAACAGTCGTCGTAATCCGGCTCGCGTCTGTCTTGTATCGTCAAGATACCTCCGAAATCTGGACTCTACCTATAGAATTTGATTTGAGCTTCGGTGGTGTTTACCTGTAACCGACGTGTGTTGCACGCCCGACTGCTCCGATGCTTTATCGGTTAGTTTTTTAAAAGTACCCTTTAATTTATTTAGAAATAAGTACCTATTTTTATTGACGGTGATAATAAATATTATTTTAGTAGTTAATAGTAGTTATTAGTAATTTAAGTTTATGCCCCCACTTAGCAGTTTAGAGAACTGGTTACATAATGGAACGCCGCTGAGTCTCGTCGGGTAAGCGCTCATCGCCCGGCCTAAGCTACTGTTACGGTAGAATAAATTGTTACGGAACGTTGATTTTTTTCAAGCTATGTAATTTGCTGCGATTTTTAACACGTAGTTTAGTTCGTTCAACTTAATTTCTGGACCAAGTATTGAAAAAATGAAACTAGCTTTATCTACGCGAAGAGGTAGGTTTATGCGCACAATAAAATAAGTTGTATAGGTGGTTTTATAAAGGCAACGAATATCGATTACGAGTTTTGGTAGAAATCTAAGAGGTTTCACATGGCGATAAGTGCTTATTATTCCCAAAGGCAGTGGCAGAGAGGCACACAATGGCGACACACAGAGGTCGAGTTAGCGGTAATCAGTGTTAATTGACTCGTAACGAGTCCAGCGGGGCCGGGTGTAGCGATGTGCGAAAGTGTCCATGGGAAGAGACGGCCCCCTCGTGCGGCGCGTGTCGCTGTGCGGGATCGGAGGAACCCCTCCCAGATGCGAGGTACCCACTTGCTTTATATTATGGATTTTGTGTATACAGATGCGAGCCTTCTCCCTCTACATTTCTCGCAAATCTGCTGCTTGAATGGATTTATTCGGATACGATAACACCTTTCCAAGCATGAACTCTGTTTCTCACACGAATGTAATGGTCAAAGAATAAATAAGTTTATTATTTAACTGTCTTTTCTGTACCTTTGGAGTTCTTTATGAAATATCTTAGTCACGAATCTTATCCACTTACTTCACTGCTTTCTCTGTTACATATAAGTACATAGTAATCAACAGTCTGTAATAAATTCTAACAGCGGGTCTAGTTGAGAATAATGTCTAGAATGTATATGTCCGTGCTATCAGCTTCAGGAATGTTGATTTCATGAATGTGGGTGAAGATCTATTACAATGCTAACAAGCTTCGAAAGAAAAGCTAAACAAACCGTGTATTTAGTTGCACTGCTTCACCTCGGCGCTTATAAACCGAACTCATTCCAAGCTTCAAGCTTGTTCAGTGGAACCGAACTCTTTGAAATCTCACTTGTTTTCCCATCCATCTGTTCTCAGTGTTTTATTTTGATAGCGTTCGGCGCACACTGGATACGTTCGTATTGAAGCGAAAGTGCTCAATACGATTATTTACGATTTCCACAGTTCCGCGGTTGATTTACCCTCGCGTAAACATTAGGCGAATAAACAGTATATTTCAATCGCGCCGTTACGACCACTTACTAGTGAGATGTTTTTGCACATCAGTAAATATTTTATTATCTGGTTAATAACACTTTCCACGAGTCTCACTTAGGTAATAATTTCTGGCGATCAGCGCACAGAAATATTTTTGCTATGGCTGGGTACGCTATAATGTTTAGTTTTTATTTAAAATAGCTGTGCTTCGTCTGCGTCTTTAAAGTTATATAACATTTTAAATATGATTGAAATAAAACAACAACACATTATAAGTGAAGCATACCACAATACATTCGTGAAAAACGCATCAAAATCGGTTTAGCCATCCCTGAGATAAGTGAGCACAAACGCACAGATAAATAGACAGAAATTATAACAATCATTGTTTTGGGTTAATAAAGGTCCCCAATATGTTTTCTTATATATCTTGCATGTGCAGACAGCGATTACATAGTTATTTTTTTTATTATAAGCACATACATACATGGATTTGGCAAGGCACCTAACTTCCAATTGATATTCTATTGTACTTATTAATTACCAACATTATTTTATTAAAATCTTTTAGAACATTACATCATCTTTATGCCTGAGCGTATGCTTCAGAAGTCTTATTCGATTTTAATATCTTAACAACAACAAAACTATAAAGAGAGTTTATAATATCAAATAGGAAGCTATTTCTAAACCTTGACTGTAATTTAAAAACACTTAAACAAAATGAACTGCGTCTCATGAGTCATGAGTACTGGCGATGGGCGGTTATTGTTTACATAATTCACGTAGTTTTTAAGATAGAGCAGACAAGTATTTTTTTTCATTTCATGCTAATAATATCTGTTATCTATTTATATAGAGGTGTAACAATAAAAAATAAAAATAATTAACAGGTCCATCACTAGGTTATAAAGATAATATCCCCAAAGTTTTAAATCAAATACATAATTTAAAATTACACCCAGTACCGGCGCACGGCCAAACGCTACTGGTTCGCCTTGCTTCGTCATTTACACGTATTGATTTATTTTATTTACACGAATACTATACATTGAAATAAAAAGAAATCCTACGTGAGGCTATTGAAATAGAAAAAACATTCTAATTCCCTAATTCCAATAGGGAAGATGGCGGGGTGCTACCACCAACTTCAGATCCAGTCATAAATATAATGAAATCCAATACTTAATGTCTAATTGTAGCGCAAGTACCGCAGAGGCCATAAAAATGAACTTAGCTTATAATATTACACATGGTCTCTGAACACTCAAGATGTTGCGTGGAAAGATTGAACTATGTCGGTGTAAAAGATTTTTTACCTGCCTAATAGGGTTTGAATCTTCCTGGTTTCACAAATTGAGCTTACTTATGCTTACAATAATACTTTCGTAAACAGCGATTGCAGCACTAAGCACGTTTCGAGAAGATATGTATATAATACAAACATAGTAGGTGTGTTTATTTAGATGTCATTAGGACGAAATGCAAATTGAAAAAAAAAATCATTGTGGACTATTTAGAAAAAAAAAATTTATTAGATTATTATACTTTATAAAAAATAACAAAATGAAGTACCTAACTATTACTCGATAGGTATGTTGATTAACCAGGTGCTCTTGTCTGGTGCAAATAAATTTTACATCACCAGAACCTTATGATATAGAATATATTTTAGATCTAACATATCTGTATTTAGTATATTCCGTTAATTGACTAGTCGCTTTAAATTAATAAAGGAACAACCTTATTTGAATTTCAAAGAAATTATGTATCGCTAAATTTAAAGGCAGTCTCTACATTGTCTGTTTTCTATATAGAGTCTAATTTCAATCAATTCCACCTTTAAACTACAAGCGACGTGGAAAACTACTCCGGAGCTATTATCCGTGTGAAGCCTCTCGCGCACTGCCTGGCACTTATCTCACTTATCTTAAGGTGGTTAAGCCTCCCGAAATTCCCCGGTGACTCTAAAATTTACGACGCTACCAAGAGTTTACAGTTACGGCGTTATCTGTATTATCAGAAGATATTGTGAGACCGCTGGCGTCTGTCGGCCGCTGAATAGAATTGACGCCGTCGACAGTTGGAGTGCGTTCGAGGATTATAATATTTATGTGATTTGGTTATGTGTATGTTTATGTAAACAAGGCATGCACATGGCCCGATGGCTGGTGGGTCTTGTATGTGTGGGCACGTGTACGTGAGTCCCCGATCAATGAGCTCTATCACAGTGACGCACGATTTGCCCGATATTATTATGAGTTGTCGGATGAGGTTAGTGATATATTTTGTTTGTTTAATTCATAAATGGTTGTGAATGAAATAGGTAGCTTTGCTAGTGAACATTTTGAATAATGAGTGTTTTCAATTATCATAATCACATTGATTCACATTTAAGTTTGCTTCCCACCGTTTCTTTGTGGATGAATATTACACGCCTATTTAGTTCCCAAGAGTTTATTTTTTTACACAAACGGGTTATGTTTAGTCAAATTCAATTCTTATAAATGTAAATGTACTAGAAACAGTTTGGAAAATACTGTTATGCTCAGATATATTGCAGTTGCATTGCTAACGTAGCAGCGGCGCGACTATGTGTTTGAATGCGTGTTTTGAAATGATAAACACTACATAGATCTATTTTTGTCGTGATTTAGTAAACAAGACAAATCATGCGCTTATATTCAAGGTTATTTGTAATCCGTACCCAACTACCTATACTTCCTTACAATGGATGTGTAGTTATTCTCTTATTTTTCGTATATTTGTTTGTATTTCCTTTCATAGATAAGCTGAGATAATTGCATTCGGTAAACGTTCACTTAGATAGAACACAGTTTATAGGCTGGCTGTACATGTAGCTTTTTAATGGCTAGAAAGCTATTTTGCAAAAGAATAGTCGTAAGAGTGTTGTCAATAAGTGTATAAAACAAATTCTGTTCTAAACAAAAAAATCATAGCCACCCTATTCCGTTCGGCACACTCTACACATTTCTAATTAGTTGCCGATCTACGTAACTAGATAAGCTAGGGCTTATCTAGGAATAAGCCACTAAAAAGAGCGCTGACATACAAAAACATAGTTTTATTTATTATATAGGGCTATAATTTTTACGAGTTTTCTGTTATATATGGAGTTCTAAAAAAGCTCAGCCAATCCCTAAAAAATGTGCACCTTACAACAGGTCCCTATAATCACCATAGTAGAAATTAGTCTACAACTGTAAATCCAATAGCAGCTCTATATACCTATTTATCTACATATACGTAGTAAAGCTACCTACTGTATACATTTACAATAAAAAATACAACTTATTTATACTATGATGATAAACTCTCCCTATGACTACCTCAGCTCTACACTTTCCCATTAATGTTACTTTACTTTTACTAACAGATGTTAAGCAAATCGATGTTATTCTTCACAGAACCGATTGGTAACAAATGTCGTCCTTAGACGAGTTCGTGAATTCACCGGCATGGCTTGTCAAGGTATTAAAATGAGTCATCCAAATATTATTTATACCTACTCTACCGCTGTGCCTAACAATTACGTCATTTATGTTTTTATCACACCGGATAAGGGGTCTATTTCGTTTCTTAAATCCTCGAAATATACAGTATCTATGTAAGTTATTTTAATGCAATATTACTTTACTACAATTTTCTCAGATTTTTCCGAAAAAATATGAGAAAACTCTAGGATACTAGCATATAGTATGACATTACAAGACTAGATTTTCAAGCGCCATTCAGATTAAATGACGATTCTCCATACCATCCTGAAACGCGCTATGAGAGATTTCGGAGAACCATACATATATACGAGATTCCTAACAATAACCGTGGGAGCATAGCGGCCAGCCCCACCACGGAGAATACCCGCCTTGCTGGAAGATCTTTCCTATTCCTCTAAAAGTGCAACGGTTCTAGTCTTGATTCTGAACGAGATATTTTCAGGATTTGCGTTATATCACCTACACGCCGTTAATACTATCGCGTGCGATGGTTATTGATGTGTGAGTATAACATGCAATCTAGCCGAAAATGGTCAAGCCTTAGCATGATGTGACTACAGCGATGATTTTCACAAAAAAATAAGAAAGTTAGGTATTCGCATTTTTCTGCAATTATCCGTCACTTTATATCGAGTAACTTTGATATACCGTGAAGTAATAAACCACTTGGAGCACTCGAATCACGCAAATAACATTTTAATGGTCACAGTTAGGCGTGTTTAAATTTAGACGCGATGTCGTAAACACGCATTTGGTCACGGTATATAATTTTTCCGCATGCACCGTGAACTTTAAGGCTAATGCCCACTTGGGCGGGTAGCATCCCAGCCTTTATTGCAGATCGCGATAGCACTTTGGTAATACTAAATCTATACATATAAATAAAATTGGAGTGTCTCTTTGTAATATTAAAATAACCGCTTTTTACTAAGTGCATTTGGATGTATACACGTTACCTATACCGAAACAACATTTTTTACAATTTTTGTCTGTCTGTCTGTCTGTCTGTCCGTCTGTCTGTCTGTCTGTCTGTCTGTCTGTCTGTCTGTTTGTTCCGGGTAATCTCTGAAATGGCTGGACCGATTTTGACGGGAATTTCACTGGCAGATAGCTGATGTAACAAGGAGTAACATAGGCTACTTGTATTTTAGAAAAAAAAATTGGATCTCTCGAAAAAAAATTAAAACCAATGTTGCACCTCGGCACTGGTGCACCAGGCCTCACAAATTATTAATTTATTGGGCCTTTAGAGACAATTAAAAGTAGTCAAGTTAAAAATTTTAAGAGAAAAAAAATCTTATTATGTATTACTATATTATTTAATTCTTAAGTCTATAACTGGCGACCTCAGCTCAGAAGATCCGACAAGAAACTCGGGGGACTTGTCTCATTTGATAGTATTTTTTTAAATCGCCATTTCCCATGTTTTAATATAGTAGTTTTCTCATAGCTGGAGCTATAAGACACTGTTTCCGTTCGAAGCGATCAAGAAATTTGTGCTTTATTAAATACAGCTGTAAATTAAATCATTCCGGCCCGCGCCATTTCAAAAATATAACTATTACAAATACTCTGACATTATTTTCGATATCCTTATACGCCATTCTTGGATATTTGTTGTTCTGTCTGTCCGCGCATCACGGGAAAACAACTGGACGGATTTCACTGAAGCTTGGGATAGTGATAGCTGACGTACCGAGTTAATGTATACCATACATTATTTTATTCTGATTATAGAGAGGATAGTCGAATAAATAAATAAAGTCTACACGTACGAAGTCGCAGGTATAGAGCTAGGCAAGTATAAATATACCTAATTAGCACGCATGGTTGTTCACTCGATGTTCTTAACACCGCGGCTCGCGGTCCAATCACGAACCTAATTAAATGCAACTGATCGCTGCATTATTTTACACATTGTAACGGGATGATCTCATCAACCGAACGGTAGAGTATGGGCTGTTGTTGACGTTCGCACGGAGAAAGCTAGTTTCATTTAGCGAGCAATGTTGTTTATCCTGGTGGACGGTGCTTGATGTTATATGTGCATATCAATAAGAATCAGCTATAAGCGCAAATTTTATGTTTTAACAATACCGTTCTGAAGCTTATAGGTAGTAGACCCCGCAATCTTTATCTTCTTCTATCGACGCGCACGCAGACCGTAGTAAAAGTATTGCGTTAGCTTGAAATGTCTGCCTACTGTGTTTGCTCCAATAGGAGTAGATAAGGATGACCTTGGACTTCGTTCTAAGCTCTAGAAGTTCGCTTTTACGAAGCTATGGTTGACTAATCGGCGTTGTTGTGTGGACGCGTGGCGCTGCGCAGGTGTCGGGGGCGCAGCGCGGGCGCGAGCGGCATGCGGCCCCGGCGGCAGACGCCCATGGAGCTCGGCTAGCGGCGCGCGCGCAGCCCCCGCGCCCGCACCCCCCGCCCCGCCCCGCCGACACCATGGAACTCGCTGACGTGCCTCGACACCGACCCTTCGCCTTCGACAAGGTTAGACTTTTTTTAACAATCTTTAATATGAAGGTATAAGCGCGAAACATTACAAAAATAAGGTTTAACAGCAACTTTAAATTATTTTTTTTTTAAATTCTTGTAGGCCAATAAAGCACTTATGTATAATATTCAGAGTCTAGCACACCGGTTCAGAGCGTTGTCTGTCTGTATAAAAATATCAATATAGATCTACCTGCATTATAATATATTTGTAACACGTGGCTTATTTCATTTACAGCAATAATTTTGATTTCTTATATTTACGCGAATACTACATTGACTATTTTTAAGGATTCTATCGCGTTTATTTTTTTTTATTTTTCCGTTCCCGACGTTTCAGCTGCTTTACAGCAACCATGGTCACGGGAGGACTGAGGTGGTTGACGTCCTAGTGTCATAGTTTGACGGGGGTACCCTCATGTTTAGTGGTTACATGCGGTCCGATCTACGCAGAAAGACGCAATTACAGCAATAATCTGCAAAAGCTAAATTTAGAAAATTAACTATACTTACATAAATTTATAAGTGTAAGTACATTATGCTTCACAGTGGTGGTACGTTGGTACTTTCCCGTTGTATTTTTAAAATATCGCCATCAGGTGGTGGTGATGGTCTGAAAATCGATAGCGACCGCTCGGTGCCTACACCGACGCCACACTTGCTATACGTTCTGTTTAACTGTTGGTATTATTGATTTCTTATATTTCGCGAGTAATAATACCAACATTTAAATAAAACATTTTTTTTCGTATTCAATTGCATTTGTTTTATGTTTATGCCCTTAATTTTTAAAATTTTAGTACCTTGATTTTTAACATTTGAGAAAAAAAAATAATTAAATGGCGTAATAACCATATTGCAATATAATTAAAAATGTTATGTGCGGACCCAATTCAATTACGATTGATTAATTAATTTTTAATTATCGCATTTGATTCCAAGAGCCATGTTAATTCCAGGTCGTTACCCCTTTCACTGAAGCGTTCCTTTTGCTATAAGTATTATGAAGGAAGTCATAGAAACAAGTGTTAAGCGTCTATATCCACATCCTTGTTTTACATACAAAAGAAATATACAACCGAATTGAGAATCTCGTCCTTTTTGAAGTTGGTTAAAAATGTTGTAAATCCTGAAAAATCATTAATGGTGCGTATTGAAACGTCGTAAAAGGCTTACAGATTCAACTGTTAGGCATATCTGTATCGTATTTATTCACTTGGGGCGATGAGTTACGCAATGGTAGATTCAATTTGGCTACGTACTTTTTCTCTGTTTCAATTTTTGCTGACCGTTCCATTATTGTTACATTTTTCCGCTTGTTTTTGGCTGTACTACTTTATTAATTGAGCCGGAGCCAGCGAAAATTTAAAAGGGCCGCGCCGCCCGCCCACTCGGAGAGTAGCCGCGAACACCAACCACCGCCCAAATGCATTAGCGTCCATATTTTTGACTCCTATATTAATATTAGTCGTACTAGAATATAACACTATACTTAATAAGAGTGTATACTTAAATAAAAAATCCTTAAAGTAGATAATTGTGAAACTGAAGTGTATATATAGCTGTTAGGTATATAAGCACAATTAGCTGAAATCTATGCATAGGTAGATGGATTGTATTGTATCTACGTAACTGTCAAATTCTGCACTCGTTATAACATCATCCATATAGCGGGAAGCAATCATACGAAACAAACAATATGTAGGTGTAATGAATCGTACGCTGAACGGTGGCGAAGGTGGCCGAAGCACCCACGAAGACGGAGGTCGGGATCGCGAGATGTGACCCTACCCCGCCCCGGCCCCGGGTGGCGCCGGCGGATCGATCGCGCCCGTGACGTCACCGCCTTAGCCTTCAGCCCCCGTCTTCGGGGACGAATCAACGTCCACCACTGATCACAGTATCCTGTTTCACAGCAAATACATTGCAAGCTGCTTAGGTGTTTATCATCAGCGCTAAATATAGTCTGTAGTTACCGTGTCCATCTTCTCAGCCCGATCTTCATAATCTACAGTTGATATTTATTTATGTAGTTTGATCACGATATAGCTACTTTCAAAGTTAGTTACAGAGACGTAGTTTGATATAAAAACAGTATATGTAATTAAGTCACGACCTGAATATAAATATAAGGTGTCTCTCAAATTATCAGCATGATGAGTTACCCTCAAGTTGAACGCGTACGACCGTGTTATAAAGTGAGGCAAAAGTAGCTGCATCAGCTTTGTCCCCGACGCTCGAGGCGGCCTCTCGATTGACTCTCGATTGACTCGAGAGCCCCTTGGACGGCAATCAGCACAGGGTCAGCCACAAGCCTCTGAGGAGAGCCCTCGACACCCCTACCTATAGAACAGTGCGAGTGCTCGTTGACCAAGGACACAAATGATGTCACGTACGACTATTATTTAAAAAATAAATAGAATCTATACTAATGATGAGCTCGGCGATTTAACCATGCTTGTGCGCTTGCATACGTATCTATCTGGATAGGAATGCAGTATGTTGATGGTGTGAAATGTTGTTTATTATGAAGGTAGTAAGATTGACTATATTTTAGCAAATGCGATCGCAGCAATGTCGCTACGAGTACTTACAGCATAGATAATTCTACATAGGTACATGTCAAAAAAAGGACCGGTGTACTATGGCAATTAACTTTAGTTTACAACAGTAACACCACAATTAACAAAAGATATATTTCGGATGAGTTTAATTGCAATGTTTATATTGCAGATGGAAAGTTTGATCAAAGAAATGCAAGATCCAGAAACCGGTGTGCCAGTAAGAAGCCAGAAACTTTTTCTCAGCGTTATTCCATCTGCTTTTATGGGTGAGATTTTACTACTCAAACGCTGCTCAAATATTTAAGCCCTACTTGACTGTAAAAGGCTGCATTTTCTAAATAAACAGCCCTTACATTTTATTTGCGTTTAATTTAAGACGGTTATGGGTCATTTGCTCCTATTGTGATCAAGCTTCTGCTAGGTAGGTACGGTCACTTATATTTATACTAGCTGCACCCCGCGGTGTTAGCCGCGATTAAAAATTATGAAATACAAGTCTATCCCAGGGGAACCATACATTTTACCGGGATAAAAAGTAGCCTATGTGCTATTCCAGACTAGAATCTATATCTGTGCCAAATTTCATCCAGATCCGTTCAGCCGTTCTGGCGTGATTGAGTAACAAACATCCGTCCATCCATCCAAACTTTCACATTTATAAATATTAGTCGGATAGTCGGATTAGTAGGAAGTAGGATTAGGTATCTTATTTTCTGTAAAGACTAGTTTCTTGTCTTGTAACTTGTTTAAAACGTAACTGTAGAGTCAACAAATATCCTCGTAGTAGAAACACAGCCTAGCGGAGCTCGCTCCTCGCTCCTCGGGGCTGTCTTGTGAAGCTGATTGTAAAATCGATAGCAAGCACACTCGTAGCTACCCATTAGACATGTCCGTTGAGGACGTTCACCACCGCGGCGGCACTTGCCTCTATTATTTATTATTATAGTCGAATATTGTTATAACTAGCAAATGTTGCTCTTGTACAAAATTTAAAAAAATAATTAAACACACTATATAAGGTTTAACAAAAATATTGTAAAATATTTTAAGGGGTTAAAACGTAGGTTATAACGATTACGTCAACGTATAAAATATATGTGTACACAGTGTTTGATTTTTCTATGACAAATAAAGCCAGTACAGATTCAACGCGCACTTAGTAGTAATGTTGTTTTTAAAAAAGTCAAATTTCTTGATTTCTATTTCGACAATGTGACTTTTATAGCCTACCAAAGGGCCCTTTAAATATTTTACACTATTGTTATTAAACCTTATATATGGTGTAACAAAGTGTACAATATTTTAGGGGCTAACAAATAGGTGATTACGATCACTTTTATGTATAAAATGCAAGTGTAAAAACCGTAACATTTTTTCTTTGAGAAAGCCGGCGAGTATCGTTTTACAGCGCATATAGTATGTAGTGTTATTTTCAAAAATTCCAATACGTTGAATTGTTTTTTTCGGGAATATAATCTTTAATAGTTATAAAACAGTATCTTAGTCGTGTGTGCATATTGAATATTTTTGGGATCAAATAATCATAGTCACAATATTTTCGGTCTGGTTGATATGTGGGGTCTTTTAAAAAACTATACTCGCTGGATTTTGATGAAACTTGGCACGATGATAGCTTAGTGTCTTATTAAGTTAGTATGTAAGCTACGTTCTCCAATAAGCGTTAGCGCCGACTGGCGGCGAAGTGGCTAAGAAACGACTTTTCCGTGAACAATTGTTATTCGGTAAGTGTCGACTATCGGCATTCCATTCGCCGCCACTCCACAGTTCGGTGCTGTGCTGACCCAGAAAAAATATGTTATCATAAAATATACTTATAAGTATATTAAAATATTAATATACTAATTTGTAAGATTCGCTTCGTTTCGCGGAGATTTGCATGTTGTTTGGGGTCTCTCGTCATAGATAGTTTCTCGACTAACATCTTAGAGGAGTTCAGTGTTGCCGGCTTTTTTAATTATCGATCAAACTTGTTTGGTTTATAATTGGAAAAGTTGACAAGCCGAGGGTCATTGGTGGGTTGCTATCCCCCCATATGTTTATTTTAATATAGATAATTTATTATGAAATGAATGTTCATTTAGCATACTTCCTACATGGTAAAATATGTCAAAAACGCATGTAACATTTAATGTAATTGTTTTTCAGGTTATGATCTTGTCGAATGGCTAATGGATCGGTTTAATATTGACGAAACTAGCAACGGTGAGTGTTATGTAAGCGGCAACGGGCCGTGGGCCTGGTTCCGCCGGCGAAACCCCATAGAGTCTAGCTATTGCGAGAAGCCCAAGTACCCTCAGGTGTTGATATGTAGGTACAGCAATCACACTAGTCCGCATGTACCTATGTGTTATGTCTGTAAAACTGTACCTACATTTGCTTTTGTTAACCCCACGAGTACCGTGCTGTATACCCCGAGCCTTTGATGTCAATATTTTTTCATGCAGCGTCCTCGAAATTATATATGTCGATGTTACTATATACTTCCTTTCAATGTTTTTCTTTTATCCCCATATGAACATACCAACTATACGGTCCCACACTAAGCAATGCTTGTATTATGGGCACTGTACAAGGGACTAAGGGCGAACTCGGTATATAATACTTATATAAAACATCCATGAATCGGATACAAATTTTCATGCTTATCACACAAAGCTTTTCCCTACCAGGATTCGAACCCGGGACCCTCGGCGCAGAAAGCAGGGTCACTACCAACTGCTAATTAGGTCGTCCCATTGATGGGAATCAAATATTAAAATTTACGCTATCTGTCGTCGACTAATAAAATACGTGTGCTTTTCAGTTGAAGCAATAAATTTAGCCAATCAGCTCTGTCAATACGGTTACTTCTTTCCTGTCAACGATTCGAAAAACCTTGTGTTAAAAGATGATTCTTCTCTTTATAGATTTCAAGTAAGTACCTACAGCTAGTATTATTTATTAGTATTTAGACAAATTGTAAAACGTCTTATATGGTTGTTCTCAATGTCAGAGTCCATATTACTGGCCATGGCAAGCGCCGCGCGTGGCGGGCTCCAGTTCGAGCGCGCCCACGCTCGGGCCCGACAACGTGGAGTACGCCATCTACCTGGTGAAGCGGACACTGCGCAACAAGCAGCGCCACGGCCTCGAGGAGTACGAGCAGGAGGCGCTCACCAACCTCAAGAAGAATCTCGCCGCCAAGTGGGACTTCATCACTATGCAGGCGGAGGAGCAAGTGCGTAGATGCTTTCCTTCTTTTTCATCAGCCATAACGATAATGCTGGCTTTCATAAAATATTTGTATTTGTGTCAACAAGAATATCCAGACATTCTTTTATGACGTAGGTTGCCTATGAGACTAATGAGCCCTGTATAATTTAGATGGATTGTAAGTCCTTTTGTTTATAAACATTTTATAAAACAGCTGAGTTGGACTATTGTTTTAAATTATAAACAGTCTAGAAGATGTCCAAAGTATTGAGACTTCTGATTGTTTCAGGTGCGTTTAGCGAAGGACCGGAAAAAAGGTGACAAGATAGTGAGTGACAGCCAAGAGCGCGCGTACTGGCGCGTGGCGCGGCCGCCGCCCGGCGGCGCCAGCGCGCTGGAGCCCTGCCCTGTGCCTGTGCGCGCGCGCCACCAGCGCCCCAAGAAGCGCACCATACACCAGCTCAACAGAGAGGTACACACACAGAATGAAACACAAATGGCTACATTAGAAACAGTTAAAACACTTCCACAAAATAGAAAGTTGTCATCCATTTAAAATGGCATTATAAAACACTGTTTTTTACTGAAGCTGCTGAAGATCTCTCTCTAATGCATTGTTGAGAGAGTTAAAGATGTAGAATAGCTACCTGCAATGTGTTTGTTTCGAACAAAATGTAGTACTGGTAGATAAAAAAATCTTCCTTCTGATAGTACCTAGTCTAGTATTTTTAAAAGACCTAAGGATATATTATTAAATTATTTTTTAACCATAAATCACTTCCTTCCAGTAGTATAGTAACTTTTTACAGTACCTAAGCGTAATACAATACTCCTTTTCATTTTATTCCTACTAATTCTTCTAGATTGAACATCTTAAAGCGAGCCTGGACCGTACGAGAGTGAAGACTTCAATTGCCCTAGAAGCCCTCGTGGCCTACTCGGAGACCTTCGCTCCCTACGATCCCTGGCTCACTCCGCCGCAGCCCTCCAACCCTTGGGTCAGCGACGACACCCTATTCTGGCAAATTAACAGCCCTCTGTGAGTTTACTCTTCTTGTAATGTAGAACATAGTAATCTTATATTTAATACTATCCTCCACCCAACGATCTCCAATTCCTGCAACCAACTAAAAATATTATACTTCTCTAAGTTTATTAACCTTTGAAGTAGCTTGACACTTCTGGGAATACTTCTGAACCAAAAGGCAGTTTTGATGGAGCCTTCATGTTTTTAATGATTGCCGTCAGTGTTGAGGTGCCTACGGAGAAACGCGTGCAGCGATGGGCCTTGTCCATGGAGGAGCTGGTGTCGGACCCGACAGGCCTGCAGGAGTTCACCAGCTTTCTGCGGAAGGAATACTCGCACGAGAACATTCGATTCTGGCTCGCCGTCATGGACTTGCGGCGCAGCAGTACCAAGCAAATACCGAAGAAACTGGAGGCCATTTATGAGTACGTAATATACTTTTTGGATAGATTGCATAGAATCCATAGAACACCGACAGATAGTACGTTTGTTGTTTGCGCGATCGCTATGAAACATTTTTACATGACAAAGAACGTGGAACTATCAGAGAGATGGCAATGAATCCCTGGTGGTCAAACTTGTAGTTTATGATGTTTTTTTTCTGAACTCTAATTAAATTAATTATTGTAAGCCTCTACACAACGCCCCCATATTTTTTGGGTCTCTTGCCCCCCTTTAGGCCTGCAGCGCCCACAAGGGAGAGTTATCGCTCACTTTGGGAAAGGCTGTTTTAACCGGACATTTGTATTTACTCAGGGAGTTTCTGAAGCCGTATGCGCCGTGTGAGATCAACATCGACGGCGCGACCGCCGAGCGCGTGTCCGAGGGCATCCGCAGCGGGTCGCGGTACGCGCTGGACCACGCCGCCGACCACGTGTACGGACTGCTCCTCAAGAAGGACTGCTACCCGCGCTTCATCCGCTCCGACCACTTCCAGCGGCTACTGGCTGAAGGCCGCAATGTGCATCAGAAGAAGGCCAAGTTGGTTCAACTATCTTTTTGCCATCTTCTGCCTCTCTTCCTCTACCTCTGCTTGAGAGTCGACATCAATAATAATACTTAGTAACGTCTCCATTTGATTTTTCTCATTACAAGCTTCTATCATCATTCTATATTGATCGAAGATTTTTAAAAATCTATACCAATATTAATGTGGCTAAAGGAAAACCCACTCCGCTTGGAATATTTTCGACAAATCGCCACAAGGGTGTGAGCGTAGGCCGCTCAACTCACTCCAACCGAGAGTTGGATTCGATTTCCGTTGAAGTAAATTTCAGAAACGATATTTCACTATTTTGCCCTGGTCTTGCTGTTACTGGAACGATGCTAGGATGGAAGGTCCAGTACAGTACGATATGGTAGTTAACAAGAGTAAAAATTTTGTGGGTTGGGCCCGTATAGTTAGTGTGCCTATTAAACACATAACAGGTTCTTCAACTTTGGCGGGCAAGTGAAGAAGAAGCCCGGCTCGACGAGCGGCGGCAGCGGCGGCGCGGCGCTGTCGCGGCGGCGCGGCTCCGACCGCTCGCTGTCCGGCTCCGCGCACGAGCTCGCCGTCTGCGCCGCGCAGCCGCCGCGCGCGCTCGACCAGCCCAGCCACAGCCACTCGCAGACCAACCTCTGCGACATACCGTTCAGGTGAGTCCGCAACAATGCCTCTCCTCGCCCTCAGATTCTCTTTTTCGGTCGGTCTGCATCCATCCGATGATTATGACGATGTTTCCATTCCAGAGATCCTCTCGATGACGATAATGCAGACATACTACCCTGGGAGTGCTCATCCCGAGAAGGCGTGTACAGTACCGCGAGCCGACGACGGCAGGACTCGGCCGCGGACTCGGGCAGCTCGTCGTCCGACGTGAGCGCCGCGGTGGGCGTGGCTGAGCGCAGTCGGCGACTACCGCAGCAGAGCACGCTGGACGGCGGGCTGCGCGGCGCGCCACCGCCGCTGCGCCGCCTGTCCGCCGTGGAGCCGCGCCACCTCGCACCACTTGCCTCACCACCCCACTCGCCACGCCCGCCACGCCCCGTGCCGCCACCTGCACCGCCGGTCGCGCCGCCCCACCCCACGCCCACCATTAGTGTCAGCTCCGCACCCGACGACGAGTCCGCTGACTCACCAGCCGGCACCGGCTCGCCCGATGAGCCGCGCTCGGTCGCGCACTCCGACGAACCATCGTCGGTGTTCGCGTCGGCGGACGCAACGCCGACGGAGCCCAACCGCCCTACGTTCAGGCCGAGCGAGATTGAGCGGCCGCCCACCACCATTTCGCCGCCTGACGTAAACCGTGACGACCCTAAAGCTGAAGCCCGGAAGGAGGAGTCCAATGAGAAGTCCATGCCGGGTGGGCCGACCATAGCTCCAGCAGAGGAGTCCTGCGATGACTCCATTACCTTCTGTGAACCGTCCGATGCGAGGGACTTGGATCGAACGAGAGCATCCGAGGAAAACGCGGCGTCACATCAGACCCTATCCCGAGAACCGCCAACGATAAAAGAAACGAGTCCGGCCTCAAGTAAAGATACGTGCAGTAGAATCGGCGATCATCCGGAGAGTACATCGGAGAGCGACGACGCCACGACGAGCTCGGTGCGAGTGGGGGAGCCGGTGGAGGTGGAGGCAAGTGCAGCGGTGGCTGCGCCGATGGCGCCGTCGATGCCAGTGGTGCCGGTCACGTCAGTCGCTCCAGTGGCACCGTTAGCCGTGTGCGAAGACATCGGGGTCGACGACGACCACGTAGATAAAGTGCCTTCGGTGCCACTGCAAAGGGTCTCGGCAGATTCCAGGAAGGCGTCCGATCCGGACGCAACGAAAACTATTGCTCATAAAGACGAACTAACGTCGGTCTCTGAATCCAATATTGTTAAGCGTGATAATAAAAACGGCATCGGTGAGCGTAAGCAACGGAACGACATATGTCCGTGGGAGGACGAGTAAGTACGCGTGAGAATGTTTGTGCATCGTACCTCCGTAGCCTATATAGTGCTTCCTAGTAGTTAGCACTTCACTACATGACTGCCCGCGTATCCGAATGTTTCAAAGCCAATGGACAATATTAAGATTTTCGTAGCCCGCTTCACACCATCATAGTACTTGGTTCTAATTTGCGATCGGACAATTTTGATTTTTTTTATTCAACAGTTATGAAGTTTTGTTCGTTTTATAAGGGCGCTTTTGTACCATGTTGGTCAAGTCGAGGCGTGGTCATCGTGTCAACGCGACTTCTTACCACGAGTACATATCGCGGTGGCAAGGAAAATTGTAAATAATCAGAGCCCAGTTTACATATTTATTCATCGGGAATATTTCACTTAATCGTGTTTTCCTTTTGAACGATTCAGAGATTATGTAGTAAAATTAGGTTCATAGTCCATAAACATAAAGAAATATGTGGAATAGAAAATCAATTAAATTCCCAAGGCATCCTCTTAATACGACCCAATTTTGTGGTCGCCTTAACGCGGCCACCAGATAAAGCGCCCTAATAATTCACCTGCCTTACTTATTGGTGTTATATATAATTTAGAAGCTTATCAGATGTGTATCTGAATATTATTTTATGATTGTTATCTTTAATTTATTAATTTGTATATACACGAAAATAATATGTAGATATAAATAAAATTGTATCTTTTTATATCCACCATTTTTTTGGTTTGTATTTTTGTTTATTAGCACAAAACGCACGTATGTGATGACTTAGTTGGAGAACATAGTATGTCCTGACCTCCTATTTAAAATGCATGAATTCCAATGGATAATGCATATGTACCTACTTCACAGTACTGGTCCAGGATGTCACAACCACCTGACTTTATCTCGGTGTGGTGCGTCATAGCATTTTTATCTTGACCCTATCTATATCTGAATGCGTCTGCACCTGCGTCAGAATTAATTTTGATGATGCGCAATACCTCGAGAAAAACTTTAAGAGTGCTTGAATACAACACTTCAGTACTTACCAACTTACTTCATGTAATGTCGAACTAGACACAATCTCTCGAGACACGACCGCAGCGACATTTCCAATCAGTCATCAATCATTGTTGTTAAAGGAAACAGCAATGATAAGCCCACACTTGCAGTATAGTATATCTATGTGGCGAGAATGAGCTCTGAAATGGCGCTAATATTCCGCCGGTCTGGTTTGCCAGGTGCACTAACATTGTTTGCTCTTTTTCAGGAACTCCTGTGAGAGTGATGCCCCATTTGTTAAAACTTATGCAACGCTCGGTTATTTATAATTTATGTAGGAATATCAACAATATTTTATGATGTCAGGGTTGTAGAACGAAATAACATTTAAGTTTCCAACTTAGATCCTATGTTACGATTATCACAGAGTTAGGCCATTATTACCTTTGTAATTATATGAATATTTTAAAGTAAATGATCGTTAATTATTAGAAAACAGGTGGGTTTTATTTATACGAACATTTATGATCATAATCAAATCATACGTTTATTGAGTACCTAAGTATACCTACTTAATTATTAATTTCACAATACTGAATCACAGCGATCATTTTTCTGAACAACATCGACCTCACACGAAACAACATCAAATGCAATAAATACCAAACATGTGAACACGATTCAAACTCTTAACATTGTGACCATACAATTCCATTCTCCTTGGGCATTAAAAGTAAACTTATTTAAATCTTAGAAGTAGACAGACGTAGAATAAATTTAATTGAAGACCTCGCGACACCGGCCGTCTGCTCCCATCTGGAAGCCATCCGGGCAGTTGGCGGGGACCTGCACCAAGTTCCTCGAGGTGACGCCAGGGGGAACCACCTCCACAGTGTTGGTGTCGCCTGCCTCGGTCTTCTTCTGAGCCTCAGTGGTGGTGGCGGTGGTGGCGGTAGTGGCCCGGGCTGCGGCGGCGGCGGCTTGAATCGCGCTGAATTCGTCGGGGTAAACAATCCGATCAGAATCTGCCATTGCACTGTAAAAAAAACATAAAATTACAACCGGTTTATAACACGGTTTAAATGCCTGCGATTTAATTATGTCGGTAATCGTAAAGTAATTTCCACAGCTTACGATCGCTGCCTGCACCGAATTCCCGTTATAAGAATGTAAGTTGTATGCAACTTTGATATAAGTATATCTGCCGATATTATTAATAATAAATGACCATACATCTATCAACGAACATCCAGGTATATATTTATAACGCGAAGCGAGATAAGTATAAGATACTTTTTATTACGGGAAATGTATGGGTTCCCATGGGATAGCAACATGTCTGTGAGTATCTATAAGTCCTCTTGCGGTTTTAATAAAATGCATGGTGGTTTACCGAAGAAGTGGCAGGGTACCCTTAGTGAAAAAACTAAAGTCCAAGTGAACGAAGCTGCGGGCGGAGCTAGTATATCATATCAATGGTGTAACAAAATTAATGTAAAATATTTGAAGGGGCTAACAAGTGGGACATTACGACTACGCTTATGTATAAAATATATATGTGCTAACAGAGTGTTTTTTCTTTGAGAAAGCATGCCAGTACCTTCACACCGCGCAATTAGTACGGAGAATTATTTTTAAAATTTTAAATAATTCCATTAATATTTTCGGGAATGTGACCTTTATAGCCTACCGATGGACCGGTTCAAATTATTTAGACTATTATTTTTGCACCTTATATTATATAGCCCTTGGGTTGCCTCAGTAATAAGTAAACACGTTGTGTGGGTAAACCTGTTAACACCTGTGTGTTAGGCGCGAAGCAATTTACAATAAAAACCTTAGAAGTGACAATCAGTTCGAATCGGACACGTTTTGTTGTTGAAAACCATAAACCGATCACTGTATTTGTTGTTATTTATTTTGTATATTTTTATTTCCAATGTTTTAGAGAACAGTATACTGGCTTATAAGTAGGTAACGACTACATATAGTACTTCTAAAACTTTTTGAAATTAGAATACTTTTAGCTAGTATAGGCATCATTTAGCCAATACCTAAACTAATTACGTTTGATTTTGTGCTAATGGCATGCGAGTCCAAGGCCGGTGGAGCATTAGCCCCTTTAGCAGAGTATTTCGCAACACCAAGGTCACGCTGGCATGCGCCGCAGCCAATCCTGGGTTTTTGCTCCACTAATTAACCTTCATGTGACGGATCAAAATATTAATAGCTGACATTTAATCTGACATTTATCTACCTACTTATGGACCTAAATACCTATTGATTTACGTACAGAATACTCCAGAGATTAAGACGAAATTTTGTAATTTAATTTCATTGGGTAACTAATTAGAGGATCGAATACTGGCATAAAACAAAAAGATAATTTTATTTAAGTATGAGATCCTAATGTAAAACATAATCTTCAATCCAGCTATGAGTACGTACAACAATAATATTTAATACATCGATTAGTAATTCTAATAGCTACATTGATAAGTATGTAGATGCAATTATAATTATCTATACCTATACCTATTCGATCAATATTATTGTATCTAAATATCTACTACTCACATTGTTTGTAAAATGAAGAACTTGTTGCAAAGCTGTCACTTAATTTTCTGGTTCCCACAAACGCTCGCTATAAGCTCGAGGGTCGACTGATGCGGTGGCCGCGCCGGTCACCTGTTTTATATGGAGTATTCCACAGGACTATACCGCCGCGCCGCGTGCGCCAGGGCGCAATGACGTCGGTTTCGGCGTGAATCACTCATGCTACGCTCCCATGCAAAATACACCAATTCCTTTGAAACATTCCACTATTATCAGTAGATTTTCCCGCAACAATCGATGACGACGTCTTATCTTTCAGTATCTTTATTTCAGACACGCCTTAATAAAACCGTTAACTACCTAAGTACCTACTTATATATTATTTGCTGGGATGACTAAATTTACTACTTATAACTTTATTTACATCCGGTTATAGAATCTTAGTCGTTGTGCAAGCTGTAGAATTGATTACCTATGATAATAATTGTATCTTCTGTTTACACCACGAACATCAAAGAAGCATGGGTCTTTTTCATTTCAAGCTGTTGTTTATGACGCTTAGAAAGTTTGTGGATAGGAACATGTATCCAGAGCTATTTAAGGCATTTCATAATATTAAGTTAACCTGTTCAAGAAAGCCAGTTATAGAAAGCTCAAAGCTACAAGTACTTTCTAAAGTACGTAAGTAGTGATAGATAACCTTGATGATAATAATAATGCCAAGGCAAGGCATGGTTTGTTTTTGATTAAGTGTTCTTTAAAACAAACTTTTACTTATTATCCACTTAGTAAATGATGTTTATACAAGCAATGATAGCCAAGGTAAGCAAATTTGTTTAAATGTGGGGTGCTGGGCATAATATATATTGGGTAATTACACAGCGTAATTGGGGCAATGTCTGGCCACGCCGTTCCCAAAAGTGTTTGTCACCTGTGATTTTTGATAGCTAGGTACAGAGGTACCTAACAAATTATTAATTACCATTATAATATTTGAAAAATTTCGGACGACCCGCTTAACACCTAATATGCTGTGTTCTTTATATACCTTTAACAGACCTTGATTTTGAAATTCTCTTGTTTCATCAATTACCTTTTTATGAACGACTAGCTGTTGCCCGTGACTTCGTCCGCGTGGTATTTAACAAAGACTCAGCCGTTGGCAACAGCCTGCTCGCGTTCTAATCCCGCGGGACGCATTGCAGATTGTTGCTATCAAACTTTAATCAGGCGCAGCGCTGCAACATTGGTTTTAATTTTTTTTCGTGAGATCCAATTTTTTTTTTCTAAAATAAAAGTAGCATATGTTACTCCTTGTTACATCAGCTATCTGCCAGTGAAATTCCCGTCAAAATCGGTCCAGCCATTTCAGAGATTACCCGGAACAAACAGACAGACAGACAGACAGACAGACAGACAGACAGACAGACAGAGAGACAGACAGACAGACAGACAGACAGACGGACAGACAGACAGACAGACAAAAATTGTAAAAAATGTTGTTTCGGTATAGGTAACGTATATACATCCAAATGCACTTAGTAAAAAGCGGTTATTTTAATATTACAAACAGACACTCCAATTTTATTTATATGTATAGATATAGGATGGCAAAGAAACTTGTGGCCGAGCCTACGCCTTAAGAATGTCAAATGAACAGACTTCATGCAATCTATCATGTACCACAGCTCTTTCAGGAATAATATATAATTATATAGGTGATTCAGAAAGGGTTTATCATTTTTGGGAACAAAATCAATAAAAAACAACGATATTTCAAAATTCGATATCCGGGAACATACTACCTTTTATGTATGCTTTTATGTATGTATATTGCATGAACGATACGAAAAAATATGCAATGTTAAATTTATTGCTTATTGGCACTGCGATAACAAATGTTGGAAGGAATTTCATAGATTGTGGTGTTTACTTATTATAAACTAGCTGTTACCCGCGACTTCGTCCACGTGGTATTTAATAAAGACAACCGTTGACAACAGCCTGCCCGCCCATTCTGAGCCCGCGGGAACCATTGCAGGTGTTGCTATCAAACTAAATCAGGCGCTGCGCTGCAACATTCGTTTTAATTTTTTTCGTGAGATCCAATTTTTTTTTCTAAAATAAAAGTAGCCTAAGTTACTCCTTGTTACATCAGCTATCTGCCAGCGAAAGTCCCGTCAAAATCGGTCCAGCCATTACAGAGATTAGCCGGAACAAACAGACAGACAGACGGACAGACAGACAGACAGACAAAAATTGTAAAAAATTTTGTTTCGGTATAGGTAACGTGTATACATCCAAATGCACTTAGTAAAAAGCGGTTATTTTAATATTACAAACAGACACTCCAATTTTATTTATATGTATAGATAATGCGCTCAAACCGATGTTTGCACCATAGGTAGATGCCGATTCCTATTATTTATACAGCTTAGGAATCTGTCGTATAAGTACAGATACGCTATAAGTATAGATAGATTGATCGATAGGTCTTTATTTGTACACCAACGCCCTTTAAATGTACGAGTGTGGCTTGCACGGGCCTCCTGTCAATGCGAGGGGTATTAGGTCATAGTCCACCACGCTGGTCCAGTGCGAGTTGGTTTCTATGGCACCAGTAATACAAAGACATTATTAAGGAGATAAAACAAGGATAAATAAAGCAGTGCACATCGGGCGGTCTTTTCCAAACAAGGCCGCAGGGGGGCTTGAGAGAGGGCAGTAGGGTTTGTTACATGTTTTTAGTATAACCCTGGAAACCCTAAAATATTTTAAAATAATGTATGATATTATGTAGTTGTTGGGTAATAATTTTCGTCGACGGACGCCTTGTTATTTATATTGTCGTTTTCTTTTAGATAACAATTATTTAATTTGAAGATTGATATGATTCTCCGTCGCCGTTTAATCCAATGGGAAGTAAATTACACTATCCCTTTCGCGCTACTTAGCATTGCAGACCTTTTAAGTGTAAATAACCAAATAAATATAATAATTAAATAAGTAGTTTCCGCATCAGAGATTTATGGTTTATGGATAATGTAAAGTCCGCACTACATACCTAGCTATATACCTTTCGCAGTACATCAATAAGGATACAATGTCAAATAGATAGATACTTTACGTACTTCTTCTTTCTTTACGAAATGAAATGCGATGAAGTAAAATGGATATGAATATGGCCTCACCCGCAACTTAGCGGGTATTTTGCCAGTGTCAAGTAATTAATAGCAATATTAAATTCAATAAATACACATTATAAATAAAATAATGGATGTGACATGAAGAAATGAAAATGGCGTCTCCCTTTACGTACTTACCAATGTATTTAAGAGCCATGACGTTGTTGGAATTCCGTTTATGTCAATTTTTTGTCAATGTTACGTGAATGTGTCGCGTTGTTGATAACGGTCTAATTGATTTCTTCGAAACGGCGCGGGCGCAGGCGGCACAAGCGTATGATTGAGCCAGCCCGTGTTTGCCCATGCCGGAAACCGTCTGAGGCGGAAGTTCAATACCTATATGGTAATTTATCTTTTGTGGCTTATAGGAATAAAATTTAAATCGTGTATCTAGGTGTGCATCGAGTTAAAAGGGAAATAAGTTAAGTTAACCCACCTACTTATGTAGCGTAGCGTAACTATATAATATTATTTACATCGGTCCCAGTTATGATCTAAGATACAAAATAACTAACATTATATCAATTAACATCTTGTGAAAAAGGAACAAAAAAATAATAATAAAAAAAAGTTATACGGCATCAAACATAAAAAAAAACAAATATGTATACGAATTGAGAATATCACATTTTTTTTTCGTCGGTTATTAAATATTTAGGTTAGTAATATTTAGTTTTTTAGAAGACGTCCCGGCAAACCCCATCGGATCCCATTTGCTTCCCGTCCAAGCAATTAGGCGGAGTTTCGATAATGTTTTTGAAATAACTATGTCCTGCATTTTGTACTGCTGTTTTCTTTTCGTTCGTCGGCGATGGTGGCGGTGTAACTTCATTATTCTCCGCTGCGATGGACTGCTAACAAAGAATCCCCCATCACCCAAATTAATGTAATTGATGACAGATATAAAGTTCAGATGCCTGATTAACAGAACGCTAATAAACAAGTAACTAAATATCAAAAGTCGGAAATCTATTCCGTGCAGTGGCCTTTTTACTGTCCCCATATAAACCGGGCATAAGGAGATCATCTCCTGTCAACGTTTCGAATATTTTTTAATTCCTCGACATTTTAAACATCAACTGTCAAACATTTTTGAGAGAAGTTCTGGTAATTTATAATAACCTTAAAAACATTAATAACTGCAATATGGTTCATATATCCGTATTACCCGTTCAGCGAATTTGAAATGCACAAAAGCGTCAGTTTGGAAAAAGTGAGTACAAAACAATAAGTAGGTAATGCACTTACAATAACAAGCAATGCCATGAGGATGGCCGAGGCGAGCTTCCCACTAAGCATAATAATTTCTGATTCTATTTTAAAAACTGATTAGACTTGTTTGGCTTACTACAGATAAATGCTTCAGAAGTGGTGTCCTATGCAAGAAATAGTACTTATATACATAAGTCACCCGAGTAAGTGCCTATTGTTATCTCATAAGGAGTATGTTACAAGTGGTTACGGTTCATCAGTCTATTACCTCACATCTTACTGTTTACTGAAACCAATTTTTCTTGAACATAAATAATTGGTAGAAATTATGCACTTGGTAGGTATGTTACGGTGCGTGGGTAGGTTTGGTAGTTATAAAATGGAACTTGTTAGCTATACTGAACTAAGTAGTAGACCTGTATTTAGAAGGGCCTTTAAGAAGATCCCCAGTAGAGAGGTTCTTCATACATTTGATAGTTATCTATTGATATCAATCATATACTTACTATCTGCACGAGGAAAATCTACCTACGTAGCAAGTTGCAATCAAAGATTACGTCAGTACAAGCACAATGTTCTACATTAAAATGCAATTTAATCACGTTATCTATCAAACCGGGGAATATTCATGGATACTTTGTTTCCTTGTCATTATACTTAATTGTAGATATGCTCATAAAATTAAAACGTATGAAACGTTAACGTAAACGTTAAAATTATTCATGTTATGATCGCTTCAACGACGGAGACACTTCGACAAGTGCCACCCATAACATACAACATACATTCTACATATTACCATCATCTAAGTAAAATATGACGTTTTGTTTATGTAGTAACGTAGTTACCTACGTTAAGTCATAATTATTATTCACTACTTAATATACCGCAATACAAATACTAGACAGAGGTAGTAGCATGTAGGCTTATATATAATTCAACCGACTAGTGAAATACATACCATCTAAGACTAAATAACAAAGAACTGCTGAATTAATATTCAGCAGTTCCTAAAATTGAACGCACCATAACAATACAAGGGAATGACATTGCAAATAGTTAAGAAAATAACATATTATCCCTTCCATCAGCACGGTTGTACATCAAAGAAGAAGATTCGGGACGCCTCGGAGCATATACGAACAGTATTTCATAACTATAAAGCCAAAACAACACAAGAGCAGCTCCCTGTCCGATTTGACCACGTACTCAAGTGACTTCAGTGAGTGACACATTTGTTAATATATAATAGTTTTGAACAGGCATATTTGAGTGAGTGGTGTGAATGATAGCGCATTGGTTTTCCCTTAAACGGTCAGGTCTATGAAAGGAATACATTGAATTAACTATATGGCTAGGAGGAAAGTAGGTAGGAAAATATAATCTATATTTATCTACAAGCATTTGTAAGGACGGAAGGTTAAATGGAATTAAACAAAATGTTCCAGAAAACTCCCAATGCAGAATTTGCGACGTTTCCACCATAATTCTCCTGATATTAATAATTTTGAAGTAATATGATAAAACCCAATTGGGTAAAATAATAACGCAGATATACCTACACCAGTATCAGATGCATTTTCAGATTTAGATTTTGTCAAGCATAGTAGTGGAATTTCACATAAAAATAAAACCAAACAACCCTATTACGGCAGTTGTGGCGACGCTCAATCAAAATATTGCAGAAATCATACTGTGAACCTACACATGTCTTGGAACCTTAAGGGGAAGTAAGCGATGTACCTCTGTTTTATTTTATACTTTAAATATAACGGACTGTAATCGTACACTAGAATCAGAATCAGAATTCTTATTCATGTAAACCATTCAGTACAGTATGAATCGTTAAAATAGTTACGAAATGCTAAGCTACAACATAACCACCCTTTCGGAATGCCGTTCCTATGGAAAAGAACGGGCAAAAAAACTCCATTGTTGCTTTTTTTAAAAATATATTTTACATTTTTGAGCATTCATCGTTATGGGTAGGTATGTGAGAACAATGTAGGAACGGCTAGGCAGACTTTAGCAGTTGGTCAAAAAAGTACTAACTCTACGTATTTAATTAGATGTTAATGGTCACATAATAACCCCTTTTTATTAGAAAATCAAAAAGGGAATGCGAAATGTCCCCCGAATCGTATGCCTCTAAATTCGCCGTCGACTATGTCAGTGATTATCAGAAGGAAAGAGAGGAGAACGGCCCGAATGACTCATCTTATGCAGAAAATTCCAGGTAAGCGATGTTTACAAATGTTACCTACATTTGTTACTTATTAGAATAACTTGCACATCTATCAAGATTAAAAATAACGTTAAACGGTTTCATGTAAGATATTTTAAGAAATTCTATCGGGTTTATTTCAGTGCCGAGAGCACCGATCTCCTAAGTATGCAGAGAGTGGCTGCTTTCCCGTTTAAATCAACTCCTAGTGGCAATCTGAAAGTTCAGTCCAATCAAGTAATATATTTTTACGAAAAATATTTTGAATGTTTAAAATGACAAGTGATCGTATCGAGGTTTTATTCAATAGGTAGTATTCCAATCTTCTACGGTGGGTGTCTTACTAGCAGACCCGACTCAAGCAAAAGTTAAAGTGAAATTTGAAGGTAAAGATTCTGGGGAACCAGACGATGAGCTCTCACAAAATGAGGTAATTAGTTTAAGTGAAAAGAAGGTATGGGGAATGTTATGTATTTTAAGTCAATAATTTTGCGGTTTTCTTAAGGACGTTGGAGTTGAATCTGAACCTCAAATGCATTATGGAACCAGAGATCACAATATAAACTTCCAAATAAAACCTAATGAGCGATGCGGGAAATCAAAATCTCCAGTTAAAGACGAAAAGGGCAAAGACTTGGGCAGCCTTGGCTACGCAACCGCTGATCCTATAGATTGGATGAGAATTCAGCTTCCTAAAAAGCAGGACCTTTATCAAGAATTCTATCGCAGGATACATAACTACATGTAAGATTAACCTAACGTGGTTGCTAAAATAACATATTTTAAACAATGTGAATCGCTTAGTGTAAATCCCTTTTAGTTACTACTATCAGATGAATAGCTAAATACATTAGGAAATAGATAGTTAATTAAGTATGAAATGACTGAATTGAAAAAAAAAACTGTCATGTTTCCTGTACATTAAAATTTGTTTATCCCAGCTTAAGCAAGTTTAAAGATATTTTCCAGAAATACCGACACAGTGATACACATCGGCGATGAGGAGTTCCACTGTCATTACATTGTGTTGCAAGTTTACTCCACTTTCTTCGATATGAACTCACATAGAGATGTTGAATTGCCAATTGTAAGATGTATAACGGATTTTTTTGTATTATTTAACTGTCATTTATAGCTACTCCCAAATTATCAATGAAACTTCAACTTTGCAGACGAACGTAACACCCAAAGCTTTCCAAACTATTTACGAGTGGATGATATTTAACGGAGTTGAGAGTAATAAAGTGTTAAAAAGAGATAACATTCTTGATTTGTTTTGTGCTGCTCAATTCCTTGCAATCAAAGGTATAATAATAGTCAATTAATATTTAACTTTAGCTCTTACTAGAAATATATGACATTCTTATATATTCTTCAATAACAGATCTAGAGGACCAATGTTGGTCTTTCATTGTGAATGAGACTCTTTTTACGGAAGACACTGCATTCGCTTTATTCAGAGAGGCAAGACGTAAAGGCATGTCTCCTGTTATGGATCTGATGGTAAGTGATCATTTGATGTAAGAAAAGAGGAAGAAAGCAGAATGACATACATAATAGGTATATAATACATTTCTAGGTACCTCGGGTGATGAGATTCTTTCTACCTCTCGTTGCGTCGAGGGATTTTCTTGATTTAGAACTAGAAGAAATGATGATTTTTCTGAAGTCAAATTATATATCCGTGACGAGGTACAGCCACTTAAAAGCATTTGGAATTATTTAAACATCAATTACTTAGTTCATTTTTATTGATGATATCCCTAAAAAGGGTTTTTTTTTTTCAAATATAACGAATACTGGACTAATTGATTCTTGAACTACACGTCCACCATCAGCGGCATCGTTTTTGAGTTTTACCTCAGATTATCATAATAGTTAGTTTTTCCCATACTTTTTTAAGGAATAGACGTGAGAGTATTTACAGTCAGTTCTCTGTCTCTAAGGCTAAAATTGTAAACGATCAGAGTCAGACAACCAAGAATAAATGCATACATAGACTTCTAAAATCGTAACCCTTCCTGTTAGCTCTGTCGTATTAAAAAATAATAAAGTGAATGAAATTTAACGACTTCAACCGCGGACTCGGTTCGGTCCGAGTCGAATAAAGAGCTCATGATACATATCCCTATATTACACCCAGTGAAATAGAAGTCCTGATGGCCGGTGTCCGCTGGTTGTACGGGGACTGGTCCGCGCGTCGCCGCTTCGCCGTAGACGTGATGCGTTGCGTGCGCTTCGGTCTCATCTCCCCGTGGCAGCTCGTCGACATCAAACGGAACCCGGACAACGCTGAGATCCTAGAGATCGTAAACGAACCAGAAGTGCAGCAGATGGTCGATGATGGATTGGCGTAAGTGACGTATATAATACAACCAAATACCCGTTACCAGTACACATTCGCAAGGTGACGTTTGTAAAGTCGATCAAGAAACTCCTTTATCACCTTAAGGTTGAATATCGTTTGCACATCGCAGAATCCCAAGTACTATTATCATTTGTTATTTATTTGAACTTAGAACGTATCAAATAGGAACCTTAGTCGATTTTTTATTAACTAGGAGTTTTTGTCAAACCTGATAAACCACTTTCATGGCTGACCTTAAACCCAAATAAAGTGGTACAAACTCGGACAGGTCGCGAACCGCAATAACTATCTCCGCCAATTAAATGCAGGTCACATGGTTTTGCCCCCCATGCTCGAACTGACACACAATAATTTTAAAAGCACTTGTTTTGGACACGTCCAAATATCTATATATATCTTATTACATCAATATATTTTTAAAAATTACTTCTAAATTAAAAAGGTATAATAAATAGATAAGGTCTTACACTCCTATATCGTCAATGTGCTGTTTGCATCTCATGATTAGGTATTTACATCTTTTAAATAACAATAATAAATGGAGTGACTAAGACATTATAATAATAGGTAAGTTGTGTTCAATTGCAGTTACGTAATCATTAAATATTGGTACGGCAACAATTCTAAGAACTACTATCATTGGATCGACGTGCTCGGTCTAACGGAACCCGCCGAAAGGAACTGGATTGGAGAAGAAAAGGTTATCACAAAAAACATTTAAGTGTACAGACAGATTCAATGGACAAAGCGAACAAAACGTTGCCGTGTTTGTAAAAAAACTATATCGTGGTTATTGTTAACAAGGATTTAAGTATTGTGTCAATAAACAATAAATTAATCACAAACAAGACCTAATACACAACACTTTATTAAGGAAAATGTATATGCATATGCTAACAAATAAGTAAACGATATTATACATACCTACAATGTTTACTCAATAACTCAGAAATCAATTACAGAATCACGTAACGTACAAGGATTTTCTGAAATATCTAGAACAGTTCATGGTCCCGAAAGATCAGATGTACCAACAAATGGCCATGATGCAACCGCCGAGGAGGAATGATGATTTACCAGGTAAACTTCGTACACGCATTTGATAAGATAAATGATTCTGACGGCCTGATTAACGCAATGGTAGTGACTCTGCTGTCTGTGCTGAGGGTCCCGGGTTCGAATCCTGGTAGGGACACAAGCTTTGTGTGATGAGCACGAATGTTTGTACCCAGTCATGGATGTTTAATATGTATATAAGTATTATATACTGAGTTCGCCCTCAGTCCATTGTACTGTACCCATAACACAAGCGTTAAGCTTAAAGTGGGACCGTATAGTTGGTGTGTTCGTATAGCGATATTTATTTATGTATTTATTATTCGCCATCTAAATATACAGATTACTAGAAGGAGCAGAAATCGTATATTCTAGCAATCTCGTTAAAGTGTTTGTATAAAAACTATACTAGCATCATGTATTTTTTACAGCATCTATTTAAATTTCTATACGAAAAAATTGCTATGCTTACCGATTTGGCGGTATCAGACACCTTGCCTGCTACAATTTGTTCAGGCAAAAAGCTATGATTCGAAAGTGGTATTTTTGTATTTTTTTTTATATTGACAGGCAGTATGCGCGGAATGGAGAACGATAAAATGGAAATGCGAAGGCCTAAGATGGATTTCCCTTTGCCTGCCACACTGAAAGGCCTTGCGGGGGACAAGGACAAATCATTTCCGACAATGAGCGAGTTTTTTGAGAACAGACGCAAGGTGAGCAGAATTTTCTGACATTATATTGCGCATATTGGACACAAATTGTTTGTTTGTTATGGTAACGCAAAAGAGCTGGCTTTATTTTATTGCGTTTAGCCGTCTAAAATACGCCTTTTATTTCTTACTAAGTAGCATGCATTAAAAAAAAAAATGTTTGTAAATAAGAACCACTCTCAGGTAAAGACTTCCTCAAGGGATATCCAGTTCTGTCGGTCTTGAGCTTCACTGGCCTAAGTAGGTCCAGCTATTTTAAAAATACCATCTTCCCAACGTGTCCTTCGTCTCTTGCGTTTTCCAGGTGGATCGCACATTCTTTTACTTTTATAGTCCATCTCTCATCCTGCAGTCGCGCAATATACCCAGCCCACTTCCAATTTAGATTTCAGGCATGACCATTGGCGTTGATCATTTTTGTTTGTGATCTTAGTGTGAAGATATTTTGGTTTTTTCTTATACTTAGCACACTTCGCTGCTTTGTTTTTGTATATGCCTGCCTAATATATGATAGATCAATTTAAGGTCTTATTTTAATGCCAGCATTGGCAAGATTTAGCTTTGTTATATTGTTTTTGTTTTTAAATATCCTTTTTCAGACTCACGATGGTCAGCAGTCGTCACAAGCAAACCGGGCCCCACTATCAATGGATATGGAGATGGCGATGCACATGAGAAGTCCCGAGGTTTATAAACATAATCAAGAGTTTGAGGTCTAATTGCAGATTTTTTTTCGAATTCATCATTTTCTTTATATTTTTTTTCTGGTTTTGTTATATTTTAGGCGCAAAAGAGGCAATTAGAGCTGCAGCAGAAACAGCAGCTGAGGAATGCTCAGCAACAGCGACGGCAACAGATCCACCAGATACACATGTGCTCCTTAGAACAAGAAAACGTGAATCCATTTTTTTGTATTTTTTTGCAATCGACATTCACGTGTATTAAATTAGATTTAAAGCTCATAATCATCTGGCTAGTATCGTAAAATTATCTTAGTTTAGACGTTCTAAATATTTCAACTACGGCAGATGACCCGGAAACATGACCAAATATTCGATCCTCCTGAAAAAGACTCCGCCGAGGATTTGATTACAACCAATAGTGAAACTAGTAGCGGAACGATCGAGACGAGTATGGAACAAGTAAGAACTCAGATATCTCGTTAATCAATAAAAATCCAGACATTAGCTAATTCATGTTTTAATGGAGTTATTATACTTTTCACAGAAACAATATTCGGCAAAACAAAACGAGAAGAGACATAGTGTCGCTGCTTCATACTTAGCTGCCGCTACGGCTGCCTTGGCAGGATCTAGAAGGTGGATACTGTTAATAGAAAATAAAATTATCATCTTCGGCCTAGCCTTTTCTTTTCTCAATTCCATTTAAGTCATCTACTAAGTTCTTAGTATTCTATGTTTACTCCAGGCCATCGCAAAGTCCGTCTTCGGCCCCTCGACCCCAAACAACAGCAATCGCATCCCGATCCGACCCCGCACCGCGAGTGACCGGGCCAACGTCCACGAACCACTTCTACAGCCCTCAAATTTCAATCTTCAACCAGTCTAAGGAGTCACTTGCCCGGATTAATATGTAAATAATATTTATTGCCTTACAACTAACAACAGGTGTTACTTCTGAAGATATTCCATTGCAATTTTATTTTTTCAGGAACAAATTATCTACTTCCATTCTTGGGCCATCTAATAAAAACTATATAGCCGAAGGATCATTATTTAACTGGGACAGGGAGACTGTATTAGTTTTTGGAGGGATCGACCCTCACACTGCATATGGGATCGGCGGGAACACCGGGAAATTCATTTATAGGTTTGACCCTGTCACCAACGCGTGGGATTATGTGGGGGATCTTCCGGAGCCGAGACACCATCATTCTGTTGCCTTTTTGCGAGGCCGTGTTTACCTTGTAGGTGAGCTATTACATCTAGAGGTGATGTTTACCTTGTAGGTGAGCTATTACATCTAGAGGTGATGTTTTTTTTTGCTTCTCATACTTTTTTTAACCCTTAATAGCCTAGAGTTTCAATGTTGATACCAATCTTTTAAACCGAATGTTCACATTACTATTAGTTTTTTTTTATAGGTTGGCTGTACGTATTTTACTGTTATATAATATTCTTTCCAACGAAATTTAAAAAAAAAAATCAAATGTCATTTTATTATTAAACACAGTAACATTAAACACAGTAATATTAAAAATAAATCACTTTCGTAAATCAGGCTACTAAGGGTTAATGTTCTATTTGCTCTGTATCTTTCTTTACTTTGCTATGGGGACGATCTGCTTTATTTTCAATTGCTGTGATAATTATATCATTAGTTTAGAGCTATAGCTTTTCGTCGTTCGCTTTTCTGTACATATAATCGTCTTACGCTCTATTGTGACCATCATATTTATATAGTGCCGGTTGGTATGTATCATATCCGTACATGTATTTATGTATATTGCTAATATCAATGTGACAGGCGGCGCAGATCCTCGCGACGATGACGTCCGCGGTAAATCCGTAGTGGTATCCACCGCGTGGAGCTTCGAGCCCGTCACCCGCTCCTGGTACAGCGAGTCGGGGCTCATGATACCCAGAAAGAACTTCGGGCTCGTTGTGCACCGAATGGCCATGTACGCTATAGGTGGACAAGACAAAAAGGGCAGGTAAGAACATTTTAAACTCCAAAATGTTTTGTAAACAAGATCAAAGTATCAATTGGGCGTTGCTACGGTTTTTTTTAAACTTTAGCAGCGTATGGTTAGGTTACGTATGTACATTGCGGTAATATCATGTCTACTTCCATTTGACCTATACCATCTAAGGACGATGATTCAAACAACCCTGTAGTGGGTGAAGTGCCTTTTACGCAGACGCTGCAGCGTCGGACAGAATGACCTTAAGGCAACGCAGGGTTGCCCAGGATGAGCGCTGCCTTGGAATGACGGGTCATTAGTACTTAAGTAGGTACTCGCATTTTCAAGGGTACTACGTTCAGTGGAGAAGTTCGATCCGAAGACTGGATCGTGGAGCGAGGTGCGGCCGATGAGCGTGGCGCGCATGGCTGTGGCGTGCGCCAAGTACCGCGAGTACATCTGGGTGGCGGGCGGCATGACGGGCGAGAAGAAGAAGCCGGTCTGCAAGATCGTCGAGTGCTACAACTCCAAGACTAACGAGTAAGCGACAACTATCAAAGTAGATTGACGACAGCTTTAAGAGTGATTTGAACGTAGGCCAAGGATTATTTCAGTAGTTATATTTATGTTCCCCCCCTTTTAGATCATTGTCTAGTACGTACCTATAATAAAAGCATTGCTTTAATTAGGAATACTCAGTTTATGTTTTTGTCTGGCGGTATTTATGTATGTTAAGTACAAAGCAAGTTTCTAATTAGTGTGCTATTCTAGTGCTGGCCACTAATGCTCAAAAAAAACTGTCAGTTTTAGTTACTCGTGTGTGGCCGGCATTATTCGCTACTACATGGGGGATCAGTGGCCAAAGTACTAACTTTTGACGTAGCGATTTCTTATATTTACGCGAATACTACACATTTAAATAAAACTATTTTTTCGAATTTTATCGCGTTTATTTTATGTTTTTACGTTCCCGAAAGGTTCGCCTGCTTACACGGGAGGACTGAATTCCCGTGACCATGTTAAAAACATAAAACAAACGCGATAAAATTAGACGCAGTTTAGCAGTTTACGAGGGTACAACATAAAACACTAAGAGGAGTAAACATAATTAACCTTACACGTACCAATCTGAGTTAAATATGTTAATAAATTATTGATACTTACTTGTTATTGGCAACATCACAAAGAGCCATAAACATTGATGCGAGCTTAAATGTTTGAAACGTGTACAGATGGACGGAAATACACAGTCTGCGGTTCCCCAGATGCTTCTCCACCATGTTCTCAATGAACGATAAATTGTACATCGTTGGCGGAGCTGGCAAAATCTCGGACAAGGTATCTATCTGCCTTATAGATTCTGTCTTATGCATTCCTATAAAATGTATTTCCTATTTATTCAATGAATACTTAAAAAATATGTGATAAAAGATAACACTGATTTCTGCGGTATGATTTAATGGTTATTCTACCCTACACTCTTTTACAAAATTCTTCTTATTTCAATATTTCTTAATTCTTATTATTCAATAATCTTTCCCTAAGCATGTAGCTGGTATTTCCTCTCCATAGGCTGTCTAGGTGTGATCACACACCGCTTCATATATTGCTTTTGTTTTTTGGTCTGCAATAAAGTGTACTTCACAGGACAAGACTGCGAGCAGTGTCGGCGCGATAGACGCGTGGGATTGGAAGAGCCGCGAGTGGAAGCAAGAGACTGAGATGTCGATGCCTCGGCACGGGCACGCGCTTGCTTACCTCGGAACGCAGCTCATCATTATAGGTATGTATAAAATCCCCTCCCCCGCCCAAGTGAATTACTGGTCGCGGCCTCGCAGGTACAAAATATTTGTTTTTCTGGACATACTGCATACTCTGTGCTAGGTTTATATTTCATTCGCCTAAAACTAGCAATGTAAAAGTCATCAAAATAAATTTGCTAGTCATTGTTTTGTATTATTCGTGAACATCCTGTTGCCCAAAATATGAAGTTGCAATATAATTTAGTGTTTAACGGTAAAGGGAAGATCTTCCGCCAGGCAGGTGGTATGCCTGGCGGGGCGGGCGCTATGCATCGATGGTTATTGTTGGAGGTCTTATCTATATTGTTACGTTCTCGTAAAACTCTTGTAGCGCGTTTCAGGATTGTATGGGGAATCGTCATTTGTTCAGAATGTCATCTGCAGAGCCATCTGTGTATCATGGGGCGAGGTTCAAGAAGTCGCCACAAGCTCATTAGCCGACTCTCTAACAACTTGCTAACTGAGGAGAATAATTTAATTGAGCAAATTCTTAGCAGACTATACAATCTTAAGATGGAAATCATGGAAATTTTCTCGAATGCGTATGCTCGCCACGTGTTATTATAATCTAGGCCAGACATCTACAATGTTGCTATGTTCTAATAAATTGATGACTACGCGATATGGTAAATCAATATCTGATTGAAACGATAAATAAAATGATACAATATTGTAATCTTCTATTTTCAAATAGGCATTATATTTTTCTAAATAAAAAAACATGAGAGTTGGTAAGGCATAGATATAAGGTAAGTGATCTGAAGTTCAGGATGTCTAAAGATGTCCAGTGGATCTTGTAATTATACGCAATGGAAGTAATTCTACACAATCAAATTTCTCATAATTTTGACTCGTTTTTTTTTCTCTCATTAATGAAATTTTTGTCATTTGTCCCTCTGTTCGCGTATCACGGGAAAATTACTCAATGGATTTTATACCAAAACTCAGTATGGCGATAGTTATACACAGATCAATCTAGAAAAAAAATGCCCAGCAATGGAAGCGGTTCAATGTCCACGTCCACGAAGTCGACGACACACACATACTATATGGATGTTTTTTTCACAAAGGTTGTATAGATACAGTAGAATATTTTATATTATAATCTTTGACTGTTTTATCATTTTGTTATCATCGATAGTCCACCATGTACCTAAATGATTTATGCGCTCAATACTTTCCATTCTCGAAGGTTGTTTGTTTGTTTACCTTCAAACCAATGACTAGGCAATCATTTGATACAGACAGAGTGTAGCCAACAACATATTGATGCACAAAGAACTAAGCCGATTTGTGTAATACATGCAAATTCACGTGGACGTAAGGTTGATGTAAAGACGTAAGGTCGTCATTCGCGTGTAAAACACCCATCAGCTTGGTTTTTTGGACTTCAATATGTTGTCCGCGACCCTCTGTTTGTATAATGTCCTAGTCATAGCCTTCTACAAATCCGTTCTGAAAAGAAGTTTGCACTTGGTAAGTAACTCTCTGTTAACACTCGTGCCTGGGAGAGCACGTAAAGACATAGGGTCGCTCTCCGATCGTGTGGGATTGCCGTCCTCTGTGTCTATGTGTGTGTCTGTGTCTGTGTGCACCTGTGTTTACGCACACCCTTGCGCACTATAATATCTCCTGCGCAGATGGCTAGTCTTGAGATTAACCGGCGTGCCTGAAATTCGGTCAGGACGACTATGATTATTATTATTGTATTGTAAGGTGGCGTAACTACAATCTACATGCGCGCTCTTAACAACGTGGAGTCGTTTTGCTGCGAGCGCGGCGCTTGGATCCGCGGCGTGGCCATCCTGCCCTCGCCGCTGTCGGGACACGGCGCCGTCACGCTGCCTCCGGCGTCGCTCATGTGACCCCAAGGTAAATATTGTCACGCCTCTATCTGCCGAAAGGGTGGACTTACATGCACGGTACTCAGCATTGTGTAAACACTGATGTGACTCGCGGATGTGCTAGCGGCGGCGGCGGGTCAATTTATTCACCGTTACCGGTTCCTTGGCCCATTTGTAATCTTTACGTGTAGTCAGATTTTCGACATGGCGATTTAAAAAAAAATGTACAGCACAGTACAAAATTGTGAGCAGTTTTTTTTTAATTGACAGTTATGTATCTTCAAATTTTAACTTCCCTTTATAATTCTCTTCAGTTCTGACTTCACATTATAATTACAAATGGGTTAAAGAAGCGCAGATTCAAAGGTAGTATACCTTTTCTGAATCAACCTGATGTAGATATTACTGTGATAATACCCTGGTAATGTACCCTCCGCTCTCGTAGGTTCTCTATGGCTATAGCTATAATGGCTGTAAATTATCTAATATATAAATACTTAAGTACCTATACAAACCAGTGCGCTTCAGTGCGCTTATGAAATTTGTTCGTATAAATAATATTATTACAGGAACATATTCACGTTCCCTCTTAGGATTAAGTTTGATATAATGCAGGCCTAATGTTTTGTCCAAAATTAATTTGTAACTCTCGTTTAACAGATAAAGCAAGCAATGGCCTGAAATGATTCCTGATTATGACGGTAAAATCTCCAATAGGTACAGACAATATCACAAAATTGCAATGATGGCTGTGATTGTATAGGAATGTTGTTTGGTTTTCTGTGCTTTAGGCGAGTGTCAACTCAAATTATTTGTATAATTATTGTAGTGCATTTTATATGACAATCTTGTAAAATCGTGAGTGAAGTTGTGAATTGAATAATATGTTATTTGTATTTTTAAATTATTGAATAAATTCGTGAATGTTTTAGATACCTTCCTTATATTGTATTGTCTTTATCATGCATACATATACGGACTACGCAATTTAATCAAATAACAATAGCTTCCCCGCACAAGTGGGGAAAGAGGGACCCACCACTGAACCTCGGCTTGTGAACTTTTCCAATTATAAACCAAACAAGTTTAGCGATAATTAAAGAAGCCGGCAACACCGAACTCCTCTAAGATAAGTCGAGAACTGTCAGTCACGATTGTCGGGACCCCATTAATATGCAATTCGCCTCTAAACGAGGCATCCACAGAACGGCTGGCCTACGAATGAGCGGCGAAGTATCGCCTACTTCTATCAATTATAATAGCTTTCTCGTTAATCGTCTTTATATATTTACTAGCTGTTGCCCGCGACTTCGTCCGCGTGGTATTTAACAAAGACACAACCGTTGGCAACAGCCTGCTCGCGCGTTCTGATCCCGCGGGACGCATTGTTGCTATCAAAACTTAATCATTGGTTGTCATAACATTGGTTTTAATTTTTTTTCGAGAGATAAGTACAATTTTTTTTTCTAAAATAAAAGTAGCCTAAGTTACTCCTTGTTACATCAGCTATCTGCCAGTGAAATTCCCGTCAAAATCGGTCTAGCCATTTCAGAGATCCAGCCAAACAGACAGACAGACAGACAAAAATTTTAAAAAATGTTGTTTCGGTATAGGTAACGTGTATACATTCAAATGCACTTAGTAAAAAGCGGTTATTTTAATATTACAAACAGACACTCCAATTTTATTTATATGTATAGATTAGTTAAAATATTTCTCAGAATCTATCATATATCTGTTTCAATACCTAACTAAATCGAGTTTCCATCGATACCTTATCACTAATATCACAATAAAACACTATTTCAGTTTCTATGTTGGGGCACATGCCCGTTGTTATTTGGTTGTTGTCGGGATCAGTCCCATACTTCCCGACAGACGCCAATCAGGTCTCTCTCGAAGCCGTCCTCGCAGGGCGGGTACTTGGTGAAGAACACCACATTGTTCACCGGCACAAATCTGCTCGGCTTGATTTTGCGGATCATTTCCTGAAATCGAGAGATTACATACTTAGAAAGACCGTCACTGTAACCTCGAGGTTCAAGTTTCAAACCCCCTCCCTTGCCCGTAAACTAAATACAACTCCTAGCCAAAAATTTTACCCAGTTAGAGAGGCTGACGAAAATAATATAAAATCTCTAAAAAGGTGATCAAAAAATATTTATAACGTTGAAATAAAACTAATTTTACGCATTTTATCGCGTTTATGTTATGTTGAAACATAATATAAACGCGATAATCCGTAAAATTAGTTTTATTTCAATGTGTAGTATACGCATAAATATAAGAAATCAATATATTTATAACGATTCGTTCTGGTGGCTATGGAGTTACATATTCTTATACTCAGTATGAAATTCAGATATCTGTACATTCGATGGATATCAAGGTAAACTTCATCGTCAAGGAGTCTCCTTCGACCAAGGGCATGATTAATGCACCGCAAACATTTGAATGAAACCAACAAATTAAAGAAAGCCAAGCAAACCACCCAACCCAGTGGGTAAATTATGGAAGTAGTTCATTAGATTTTCTAATAACACTAGCTGTACCTAGCTAAAGGTAGAATTGATAGAACACCCCGACACTCGTGACAGAGAGTTTCTCGACTAAGATCTTAGAGGAGTTCGGTGTTGCTGGCTTTATTAATTATCGATCAACTTTAGTTTATAATTGGAAAAGTTGACAAGCCGAGGGTCAGTGGTGGGTTCCTCTTTCCCCATATGTTTAATCATCATAGATTAATTGTATCAAATTAATAGCCCACACAACAGAAAATTATTACTTAAATATTGCAGAAATTTTAAACAATATCGTCGATTTCAAAATCTTAAAGCACAAGCTACTCACGATTGGCATTCCGTCAATGTCTGTAACAATGGGTTCCTCGTTTCTCGATTCCTCTCCTGCCATTTGTATCACATGCCTCGGATGCACATGTTTCGCGAAGCTGACTGCGCAAACAGCAGCGAATACAACAAGTAACACTAACTTCATATTTTCTTTTAGAACTTTCAACGTGTGCTGCTATCAATCGGTCTCTAGGTTGTTTGATGGCCTCGCCTTTATATTGCCGCCTTTTAAACGTTGTGTTGTTATCTTTGGACGCGACTCGTACGTCACAGAATCGCAGTAGCACAGGACCGCAGTCACGCCGGCTGGCCCGTGTTTAGTTTTGACGTGACGCGGCTCCCTGTTCCTTGTGTTTACATTTTGTATTCTACGTCATAGCAATTGGCTTTACATCATAGTTTTGTGTAATAATGGATCGTTCAACACAATCCTCTGTTGCACGCCCTACATAGATTTTATACCAATAGGGTCCCGATTGCAAACTACAACATTCGTATTTAAAAGATTGTGCTTTCTCTAATCCAAATGTTATGTTATGTTTAAAATATATTGCTGCTATGTTTCTATTGTAAGAATAAAACGTTGACAGAATTTATTAATAGAACAAAATGCATTATGTGGTTTTTGTTCATACGATAGCTTGTTTAGAATCAATGTATCTAGGTAATAATTAATCAGCATTACGTATGAGGTTGATGCCAAAGAGTTATACCTGGTGTAATAACTAGCCCCAAATTTATAGAAAATAATTTAGTTCCAATAGAATTACAATCACGTTTATTATGAAAATATGCCATAAGAGGATGAAACATACATCATTGCAAGTAAGTTGCATCAAAAGATAAATTATTAATTACATGCGTGTAAAATCATTAGGGTCAGAGTAATTACCCCACGATTGCATCTTAGTCGTTAGGTTTGTGATAGCTGCTGTAATAATTGCTTTCGATAACTGTTTGGTGATAAATTGTAGGTAGTGTTGTCGGCAAATTTTAAAAAGGCTACATTAATATTTCTGAGAAATTAATCACGCCATTACCTCGAGCCACAGTCCTTAGTATACGTTTTAAACGCACTAAATTATGGATCGAGACATCGAATGTCATCAATTTATCAGTAAAGCGGCTTCTTTCCGCTAGAGGCGTTGTTATAAGTTTCGATCACTCGCTCGGTATTCGATTCTGTCAAAACTCATACTAAGCCTGCAGACCATTAAGTGCAAACAATAGCGATTTATTTATACAACTCAGCTCAAGTGACGTAGGTACCTAATTTGCCATTAACTCAGACTCTGAGAACTTTACGACTGTGTGTAAATGGAAATACCCCAGAGCTGTTGACCAACTAAAAAAGTATTGACCTCCTCCTGTGTAGGTATCTTTTACGTAGTCAGCATTGTGATCGCATGATGTAGGCCTTAAAGACTTGTCAGTCGCCATTACCTGCCGATAACCGATGTATTCATTAACACTGTTTCCTTCTTAAAAAATCCGTGCATTTATTTTGTTCCCAAAAAAAAGATGTAACGTGTTTGTATGTAAATGGATTGAATCTTTTTATGAATTTGGCGGTGTATTACACAGTGTTCTCTATTTCTTTTTTTTACGTAGGTTACCTATTACCTATTGTAAATGGCCTGATAAATAACTCAACGGTAAAACCTACCCGTAGGGGCCCTTTTTGAGATTTTTAATGTTAAGTTAGTCACCTGCTGGGGTCAACTGCTGAAAATGATAACATAAACAGCGAATTGACCTCAGCAGGCGGAGGAACTACTGCAGGAATATGGAAAGATAATTGGGATTATAGATTGAGGATTGGATGGATATGGGATGGGAATATTGGAAGGGTTGCGGACATCTGCCATAATCAGCTTTTATCTAATTTAAGTAAAATCTTTATTAAAGTGTCCGTCAAAACTGCCTCAAGCATAAGGGTTGTAATGATGATTAAACTGCATTAGCGGTCATCATAGAGGAGCCAGTGCGTTTGGTTGGTGATGATTATTCGGTTGCGAGTAATGCATTGCAAGTTCGCTCCCATGGTCTCGCCTGGTGGGCATACTGATTTATCTGCAAAAGAGAACTTTATTTACTTGTAAATAATCATTAACATATTTTTTTCCATTGCAACATTACTGTGCTACCTACCGAAAGCTTGTGAATTTATGTCGGAAACCAGGCTGGGCCGTAACGAACAAGACTGCATCTGTGACTTAACGTGTGAATGTGACTTAGGTATGCAAGTATTGTGGTAAATAAAAAAAATACAACCGAATTGAGAATCTCCTCCTTTATGAAGTCGGTTAAAAAGAATACTAATGTCTATAAATAAAACACACAGGTAATTTTACAGTAATAAAAATTATTAATAAAAAAAAAAAGTTACAGCTCATTTATTCACAGTTATCAGATTGCAGTGTTAATCGACATGATCATTTTGTAGAACCCATAATGTGTTTGTTGCTATCATGAAAATGATTTACATGAAAGTCTACATGCTTTCGATACGCTGGCGCAGTTGGAGGCGACTCAACATTGTCACCATTCGGGCTAGTTAATGTTCCGTAGCTAATACTGGGCGTACAGCCTAGAAGGATTGGTAGTGCGCAGCCATTTGATGCGCCAGTTGGATACACAGCCGTCACATGACCCGTCTGTGGTGATTGAGGCACTTGGTAGGCAGCAGCTTCACGATCTGAAGTTATAGGCATCGTCGGCAGCATGTTAGGCATCATTGCATCGTGAGCTAATTCTGCTAAGAAATCGTCTGCCCTCGATCGAACCGGTCTTAAATTTGGCCGTAAGAGATCAAAGCTCACGTCATTGAAAGTGTCACTATCGAAGTTTGATCTTTCTTGGGACGGTATAGCTTCAAGAATTTGTGTTGAGAACGTTTGAAACCCAGATCTCTGAGGTGGATCCGGACTTAATGCTGCTGACAGGCTGGAATGAACTAACGGATATAAGCTACCATCGTAGTAATCCGTATCCATTTCATCTGTGTTTATTCCACGATCTATTTCGTATGGCATCTCCGCCATAGGCATATTCTGACTCGCTAGTTCATAGTCTAAATTCATTGCTTGTTGCAAGTCGTTTCGATTGTAGGTAGATTGTAACGGAGCATTGTAAAAATCGGCCGTTTCTGAGGCGGGCAGGTTTGCAAGGTTATTCACATTTACGTCTTCTGATTTCCTTCCAAATCTTAAAAGGTCCAATAGTGATGATTCATCAGTGGATTTCTTGACACCGTCATCAGTAGCACTTTTTAAATTATCAAAGTTGATAACATCTATGTTTGTACCAAGCGGTTCCTTGCAATGTATAGGGACACTATTCCAAACTAGCCCAAAGAAAACACAACTAAACACAAAAACAGCGACCATGATGATGAATTTCTGATTTCTGACTAAATAAGTGTAGATCAATATGTTTAAATACATGCAGATTTCTTTTTATTGTCATCACAAAGTATGTATTTCACCATATTCAGCAAAATGAAATTATTTGCTATTGAACTTGCAAGGTGTCTAATTGCAATATTACAAGGCAAATTATGGTATTGTTTAAACTAATAATAATTGTCAGGTGGACATAATGTATAGGTATCTAACTAGGTACCTTTCAATGAAGTTCAATAATAAATATATGGTACTGCTAAAATCATAATCCTTCCTTTTGGCTATAGCGTTGTTAACAAGCAATTATTGTGATCCAATTAATAGGGCTAAACTGTTGACGTTTTGTGGTAGATACATGGATATTATATTATTTTATGTTCCATACATCACAACCTTTGCTTGAGTTATCAAAGTCATTTCGTAGTATTTTCCTGTGATCGGAAGGGTTTGGATTTTTTTCTACCTTTACCACTAATTATTAGTTGGAACCGCATACACAGTGGTGAGTGGTGGACCAAACGAAAATATGCTGATCCTATTGTATAAGTTCATGTTTTAACTATTTTATTCGCCTTTCACTTTTTTATGAAACATTATGTAATGACGAATATTATATTTACCTGTTCTAAGTGTGGTTATCAGTAGTAGTTTGTATGGTGTAAAATTGTGGAACAGATGTTTGTTTATGTTTATATTTTTTGAATTTAAACGTAGGTACGTATACTGTAGGTAACTATTTAGCTTAGAACGTTTGATTGACGATATTCTGTATTGATGCTAAGAACATACCAGACCATTTTTAAGACAATGCTTTTTTTATTTTTGTGATGTCTTACAAACATAAATAATTATAATTATTTAAAGTCTATAAATAATGATACATGTTGATTTTTAGAGATCCCGATTAGTAGTTAAGTCATTGGTGTTTATTTTCTATAATTGTCTTGCTTTTCTGTTTCAATGTCGTAGCCGATCGCAATACATTAGGGGCCTGGATATCGTTGGTCTTCTTGATGTCACGTTTGTTGTGAAAGTTGAATTCACTTTCTGTCCTGTAGGCTGGGGCGGGGTATGTGCCAGTTGCAGCGGGATGAGGCTTGGCTAAGCTCCCAGATACCACTGACGGAGAGCAACTAAGGAGCAGAGGGATTCCGCATCCTCCTGCATTAGCATTCGGGAATACTCCGACAGCTCCAGACGTAGCCATTCCAGCTCCATTGCCGTAAGCCGCTCTAGACGTTTCATGTGTCGGCGTCCAACGGAGCATATTCTCTGATCCGAAACCCTCCATAACATCCCTCATGCCGTTGTGAAAGTTTGCATGCATGACACCTCTCATATCAGCCATTTTTCCATTAGTCCTCAAGTTGTGATTGTGATGAAATTTTCCGGAATGAAATTGTGATTGATCTGACATGCCAAAGTCACTTGCGGAATCTACTTCTCCTTGCATGTGATGATGTTCGTTGAAATTCATATGTTTTAAGTGATCGCGGTCGTGGAATTCATTAAATAATTCTTCAGCTGCTTTAATGGATGATAACTTGTCCATATTATTATGCCTATTTTCGTGAGCCCAGTGTCCCATGGGCTCATTTATTTCATGATGTAAATTATTCACGCCCTCGGCTGACTTCATTTGAGCCAATTTATTATGACTTAGTTTTTCTACGTTTTGATTTTGGTTGTCGAGAGCATGTTCAGCTGACTTTACGAACATAAAATTTTCATTTTGTTCAGCATCGAGATGCGGATTCGTCCCCTCCATTTGTTCAGTGGATTTCATGTCATGACGATTACTATCCTTTTCTTCAATTTGGAAGTTGGGTATAGCTTCAGTTTGTTCCTCCCTCATAGTAAGATCGGAAAATTTTGGAAATGATTCGGATTCTAAATCTTTGTTTTCGGACTTCGGAAGAAGATCCAATGTGTTTTTCATTTCAGCTGAAATTTTTTGAGTCGGAGCGTCGTCTAAATTCTCTTGTGCATTTTTCTGATTATCGCTGAGGGTTTCTACATTCGTTATCATTGATGGCGCTATGACACTATCAAAAGTATTTTCAGATTTTGGATTTGAAAATGCCTGCGGGTCTGTATTTAATGTTGTTTCAGCTTGTTCGACTGATTTGATAGTGAGGTCGGAACTATTTTCAAGATTTGGTTCATCAATTGTTTCCAATGTAGTATCAGTCATTATTTTTTCTGAATTTCTATGAATTGGTTCCTGATTAATATGACTTTCACTTTTTAAAGCTTCTTCTTTGTTCAAATGATCTATTTGTATCTCAGTAATTGTAGATGCAGACGGATTCATGTCTTCCTCCACAGGATTTTTTTCTCGAGCATGGTGTGCTGAAATATCTTCGTTTGTCACACTGCATGGATGTTGTTTTCTATCGCCCTTTTCCTCCACGTGGTGATCAACATTCTCCATGGATCGCATTTGTAGATCATCTCCTAATGATGTATGAGAGCCGATATTGTCTTCAAACTTTTGTTCAGTTTTCGTTTCTGTAGAATCAACTAAAGGTAAGCTAGTCTCTTGTAAGCTAGACTTAAAACTATCCTCAATATTCCTTGCTATCTCAAAATTTTTGTTAATATTTTCGACGGCTTGTTTCCATTGAGCCATTCTCTCTTCTTCAGTTTTCGCTATCGTAAGGTGAACATCATGCAATGCATCTGAATCCCTAGTTGTTGTTGCGTGTAAGCTCATAGATTCCAAATTTCCAAAGTTTTTGTGGATGTGTTCCAAAGCTTGTCTAGCTACTTCAATTTCTTCATGTAGCTCTTCAGATTCTGAATTTCCGGGTAACATTTTTGTGGCTGTTTTGTGTTCCATTTTCTTTAGGTCACGTTGTAGGTTTTCAACGGCCTCTTTTGCTATTTTGATGCTATGCTTCATGTCATCTTCCGAGTTATGGGTATCTTCATGTGTAGAGCTTCTCATCATGTCTATTAACTTTGCATCTTCATCACATAGCTTAACTCTTATTTGCCTTCCACAAGTCTGGTGAGTATCATCAGACAGGGCTTTTTCTTCATCGGAGTCACGATATAGCCGATAGCCATGTTTATTCTTGACAATTAAAGGCTTCTTCAGGGTGATACTTCTTGCCACAGCTGCAGTTTCAGGATCAAAGTTATTCGTTGCTCCTGTGTTGAAATTCGGGTTGGAGTCTTCCAATGGAGATTTCTTCTCTCTGGTGATGAGCTCCGTGAAAGTGTTCTGAAGGGGCTGAGTCCCGTCAAAATGTTTTTCCGGCAGTGCTGGAGCTGCAATGGCGATGGTAGCCAAAGCAGATAGCACCACGAGTGTCTTCATTGCGTGTGATGTTTTGTTTGATGTGACAACTGAATCGTATAGGGCATTTATACTAATTTCGTCTTAACGCAATCCCACATTGGAATGTCAGTGAAAACAAAACGTGCTTCTTGCCTTTGAGTCATTGCAAATGCTGAGACGACACCTTCCGGTACCGAACGATGTGACCATTCAATGCCAGTAATGTTATTCTTAGAATGTAATGAAAATGTGTTATCATTTACAAATACTGTACTAGAACGTGCAGATAGTCATAGAAAGTAACTATGTAATATTTTCCTCAAAATGATGAATGAATATGACTTGTGTAGGTATTTCATAGGCTCGCGTGCTGTAGTATTAAATCATGAACGATTTAAACAAAAGTTTTTTTTTTTTGCTTTTGTGATAAAAATTGTGAAAATGCTTGCTTGCTTGCTTGTTGTAAGCATGAAATAGATTCATTAACAAATACGGTAGAATGTATGTTATACAGTTGGGGTCGAGTTTTACATCGTAGTTAAGTTTATTTTAAACTCAAATACTTATCCTTTATTGATTTCTAATAATTATGCAAATTCTATACATTGAAATAAAAATAAATTTTACGGATTTCATCGTTTTTATTTTATGTTTTTTACGTTCCCTACGCAAACAACAACTAAATATGAGGGTAAACCAGTTCTAGTTATAACACTAGAACGCCTAACACCTCATTCCTCCCGAGACCATAGTTGCTGTAAAGCAGCTGAAATGTCGGGCACGTAAATTACATAAAATACGCGTTAATATCCGTAAAATTATTTTTATTTCAACCCAAATATACTCACATTACTCATTCCATTGATTGCCTTAAATGTATACTTAGGTACCTACATGATTTCAACAAAACAATACCTAGTTAGATAATGATCGCTTCTTCTCGATATACGCATCTTATCGGGTCATGATAATATAAAGTCAGTAAGTAGGTACCCGAGTTCTGTTTTCAAACTTATACGCAATTGTCAATTTTTTTTTTTTTTTTACACATTATAGGCAAGTATTTGATCTCGATCTCACCTGATGGTAAGTGACGATGAGATCTACGATGGAGCATACTTGCCTAGGTAGGAAGGCGGCAGTAGATCGAGACGCTACATTCACTAGGCACATGCAGCGCAACTGTACTGACCCGCCATCCATGAATGGCAACACCGAACATCATGCCGGAACACGGCTAGGCCGCTTGGTGACATGGCTTTGTTCAGTGGGTAGTGACTAACCACGGCCGAAGCCTACCACCAGTAGAGTTGTCACCTAGTTGGCACCACCCGGGGTCACGTGTAGGTTATCTCGAGGGTACTTAATTCTCCTACGGACGAAGGTGACTCGACCCCAAAAATCATCTGCATCTACTTAAAAATCATTTACATCTACTTATCTTAGCGTATCTATCTACGGACACACATAATTATCGATATTACATAGATATAAATAATAGTCGATAATGTTTATATGATACCCGCGTACCAACAATCAATTAAACAATCGATAATCACGTACATATAACCGTGTTTGCATACTGCTGCATTAATTAATACGAGGTTTTTCCGATAACAACGGTAATAATGCATATGTATGCAAATACTTATACTTTATAGCCATAAATAACTAACACTTATGGAGTTGCTTGGTATGATTGTTTCCCACTCAAATAATATTTTAGTAGATGGTTGTTATAATCTCCTACTCTATTTTCCTGGGTGTAAGAGTAGTGTTTTAGAAATTATATAAGTATCAGCAGACTTAAGTGTCATTATATGAAATACTAGCTGTTGCCCGCGACTTCGTCCGCGTGGTATTTAACAAAGATAACCGTTGACAACAGCCTGCTCGCCCATTCTGAGCCCGCGGGACGCATTGCAGGTTGTTGCTATCGAACTTAATCAGGCGCTGCGCTGCAACGTTGGTTTTTTTTTTTTTCGTGAGATCCTATTTTTGTTCTAAAATAAAAGTAGCCTAAGTTACTCCTTGTTACATCAGCTATCTGCCAGTGAAAGTCCCGTCAAAATCGGTCCAGCCATTTCAGAGATTAGCCGGAACAAACAGACAGACAGACAGACAAAAATTGTAAAAAATGTTGTTTCGGTATAGGTAACGTGTATATATCCAAATGCACTTAGTAAAAAGCGGTTATTTTAATATTACAAACAGACACTCCAATTTTATTTATATGTATAGATAAACAGTAGGTGAACATGAGTTATGAAGCATGAGGTAAGTATATGTTCATCATTTAGGTAGGTCAAGTACTAACCTACTTTTTACATTAGCTGTACGTACATGTACTTATGAAGATTATTTATTTGCAATGCTTTCAAAATTAATACTAACAACTACTATACTCTTCCAACGACCACTTCGACAATATCTAGATTTATAATCTATTTCTCTTCGAATTACGATGACAAAAATGTACCTTCGTAAGAGACAGTCAATATCTTTGTGTGATACATAATAATTATTATATTATCTATGCTAGTATATGTTTTATAGCTGCATTAGTAAGCAGTAGGCACGAGATTTCCCACTACCTACTTATATACTGAAGTGTTTACAAACCCATAACTATAAAATATTTATTAGCAACACAATACCATTACCTAATACTACAAATAACTGAAAACAATATGATTTCCTTCTTCCGGTTACGATTTTACTAGAGTACCTATCGCAATGCAAGCTGGTCCAATCAGCTGTTAAAAAGTTCATTAGTTTATTTATAAAATAATCAGCTGTTTACTACAATCGATTTTATATTAGGTATTCGTCGTCATCATAATTGTGTGTGATACTGATCTTTGATTAATATCAAGTTAAAAATAGTATTGGTAAGGTCACCCATGAAAGTGGTTTATCAGTTTTGAAAAGAAATCCTAGTTAATAAAAATTATACCAAGGTTTATATTTGTTTCGTGCTAAGTTCAAATAAATAACATGACAAAAATAGAACTTGCAATTCTACGATGTGCAAATGATATTCAACCTTAAGGCGATAACGGAGTTTCTTGGTCGACTTTACATAAGTCAAACAATAAAACAAAACTTAATAATGTTCGATAACATTATCCGGTTTTTACAACATTCGGAAGAGATTCGGCTCGGAATAATCCTTAGAAACCAAATGTCGATTACCATGATGCTCAGGATAATCTTCTGACACCTTATGATGACAAATTGCTCTCTCATAATCCACCCAAATTGCACTCCTTGACTGCCTGTGTCCTGGGTATGTGGGGGAATTGTCTTGCGAAGCTAGATGACCTATTATTACGGAAGGCGAACAGCCTTCATAACATTGTTGTTGTGGCATCACAACTGATGATTTGTTAGGTCCTTTGATAGCTGAACTGGCTGCAGAAACTGCGGTAACAAACTCCTGCAATGCATTGAAGGAACGTTCGGATAGTTTCTTAATTAAATCTTCTTGATGCAAAGGTCCGTTATCTGGTTCCATTGCAAATAAAACAGGCGTGTGTTGCGGCATCTTGCTTGCATTAGGCTTGTCAAAATTATTGAGTGATGAATTTTCTAGTCCTGAAGTATCTGTGCTATTACCAGCAGAGGCATTTCGGTTGAGAACCGGTATTTCTTGGACCTCTAACGGAATTGCAAATGCTACTGTTACAATACTTAAAATCAGAGTAACATGCATTTCGTGAAAAGTAGGTATAAAGCCTCAATGCAACTATCATAGATCGAGAGTGATTATGATAATTTATAGTTTCTATACACGTGCTGTATCATGTATGCCATATAGATATTTCGAACGTGTAGATGTTGCATGCAACAAAGGGTATGTTTGTTTCGTATGTAGGCCGGTAGTAGATAAAAAACAGAAGCTAAGTAAGCACAGAAATTATAATGAAACTTCAGGGAAACCCTCAACGGAGCTTTCAATGAAATTTAATTTGTAAGTACATATTTATTTTTAGTCTGTCTTATTACCTACTATCGTTTTTGTTGGTCCACAACTTATTTTCTATATGAGCATTATACAATTAAATTAATATGAAAGGAAAATGCACTACTAATAAAGGCACTACCACAAATGTAACTAATATTTATTTAAGTAAACACAACTAATACAAAATATATGTAACTAGATTAAATAATTAAACGAAGAAGCTTATGACTATAACAATTTATTACAATCTACTGCGGATGCGGTGATAGTTTACTGGGTTCGTGCACTGTACTCAAATTCTCCTGACTCGTCAACCCTTCGTGATGTACGTGAGGGTCATGAAGGTGGGCCTGATCGTCCACGCCCCGGTAGGAGTCCGGTGCAGCCACAATAGAGGCGGTTGGAGACTGAGTTTCCATCATATGCCCCGGCACGATCGTAGGCGAGCAGCTGAACAGTAGAGGCACGTTATAACCACCGGCATTCGCGTTCGGGAACACACCATACATTGTAGCGGTCGTTGTTGGAATGATGTGGTTCATTGCAGAAATACCCGCTGCCATAGGCGCCTGCGCAGCGCCGTATCCTCCTAGCCTAGCCATTGGTATGTGTTCTGGCATAAACTGATCGAAATCCGAGAAAGTTAGTAGTTCAGGATCAGCAAAGTGTGCATCTATAGAGCGGTAGTGGGGTGCTCCGTATGCGTATGGCGAATGCATGTGTGCGTGCGGGTCCAGGTGATACGCCGGGCTGGTGACGGGAGTCATGGAGCTGGTAGCGGCGCACGGGGAGACGTACTGGTTTCCATACTGGCTCGCGTATTGCGAGCGTCGGTGCCGAAGGTAGTCCTCTATTTGTTGTTGGCTGATTGTCGGCTGTCTCTCGGGAAGGGCCGGCGCTCCCGCCGCGCACGAGGCGACGCCCGCGAAAATACAAGTCGCAAGTACAAACTTCATTATAATTATGGTAGCACTAATTCACCTGACACTAATATTTATACATTTTTTGCAATTTGTGTTCGGTCCGGTGTTACCACTTAGGTTGCATTTTACATTTGCCAAACTGATGCATGACCGAGAATTTTGTGCGAATTCAGTAAAATCTCAATTTGTCTTGAATATTCAGGCCAGTAGGTTCATTGTTGAGGTGAATGAAAATAACACTCAGGCTTGCAGTGTGAGCTCATTACTAAACGATTATAGAATCACCCTCAATATAACTTATGTATGACACTGTAATCAACGGTACTTCAATCCTAAAATTATATTGTATAGCATATATCTTATAGCTAAATCCATCTTACATGAGTTAAAGTTTTGATTAAACAACATTTCTTATACGAATATTGATTTTAATTAAACTTAATTTTTGTAGGTACATATATGGAATGGTAAATTTTCTGCCCGCCTGTCGTGAAACTTGCACGACTTTTCAAATAAATATAACTTGTTACCCACGGAATAATGTTTGAAAACAGTACAGTATGTCAAGTGCGAGATTATTCGTAAGCTTACCGTGTACTTAAAAGTGTACGTATTTCCGCTAGAGGCGCTGTTCAATTTGCCATACAAAAATGACAAATTCGTAGACTATAAAGTAACTATAAAATAATCTCAGTGCGCAGGCACACTACAGTCAACATTAAAATTTATTGATGAACTTAGCGTTTACGTATGCTACCCATTTATTTATTTCTAAACTAAAAGTATTATCTATGTTTATTCTATGAATTTTTGAATTTTGGCATGAAATATCAAATAGCCTTACGTGAGAAAACCAGATCATTACTTTTTGAAGAAACGTTAATAAATAACTCTCGATGTTGACTGTACCCGCTCTAAAATTGTTGCTTACTTTCTTACAAAAGCGTCATAACTTATAAGTAATAATTTCATAAGAATCACGATCGATTGATTGCGAAATCGATATTGTATTGTCAACATATTGCTGAAGGCCAATACTCAATAAACAAACGAGATATTTCCATGCATGACCTAGTTTTGGAAAAGCACTGATATACAAATAAATGTTAACCTTTATATTATGGCATAAATAGGTACAAAGTCTGGGAAGAAAAAGTCTGAGCCGATTTTAAAGCATCTGTCAAACATAGAAACATCATCATCATCAAACACATCTCAGAAACTTTATCTACGTCGCAGTAAAAATCTCATCCAAAATTAAGCTTATAGTCCCAGTAGTTGGGTCTCGGACAGTATCTGGATAGACTCGAAGCCGAACTTGGAGAAAGTAATGGGGAAAAGGCTTGGGGGTAAATAAGACAGACACATGCGATGGAGACTTTCTACTACACCACCGTGAGCTTCAACACCAGCTGGAATTGAAATCCATATTTATCGATTCATTTAAACAGCAGGTCGATTCCGAACATTTTGACAAGTATCCGAATCGATTCCATTCAAAATGTTCTCGTTTCAACGACAATCGTTCAGCGCCTTACTTCATAACCAAATCGAAGATTCGATACGACTACGCAACCGAATGGTTCGATTCGACCACTCGCTTAATAATCGAATCGGTCGATACAGGACTTGTCATAAGGTTGTGAATCGGGGTCCGATATATTCACATGTAGTTCCAGATGAGTTGGCAAAAATAATATCTTAACTTAAATAACGGTCGAAAAACCGAGCGGTCCAAAACTTTCGATCGTGGAAAGATGGGTGTGCATTTACAAAGAATTTATATTATAATTGCGGTAACCCGTCTCGGGAAGCTCTTGATTCGGTTTCCGTTATTGAATTCAATGATTTCAAATAGCACCTGGATAATCCTTCCTGCCGCGCACGCTTATCAGCAGCCTGGTTCTATTGCGAGGTATAATCACTATGGGGATGGATTAGTTTTTAATTACCTACCTGGACAAAGCTGTACCAGGACACATTGTTTCGAGTACTCGTCCCTAACGAACCCGGCCGAACAGCGACAACCGACGCGGCATTCCCAAGTCGACGGGCAGAGAACTGGTGTCAGGGAAATTGAATAAATAAGAAATTATGATTTTTCGCTGTAAACTTCGGAGATAATAAACTTTATTTAAAGCTAAATAGAAATATCATACAGCTACTTTGTTGTTTTCCCTATTCGTCTATATGTCGTGTAATTGTAGGTACCACCGTCCCCACTGACCTTCCCATATTTGCATGATCCCAACGCCCCGTTCCGGAGATGACTTAAATTAGATTGGCTCTATATCAAGCATTGCTGTGACAAACGCTATTGGTGGTGCCGGCTAGATATAGAATAAGTACCTATTTGATTAATTAAATTATGTTGTAAACGAATCATAATATAGATCATATTACCTGAAATGAAGATTTTTTAATTATTAGTTTATATATTACCTGTGTTGAAGATCTTCATGTTCACGCATGTCGGCGGACATCTCCAGCCGCAAAGGGAGAACTCCTCGTGTTCCCGAATACACGTAGATGTCCTATAGCCCACCATATTCCTTATGCAAAACAACACTATAATGCACTCTATAAACATGTGGAAATAAGGAGCGGATTTTATCTGCGTTTATTGTTTTGCTTTATAGTTTTACGAAGAAGCTTATCGTAGGCGCTGCCCGCCGCGCATTTTCCACGAGTAAAACAAGAAAACATTACGTGGAATTCTATAGTTGTAAATTTAATGCAATAAATACTTAACTGGTTTCCAGAAAACCACGAATATGTATTATGGTGCCTACTTACTGCTTTTTTATTTGATTTCGGCTGCTCCCTGGTTATGTTATGGTATCTTCATAATAAATTAAACCTACAATCAGAGTTTATGACGACGTTTAGCGGTTAGCTTTAGTACTCCTTGCTTGGTATCATACACACATAAGATCATATTTTTATGCCACCACGGGCCAGCACATACTCCCACCACTATTACCCCTGCTTGAGCCAGAATTTACAATAGTCTACAACAAGAACATTGAAATTTTACCCTTGCCTTGCGAGAACTGATTTCATCAGATCACCCTAATCACCAGCAGTGAGTTTTAAGAAAGAATCTTGCTCGTAAAGTCCTACTCATAACGTCATAACCAAACCCGTCCCAATCAAATATCTAGGTAGTGAGGTAGATATAAAATCATAGATACTGACCTATTTACAGCTATTTGTTACTGAGAGTTAAATATTTTCCGCTTACCTTTCAATTACACATGAATACGTGACATTACGAAATAACTGAAGATGTCCATGCCAAGTACACAGAATCATTCGTCAGCGAATGGATTGCCTCTTAAACTTAGTAGGTACTTACCTAACTACCTATATATAAATATATATCTTGATATTGTGTTTTTAACTAAACTCGTTGGTTATTTGGTCTAAGAAAGTACCTCGAGGCCGAAGTCAGGGGCTGGGGGCTTTAGAGGTTCAAAGGTTCAAACGCCTCGAAATACATTCGACAATCCACCGTTTTAGAAATAGGTTCTTACTAATGTCTCTCCAGAGCAGAGGTCCAGAGCTTGATCCCCCGAAGTTTACTCGACCCCCTTCACTAGATTTCAGACTACGGTCTTGAATTACCTACCTACATGTCATCACTGGTTGTGTTATAGGTACCTGGTGTTTTATTGCCCACCTATCTACCTACTCAGTACTAACGTATCTAATCTAGCAATCTTCTAGTAATATCGATAATCTAAGATCTTTTTCAAATACTAAGAATTTCTCCGCAGGACAATTTTAACCAACTGATAATATAAGTGGTAAACAACTGATTATTCAAACAGATATAAATAGGTCGTCACAACGCATCCACGATTTATATGTTGGTACTTTCATTTAGGAAGGGTCTACAAGAGAAATGGCTTCGCAATGTTACTCTCAGACTCCTCGCCATGGATCTTTTGTAATAAACGCAAAGGCCTATGATGATGAACTAACCTCATTTCTAATACCTGATATCGATCGTATTAATATTACCTACCTTATTATACGCCTTCTTAGTACATCGGTACTAAAGTACTCAAATAGTGGAACAAAGAATAAGCTAAAATCGACCAGTCATTGTACCAAAATCTACAATGTTTATTTCAGTTTTCTTCGAGTTATCTAACGCGAGCGATAGAGCATCTCGGAACATCTTATCGTTTATCAGTTATCTATTACGAGACGTGAAGATAAGTTAAATGAAATGAGACATTATCGACACTTTGTACGTGCTCCGAGGTGTTTTTGGACTAGCAGCAAACATGATACCCCTGTATGCCCTTATCTTTCAATTAGTTACTTTATATCCAACCATAATTACTATAAAGATTACTCTGAGGAGAGACGATATCATTCGGTATCTACACTGTGACATAGGTGCGATCATGAAAAATATCTGCATAATATTAGGCACTTTGTTAAGTTTCGCAAATACTCAAAGTTACCCCTGGAATACTCAAAATTTAAATCCTGTGCATGGCCTTTTTGTGAAGCCTTCAAACGACGGCACCACTGGCGATTTGTACGTCGCAGCCTCCGAGGACAGCGGAATCAAGTCGCAATGGATTGCGGATCAAACGATTAATTTCCTACCAGTCGCTGCCGCAAGTCAGACCCATTCAACAACAGTTCCACTTGCATATCCTCTTTCTCCCTCACTACCTCCTAGTGACGCCCCCACCCAAAAGCGCGCAGTAATGGCCAGTCCTATGCCGAGTCCACCAATCCAGTACGCTTACGCCATGCCAGCACCTTCAAGCGCTTCCACCGAAGGCAGCACGGTGGCGCCCTACCCATACGCTTTTCCAGTTCCTTTTGCTACTGAAAGCTCGGCACCAAAATGTGATGGAACCGCTAACGTTGGACAATACCCTTTTCCCTATCAATACCCCTACCAATTCTTTTACCCTCATATGATGTCCGCTTATGCAAACTCAATGAGCATATTAAAAGATGTTGGACTAAGTGAAGACTCGGCCAGCTCGGTGATGGCCAATGCTGCACCAATGTGGCCGCCCGCTTCGTACGCGTATCCTATGTACGTTATGGTAGATCCAAATACGTGGGCTAAAGGGCAAGCTTCATCTGTACCTACTTCACCAGCACCATCATCAAGTAGTACATCTCAGGAGAGCACATGATAAACAAGTGATTATAAATATAAGTACATATATTTAATTTATTCGGGATAAATAAAATTGTAAACTATTTTCTTTTTTTTTTATTAGATAAGTGTTTGTACCTACTTACTCACTTGCTAAATAAAACGAACATTTCGTATTTCAAAGATTCCTAAACTTTAGGTCGGTATTGATACGAGACAGACAGGACGGGAATCCTATCAATCAGTAAAGTATACCGCATAAGTAATTGATAGGGCGAAATCATTTAATCGACAACGTGCTAATCTATGAAAATTAGAACAAACCATTTCCCCAGGCTCAAAAGGCTACCTAAGCCTGTAAAAACATCATAAAATAATAATGGTTAGTTAATAAGTACCTAAGTAATATAAATTAATACAAATTAAGTAATCTCAGATCTTTGGTAGATCTCTAATGACCAAAATTAACCGACATACTCAAAACTACCCTCAAAAGGCTAGGCCCAAGTAAAATACCCCCATCCCTCAATCAGTAAGTAATGGATACTTTACTGAAAGCTTTTTATGGTTTTTTTGTGAGAAACTGAAAAGCCAAGTTTCGTCACTCTGTTTCAATTATCTACACTCGTGCACTTTACCAAACCCATTATGGTTAATATTCCACTAATATCACTTATTATAACTCGCAGGAACACTACACTAGTTTTAGAAATTAAATCATAACCGACGCCATGACTTTTCAGTTTCCCGCCAAAAAGTCTCGAAAAAGAATTCCATGTTTTTAAAATAAAATAAATTTGAAATTTTAATTCTTAGCCAAAGCAAAAATATTTTGATTTGAAATGGCCAGCACTGCGGAACAGCAATTTCATAGGTAAATACATTGATTATTTGGGTAAATGCCTATTATTAGTGGGATATTAACAATTGTGTGTCATAAACGTGCACGAGTGAAGAAAATAGAACTAAAATAGTATAAAATGACTTTTTAACTTCTCCCAAGATGTCCAGTAAATTTTCAGTAAATTATCTACAGCTTTACTAATAGGTGTAGGGGCTTATTCATCATCATCGTCATCAACATTACTATTATCATCAGGGGTAAATATAATTTAATAACAATTCAAGAATTTCTCAACACTGCCAATAATGGCACTATTTTGTAGCTAGTCTACCAAAAAATAAGAAGAATGTCAAAAAAATGACAGTGACAGGCTGCAGCGCTCGTGCGTTCTTTCTCATACGGAAATGGTGTAAATTGTGTTGAAAAATACCATTTTATAAAACTACACTGTACTGAAGAGTTATTTTATATAAAAACAAAACCAAGTGTCAATAAAGTAAAATGGTTTCCAAAAAGAAGAAGAAGGTTTGTACGTTTTACATTTGTGAATGCAAATGGAACACGTGTTGTATGTTATTGATTATAACCAAAAACACAATTATTTTTAGTATTCATCTGGAGAGGGAGCTCAGTTTATGACGAGAAAAGCCGCTCTTAAGAAGTTGCAGCTATCACTCAAAGATTTTAGAAGGATTTGCATTTTAAAAGGTATATACCCTCGTGAGCCGCGTAACCGCAAGAGGGCTCAGAAGGGCGCTGGAGGTATCAAGACCCTATATCATACAAAGGACATCAAGTTCTTACTGCACGAACCCATAATATGGAAGCTCAGAGAGTTAAAAGTGAGTATTGCAAATAGATTTTCAAGCACTCACTTCAATTTATAAACATAACTTCATGAATTATGAATTTTACAGGTATATCAACAAAAAATTCGTCGTGCCAGAGCGATGAGACAATACAAGGAAATGAAAAAGTATTTCAGAGACTACCCTGAAATAAACATTGATCACATTGTGAAGGAACGGTATCCTACATTTGTAGATGCCTTACGAGATTTAGACGACTGCCTCACACTATGTTTCCTCTTCAGTACTTTTCCTTCTCTAAAGAGGGTCCCTCGGGACCAGTCCATGCTCTGCAGGAGATTGACAGTAGAGTTCATGCATGCAGTTATTGCTGCCAAAGCTCTCAGAAAAGTGTTTGTGTCAGTCAAAGGGTATTATTATCAAGTTGAATTAGAAGGACAGACTATAACATGGATTGTTCCACATCATTTCTCATTCCAGGTAATTATATATTTTTTTTTTAATAATGTGTCAGATTTCTTTTTATTTCTAAGGAAATGCAACATGTTAGTTTTTTAAGTTTCACTGATAATAAGGCATAATTGGGTTTTATAAATTAAAATATAAAATGAACAACATTCTCACAAACATCGCTATCTATGTGCATTTGGACAGTTGAACTAGTATTTAAATTTACTTACTTTTTCAGCCTCAAAGTAAAGATGAAGTGGATTTCAAAATAATGTCAACATTTGTAGAATTCTACACAATGATGCTTGGATTTGTTAATTTCAAACTATTTCATTCACTCAATCTGGTTTATCCACCCAAATTGACAGCAGTATTCTCTGCCGATTCAGATAAAGACCTTATTGATGAACATGCTTATGTGTCTGAGAGGATAGCTGCCATGAACATGTCTCTAGCTAGAATAGCAGGTAGTAATGAGGGAGAGGAGCTGCCAGAAATTGATGTGTTCAACACAGAAGATGAAGACCCACAAAAATTAGAGGATGCTAAACTAGAGGCCGAAAAAGTGAAAAAACTAAAGACAATGTTCAAAGGCTTGAAATTTTTCATCAACAGAGAAGTGCCCAGGGAGCCATTAGTGTTTATTATTCGTTGCTTCGGTGGAGATGTCTCCTGGGATAGAGACCACTTTGTGGGTGCTACATTTGATGAGTCAGATGAAACTATTACATATCAAATAGTGGACCGCCCCAGTATGGACAAGCAATATCTCTCCCGCTACTACATCCAACCACAGTGGGTGTTTGACAGTATCAATGCAAGGGCTTTGTTGCCAATAAATAAGTATTTGATGGGAGCTGTTCTTCCTCCACATCTATCACCATTTGTTGATAAGATTAAAGATCAAGTTTATATACCACCAGAAGCGCGAGAACTCAATGATCCCAACTTTAAACCTCTGGGTAAGAAATGGCCAGTAATTGGTATTGAAAACTAATCCTTTATTATTTAGGAGCTGAATAGACAACACACAATTTCACGACATTGTTTTTACGTATGTAAGTGATCAATAATAAATTATAATATGATTGCTTGTGATGCGCCGGTCGCTAGCTGATCCTATGTGCAAAAATATTTCAAGTAAATGTTACATTCTCTATTGATTAAAAACAATGTTGTCTGTTTAGTCTAAAGTAGGCACTCAAATCCCACATTATATGGCAACATTTCATTTATATATCTCCTATTTTCTCAGATGGAGATCAATCTGAAACTGATATAGAAGAAGCTAGTGATGAGGATAAAGATGATCAAAATGAAGAAGACAGTGATGAAGAGGGTGAAGATGCATTAGCCAAACAGTACCAGCAAGAGGTGGAAGAGGACTCGCCTTCTGAAGATGACGATGAAGGTGATGTGGCACCAGAGAAGAAGAAACTGGCTAAAGAAAAGGTACGTTATCTACATATTGCTTGTCTTTTCTATAGACATGGCTGTAGTGATTTTGGAATATAAAAAAATTACTGAAATTCATTTTCACAGAAAAAATTAATGGCAGTTACTGCCGGAGTACCACACAAGGAGCATCCTTATCAGCGAGAGATTGAAGACAAACAGGCATTCAGGTTAAGGGAAAAACTTGTTCGCAAGAAACACAGAAACCTTTACAAGAGCATGAAAGCTGGCCAGGAGCAGCGCAAGAAAGAGATATGGCTACTCAGAAAGAAGAGACGCCTTCATGACGAAAAAATTCATGAAGAGAAAAAAGCTGAAAAGCGCAAGCAAAAGATAAAAGCCATCGAAACTGCTTCTGGTTAAGTTTTAAATAAAAAGCTTAATAAACTAAATATAATGTGTTTTACTGTGTTATAAATTAATCATAATATATTTACATTACATACATCACAAATAGTCATCAATATATGTATACAAAATTATTTTGTTTCAACAAAGTTTTGATAAGTTTTAATTATCTCAGATAGCTGACATTGGTGTTTGAAATTTCATTTGAAGTATTCATAGTACTTAACAGTAAAACGAACTATAATTCAATACATATCAAATTGTTGCTAGCTTGGATAATATCACGGTTGTAATATACAATAAAAACCATGTGAGAGTTCACGGAAACACAGCAGTAACGTAATTTCTAGTCTGAATCATCGTCGCTGTCACCTTCAGCATCGCTGTCTTCCAGTTCAGGCATTGGGAACCGCAGTATTGCAGCCACACCAGTTAATTGATCTAACTCTGCAAATATAAAATTATATTATTAGATTACCGCCTCCTCCTTTTTTCGTCGGCAAAAAATATGACATTCACGCCTACTGTCATTAGTAATATCAAAATATATGTTACAAAAACAATAATCTTATCCCCGGGACTCGCCGTGAGTCACACTTGGCGTCTATGTTGCTAGACACTGGATACTGGCTTACAGGGGTAACCCGTGATGGGACTGTGTAGCAGGCCTAATAAAAATACATAACTACATTAAAATAAATTAAAATCTAGAAATCACTACTTGCCATTAGATACTAAATTTTTTGCATCAAACTATTAGTCAAAATAAAGAATACCGTCGCGCTAGTTTAAATTTGTACCAACGAACATGATAAAGTGGCATAATCTAGTAATTGAGGTCCTAATTTCAGTCGCATTATTAGTTCATGATAAATACCGATAGTGAGCGTCGTGACGCCTCATAGCCAGCGTCGCGAGCCCTGATAGTGAGCGTCGTGACGCCTCATAGCCAGCGTCGCGACCCCTGATAGTGAGCGTCGTGACGCCTCATAGCCAGCGTCGCGACGCCTGATAGAGAGCGTCACGACGCCTTATTGCGAGCGTCGCGACTTTTCATAGCCAGCGTACCGATGCCTTATAACCAGCGTCGCGAAGCGTGTTGGCGGGCGTCGCGACACCTTACGACGCATCGACCAAAAGTGGCTTCACGACGCCCAATAGTGAGCGTGCAACAGTATGTTTTCTTGATAACGATGCGATTACGTTAGAAATTTTTACTATGGGCTTTATGTTCTCCTCATAAAAGAGGATGCTATATTACATTTACTTACGTTCCCCAGACACGTGCATGCTGGAAAATATCCTGACTTCGCCGCCGTTCTCTCGTACTGAGTCTACCAGGCTCACATACTCCTTTCGTTGCTGTATATCTTGACATCTGTTGGTAGGGAATGGTTAAATGATTTCATAATTAAACTAATAGAATGAATTAGATTTCCCATATTTACCTGAATAATTTGTCAGAAATCATAAGTGTCTCAATAGCAAGGGCTTCGTTTGCCCTTTCGACATGTTTCTTGCCATAGAAAGCCTTGGATGGTTCAAGCTGCAGCATAGTGTAAAAGCTTTCTAATAGCTTAACTTCACTTGCAGCTTTTGTGTCAGATATCTTGGCCATTACTGCCGGTTCTTGTAACACCTCTAGAATGAAGTTAAATTCATTATATTCATTAAGATTCGTACATTTTGTGTCAGAGTTTCATTAGAAAAATTACCATAAATCATTGGAAGAGGAAAATCATGTATTATTACCACAAGATGGCACAAGATACATTTGGTTTTTTATAATAACTATATTAAGCTGGGATTCTAGAGCTTTGTTATTGCTAAATGCAGATTATATAGGTAACTAGCTGACCCTGCGAACTACGTACCGCCTCAGAATCAAATGTATGAGAAAATGAACTTATCGGTACTCTATGAAAAATTTAAACTAATCTATCCCACGGGAACCATTTATTTTAGCCTATGTGCCATTCCAGACTATCATCTATCTCGGTGCCAAATTTCGTCCAGATCCGTTCAGTCGTCTTGGCGTGATTGAGTAACAAACATCCATCCATCCAAACTTTCACATTTATAATATTAGTAGGATTAGGGAGTTAACATACATTTCAGTCATAGTGAGGCCATATTCTATCAAATGCCACCAATCATTCTTAAATTATTCATCAGGGAACCATACATTTAATATTACTAGTAAGCCTATGGAAAGAAAAATAGGCACTCAAAGTGCAAGTACACATACCTTTTAATGAATGTTTAAAACCTGATGATGCCTTAACTAATAAGAACTTGCTCTTATTATCAATCAATAACTTGTTATCAGTTTTGATAGCTTGTTGCATCATGTACTCAAAGAACTGATCTTTTACAAAACCTGGTGATGCAATGATCACACATTTGACAATGCTGAAGTCTACATGCCGCAGGATGCCCTGCATTACCACATCATAGAACTTGTTGAGACCCTGGAATAGAATTACCCGTTATGACCATTATTGTGTTAGATAATCTTTTTACCTTATCAATGGGTGTAATATATTTCTCTGATAGTCTACAGATTTCAGCCTCAATCCTCCCCCTGGCCATTAAAGATTAGGTATGTTTGTAGAAAGCCTTCCCATGTGCAGGAACACCATAATGAGCCATACATTGTTTGCATAAAGTAAGAATCAAACAATTTTATTAAAGCTACTCTGGACTAAAGACATACACTATAAGCACAGATTAGAGGTATTTTTTTCATGATGTATAAATAACATTATTTACCTTCTCATGCTGTTGAACAAATCCTTTCCGTTTTCTTGGTATAGTCATATCTATCTTAGATCTGACTAAAGTCATAGAGGGTGTGATCAGGCAGACATGTGCCAGGCCTTCTTGCATCACAACTGCAGCTACATCTGCACTGGCGGCCGGATCACATGCTGTGTCCACTCTCTCTAAAGCCACAGAATCCCACAGGGCTTTTTGTAGTATGAACTTTCTGTTTAGTTCCAAGTCTAATGTATGGTATGCACCCATCTGGAAACCAACATGACTGAGATTCATTATGTTATTATAAATATAAAACTTGCATAATTCTTCTAAAAATAACAAAAAAAATAAGCTTCAATCAATATGTTAATGCTTAAGTATTAAGTCATAACCCCAGATGTTAATGGTATTGTTTTCCTTAATCTGTCAACATCTTTTTATGAAATAAATGTAAACTGAAGCATTACTTGTAAACATCTACTTACCTTGACATACTGATTTTCTACAATATTTTTGCCTTTTAGTCGCAACACACATGCTTGTGTATCAAAATCAATGGTTTCAACCGTAACAGTGAGCGTTGTTCGCACTCTGCTACTACTGGAGGAGCCAGTGGATGATTCTGTCTGCACTTTGCGTACTGTGGACGCGGTCACTGCGTCGCCTTCAGCGATGAGATTAAACGAGTGCCACATGTCCTCCGGCTCCTCAGGGATAAGGCCAATACTCCTGCATAATGATAATAATGCAAAGAATAAAACTTTATAAGAAAATACGACAAAAATAGTCGCAGATTCACTGATAAGTATTCATAACACTCACCCGCAGCCATCCCGTTCAATACTTTTATGGACAAGCTTCATTTTGTATATGAGGTGGTAAATATACTTACAACTTCATAATTTACTCAAATACATAACATTATATTTTACTTGATAACATCTGCCCAAAACCCATCCAACATGACGAGAAGCAAAGCAAATTGATTTGACATTTCTTTCTTCTGATGTTATGACTTTTGTTTGTCAGCCTATGTATTATTTTTGTCTGTGGTTTTGCCCATTTGCTGAAAGTGGATACATAAGTATTCAAAAAAGCCCATTACTTTTAACTCACAGGCATTTTAGGAATATTTCAATAGTGGAACAATTATTCATACTAATACTTATTCATAAAATACTAATTGCTCATATTTATTCAGATGTATTCATAAAATCTAAAACCACAATCTATAAAATGTAAAAAGTACAACAAACGAAACGTAGGTTTGAAGTTTGGAATGGAACGTCGCGTACGAGGAGAGGAGACGAACATATTGCATTGTGCTTATGTGCTATAATAGAAATCGTTTCTGATAGAAATTGTTTTCTGTTGCGGGCAGCTTGTTTGAGTTAAAATCATTATTGCAGTGTGACTACCCTAAGGATATTCCTTTCCATATTTCTTAAACTGTTAATTTGATTCCTCGCTTAGGATGCATGTGAAATTGTGAGTGTTGTGGCAGTGATAACGTCAACGGTCAAGCTCAGCTGGTCCCGACAACGAGCGGTAAAAATTTCGCGAGTTTTTCTTTGGTTCACAGGTAGCACTTTTCGTGCTCCATTTCATCAAGGTATGCCGTTATGATTTGTCTATTCTAACACGCTTGCTTCGAGCATTTTATAACGTAAACAAGAAACAAGATGAACGAATGTACCGCTAAAAATATATTATCTATTACAATATAATTACATATTGTAATATTTATAAGATTACGTTTATTTACACTTTAAAATTCGTATAGGCACGTACATTAATTATTGATAAAGACTTGTAGAAAGTACATCGCGAAATTTTTGTTTATCTTTATTTACTTATTTACACACTGGCCGTGATCCAGATTACGTGTCGTCCTATTGCGCGGGAACTCGCGATATTTTTAGTATATTAGTCGCACGATGATTTGAGATGCGTCGTGTACTAATATTACTTGGATCACGTCGAATTTCAGCTAAAAATGTAGGCAGACTTTGAAAAAGTGATATAAAACAAGTGTTAACAAGTGAATCAATAATGAGTGAACCTCAAGAGGTCGTGCCGGTGGAGGCCACCCCTCCCACTGCTCCAGCATCCTCCACATCCTCAGAAGATGCATCAATTGCCAGCACAGCAAATTCATCGGCACAGAAGCCTGCCGATTCCTCCACACGGCCATCATCACTGCCCAAACCATCAGGATTGAAGCCACCAAGCAAGATAGGACGACTCTGCTCCAACTCTACACCCAAACCAGCTGTGCCTATCTCTCCTAGAACTGGTAAGCATTCTCATAATTTATTATCTCTGTATTGAAAAGCCTTATTATATTACTGCTCCTCTTTATATTACGTTCAACAACAATTCCAGTTATAAGCAGACCACTATATTGATTTTATGACATACTAGTAAATTATTTTTAAATTTGATTTAATAGTACAAACTGCAATTGACAATGAAGCAAACATCTTGTTCAAAATTAGATGGTGTATAATTATAATAGTATAATTTTTGTAGACCATGCTTATTTTTTTTTTAATTCATTGCATACTGATGCAGTTCAACGGCAGAGTTTGATAGTCAACTTAAATGGTTCCAATCATGATTTGTCATTTATCCACAGCCTAGCAAACATATTAACTCCAATAAACTTTGAGAGGGACACACACAAGGTCATATTGGAACGGTCAATTTAATGTCAATGTTATCACATCCTGTTCTCAGTTCACTTGACAATGTTCTGACTGGATAAGAGCACTGGTCATTGATTTTATTAAACAAAGGGTTTAAGGTATGCTCACATATTTGCTGGTCATATTACAATATGCCAGAACCCAGTGACAGATACATTTCGCGATAATGAAACATAGTATGCAGCACAAATACATTTGTCTTTACGGAGTTATTCAGCTGCATACTTCCTTTGAAATAGAAATACAAACTGACTATAGTATCTACCTAGATCATGCACATAATGATTGTCTCGTTTTTCTGGTTTTACCATATAGCAAGACAGAAATAGACGCACCTATGCCTACATGTTAGCCATAATATAAAGAGTATTACTATCATAACAATAACTTCGTTAAATAAAAGGGAATGTATGTTCTTGATAACATATGGTAACATCACACTTTATTTACTTTAATAGGTATCACATTAGGTCATCACTGCTTATTATATCGATGAGATGCACACGGCATGTGTGATCTCAGCCATTCCAACTCCAGCGGATGATCGCGACGATTTAACGAAAATATTACAACCTTGAATGGTTGTAACAAAACCAGTTTTCTACTTGTTTACCATTCGTTACGAACACATTCGCTCGATTGACGCATTTTTTCATTACACCACAGAGCAAGAAACAAATACGGATTGTCGCGAAGAACATATTGAAGCCCATAAGCCCAGGCAATTTGTGTTAATCGCGTGAATTCGCGTGTACGTAAGGACGTAAATCACAAATCGGCTTGGTTTTATGTGCTTCAATGTGTTCTTCGCGCGACATTGCGTCTGTATTATTTCAATGTCTAAAGATTACACCCATAAATGTATCTACAATTCGTAATTATAATTAATAAAACTGAAATATTAGAAATTATTCTAGATAATATTTTAATTTGAATTTAAAAGAAAGCGAAAATGCTTTGTTCAAGGTATTCTTAAAAAAAAAATCTGGATGTGGTATAGTTGGCAGCGATTTGTGAGTTTCTCCAGATGAGGTTCTGTGTCAGATGGTTGATTTGCGTCGGCTCGTAACCGCGCACCACCAATCATCGTTCTCTTATTCGTGGCTGTAATCGCCGATTTCACTTCAATGTGCATGAGTGGGCTTTTTTCAAATTGTGAATCCGCTGACACAAAGAACTAGCATTTAATAGGTGTGAAATAAAAGTTAATAAATACCCTGAACCAAGAGATCGTTCACCGGCGCATTTTAAAAACAAAATAGGTATGATGCGGGTTGTTATTTTTTTAATCAAACAATATGCGAATGTATCTTATTGCATTTTATAGTTACAAAGTTCAAAATTATTACTTTGCGTTGCGTCACAGGGTTAAAAATCTCATCAGCTATTAAGACATAAACTAATTATGTTCGTCTGAAGTAGTGGCCAGCCCTAGTGTCGGGAGTATTCAGACCGCCCGACGCGACGGCCTCCAATATGCTTTAACTACCGTAATACTGGGACCGACGCCGCGACGTGTCCTCGGAAGCACTCAATTGAAAATTCCACTAACGCCAACCATCCAGGGCCCCAAGTCTGCTAACACAATCGATTCATAATCGAAAAGTAACCGTATAGTAACTGTCACTTGTGACAGACATCCCATACAATATCTGTCAAAAGTGACAGTTACTATACGGTTGATGTTCGATTATGAATCAATTGTGTTAGCAGACTTGGGGCCCAGGTGTTTACCGTCCGCCACGATCTACTATTATGCTTGAAAGAGTATATCCAAGTCCTTTACTTGTCTCCTATTTCAAAATGTCCACGCAACAAATTAAAAAGTTTGCGTTGTGGCACTGCATAAGCAACTCTAGTCAAATGTTAATTTTGTTCAGACACTATAGTGATTCAGCAGACGTTGATTGAAAATCTTGAACGAAGCGTGTGAAACGCAACGGCAATCGTACGTAACACAAAACAAATCGACTTACCCACTTAATCGAATTTTAAGTAAACTTCCTAACATACACCTAGGGATACCGTATGTTATACTAACTTACATCGTTGAAAGTGTTTATGGAATGTCATACGCTTTAAAGTTTTGACATTGCACGGACACTTGTCTTTCCCTTGAGATACTCGGTCATATGACTAGGACTCCAGAGATAGAGTCCTATCTCTGGAGTCCTATCTAGTCATATGGCCGAGGCAGCGCGGAGGCTTGCTCTCGCAGGCGACGGCAGTCGCCCAATGTACCTAAATATCGGTACTCAGTGACTAGCGGAATTAGTATAGACTGGATGGAACTTCAACCTTCATGAAAATGGAGAGAAACAGTTCGGATGAGCAAGGACAATATAAGACAGGCTCCACACCTTCCGATCATATCCTAATTATCGGATGAAATCGGACTTGCTAGTGTGAATGATTCATATGCTAGAGACTCTACGAAAAAAAAACAATGGGTGAATCGTGGTCTAGTTTCTAAAGATCAATGTCCAATCATGTTTATTGTTTTTATCATGGTGCTAGAGACGCACAAAAACTATTCCTGTTATACATATTACCGAAGTACCGGTTCTTTATACGACCTTCAGCCATTACTGTTCTATGTAGGTATAATATTTTAGTATGTATATTATCATACCTTTAAGTACAGTTACGTTAGTACAGCTAGAAGGAAGCCGACCACTTCTTAACATTTTTACGCCATCTAGTTAGTGTCACTTATGTATATGTAACTAATTCAATTAAATAGATCTTACCAACACTATCATCATAACTATACACTGTGGGAAGATGAGTTCACTCAAGCATAAAGTTTATGACTAAAGCGTAAAATACCACTCGGCAAATTAAAGTAAGTTCATTCTGAAATCGGCAATTAATGAACTTGCAAAAACTACAATAATTAAGCAGTGGGCAATTTCCTTTTTGTTAAGTACCTTAACGTGTCAAGGATTGTTTCGTCAGCGCATCACATTTAATGATGTTGTAGCGTCGCACAGAAAATAGCCTTTTCATGTTTTGTTTGTTTGGGGCCTACCATTTGTCTTCCAATTGTCTGTGTATTTCACTTTCTCCGCGGGCTTACGTCACATGCGCCCGCGCAGAACCACTGGCACCATTCATCTGCTCTATCATTTGAGCCACAAATAATTTATTATTAAGATGAACGCAATCAAATATAAATAGTGTTATCTGTCATGATGTAAGACTAAATTACTTCTATTAAAATTTATGATTCTCAGTTTTAATATGCTTTCGAGAACTCTTTGTACTAGACAAGCTACAATCGTGTCGAATGGATATTGGTCGATCCTTATCCAACTTTCAAAAGATATATATTGAGATAACACTGAATAGAACATTAGGTATGGCGTATTAACGTTCGCTTTTATTGATCTTATTGACTTCGCGGGGTCTACTGTTGAACATAGGTGACCTGTGAACCTGACCACTAATGTCAAATAACCAATGATCATAAAGGTTAAATTACTGACCAAACAAACAAAAAAGAAGAATGATATGTCTTGCTATAGCTATCCTCAGAAGGTCTTATTTTCAAGCTATGTCCCGTTACTTCGGTGGCCTTATACGTGACCCCCAGTCGCGGGTCATAATGTCGTACGTAAACGCTCGCTAATGCCATTTTGCCATTTTGATTGCCTATTTAAATTCACAATTATATGCATATCGTTTCATTTACACATAAGTAAGTAAGTAGTATAAAGTGTAACGAAAATAGTGTATTTTTTTTAAGTTGAATCAGTAGGTTACATGGATCACATTGATGTATATTATAATAATTGTGTAAATTACATCGTTTATTTTTTTAAACAAGGAGAACCGTAACGTTTGGCCTTGCGCTCAGTACAGCCCTCTTTAATTTTTTACACGATTATTGTTACACCTTATATGATAGGGTAAATCATAATTTAGCCTAGTTAATTGTCTTCTTACTCATTACACTCTTCACCGGGACCCGTGGTCATTGTCGGGGATATCGGGGTTGTCGGTATCGCTTCACAATTTGCGCTAATCATCTCTCACAGCAGCATTTTTAGCATTCCTTTATATGTTTGCACCCTCGTATTTAATTATTGATTTGTAAGATGGGACCTATAGACGCTGCATGAAAACATCGTCTTGCAAAATTGCGTCATTTTGTATTTATTATCAAGTCAAGGACTTCCTATAATCAACTGTTTTGTGTTGCCTACGAGTCTACCTATCACTCGTTTATGTCTGATTTTACAACGTACAATCATTTGTTTAGCTATTTTTTAGCTTATCAATTTAATACATCGTATGTTACGTAAAGTAAAAATATTATGATCACACTTTTGTACGATTTACCACTATCTTATCTGGACAGCTTTTCAACCTGTTATTATCTAACAAAATTCGGTCAATATTTCGAGAAAAGTTAACGATATCGCTATTCCGTCCCTCGGTAATGGTATCCAAAGCTAACCCAGCCTATTGTTCAATGTGTCACATCAATCAATTCCCATGACTGACAGTTCAGTGCCAGCGTGCCACCATTTGCGTATAGCGGCGACGGAAAGTGCGTGATCAAAATAAAATTGTCGCTTTTGCAAAAGTTTATCCTTTTACGACTTCCCATGCCGCTGGTGATCGAAAGGTTTACGATCCAACTTGTATGTATGTCACGAATAAGTATTTCGTTGTTAACATGATATGATTACTTACTTAATATACGCAGGCAATTAAATGACTTTCGGTATGAACATTATTAAATGTTTAATTTATGTGTTTAAGTAAATGTTGTTTTATGTTATGAATTCACACTTCGCACACCTCCCGCACGGACATTCAAATTTCAAGATCATCAAGACCTATACCTATGAACATTAAAATTATATATTTTTAAATATATATAAATATTAACCGGTCAGTCTTCAGTTGCAATGCGTGCGTGCAATCAAAATATTGAGCATGCAGTTCGCCTTGAACGTTAACGTTCTAAGCTTAGAACGCTTTAATATGACATTTTCGCAAAATGTCAGTTGTACACCGAATACCTACTATTATATTATGTACTTTTATTACTAAAGACATACCATCTAGCACTCTACACACGGATATGCAATTGACCAAAGCGGTTTCTGTTTTCCGTTCATACAGCTTCGGTAGACCAGATTCCATGAGAAATTAGCATTGTTTTCTTCAACAGTAACTAGCTATATTTTGAAATAGCTCGGCTATCTGAAGATCTATTAATCTACTTTATTACACCTACAGTACCTGTTATAACACCGCTTATGTAACTCTTGGCTAATTTTGTCCAGCTACAACTGACATTTTTCATACAAAAAAAAAAACTAATGTTAAATAATAACACAAAACATTGAATTAGTATTATGCGGTTAGAGTGTAGCTAATCTGAGTTGTTTTCACAGATCCTTCCTCTGAGAATACTAATACTATAATAATTTACGGAACTAAAAGTGTCCGTGTTTAAAATACCAAACGGGAGACACGAAACTTGAGCAAAGAAAATCGTGACATGTAGCTGATCTTAGCAATTCAAGGATGTTATTGCATTATTCATGTCCGCCAGTGATATCATACACAGAATCATCATCATCATCATCATTATCATCCACAACTGAAATCAGCTTCCCACCGCTCTACCAGACCCAAACGTTTCATCAACTAAATTGATTCCACTCTTTTTCTTAAGCAAGTTTATACTCCTTTCATATCCTATTGTATGCCGCAGTATTAATAAGGAAACATCAAAACGCGTTCATAAAAATACCACTGAAATATGCTTCGTTTCTCACCATTAAGTAATGTTATAAATTTAAAGCAGTTACTAAAATGATGTTAACCAATTCTGCGTATGTGTTGCCAACATCCCGTTGTTTCGCCGGCGGGTGTTGTTCCTGCAACTCTAGTATGTTGAAATCGTTACTGGCAACTGGAAAGTGTTCCGGTGTGCCGCTTGTAGCGACAACACGCCAGCGCAAGTGTGGAAAATCCTCGTGATGGCATGGTGTGTACCTATTCAAATTATACACATCTATATGCGCATAATTTCTTCGTTTTTGTCGTCGCGTCGGTGACAACGAATACAATTTTCATGAGAAAACGCACGATTGAGATCAGCTCTAGACCATTCTAAAATACTGGAATGTAATACAGTAAGATTATTGGACTGGACATCCCAACTGCGCATTTCGTAATTTGCTCTTTAAGTGCATTAACTTATACATTTTATTGCAAATTTGCAACCTCGAAAGGAAATGAAATGAAATGAAATTTATTTATTCGCTAGATATGGTTTGGTTTACATAAAGATGTTAAATAAATTAATTGTACAGCATATCTCGCCTGCAATAGGCATGCGAATATTGAGTATATGATGAACAACATCATATGAATCAAAACTTAAAACTATTGTTAAAGCTATGAGTATAATAATTAACAATTCTAATCTTATCCTTATAAATATATTATATTATTCTTTATGTTTGAAAAACTCTTCGACACTGTAGAAGCAATTTTTAAGGAGCCATAATTTTAAAGCTTGTCTAAATTTGTTCATAGAAAGTTCCCTAATGTTCTTTGGTATCTTATTATAAATTTTAATAGTCATTATTCTTGAGTTTTTACTGTGAAAAGTGCTCCTACATTTGTCGATTCTTAGTTTGCTAGGATCTCTTTGAGCATATCTACAGCCGTCATTTATCCGAGTGTATAACTTAGGGTTTTTTACTACAAACGTGCCAGTTTCAAAAATATATAATGATACCAAAGTCAATATCCCTAGTTTTTTAAAAAGAGGTCTACAAGAATCTAATGGACCGACAGCACAAATTGCTCTAATGCACTTTTTTTGAGCTATGAATGCTATGAATGTATATTAGATGCCTAATAAGGAAGATAATTTTCCTTGAACTACGAAACAAGTAGGCATACATTGCTCTCTCGACAGCTTTTTTACATTTGTAAATACGGTTTTTGTACGTGACTTGGAACAGGATATGTTTGGCGGTCACGCTCCATTACACGACTTGACAAAACAAATAAAAACTCTACATTGTCCCACGGTAATGCGATCTTTTGATTTCGATTAACGATTGCGAAACAAAATTATTGGTAAACAATAATAATGAGTAACCTGCTTAAAATGTTTCGTAACAATTTGATTCGTAGAAATTGTAATAAAAGTTTATTACGTAGCCAGATTCTTATCAAATAATTAATAGATCTATTCGTAAAATTAAATATGTTATTTAATGAGTTTTTTTTTTATTGCAGTATAGGCAAGTATTTGATTTCGATCTCACCTGATGTTAAGTGACGATGAGATCTACGATGTAGCATACTTGCCTAGAAGGTACCTGTTCACTCTCGACTTGAAAACACCCAGATTGTAGTCAACGGGGAACAAAGACGCCGGTAGCGTGTTCCATTCCTTGGCAGTACGCACGATGAAAGTAGAAGCAAAACGCTTAGTGCGTACCGCAGGAATGTCCACAGTGTACGGATGACACTTATCCGTGCGTCTTGTCGACCGACGATAGAATGGAGATGGGGGAATTAACTCGTGTAATTCCGTCGCACAACTTTGAAACGAGAAAAATATTTCTATCAAAACATAGTTTATCAGTTCGTTTAAATATACTGCTGCAAAGCGTATTCTTTTAATAAAACGTAAAACAGATTACCGGTAAAACCTGTAGAGTAAAAACTTCATGAAAGCAACAGCCTTTTTTGTCGGTCGTTTTAGCATCGTATTTATGTTTCCAACCGGTTATAAAACCTCACAAGGCAAGGATCGCTACGTGCCTTCCGCTGTAAACTCGGTTCAAGCTTGCGGATTGTTTGGATTCCATCTATCGGTCAAAGCCCCGATGTTTAATAATTAGTCATGCATGGGTGTAATATGTATTTAGTTTACTATTTCATTGTTCTCATAAATAGGCATAAAGTGAGACAGCTTTTGGCTTGATTGCTTTTTACCTAACGTACAAATTACGCAAGGAGAAACTAAAATTCTTACGAAAATACTCGTAAAATCAAAACGGGCACATAAATATACGCTTGTCAAATATTGTAGTAACTATAGTCACGTTTATAGTAGTCACTGTGAACAAATCGAGTTATTAAGTAATCCGATAAAATTCTTCTGAGTGTGATGCTTTGGAGTGCGTCGTTCGAGTGAAGTCACAAAGACGACAGATTTTTAATAAACCTTCGCCGATGTGCCGCAAGGTCCGATCTCGACGCTAGATATGCTGGCATTTATATCGGCTGAGTCAGCGTCAGTTTACGGATAACCAAATATGAAATCGTCCATTTCCCTGCCCTACTTCCATACATTATTATAATTTTCATAATTTATTTACTCCTGACTAAACTATATAAAAAAACCATTACCCATTCGTTCATCTCAAAACAAAGGGACTAGGCCAATCCAGACTTCAATTTTATTTTTTTACGCTAATTCTTATACCTTTAACCTCCACGTAAAAGACTATAGAATCTATAATTAATTTCCGGTGGTTTTATTTTACGTTTTAAGTCATCAGATATAACTAATCAATCAGTGAAGGGTAGCACCGGATCTGATGCGAAACGTCTCTGATGACCGGAGAGCCGGTGACCATTTCGCTGGTGAGTAGGGTTATTGCTGAGTATTTTTAATTCGAGTCTTTAATCTAAAATAGTTAAGAGGTCCTCTTCATGTAAAACTTAGGTTGTTTGTTGGTTCCGTACAAGAAAGCGTTGTGGGAACCCCAAGGGAGCGAATTAAATTTGTTATTATTACATACATAGATAATACATGTACCTTGTAATGCATAATAAGTATCATCTAACCACACATAATGCATCACAGCCGCGTCTAATGTACACTCATTATTGGATTCAGCTGCCCCACCGGTGAAAGGTAGCTTGAACTTTATTGTCTACTGTTGCATAAGCTAGCTGACCGCTCTAAAATGTGGCTATTTGTTCCCTCTGCCCGATCGGAGCTCGCTTTCTGATTGTAATTTGCTAAGTATATTGTCAGGTCTTTCTGTAGGCAACGGAGTGAAAGGTGTTCGAGCCATGTTTACCGAACTGTCACAATCAATTGTTTCCTCGGACAGGTGTCTCATGACCACAAAAGGCACTGAATTGTTTCCATCAGGATGCAGTGACGATAGTGAATCACTCGCTTTGACTCGACCTCGAGCTCGAGTCGCTTTCTTTGACCTGTTAGGAACCGTGGCCGGTTCAGCCATCACAGCTCGTGTTATCACGATAGACTAACCTAACATCAATGTTCCATCTTACAGTCTGTAGCTGTTATCCGTGGATATTCAACGAGATAACATTACACAAACAATACAGTACAAAGTGAAATGTTGTGTTGAACAAAGCATGCCCTGTCCTCGCGCGTGGACTATGCGCTATGAGTAACAATTCCCAGCACGCATTTCTTATCACCTTCGTACGTGTAATTTTATCTTATCACTATTTATAGAAAAGACACACAAACTCATTGTTTCTTATGTTATATTGTCCATCAGTAGTATATAATATAATTCAATGTCTGCCTGAATGTTGTTTGCATAACCCGACATTAACCCATATTTCATTGTTGATATTTAAAACAACATTATCTCTACAATCTACAAAACTGATAACGTACTCTAACACAGGTCTTTATACAAATAATTTTAATACATTTTTTCCTACTAAAAGAAGAAATTACCTACTAAGGAAAGGCTTGGGCACTACTCACTTTCTAATTTAATTTTATCGATTAGGTATACTTATTTTAATAATTGTTATAAGTGCTCTTCCTAAAAATATATCTTCAATCTTACGACTCTACCTAAAGTTGAAGAAGGCATTAGGTTTAGATTGCAGTTAAATTAAACATTAGAAACCCTTTATATGTTGCAAGCATAACTATATTGCAGAAGCTACTTTCATCTTCCTCTTATAGTAGACACTGAAGACAAAAACAGAATTATTTATCACTTTACAAAAACAACACTATGTCTCCATTTGAACTCTTTGGTTACGGTACCCGAAAAATAAAGTAAAATATATCCATTGTAAGTTCATAACACTGGTAACGAATTAATTGTTCACAAGTTACAAAAATCATGAAAATATCCTATATATTGTATGATTACTAAAGGCATCGCCTGCCCGTACACAAAATCTAATTTTGCTGTTAGCTCAGAAGCTTTTTGTCTAATACACAAACTTGATTGAACCTTCCTGCTTGAACAACCATCAATGAATAAGCATTGCATAGGTAGTACGTAGGCTAGTAACGCAAGACTGTAATTGAGCCACAGGGATAGCAGAAGTAACGTCAATTACGTATTGTAAACTTCCACCCTACGCCGCAGGGGTGGCGGCGGCGTGCGCCGGGAAACCACAACAAAATTATAACGTAGAGTTTGGTTGGTATGAGCACGAGTGCGGAGGAGCGGGTGTAGGTCGCGGCAGGCACCGGCCGGCCGCCAGTGCACACTCGACGGGCGAGTCAATCGCGCGTACCGAAACACGACACGCGCATCTGCAGCGCGCAGGATCTCCGAACTAAAACTTAAGCATCCCTCTCTCACGTCGAACAAGACTGAGGAGTATCCAAGAGTTTTTTGTACGAACACAAAAGGCTGCGCGGAAACGTGAAAATGCCGGTCGAAACAAAAATTTGCTTCTCTGGTAAGTCTAGATTGTTCAGTAACGTATCTTTGCTCGAAGCAAACACAATAAGAACAACGTCAACATAAACTTGAATGTTGATAATCTACTTAAAATTCAAGTTTATGTATAAATTTTAAAATTGCAATTCTCTGGGTTATAAATGATTTACTTGTGAATAATTATAATTTACGGAAGACTGGCATTTAATATAATTTTAACAGAATACATCATCGACTATACCCTCCCGATTTATTCGATGATTTCATTCCATATGGAGCTATTATAAAAACAAAACATGATATTGTTGTTCGCATAATGCTTCAGTTTTGTATTTAGTCTTCAGGACTTATGCTAACAATAGGCGAATTATGGTAATATGCATATGCTAAATGTTCGAGAAATATAACAATGCTACAACTGTGATGTAAAATTGACTTTAAACGACCATTGTAATTAACTTGTTTTAAGTATTCAGTTCAATTCGTGAATTCGTTGTTAGCTAATTCGTTTAAATCGTGTTGATAATACCTAGGTGTATGGTATGAACATCTATATAAATATCACCATCTTGGAGATTTGCCGAAGTAAAAATTTCAAGTCAAAGACCTTTACATATTGATGCTTTCAGTCTTACCTTAAGACGAGTTGATCAAAACCTCAAGTCTGCTACGACAATCGAATTACTATACCATTGTCATTGTTTATAAATTATTTCCTTAGCATACTTGGGGCCCAGGTCGAATGGGTAATAAACTATTTGTTGATCCAAGTGGCATCCTAGCTAGCTAGCATCTATGAGGTACTGAAACATCCCATGACCAGAAAAAAAACGCTAATACCGGCTTTTAGCATGAGAATTCTATACTTCACGTATTGGTTGGACCTTGTATGTAAACATTATCGAGTTCGCGGTAACGTTGACGTCTGACTGGTCGATTTTAGAAACCAAACAAAACTGCCACCCGCTTTGTTGTGTGTTACATACAAAACAATTGTAGTATTCGCAACGAGCTCATGATTCGTGACTCTTGCATGATCTCATAAATTATAGTACGTACCTAGTTGTTAAAAGACTGCTATATTAAGTCCTGTTGTTCTTTAAGGTCGAAATTTCTTAAAAACACTCTTATTTAGAAATAGATAAACTACTGTTACTGCTGTGGAAAAATAATGTGCTAATGTAGACATTTGCGTGCACATTATAACTGTATACGCCCATCCTTGAAAAATTATGTCGTATTATGTTAAAACTTTCTCGATTTCTCCACATCCTTATGGAGGTCGGAGACATTTAAAATCCTTTGGCTGGATCGTGGTGCGTTCGTCTGTTTTATGAAAGGTTAAAATATGAATTAGAGCCTTTATGTTGATAGCCATCAACTCGAATAGTATTCGCCGTACTAGCCTAATTAACCACAGCCATTTTAAATATGATTACATAACAGTTGAAATATTTTGGCAGTTCAAATGTTAGAAAAGGCGTGCTTGCGTGCCGCGCCTTTACCCTGCTTTCCCCAAATTTTCTCTTGGAACCCGACTAACTTAGTATAGCTACGAAAGTATACATATTTTCTAAACATCTTAATATTCCAGTGTTAATACGGCACACTATTTTGCTCTTGTGACATGATTCATTTCATAAATACTGCCTAGAATATGTTATTCTCTGATCAATGCTGGTGGTCGACATTAGTTACCTAAGCGTTTATTATAGATGTTTACCATGACCGCTGATCCACTGCACCTATGTATAGTTCTTACTCACTTAATGATTTTACTATTGCGGTGTCGAGCGCACTTAACCTTGTTTGGCTCAGAGACGTGACACGCCACTTTGCAAACCATAATCGCATCCTAGCCTCACTGGAGCCCCATAGAATCATATTTGCATGGTACTAACACAGATAAACATGTACTCATACTGCTAACTCTATGTCGAGATATGTTTGATCCAATTGCAAGACTGTCTAGCTCTACTCTACACTTTCAAGTGTTTTTATTTTATTTTAATATATTTATTCTTTATTCGCGAAAAATAACATTAATAACAACACAATTCACGTCCTTATAGGCAGCAAGTAATTTAATTCGTTGTTTACTTGCGAGGCCTTTATTTTATAAGTTAAGGAAAATTTGCGCATGTCATGATTTCGCTCATGCGTTTTACTAATTACGTCACACCAAAAAACTTATCAGTTGTCCGGCCTCCCTTTGTGAGACTAATTCAAAAGCATAGCGTACAAATGTATTCATCGTGTTTAGTTTTCGTTATTGCCTTGTTAATAGCAGTTACGTAATTTCGTTTCTTTATCATTTTCTATTCTGCGTGGCGTGTCACACGTCAGGTTAGTTGTTTAATGGAAACTAATATCACCAACGAAACAGTTTACTATTGGCCACTGAAACGTGTTTCCAATACCGAGCAACCAAGGTCAGTTTTTGTAGCAGGAAAAAGGGAACTAAAAAAATTACCAAATTGAGAATTATCACATATCCATCCATTGCTGTTTTGCACAATAATTATTCCTGTAGGTACAATACATTTTGTTTCCTCTTAGACTTGCTTGATTTTTTTTACTTTTTTCAATGAGTTGCCAAATTTATTATAATTTAGTTTAACAAGACACGTCCCACAACTCGCGATAACATGTAACTTTATGTTCTGTACGTCAAAGCTCAACTAAGTACCTATTCTGACAATTTCCTGTCTTCTACCTTATCGGAGATGTGCTCTTCGCGTCAGAATTGCACAATTACGCCAGCTAGCATTGTTGTCAGTCAACCGTGGGGAAACTGCTGAGCAGGTCCGACCTGCACACGATTTACGTGACATCCTTGCAGAACGAACCAAAGTAACGTCCACCATATCATTCCTCACGGTCACAGAAATTATCCTTATTTTTATCTTCGTAACAAAATCCTTTAATTAATCAATTGTTTTTGCCGTAGCTATAGATCAGCGTGTACAACATCCCACCTTGAACCACGGATTCGATTTCAAGTCGATAGCGTTTCTTCTCGTGCGTATCAGACCGAACCAAACTTGTCTCGGTAATCAATCGTCAATCGATAGGTTGACATGATATTTTATGATGAAATTGAGATATGTAAGCTTTAATCGCATCTAAGCAAGTCTGGGGGGGTACTTTACTCACTCACACCTGGTGCTGAAAGTGATAAATGGTACAGCACGTTCTCTTACATCATCGTTTTGGATAATGCGTATTAACATTTACGCAGGTTAATACTCGTATAACCCTTATCTGCGTTAGTTATCTTACTGCTTCTACTCCATGTCCCATTTTGAATCTTGTCATTGTGGCCCTGTATCAAGACATATGGGTAAAGACATGTTTGTATCAAGACATATCACGTGGCAATCTCTTGTTTTGTGTGGCACATCTGTACAAGACATTAATGTTATTTTTTATAAATTACCTCGCTCAATGCGTCAATCTCGTGATCGGTTTTTTTGTGTACCGCGGAGCCACTAAATATCGTACAAAAAGGCTATATAATATGTGTGTATATATTCTTGCCCTACGCAGTGCAGTTTCTGCAACTTAGGACTTATTTGATTTCCTAACCAATTTGACAAACTTTTAATATCATCGTCCATCCTCTTACCATCGTGGGGTATTATCGTGAAGACTAAATTGGAATGAATAATTTATCCAATTCATTTGTTTTTTCATACAAACAATAGAGAGATTGTTGAAAAAAACTATCAATATATTGCAAGTTTTGAGGATGGATCATTGATCATTGTAAATAACGAAATAATTATATCTATTGGCAATTCAGAACGATCACAAGACTTGTGTACCCGAATGCTTCAAATAGGTTAAAATAAATTAGAACTTGCAAAACATGTTCATGCGCAGTGGCAATACAAGCTGTAAACATAAACTATGTGGGATGAACGTCCTTTAAGTCTATACTCCTTCCTTTTGCGAATACCTAAAAGCCCAACAATCGCGCTTAGCCACTATCAATGTTATTATTGATATTCTTGTTGCATTGCTCACCGTCTTATCTTGTATATGTTTTAGTAATATTCAAGAAATTATATTCTATCCGAGTTTAAGGAGTATTTAGTTCTGGAATGCTGCCAAATATGGTCATATCGGGTGGATTCAGATTACTATATAACACTTTATAGAGTAGGTCGTCGACATTTGGCTTATTTATAGCTGTCAACTACGGCGCCGGTTTGGCTAGACTAGACCACCCCGCCTGTATAATGAAGGAATCCCTCCGAACGAATTTATTATTGCAATTGCTTGCATTCCGAATAATGCACTTAGGTTATTATTAACAAATCTTAGTATGTAACATCTAGAAACTGTAATTCAGTATAGGTTGCACGTAATTTTAATTGTTATATCGATTCCAATGAGAATATTGATTTGCGGAAACAAAAATGTCGTACCCAAAATGACGTTCATAACTTCTGAGTACACAACCCGTACTTACGGTATTGTAAATCAAGAATTTATAAATAAATTAAGTCCTTAGAAACGTACACACATATAGAATAACAACTCACATATTCCGTCAGTAGTAACAAATGAACAGTAGATTTCTAGAGCTTTCCTTTTGCTGTCTACTGTTTATAAGTCATAAGATCTACCTTATAGCCGATAACCTGATAGTTCCGAACTAGAACGCTTTATCGTAGTGTGGTAGATTTATTACATTTTCGTTTTTGTCCCCGTGAGCCTACTTCTTATCTAGGTCTGTTTAGATTACACAAAACCAAGAAGTTATCGACAAAAATAAACATACAGTAATTAGATCGCAATTAAACTACTGATGACAATAGTCATCAGTAATTAATCGCGGCATCTATTGTTCTCTATTGAGAACAAAAACATCTGCCTCTATTAGGCAGAGTTTCGATTAATATAACTTGTTTAATGACCCTACCATCACTTATGTTATGGTGATGATGTTTTTATCATAAAATAGTTGTTTATTTTATAATTAAAGTACGTAGTTTAATCCAAAAAGACAACTATTTTATAAGACGTACGTATACGTGTACGAGATAACAATATAACAGAGAGAGCGAGAAATCATAAATTAAAGGATAAGCTTAAAAGTCATACAATGTTGCCTATTCAAGTATAAGATCAAGAACTGGTACTACATTCATCTCTCTAAGTACTCAAGAATACAGAGGCGTTGTCTTAAAATATTCTATGTATATTCGGTATACGCACACGTTCACCTTAGCACGCATTTAAGAAACATTCATAACGAACGACCATAATACATGTCAGTGAACTTAGCAGATCATTTCCCAGCAGATCAAAAAAAAAAAGGAGTTCTGGCCGCATGCAGGAGAGTTCTATAGTTCCTGATACTTTTCAGCGATAGTTCTAGCGATTTTACCTGAAAAAAAACCGACTGAAAAAATGATCTGCCAACTTCCCGTAGCAGATCATTTTCCAGTAAATAAAAAATAAATGCGTGTTTTTGACGCATGCACAATAGTTATATAGTTCCTGATACTTTTCAGCGATAGTTCCAGCGATTTTACCTGAAAAAAATTGCCTGAAAAAAATTGCCTGCCAACTTCCCATAGCAAATCATTTTATAGCGAATACAAATTAGCAGTGAGTTCTCTACGCTTGCCTATGAGTTAAAGCGTTCCTGATACGTTTAACTCTTAGTTCTGTCAATTGGACCTCATAAAACCTGCCCAGAACTCACGCTGAAGTGTCAGCAAAGCATGGTAGAGTAGTAGAAATGACGAAAATTAGTAATCACAATAATTTTTTTTTTCAATGATTTTTATTAGAACTTGCGGCTAGAACTCTTTAGTTTCTCAAAGATCAGTACTAAAACTACTTCAAAAATAAAAATACACGCGCAGAACTCACGTTGGAATGCCAGCAGAGCATGGAAGAGAGAGAGAATAGTAGAAATATCGAAAATAGTGATATCTATGCATAATCACGACGAATTTTTTTTTTTATATTTTTAAAGCCAACTAGAGGCCAGAACTCTTCGATTTCTCATAGATCGGTACTATATCTAGAGCATTAAATAAGTAAAATTGACAGAACTCACACTAAAGTGCCAGCAGAGCATGGTAGACTAGAAGAAAAGTCAACAATTTCTTATCAAAATGACTAAATTTTGTTAAAATATTTTAAAGACAACTAGAGGCTAGAACTCTACGGTTTTCCATAGATCGAAGCCATAGCTATAGCGATAAATACAAAACATGCACCAGTAGGTACGCTGAAGTTTCAGCAGAGCATGGTAGAAGGGAGGAAATGACAAAAAATCTCATCAACACGATTAAATTTTTTTAAATAATTTTAAAGACAACCAGAGGCCAGAACTCTTCGATTTCTCATAGATCGGTACTATAACTACAGCCTAAAATAAGTGACATTGACAGAACTCACACTAAAGTGCCAGCAGAGCATGGTGGAATGGAGGAAAAGTCAAAAATTTCTTATCACAACGATAAAATTTTGTAAAAATATTTTAAAGACAACTAGAGGCCAGAACTCTTCGATTTCTCATAGATCGGTACTATATCTAGAGCATTAAATAAGTAAAATTGACAGAACTCACACTAAAGTGCCAGCAGAGCATGGTAGACTAGAAGAAAAGTCAACAATTTCTTATCAAAATGACTAAATTTTGCTAAAATATTTTAAAGACAACTAGAGGCTAGAACTCTACAGTTTTCCATAGATCGAAGCCATAGCTATAGCGATAAATACAAAACATGCACCAGTAGGTAAGCTGAAGTTTCAACAGAGCATGGTAGAAGGGAGGAAATGACAAAAAATCTCATCAACACGATTAATTTTTTTTAAATAATTTTAAAGGCAACTAGAGGCTAGAACTCTTCGGTTTTCCATAGATCAAAGCCATGGCGATAGCGATAAATACAAAACATGTGCCAGTAGAAACGCTGAAGTTTCAGCAGAGCATGGTAGAATGCAGGAAATGACAAAAAATCTTATCACAACGATTAAATTATTTTAAATAATTTTAAAGACAACCAGAGGCCAGAACTCTTCGATTTCTCATAGATCGGTACTATAACTGTAGCATGAAATAAGTGGCATTGACAGAACTCACACTAAAGTGCCAGCAGAGCATGGTGGAATGGAGGAAAAGTCAAAAATTTCTTATCACAACGATAAAATTTTGTAAAAATATTTTAAAGACCACTAGAGGCCAGAACTCTTCGGTTTTCTGTAGATCTGTATCATTGCTATATAATAAAATGAGCAACATCGGCAGAACTCGCACTAAAGTGCCAGCAGAGCATGGTGGAATGAAGGAAAAGTCAAAAAATTCATATCAAAATGATTAAATTTTGTTAAAATATTTTAAAGACAACTAGAGGCTAGAACTCTACGGTTTTCCATAGATCGAAGCTATAGCTATAGCGATAAATACAAAACATGCACCAGTAGGTACGCTGAAGTTTCAGCAGAGCATGGTAGAAGGGAGGAAATGACAAAAAATCTCATCAACACGATTAAATTTTTTTAAATAATTTTAAAGACAACCAGAGGCCAGAACTCTTTTATTTCTCATAGATCGGTACTATAACTACAGCCTAAAATAAGTGACATTGACAGAACTCACACTAAAGTGCCAGCAGAGCATGGTGGAATGGAGGAAAAGTCAAAAATTTCTTATCACAACGATAAAATTTTGTAAAAATATTTTAAAGACAACTAGAGGCCAGAACTCTTCGATTTCTCATAGATCGGTACTATATCTAGAGCATTAAATAAGTAAAATTGACAGAACTCACACTAAAGTGCCAGCAGAGCATGGTAGACTAGAAGAAAAGTCAACAATTTCTTATCAAAATGACTAAATTTTGTTAAAATATTTTAAAGACAACTAGAGGCTAGAACTCTTCGGTTTTCCATAGATTGAAGCCATGGCTATAGCGATAAATACAAAACATGCACCAATAGGTACGCTGAAGTTTCAGCAGAGCATGGTAGAATGCAGGAAATGACAAAAAAATCTCATCAACACGATTAATTTTTTTTAAATAATTTTAAAGGCAACTAGAGGCTAGAACTCTTCGGTTTTCCATAGATCAAAGCCATGGCGATAGCGATAAATACAAAACATGTGCCAGTAGAAACGCTAAAGTTTCAGCAGAGCATGGTAGAATGCAGGAAATGACAAAAAATCTTATCACAACGATTAAATTATTTTAAATAATTTTAAAGACAACCAGAGGCCAGAACTCTTCGATTTCTCATAGATCGGTACTATAACTGTAGCATGAAATAAGTGGCATTGACAGAACTCACACTAAAGTGCCAGCAGAGCATGGTGGAATGGAGGAAAAGTCAAAAATTTCTTATCACAACGATAAAATTTTGTAAAAATATTTTAAAGACCACTAGAGGCCAGAACTCTTCGGTTTTCTGTAGATCTGCTGGCACTTTAGTGTGAGTTCTGTCAATGCCACTTATTTCATGCTCCAGATATGGTACCGATCTATGAGAAATCGAAGAGTTCTGGCCTCTAGTTGTCTTTAAAATTATTTAACAAAATTTAATCATTTTGATAAGAAATTGTTGACTTTTCTTCTGGTCTACCATGCTCTGCTGTTACTTTAGTGTGAGTTCTGTCAATGCCACTTATTTCATGCTCCAGATATAGTACCGATCTATGAGAAATCGAAGAGTTCTGGCCTCTAGTTGTCTTTAAAATTATTTAACAAAATTTAATCATTTTGATAAGAAATTGTTGACTTTTCTTCTAGTTTACCATGCTCTGCTGGCACTTTAGGGTGAGTTCTGCCAATGTTGCTTATTTAATGCTATAGCTATGGTGCAGATCTATAGAAAACCGAAGAGTTCTGGCCTCTAGTTGTCTTTAAAATTATTTAAAATAATTTAATCGTTGTGATAAGAAATTTTTGACTTTTCCTCCATTCCACCATGCTCTGCTGGCACTTTAGTGTGCGTTCTGCCAATGTTGCTCATTTTATTATATAGCAATGATACAGGTCTATGAGAAATCGAAGAGTTCTGGCCTCTAGTTGTCTTTAAAATATTTTAACAAAATGTAATCGTTGTGATAAGATTTTTTTGTCATTTCCTGCATTCTACCATGCTCTGCTGAAACTTCAGCGTACCTATTGGTGCATGTTTTGTATTTATCGCTATAGCCATGGCTTCAATCTATGGAAAACCGAAGAGTTCTAGCCTCTAGTTGTCTTTAAAATATTTAAACAAAATTTAGTCATTTTGATATGAAATTTTTGACTTTTCCTCCATTCCACCATGCTCTGCTGGCACTTTAGTGTGAGTTCTGTCAATGTCACTTATTTTAGGCTGTAGTTATAGTACCGATCTAAGAGAAATCGCAGAGTTCTGGCCTCTAGTTGTCTTTAAAATATTTTAACAAAATGTAATCGTTGTGATAAGATTTTTTTGTCATTTCCTGCATTCTACCATGCTCTGCTGAAACTTCAGCGTACCTATTGGTGCATGTTTTGTATTTATCGCTATAGCCATGGCTTCAATCTATGGAAAACCGAAGAGTTCTAGCCTCTAGTTGTCTTTAAAATATTTTAACAAAATTTAGTCATTTTGATAAGAAATTGTTGACTTTTCTTCTAGTTTACCATGCTCTGCTGGCACTTTAGGGTGAGTTCTGCCAATGTTGCTTATTTAATGCTATAGCTATGGTGCAGATCTATAGAAAACCGAAGAGTTCTGGCCTCTAGTTGTCTTTAAAATTATTTAAAATAATTTAATCGTTGTGATATGAAATTTTTGACTTTTCCTCCATTCCACCATGCTCTGCTGGCACTTTAGTGTGAGTTCTGTCAATGTCACTTATTTTAGGCTGTAGTTATAGTACCGATCTATGAGAAATCGCAGAGTTCTGGCCTCTAGTTGTCTTTAAAATATTTTAACAAAATGTAATCGTTGTGATAAGATTTTTTTGTCATTTCCTGCATTCTACCATGCTCTGCTGAAACTTCAGCGTACCTACTGGTGCATGTTTTGTATTTATCGCTATAGCTATAGCTTCGATCTATGGAAAACCGTAGAGTTCTAGCCTCTAGTTGTCTTTAAAATATTTTAACAAAATTTAATCATTTTGATATGAATTTTTTGACTTTTCCTTCATTCCACCATGCTCTGCTGGCACTTTAGTGTGAGTTCTGTCAATGTCACTTATTTTAGGCTGTAGTTATAGTACCGATCTATGAGAAATCGCAGAGTTCTGGCCTCTAGTTGTCTTTAAAATATTTTAACAAAATGTAATCGTTGTGATAAGATTTTTTTGTCATTTCCTGCATTCTACCATGCTCTGCTGAAACTTCAGCGTACCTATTGGTGCATGTTTTGTATTTATCGCTATAGCCATGGCTTCAATCTATGGAAAACCGAAGAGTTCTAGCCTCTAGTTGTCTTTAAAATATTTTAACAAAATTTAGTCATTTTGATAAGAAATTGTTGACTTTTCTTCTAGTCTACCATGCTCTGCTGGCACTTTAGTGTGAGTTCTGTCAATTTTACTTATTTAATGCTCTAGATATAGTACCGATCTATGAGAAATCGAAGAGTTCTGGCCTCTAGTTGTCTTTAAAATATTTTTACAAAATTTTATCGTTGTGATAAGAAATTTTTGACTTTTCCTCCATTCCACCATGCTCTGCTGGCACTTTAGTGTGAGTTCTGTCAATGTCACTTATTTTAGGCTGTAGTTATAGTACCGATCTATGAGAAATAAAAGAGTTCTGGCCTCTGGTTGTCTTTAAAATTATTTAAAAAAATTTAATCGTGTTGATGAGATTTTTTGTCATTTCCTCCCTTCTACCATGCTCTGCTGAAACTTCAGCGTACCTACTGGTGCATGTTTTGTATTTATCGCTATAGCTATAGCTTCGATCTATGGAAAACCGTAGAGTTCTAGCCTCTAGTTGTCTTTAAAATATTTTAACAAAATTTAATCATTTTGATATGAATTTTTTGACTTTTCCTTCATTCCACCATGCTCTGCTGGCACTTTAGTGCGAGTTCTGCCGATGTTGCTCATTTTATTATATAGCAATGATACAGATCTACAGAAAACCGAAGAGTTCTGGCCTCTAGTGGTCTTTAAAATATTTTTACAAAATTTTATCGTTGTGATAAGAAATTTTTGACTTTTCCTCCATTCCACCATGCTCTGCTGGCACTTTAGTGTGAGTTCTGTCAATGCCACTTATTTCATGCTACAGTTATAGTACCGATCTATGAGAAATCGAAGAGTTCTGGCCTCTGGTTGTCTTTAAAATTATTTAAAATAATTTAATCGTTGTGATAAGATTTTTTGTCATTTCCTGCATTCTACCATGCTCTGCTGAAACTTCAGCGTTTCTACTGGCACATGTTTTGTATTTATCGCTATCGCCATGGCTTTGATCTATGGAAAACCGAAGAGTTCTAGCCTCTAGTTGCCTTTAAAATTATTTAAAAAAAATTAATCGTGTTGATGAGATTTTTTGTCATTTCCTCCCTTCTACCATGCTCTGCTGAAACTTCAGCTTACCTACTGGTGCATGTTTTGTATTTATCGCTATAGCTATGGCTTCGATCTATGGAAAACTGTAGAGTTCTAGCCTCTAGTTGTCTTTAAAATATTTTAGCAAAATTTAGTCATTTTGATAAGAAATTGTTGACTTTTCTTCTAGTCTACCATGCTCTGCTGGCACTTTAGTGTGAGTTCTGTCAATTTTACTTATTTAATGCTCTAGATATAGTACCGATCTATGAGAAATCGAAGAGTTCTGGCCTCTAGTTGTCTTTAAAATATTTTTACAAAATTTTATCGTTGTGATAAGAAATTTTTGACTTTTCCTCCATTCCACCATGCTCTGCTGGCACTTTAGTGTGAGTTCTGTCAATGTCACTTATTTTAGGCTGTAGTTATAGTACCGATCTATGAGAAATAAAAGAGTTCTGGCCTCTGGTTGTCTTTAAAATTATTTAAAAAAATTTAATCGTGTTGATGAGATTTTTTGTCATTTCCTCCCTTCTACCATGCTCTGCTGAAACTTCAGCGTACCTACTGGTGCATGTTTTGTATTTATCGCTATAGCTATAGCTTCGATCTATGGAAAACCGTAGAGTTCTAGCCTCTAGTTGTCTTTAAAATATTTTAACAAAATTTAATCATTTTGATATGAATTTTTTGACTTTTCCTTCATTCCACCATGCTCTGCTGGCACTTTAGTGTAAGTTCTGTCAATGTCACTTATTTTAGGCTGTAGTTATAGTACCGATCTATGAGAAATCGCAGAGTTCTGGCCTCTAGTTGTCTTTAAAATATTTTAACAAAATGTAATCGTTGTGATAAGATTTTTTTGTCATTTCCTGCATTCTACCATGCTCTGCTGAAACTTCAGCGTACCTATTGGTGCATGTTTTGTATTTATCGCTATAGCCATGGCTTCAATCTATGGAAAACCGAAGAGTTCTAGCCTCTAGTTGTCTTTAAAATATTTTAACAAAATTTAGTCATTTTGATAAGAAATTGTTGACTTTTCTTCTAGTCTACCATGCTCTGCTGGCACTTTAGTGTGAGTTCTGTCAATTTTACTTATTTAATGCTCTAGATATAGTACCGATCTATGAGAAATCGAAGAGTTCTGGCCTCTAGTTGTCTTTAAAATATTTTTACAAAATTTTATCGTTGTGATAAGAAATTTTTGACTTTTCCTCCATTCCACCATGCTCTGCTGGCACTTTAGTGTGAGTTCTGTCAATGTCACTTATTTTAGGCTGTAGTTATAGTACCGATCTATGAGAAATAAAAGAGTTCTGGCCTCTGGTTGTCTTTAAAATTATTTAAAAAAATTTAATCGTGTTGATGAGATTTTTTGTCATTTCCTCCCTTCTACCATGCTCTGCTGAAACTTCAGCGTACCTACTGGTGCATGTTTTGTATTTATCGCTATAGCTATAGCTTCGATCTATGGAAAACCGTAGAGTTCTAGCCTCTAGTTGTCTTTAAAATATTTTAACAAAATTTAATCATTTTGATATGAATTTTTTGACTTTTCCTTCATTCCACCATGCTCTGCTGGCACTTTAGTGCGAGTTCTGCCGATGTTGCTCATTTTATTATATAGCAATGATACAGATCTACAGAAAACCGAAGAGTTCTGGCCTCTAGTGGTCTTTAAAATATTTTTACAAAATTTTATCGTTGTGATAAGAAATTTTTGACTTTTCCTCCATTCCACCATGCTCTGCTGGCACTTTAGTGTGAGTTCTGTCAATGCCACTTATTTCATGCTACAGTTATAGTACCGATCTATGAGAAATCGAAGAGTTCTGGCCTCTGGTTGTCTTTAAAATTATTTAAAAAAATTTAATCGTGTTGATGAGATTTTTTGTCATTTCCTCCCTTCTACCATGCTCTGCTGAAACTTCAGCGTACCTACTGGTGCATGTTTTGTATTTATCGCTATAGCTATGGCTTCGATCTATGGAAAACCGTAGAGTTCTAGCCTCTAGTTGTCTTTAAAATATTTTAACAAAATTTAGTCATTTTGATAAGAAATTGTTGACTTTTCTTCTAGTCTACCATGCTCTGCTGGCACTTTAGTGTGAGTTCTGTCAATTTTACTTATTTAATGCTCTAGATATAGTACCGATCTATGAGAAATCGAAGAGTTCTGGCCTCTAGTTGGCTTTAAAAATATAAAAAAAAAATTCGTCGTGATTATGCATAGATATCACTATTTTCGATATTTCTACTATTCTCTCTCTCTTCCATGCTCTGCTGGCATTCCAACGTGAGTTCTGCGCGTGTATTTTTATTTTTGAAGTAGTTTTAGTACTGATCTTTGAGAAACTAAAGAGTTCTAGCCGCAAGTTCTAATAAAAATCATTGAAAAAAAAAATTATTGTGATTACTAATTTTCGTCATTTCTACTACTCTACCATGCTTTGCTGACACTTCAGCGTGAGTTCTGGGCAGGTTTTATGAGGTCCAATTGACAGAACTAAGAGTTAAACGTATCAGGAACGCTTTAACTCATAGGCAAGCGTAGAGAACTCACTGCTAATTTGTATTCGCTATAAAATGATTTGCTATGGGAAGTTGGCAGGCAATTTTTTTCAGGCAATTTTTTTCAGGTAAAATCGCTGGAACTATCGCTGAAAAGTATCAGGAACTATATAACTATTGTGCATGCGTCAAAAACACGCATTTATTTTTTATTTACTGGAAAATGATCTGCTACGGGAAGTTGGCAGATCATTTTTTCAGTCGGTTTTTTTTCAGGTAAAATCGCTAGAACTATCGCTGAAAAGTATCAGGAACTATAGAACTCTCCTGCATGCGGCCAGAACTCCTTTTTTTTTTTGATCTGCTGGGAAATGATCTGCTAAGTTCACAGACATCCATAATACGCCCTCACAATGATCGCATATTTTGAAACAACAAAATGGGAATTTCATTAGATCCATAATTTTCTTTCAACATCATGTGTTCACACAAGCATCTATCTATCTTATAGAAATACTTTAAAAGAATCGACATCGAAGTTTCTTTTTTCAGACATTTTTTTTTTAAACAACAGCTTCGTGTTCAGCGAATTTTTCAATGATTAGTCGCAGTGACATATCTAATCAATACGTGTCAATATTACATAGAAATGTTACATTCATATCTTTAACAGTTGTAATAAATATGTCAATTACTGATCCATCGTCCAATTATGTAATGAACTTTTTACAAGTAGATACAAACATGTCCTTAAAAATCTTAATGCGTGTTTAATCTCATGGGTGTAACGTATACTTAGTGAGATGTTTTTTAATTGATTCGATCAATTGCCACTCATCGTGGGGGCGGCAACATTCATGTACGACGGTGTAAATTGCTTGCTCTGTTGACAAATCACTTACGTCACACTACCTACCATTCGTTTGGGACGAAATGAAGTTCAAGGTGTTGTGCAATATTAACTTTACTTATCTCTCTAAATATTGATCAACTTCCTTCCTTCATCTATACATATAAATAAAATTGGAGTGTCTGTTTGTAATATTAAAATAACCGCTTTTTACTAAGTGCATTTGGATGTATACACGTTACCTATACCGAAACAACATTTTTTACAATTTTTGTCTGTCTGTCTGTCTGTCTGTCTGTCCGTCTGTCTGTCTGTCTGTCTGTCTGTCTGTTTGTTCCGGGTAATCTCTGAAATGGCTGGACCGATTTTGACGGGAATTTCACTGGCAGATAGCTGATGTAACAAGGAGTAACTTAGGCTACTTTTATTTTAGAAAAAACAAATTGGATCCCTCGAAAAAAAATTAAAACCAATGTTGCAGCGCTGCGCCTGATTAAAGTTTGATAGCAACAATCTGCAATGCGTCCCGCGGGATCAGAACGCGAGCAGGCTGTTGCCAACGGCTGAGTCTTTGTTAAATACCACGCGGACGAAGTCGCGGGCAACAGCTAGTTATATAATAATACTAGCCCTTTTTAATTTTGGGCCCGGGCCTTCGCTCAATACTATGGGGATTAGGACATATACCACCAAGCTGGCCCAGTGCGGGCTGGCTGACAGTGAGGATTTGTTCTTCTTTAGTTTTGTAATAACTTGGTTATTGCAAAAATGTTTCAGCACAATGTTTAATAGCTTCAGAGCATACGTCGCTGTCGCCCGTTTTACTTATTTTATGTACACAGCTGGCATGCCCACTACATTTCCATGTACCCATAACAAGAGCATGTTACACTGCTGATTCACCTTGTTTACCTGTACACATATGTGCTAACGACGCTTGAGCCTCAGCTATAGGGTTTGCCCCAGAATCTTGTGTGACAAGATATATTTATGCCTATACAATGTTGATGTCATCATTCCATTCCATACCATCTACGCCATTTAGAACTTGAGTAGACGCGTGATTGTTGTCTTGTCTCTAATATTGGAGCTATTAGCACTTGTATGTTAATAAACACCATCACAGTATAATAAGGCATTATATATTTTATCTTATATTGAGATTGGATTACGTTTAAAATCCAAGATGTATCAGAATGCGTTTTTAAAAGCACGTACAGAAAATATCGTTGGGTTATGTCTGAACCCTGCAAGATTTTTATTATTTGAAGTATTCGTCACTAGTTAGATAAGAATCGAATAGAATGTATCTGCAGCTGTGAGAACAAACTCGAGTTAGCCTCGAACATCGTACTTCGTGACTAGGCACGTTCCCTAACTGTTTGACTTCTTATACCTTCTAATACCAGTGCAGATAATAATTCCTGTTACCCATAATGTTAGCTACTTGTATTTTACGTTAATTCTAATCATTAGGTTAAATACTTCATTAAGTTAAGAATTTGATATTGAATAAATTAGTTAGCTAAGCACTATCATACGTGTTAAGCACCACCATAATTAATTTGAGTTCCTTTAACGAAATATAAATTTTAGTTTATAATAAAAATAATATGCAAAATAGAGGTCACCTTCTATCTTCGCTACCGTTATTTACCTTGTAAAAAATATAATAATACAGCTAACAGAAGGTATTCGAAAGATATCACTTTTTGCCACTATAACCAGTTTATTACAGAAACCGAATTCCGCTTTCTTCTTATTCACAACAAAAACATAAGCGTACATTTTCTTTACACCCCTATGAATCAGACTCATTTGACTGTAACCCGTATCTAATACGTGTGTGCAATTCACTGTCTGATTGTGTTTTCTCCATCATTCCAATTACGGTCAATTTTGTATCCAACCCTAATTTAATATCTGATTCGTGCGTGCTACTTTCCAAACAACTGCAATTGTGATCAAAAGGTCCAATCTTCACTAGAGTTTTTGCTACTCCTCATTGCTACACGCTTCTTAACATTTCTTTCGGATAATTATCATCATTTAGCGTGAGTGACGGTCCATAATTAGCATGCCAGGTGCGGTTCTGGCGCGGCTCATTAAGCCCCATTATCGTAGCGGGATCGTACGTGTCCTGATTGCCGATCGAATTTCAATCCATACGCGAACCGCAAACGCTGCGGTGCAACACTGAATTATTCATTGTTAAAGAACTTAATTAATTTATTTGTATTGGCAATACCTAATCCACCTCATAGTTGAACTCCGGTCAGTAAAGATCTAACCAACCGTAGCAGCCGCAAACGTATTAGCATTATTTGTGAATACTGCCAAACACTCAATACGAATTCAATTTATTCTATACCTTCATTGTTATCTGAAAATAAAACCAGTTTGATGTAGGTTTCTTATTTAAATTCATTATTTTAAAACTTGATACCTTGGCCTCGTCGCCCTCATCCTTCAAAGGACCTCATGTGACGATAATAGCATTATGTATTTGACAGATTTTATTTATAGTCTTGCCATCTTTATTATTACCAATTATTTTTATAACAATAGTCGATAAAATATCCAACAGTGGATAATGAACATGAGAACTTCGGCTGACATAACTTAATATTTATTTTGGTCTGATGTCGAGTCGAAGTGAAGGGCCCACTTTTGATACGTGAAATACCGTTTTTGGTATAAAGCATTCCAAATATGGATCGGACTTTATTGTCATTTGCCAAAGAGTACAAATTGACGTATCGCGTCTTTTTGTTAACGTATCTTGTTATTAACCGATTATAGTTATGAATGTTGTGGGACAGAACAACATTGTCTTTATAATTGTAGATGATTCATGTATAATTGAACATGGACGCAATCACTTTTTCCCATATAGCCTTATATTCATTAATAAATATTTCAGTTATGATAATATATGGTCGAGTAATTGCTTGAAATATGATTTCGGTGACTTGCTCATGTTTATTGATAGGATATCGATATCAACGCTATTTCTCGCGTAGCTGTGATCGCGTAGCTGAGATCGCGGCAGTGGTCTCGGCGCCAACTCGGCCAACCCGATTATTTTAGGTCACATTAGTCGCAGCCCCTAGTGACATCAGTCACTTCCTACAGGTTTTGAATGTTTAAAATTTGTCAAACTAAAGGTTTCATTTATAACGTGGCTATATTTACAGCAGGCCTCCGGGAAACTTTCGCAAACATTCACAGAGCACCATTTGTATAGTCAGTCGAGTCATAAACCATCTCGTAACAAACTTTTACTTACTTAAATTCTGTGCGTGAGAAATAACAGTCACCGAGTAAAATGTTGGCCGTTAATAATAGCCATATTTCACTCCGCCATGTAACTGGAAAATTTGAAACAGTTTCGAAACTTCAAGCCAAATTATTCAATATATACCTCGCCATCTTAATTGCTGTTAAATCTTTTAACGAAGGCGGATTCACTAGTTCCATCAACTAAACTATGTAATCGCCGTTGAAAATTGCATTGGTCCTGCAACATGAGCTCGTTGCATCAATTGTGCGTCCAACATGAGAGCGAACCGCAAAATTGTCCTTAATTGACGACATTAGTGCCCATCAGGAAAGTGTGATACCTACGCACACATCGCAGTAATAATTAGGCCAATCTATTATTTCATTTATTCATTCACATCCAATGTTTATCCGTCTTCAAAAGCAGGCAATACAAAACAATATATCGCCATATCGAGCGACGCGACGCTTATTGATACGGATGGTATGAGAAAGCTAAAATATTGTGTAAAGAAGTGGGGAGACCTTTGGCGAGCAGTGGTTAGGTTATAAAACGCTTAAAATTAAAACATCGTAATGATACATCACGTTGCATAATACCTCATCGGTGTTTGTTAACGTAATTCATATCAACTTGAACTTGATCACAACGTCAATGTCAAACTTAAACATCGGACTCTGTTGGCTACCAGGTATATCGTGGATAAATAAGTCTATTTATGATAGCAGTTATGTCATATCTGTTAACCAAGTTGTTGGCGGAATGAATAAATATTGATAGTACATGCATGATGAATATTTTCCATAATATTTTGAATGGGCTAATAAATACATCTGTGACGCAAATGATTTAGTAAAGGGAGTATTCTATTCGGAACTAGATCAAGCCGCCTCCGCAAAACATGTCGGGAAACACGAACATTAGCGTGGGATTTAACATCGTCACTTTGCACACCTGTTGTGACAGTAGTATGTAATCTACCTGCTATCGCAAGATTATCTCTCTTTCTATTATACAGGTGATTCAGAATGCGTATACTAAGCTTGAACCTGCGCTTCTTTAGCGCATTGGTAATCATTGTTTTGAAAAATAATACATTTTGTTCCTAACAAAATTACAATGGAGATTTTAGGTGAGCAAATTATTTTTATAATTGACATATCGAATTTCAGCCTTCATATAATGTTTAAAAATGCGCTTAACAAGTGCAGGTTCAAACCTTATTATATCCTTTTTGAGTCACGCTGTTCATGTGTATGTTTTATTGTTAGGTAGATAGTAACAATTGGATCTAAACGATATCTGATGTTGCGTTGGGGATATGTCTTTATACAGCCAATTCGTCCTTGCCACTTGTCATAATCTTGTTTTCAAAGTAAGCAATGTATTCAATAACTATGACAAATGTTGTCTTTTGCATGACAATAGAAGTCCGTCATCTGACCGACAAACGTGAAAAAATGCCTTCTTGTTATGCTAATACTGTCAATTAAATTTGATAGGACTACAAACATAGACAGATAGTTAATGTTTCCGCATCTTTGCCGCTGGCAGGACATCGGAGATTTTGTTTAAACCCATTGATATTTTGTCTAGTAGATCAATGTGTATACCTGATTGAGTGATTCGACTACGAAATGCATTTTCTTATCAAGTCATAGTTGCGTTTGATAGTAAAATATTGTATGTTGCTTTAAAAATGTCTTATATAAGTACATAAGACATTTAGCTATGTGTCCGATGTAATATAAAAAGATTATTCATACCAACTTTGACCCCCGTAGGTTTAGAATTTCTGAAAATCCCTTCTTAGTGCTCACCTGCATTATATATGGAACGCATTTTCAAAATGTCATGCTTCTAGACTGCATTGTCTGTCAGTCAGTGTTAAGAATTTTATATTAAATAGACGATCAGAAATGCAACTATAATATTGCTCGCAATAATAATGGGAAACTTTGCAGCTGCGAAAACTATTGGCGAAACTCCTCGTTGTCGTCCATTAAAGTCGTATATAATTGATTACCGACTGCATTGCACCACTGTCTAGCTTTAATTTGTCTCACGGAAAGCTCCAATTACATAATTCTTTAACAGTCATTTATTATAATTGTAGCTTTACAATCTACAGTGATGATGCGATTGTATGGTATAATTGCAGAATCAATAGAATAAATAATATGGATCTATGATTTCATAGATGTATTCATATGATCTTTATATATTTTTCTGTTGGTAATAAATTTGCGCATAAATACGAATTTTAGATATAAATAGGACTGAATCCTAAAATTATTTTACAATTACAATTATCACACGTTCGATCAATTACGGATTTGGCTCTCCGTGTACGACTATTCGATGTTTCTTCATGGATAGCTTCTGATTTGTATCATTGTGTATTATTGTCATACTTGATAGTAAAATAGCAATGTTAGGGAGATGAGCCAACTGTCTCGACTTCTCGATTATGATGGACAAGCCCACGCGGCTCGGCAAGGCCGACCCGCTGCGTAGTTGCCTCTGATGATTAAACTGCCTTCGGTCGATCAGTGCCGGACACACGCTAGAACCAACCGCCTGCTTCGCACGTAGCTCTTGCATATTACGAAGTTAAGTGCTGTGTTCACTAACATTCTAGAAAATCCTTTGATTATCCTTTTACTTTCAACCATTGAGTTATAATACGTACTTTTTAATAGGGATACAACGATAACCCCCATTCATATTTCTTTTGAGATTAAAACAAAAATAAAACATTAATCATAGAAGTAAGTTAAACGTTATAATTAAAACATTTGTTATGCCAATTCATTGAAGGTACGGGATAAACTTCTGGGGATGCACATTTAGTGTTACAGATAATAAAATGATCTATCGAACTCTGCCTAAATCTGAATTGCAAACGATCTCTTCATGATACATTTCAAAAATGCTTTAATTTTCTTGTTGTAATGTTATATTTGTTGGGTGCAATGTACTTGTAAATTCAAATTCTGCCATCTGTATACAGATAATTCTATATCATCTACGTTAATTTTCCGTCCGCATGTTTTTGTTTATTTTTTGCTTTACTTGTCTTTGTTTTTTGTTGTCGTAGACGGCAGCTCTTCGGACTCGCTGAGGAAGCTCAGTGACGACTCTTCAAGAAAACACTTATCCGGTGAGTACCCACAATCTCAAGGTTAATGCCAATAATGAGAAATATCTTGTTTATGATCGCATGAGAGCACCGGCAGGCGAGCATGTTACATGCTTCTCGTGTACGAAATTCAAGCACGCGCATCACATAAATATCATCACCTCGCATATTTGTCTCTCATTGTATATAATGTCTAATCTCACTTGTTCATAATTATGTCGCTCTTCTTCCTGGATCTTTTGGAGCAGACTTGATTGAAGCCGAAGAAGACGAAGTTTCCAGTAGTCTGCCAGACAGACCGCGAACACATCGCAAGACATCTAGTAAGTTCATCCCTTCCTCTCATATAGAAACTAAGTTGATTTAAGCTTAAGGTGAAGGCATGTTGTGTTATTTTATGCTATAGTCTTAATTGGTGATGGACCACGAACATAGCATAGTGGTAATAGCATGTCGGAATTGAAGTTTCAACATCATAAATACTCTAACGAAAATAATGAATAATTAAATCTATTTAGATGATTTCATTATAATAGTAGGTGTAGGTTTTTTAATTAAAATATATTTAGTGAATTAGGAAACAGCAACGTGCATGATGAAATAAATAAATAAAACGAGTTTTGCGGTTTAATTACTAAAGCAAAGACTAACAAAGTAATAACTATTGCAGATGGAATTATCTGTGGAATGTCTATAAACGCCTCTGTTCAGGTCGCATTACAACTCCTATCTACTTGTCGACAAAACAGAGGCGCTCGCCTACGATCAATTAACGAAATTGTTTTACATTCAATACATAATACTTGTCTATTGTTTGCCCTTTTTAACACTGGACCTTGTCTTACACCTAAATGAAGTATTATATCGGCTAATACGTTAAAAAACTTCGCTGACAATACGGTTATGGTAACATTCTAAATATTAATCTTTCTGTAAACAATCCTTAGGATTAAACAAACTCAATACTAATCAGTCAGTTTTAATTTACTCAATTATTATCCATGGCTATTGAACAGTGAGGAACCGTGTTTTGTAGATATATGCATGTAATAAAATCTTGAGTAATTAAATGTCAAAACCAGTCAAATCTTTAAAACAATCTCATTATTTGATTAAGCACACATAACCTTAACGAAAGATTGTGTGAAGTAGGTGTAGTTGGCTATTTAGTGGCTAATGTGTATGTGTGTGTCGCTTGTGTGTGATCGCAGCCGCCAGCACGTTCAGTGTCACCTCGATGGACGCACTGTGGGAGAGGTACCCGCGACGCCTCAGCGAGGCTGGCCTCAGGAGGTCATCAGGTAACTGGCACGATGATACCAGCCAAAATTACACACCACACTTAACTATGATTTAATTTGCGACATTCTCACGATCACGGTCCATTGATACCATCACAAAACCTTGTCGTTGTTCACACAAACGTTACATCATAGACTTTTGTGGAGTTAATTTTGCCTGTACATTTCTGTTTCATTTAATTATAATCATATATATTATGTGTTATAGTTCATACACGCAAAACGCACCCATCACATGCTCTTTTAGATGTTGCGTACATTTTTGGGCTATGTCCGCTTGTTATATGGTGAATGCACTGTTTTGTTATGGTTGAGAGCATGTGTTTTGCTTATGGTTTTATTTTTATTTCTATCCAAGAAATCAACCTCCTTGACATTCAAGTCAAATGCAGTTTGTGTCGTAAGGTTCGAAGGAAAGTCCATAACTTCGATGTTAGATATGCTAAACCGATTGCAAATCACTACGTTGGTCATTGCACTTGCATGCAACGGTACATATTCAACTCGGGTGCCCACAATAATGTGATCAGAATAGCGACGTGGCACTACGCATATTTGAAGAACTTTTCAAGAACACTTTCTTTAAATATTTTCTCTTTTAGGATCGCCAAAAACGATTCCGTCCTTACAGCAGTAATTTCAGAAACTGTTTTTAATAGTTATCCGTTGTTGTATTAACCAAACTTGTTGTACTGCCTACGCTATGTTAATGTTATTAACATGTTATTACAGATCATAGTGTTATACTAACAGAGGATACCGACAGCTTTATAATCGGCGAGCGAGTTTGGGTGGGCGGCACAAAGCCCGGTCAGATCGCATATATAGGCGAGACACAATTCGCTCCCGGGGAGTGGGCTGGCATCGTGCTTGACGAATCTATTGGTAAGTTTTCTGCCATATTGAGCTATACCAAACACTCGAACTGAACAACACAGAATTTATAAGTGGTAGTATTGACCGCTTCTAGTCGTTCACTGGCGATCGTAATTACTACATAAGTGGAGATTACGCAACGCATTCTAGACACGTTTCTAGTATTGAGAAATGCCCCAGAATTGGAAATGCACACGGCTCTTCGATTGCTACGTGTACCTAAATAACTAGGTTTGGTAATGTTGATGATTTCTTGCAGGCAAAAATGACGGCTCCGTAGCCGGAGTTAGGTACTTCCAGTGTCCAGAAAAGCGTGGAGTGTTCTCTCGGCTCACTCGCTTGACACGTGTACCCCTGATAACGCACGCTCCCCACGATGCGTCCCCCATCTCCGACGCTGGCAGTGTATTCGAACGACCGCCGTCCGGCACGAGGCAGAGACGCGCCCTCTCACCGAACGGCAGCATCCGCAGTATCGTCAGCAGTAAGATGAGTAAGTATAATCTAACTAACACCAATATATTTCGGAAAAGATTGCCCTCCTATATTTGCTATATTTTTTAATGGTACCTGAATATGAGGGCAACGGTTTTTTTACTATAGCATCAACTCGGTCTGGAAAAACGACGTAGTGATTTGAATTGCGTGGTGTTTCCTCTTTAATGTTTCCACTTTTTAGTAGCGGTACCAGTGCTTATGGCAAGTCGAGGATTGCGCATACGATACCGTTAGTATGCGTAATCCTCTTTCGCTATCACGCTGTAATACGTTCGTTGATGGCTGCTGGTACCGTAATGGAAGCTTATTGTCAAGTTGAGACGATACTGCGGTAGTGGGCTACCGGTACCCCATGTACCGCTACCGGTACACCGATACTCCGTACGGATGTTTCTCTTTAACTATGTATCACAACTATTTACTGTCTCTTATAAAATTTGTACTGACAATGAAGATGACAACAAGTATGATGCAACAATGAGCTATAACTTTGCTTTGTAGTGACTTTGATCATGCATAAAAACGGATTTATTTAACAAACAATACCTATTCATGTACCAGTAGTAGTGTAATTATAGCCAGTAATAAACTAGACTTAACTTAACGTCACATTATAAAAAAATATTTTATTTTTCCATCGTAGATGCATCAGTGTCGACGACCACCAACGGAGACATTCGCATGGGCGACCGAGTGATAGTGTCGAGCAGTCGCGGCAGCAAGGCTGGCATCCTGAGATATGTCGGTGTCACCGACTTCGCCACCGGCATCTGGGCTGGAGTCGAACTCGACGACCCTCTCGGAAAGAACGATGGCTCAGTCGATGGGAAGAGGTAATTTTTTATATAAATACTAGCTGTTGCCCGCGACTTCGTCCGCGTGGTATTTAACAACGTCTCAACCGTTGGCAACAGCCTGCTCGCGTTCTGATCCCGCGGGACGCATTGCAGATTGTTGCTATCAAACTTTAAGCAGGCGCAGCGCTGCAACATTGGTTTTAATTTTTTTTCGAGAGATCCAATTTTTTTTTCTAAAATAAAAGTAGCCTAAGTTACTCCTTGTTACATCAGCTATCTGCCAGTGAAATTCCCGTCAAAATCGGTCCAGCCATTTCAGAGATTACCCGGAACAAACAGACAGACAGACAGACAGACAGACAGACGGACAGACAGACAGACGGACAGACAGACAGACAGACAGACAAAAATTGTAAAAAATGTTGTTTCGGTATAGGTAACGTGTATACATCCAAATGCACTTAGTAAAAAGCGGTTATTTTAATATTACAAACAGACACTCCAATTTTATTTATATGTATAGATAATATGTGGTTTCCAAGGTGCGGTTGAGTTTGGTTTTGGACTCGTTTTGAAATGGTGTCATTTCCAGATATTTCGAATGCGCGCCCCGCTTCGGTCTGTTCGCCCCCATCTCGAAGGTTTCCCGCTCGCCGTCGAACCGCAAGCCGGGCGCGTGCGCCATCCACAGCAACGGGCGCGCGACGCCGCTGCGGCGCTCCAACTCGCGGGAGTCGCTGACGTCACTGGGCACATCTATCGCTTCGTCCCGCGTGGGGGTGAGGCTCGGGGTGACGTCGCTGGGCGCTCAGGTAGGCTAGCCCCGCGCGCGCTCGGCCGAGCCGCGCTGTCCCCGCTCCCCGCCGCCCCCGCCCCGCGCCCGCCCGCACCGCAGCGCGCCCAGCCTGCTCGACAAGACGCTCCTAGTGAAGCACGTCGAGTACGACCGCTGCGCCATCATCGCTCTGCCGCAACCGCGAGTCGTTTACGATATAGTATTTCAATCGAACGACAAATGCAAGGAGCTGAACCCTCGACGCTGGGCGAGCGAGACACTGTCCAAGTCGTGGCGGTGCTCCGAGAGCGTGCTCAGTTTCGAGAGCAAGTCGGAGCGCTCGCGGCGCAGCGAGTCGAGCGGCAGCAGCTCGGGCTCGGCGGTGCGGGGGGCGCGCGGCGGGGGCGGCGAGGTGGTGCGGTGGGGCGGGCGGCCGGCCGCCGTGACGAGGGCCAGCCGCGGGGTCGCCGCAGCTACCGACATATTCGTTGAGATGCCGCCGCCGCGCACTCACTTCTCGGGCTTCGGGAAGAGCTACCATTTCTCGTGCGTGTCGCCCTTCCAATTCAGTTACCCTTATGTCGTGTACATTTGAATTGAACGTCGCTATTACAGGGTGAAGAGATTATACTTTATGTAGGTATATCTCTAAATATCAGGGTACGGTCGAAGACCAAAATGACTTTGGAAACTGTCCAGCATAATAATCTCCGTTAAATTTTATAATTAATTACCTCCTGTGACCTCTCGAAGCACAAATGACTTGACTAAAGATTTGAAATATTTGAAGACGACGGCACTTGAGAGCGTGACACGCAAGATCGATGGTACCTATTCATTAGAGATCGCTTATTTTTGCATGAGAATCGGTTTGAGTTTATTTATGGTCCGTAGCTGGCACTCCTTGGTTTGGCCCTTGTGTTAATTATGATTTAACAATTATTTTTTATTTAGTTTTCGATTCACTAAAGTGTCGATTACTTCATTTTATTTTCTCATAATATAGTGAATCGAGGACTGGTGTTTGGAAGGAGTGATTCATCTCATTCTGCGTCTAGTATGCTTGAGCTCATATTTAGTTCCATTTAGTTTCTTGAGACTGCAAGTCATATCTTACGGACTAAAGACGTCTACACACTGAAAACACGCCCTTGGGCGGCGGGTTAAGCCACGGGGCGCCGCTCCTACCGGCTTATTTAAAAAAAAAATCACCAGTCGTCGGCCGGTGGACTCGGTGTGTAGACACCTTAAAGATATGGTTTCTGTGATATTATTTTTAAGATATCCTATTAGGTTAGTTATCTATATGTATGGTATAATATAACCCCGTATTGTGTGATTAAAACTATATTTTGGCCCACTAATACGTGTTGCGCCTTTATTTTTAACGAGGCATGGTGTGCAGATATGCCCCAAAGCTCCATACAAACACTGAAAGTCTTGACATTCCAAAGAAATTTTATATCTAAGTATCATACTCATATATCAGTTTCAGTAAGTACAAGTCTGATCCTTAAAATTAAAATCGATATTATATAAAATAGTACTTATCTATAATTTATTGCTTATTATGTTTCTCGTAATGTACGTACTTATTTTATATTTATCTTACTAGCACTGTCATTAGTTGAAATCATTTGCCTCATATAGTTTTTATTGAGCTTTTTTATTTTGCTATTATGTACGACAATTGGTGTGTCTCTATGGTGCATAGAGACACATCATTTATTGTACATTTGTGTTCCACTTTATGGTTCTTGAAGAGACGTTTATAATCCAAATTCGTTGTAGCACTTAAAACAAACCTCTAATATGCACCAATTGTGTCATATTTAACAATCTGAGCATTTTTTCCGATCAAATTTATGTATTGTCGAAATTGGTGCAATGTAACGGAGTGTGTAATTGCCAAAACGAATTGGTCTCTATTACAATAATCATAAAGTGCGGCTGGTTTGCGTTAACGCGTGTTGTTTTCCCTCATGTTTGTTGCGTTTTGGCACTGTCACTAACGGCACGCGGCGGCAGCGGCTCGGTGGTCCCCGCGCTTCCTCCACGCCGGTGTCCGCGAAGAACGCCCTGCAGGTACAGTTCCCCACCATCGCCGCCCGATAGACTACCCACGCACCAACACTGTATATGTGTTGAACCTCAAAAAAAACGTTGCAGCTTGTGGATACTTTCGTGACAAATTCTCAATAGTCTAACCAATGACTTCAGCCATTGCGTGCCTATCAAATTACGTAAATATTAACAGCCATTTGTTGATGTTGTTTACTGTTTGATAGGCGTGCATTGTGGCTTAAATTGTTGGGCAAACGATATGTTCCAATTGATTAAATTAAATCGTTAATTAAATTAAGCAACAATTTTAAAATGCGAATACTTTGAACAAAGTATTTTGCGGTGGAAAACAGATCTCACTCAGCCTTTTAAGGCGTTTCGTCAACAATCATTTCATATTCCACCCACTATTTCAAATAGCGATTTCTGATAGTCATTTTGTCGAAAGTATCACATAGCAACTGTTAAATATTCATATTTTTTGAAGTTGTGCACATGTACGGGATCAGTGTGAGTAACTGACGTTCGGCGATTCGGGGCTTCCATTATTACGACTGCCTCTAGGAGCAGCTTGTTTATAAATAAAGCCACTTCATTTGACGATGCAAACATTCCGTATTTATGTAAATTGGTCATAATTCTCAGGATGGCAACATTTGTTATTTATTTTAAAGTAAACAACTTTGTGTAATATCTACATGCAACGTTGAAAGAAGTGTCTTCTTGACACTAATTGAACAAAATCGATTGTATGATTTTTTTTACTATTTTACGTTGAATTGTTGTAATAATTAAGTACTTACAAGCTAAAATTTCTAACAATTTTTATAATGTTAGTTTCTGAATCATCCTGTTTTACAGGCGACACTAATTGTTAGAGACAATATATTTTGTCAATTATAGCACACTTCAAAGTACAAAATACATTTACATTTACTTTTATGATCATGTTCCGATAATCCACCTATCAGCTTGCATCGTATAAATTGTAATAATAATAGCTGATACATAATAATTCGTTTCCATTCCGTCAGAGAGATTTAAAACCCTATCAGAAAACTGTGATACATTTTGGTTTGTTTTATATCTCGATATTTATTTTCATAAACAATCATGTTCATAATTCGAACGTTAACGTTTTATTTATATTTTGGGTGCATTTAGTTTTTTTTTACTTTTACTTTATAACTGACCAGTGCCTGTAAGTAATAATGATATTCATAATTATAGGCTCGTTTGCACACAAGCATTCCATTGCTTATTTATTATAGGTTTTCACTAGGTATGTAATAATAATTTTATTAATTGATTGTTATAATTAGGTATTAAAATCTCTACTACTATTAGAATAACTTAGGTTTACATTAGTTTCTAATTGTTAAACATTATGTGAGAATATATACGGTAATTAATTTAATAAACTGAACCGCAGGAAATAAGAATTAATAAATTGTACTACATCCGCTGTGTATTATTGCCCTATCCTTTATTGCTATTATTCCTCTTTTCTATGGTGATAATAAAGTTTTAAGATTTCATTAACAGTTGTTTTTTTGCACCAATAACGCTGTATTTATGCTTGTGTGATGGCATGCACGAATTTGGCGACCGATTAATATGAAACTACTTTCAAAGCATAATTTAGATCCGAGACGTGGTCACAAAACTGCTTTGTGGGTTCCACAACAAACCGCCCCTGTCTGCCATTTGCCCTTGACTCGCGAGTTGTGTAAAAGTAATTTGATATTACCAACTGATATGCTTATTTATCGTGCTCAAAATAACTAGAATAGTTTGTAACGAAAACTAAATAATAAATGATTATATTTTGCTCTAAGTATATACCCAATTTATTATGATCAGTTAGACATTATATTATTTTACGCAACGGGTTTCGGTAAGTTTGCCTTGGTAAAAAAAATAATTACACTAACTGGTCATTACTAGATAAAAAATGTCCCAATGTTTAAATTTCATTATTATCATCACAAGCACTGTTTTGTTGCCAGTCATTAAAATCGTATTCCGAATTTAGTTTCATATTAGTTACGAAGTCTAGTCGCGATGCGCATGAGTGGCGGTGATGATTAGTATAAGTACCTTTGTATGTAAATATAGGTGCGGGTATTACATGTAAATAAATATATCGCAATAGCACTCAAATGGTCCATATTTGGAAAACGACATACGCCAAATTATCAACGGTTATTGATCGTGTCTTAAATTGAATGTATGAATGAATGTAACGACACTTACAAATTAGCAGAGCAATTTGTGGTGTAATCCGTAGCAATTGAAAAGTCGTAGTAACCAATAATTGCCACGTAATTGCTGTACTAATTGCACAGTGTTTGGTTAGTTGGCGGACAATAATTTGTCTTAAATTGCCCGTATAGGAATACCTTACGAATGAATGCAGGAATTTAAAATTTCGGTGCCACAACTTTACAATGAAATTGTCCATAATTTTATAACGGAAGGGTTCTTTAAAGACCATAGAACTCCCCTTTTAATTAAAACAAGTAGTGTGACGGGCGAACACACCAATTATGCCTAACAGTAGGTATCCTTTGGTGGGGATCTAATAATGAAGTATAAATGATGGATCCATAAAAATAAGTGAAAAGTATTCCTTTCCAGGGCCATACCTTTTGTACAGTTCATGTTCTTGGGCAAGTTCTGAGTCAGGCCGTGTGGACTAACCGAACCTACGTTATAATTAAAAATATATTGGGAACAGATATACTTAACCACCAACTTCATAGAGTAACGCCCGAACTAAGTCCAAAAGATATCACACACCAAGCTAATACGTTCATTTCCTTAGAAAAATGTTTTTTGATCCCACCAGATAATATGATGTGTGGTGTGGTACCAATCGTAAGGAAAGCGCTTGGAACAGGTAGCTTATATTCGTATCGTTATTATAGAAATTACTGGCATCATTTTTATCGTACGGAAATATTAGAATCGATGGTAGGCTATACCAACCTACAGGAATATTTTTCTTTTATATTGAAAAAGAAAAACCATGTCGCTCTGTTCTACCTAAAAGATGTGCTAAAGGCTACTTTATAAGGTTTCTTAGCGCGCTTTGCTTGTAACTATTCCTCTCTGTTATATACTACCACGTATACCTAGTTACCCTTTGATAGTGTCACAGATCGAAGTTGCCCTCACTGGACTGACCAAAGATTAAAGGCTGTGTTTTACTATACATTCTCCCTAATGCTGGAGTGTTTTAATGTACCTATCTTATCTTATATCTTATAACTAAAACCCTTACCCCCGAATTTATAGACGTGTTATAACTTTATCAAGCCTCATATATAACGCAAAGCAAAACTCTTGTGCGCAGTACTAGTCGCAGTATAAGTCGTGTATACATTTGAGGGTAAATATTTAACTTGATCTTACAGTCAATAAACGTCTAAACAGCTTATGCTACCAATACCTGGACATATTCAACTTACAAGTCACTGATGATGACATAATTTTCAATTCTCAGTATCGTAGGAAAAATACGTGATTGTCTTGTTTCCCTAGAGGCTTATTTGGCGATTACATATTGACAAGCATAGTAGCAAATATAACGCTTATTATTGCATATTATGGCGCTGAATGGACACTAATTGGCTGCCTACGTGACTTTAGGTCATTCCGGTAGTCAACATCACCACTCCGCCTCCGCCTCTGGAGATTATCTGACGTGTCGCCGGCCTTGTAAAGGTTCTGATGCAATGTTACCTACGCATGCATTTTTCTAGAAACGAGAAAGATAATATTGCTACTTATTGTACCTACTTATCGCTAAAAGGATGAAGTAACACTGCGTAGCAAGATTCAATGTGCTATTTAGGTATTCAATTAGGTAGCTAAAGGCACGGAATACTTATTAGCCTATCATTAGGTAAGTAAGCCTACCTGTACGTCAAATGCGAGATTATAAGTAAGCTAACCGTATACTTTATAGTCTACGTATTGAGACATTTTGTATGGAGAATTGAACAGCGCCTCTAGCGGTTAGTATTCAAACTAAATTATCCATGCAAAATATCTCAATACATATACTATAAAGTATACGGTTGTATATCAAGTATACGAATGATCTTGCACTTTACGTACTGTAGTAGGTACTGCAGGATCGACACAGTCTACTTATATCATGGGGGAGCAACACGCCCGCAATACCTTGATAGCCCAAAGCCCAGTAGAATTTAGAGCATACTTTGGCTTGGAAATGGAATACGTAGTGAAACAAAAAATATAGCTTCCGAGCATATAGCGTGTATATACATAAAACTATAATTAATTGTAGTGTCATCAAGGTCAAACCACGCTTCGCTGCTTGATATCTACATTATATAGGTACCTGCTTAGAGTATCGTTGAATCTATATATTTATACCTCCTATAAATGACGGTAGAGATAGGTAATAAAGATAAAGTGAATCGTGTACGAAGTGCAAACCGATGTAAATAATTCTGCTAAACTCTATAAATTATCGCCTATTGCCGAAGTACGTTCGCAAACTGCGTCTTACAACCAAATCAATAAAGATGTAGTACTTCATCTACCTCTGCCACTCGCTTTTATTTTTTGTTCATTATAACACAGTGTAGAGACGTCATATTACTTTCTGATTATAGGATTATTCATAATATATTAAATTCAACTCTCGACTAATTAGTCTCAGTTTGACCACGAAGATTACTTTCGGTTAATAATGCCCGCATCTTACTTTGCTAACTACTCTTAGTCAATATAACAGCCAATCAAAATTACCTGCTATATTACAATGCTGTCATATTATTTTTTGTGTAAAACATCATAATAATTCAAATCTCCCGCATCACGTATATACCATAGATTATGATTGATTATTTGATTTTCTTGTGGTACGTTTTCAAAGGTACTAATTTGTATGTGACAATGTATATTTGAACAATCGTAAAATCATTTAGTTCTTCCACCTACTCATTACAAGATAATACGGTCCACTTAAAAGATATCGATCATTGTCATGTTCAACTTTGTTATCCATCACGTTAAATGGCGTCTATTGCTAGATGATATAATCCAGGATCCTACCTATAACTTGCTTATAAAAAAAATATCATTGCATTCTGTTTAAGTCTATGATTGAATGCCATAACTTAGCCTGCTTTTTTGCCTGTGTGGATTTTGAGATAAACTAACGGTTTAGGTAAGTATACATTAATAGGTGCATAATCGTTTAAATTCTAGCCGGCTGTTGTAGGTGTAACCACAGACTTGGTTAGCAGTTCAGTCGTAACATTGCCACTGGCGGATTGAAGCCACTTTTGCAATGCATTTGGACATACATTTTGTCTAGTAAACTAATGAGTTCTAGACATAATGTCCAGTTTTGTAAATTGATTTAAAATTCGACGAATTTGTGAGTTACATTATTCTTCAAGCGAAGCGAAGCGCGCTACAAATGAAGCTTCACTTGTAGCGCACAGCGTGTGCTGCAGTAACAACTGTGGGTGTAGTAACATGAAACCTTATATTAGATGGTAATTTCAATAAACAGATTCTATAAGTATAGTAAGTTCCAAGCCCTTAACATAATAGCCACGAAGAAATAATAATGTAACTCATAACAACTTTGAATTTTTCATCAATTTACAACCGTATAACAAAGCACTTTTAAGAAGAAAATTATTTGTACCTACTTAATGTCATTATAAGTTAACTAAAATAGTCTACGTATTTTAAAATTACAAAACTTTTATAACTTGTACCTACGCGTGTTAAATAATAAACTTCTACTCTTGTTTTTATATAGAAATCCTTATAGCTAGCAATGCCTAAGCTTTTTCTATACTCTGTACTATGTTCTCATAAGACAAAAAAAACAGCAAACATGCAATAAATTGTAATTGTATTCTATTCTAGTTGTAAGCACTAATTTAAGGAAACACATTGTAACATGGTATATTACGGAACATGATCAAAAAAATGATGTCACCATAGATAATAATAACGTCTTAGCACTACCCACATGCAATAACTTCACACTTATTTCAAGGATAAAACGATAATGAACACTACATCATTTATGAAATAGGAACTCTTAAGGGAGAAGCAACAGCATCTTGAGCGGTTGATGCGAGAGAGGGAGTTGGAGAGAGCGGAAATGGCCAAGATATCTCTGCAGGCGGACCGGGCTGAGAGCGCGTTGACGCATCTCAAAAAGGAAGCTACGCAGGTATTAAATTGGCACAATTATTTGGTTTGCATTAGTCACAAAATCTTTATGGTAGAATAACTCACTTCTTAAGAGTAGATTATGTGCCGATATAAAGTTATCATATTCTTAAATGAGGACCATAAAATGTCTTAAAATTACTAATTTAATAGATCATAATAATTTCGTATTACAGACTAATACGGAAAACAGTAAGCTGAAGGTGGAGTTGGATAAACTGAGTAAACTGCTCGAGGATGAAAGGCAAAAAGTCGAAGATCTCATGTTTAGAAATGAAGAGGAGAATATCAACAGAGAAGATTATAATGTAACGTACTATCATATTCGTGCTGACAGTAGGTTAAATGTGTCTGATTGTAAATTAATGTACATATTTTTCCATTGCAGAAATATAAAGAAGCAATGGAGGTGAGTTCAAATAAGTATACATTGAATGCCTTATCTTTTTTGAAGTATCGGGTAAAACGATACTAATAAAGAAGCGATGGTAATGAACTAAGTTCCTAGTACGTTCAAGACGGTTTAAGAGGAACCGCACCTTAACATACGTTGGTTTGATTATGAATAAAACAAAGATTTCGTTTTAGAGGCTATTAAATATAATTTTCTAATGTAGCTAGAGAAGACAGCTCGCGAACACCGCATCCGTGAATTAGAAGCTGAAGTTGCCCTACAAGCGGCGCGTGCTGAAGCCACGACGGCCGCCATGCGAGCGGTGGAGGAGCAACGCCAAGCCGATGTGCTCGCTGTAGCCGAACAGCATCGAGAGGAACTCACAGCCGCTCAAAGTAAATATGTTCTTGGAGTAATTTAAATATAAATCGTGTTTCTAACATCTCAAGATAAACTTTTTTTTTTCAAAGCAACGCCTCAATTTATGGCTTCTAATATTTCGTAACTCAAATCAACTTTTTAAAATCATCTAGATTGAATGTTTCCTTTCCGAGGATTTTACTCTTGAGGATATTAAACTAATTTGTATAATTACCTAGGTAATATATTCTTGGTTCTACAACGTGCGTGTTATGTTACAGCGTTATCATCCGAACTACAGAAATTGTTAGATGAAGCTTATGCTCTCCTTAAAGAAAAAGAAAGCGAAAAAGATTCATTGGGTAAAAGTATGTCGGATGAACTAACTCGGTTTAAGGCGGACTCCGAAAAAGCTCTGAATGAAGCTCGAACAAAAATGGCAATAGCCCAAACTGAATTCGAAACTCAAGTTTCTGTACTTACATCGAAATTGCAACTATCCGAATCGAAACTAGAAACCGAGAAACAGAATCTTGAGCGATTGAATAAAGAAAATAGCCAAATTATTATAGATTTAAATACTAAGTTGACGCAGTTACAGGCTACCGTTGATGACAAAACTCTAGAACTTAACAAAGGTAAGAAATAAGTTTGAATACTAATTCCTTGTAGTGATAATATCATTCTATGGTATGCGTTCTATGGTAAATAATAATGGTTATTTCTTTTTTTAGTTATTGGGGTGGGCAAGGAACACGAAGTTAATCTTAATAAGGAAATCACTAAACTAAAAATGGAACTTAGTGCTAAGGTTTTAGATTTAGAACAAGTAGAAGATTCAAAGAAAAAGCAGGAGGCAGCTTTAAAAACTCTTCAAGATGAGATGAATCATGTTAAAGAAGATTACATAAGTAAAGTTAACGAATACGAAAGTCTATTAAATGAAGTTTCGCAACAGAATGAAAAGAGTAAAACTGAAATACTAGAATTACAACAAACTCTCTCCGCAAAGGTTAAAGAGTATGATAGACTGTTGTCCGAATTAAGCACATCAACAAATTCTAGTGAAAAACTTGTGAGTGAATTTAAACAAACTATTCATGAAAGAGATAAAGAAATTGTAAAACTCAAAGATGACTTCGAACAAACAACAGCCAATTTTAATATAAAACACAGCAAAATTGCAGAGGAACATAAGAAGGAGATTGAAGAACGCAACATTAAAATTGAACAACTTATGAAAGAGATTGAAACACACAGGCAAACTTTAGATCAAAATAAAATTGATTTCGATGCCCTTAACTCTCAATACATAGTTAACGTAGATGAGCTAAAAGCTCTTAAAGAAGAAAACGAAAAACTGAAGCAATCAGTAAGTGCATTAACTCTAGCCAACAATGATCTTAAATCTAAAATATCTATATTGGAGTTAGAAATCGGTGAAAGTAAACGTCAGCTTGAAGGCTCTATCGAAAAATGTTCCGAACTGCAAAAGGCTAAAGAAAAAGTAGAATCTGAATACTTAAATCTTACTGGTCAAACTACTGACTCTAATGAGCAATTCAATCAATTATCGCACCACCTAAAAGATACAGAAAAAGAGCTTCAAGACCTTAAGGATAAACATAGAGAAATAAGTAACAACCATGCAAGAACAGAACAGGAACTAAAACAAAAACTTTTTAAATTACAAGAAGATTTCTCTTTGGAACGCGGTCAACTGATTGAGGCGGTAAATGGAAACGTCGAGAAATTAAAAGAAGCAGACATTAAAGTTAAAGAGTTCGAAACGCAGTCTAATGAAATAAATTCTCGACTAAGAAGTCTACAATCTGATAACGATAAGCTTCTAGATGAAAACACTATACTAAAAAAAGAAATCGAAGTTCTTAAAGCAAAAGAACTTGAGCAGAACGTTGAAAATGAGTCGATTTGCAAAAAGTTAGAATTAGATATTGACAGGTATAAAGAAGAAATATCTATATTGAGGGCTGATGGTGCTACATCAGAAGTTAAGCTCATGGAAAAGGTAGATCAGTTGACAGAAGCTCAGAATGATTTGAATAATAAACTCGAAGAAGCAAGAAAACACGAAGATTCATTGCAAAAAATACTAGATGATATGTCTTCTCAAATAAATATTAAAAAACTTCAACACGAAAAAGAAATATCGCAGCTGCAAACCCATATATCTGCTTTAGGTGAAGAAGCTAACAAACACAAAGTTGAAGAAAATAATTTTAAAGTGCTACTTGAAGAAAAACAAAATAGCGTTAAAGATCTCACATTAAAATTAGAAATGGTCGAAGTGGATTTGAAGTCTAATATTGAAATTGTTTCTGAAAAGGATCGCCAAATAGCACAAGTGAATGATGAACTCTACAAAGCAACAGAATACAAACAACAATTGGAGGAAAAAATTAATAACGCTGTTTTAGAAGCTTCAGCATTAAAACAAAAATATGAAAATCACATAGCGAATTCATCAGCTGAAGAAGCAGTACTAAAGGAACAATTAGGACAGCTAGAAACTTTGAGGAAAGAAATGTCCACCTTAGTCCAAGATAAAACAATATTAGAAACTAAGTATAACGAAACATTAAATGAATTAAACAAATTCAAACAAGATTACGAAGAAGCTGTTAAAAAACTCGATGACCACACAAAGAGCAATAATGAACTCAAGAAGTCATTAGAAGAAAAACAATATTTATTAAAATCTCAAAGTGATAAAAATGAGACTGATTCAAAAAAAATATTGACATTAGAAACAGAAATTGGTCAACTAAAACAAGAAGTTTCAAATAAGGACAACCTATTACATGAAAAGGAAACACAATTAGATACAATGAACAAGGCTTTACAGTCGGGCACTAGTGAAACGCAGCACCTCGTGGCACAGTTACAAACTGAAAATACAATTTTAAATGAAACTTATAAAAAGGAAGTTGAATCTCTTAATAGTAACACAAAAACATTACAAAGTCAGATTGCAGATAGAGACAAGGAACTCGAAGAACTTAGGATGTCAAAAGAGAAACTTAAAGAACTACAAGATCTTTTAACTAAATCTGACGAAGATATAAAAAAACTAACTAATATAAATGAAGCACAGAAATTGAACTATGAGGATTTGAACAAGCAATTGCAGTCACAGTTTGATGAATATAAGAAAGAGAACAAAAGATCTAAACATGAGTTAAAAGAAAAATTAATAGGGTATGACAAAGATTTAAAAGAATACCAAGATAAAATCAAGGAAGAAACGGCAAAACATAATGAACTGCAACAAAAACTTGCAGAAGCCGATAAGAAAATACTAGAAATGACACAGAAATTGGAATTAGTATCGGTTCAACAAAGTACTGACGTAGAAAAAGATAGTGTATTACAAAAAATATCGGTAGAATTACAAACTGTGAGACAGCAATCTGTAGAAGCGATAGCAAACAACGAAACATTAGTTAAAAATCTTAAAGCAGACATTGAACATAAATTAAAAGATTTGAAACAGAAGGAGGATTTAATACATAAGTTGCAAGAGGATGTTAAGGTAATTCTAGTGAAACAAAAACACTGGATTTGATTTTTGTAAAATATACTAATGACATTATTTTTAAATTTCAGATTCAACAAGCTAAAGTAGAAGTAGCGGAAAGGGAAAAGTTCATTCTGCAAAAAGAGGTAGCTACGAAAGGGAACGATATCCGGGATAATAATGACAATAGCGCTATGGGCGTTTTGGGACAGGGTGATACGGTGTCACAGAAGTAAGCTAGTTTTTATCAGTAGAAGACTCGACAAGCTTAGCAATTGCCTTTAACAATTATTTTTTTGCAGAACAATAGAAGAAAAAGAGATGATTGATGGACAAGTGAGCTTCCTTAATTCTGTGATCGTGGACATGCAACGTAAGAACGAGCAGCTAATGGCTAGGGTTCAGGCGTTGGAAGGTGGTTCCATTGCCAGCGAACCACCTGTTTTGTAAGTATATTTTTTAAAGAAATCCGACATTATTTCCTTTCTTGTTTTATTACCTTTAGCTTTTCAGTTTCTACTGTATCCTGTCTAGTTATTCAGTTATTGAATGGTACTTAAAGCTATAAGTTCCGCGATTAGAACTAGGCTATTTCAACTGTTTTTTTTTGTGGAAGCGATAATTTAAATATTTTGATGTATTAGCAATGGTAGAAAAGCTCGTGCGATAGCGCCACGTCTATTCTGCGACATCTGCGACGTGTTCGACGCGCACGACACGGAGGACTGCCCGCGGCAGGCAGCTGACGTCGAAGCAGACGCGCAGGCGCCCCCAACGAACAGACGCGCACCGCCACCTCCGAGGCCCTACTGCGATATATGTGAAGGTAGGTAGACTCACTTTTATACTCCTATATTCTTCCCATCGCTACTATTTTTTATGAGGTACAGACATGAACGGATAACATAGACCTTGCGATAATCTTAAATGTTTGTCGATTCTAATGAATCATTTCTAATTTTAATGAATTGGGAATGATGTTGTCCCGAAATTATAAATTTTGTCCAATATTTTGATGAACCGCGAAACTAAGAGCACATTGAGTTTTTAACAATTATTATTTAAAATAATATGCCATGAAATGACAAACAAAAAACATAAATATATTTATTTTTACTTTCAGTGTTCGGCCATGCAACAGAGAACTGTGATGAAGAGGAAACATTTTAATTTATCTGGTTATTGATGGATTAGTTTTAATATTACCGTTGTCGTTGTTACTCTTTTTAGTTTGGTATTATTTATTATTATTGTTTACCATTGGTATGGTATCAGTTGTTTTATCATTACTATCTTAGGAAAATGTTTGTAAATAAGTAATATTGATCTTTTTTTAAAATATTAAGTATCATTGCATGTTTTGTTAATCAAAATCAGGTGAGAGGTATTATCATTTTTCATATGCATTGTCTGGTTATAATGCATATAGAGAAATAATCTAATCATGGCACAAATTGATTCAATATCACAATCTTGGTTTTATCACTTCCTATTGCAACCTATTTTAATATGTTTAATTGAATAAACACCAAAATATTACAGTTTTGTAATAATAAATTAAGTTATACTGTTTGAGGTTTTTATTTTATCACTTAGTTGATAGCCGTAACATTGTTACCACCACTATTGCATTTTATAAAATGAGATGCTCAGCTGATAACATTTCCCATTTGCTCATTAGCTGTATATAAAACTGGTTGACTCGAACTCACATCACTTCCATTATGAATCTTCAAATTTTTACCCCTCCATCCCTCATAAATTGGTAGAAAAAAAACTGTACACATGCTGGCTGTAGGTGGTGAAATAACAAAACTTACTTTGCTTACCAAGGATTTTTTTAATCAATCTTAATATTCTTAAAAATATGACTTAGTTTAGTCCAGGCCCTCTTTCTTCTCTTTTATTGCTTCCTGAAATAATATGAAATTATTAGTAGAACTGGCCTAAGTTGTGCATTTTATTGTAACTGGTTACCCACTGGCGTAAAGAAAACCATAATTTCTAATTTATACCTACTTACTACCTGCAATGTAAATAAATACTAGATATACTCAAGGGCACTCAGCACTCTCATGCTTGGGGTATTGCTCCCAGTGTTGCGCTGTGATTGCATGGTTTACAGTACATTGAGTGCTCAAAAATTGCATTACTATATGACAATTGGTAAAGTTATAGATTGTGTTAGACTTTTTGCCATATTTTTACAGGCTTCTGATATCCTATAGCGACTGTCATAGATATATAAATGGCTGACAAGAATGCCAGCATAGTTCAAATTGGAATTATATAAGAGCACTAAATATAATATAAGATTGGCAGACAAACACACCAACTACACTGTCCCTAACTATACAATGTATTATGGGTACAGTTCATTGGGCTGGGGCTGATCTCAATATATTATTACCTATATAGATATTAAATGTCTATGACACTGGTACAAACATTATCATCATTGTTTGCCCCAATTGGAATTCAAACTCGAGGCCCTTGCTTCAAAATGCAGAGTTACTTCTAACTGTGAACTACTTACTTTAAACCTTTCTTCAAATAGTGACAGCTCTGATGTAAGATCAGTGATGGCATTCATAAAGGCTTCTTGGGGTGTATAATCAGAAGTTGTCTGAATACGCAAAACAAACTTGTGTTCCAAGGGATGAGGCACCTTATACCCCGCGAACAACACTTTTGGGTCTTTGAGAAGTTGACTGAAATACAATGATAGAATCAAGCACTCATAAATTCATGTAAAAGTAAGATTACTCATCATAATTGTTAATATTTACTGTCTGATCATATTTCCAAGTGTATGATCCTCTTTGTTAACTGTAAATATAGCCGCATTTGTAACTTTAGTGTCCTCTTCTTTCTGAACCCTGGAACATATGCAGTTGTAAAATGTGTTGTTGGTAAACAGTAAACATGCGCTATCGTTATTACGTACTTCTTTTCTCCATCGTATAAAAGGAATGATTCGAATGTTGGAGGTGCGTTCATTGTTAGGAAGAGCCAATAATTATTATGTCGGAGCTCTACGTTTAAATCAAATCAACAACACAAATACAATGCAACTTCGAAAACAGCTTTTAAATGTTTCAACAGATTATATACTCTTTGTGTTTCAAAGCATCCATCCATCCACAGACTAGTTAGAGATACTTACCACAGAATAATAAGATAACAAGTTACTGATACTTACTACTATCCATCATAGAGAAAATACGACTGCCCACTGACGTCCATGATACAAGTACGCTAGACTAATGATATCCTTTAAAATGACAGCTATCTATGGTGCCTATTTGAAGCGCCCCCATCGTGGGGGAAAGGAACTAAATCTGACGTAAAATGCAAATGGCCGTTGTTTTGTTTACATTGTCTCCGTGTTTATAAAGTGATTTTGAAGGTTTAACGCGATTAAACTTGTTTGTTGTGTCGTATTAATATAGTTAATACATAAATAAGTGGCGTTAGTTAATAGGTAAACCATGAAAGAGTGCGTGTTATGCAAAACTCTTTACCAGAAGGGAAGTGGGGTTACATTCCACAAGTAAGTGAATTTACGGCTAATATTCAAGAAATTAAAACTTCTATTGATATTATAGGCACTTAAAAATATGTTACTAATCTTATTTATACGTGATTACAACGCATTTGTCTTTGTATTATCGGTTTTTTATAAACAATAAAATTCAATAGTGCTGTAAAAGTTCCTTGTCGATAAAATTTATCGATATTTTTTCTATCAATATCTTAAATAGATAGAACGTTCAAGAACGTAAAAATCGCCGAAGACAGATTTGTATTATCAAATACATATTATTTTAAAACAATGTTTACTAATTCACAGGTTTCCGATTGACAATAGAAGACTAGAATTATGGCTCAAAAACATTGAAAAGCCTAGTTGGCGTCCGAAAAAATATGATTACATCTGTTCAAAACACTTCTCTGATGACTGTTTTATTAAACATAACTCATGTACTACTTTGATGATTTTTATTTTCTATTAATACCTTACCTACTCCATTGCTTCCCAGACAACATTACATTACCTCATTTCTAATTAAAAAACGATCCTTATTTAAGTAGGATCTAGCTAGTCACACACCACCCTTTAGTCCGGTTTCGGCTTATACTAAGATTACCTACCCTACCCATGAGCGATTCGGCTAATCATTATCATTATTTGCTTCATCTTAGTATTAACCACTCGACTATTTTGGACATTAGCCATTGTTAAAGGAATGGATCATAATTATTTTCATTTTACTGCATGGGTAGGTTTAAGCATAAACATTTTTATCGATGTATCATATCACTGTCCCATCTCTATTATTAGTTCCATTCCCCCTCACTGCCGCTATCAGCGCCAAAATGGCGAAAATCAAATAGGCACACGATAACCGGGCTTATGATTAGTCCAGCGATATATACCATAGAGGTCAGTGCGACTGCCAGTGTGACAGTTTTTTTTAGCAGCACACATTTGTGTATTTTGTCAGTGTCAAGTTTTGCACTGAAATGAAATCAGAGATATTATAAGGAAAGTTCAGGAAACCCCTTCATACGGAAAAGTTAGGTTATTAGGCCAGTCGTTTGATGGGTTACACTTTAAGGAATCCCGATGAAGAGGGAACCGGCTACCCGATTCGTCGGAGATCCCAACTAGGTACCCAGTACTCTTGAACGACTGATCCTCGCTTAAAGACTTGCAAGGGCCCCAAAAACACGACCTAAATGTTGAAGTATATCGCTTGACCATGCAGTAATAAATGTCAGTAAAAAGGGCGATATAAACAGCGTTGCCAGAAGGTTACTTAGGTAACCTTTTAGGTGATTTTTGACCCCTTCAGGTTACTTCTAGGTTACACGACAAAAGGTTACATTTAGGTGATTTTTTGGAATTTGCTTGCGGAATGATTTTTTAATTCCCTCCAGCGGCTTGTATTATTATGTATTCTGTACATACTACATACTGTAATAATAATAAGTACATACTAACGAATAACTACGCTAGTAGAAAGTCCACGAAAGCGAGGAGATCGGTATACCTACCTACTTTGCAGACTAATAACGAAAGGCTTAACTGAAATAAATTTGACTTAGTTGGTTTGGGTTCCCACAATATCACCGGCTAACCACAGTAAGTAGGTATGTTCATGTGTGTGTGTGTGTGTGTGCTGTGTGTGTGTGTGTGTGTGTGTGCTGTGTGTGTGTGTGTGTGTGTGTGTGTGTGTGTGTGTAATTACAGATGTTCAGAAGTAGATTTCGTAAATATTAAAATACAACTTTATTTAAGTTATGGAAGAAACTTTTACATTACCCATAATTCTGTAAGTTTTTTTTTTTTTTTTTCATTTTGCTTTTGGTCATCTAAAATGTAAAAGTTTACTTTTCCTACAAAAAGGTTACTTTTTGTACATTTTAGGTTACTTTTGCCAAGACTTCGCTGGCAACACTGGATATAAAGTCTATGTAGTCTATGCGGGACACATTTTATGTTTTTAATTTGGCAATATTCTATGATTTTCCCGAAAAAAAGTTTTCGGCGTGTCGTGCGTTTTCGCAGTAAATTAATAAAATAAGTTGGCCTAATAAAAACGTTACAATAAAACCGAAAAGGTGTATTAGTTTTATACTATTCCTTCAGCATTAATTTGCTGTAGACCTTCACCAGTCATGGCGACTATATCATTTGCTAAGAATTTGGTTAACCCAGGTAATTCGTATGCGATATTAGTATTTCTATATGGATTTATCATTACTATTATGACATCAAAGCATTACCATGTACAGATGTGAACCATATCTTGTATTATTGTACGCAATATTATAAGACAGTTATATTGGGAATGTTATCAGAGATTATGTAAAAGGGAGTTGCATCTTGTACACAGCATCAGATTTAATGCCTCTGGCTATCTTCTGTGTAACATGTTTTATTTAGATCTAAAATTTCCTGTTCACTGTATTTGAACATCAAATAAGAATCTTTTTACGCAAAATATGGATCTTTTTGAGGTTAAGTTTATTGATTATTTGTGTCAGTGGATAACATAGTTTTTGTCATTTTAGCCATCAAATTAATAATAAACCAGAGCCACTGCTCACACATTAGAAACACAACTGCTCTGCCTACACTTACACCACTGAGTATTATTTTGAGGAGGAATTATGCTGAGAAGCTAGTGTTTGAGCGAACCAAACCTCACTGCAATGTTGGAACCATTGGACATGTTGACCATGGAAAAACTACTCTTACAGCTGCAATCACTAAAGGTAAGATCTTTATTGTAATTTAGCTAAGTATATAATGGAATATAAAATGTTTTGAGTTAGCTGTTGGGTGTAAATCATGAAAATCATGCTATCATACGTTATCCACAGTATTATCAGATCTCAATCTTGCCCAGAAGAAGGGCTACGCCGACATTGATAATGCACCTGAAGAGAAAGCCCGTGGTATCACTATTAATGTGGCCCATGTAGAATACCAGACAGAATCAAGGCATTATGGACATACTGACTGCCCTGGTCATGCTGATTATATCAAGGTAATATAACTATGTATTAAAGAAAATTATTACTGTAGAAAATATTGTTAGACAGACTTAGGTATGTGATGATAATATTAATGGTAAAACCAGTATGATCATTCTTATTATCATCTCACACCCCAAGTCCCACCGTTTTGGGTCTAAGCTGGGCATAGCCCCAAAACCAGTTTAGTTGGTTTAACCTATTGTTATCTGAAGACAAAATAGCAGTTTGCCAATTTATTAAATATAATAACTGTTTTTATTATTATTACAGAATATGATCACAGGTACAGCCCAAATGGATGGTGCTATCCTTGTAGTAGCTGCCACTGATGGTGTGATGCCACAAACACGGGAACACTTGCTGCTTGCCAAACAGATCGGCATCCAGCATGTAGTAGTATTCATCAACAAAGTAGATGCGGCTGACCAGGAGATGGTGGAGCTCGTCGAGATGGAGATCAGGGAGTTGATGACTGAGATGGGCTATGATGGTGACAATGTGCCTGTTATTAAAGGTTTGAGGTTTTCTATACTGCTCTTTGAACAGCCCTGCTGGTGAAAAACTTGGTCAGGTGTCCCTCTGTATACATTCGGTCTATTTGCTACAAGATGTTTTATAATTAGTCTAATCAACTATGCTTATCTTTATAGGATCAGCTTTATGTGCATTGGAAGACAAGAGCCCGGAAATTGGTGCAGAAGCAATCACCCAACTTTTAAAAGAAGTAGACAGCTTCATACCAACACCAGTCCGTGAGCTGGACAAGCCTTTCCTCATGCCTGTTGAATCTGTTCACTCCATCCCTGGACGCGGCACTGTTATCACAGGACGACTTTATCGAGGTGCGTATGCATAAATAGCAAGTAGACAGATTACAATAATAGCAGTATTTTTAAGACTGGCCTCTTGCATTGTATTTGCCACCTAATAAACTTATTCAAGGTAGTATTAGGTTTGATATTGTCTCTTTTTACTTTAAGGTGTTCTCAAGAAGGGTACTGAATGTGAAATTGTTGGACACGGTAAAGTTCTAAAAACAACAGTCACTGGTGTGGAGATGTTCCACAAAACTCTTGATGAAGCTCAGGCTGGCGATCAGCTGGGAGCCTTGGTTCGCGCGGTCAAACGGGAGCAAATCAAACGCGGCATGGTAATGGGTAAACCTGGCACAGTGAAAGCCCACGACAATGTTGAAGCAGCCGTTTATATATTGAGCAAGGAAGAGGGCGGCCGCGCAAAGCCCTTTACATCATTTATCCAGCTCCAAATGTTCTCCATGACATGGGACTGCGCCACCCAAGTTGTTATTCCTGATAAAGAGATGGTTATGCCTGGTGAAGATGCTATGTAAGTAGTTTTTATATTATGCCCTTTATAACTTTCCTCTTATTTTTGTTTGATGCCTGCCTAAAACATTACATAAGATTCAACTTTCTTGATAACAAGTATTGCCCAATGAATAAGTACTTACATCATTAGCAATGTATTTGTATACTAGCCTATATTATTATTATTATTTTTTACAGTTTGCGCTTACGGTTTCTGAAACCCATGGTGTGTGAAACAGGACAGAGGTTCACTTTGCGTTTGGCAGATATTACTTTAGGCACTGGAGTCATCACTAAGATCAACAATAACTTGTCTGAAGACGAGAGATTGAAGCTGATGGAAGGTAAAAAGGCTCGCGAAAAGGCCGCCGCCGCCAAGAAGTAGATTGTTTTAGTTCATAATTTTTAAGCCTAGGGAAGTAGTACAAGCTATTCTATGCATTTAACAATGTAAAATTCAATAAATGTATAACAATCAAAATCTTTTACTTTTATTATCAAAAATATTGCCACACAGAAGTTATATTGGTCAGTTTTTAGGGTCGTGGTAACGAATACTATGGGTACAGATCCCATACACTTAAAGCCTACAATACAATTATAGAAATACTTACGGCGAAATTCATGGGTGACAAGTGATAGCCAAGTTAGTAGAACACTGAGGATCGCAGGTTCAAACCCCAGCTCGCACCTGTGATTTCTGGATTTCATGAGCGAATCAAATTTTCGACCATGCTTGTCAATTTCTAAACGGTGAAGGAAAACATCGCGAGGAAACTGCATGTCTGAGAACCCCACGAAAGACGAAGTCCGCCAACCTGCACTGGGCCAGCGTGGTTGACTGCCATAGTCAACCACGCTGGCTAATCTCGCATTGAGGAGAGGCCCGTGCCCAACAGTGGGGTATTAAAGGGCTGGTATTATTTATTGTAACTTTAGAGCGTACAATGTATCGTAAACAAAGTGATCATAACTCAAAGCTCTGAGCGACGACGTCCGAAGCTTCCGAGCATAATTTCATCTATACATATAAATAAAATTGGAGTGTCTGTTTGTAATATTAAAATAACCGCTTTTTACTAAGTGCATTTGGATGTATACACGTTACCTATACCGAAACAACATTTTTTACAATTTTTGTCTGTCTGTCTGTCTGTTTGTTCCGGCTAATCTCTGAAATGGCTGGACCGATTTTGACGGGACTTTCACTGGCAGATAGCTGATGTAACAAGGAGTAACTTAGGCTACATTTATTTTAGAAAAAAAAAATAGGATCTCACGAAAAAAAATTAAAACCAATGTTGCAGCGCAGCGCCTGATTAAGTTTGATAGCAACAACCTGCAATGCGTCCCGCGGGCTCAGAATTGGCGAGCAGGCTGCTGTCAACGGTTGTCTTTGTTAAATACCACGCGGACGAAGTCGCGGGCAACAGCTAGTGTTAAAAATAATGATAGAAAAGGTTAATTCATGATCGACGACGTAACATTCTAACTCGTCCTCTAGAGTTGAAGTCATAGTATCGAAACCATATACGCCATGTATAATCATTTTTATATTTTCGCTATCCCGCACCAATCAGGGTCTGTATCCGATATAGATGTTTAGTTATTGACAAGACTTACCAAATATGAGGGGAGTTTCAAGATAAATAAAATAAAATTTGTTTTTACAACTTTATTTCAAAAATTATCACCACAATTTTACAGTGAAATATTGTCAGTCGTGTACAACAATGAAATTACAATACTCACTGAACAAGTTGAACTTATTATGTACATGCCACTGGGTTACAGCAGAAGATCATTAAAATTTGAATCAGCATTTTAAATGAACCAACAGTTGTTTTAAGACTTACAGAGAAAAGGTCCTACTGTCTATGACAATAAATTAATTAATTCCAGTGTTATTTTTGATGACATATTGACTAATTACGATATACGTAATGTCCTGTAAAATGATTCATGTTTCAAAACAGTGCCATTAAAATGAAATATTCTTTTAATGTAAATTAATTAAAGCAAAATGAAAAATGATGATATCAATAAGTTAATTAAACATTTTATAGTAACTCCTTGATCACCTGGAACTTAATGGAATGAAATTTTAAATTGATACATTGTGTACGAGCTTGCACAGTCAATGCAACAGCACTGTAATTTATATTAGCAGTTCCTATATGTATTTACAAGTCTTCATCCTCTTCTGGTAGCGCAGTGTCTTGTGCTTCCTTGAGATCCTTTTCAATTTGGTTCTGCCATTGCGGGTCCATTGTAACTTCAGGAGGCAGGAGAGCAGGCATTGCAACAAACTCTAAGTTGCCATCACCAATCAATTTCCTAGCTAACCACAGGAAGGGTTTCTCAAAGTTGTAGTTTGATTTGGCAGAAATATCATAATACTGAAACAAAGTGAAATGATATCAAAAACTGTAAGATTTCTGTTATACATGCATTTTAATTGTTTAATTGCAGTTTAAATGCATATTATGACTCTTAATTCTCTTACCTGTAAGTTCTTTTTCCTGTGGAACACAATTGTCTTTGCCTTGACTTTCCTGTCCTTAATGTCTACTTTGTTGCCACACAAAACAATTGGAATACCTTCACAAACTCGAACTAAATCTCTGTGCCAGTTAGGAACATTTTTGTAGGTGACGCGAGAGGTTACGTCGAACATGATGATAGCGCATTGACCTTGAATATAGTAGCCATCCCTAAGACCACCGAATTTCTCTTGTCCAGCGGTGTCCCACACGTTAAATCTTATGGGGCCTCGGTTTGTGTGGAATACTAAGGGATGCACTTCGACACCTAATGTAGCGACGTATTTTTTCTCGAACTCTCCAGTCAAATGTCGTTTTACAAACGTAGTTTTGCCAGTACCACCATCGCCTACTAGCACGCATTTGAATGTGGGCATATCATCTGCCATTCTGATTGAATTATAGTTTTATTCCTGAAACAACGAGACAATGATTTACATGAAAAAAATTACTTACTCTGTACAACCTAACATGTCTAACGCATACAGTTGAATTCTTTAATAACTATTGTAGTGACTCCGCAGTGTTTCAGAAGTTATCACAATTTGTTTAGACAATAATAAAACAAATTGACAAAACCTTTGAAACTGACAAGTTAAATTTTGTTCTAACTTTTCACCGAATGGCGCCTATCAAGCCTCACAGGAATTTAGCTCAATGGTACCGGACTTAATCACATATTACACACAAACTACACGTGCTACAGCTTAAATAAACAATGAGATTTCTAGTCGCCATAGCCTAGAATCAAATCACTTAAAATATAAACACTATTTACCGAGATTGTATAAGAAAATCGAGATTAAACTCGTTGCAGCCAAAAGTCGTTACGGCTCACAATGGCGTCACTTGACTAAACGGAAGAATTTTTTGACAACGACAGGGCGCATTGACTCCGGTAGTCAAATAAAAGACTGATTGACAATAATACTACTAAGAAAAGTGTAATTTGAATTATTTTTATAATACAATTTTTTTTTTGAACTATTGAAATATTTTTTCGTTTATCAAATTTTAAGTTAAATGCATGCAATAATGTAATTAAAATAAAGTACATGAACTTGATATATTTTTGTTCAACTGCTTTACCAACGTATTTCTTGACGTCACAATTCGTAGCAGGCCGTAGCGCCATCTACAACATCACGAAAAGTCTTGTTTGGGACAGGGTAGTGAAGTTTTGTTCGTTTCGTGTGTATCGATTTTTTGAGTGAAGTGAACGTAGTGTTCCGTGTCCTTTAGTTTAGTGACGTTTGTTAGAAAAATATCTGTGAATGGGATTGTGTAACGAGATAAAACGTTTACTTGGTGTGTGATTCTCTATAAAGGATGACGAAGGACAGGTTAGCGGCGCTACAAGCGGTAAGTAGGTTTTCATTAGTTAGTCGGTGATACTACACCTAACCAAAGGCTTTAACGATGACCTCGAAATCCTATAGAAACAGCATCAAAACGGGTTCCGTATCAGTTTAGGCCAATTCAGACGTTGATCTTGATTCCAGTACTTTGAAGGAACCCCTTTTCGAGGCAACTTGGTGTTGTAGATAGGCAGAGATGTTCTTTATTCTCGTCGCCCCACCCCGGACTTGAGATTGCTGACTATATCATAGCTGTCATTGAAGCGAGACAATTTAGTTGCGTTTCGCGTTTTTATGAAGATCTGCCTTTGTAAGTTTACCTACATTCATATTTCTATCATATCAATGGGCCTATGAGCAGTTTAATAGTAGGATAACCTCACCAAAGTCCTACCTCCCACTCAACTTCCTAAAACATTGTTTGGTGTAAGTAGGTAGTACTAATTCTGAACTTACTATAGTATGTGAAAACGTAGACATGACCAACATAATAGAAATGGTTTTAAATTACATTCAAATTGACAGCCTGAAGTGACAATGAAGTCCACCTTAATTGCAGTTAGACTCATTGCTGATACTTTGTATCTAAAAACTTCCTGAATCCTGACAACATGAAATGTGACGCAAATCATGTTTCTATATCCAAAAAGTTAAGAGGTGCACTGATTGTTATATACATTTGATATTATTCCATATTTGAACTATGGGACTTACTAGTCAGAATGTAATTGGGGGAGAGTCTGTTTCCAATTTTAAATTATCAACATTATTGATATGACTAAAAGGCAATATTAATGGCCACAGATATATCAAATACTGTATGATTCTGTCCACACCTTTTAACTACTAGCCGTCCCGGCAGACATTGTCTTGTCCAAAAATACTACTTTTAAAATTGTTCTTTCCTCTACAAAACTGATTCAGACTATTACAAATATTTTAAAACTAAAATTTGCCAAATCAGTTTGGCCATTCTCAAGTGATAAGCTTACCAATGTAACAGAATTTCATTTTTATGTTATAAATAGTAGTATCTGTATATACAGATACATCTATTTAAGTTGTCTTATTATTCTTATATCTAGGATGTCCTATTTCTATATTACAATAATACTATGTAATTCTATGATCATAATTTCCGAATAACAATTTCATACATTTTGTCTATGATCACATACATACATGTATAATGATAGACATGTTATAATATAATATCTCCATAGCAATAGCCGAGAGAGCAGATCACACCAATTCATGATAGCTCATAACCATGCCTCTAAAACACATGAATAGGTACCTATACTTATCTGCAATTTCGTTTTACCTGGTCCGCAGAGGCTTTTATAGCCTCCTCAACACTAGTGCAGGTTGATTATCGCAAGATGACGTAGGAACGTCGTAACTTATTTTACTGCCAACACATAGGTAGGTAGGCACCCACCATACCACCTACCACGGTAGGGAGTTACCTACCATTGTTCCTTTTTAAATTCATCTTTTCTATTTCTAACTTCATATGGAAGAAAACATTTTCATTTACATTACGTAATTTCGTCATGTTAGGTACCATCACAAACCATTACGTCTGTAGGAGTAGGCAAGTGCTTGTACAGTATACAACCACATTTCCGCCGATATTATTAGGTCCTAATGTTTAATAACATCGTAATCCGTAGTTTATCGCTACCCGCCGCTGGGTAAAAATCTTCTTTCGTTTGCGCCAACGCCAACCATCTCAATCCCGTCTTAAGCTCACTTGCGATTATTTTTATAATATCGATCTTGCTGACAGACGGCGTACACTTATTGCTATAACATATTCAACACACTTATTTTCTGAATATGTTCAAACAAAAAAAAAACCTGAATTATACACATTCCGAGGATTGCACCCAAAAATCTAATAACCCTCAAATCTGTTAACATAATTTTGTCGTCTTATATAACATGGTATAATATACAATTTCAAAGGCATTGATTGTTTTAAGTATAGGGGAACACCAATGCTGCAGTCGCCTAAGGGATTCCTGAAAATAACAATGAAGGCATTTATATAGCTACATAAAAAAATATATATGCTTTACTAGATATGTCTGCATTGAATTACCGTGGTCATTCTAAATTACATTGCCAACTTTTTTTTTTGTGACGCTGTATGTCAAGCCTGATGGATCATGACTCATTATTCTGTTACTTAAAATCCATCTCAACCCCATTAAGTGACATGACTACTGAAATGAGTGACATCATCTTATTCTAATCATCTAGCTGTCTCGTATGTTATCTGATGTGGGCTAAGTTAATTAGCAATTGAAAGAACAAGAAATCCGAAAGAGAAACTAAAATAAGCAAACGTATTCACATAACCGCTTTCAAAATGACCGACTGACTGTATATGACATCAATGTTCCGTGATCACTTAAAATCTAAACTTATCATCGACGAGTCGATTTGAATGAGGCTTTATTCATGAAAAAAAATTCAAACAGTTTCTATCAAGGAAAATAATACCTACTTAATAAAATGGAACCAGTTTTGCGGACTTATTTTCCGTGTACATTTATATTTTCCGAAGGAAGCTTATTTATGATGGTTTGAAATTCAATTCGAATCGGATATCTACCTTGTCTTTATATAAATGTCGAGTACTCATTTTTGTTCGGCCTCATCGATTCAAACGCTGCACAGTATGAAAAAAGACCAAAAAAACGGTCATCCCATTTTTATTCCTCTTTTCGAAGGAGTATATAGTTTCAAATGCATGAGTAGAACTCCCGAAAGTCAAAAGTAATTAGATCCAAAGATATTAATTTTTTAATTTTTTTTTGAGAAATGACAGATTATTAAAAATTTATAGTTAAAAAAATATTTTCGTAAATCTATTGATGTCCTCATATGACGGTTCTACGTAGGCAAATAATGTTTGGAACTAGCAGATTGTAACTCCAATCGCGTGAAAGATATTTGAAAAAGAAGAAAAAAAAGTTTTTATTTTTTTATTGCTATATTTTGCCATATTTGGATTCAAAATCATAATTAATATAATGTCTGACATTGTGCTAGTGATATAAAAAAAAATCAAATCCTAATCTTGTAGGATCTTGGAGTTATGAGCGTCTAAAGATTTTCCATAATTTCTATGGTTTTAGGGTTTTCACACAGAATTAAGTGTTTTCACATTATTTTCAAGATATAATTTGTGAATGTTTTCTAACCTATAAGACATCGAATATAATGATCAAACTCATTATAGTATGTTGTTTGAAATTTGTTGTTAATCAAATTAAAATGCCATTACAAAACTGACTAAACACAAAATTCCGAAAAGTACGACATTCGACACAAGGCTGTAATTTGGCAATTATGGTCCTTGTAAGGATTTTACGAAAGGTCTGGATTAAGGGGGTGAAAAAGGGTTGAAAATATCTACGAAAGTCCTATATTATTTAAGTTAGGGGCACGATATTAAAGTAAATAGTTTCAAATAAATAGACACTGTTAATTTAAATTGCAACATAAATTAATGGAGTAAAATGGGCGTTTGAAAATAGTGGCAACATGGGTCTTTGTCGGCTCCATGGTGCCTCACCCCATTCCTCCGGAGAAAATGTAAAGGCTTTACGAGGGCGAACACCTTCCCCATACCACATTTACCTTTCATCGGAATTTTCTAAGTTTGAATTACAAAGATACAATATTTTTATATATATAATAATAATAAAAGGTAACATTAAAATTCTCAAAAAGGGCCTCTACGTGTTGGACCCTTGTCCCCGCGCAAGCCTTCTAAAGATCCGGGTTATAGTCCGCGTGGAGACACATAATAATAATATCGCCAGACGAACACACCAACTATACGGTCCCACACTAAGCAACGCTTGTATTATGGGTACCGTACAGTATATAATACTTAGATAGATATTAATATAATATGTAAAATTACTAATAATACCGTTAATATTATTAACAGTTCAACCCATTTATTTTAACCTATATTTACTTGATAAACACAATAGTCCGGTAGGTAGCAACCCTAAGCCAGTTTCTTTAAATCCCAATAAACTGCAGATCCTACGAGATTAAGATTTCAGATTTTTAATACATGTCAAGTGGGACCTGAAGAATAATTTAATCTAAGAATTGAATCCTAATACGTGAAGAGTTAAGAAAAAAAAAATATTTACGAAAATAAGCTTAAATTCGCATTTCTATGTTATTTATAGCGCTAAAATTATAATATAAACTAGATAATAAAGGGAATTTATTCTTTTAAAATGTGGCATTTAAATCAATAATTAATATTAAACGCCTTTTAAACTACAGCTACTTCTATGTTTTTTCTGATTTCCATAGATTTTATGAAAAAAAAATCATATCTCTGGATCTACGTACATTTGATCTGCGAGAGTTCTACTCATGCATTTGAAATCATTTAATCTATCGAATATAGAAATAAAAATTGGATGACCGCTTTTTAGGTCATTTTTCATACTGTGCGCTGTTCGGTTTCAAGTCCCGCCCCAGATCGATGGAAATAGCCTTCGTCTAGTATCGTAAATAACCAAAATAGCAAATAAAATAACTTTCAAAATGTAACCAAGCTCGTGCTTGTTCAAAGTTCAAAAACTCTAGACTTAACCACTTGTAACGTCGACAAGGGTCGTACATCTCAGTGAAAACCGATCCTTTACGGTTGAAATACATAATATTATCAATTTTATTTTTTCTTCCCATGTTGACATTATTGGTTTGCCGCTGTATGAAGTCGCATTATTTTATATTGTTGCCCTTTAGTTATGAGTGTTACGAACATTAGATTTTCGGGACCTACTTGTTTATACAAAATAACGTTGACAACTACTTAATTGTACTTATTATTTTATAAAATTAATACCTACGTTAATCAAATTAGCACATAAATAACAAAAACCTACTCCATATTTTGTGCAAGAGTCCCAAAATAATATTTCATTTATTAATAGGACCGATGTCTCCGCCCAAGCCTGCCATAAGTCCGGGTATAACCCGTGTGGAATGATTCAAAATAAATATATGTATCATATTATTATGCTTAACAGCATTTTAAATATTCATATCATTGCAGCGAGACTGCAGCCCATGAAACAAAATGCACATTGTGTGTGTATTGTGTTGGACGCCCACATCCCGTACAATCATAGATTAGATTATAGTTTTTTATTTTCCTCTTATCGACGATTACGTCATTTCAATCATCAGTTTCTCAACTGAACTATCGTTTGAATTTGTGGCCAGGCGGGCGGGCGCATTGTCGTTGAACAGTTAAATACGTTAGCTGGTGCTGTTATCAGCTGACGAGGGCGGTATCCGGCACGCGACCTTCGCCAGACTTGACTCATACGAGCAGTCGTCAGATTTGCATGATCAATCATGGCATTCAGTTGTGTAGTTGTACACGTACAACTAGAAGTCCAATTATACTAATTAGCAACCTGTCTGTTCACCATTGAAACATGAGCGGTCGCGCCATCTTCTTCATTATTAAAACTAGCAGTGTCCGCTACTTTATACCTCAGGAATTACTATCTTTAACTATCCCAAAGTAACTAATTAAATTTCCTGAATGAAAATTATCAGACCTTAAGTTATCATCATGCAAAATTTTATTAAAATCCTCCTAGTGGATTGTGTGATTTAATTAGTCTCCCTGTCCATTGGATTTTTATTTTATTCCTGTTTTAGTAATTGTGCGTGAACGCGCTGAGACGGACAGATAGATAAAAAAATATATTTACGGTCAGTCCACAACTAAGTTACAACCCATTTATATGTAGATGTACGACGAAATTGCTAAAGTATATCAGTAGCTAGTAAAAACTGAATATAAATTCCATAGTTCATAGCAAGGTGGCTCTACTTCTACTGCAGTAACCGTGGTAGTGACGTCATCCCATGCGCTTGCAACAGCTGATTCACATTGTGCGTCGTATCTATTTTAGCCTCAGGTTTTCGTGTTGTCCGAATGGAAGTATTTCCAACCTTTTGACATCTTTTAAATCACAAGCTATACTAGTAATTGTAGTTAAGTTGATTATGTGTTCAACGCTACATAATACGTCCTCCAGGGTTGATAAAAATCATAAAAAAATAAAACAAAAACATGTTTTTTTTACCAATTTCTCATTTTGGTAGGCCCAATAGGCCCAGGGTTGATAAAAAAATAATTTTGTTAAAAAGCCTTGCCCTTATTATAAAAAAAAAATTATTTGTTTTTTGCGATTGTATTCTTAGATTACTTATTTTTTGGACGTAAATAGTGGTTTTAATGAAATAAAATGTTACTAACTGAAACGTCCAGGTTGGTAATAATTATGATTAGTTAAAACCGACTGATTTCTGTGATTAAAAACAACAAATAGATAATGTTTTTTTTCTTTTCGATAGATTCAGATTTATAGATAGATTGAGCAAAGAAAACGTTTGTTTGTATTATAAGATTAAAATAAATCAAAGGATTTTTGTTATACAAAATCAAGATTGATTTAAATCAATGTTTTTTTTTAAATGTCACTTTTTAAATCAATTCTCTCTGAGACCTACTATGTTCTTGTTTGAGCATGCTTATTGTCTTTTGCAGACATACGTAGAGGAAAATTTCAGTATTAAATATTATTCATACATACCTGATAATGCGAGAATGCAACTCAGAATAACATTCAGTTTCTTTGACTATTAGTTATAATATATATTAACTTATATTTTGCATTCTATGCACACGACGTTGCTTTGCAGAGTTCCAGCCACCAGGGTTCGTGCAATGCAGAGTCTAGTCAACGAAGTATTATTTGTGTTAATGTTACTGGCAAGCTTCCAAGTGAAGCCTCCATTCGGCGACTCGCTTGAGGTCACAGGGATTTTACTGTATGCCAAATTATCCCATTCAGAATTTATTGATACCCAAATCGTCGTCGGGGTTTTGGATATTATTTGCTACTGTCGCTACCGCCGCTGCTGCCTTGAAGTTGAATTGGACTTCTTTGTAACTTATATTGATTGAATTTATTTCAAAGATGAAACACTTTTAACAAAAATTAAGATTCTTTTTCATTCTTTACGAAATGAAATGCGATGAAACATTATGATTCTTCTTCTTTCTTTACAAAATGAAATGCATGATAATACATAGATGAAATTCGGGCCTATCGCAGTATAGTATCTACTACAGTATCTACGTTTGCCGCATCGGAAACGTATCTGGCATGTCGATGTAAGCGTGCCAATAGTTACCTCAATTTCTATGTTGCACATGCATTTCCTGCGCGCTACGGTTTTGGAGCGAGTTGCCGTCCAAATATAAATGAAAGCTTGTATTCAATATAAGTTTATTGAAATTTCTGATAAATGTCTGTTTCCCTTGTGATTCTAATTAATTTCTTAGTCTTAAGTTGCTACAGGGTTTACGTTAAATCCTTATAATTATCAAGTCATCGTAAACTTTGCCTTGCATGTTTGCAACCATGTTCACGGGAGGACTGAGGTGGTTGATGTCCTAGTGTCATAGTTTGAACCGGGTTTCCCTCACATTTTGTTGTAGCTTGCGGCCTGATCTACGCAGAAAGTTCTGAAAACATGATGTATGAGGCTTTCACCGCCTATAATACAGTCTTTGTTCCCATATATACTCAATGTTAATAGTTCGGTAAATAGGTGATGTATTTTGATAGGCTTCCGTCAGTAGTTAACTGTAAACAAATGGATGCCGAATTCTCGACCGTATCCCGCCTGTGGGGGTTTCGCGGCTTCGCATCACTGTAACAAGGGTATTGTTGTGAAACGTGCTTGTTTTACTGTTATCCGCCAAATTATCTTAACGTCGTGTGGCTGCCTGATAAACGATCCGTAATTATACAACGTAAAGTAAAAATAAAGGCAGACACGTATAAAAATAATTGTGAACCCAGTGATAAATGACCGACCCGCTGCGCAGTCGTAACATTTCCGCCATAAAATTTAAATTTGTAAACTAATCATGGTAGGTTTATAAAGAGAAGTGTATTAGCATAGATAACCTCTTTAGACTTCAGTATTAGTTATGGTCTTGTTATTTGTTGAAGTAGTTTTTGGTTTTAGAACGGATTCTTCGGATCTGTTATATAAATATTGTATATCGTAATAACTTAATATTGTTACAATATATATAGCGGCTTGGTTCTGTATATTATTATAACATTATATTAAACGATAGGAGAACTGAAGTGCCTGAAGGGTTCATTAATTCATAAGTTGATTATTGTACGAAATATTACGTGCTCGTTCGTGATAACAAAGGTTAGTGATTCAGCATTTCTCCAAGTAAAGCCGGCCCGATATAATATGCGCTGAATAAGTTTTGAGGATTCAGAAGACGTGTGACGGGCGGTTCAGGCCCATCTCGGCCCATTTGTTCAATGTGATAAAACGAGCCGGATACTGTTTTAGATTGGGTTACCAGATATCCTCACACATATCTCCATTTGTTTGTGTACTCCATTCCCGGATTGGTATTTATTATTTGAACAATCTACGTGATATTACACGAAGTTACTCGTTATTTTTCTGTTGTATTTTTATATTTATGAGTGGCTAATGCACCAATTCATATATATTTGTTTCCATTTTTGCTTGGTTGGCAAAACTTATTAGACTTATCTAATAAGTACTAACTTATAAGTAATAGTAAATAGTATAGTAGCATTAGTACAGTTTTGAAACAGGATAAATTGTTTTCAATAAAAGCAATCCTGATACAAGTAACCCACAATTTTATCGCTATAAGAATAAAAGCGACGACTACGACGACGACTATTTTATTTATGTGAAAAACTCGTACAAAAGTGTACGAGTTTTTCACATAAATAAAATAGGAAATACAGTAATTTCCCTAAGTAACTACTTACTTACAATATTGTTAACTTGAGCGTCTGAGGTCAATCGAAATACCTAAGGCATAAAAAAAGCTGACGAAACCTGACTCAATGTCACCTTTTTTTTTTTTTGTTTCCGCTGGGAAATGCATTTACGCATACCGCCCAAGCCCGGGGGAGCAAGGACGGTTATGTGGGGCTCCTGGAAGAAGTCCAGACTACCCACTAAAACCCAGCGCCGCCCTCTCTGCCTTTTGTGGGGCGCCACGGGATCGCTCTATGAGCACACTACCATGACGCCCCGGCGACTCAATGTCACCTAGCTAATTCAGTGGCTACACTTATTTATGATGCTATGAAAAAACATACTGACTACAGCATCCTTAATATAAATCTCACGAACCTGGAGATTTTGTTATGACGCGGGCTATTTTTTGTGTACGCTGTCCGAGCAAAAAACACCCCACCTAAACAATAGAAGCATTAAGATTTTAACAGAAGGAAAAGTACTGAACAAAACACTTGTATTTGTTACACAGATTACTATCTATATAACTGTTTTTTTTAAACAAACTCGTTTAAAAAATCTCACCTTTGATTTGATGATATCTAGGCAACATTCAACTGCAGCTATTGCCATTATTTCTCTTCATATTCAGACGTCGGTACTTTCCAAATATGGAAAATCCGTTCGATATCAGTTGGAAACAAAATACATAAACGGCGGCGCGGTGTGACGAGCTCTCTCGGAAGTGTCAAGGCGGATTGCGGGCAGGGGCGAAGGGGGTTGGTTACGTAAGGTATGCCGCAACGTTCCTCGCCACCGAGTCTGGCCGAGTCTAACGTCAATGCACACCGTGGCGCCTATTGTAGCCAGCAACCGCCCACACGCTTGCTTGCATTTTAGCTCAGCGTTTTTATTGGACGACGATACCCGCTTGTTCGTCGCCGCTATGGAGTTTTAATTACGCTGGCTCGTTCCAGAACAACAACGCACGGTTTAAAGCTCTCTCCAAATACATTTCCAAATTTGAAAATATTAAGATAACCAAGAAGCCTTATACCCGTCCATATTTTGGAATTACGAGCCATATTAATGTTCCAACTCGCGGGAAATGGCATATTACAAATATTGTAGACTTGCTAAATATAATTACTTATCTATAACTTTTATTCGTCCCGTCCCAGATAGTATTATTATAACTTTGTCATTTTTACATATCTATGAAATTCTTGATTAGCTTACCAAATCATATCTAGTTCAAGTTATTCATATTATATTTCTTTAATGTTATATTTTTTTAGTACATAACTTTTAATACGGATTTTAAGGGTACTCCTAGCCGAGTTCTGGATTGGGATCGTAAATAATCGTGCGGCGCCGTAAGCGGCAAAGCAAGCTTTAGTAAAGCTTTACAGTCTGTTGCCTGTAAACTCGCGGCCTGCTGCAGCCGCGGCTTTTGATTTGTGACCTTGTAAAGTAGGTCACTCGTAACCCGCCAATTAGTATAAAAAATCCATGAGCTGATGATCAAAGCGGAGCTTAATTGGAACATGAGTACGGAAGTACCTACCCTCAGTGATACGAAAACATCAATTGAATTTATTATTGGTAACGAGGTATCCTTTACGATCAGTAAAATCAATCGAAGATAAGGTTATGGAATGCCTTCATTTAATATTAAAAGATTATTTCTAACAGGTGTGTGGCAGCTCTAACTTAACATTAATTGCTCGTGATCAGGGGAAAATTGATACTATATTAGGCAAGTTTTCAACCCACTAATTGCGTTTGGCGCGATCAATCTGGGACCAGGTGGTATTAATATCGAAGCTTGATATCTATACATATAAATAAAATTGGAGTGTCTGTTTGTAATATTAAAATAACTGCTTTTTACTAAGTGCATTTGGATGTATACACGTTGCCTATACCGAAACAAACTTTTTTACAATTTTGGTCTGTCTGTCTGTCCGTCTGTCTGTCTGTCTGTCCGTCTGTCTGTCCGTCTGTCTGTCTGTCTGTTTGTTCCGGGTAATCTCTGAAACGGCTGGACCGATTTTGACGGGACTTTCACTGGCAGATAGCTGATGTAACAAGGAGTAACTTAGGCTACTTTTATTTTAGAAAATACATAGGATCTCACGAAAAAAAATTAAAACCAATGTTGCAGCGTTGCGCCTGATTAAGTTTGATAGCAACAACCTGAAATGCGTCCCGCGGGATCAGAACGCGCGAGCAGGCTGTTGCCAACGGTTAATTGTGTCTTTGTTAAATACCACGCGAACGAAGTCGCGGGTAACAGCTAGTATTACATATTTATATAAAAAATGATCGTAATCTATTCACTATAGTTTTAACATTAAATAATATTGAGGCCTTGTAATCACATCGACACAATAATAAAGACATATCACGTGTAGCAATACTCGTAAATCCATCTGCAATATATTTGTCTCTTTACTTTATGTGGGGTAGTGTGGGTAATATAAATGTTATTGCTCATTGAACGACTTGTCCGTCTTTACACCAACTTTTGGCTCCCTGAGCTATTTATTTCACGTAACTCGTGTTCGAGATCGTAAGTTATCGAACTTAATTGATCACCGGCCTTTCGGTCATGTCGAGATCAATCCATTTTGTCGCTATATCATGTGCTCGCTATATCTGGATTTTGTTCGCGTCACCAACATTGATTTATTCTTATTTTGAAGAGATCTTTGGAAATTTGCTTTTATGGCATAAGTTCTAAATAAATTCAGAGTTCTTCCCACGAGATGTTTGCTATATATTATCGCTGCTTTTACATTCTGGAATAGTTTTTAATATGAGCTGAGTTACATGTTTTTATGATCAAAATAATATATCTCGCAAAGCACGTTTATTTGATAAAGGCTCCCAGGAGCAGTAAATTTATTCATATCATTTCAAAGCGTGTGTAATACCGTAGATAATGGTACTGGGAAAGCTTGCTTGATGTTTTTCTCTAAAATATACTCGTATATCTTTACAATTGTATTGTATCACTTGAATATATACTCAGTACATGTATGACAATTTCCTTATGCATTTTATTTAATATTGATAGCAAATGTTTTCGGACATAATTTAAAACAAGTATTATTTATTTGGTCAAGTTTTAAGTAGGTTATCGCCCGTAATTAACATTAAAATAATATAAACAGATGACGCTTTGTTACATAAGATAAATCTGCCGGTAGTGATCGAAAACCCAGTTAGAGGATCTGCTAAATAAAGTCAATTATTTCAATTATGACATGGGCTTGAAAATTTCCTTTCACAAGACCATTTTCACGTTTATAACTAACGAATTCATCACTATTTGTTGGCAAATGGAAAGTAGGTAACTCAAAATCGGCAAAAACTATATCACTGCATTGGAGATTCTTGCTAATTTAGTTACGGAAACATGCGATGTTTTTCGTGTAAAAGCAAGCAACTACTTCATTTAATGTACTTACGTATTATACTAAAATGAAATGCACAGTCTCGAGAGGCCACATATAGGGCGGGTCAAAAACTCGTGAGTGGTGGCGGACGACCGATCTAGATGCCTCCACGCGTGCCCGGCGCCTTAATTATGTGGCGAGATTTTGGGATGCTCGCACAGAAATGACCTAAATAATCCCCATGACGGCGGGTCACTAAGTATTAGGTATTGTTTGTTACACACGTAATATTACTCATTACATGACGCTTTTGCAGTGACTATGATTGGCCAGTCTGATCCATTATCGATCCTTACCTAGATGCCATCCTTGCCAAACGAAAACTCCAATTGCAAAGCCCAATATTATTGATCGTAACATCACTAATATTGGGCTTTGCATTTCGATTTCCTATTCATAGCAATATCTATTTGAAGTCAATATTGAATTATAGAACGAATTGAATAGTACGTGTTCGATTGTCCTTATTGATTTAGGAAAGAAAACGGCTTTTTGTGTTTTCTTTGGAAATACTATTTTCAGAAAAACTATACTTTCCGCTACACTTGACATCTAAGCAAAACTAATTTTATGAGGCGTAACTGTGTCTCCAGTGTCGTATTCAAGTTTACATTAGCATCCTTGGGTTTCTAAGCGATAGAGACTATGAGGTAGTTAATAAGGGTGAAGGCCAGACTAGTTTTTTTTTTTTTTTTGGGTCCCTTTGATCTTTGTCAAAGGGGTTTATAGTTCGTTTTTGGTTCTACATTTGCCTTGTGTTGGTACAAATGGCTTAATATGATGGTGCTTAATGTTTTGTCCCTCTGCTAGTGGATACAGAGAGATTTGATTTTGTCGCTAGGATTTTATGTGTTGTTAATTCGTTTTAAGTTACTAATTATGGATTTTACAAAAGTGTTAAATGATTTTATGGTGGCACTGTTAGTTGTAAGTTCTTGTAAGTTGTATGGATCTATGTTTTTTATTGCACATGTACCTTCGTGGATCATTCGGGCGCTTGTGAAGATACAACAGTTTTTGAGGATGTGATCGTTATCTTGGATAGTGGCGTTATCGCAGGGGCATTTGTTGTCGCTGGTGATTTTAAATCGATAGAGGTAAGATTTGTGGTAGGCATGGCCAGTGAGAATTTGAGTTAGCTCGAAACTGGTCTGGAAGCAGTTCCGGAATTCTGCAATTTGTGTAATATTTTTAAACCAAGTTTTTGTTGCTGATCCTTGCGGGCTGTCTTCATATTCTTTCTGCCATTTCTCTATGGTTGTAGCTCTGAGTACTCTTTTGGCGTGTGAAAGGGGGAAGAAGTTTGATTCAGATGCTTTTTTGGCTTTTGCTGCGCTTTTTGCTGCTGCGTCTGCACATTCATTTCCTTCAATACTATTGTGTGCCCGTACCCAGGCGAAGTTGACTGATGTGAGGAATTTTAATGTATGTATTAGATGATGAATGGAGTTTACTGTTGGGTCCCGGTTATTTAAATCTTGGATGGCTTTTAGGGATGAAAGGCTGTCTGTAAGGATGGTGAAAGGTTCTTGTATGTTATGATTTTCAGCCCATATTAGCGCTGATTCAATGGCTCTGAGTTCAGCCATGAATACGGAGCATGTTCTGCCCAGGCCAGACTAGTTGCGTAAGTCCGCAACATGCCGCGTACTAAAGGCGCATCGATGACCATTAAATTGAGTTAATTTAAATTCTCCAAAGGTGGGCGGACCTGCTATAACCAATTAGGACACTCGATTCGACACGCTACGTACACGGCATTCAGAGAAATCGCTGCGTTGCCCATTCAATTAAATTGAAATACATGTTTCGGGTTGCGTCGTACTTACCCGGCTTTTCGTCCAACAACGTCGGGAATCGGGTTTCGGCTCGCTCGCCACCGTGTACCGCCACCTCGTTTAATTAAACCCTGTGACATTTTTAATGAACAACCGCAATTAACTAATTTAACTTTTAAATATTTTACACGATTGCTTTAATGTAGATTGCAGATTCTACGACTGACAGACATTTGATTTAAAATTTGTGCTGTCTACAGTGAGGCTGTGGAATCATTGAAAAAAGTTTTTATAAAATGCCAACGTGCTTGCTTTGGGGTTTTATGTATTATTTTTTTTGTTTTCTCCAGTGTGGCTCTGTTGTTTCATACCTGTGAAACATTCCAAATAACGCCGGCAAAATAAGACCTTATTCAGTATAAATGAGGTGCGTAGTTATTACGTATAATGTAGAGTAAGCTGAAGGAAATATGTTTGTATTATACATAAATAGTCTAGCTAGAATGTATAAACTTTTTTATTGAAATGAATATAAGTCCCGTCGTGAAGGAGAATTGGTATGCCAGCTAACCAAAGTACGAATTAATGTAAAAATCTGTGTTGAGCACGGCAGGAAGCCAATACAGCTGGCGTTATCAGATCTGGTTCAATTGAAATACGTGAGGTGACTCTCAATTCGCTACCTCCACATTTCACGATACAGAAATAGTACGGCTCGTGTACGGGCTTACTTAATTAACTATTGCTCGTTTGCTATATATGTAGCTCAGCCCGATCAGGAATAATTTTATTATGTTTGGGTTAAGGTTTGCTTAGGTTAGTTGCATTTTCCTATTTAAAGTTACACATGGTAACTTTTCTTAAGGTGGAAGCGCAAGGTCAGGGCGCGAAATTCAAAATGTCAATGGTTTTTATTTTTTTACGAAAAATGTGGCCATCTTTACGATGGAATTTAGTGTTTTCCGATATTAGCATATAAGCATTCTGCATTGGATGGCTCGATGTATTAAATTTGCTTAAAAAAATACCTAAAGCGATACAACACCATAAAGTTAGTGAAAACAGCGGTTTTTAGTAACTTTATGGTGTTGTATCGCTTTAGGTATTAAATGGCTTCTTGCGTGCGTAAGCCACTATTGGTTCTGTTTAGGCAAAGGATGTATATTCTAGAGCAAATACAACTCGATAGGCATCGTCCTTTGTCTGGGCGGGCGGCGCGTCGGCCGTGACCGCGTGTCGGCCTGAAATTAACTGACTCCCGGCCTGGATACTGTTACTACGCAACTGGGATAGAGCTTATACATTTTGAACGAGCGTTACTCTCCCCTACCGTTGTTCTGCCAATTTATCGGGAATTTCTACAATATTCCAGTCGTAATAACTTACAATGAATAGCCTCTTCGCTGCTGTAAATTATTACTCTCGTACTAGTTACAAATGGCTGTGAATCCATTTTGATTTTATATATTCCTATGTATGAAGTGATAATGTTAATAATCTTGGGCAACATAATCTTATCGAATAGAATGATGTTTTGCGTATGATAATAACGTGAAGTTGAAATGTTTGATGACAAATATACATGTTTAATCTTATCATTGTCTTCGTTACGCTTCGTGTTGATTTATGATTCCCGTGGTATTAAGCTACTATATGTAATTTTCTGTAACGGGCAACAGCTTTTCATATTAAACAGCTGTGCATATTCTGAGCTAAACTTTATTACGTAAAAACTAAATTTATAAAACAATGTCGTGTTAGTTACAGCATTTATAACTTTATTAGGCATAGTTTACGGATTAGGCCTGCATAGAATCTCTCATGTTTGATATATAAAAAACATTCCACTTGACTTTGGAAAAATACCTACCCAAAGGAGAGTGAGGACATTTTCTCAAAAAACCGCTGATTTAACGATACACGCCTGTCTAGCAAGTTAATGTGATGTTAACTCCACACCCTCGAGGGACAAGTTTTATAAAAAATAAAGTCTACCGTCATCTAGGTTTAGTGTAGCATGAATTTGATACGCTGTATTACCTATCTCACAGACGTGGTGTCTGTTGGGAGACGTTGAATATTACCATTTGTGTATGCTGCGAGGTGTTGCACCAGAGACCACCTAATTAGCGCTGTAGGTAGAGACCCTGACTTCTGTGCCTAGGGACCCCATTTCGAATCCTAGAAGGGGCGAACTTTGTGTGATGACCACGAATATTTGTTCCCGAGTCATGGATGTTTAATAATATACTGGGTTCGCCCCCAGTCCATTGTCCGGCACAATACAAGCGTTAATGTGGGACCGTATAGCTGGTGTGTTATTACGATATTATTATTATAACTGAATGAAATACTACCTTATGACAGACATTCAATCTAATATACCAATTCAATATTTTCCCTTTGGTGGACAAGGAAATCACCCACAAAAACAATAATCTGTATTAACAGATACAATCATCTATATTAATAGATCTGATGCTGTGGGAGATGTTAGGATCATCAGGAATTAGGGCTCGTCAAAGCCTACTTAAATATTTCATGTTCCATGTAAGGGTTTGAGACGTTTTTGATCTTGCTTTTTTGACACCTTTAAATGAGATAGTCTTCCAATTAGCATTTTTTTTTATTTTGTTGATAAATTGCATGGGAATTGTCAACACTAGCTGTGTTGTAATAATTTTACGGGAAATGGTTTGATTTGTAGCATGCAATTAGATGAGGCACCAACTCGCGGCGCGTGCTAATTAATGAGCGCGTGGAACTGCTGATTCCATAAAGCTGCGTATTAATCGGTGTCTGCGTGTTACCGGTGATTTGTCACACATTTACGATTGTTGTTATTTAGGGATGTCCGTGCAACGTTGTTATCCTCGTAACAATGAAACGTTGTTAATCGGGTGTCCTAATGGAAGCTATTGTTGTAACGCCATTAATGTTTCGTTGGCCTCACGGGTCGCCACGTTCACCGTGACCCGTTTTGGTGTACACCAAATGCACTCTCTGATTCTGACCGCGAAAGGTACTACATCATTTTCGCTTATAATATCAAACATTAATATTGCATTTTTTTAAAAGAACCGCTGAAAAGTAATCTCTTATAATCATGCATCATTTATAAACACCGATAACATCGAAATGGCAATCGTTCAAAGATTAAAGTGTCTATTGGAATTTTCGACAAGAATATTTAAAGGTCACGAATTTGACGTCTCGCGTATGGGTTGTATGGGCAATGCCTTTGAGGGTACGCGAGCTGTCCGCATAAATTGAATAATGGCTAGGTGGCCTCAACTAAGTGGATTCTATTTTGCTTTACGTGCGACGTCCGATGTCGATCCTACGCTCGTACCAACAGTTACTAAGCGGACCTTGCCGTGTTCATTTATCCCTCATATTCATTTATGATTTATGCCTTTTGTTAGCTAGTACACACCATACCGTTTTGTCCGCAATTTCTTTAGTAACGCGCGTGTAATCATTCTGAACGTCCTTTGTGGCTCCTCTGTGTTGTCTCATTATACGTTATTAACAGAGATGTCTGCATTCCTTTGTTTACGATGTATGTGTTGACATTTTATTTTGTATTGTGCAGGCGCAAAGCGACGACGACGATGTCGGTCCTGACGATGTCAACGTCGCCGTCGAAGGCGGCTTCATGGACGAATTCTTCAGTGAAGTAAGTAAACAACATGTTCAGTGGTTGAATACAAATAATAGAATTACAGGTGCTTGTAGCTATAATAGCGTTGTCTGTTGTCGTGAGAAGAGTTCTTATTGCTGATGGCATAAAAAATAGTCTAGAACTATTGCAAAAATACCCAAAATTGTATTAGGATTAATTCTCTATGTTCTTTATGAACTGCTGAATTATTTCATAATACGTCTGTAGGTACTAGAATAATTGGAATATATAAAACATGTGGCTGTGCGGTAAGTGGCCACTGCATTTAATACATCGCGCCTGAAGGCTTTGTTAATTACGTTGGTCGTGTTAATTACCGAGCTATTTTACACAATCCTTTTACTGAAAATATTTAATAGATTTAATGTAGATACAAGATAGTTTGAATGGATAATAGCCGAGAGAATGAGATCATTCTTCAATCAAATGGAAGATTAAAAAAAAAAACATGTAAAATACTAAACTCGTATGTAAAATAAAGGCCATGGACATTGTATCGTCGAAGGAAGCTGTGCTTGTAATTTAATTTTCGCAATTCAATATCGTATACTTCGCGCCACTAGGCGTAAAATGCCATACGACGCATACTATGAGAGTTATGGCTTAATCGTATGAGTCACGGTGTGACTTCATTAAGAGTATATCATGAACTCACCGACGTCGTCACAGCGGTTTTTCTCGTCTCTATCGCTCTAGTAATCAAAGCAAAAAATTAACTCGTGATACTAACGATGACTCATTTACTCGGAGTCTACTGTTTATATTGTTAAGATGAATACTTTATTCTACATTTTTCACACATTCGCCGTACTAGGCAGACGCTTTTAAAATATACCTACGTTCAACCTATGTTATATAATCTAAAAGTATCATCCCTTTTTTGCAATGATCATTATCGCTGGATATGCGCATTTGGCGCTCGAGGCAGATTAAACATTCTACTGTGATAAAGATTCTGTACACATTCTTTTTGGCATCCTTCGCTACTTTGTTATGTTATCCATCACGCCGATGTGTGTGAGTAAAATCGGAAATCCTATTCCGTAGGCCTCGCCGACCAGCAGCATATTCTGCCCGAGTTTTCCAAACAGCATAGCTCCACAAAAGTTTCAGGCGTACGTTCCTATGTAGCGCATTGTTCACTCTTGTACGAGACTACTAAGTGATTACTAGGTTTTATCTCATAGCCATGTAGGTTTACACAATACCGGGACATATTTAAAGAAAAAAATCGTAGGGATGGGAGAAAGACGCAGACAAAATTTATAACCAGGCTTCCCTGAATTCTATAATGTTATGCCAAATACCTATCTAATTCGTGATACAACGTATTATTATGTGTGAAAAGCACTTTAAACCTTTATTTAACGACTGTAACGAACTTTACAATGTTTACTTAAATTGTGTATCGATTGCCGAAATAGGAGAAAAAATGCTAAGGTTGCCCATTAATGCTGAGTCAACTGTAAATTGAGCGACCGAACGTTCATTTTTATCGATTAAATATCTGTATCCAGGTGACGTGATTTTTTTAGAAACATTTTAAGCGAGTAAATTTCGGTATTTCTATGAGAAATAAATAAGAAAATTGAATTTATAGATATCTACATCGATCTCGAAAATGATTTAATTTTTTTTTTTTTTTTATTACATTATAGGCAAGTATTTGATCTCGACCTCACCTGATGGTAAGTGACGATAAGATCTACGATGGAGCATACTTGCCTAGGTAGGAAGGCGGCAGTAGATCGAGACGCTACATTCACTAGGCACATGCAGCGCAGCTGATCTGACCCGCCATCCATGAATGGCAACACCGAACATCATGCCGGAACACGGCTAGGCCGCTTGGCGACATGGCTTTGTTCAGTGGGTGGTGACTAGCCACGGCCGAAGCCTACATAATGTTCTCAATGAACAGTGAATAGGTTTGTTTTTCCAAAACATATTTGTACTACAGCTATAGCTTACTTTTAGAAAGTAGTGGCATCCGGTATCAAACAGAATGGGTAATTGGGCGCAAAGGGTTCTCGTAGATTGGACGAGGGAGTCAATCTTGATTTTTCTCTTGAACGCGAAGTTTGAGATTACGAATACTCAAATAAATGTACAAATGAAACTATATACAGCGCAGCTACAGAATCATAATATTCTTCCGCCAACTGTTTAGCTGTTTATGCAAAACTGGCTGCAATTATATTGTAAAAACCGATATTTTATCAAGTCATTTTTTTTCCTTCATTCTACTGAATTGCACTAACATTTTAACAATGTTACAGGAAATTAACTTTCCTCCTGGAAGAAAGTAATAACACTCCCAAATAAACATACTGCCTACTTACCTACATAAGGTTAATTAAAGTTGCTTAATCTTTCGTAACGATGATTTTTTGTCTTATTATAATGCTACGTCAAAAAAAGTACATGGAACGTATTTTTTACTTTGAAACAGGGTTGTTCCTGAGGTAGAGAGAAAATTAGTGAACTCTAGGCTGTAACCGTAGAACGCTTACGTAATCCTCGGCTAATCCGTTGCAATCTCGAACGACTATCCCAGCAAACATTACCCGCTCCTGGACAATGTTATACCCCCCCCCCCCCTAAATATTAAACCTACTATTCGTATTATATTTGGAAGTCTCCATGATTGATTACAATTTTATTCAGTCCGGACTGTATTTCCCGTAGGGAGAATTATTTGAATAAAATATTGCGTAAATGATATTCAAAAGATGACAACGTATTTTTTTTCTCGTAAATAAAATTAACTTACATTTTTTACGTCATTTTGTATTCAGATCTATAGTATAGTATGAAATGCTTTGTTCGTAGCGTGGTTTGGTTATATAGAATCACATTTTACTTGACTGTCGTAACTCAATCAAGACATCATACATTATTATTGAATTCAAGCATTACCTATCCGTATGACTTGCCGATACTTATCTCCATTGTTTTTGTATAAACACCTATGAACAGCTCGTTCGTTTAAACACAACGTTTAACTTAACGTAGTTATTAAGGGGGAAGCTCAGGGTCAGGGCGCGAAATTCAAAATGCTAATGGTTTTTATTTTTTTTACGAAAAATTTGGACATCTTTACGATGGAATTTAGTGTTTTGCGAACATAACGCTTTTAACTGATACATTTATAACAGCTTTACATACTAATTAGTCTACTACGTTATCTACACGCGCTAAATAGGTCATATCTGCAACTAATTGGTAATTGCGAGCAGTGCCTGCCTCCGGCAGGTAATTTTCCTGCGAACTCCCACATTATGGTTTAAACAAAGGGATTGAGTTGAACTATTTCTGCAATCGATATTATCGTGTGCGGCTACCAAAGCTACTTATATTAATTGTGGGAACGTAACTTGTTGACTCGCCATTACTGTTTAAATGAAGTAGTTACACACACACACACACACACACTTGTATGAATAGGGGAATTGGAAATAGGGCGTTCATAATAACATAATTCCAGATTTTTTCAAGATTACGACCTTAAAACTGGGATCGTATTTTAAACGTAGGTCATGATTTAGCATACGAATCTGACCCTGGAGACCAAGTCCGGATTGCCGCAACCGCATTAAAATTATATGTCTTTGACCACCGTGTCTTTACATAGTAAGGATGTAGGGAAAAGCGTCGCTTCTAATGTTACAAATAATTGTCGGAGGATTTTTTTATCTGTTTTCTTAACATGCGCACAGCCCCTAAACCAGAAACTTCGCCGCCCCAGGGAGCCGCCTAATTTTCCTTTCCCTCGAAAACTTATTTCTCTAATAAAACAATAAAAAATGCTACTCGTCGCCAGTTCCTTTTCGTGACGTGAATTCTTCACGCCTTTCCATTTAATTCAAAACACAGCAGAGTGTCATAAATATTCAGCCCGCGCTTGGTACTCATCATAATCGTGTAATTCATTTGCATGTTATTATTTGTGTGTGTAAAGATGTGCTAACGTGCTGGTGGCGGCCGTCTGCTTCGGAAAGCAATGCCGTGGCCGCAGCAAGGATATGAATACGTCATAAGTCACATATCGCGTCATACTTTAGAAATTAGTACAACTTTAGCTCTACATTTTGATGAAATCGCTTCATAACGTTTGTTTGAGTTTTCTTTTTTTTTTACCATTATTGTACGTTCCATCGAATTTTCAGAATGCGTATAGATTTATTTATGAAGTGGTAAAGATTTTCTGGAGGGAACATAGCTAAGTACGTAAAAGACCTTGACTATACATATTTTCATAGAGCTAAATGCGATTGCTTTTCATTTATTTTTTTACAATGGCAACTTCATTTTTCATATATAATTATCTTGCAATAAATTGCACTCTAATAGAAAATATTTTTTACTAAAGCTCATTCTATAGCAACTACAATCTGCCTTACGCAACGTTTCGCGCCCTCTTTAGCTTCCTCTCCATACTAACTGCCAGATACAATATTCTGAACAAAATTAATGGCTCCCGTTTTCCTTCTCACCAAGGACAGCTCATTATTCAAGGCAGTAATACTGATACAAATAAAAATATATCGGACTTTTGCATTTGAATGTTTTATATATTAATGTTTGTTTTTATATAACGAACTAGCAAACCCAGCGAACTCCGTTTCGCCACCAGATGGCTTCGTTTTATGTAACATTTCGTTTGGTTTTTCCTGAATTTTCTTTGCTATAAACCTCACGGAGCCCGAGACCTTTCCAACGAATGCAAAACCGTGGAAATCGGTTCGTGCGTTCTGGAGTTATAGCGTCAGGAAGGAAAACCCGACTTATTTTTATATAGTAGATGTTTTATAATTTTACGTTATAATCTGTGAATGAATTACTTTTCTGAACTATTTTTCATGTTCGTCTCAAAGTGTAATATTTGTTAATCATGACCTTTAGTAACATTTTATTTTGTAATATTTCCTTCTTATTCGTCTAATGCACTACTTATATCCATGTCCATGTATGGGAAATTAAGTAAGTATTATGAGATTTACAGCTACTTAAGACGAATACGTCAAATAAGTTTACGAAATTTGTAGAGAAATATAAGTTCCCATCTCATTTATCTATTCATCTTTGTTAGTTTCTACGATAATTTAAGAAGAGAGTTTAATGCCATCGAGTTACCTGAACGTAACTGCAGCGTGCTTCTGAGCGCATACTGCATTACAGGTTTCATTATCATATTTTGAAGCAGTTTTATTTAATTACATTAGCTCTCAGCAGCTTCTATGAAACATAACAATGGCGTAGAATCAGTCCCGCTGCTTATCGACCGGCCGCAGCCCGGCGACGATATCCGTTATCGGAGTAATCAGATTAATTTATGAGTCAGAGGTGTCGATCGTCTCCCAATCGACCCAATCGCGAGCTCGGCCATGAACTTTACATTTAGATAACAGCATGTCTGATTAAATAGCGGAATGCAAATAAACTGAAAAAATAAGTATGTTTTGTATTGTTTTCATCCAAAAACATGTTACGATGTTATCAATTAGGTATTCCTTCATACAATACTGTGGAATACAAGTTTGTGGGATTATCACAACGAAAACAACACCAATGCTTGTTTGTTTTACAGTTTACTTTCTTCTTATCAATTATAACATATTTTAAAAAAATTAAAAAATATATTCCATTTTCATTCTTACCAATCATCTATTTTCTTTACTCTCTCTACCCTCAAACTTACACACTTCGTTCAGAAATGTCATAGTAACATCGTATTTTAGGAACATTAAAATCCCACAGCCTTGTATTACTAGCTATCTAAAAAATCCCCCATGCAAATTCCTTGTGAATATTTTGCTCAGCTGATTCAGACGTTATTTCCGGTGATTCATTGGTATTGTGTGCTTTGCGGCTCAATCGTTGTGATACAATGCATTAGGCATAAAATATGTTTGCTGTCGTTATTTGAAAAGTAACGCAATATGGAGTCCCAATGTTATGGTAAGCTTCTTATTTCGTTGCAACTTATCACGAGCTAAAAAAAACACGAAATAATAAGAGCTTTGTTTTAAAACCGACAAAATGTAGTTTTTCTGTGGCGAGCCACAGACAGTTCTACGCTAAATTTAATGTTGGATAAAACCTCAAAGCCGGCTTAGTACTGGTTAAACGAAAGCCACAATAATATGTAGTGGTCTTTTTTTCAACCACATTATAGTTTTCTGTTTCTATTCGAGTTTTGTGTGTTATTTTCCTCGATGTGAGTTATAGCAAAAAGGGGACATTTATATTAAAACCACATTGAATTATATACAAATTCTGGACAATAATCACTGGTTCACTTGAAGGAAAGCACTGGTGCTGAAACTGGATAGGAAGGAATCATTTCGCTTAGACTCATTGTGTACCAAGAAGTCAAAAACTAAATTTAACATGATTGCTAAAGGTACTGCGAACGATTTCAAGTAGGTACATAAAACAATACAACTACTACCAATTTATTTTCTGTTATCCTCCTTTAATTCTGTTTTATACAGAGTGTATGTACTCTCGATTAGTAGGTTAGGTCAGTGTGTATCAGCTGGCTCCACGCCAGCGACAGGCAGCGACGCCGGTTCGACTCGGAGACGCTTTTTAAGCCCGATACAGAGATAAACGTCGGACTGCACTGAATCATGGACGAAAGCTCCATTTAGCCTGAAGAGTAACTTTGTGCTAAATGGTGAAGCTTGTTCAAGCGAAGCTTAAAAAATAATGAAGTATCGTAGCACGTATTTTTATTATATAATTTAGTTACGTAATGGTTACCATAATAAGTGGCTTCGTAACGATAACTGATGCCATGGATTCAATTGATGATTCTGGTGAATAGGTAGATAATATGACCTCCAATTTTGATTCCCATTATGTTTAAGACTTATTCCATATTAAATTATTTTTTGTGTTGACCAGAAAAATAAATGGAACCCTTATTTCCTTTAAATACGTCGCAGCCCTAATTATGGCTACCTACCTAGGGTATCGCAACTTCATTACTTTTGATTAATGATTCCAGATTTTTATATCGTTATAGAAGGAAAATAATTTGTAATGTTTTTTTTTGTCTAGGTGGAAGAGATACGAGAAATGATAGACAAGATTCAGGCCAACGTCGAGGAGGTGAAGAAGAAGCACAGTGCCATCCTATCAGCACCGCAATCAGATGAAAGTATGTTTTCCATTTCTTTACTATTTACTACAATCTGCAAGCTTTCTTCCAACGTAGCATTTATTAATTCGCATTAGAACCCAACCCAACCTAATCCGAATTTATGAGTGTTTCCCGTGTCAGTTTAATCAAAATTTATACTGGGCCTAGTTGTTTCAAGTCTTACTTTGCTACCGTATATATCGGCCTCGCCAGCTTTAATGTCCTGTATTATTTCGTTTATTGTGTCGATTAAACTCGGGTACCGAGTTACGTACTGTCTGACGCCTTAAAAATGTTCATTATTGCTCGTAAGAAAGTGGGATAGTTAGCATTGATTTGGTTTATCGTAGTGAGTTTTTTTGCTGGCACCTACAATAAAATGAGACAATATTACGTCTTACGAAGTGTCTTCTCATTCTTTGACTAGTATTATACAGTATTAGAATGATTGGGTGGCCACCACTATCACGCCCATATTTTAAGATTTAAATGGACAATCCACGCTTATTTCTAAAAATATCTAATTCCATAGACGTCTCCACTCGCCATGCTCTTGGTTTATCGGTATTGATGGTGGCGGGGCGTGGGTAGGTCTCGTTAGGTGCTTCGTAGAAAACCCACACACTAATTGAAAGGGCGAAGTGGTTGGCATTTACGCAAACGTGGGGGCGCGTCCTCCGTCTGACTTCTTTACATGGAGAAAGGAGATTATCCTCACTGAAGCCGTACTTATACCTATTTATATTATTTTATTATTGATATACATTTTTAGTAATTTATCATTAGTGAATGTCATCATGCATGAGTAGGTAGAAATTAATCTTTATCAACATAAACGTATCCATATGAACTTATATAATAATATGTATGAAATATTAATTTATAGCTAGGTCACATTTTCGTAGTTTGATTTGTTCGTTATTTATTCAGACTTCTTCAACTTACCCCGCCCTTTCCCTGTTTCCATTATTTAACACCTATATTCGCTATACTGACATATTGTTTTTATGGTCGTTGCATTTGGTTTGATAGTATGAATGACATGCAAAGGTAATCTTCTCATAATTGATAGAACTAGGCGATACTTGGCGGAAATCCATTGTTAAACAAATGGGGGAATAGGAACCCATCACTGACCCTCGGCTTGTCAACTTTCCCGTCACTAGTGATAGATAGTTTCTCCACTAACATCTTATAGGAGTTCGGTGTTGCTGGCTTCTTTAATTATCGATCAAATTGTTTGGTTTATAATTAGAAAAGTTGACGAGCCGAGGGTCAGTGGTGGGTTCCTCTTCTCCCATTAGTGTAATCCTCTCAGTTGAGTTCGCGTTCCGATCCGGTTGTAGAGTTAAGAAAAAAATAGAAGAAATAAGAATTTGTAAGTGCACTAGTAGGCCTATAAGAAATAAATGATTTGACTTTGACAGGCTTCTTAAGCATGATAAATGCGTAAACGGTATCAAATAACTCTAAAATGAAGATAGCTACAATATTTGAAGAGATGTTTAACTCGACGCTCGATGTTACGTTAAAGGCGCCTATCCTATAACAGAGCCCTCGTCGTCTGAAGTGTCACGAATAGTCACGATTAGCCATTGACCCGGCCTAAATAGCCTCGAATAAGCCATCGTCGCTGTCGTTAATATCGAACAAGCTCAAGATAACGCGTTATACGTTTATTATATTAAAGTAGCCCCGTTTGCACCCTTCAAACTTGCTAATTGAGGCTATTCGAGTGAGTTATTTGAGCGTGGTCTAGAGTTACTGGAGTTATTTTACTAGATCGAAAGAGGGTTAATTAGTTGGACTAATAATGACTAAGCTGCTTTAATGTCCCACTGCTGGGAATGGTCCTCGATGATGATGGCTTATTGAAGTGTTGGATGACTCCACTCTTTTCAAATCTGGTTAGGTTCTCTCAGATGTTCTAATGATGTTAGCTTTTCATCAGAAAGCATGTATGGATTTTATAAACGTGATTCGCGACAGTAAAATCGTAAAGATGCAAGCCGGGAATCCAAGGCAAGGAAATAATTTAGTAATGCGTGCCGTGCATTTGACTAACACTCAATCTTTACATCACTGTCTTTATTTAGTTTACCTTATGAATAATTCATATATGGCATGGTTATGACATCATCAGCCTCTTAAAATGGGACACCATGTCATAACAAGCATAAAGTCGCTCGGCTGGTACCTTTTCAAAATAAATTTTCACAGATTCCCGTGGGGCGTACGTTGCTCCATTTATTTTGCGCCAGCCGAGTCACACCGGCAACCTGTGCGCCCTTTTATCTGCTTACGGAACAGCTAAAATATTTTCATAAGTAATTTATTTTCATTCCTTTACTGAATGAGGTGTGTGTGAGCTCGTTGAATGGAATCGATCCTGTTTCGGAGGGCGGGCGGCGGGCCTTACTGCAGATGATACGACATGTTTAATCCATTCTATATCACTAAACGCAACGTTAAAACTGTTATTTTTCTATAAAACATAATCCCAATGTGATATGTGTTAGACGACGCTTATTGCTATTTACTGTATATTGCCATGTATCATTACAAGAAGAAAAAGAAAAATATTTATTTGTAGAACTGTACTTAATAATAACGCGATACCGTATCAGTAGATAAGATAATAATTATCTGCGCAAGGATATAAATTATCTTATATCATAAAACAGATGCTGGGTTTGTGAAGATGAATGAAATCCATTACGGAGAACCTGAATAAGGGATTTATTTCAATATGAATCGGGGAATTTAGTTTTCTTTTAGCGATTATTTTTCGCGTTGTCTACACCGGCCCACCTGGTGAATTATTTCAACAAATTCCCATCTGAATGAAAAGGAATTCTGAGATAGCGGCTCGCTCTTTATGAAATTTATTTCGAGTATCTAAGGTGGACTTGTTTTACATAGACGTTGTTTTCAATTCGCATTTCTATGAAGCTGGCATAGAAATTGTCTGTGAGACTTATGCAGATGGATCATTGATATAATAATATAGTTTAGTGCCTATGTAAGTATGTTTCCATCCCAATCTCTATCTGGTTTTATATACAAAAATAGTTCCACAATATAAGTAGATTAACCTTTACGAACCTTCCAAAACACCATTCAGGACACATAATAAAGGTGCGTGTGGAGGTGATAGTTACCCAAAGCGCTCGAGTGTCTATATACGACCCCAATTTCAGCCGTGCAAGAGATTCGGACTCGGCTTTAACTTTTATAGCACTAGACGCTGGCAGATGCGGCAGGTGATAATATCGCGCAGGGGATTGCGCTCTCGAACAACTCCGGGGAAGAGTATCCCCACATGCGACAGTTTGTGCCTATAATACTCGCAGTAGGTATGTTTATGCAGCTTGGACCTGTACTAGATTCTGATTGTGTGAGTTAGGGAGTACATTATAAAATACTATCGTCTTTATGTTTATAAAGTTGTGAGATAGGTACCTCTGTTGAAGATAGTGTTCTCGAAATGTATGCGATTATCACGCACGGGTAGGTGAATATGTATTTGTTTGTCACCATAAATAATTTATTCTTACGTTTGCGTCTGTAAAGATTAAATGCTATTTTGTTGTACTAAATAGGTTGTATTAAATAGGTACTGTATTCGTAAATATTTCAATCGCACACTCTTTAGAGGAAGTGCAATTTCCGCGTCGTGATATACAGGAAAAGTCGTTATAGTGATACGACGGGAAATTGTTCGCGATACAGCGAGGGGGATTTTCTCAAAGAAAATGATACAGCACGTTTTAAACTTTATCCACGAAATAGTTTTAAGGGTAAATATATATCTGGTCCAGTGGTTCTCGGGTAAATCAACAAAAGTAGAAAATATTTCACTGAGTAATATTAACTTATGATATAGAATTTCATAACCATGTCTTGTATTATTATGATCCTGTTCTAGATTATCATGAAGATACTCGTAAGATGAACTAGTTCAGTATATTACTAATTGTATTATTTCATTAAACGCTATGTTCCCGGAGTACGTTGCGTTGCGTGAGTCAAGATGATTACAGCAAAATGTGGTGATTTGGAAGCTTAGAAGTTCCAGGTCGGAACGTAACGATGTAACTTCATTACCGACACATCCGCCGGCGTATCCTATTGTTGTTTGTTTACAACGGATAATTGTGTTTGTGTCACACGATAGGTAACCATAAAAGTTCTGATTATTTTTCCGGGTCTTAGGCGTTTGTCTCGACTTCAGTGTCCAAATAATTTTCCTGTCATACGAAGTGCAGTACTCATACCATGAGCTTTGCATTAATGTACATAGAAATATGTGTTATTTAAACACGTACCGCATAATTGATTTAGGTACTAAAGTTCTATGAAAGCCATAGAACTATGAATAGTATACAATAGCTAGCGGGCTTAAACACTGCTTTGTGTGAATGAAGTATTTACAGTTATTAGGAGTTCGTTTGTATAAAGTCTATTATAGCGCGCCCACGCGTAACAATTCACACTAGAAATTATATTGTGTGGCTGAGAGTATTATGTGCGAATAAACTCGAAATGAAGACAGTATCGGAATTAATCTTGTTTTATTTTACAGAAACGAAGCATGAACTAGAAGATCTCATGGCTGACGTTAAGAAAACTGCCAACAAAGTCAGAGGAAAGTTAAAACGTAAGTGAACTTTTAGCGATAGTGCTTTTCTTTGTTCTTTCTTGTATGATTTGTATCCTATACAATACAAGGCTTTCTGTTGCGGTTACACTACGTTGTTCAAATTGGAATTCTACTACGTTTTCTGTATCTATTGCTGGTGCTGCCCAAATTAGATTTATACAGTAGAACAGCCTAAATCAGGGATTCCCAAAGTAGATATCCCTTTGGGGTCGATAAACGAAAACTGATTTTGGGGGTCGACGAGGTCTAAAAATCTACCCCTACTAATTAACGTAAGTTCTTATTTGAAACTTTCAAGATACTGTATACGTTGTGTTACGTGTACCGACTTGTTAGAAGTTGTTGTACTTTAAAAAAAATAACAAGTCTATAAGCGTGCACAAGTTCGTACAAGATGAAATTATTATTTTGTATCAATAGGAAAAAAATAAACTAGAAATAGGATTTTTAAAGTAATTTGACAATGGGTGCTGAGGTATCAGTTCATTTTGGAAAAGGGGTCCCTTACCCAAAATAGTTTGGGAATCCCTGGCGTAAATCGTGTCACGCGCTCTCGTAACCAGTACCATATACTTAGTAACACACGTATAAAGCAAATATGATTGTGAACCGCAGACATAGAGCAGAACATCGAGCAGGAGGAGCACTCGAATAAATCGTCCGCCGACCTGAGGATACGAAAGACGCAACACTCGACGCTGTCGCGCAAGTTCGTCGAGGTGATGACGGAGTACAACCGCACGCAGACCGACTACAGGGACCGGTGCAAGAGCCGGATACAGAGACAGCTCGAGATCACCGGCCGCGCCACCACCGACGACGAGCTCGAGGAGATGCTGGAGCAGGGCAACTCGGCCGTGTTCACACAGGGGGTGAGTGTTGCTTCTATAACAATGTTAGCTCTGAGAGTTGACTTGTTGTCTTTGACTTGTTGACTTGAGTACGCTATTGTGTCATTTAAGTTGTTAAAAGTATTTCAAGATCGCTCTTAAAGATAAGCTCCAAATTTATAGACGTTCTATAACTTTATCAAACGTCATTTGTATTAGTAATACGCACAAGAGTTTTGCTATGCGCAGTAGGTAGTATATGACATTTGCCAAAGTTATAGAATGTTTATAAATTTAGGGAAAGGTCTGAAATTTTTGACAACCCCATTGGTAAAGTTGGTAGTGACAATGCTTTCTGTACCGGGGTCCCGGGTTCGAAGCCTGGTAGATGAAACTTTGTGTGAAGACCTTGTTTGTTTTGTACCCAAATCATGGTCATTTAATATCTATTTAAGGAATTATATACTGGGATCGCCCCCAGTCCTTTCTCAAGTACCCATAGTACAAGTTTTGCATAGTTTAGGACCGTTGGTGTATTCGTCTGGCGATATTTATTATTGTAGTCTCACAACAGTAACATACGGCTTTAATACGCTGTGTGTGACAGTTACCGACAAATGGAACAGCTAGAGAATACATTCGAATAGTTAATATACGGTGACAATGTCACACGCGACAATCCCCAGACAGAACACGCCTACATTAGAACCCCGACACATAGAAGCTCGTTATTCCCAAACTGCACATCTGGGCCCCGACTGCGAGAATGGTTGTGTTGCCCTGCGTCTATCACATAACGCCATCCTCGAAATAGACTTCAAATAAACCCCGTCTTTGTAAGGTACCAACTTAAGTTAGGTGTAAGAATAATATTGTTAGATATTATCGACATGCGATAAAGACATTTCTTAAAAACATAGATTATTAGAATTACTATTTATAGACACCAACAAGGTGTTATCAACCCACTCACCACATTTCACTTGCTATCGCACACGTCGCACTGGGTATCATTTGACATTTGAGATAAAAGGAAATGTCAGACGCAATCGTTTCTAGTTACGACAATATTTTTATTATATTTATACAAGAAAAGGTCACCCATCTTAGCTGTTACGAGAAATGCAATAATTTTCTTATATTCAAAATGACTCGTGCCTCCGTATCCAACAAAGATTTTTTTTGTCGAAATAAATAAAATACCGTTAAAATTTTGACCTCTGCGCCATGATCTCGTACATCTTAAAGTCGAAATTATACTCTTGCCTCCCTTAATTTGCATCATAGATATGCATACCATTTTTTTTTCAAAAAATTTTAAAATGTTTATGTTTGTGTCACTAGCGTAGCCATCCACCTTAACATTTGAATCATGAAATGCTTATTTTTAACCGACTTCAAAAAGGAGGAGTTTCTCAATTCGGTTGTATTTTTTTTATGTTTGTTACCTCAGATCTCCGTCATCCATAGACCGATTTGGAATAATTTTTTTTCGTTCTTATATTAGTATTTTTTTTTGCTAAAACTATGGACGGTGTTTCCAGATAATAATGGAGACCCAGCAAGCGAAGCAGACGCTGGCCGACATCGAGGCGCGGCACGCCGACATCATCAAGCTGGAGACCTCGATCCGCGAGCTGCACGACATGTTCATGGACATGGCGATGCTTGTCGAGAGCCAGGTCACAATGAAACGCTACACTATACACATCATACACACACACCCACACTCACATGACAAGTTCCCAACTGGGGTCTACTACTTGACAACATGCATACCGTAACTTGAATTTCGAATCTTTCCGAGCCCAAACCCAAATTTCCGAAAAGCTAGGCGGCCGCGCTGCCTAGCGCGCGCATCTTTATAATTCCAGCCCTTTTTAATGTCCCACTGCTGGGCACGGGCCTCCCCTCAATGCGAGGGGGATTAGGCCATAGTCCACCACGCTGGCCCAGTACGGGATGGCGGACTTCACACATCTTTCGAGGGGTTCTCTCAGACATGCATGTTTCCGCGCGATGTTTTCCTTCACCGCGCGCGTCTTTAAACACCCCTTAAATTTGAATTGGGTATTCGCCGTCAAAACTCGTAGTAGACCCCGTGGTTATATTATAGGGGCTGTTTTATTATGACCTTACATTGTAGCATTTTATGTTACGTTAGAATGTTAATGTCAAATTCCGGCACGGTATACACATTCTTATCGCTGCATCAGTAATAGGTGGCACTTTTCATATGAGAGCGGTCGGTGGTCGACTGTAAAGCGTTCACAATGTTGTTTTATAAGAAATGAAAAACTGAATTGCAGCACCTAAACAAAAGCTTCTACCAGTTGTAGTTGTTATAGGTATAACAGCGCTTGTAAAATGTTACATCTTGCTAACATTGTAAGCGCTCATACAGATACGATTTTATGACTCTCTTTTCCCTTTACACATACTGCATCTTTGACATCTGGTGCGGAATATACCTGACTTTATGCTAGTGATATAAATTTACCCACGGAGGACCGTGATGTGTGGAAATCATTGCGGGAGACCTATGTCCAGTATTGGACGTCTTTCGGCTGATAGATAGATATCCCCGTAGCAAATTCGTCTTTAGTAGAGTTGATCTAGAACGCTCTTAATATGTTGTTATGGCTACAGGGTGAGATGATCGACCGCATTGAGTATCATGTAGAACACGCCGTGGACTATGTCCAAACCGCCACACAAGACACTAAGAAGGCCCTAAAATATCAGAGCAAAGCTCGGCGGGTGAGTTGACATTCGACGCACATTCATTCTTTACTAATTTGTTTTTGTTTTGTTTGTCCCTCCCGTGTCCGTCCGAACCCCGCCCCCTCCCACATGTGCCTCAATCATGTTCGGTTGCGAATGATTCTATTCGTTGGTACCTGCATTTTGTTCACGTCGATGAGTTCGGTGATTGGTTCACACATTGTGTTTTTTGTCACTTACTTTATGTATCGACACGATTTCGCTTTGAATGTTGTGTTCATACGGCTCAACTAATATCCGGTGATGGGCTTCTTATTCTAACATTGTATCTGATTCTGTGTATCACTAACTTATAACTTCATTGGTGTGTGCGTAATTTGCCTTTTGTATACTGTGGTACTTGTTATATAATAACACAACTATATATATATATTTATTTATATAATAATAACTTCATCTATCAATATATCTTTCTTCACATGTTATTATGTAACAACCGTTCGATGTGTCATACAACAACGATCGTCTTGAAATTATAAAATAACGTTCCGTGTCAAACCTAATGTAACACTTCCATTGTAATATATTGTAACACGTGTCCGTCTGTGCTTTATGGTGTTAAACTTTTTATTTTATCATTGACTATAGGATGTTCACTGTGCCTATGTTACTTTGCGGTGTTGCGTACTTAATACTGTCCTGTTAACTTCTTAACGTTCCACTCCAGCTCGGCTTCGGTCGGTTCCTGTAACACGATATAATTTTATAATGGGGTTGTGTGAAACGTATGAACCAATCGGCCGTAAGCGATGGTACGTCGGTGGTCCCGTTCCCTCCCAGCGCCGTTGACCTTAGCGCGAGCAGGGCGAGTTGGTAGACCGGATCGAGTACCACGTGACACAGGCCACCGACTTCGTGGACACCGGCCGCGTGGAGATCCGCAAGGCCGGCGAGTACGCCGCCAAGGCGCGGAAGGTAATGCATGCCACACACAGCTGACTAAACGAACCGTCACGAAACTAAAACGTAACAACTGTCATCGGATGTTAAGGGAGAGGCAGAAATAAAATGTTCGACGGCAGAAGACGTTCTTACCACTTCTTTCATTTGCAAAACTCCGGTGACGTGGTATTTATATAACCATTTTAATCCACAATACGTATTCTCAGCTAACAATTTATAAAATCAAACAGCTCGATTGCTACCTTACTGTTCTTCTTTGTATAATTTCTCGAAAGCATGTTGCATGAATATATTAAAATGATTTAAAATCTATTTGATATAAAAATGTTCACTGTACTAATTTAACCGAATATTCAAAATAAATTAATCATAAATATATTGAAATACTTATCCACCTCGCAAATCTTAGTCACAAACATGTGCCTAACATCTAACCTCTTAATTATGAAACAGTACATGAGCTAGCTAAATCTACCTAACGAATATTATAGGATTTTTTTTTAATGACGTATCGTAAATAAGTAACTTTACCCAATTAATGAAAATTAATTAACTGACATTATCAAACAAAAATTAATAAAATATCTAAAGTATGCAAATCATTTCATGCGTTTTTCTAATAACGTAAGTAAGCTCTTACCACTCGTGTACTTAATTTACAATAATAATTTAAAGTATTTAAATAGGTCGATTACGAGTCTTTTTTATTATTGAGTTATTATTATGTATATATAAATATGTTTACAAAACTCATGCCTACCTACATTATTGTTCATGGTGTCGCTTCAGGCGGGTTCACATTAGGAAACTTGGAGCATATCATATCTTTGCGTTAGGTAACAATATTTGTTCAATCATGTGGACAAAACTTCATATTATTTTAGTGGTCGTTTCGCTGCATATGTACTCACTTGTATGATGATTGCACAATTTGTATACGAGTAAAGAGCCTAACACAACACCGTCCACCAAAAAGTTTGCCCCCACGCCGCGTAAATTATATACAAATTGTAAAATTATTTAATGTATTTTTGCTATAGACCAAGAAAGCAAAACACTTGCTTGGCGTTATTGCAATATAGACTAGACAGTTCGCTAGATAACAGTAGCATGTAGCTATATAAATTATAAATGCAAAGTACGGGAGTGTACTGAAAATGTTTCGGCATACGGGGGCACTAACAAATTATCATTATAGATTTTGTATTCCTTATCTCGACAACTGGATCGGAACGCGACCTCAACTGACAAGATGCGACAAGAAACTCTGAGCTTGATTATTTTTTTTGCTGGCAAAAAGCAAATTGCATAAATATAATCCTGTATTCTACTTCGCTTGTTTACAAGCAAATGGAAAGCTAACTATTTTAATTAATTATTATTATTTTAATTAATTACCAGATTAGCATTTTCCTCGTTTATTTCAATAAATCTCGTGTATGGCATTGTAGTGTGTGGTGACGGAGTGTCCAGCATCATGATGGAAATGGTTTTGTTTTATTGCATGACTTGCTTGTTTTACTGCACTAAATGCTTGTGCTGGTCTTGAAAAAAAAATATCGTATGATGTCTAAATAATGACTAAATTCTCTATGGTCTTTAAAAATGTTCGTATATCTGATTTACTGTAACAAAAAAATATCAATCAATCATTTTGTAAATGATGTACTTAATATTAGAATTATTATTTGGATTCGGAATAATGCAGTGTTCTTTGCTGTTAATATATTATCAAGCTTGTTGATTGTATTGTAAAGGCCCTAAGTACATTACCCTTTTCATTACGGCGATTTTATTTTCTTTTTGTTTTTCCTTTATCATTGCAGAAAAAAATCTTCATCATAATATGCCTGTCTGTTACGCTGGTTATATTAATAATAGTGCTCTCGATCGTGCTAAGCTAAACATCGCGGAGTGGGACTTCGACGAGTGCCGGCTGACGTCATCGGCTGACCACACACGGACGTAGTGTACGAATGAATTCAGTTGGTATCTGAACACAAGCATCCAGCATCGATATTCGTCTGAGCACCATTCAATTGTGTGTAATATAACACACTTTATTTACGATATATCTTATGTTACGTTGCTTGCGAATACGTTGAAACATTATTGGTACGTGTCACAACAAACATGCATGGATGTACAGGTGCGTTTAGTTTTGAATCACTCTAGACGGGATCCACACCTTCCTATCCGATCGTAATTATCGGATAGTGTGCAGGGCAATCGATCGGAAGGTACGGAGCCTGTGTCAGCTGGCGCGAGCGAGCGACTGCCAAATCCTATATCGCTAGCTAGCAAATATTTTGCAGTTTGCTGCAAGAGGATTTCTCACTCACTCGCATTGGCTTGGACATGCACATACATTTCAAAACGGCTGTATTATGATGCCGTCGATATGAGTATTTATTTGATTATACTTGCGTCGCATTCGGGATTTAATTCTTATCGGCATGTTATCTTACGATCTAGCTTTGTAACGCAGCCTTTTTGATGCCTCAATATTGGTTGAACCGGGTTTGAAAAATAACTAGTTTGTAGTTGTCTTACCGTCACGGTAGAGAAATATTTGAAGACAATATTATGTGTAAAGTGCAATAATATGGATTGTGCTTTAGATTGTTATATAAGTTATTTAATTACTAGCTTTGCCGGCGTTACTGAGCTGTCCTATATCATGTAAACATATTCTATAATTATTATATAATAAATAATAACAGCCCTTTTTGAATGTCCCACTGCCTCCCATTAATGGGAGAGGATTAAGCCATAGTCCGCCACGCTGACCCAGTGGGTGATGGCGGACTATATACGTCTTTCGAAGGGTTCTCTCAAACATGCAGGTTTCCTCACGATGTTTTCCTTCACCGTTTAGCAAGTGATAATCATAGTTGAAAATGATATTCGCACATGAATTGAACCTGCGATCCTCGTTACCGAGGCAAGCGTTCTACCAACTTGGCTATCACTGCAATTATTATTATCTGTATATAATTCAAATGAACTTTAATTGGTTAGTTAATCATCACAATTATTAATAAGTTATCAATTTTAGTAAACACTTTGCTATCTTATAACTATTAAGATTAACCAACATGTCTAAAATGGATGCATATTACGAATTAACATTTTATATCATAGCTTTATGCGGTTTGTTAACTACTTATTACGGTGTAAGCGATGCTTACTTTATAGTTGAAGTGTTAATCAATTATTGCTTTACAAAGTATATTTGGTCACGGACTAGAGATCTAGTTTCATCTATACATATAAATAAAATTGGAGTGTCTGTTTGTAATATTAAAATAACCGCTTTTTACTAAATGCATTTGGATGTATACACGGTACCTATACCGAAACAAAAATTTTTACAATTTTTGTCTGTCTGTCTGTCTGTCTGTCTGTTTGTTCCGGGTAATCTCTGCAATGGCTGGACCGATTTTGACGGGAATTTCACTGGCAGATAGCTGATGTAACAAGGAGTAACTTAGGCTACTTTTATTTTAGAAAAAAAAAATAGGATCTCTCGAAAAAAAATTAAAACCAATGTTGCAGCGCTGCGCCTGATTAAAGTTTGATAGCAACAATCTGCAATGCGTCCCGCGGGATCAGAACGCGAGCAGGCTGTTACCAACGGCTGAGTCTTTGTTAAATACCACGCGGACGAAGTCGCGGGCAACAGCTAGTTGATAAATACGTTTATATAGAGATTCCATCTGTCATCCATTTGAATAAGCGGCCATTGACGATCTCATTGGCGCAGTTTGTATTGACGCTGCTTTTTGCGCCGAGGGTCCTGGGTTCGAATCCTGGTAGCGACAATCTTTGTGTGATGAACACGAATGTTTGTACCCGAGTCATGGCTGTTTGTTTATATAAGTGTTATGTACTTGGTTAGTCCCCAGTCGATTGTACCGTAACCATAATACCAAATGTGGGACCGTATAGTTAGTGCGATCGTCGAAAGAAAAAAAAATGCCCTATACATTTTGTGTAATTTAGTACCTTATTTATACTTGACTTCAAATTAACTCTCATTATTTTAGCGTTTTCATCAATGAAATGATGTCTGCACCGTGATCCTGGATTATCAGTAGCCCGTGACCAAATACAATTGTTTTATTATTTATTACGAGTTGCTCGCAGACAGTGCTAATTGCCATTGTAAAATTTAAAAATACGAATTTGGCCGATATTATGTTGAAATGAAAAAGTGTAAAGGTTTTTTTGTAAGGAGTGTATATAACGTGTCATAATAATAGTATACTATATTTTAACAGGCCAAGCATTAGGTTAAAAAGATAACATTCTCATAGAAATAAATCAATATATTAGACATACAAAAGATACACCCTGTACTGGGGCATGGCCAAACGCTACTGGTTCGCCTTGCTTAAAAAAAACAAACATCATTGCTACTGATTAATCTGTTAAAATATTTTACCCTATTTTGGTTACACTTTATATACGTGTCGGATTGATAGCCTCCTTCTATTTTCATCGTTATTATCAAGGCAAGAACTGATATTATCGTAATCAAGTAATGAGAGATGATTTATCATTCTCGTCGGGATCTCGTCATATGTGTAATGCCTGAGACATTAATTATGTATCTTTTAAAGTCGACGTCAAAAAAGGAGGAGGTTCTCAATTCGAATGCATTTTCATTTAAACAAATGTGTCCACAGGCCGTAGAAAGTATTCGGCCTCAAATTAAAAAATCGAGTCCTCTAATTCAAAAATTCAATCTCTATTGCATTTGAGTTCAGATTGCTGCTATCTTTTCACAAATTCTATCTCGGGTCACGGGATCACGCCTCGCCAGACTGGACCTTAAGTGCAAATACATGGAGGGTGATGAGAAACTTCGAATTATATCAGCATGAACATTAAATTGTTTTATTTTCCACTTTATTACATCGACTACACAGCGATCAGTATTCTTTATTAGTTTAAGTGTGTTCACAACTTAATATTTTCGCGCGGCTTACTTGCAGTAAGTGAAATATTGTTTTATGCGGTTTTGTAAATTGGTCTAATGCGTTAGACTTGTGTAGAGTACAGGTCGCAACAAATAAAATGAGCAAAGGCGGCGCGGCGGTTCTGCGCATACCAATTCTAAGATTCTTTGCCCAATTTATTTGATGCAAGTTTTATTTGTAAATGATTAGATCTTTGTTGTTTGATTTCGTATATTTACGCGAATACTACACATTGAAATAGAACTAATTTTTCGTCGTTCGTTAACGTCGGGAACGTAAAAACATAAAATGAAAGCGATAAAATCCGACAAAATAGTTTTATTTCTTTGTTACTCTTCATTTGTACAGCAAACAGCTATTAAGTAGGTAGCTAAGATAATATGTACCTACTTGAATTATGAGTTTGTTTATTTGGATCGTTTGTCAGGGCATATAATATGAACTTGGCATGTTATTTATTACTTGGGAGTTCGATTGCATTTAATTATAGCATTTGATCACCAATTATAAAAATTGTAGTGTGACACAAGGTTTACTATTATATTATATAATGTTTGTGTTCTGTTTCTCCTATACCATAGACAAGTTGATACTGTGATTTTAGATTGGTGTAATAATTATTAACTATACGCAAATTATATCTTAACTTCGCTGTTATACTTCACATCAGCTTGCGCACTTATTTATTTAATCAAAAGACTGTGAAATATAATTTAATTAATGCCATTTTTGTTCATTATTTATCATTAATTAATTACTTACTTAATTATGTTGAAATCTACGAAACAAGTTTTTTTTTGTTACTCCTCAAAAAAACTAATAGTAAGTTTAATGTCCTTACAATGAGGGACTAGTTACAAAGTTGTTTATTAATTGTGTAATCGTAAAACTCTACTCATGTTGTAAATATGTTTATAACTACGGAAATTACATTTATATTTATTATTTCAAGTTTATTTTTTTATTTTGATCCTGATATGTCATAGTTTAAGTACAAGGCAAATAACGCACTCACTCAACTGTAGCGATAGGAAGCCTAAACTATGATCATCCATATGATTTGTAACGTCCTCCCGGTAACGATGTATCGAGAGATTGAAGCGACCGAGTCGGGGAGACGAGTTTTTAAGCGTACTGTTGCATGGTCACCGCTCGCCATTGGCCGTCAACAGAAGAAGATCATGATCCTAGTGTGCCTGCTCATACTGGGAATCATCGTCGTGAGCTACGTGTCCAGCATGTTATATTGAGCGGGCCTCACGCTCGCGTCGATCGCCAAATGCTCAAAGGTAATTTGTGAGCGTGCAGCGAGCGAGCGCGGGACCGCCGCCCCGCGCCCGCTCGCCGGCCACCGCTAGCCACTAATGCGTGTTGTGTTTGTCCACTGTGCAGAAGAAGATAATGATAATGCTGTGCCTGCTCGTGCTCGGCCTCATTGCCACCGTCTACGTGTATAGCTCATTCTTCTAAATGGGTGAAGGGGCAGGTTTGACGCGTGACATTACTGGGCTTCATAGTTAGAACTTCTATATCGATTCAAGTAGAATTTTTTCGTACATCGACAAGCCATAATGCTCATCAATTAATTGAATGGAATGATTCATTGGACCCACGCATTGTAGAATTCGATTGGGTTACAAAATTTGCATGAGGCAACGGCATAGTATTATTTTGGCATAATCTTCCGTATTTACGACTTGTTTTGGTAATTATTACAATCTAAATTAATGATTATTTATAGATCGATGATCAAGTCATCACTGAAGAGTATGCCATAAGTGTATCACAGCATATAACGTATTATCTAGATATACAGTTTTGATTTAGAAATGGTATAGTAACCTTTGAACCTGTGTTTCTGTAGCCCATTTGTAATTCTTTTGTGAAGTCAGTATTTCAAAAAGTCGATTAAAAAAAAATACCAAAATGGTAATTGTGATTTTTCGTGAGTTTTTTTTTAATTGTCTTGGGATTTCTGACTTCACACAATTATCACAAAGAAGCGCAGGTTCAAAGATACGTAAGGAGTTAAGTTAAGTTATACCCTTTCTGAATCACTCTGTACACATATTTTATAAGTTTTTCTTAAAACATGTTAGCATAAATGTTAAAACAGGTAAAGGCAGCAATTACATATCTCCTAGTCCTCAGTTTGATACTCTGATGCGTTTTTAAAAGAATCCAATATTTTTTTTCTGATAAATAATATGGTAGGTCCCCCTCTGCAATAATTTAAGATATTTTCTTTAACCTTACAAATAAATATATATTTTATTTCGGTTTCTTTTTATACTCACATACTATTGTGTATTAAGCACCCCCCAGTAGGCCTATTTATTTACATTTACCTAATAATTCAGAACCTTAAAAGGGATTAATTCAAAATGATAATGTAGGTATATATTTCATACTTGCACACACATCATTAGCTCAAAAGTCTTTATCTATAATCACGCGTTTAGTGATTGATATCTTCACTTGCATGTTCATAGAGACTACCTTAACCATAGTTATGGTAGTAAGTTATATTTTTTTTTTACATATAAAAGCGCATGTTTCTGCAATATTTTTATATTTCTTGATTTTTTATGTTTGGTGAGGACTACTAACTAACTAACTAACATTTTCAAAGTCAAGAATAATTATGTGCAAGTACTCAAGTTATCAAAATACTTAACTGAATTATATTAATGTGTTGATTTCATATAATTACGCGAATACAACACATTGAAACAAAACTTCCTTCTTCCTTCGTTAATTCTAATTTTTTTTAAATTTATATTAAATTATTAACTGGGCTTATATGTTAGTAATAGCTGTCCCGGCGAACTTCGTACCGCCTCAGAATCAAATGTATGAGAAAATTTATCATCTTTATCATAATTTTTTGAATGATTTTTTTCCCATGTGGAGACAAATTAAAAAAAAACCTAGATAATAGAAATCAGCCCACCCATTCTTTAGTTAGAAATTTGTTATATATATATATTAATATCCTAAAAATCAAAACTTTACGCTTAAATCTGTTCACACTGAAGAATATTTATATTGACTAGGTTTATGACGCCTTTTCCCCACATAACATTACAAGTGTTGCATTCAAGCTGTTATCAATTCTATTACCTACACTGTAAACTCCAAATTTATAATAAAATTTGGCCTGGTGTCTATGGAATAATTTTTTTTTTTAAAACATCGTAGTCAGTGCCTTAGTGTGGGCAGATTTTTATCGGAGTCATATTTTCAATCCTCACCATTTTTATACCTATCTATTGCACAAATACAAATTTTATAACTAAGGAATCAGATTAGGAGGCAGGTTTAGTTGGATTTAGTTAATAATAATTATGAATATATTATACACTGGATATATTATAGGTCAGGCACAGTAGCTAAAATAGTATATGAGCATGTAACATAAAAAAACATTATTTAATTAAACATCAGCTTAAATAAATACTCAATAATAATTACGTGTGTACGTACTATCGAGGACATTACTACTTGGGCACCTTTAAGATCATTTTCGTATGGCAAATGTTAGCTCCACCGTAATGGCTTGCTACAACACTGTACATATATCGTACAATAAAAAATGGACTGTAAGTAAAGTTTCTGGTAGTACGTACAGTACAATATTGTGAATTATAATTGTTTTCCATTTTTTTGAGGCCATAGAGAAAGTTATTTTAATTGATCAGCAGAATAACACCTAGAAAACCATTATAAATTCATAATGTATTATGTACTTATATTAGTGTATTTGGTCACAGGCTAGCGATAATCTAGGAACTAGTTATAATATCATCGAAGAAATCGAAAATAACTATATTATTGTTTATCCAATACAAAGTGACAAAATACCATTATGTTCAGACTAAAAATGATCTTCACAGGACTTACCGAAGACAGAATAGAGTTTTTTTTTAACCAATTTTACTTTGGGTTAATTTTTTCAGCATACTCACATTATGCATACAAGGTTTTACTTTATTACTAGATAGGCATATTTAAAATGAGTGTATTTTAAAAAAATCTGTCCCATATCCATACAAACCATACATAATAATATATTTATGAAAACAGAAAAATATTGAGGGTAATTTAAAATAGTCTCCATTCCAAAAGGAAGAGCGATTAACGCCCTTAGATTCGCATCATCGATGTAATTAGGCCTAGTATAAACAAATATATATTATCTCTCGCCGGTCACCAAATACATCGTAATAAAAAACGATAAGGTACCCAGCACACAAATGATATATTTGTATGTATTTCCAGGGCCGTCATGCAAGGAGAGTGGTCGCGCATTTCTCGGTGTCTGCAACCCGACTGGCAACAGCCTGCGAGCAACATGCGAGTCGTCAGGCAACTCATACACACTACTCACCCGCTATGAGTTCGTCTGTTATACTCAAACTATACTCAATTACTCATCATACGACGTGCATCATACGTGCCAGTCATCGAATAATTAATAATAACCAATCTCGATAAGTACTGGCTCTATTTAACCGCAACCGCTGGCTCTTTACAATCTACATAGCGATCACACGACAATCATACTCACACTTTATTTATAAAAACATGTGCAATAATCAACAAATTTATATACAAGGTGTAAGGAAAATTGTGTAATATAATTTAAGGGGTTAACAAGTAGGTCATACGATCACGTTTATATAAGAAAGCGACCCAGTACCGTTTGACCGCGCACTTAGTACGTAGTGGTAATTTTTTTCAGGAATATTACCGTTATAGCCTACCAATGGACCTCTTAAAATATTTTACACTATTATTGTTACATCTTATACATATGATAGATAATATATACTTTACAAAAAATAGTTTCTACGTGCATTGGTATCAATACAATTAATTACCAATTATCATGAACAAGCCAGAAAATATTTAAAACCATTCATACATGACGAAAACACCACAGTACACCATGCTTGGACACCATCAGCTGTGATTACATATAAGTTAAACTATATGGACGTTATATGCGCATTGGCAATTAAGTACCTACTTCTTGCTAGTTCTGTCGACCGATAGTGTAAACCTCTCGAGATGGATCGCTGCTGCAATACTTCGTAATCTAATCGGTAAAGCTTCACTGATTTGTTTGGATGTCAATCTGTTTTGTGATCGGTATTTCGAACGCATATTTTGGAGGTGCAAAATCGTTAGGTTCTACCTCAGCGTTGTTCGCCGCCGCATCATATCGCGCCGGAGCGCGCGCCGTCGCCGTAGCAATAATGAAGTTTAATTACAATTGTAAAATTGTTTGAAACTTTCGAATGTGTGATAGTAGATGCAGTTGTTGTTTAGTTAACTTTATAATAATAATGAATTGTTAATGTGAGTGTAACTTTTAATAATCGGTAAGAGTGTTTACTTCGAAACTTTTCAAAAATAATACATAGTTTAATTATGACTCGTTCGAGAGATTTTTGGCGCTTTTCGATCAGATTTATAGTTGAGTGAATTGTACATTTTAATTTGTTACCTATTAAGATGCTCTTCGTTGTACAGTAATACATAATGTAGCCGTTTTAGCTAGGGTAACTTTTTTAATAAATTCGAAGTACCTACCGAGTCTTCAGCAATATAAGAATAGATATCGAGCAGTATTTTCCGTTTGTAATATTGTCGTAGAGAAGTTCACTCGAAAATATAAGCACCAACATGTATTAGCGTTTTACTATAAGAAAGTAAAGTTATAATTAAACGATAATCGCGAATGATTAATAAGTAGTATATAATGTCATATTGTTGAAAAGAGGACAGCGTCGAGAGCCGCGCGCGAGTGGACAACGGCATTACCCTGCGCCGGCGCCGCCCCGCGCCGGCCGCCCGGCCCGCCTCGCGCGCGCGCTCGCTATATCCTAGGCTGCATTCGAATATGTAAGAACATGAAGCAATGTTAATTTTAACATTTATAGAATAATTAGACTTTTATCCTTAAGAGTAGGATTTCATCTAGATGCCTTCGTAACAGTAGAGAAAATAGGTGATTCCTTTTCTCTCGGTAGCTTCATCGTAATTCATCGAGGATAGTTCAGTCGTCACCGGGCGTCTCCGTCGGCCAGTCAATTGTATTGCTCGTCTTCCGGCCGCCAGTCGCCGCCTCGCTAGCCCGCGCACTCCGCGTACCGCTCGCACGTTTCCATTGCGCCGACACTAGCTAGTCGCATTCTAATATCATCGTATATCTAGTTAAGTGTTATAATAAATTGGTCTCGAAACGAGGCTGCGTACCTGACACCAATCTAAAGATAATGTAGTGAACCGCGGTGCCGCGCGCGCCGCCCGGACGTCTCGCACAACGCGCCGGGCGCGGGGGGACCCGCCCGCACCCGCCGCGGGGCTCCCCGCCGCCTGTTCTAATTTGTAAAGATATTTTGTTAGAGTAGGTATAACCGAACTTCTAGTCAGCTTTTAATAATCTCTATTGTTCAAATATTATCAATCGTAATATTGCAATTGTATCTTCTGTTACTACTAGTGTATATAAGTGATGTTCTCGTGTTCAATCATTCGGCGCGGGCGCAGTTGCACGCGGCCCGCGCCCGTTCTAACAAATCTCATAATTATCATAATCGCATAGATATTTTCATAACCAATAGTATGCGTATTGTTGATTGGATTGCTAATTTTGTATATGTACGTACACAATTAGTATAGTTTATATACTTATGTGTCAATTCTCATAGCGTTTTATCTCATGATAAACAGACGATAGCTAGTAAGTGTTGAAGGTAATCCAAAATAACTGCAGTGCTATTTAATATGCTTAATATTCCACGACTTTAAGTTGTTTAAATTGGAAAGGTTGCATGAAAATCGCGATCTACAATCTTAATTGTTAATGTAATAATTGTTTAATACTAACGGTAGATACCTACCTATGTTTATAAGGTTCAATTCTTACTGAAATAGCAGCAGTTGGCATCAAACCGAAATTAGGTTCTAGCATTTTAAACTTCATTGTAGTAGATACTTAGTTTAGTTTTAAAATGCTATGCAATTTTCGGTTGGCTGCTGGCCGCTGCCATGAAAGAGTGAATTAACCCAAAAAGATATTCAAAAATACTTACAGTTCTTGTTAGAGTACTAAATCACTTCATAATGGGCTTAATCCAATTAAGACAGTATTGGAAAGCATATTTTAATATCAAATCTTTCCATACATTTTATGGGCGCCCCTAGAGGACATTATGGAAAGATTAAATACTTATGTATAACAAAAAATAACCCTTTCGTACTATCAAAAAATGTACCAAACCCCCAGATACTGTGAGTTAGTGATGCTCGTAGGGAATTTATAAAACAACGAACATTCTTATTATAATTTTTAAGATCCAATCATGAATCCGGTGATCTTTGAAACGATATTGAATCATCAGTATCACCAGCAAACACTGTATTTTACTTTACTCTTTACTGAAACAATCAGTGTAATCATCCCAGTCACAGATAAGTACTTCCTTACCTACCTATCGATTGGAATTATGCGGTATCTATTACCCTATATCGATAATCATGGCATTACGTGGTATCTTTACACCGTGCGTGCCTCGTGTCTGCCGGCAACAAACTTATTGGATTGCGCCAACACAGTAGTACTGTTAACTACATTTAATTCTCTCTAAAGACTTACCTTCTCTGTTTAGATAACGATTGCGCCTAATAATGTCAAGTATATCAATTTAAAAAAAGACTTCTTTATAATAATCATATCATTGGCAAAATGATCTTTAGGTGCTATTTTCGTAGATGTCCGATTATTTGTTAAATGCCGGTAAGATATTCGGAGGCACCATAGACACATCCATCGTAGGTTCACTTTGGGATTGATTTCCATCCCACTGACTAGGTAAGTGTTCTACCTTAATTCTACAAAATATGTTATTTATGAGTAGAGTCGCTAGACTTCAATTTCGTAGTTAAATGTTCGTAAATTAACAAAATTCCACAATTGTGCTTTATTCTTTCCGAGTCTTTGATGTTGCTTGTCGTTGAATGATGTGAAACATTATTATAATATTAAAGAGTTTATTATTTATTTTAAAATCATGTTTGTTACTTTACATATTTAGTTTAGACAAAAATGTTAAAATAGTCTAGTGCCGTTCTATGGACGTTTCGTGTACTTGCATAAGATTTCAGAATTTATATATTAAAGTTGTATTCCCTCTATTACAAAGTTGTCTTATAATCTTCTTGTAAAGGAACACTGAATACCAAAGATTGTTACGATTATGAATATTTACGAAATACCAATAAAAACCGGACATGTAACATTCAAGTTAGATTGGTTTTAGTCATATTATTCTGTATGTAGGTTATCAATCTGAAATTCTCTCATAATTATAAAATAAACGGTGTTTTCTGCTGTAAATATGTTTGAATTTATTATTCCTACGGCATGGTGAAAAAATAAAAGCTCTCTTGAAGAAACAACGTATATTAAGTGACACAAATTACATGAAAAAAGGCCCTTCGAATTAAAAATCAAAGTCGTCGCTATTGGGAGTTTCGACTCGAACAGAAATTTCGGGTATAGGCGACGATGCTTCTTTATTAGTTTGACTTTCGGGGATGTATGTCTTGGAAGTATCTAAAATGGGAATAACTTTATTAATTAGGTACCCAAGTATATTCAGATGTTTTGTAGTAAGACGTACCTAACTAGCTCGTTATTGGGGAAATGGTTATAGAACTCTGGCCCACGAACCCAAGAACCCAGGAGCTCATGATAAGCAAGAAACGCTCGCGATATTATAATGTTTCCAGTTTACAGCATAATAAGGTGTATTTTTCTCCGGCGGCTGTGAATTATAACATAGCTCCATCACTTCCTACACGGTCTTAAAGTCAGCAGCATATTTGTTTAGCCCTGTCCCTCAGTAGACAATGTATGGTTGACAAAAAATATATATAATACCAGCCCTTTTTAATGTCCCACTGCTGAGCACGGGCCTCCTTTCAAGGCGAGGGGGATTAGGTCATAGTCCACCACGCTGGCCCAGTGCGGGTCGGCGGACTTCACATATCTTTCAGTAGCATAATATTTTTGTAACTTTTGACGATTCATAAGTCCTACTGTACAATAATGGTCTACGTGAATAAAAAATATTCTGTTTCTGATTCTGATTCTTTGGAGGGGTTCTCTCAGACATGCAGGTTTCCTCACAATGTTTTCCTTTACCGGTTTTAGCAAGTGATAATCATGGTTGAAAATGAGATTCGCACATGAAAAATCCCAGAGTTGCGAGCCGGTGTTTGGACCTACAATCCTCGTTACCGTGTTAAGGGTTCTACCAACTTGGCTATCACTGCTTTTGACACAAAATACTAACCATTATCGATGGACTCTGTAGCTGCGGTGTCCATAGTACTGCCCACTTGAGCCACCATGGAGTTGGGAGGCTTCATATTATCCACGTCTTGAGTTCCCTTACTTTGTTGTTCATGCGCATTATTTGCCAAGTCCATTTCTTCTTCCCTATTATCATTGCTCGTTCTAGTTTTCTTATACTTCTGGTTTCCCAAAATAATAACATTTTTCCTTTTAGGAGCTTTTATAATTTCTGTATCTTCGTCCGACTCGGAGCTTTCTTCCATCAGTAAATTCAAATTAAATTTTGTTTTGAATTGTTTTTGATATTTTTTAATATCGCGTTTTTTAATTTTCTTCGGACTAGAAATGTTACCCTTATGTCTAGCTATGAAACTGTATTTCGTTAAACGGGCGGGTAGAGTCAGTTTCTCAGCTTTGTCTGCTTGGGCGACGGCTGCTTTCAGTCGGGATTGGTATGTTTTATTTTTTAATAAATTCCTGAAGGACTTCTTATTAGCGGCGTAAGGTTTCAGCTGATCCGGAGCTATCCAGGCTCGCGTGGCTTCCGTCGCGTCGAAAAACACCACGTTGTAATGAGTCTGGAAGAGGATATTAAAATAATGTTCACGGGTCTATACTTTTAAAGGGTGAACTGGTGATGTATGTTTTGATAACTGTTAGCAGATAGGTACCAATTTGCTTTTTTTTTTTTAACAATGTATTAACTAATACTGCCGCTCGTTTTCGCTAGTGGCGCTGCTTTCGCTAGTGGCGCTGCTGGTGATGCTATTATTATTAAACGGATTTTTGCTGGTGATGTATGATATGAGTTTGCATGGATCGAGAGCAGGTGAAACATGCCAGTATATTTATAAACGTACTAAAGGTCAATATGATCTATATCAGGGATTCCCAAACTATTTAGTGAAATACCTCGGAAGGTAGACATGCAAATCAGTGCACCTTTCGACATTTTGTCCATCGTATTTGGTCCAAATTGCCTGAAAACTGACTCAATTTCTCTCAACATAAGGATTGAGGCCATAGTCCACCACGCCTTCGCCCAGTGTGTAGAGAACTTCACATGACTTACGACTTGCAGGTTTCCTCTCAATGTTTCCCTTCACCATGAAAATCCTTAACTTGCGGGCCGGGATTTTCAACCCGCACACTTTGCTAAGAAGATAATCTATACATATAAATAAAATTGGAGTGTCTGTTTGTAATATTAAAATAACCGATTTTTACTAAGTGCATTTGGATGTATACACGTTACCTATACCGAAACAACATGTTTTACAATTTTTGTCTGTCTGTCTGTCTGTCTGTCCGTCTGTCTGTCTGTCCGTCTGTCTGTCTGTCTGTCTGTCTGTCTGTCTGTTTGTTCCGGGTAATCTCTGAAATGGCTGGACCGATTTTGACGGGAATTTCACTGGCAGATAGCTGATGTAACAAGGAGTAACTTAGGCTACTTTTATTTTAGAAAAAAAAATTGGATCTCTCGAAAAAAAATTAAAACCAATGTTGCAGCGCTGCGCCTGCTTAAAGTTTGATAGCAACAATCTGCAATGCGTCCCGCGGGATCAGAACGCGAGCAGGCTGTTGCCAACGGTTGAGACGTTGTTAAATACCACGCGGACGAAGTCGCGGGCAACAGCTAGTTAGGAAATAAAACTTGCTGGTATATCGGAGAAGCCGTCGAGCCAGTAGTACTGCTCGGCGTCCGGGCAGTCGTCCACCATGGCGGGCCACCACGGCCAGCCCGCCAGCCGCGCCCACACCACGGACCCGGCGGAGTACTCGCTGTGGATCAGGTCCTCCTCCTCGCGCGCCAGCACCGGGCACTCGGCCACTGAACAACTTGCCAATGCCTGGTCTTTGGGGATATACTTAGGGTAGTTTTGAGTGTAAGGCACCACACTTCTTACTGTAATATAGTACTGATGTAATTAAATTCCATATAATTACGAACGATTGTATAATGTGTAATTATTAATATCCTAGTATTCGACTCTGTAATTTTTTTTATTTTTGGTGTTGCCGTTGATTTTTTAAGCAATACAATTAAGTAGTACATAAATCAGCTATACGAAGAAGGCCAATCGTAATGCGAGGGGCATAAAATACCTTATATTCTTCCTTTTCCTGATTAGTCATAATATACACGATTTCCTTGCTTAATATCATCAAGATCAGTTCAGCCCTTTATTTATTAAAAGGTAACAGAGACAGACAGCATGTTTACAATCGCATTTATAATATAAGTAAGTCTACATAAGTAATTTGAATTACACATAATATAACAATGAAATCGTGAATAGAGTCGTAAGTACTATCGGCCAAAGTTAAGCATGCCCAGTTAAGATTTTTTTCCCTTGCAAGTGATGGAGGTGGTAAACCACGCCCTTTTCTCATTTCACATATCATAATAAGATCTTAGGTATGTCTAAAATACATTATCATATATATTTTACGCCCTAGAATATAATAATCGAATAACTCCTAGGAATAAAATGTGCCGTCACAACCTTGTTGATATTAGCTTTACCTGGATTCATCCAACAGAACCACTTGTTGGGCAGTTCGTATCTGTCGAGCACGGTGGGCAGGAAGCGCCAGGCGTCGCAGTTGTCGCACTGCGCCCACAGCCCCGTGCTGCGCCGCTGCTGCAGCCACAGGAGCCGCTGCCGGTGAGGCAGGCTCGCGTCCGGTTGGCTGAGCAGTTCTTTGTACGAACTGTGAGCAAACAACGTAACTCAAAGTCCAAATAATTTCTTCCTTATCATAAGCTACCACCGATCCGGAATGTTGGTTTCGTCGAGAAGAACGGGCGAGAGCCCAGCATTTAAACAGAGGTTGATCTAGGTACAATAATTTTTATTCATATGGACCATAAACCAAGAGTCAGAAGTTACCACCGATCCGGAATGTTGGTTTTATCGAGAAGAACGGGACAGAATTTCGCGTCGCCAAATGTTGTGTGAAGGTTTTCAATAACTGACTAGAACATGATCATGGGCTTAATAGCAATGATTTACTTACCCGTAATAGATGTTACAATTTACCTGCTTTTCTGCGACGCCGCTGTATTGTCTGCAGTATTTGTGGCAAATGTTATTTTTCTCGACGCATTTTGTTCAACGTTAGGTGGCATTTCGGCTTCCACTGTGGGCTGCATGAAATAATATTGAAATGGACAAGTGCCCAATAAAATAACTATTATTCTTTGTGATCATACATTATAAGAGGGTAGATTTAAATTAAATCTGATACTATTTAAATAGGTGTATTTATTACATAGATTATTTACAAACCTGAGGTTGATATGCGCCTTCATTGGGTTCTAAAGCGTTTTCTATGGGTAAATCCGCTTTTTCCATATTATAGAGAAATGTCGTTGAACAATTAATATTTATGCGGTCCGTTGTTGAAAAATAATCGGTTTATGTTTCGCGCCAAACCTTTTTGATAGAATAAAACCAAAGAGATTTAAAAACAAATTTGTCTGTGCCACGCACTGACCTCTATGGTATACATCGCTGGACTAATCATAAGCCCGGTTATCGTATGCCTATTTGATTTTCGCCATTTTGGCGCTGATAGCGGCAGTGAGGGGGAATGGAACTAATAATAAAGATGGGACAGTGATATGATACATCGATAAAAATGTTTATGCTTAAACCTACCCATGCAGTAAAATGAAAATAATTATGATCCATTGCTTTAACAATGGCTAATGTCCAAAATAGTCGAGTGGTTAATACTAAGATGAAGCAAATAATGATAATGATTAGCCGAATCGCTCATGGGTAGGGTAGGTAATCTTAGGATAAGCCGAAACCGGACTAAAGGGTGGTGTGTGACTAGCTAGATCCTACTTAAATAAGGATTGTTTTTTAATTAGAAATGAGGTAATGTAATGTTGTTTGGGAAGCAATGGAGTAGGTAAGGTATTAATAGAAAATAAAAATCATCAAAGTAGTACATGAGTTATGTTTAATAAAATAGTCATCAGAGAAGTGTTTTGAACAGATGTAATCATATTTTTTCGGATGCCAACTAGGCTTTTCAATGTTTTTGAGCCATAATTCTAGTCTTCTATTGTCAGTCGGAAACCTGTGAATTAGTAAACATTGTTTTAAAATAATATGTATTTGATAATACAAATCTGTCTTCGGCGATTTTTACGTTCTTGAACGAACGTTGTTTATAAAAAACCGATAATACAAAGACAAATGCGTTGTAATCACGTATAAATAAGATTAGTAACATATTTTTGTAGAAATTATATAAAAATAATATTATTGTCTATGATTTAATGTTCTCTCTCTCTATGGTTTCTGTGTCAAATAAAAATAGTTCTGTTCTGTTTGTTCACGTTTTTTTATTAGGTTATGGGACCAGGTTTCCAAAACTCGTAGTTAAAACAATAATCTTTCGTGTTGTGCAACGTTAATAATGGGAAGCTATATTATAAATGTTCCAAAACTCAAAGGTCGCGAGAACTTTGACGACTGGGCGTTTGCCGCTAAAAATTTCTTGATCTTGGAGGGAATCGATTTGGACAAACAATATGATCCGAAAACGGAAACAATTGATCCCGTGGAAGATAAAAAAGCGAAGGCGAAGCTTATAATGACAATCGATCCCAGTTTATATGTGCATATCAAAAATGAAGAGACAGTTAGTGATTTGTGGAACAAGTTGAAAAAATTGTTTGACGATTCTGGTTTCACAAGAAGAATCAGTCTGCTCAGAACTTTGATATCTATTCGGCTCGATAACTGTGAATCGATGACGAGTTATGTTACCCATGTCGTTGAGACAGCTCAAAGATTAAAAGGAACGGGCTTCGATATTAACGACATGTGGATAGGCTCATTGTTGTTGGCGGGGCTACCCGAGAAATATGCACCGATGTTAATGGCTATCGAACACTCAGGATTAACCATTAGTGCCGATACCATTAAAACAAAGTTACTCGATATGAGTAATGACGTTGGAAATGACGGGGAGACAGCGTTCTTGTCGAGAAATTCTCAGCATGTCAAGACAGCCGGTAAAGGCGGAAAAACTTTTCCGTCAGGTAGTACTTCCGCGCCAAAACCAAAAATTAACAAGAAAATTCGGTGCTATAACTGCAAGCAACTAGGACATTATAAAAACCAATGTCCAACACAAAAAGAAAAGCAAACAAATGCTTTTAGTGCTGCATTTCTCAATGGACAGTTTTGTAAAGATGACTGGTATGTGGACTCAGGTGCTAGTGCACACATGACAGCCAACAGAGACAGTTTAACAAATGTGCAACAGATTACGAAAGAGATTATTGTGGCGAATCAGATGACCATACCCGTGCTGTGTGTTGGTGATACACAGATAACTACGAGGGTGAACAGTTCTCAGTTTGACATCACAGTAAACAATGTTCTATGTATACCCAAATTAACAACAAACTTGCTATCGGTCAGCCAATTGATGGAGAAAGGAAATAAAGTGACATTTACTAAAAATGCTTGTCACATATACAGCCCACATAAATTGCTGATTGGAGTGGCAGTTTTGGAGAATGGTGTGTATAAGTTAGACACAATAAAGTCAGAGAATATATTAACAGCAGCAGTGCAAGTGTCTAGTATTGTCTGGCATAGGAGGCTAGGCCACATAAATAGCTGTGACCTTGCTAAGATGAAAAATGGTGCTGCAGAAGGTATAGAATACAAAGGGAAAGCCGGCATTGACAAGTCTAATTGTGTATCATGCTGTGAAGGCAAGCAGGCCAGATTACCTTTTCAACATATTGGATCCAGGTGTGAACAGTTGTTGGAGGTGGTTCATGCTGATGTGTGCGGGCCCATGGAAACTAAATCTATAGGTCAAGCCAGATATTTTCTTCTCTTTGTGGATGACAGTAGTAGAATGTCATTTGTATACTTCTTAAAGGAAAAGAATCAGGTGTTTCAGCGTTTTAAGGAATTTAAAAATATGGCTGAGACACAGACTGGAGTGAAAATTAAGGTTCTCAGGACCGACAATGGTGGAGAGTTTTGTTCTAAGCAAATGGAAAGCTATCTTAGTGATGCTGGTATTATCCATCAGAAAAGTAACCCATACACCCCAGAGCAGAATGGTCTGTGTGAAAGATTCAACAGAACTGTAGTTGAACGGGCACGATGTTTGCTATTTGATGCAAAGCTGGATAAGCATTTCTGGGCAGAGGCAGTCAACACAGCAGTATACCTCAAGAATAGGTCGCCAGCCTCCGGATTGAATGATATGACCCCATTTGAACGATGGACAGGGAAGAAACCTGATGTCAGCCATGTGAGATTATTCGGAAGTCCAGTGATGGTGCATGTGCCTAAAGAACGACGATTAAAGTGGGACAAGAAGGCCACCAAGCATATACTAGTTGGATATGCAGAAAATGTAAAAGGCTATCGATTGTACAACCCAGAGACCAGGTCAGTTACAACTAGCAGAGATGTCATCATTATGGAGATGTCAGATGATACGCCTGGGACTATACCAGTTACTGTGAATGAAGTAGAGGAGGGAGATGATGTACAATCAGTGGAGGAACTCAGTTCAGACTCAGATATATCAAAAGAAGATCCTAACTTCATAGGTAGAGAGACTAGTACGGACAGTGAATCTACAGATGATTACGTCAATGCATTATCTGATGAAAACAATGTAGTGGATTCTCAAAGTCTACAGAAGCTACCAGATAAACGTCCCAGACGTCCACCCAATAGATATGGCTTTACCAACTTGTGTGCCATAAATGAATATGAAGATGGTATGGACCAGTTAACTCTAGAGGAAGCTATGAATGCCCCTGACAAGCTTAGATGGCAACAAGCGATGGAACAGGAACTCAAAGCTTTTGAGGAGAATGATGCTTGGGAGCTAGTGGAAAGGAACAATGCTGATAGAGTGGTTCAGTGTAAGTGGGTTTTTAAAAAGAAGTTGGACAGTGACAATAGTGTAAGGTACAGAGCTAGACTCGTAGCAAAGGGCTTCACCCAGAAGGAGGGAGTGGATTTTAAGGACACATTTTCACCAGTATTAAGGTATTCCACTCTAAGATTATTATTTGCCTTGAGTGTTAAATTGAATTTAAATATTACTCACCTTGATGTTACCACAGCATTTTTAAATGGTTTCTTAGAGGAAAATGTTTATATGGAGGTTCCTGCTAGTTTAAAGTGTGATAATAGTAATAAGGTATTAAAATTGAAGCATGCTATCTATGGTTTAAAGCAATCAGCCAGAGCCTGGAATAAACGGGTAGATGATTGTCTTAAACAACTTGGTTACAGTAAGTCAAAGTTAGAGCCATGTTTGTACACAAAAATTGTGAATAGTGCAATGACTATAGTAGCTATATTTGTGGATGATTTCTTTGTGTTTTCCAATAATGAGAACATGGTAATAGAGTTAAAAGCTGAGTTAAAGTCTAAATTTAAAATTAAAGACTTAGGACAACTGAAACAATGTTTAGGTATGCGTGTTAGAATAAGTAATGAAAGCATATCTATTGACCAGGAGCAATTTCTAGAGCAGATATTAAGAAAATTTAATATGACAAATTGTAAAACTTCCAAAACACCCATGGAATGTAATTTGAAATTAGAAAAAGCCAACAATACATGTCAAACATATCCATATCAGCAGTTAATTGGAAGTCTAATGTACTTGTCTGTATTAACCAGACCAGATATTAGTTACAGTGTAAGTTATTTAAGCCAGTTCAATAATTGTCATAATGAACAGCACTGGAAACAGGCTAAAAGAGTTTTAAGATATTTAAACAAAACTAGGTCTTATGGTTTAGTATATAAGAAGGATGATTGCAATTTAGAAGGTTTTGTAGATGCCGACTGGGCTTCAAATATTTTGGACAGGAAGTCATATACAGGTTTTTGTTTTAAATTATCAGGAAGTGTAGTTTCTTATGAGTGCAAGAAACAACAAACAATAGCTTTGTCTAGTACTGAAGCTGAATATATGGCCATCACAGAGGCATGTAAAGAAGCCATATACTTAAAGAACTTGTTATTAGAAATTAAATGTAATACAAGCTGCATAGTCTTATATAATGATAATCAAGGCGCTCAGAAGTTGTCAGAAAATCCTTTATTTCATAAAAGAACAAAGCATATTGATATTCGTTATCATTTTATTAGAGAAGCAGTTGCAAATAATATTGTTAAGATTGTATACCTACCAACTCATGAAATGCCTGCTGACATATTAACAAAAAGTTTAAATTCTGTAAAACATGATAGATTTGTAGCGCAGCTTGGTATGTCTGAGTAGTTTTTTGATTATTTCTTTTTATTTGCATATCATAGATTATTTTGATAAGTGGAGGTGTAGAAATTATATAAAAATAATATTATTGTCTATGATTTAATGTTCTCTCTCTCTATGGTTTCTGTGTCAAATAAAAATAGTTCTGTTCTGTTTGTTCACGTTTTTTTATTAATTTTTAAGTGCCTATAATATCAATAGAAGTTTTAATTTCTTGAATATTAGCCGTAAATTCACTTACTTGTGGAATGTAACCCCACTTCCCTTCTGGTAAAGAGTTTTGCATAACACGCACTCTTTCATGGTTTACCTATTAACTAACACCACTTATTTATGTATTAACTAATTAATACGACACAACAAACAAGTTTAATCGCGTTAAACCTTCAAAATCACTTTATAAACACGGAGACAATGTAAACAAAACAACGGCCATTTGCAATTTACGTCAGATTTAGTTCCTTTCCCCCACGATGGGGGCGCTTCAAATAGGCACAATAGATAGCTGTCATTTTAAAGGGTATCATTAGTCTAGCGTACTTGTATCATGGACGTCAGTGGTGCCACGATAACCTATTGTCTATATCTATGCAATATATATATCTAAATCAGATAGCCGAGCGTCATCGATATTTTTTCTAAGGTTCATCATACAAATTATAAATGCGTAGTAATTTTTTATTATGTGATATACCTACATGAAAAAAAAACATCTTTTTTTATTGTTCGCAATTGGCTACTAAATAGATGAATTGTTGCCAGTGCAGAATATTTCTCGATTAATAATGATGTCAATGACAATGATGATGATGAAATGAATTCCCTATCGCTACCAAGCTGTGAGATACTTTATGGAAAATTTACCGGGCATCTTGGGTGAACTTGAAAAGTCAGGCTATGCTATTTAATTTTATTTTCCTTCATTTATGCACACATCATGTCACTCATCATTCATCATTTATCAAAGAAACATATTTTTAGGAACATAAAACAAAGTTGATAACTGTACAATTTCCCGCCAGTAAGCCCTGCACTCAAAATTCAGGTTTCAAATTTCCCGGAATATATTGATTTAAAAATACAATTATTTTGTAATACATAATACTTCGTAATAAAATCCTATACCCATACTTTTTTCAATAATCCATAAAGAAACTTCAAATGATAGTTATCATACGAAGTTTTGCGAAAAATAAAGTCAAGTCTAATACTTAAAAAATATATACATTTGAAATCATTTTTTCTCTAAAGAAAATATAAAAAAAATAAGTATAATTATTTTACTTAACATACTAATTTAAATTATTTTTCGTAATATTAATGAGTAAAAAGAAATATACGGAAGTGCGCATGATAATTTTCGGCTGGCTGCCGGCTCATCGCCATATTGGTGGCGAGCTAAGAGGAATTTCGGTGTTCAGCGTTTTCGTCGTTATCGGCGAAAGGGAGTAATTTTACTCCCTTTTTTGTGTTTGAAGTCTAAGTGTTCGTGTATTTACCACCTGGTAAAGGTTATTTGTAAAGTAAACATATTTTTTCTTTGTTTTGTATCATAAACATGGCTTTCTAAAATGTCGGTTTTGCACGTAATATCGTTATCTCCTCGCGGAGTATCCCGCCCAGCTGTTTTTGTGGATGTTGGAGGAATCCAAAATGGACAAGAAATCTTTAAACCGATCGTCCCAGCCTCAGTCGAGGGCATCTGCCATCGACTGTAAAAAAAATACTGGTGAGTCGAGTCTCAAGGTCATTCTATTATATTTTTTCCAACTACAGGTCTCGGCAACAAACACTATGACAAATAATAACAATAGGATGGTTCCCGGTGTAATGATTTACCATGTCCGCCCAAATGATTGTACTTAGATAATTATTATTGGGGCAGATTATTAAAAATTCATCCTACGTATGTAGAAAAAGAAAGCGTAAGAGTATGTGAACAGCTTTGGAACAAATTGTGAGTATTGTATTGTTTCCTGTAGATTTGATTTTTTTTTAATTTCTTTAAGAATTGACGCATAAACCTTGGCCCCGGAACAATAAGAAACGTGATGGACCTGGGAGCACTCCAAAGAATGAGCCATACCGAAAAAATGCACCATCTCAAAGGGGTAGGGGTCAAGTTGACCGAAGACCACATTATCGTGGTTCTGCCGGTATGCCTGTGGGTGGAACGCCGAACTCCAGGTACCTACATGAACCAATTTTGATAGGAATTATGAAACTTGAACAGTAGTATGTGCATTTGGCTGTTTTTTTATTTTAATATTGTTATTACTTCAATATCTTATATCTGTAAGTTGGTAGCTATAAAGTACCAACATCCAAATACAGAAGATTCAACTTTTAATTAAATAACAATAGTGTGGCAATGTCACCATGTCACGAACACATTGCAATAATTAATAACTTCTGTGTAAACAAAATGTGATCTCACAATGTTTCAACATAATGTAAACCTGGGTTTTATGATGATGCAATTTCCTTTAACTTGTTTATTGAAAGTTACATAAGTCATAAATTAAATCTGTTTATAATTTAAAAAGGGGAAAATTGTGTTAATTCAATTTAATAACACACTATAGCAATTCTGATCTAATCAGAGGCAGCTATATGGGGGTTTAGCTGTCTGTCTCCTCCACTCGCTTATTACTTGACTTGTATATACCAGCCGACAGCTAACTATGGATTTCTCCAGCTCCATATCTATTAATCAGAAGTGTCAGATAGTGGGTTTCATGGTTTAATTTTATTATATCAAAATAATTTTTCATAAAACAGGATAGGAGAAGATGATGAGCCTGAAATTGGCTCGGTTTTTGTGCCTGGAAGCAAGAAGCAAAACTTGAACCATTTGCTGAACTTCAACTTCATGTACCCAAGCCGTGGGCCGGCCGACAGACGCGTGCCAGTAGAGTGGCGTGGGTCGCAGCCGCGCCGGCAGCCCGCCGTGTATCGCCCGCAACGACATGAACATGACCTCTACCTCAGAGCATAGTGAGTGAAAAATAAAAATGAAAAACATATTTATTATGACCACTAATTAGGTAGGTGTGTGTCTAAGTGTAACATCACTTGATCAAATTGGATTTGACAAGTCATAGTGACTTACAAGTTTCTGTAATCAATTACAGAAACTTGTAAGTTGTTGAGGTGCTTATTTAAGGCCAGTCAGGTTTATTTAACACTTGTCTAGGCTATGTAGCGGGTGTGGATATGGTTAAGTTCAATTAGTCCTGTTCATTAACTCTTGAACTTTAATGTTGAATAACTCATGTAGATAATATACTACTGAGCCTTATACTACACTTAGATTGAGCATTTCAGGGATGAATTTAACCTAGTAAATTGTCAGTACTTGTGTGTCAAACTATTTAGTTATTAAATCAGTGCCAATAATATCATAAAAAATATGTACTGATCATCATCATGTTTCATCTTCTAGTTGTCAGTTTGTAGTGAAGGAAGATGGAGATTATAAGGCAAATTTGCTGGATCCTGATGTTCCTATCAAATGGGAACAAATTGAAGAAATTGTAAGTAGAATATGTAAATACTTATTTATCTCTACTTATAAAAAAGTAATTCTCAGTAGCAGCACATAGTACCATAGTGGTATATATGCGCAGTCCAAGAGCTTCCTCCCCCAATGGACTCATATATAAAGGCATGTTCTCATTTAAATTCTTTAATAAATTAACTTGTCTCTGGCTTTATGTTCAACTTAATGCCAGTAACTAAAGAATCAATGTTGTTCTCCAGTTATTAGAACATGCATGCTAAACGCATGTGTATTCCAAATGATAAATTTTAATGACACTCATACTGACACAAGGAAAATGTCTGTGCATCTGGCATTTGCATTTGTTATTGACATGATATGTCAGTTAACATCGCCTAATGAATCTCATTGTCCAGGTGGTGAGAAGCACGGGTCGTTCGGAGTGTCCGATATGCCTGGGCGCGCCGGCGGCGGGCCGCGTGGGCCCGTGCGGCCACGTGTACTGCTGGGCCTGCGTGCTGCACTACGCCGCCGCGCACGACAAGCAGCCGCCGCCCTGCCCTGTCTGCACCACGCCCCTGCATGTGAAAGACATGAAGCCTACCAGGATGCTGCAGTGGGAGTCGCCCGCTGAAGAGGTGAAGTTGTTATTCATGTATTGTTGTAGAAATGTCTGTCAAATATGACGACTAGGTTGACGACCTGAATTCCTCGCTTGCTCATCCCCAGGAACCTCTTGAGCTAGGCAGCCGAAATAATTAACTTTTCATTTTAAATGTTTTAGGTAACAATGCGCCTTGTTCGCCGGCTGCGAGGTTCTACTACAGTGGAGGTCGCTCCGCTTCGCGGCCACTTGACTGAGGCTACTCCACCCATATTACCTCTTGAAAATGCTAACAATGCACCTTATTGCAAGATGTTTTCTGCTTCCAAACAGCAGGTAATTTTTTCAAATATGGAACAGTAATAATGACGGCCATGTGATGTGCTAGCTTTGAGCATTGACTTATTGGCCGCGGGTTTGATTCCCGTGCATAGCAAATTTCGAAAATAATCCTGTTACTGAGATAACCCCCAATCCATTGTGTTACCACCCATTTGTCACAATCACGAGATTGGTGTGTTTATCTGGAGAAATTATGTTGATGCCTTCAAAATATCATTCTAAAATGAAACCCTTGTTTTCAGGTGCATGACATCTTGCAAAGAGAAAGACATGAAATTGAGAATCAAATACTAGCTGAAATTGATACAACTGAAATTGTTTTCTTAGAGCAAGCATTGGACATGCTCAAAACTAAAGAGGAGAATATTAATCAACGTTATGATAAACTAGAAATGCCTCAAGAAGATATCGAAACTGTCCCCATAGTATATGAAAAACAAGAAATAAACGAGAACAAACTGGACTGGTTTGACGTCACAGATGACGGGGCTGCGTGTGTAGAAACAATTCAACGGCAAATAGAAGAACTAGATGTCGCTAGTGCTGCACCAGTACCTGTTCCAGAGTCCAAACTCAATCCTGACGCTCCAGCATTCGACATTGACGACTTGCAGCATGTCGAATTCCCGCTAACTGAATGTCCACCTCCAGAGGAACACATTGAAGATAACTCTATCACTGACATTGATAAACAGAATCAGGCAAAATATTTCTACTTTTATCAAGGTAGTGTATAATTGTATTTCATTATTTTCCTGTGTGAAGTACATACGGCTAAGACATACACAATGAATGGAAAAACATGTTAATGGACCCATTAAATAACACAAACCAACAAGAAATTTATGGACTAGTGGAACGTGTCTGTTGCATGTGGTTTATGACTGAAGTTTTTTTTTATCTTACAGCTGAAGATGGCCAGCAAATCTTCTTGAACAGCTTGAACGTGCGAGTTCTGAACGCATCGTGGGGCGCATTAGCCGCCGCCCCTTCAGTCATAAGCGGACGTGTATTACATCGTGAGACGTTCTCTCTGACTGAGCAAGTAAGTCATTGGCGCCAAGTACACTTTTGGTTAGATAAGCTAATTTTAAGATTGGATTACTTTTCGCTTTTTTTTTTGTAAACTAATTATTTGGTAAGAAGTTTTTTTGTGTTGGCAATCAGCTATAAAATAGTGCCGTTATTGCCAGTCTCAAGTATTTTTTTTTAATTATAAGTACTCCTGATACTAATACATATATCTCAGAAACAATTTTCAGAATCTAAAATACAACTGATAACATCACTGTTCGACTTCACGCCAGAAACACCTTCGTCACGTTTATTTTCTACAATAGTGTTGAATGTTTCCAGACTAGAAAACACATGCCATGCACCGCCCACTTGCCTCTGTATTGTGCGTTCGATATCGTGGAAATGGACTTGCAGCCGCCTTTCGTGACCAACACCGCACTACAGGGCTTTACAGGTAATGAATCAGTTACTAGCACTACTCACTACTATGACTAGTTTATAAGGCCAACCCTAACGATTGACCTGACCCTAAGCCTGCTAGCACAGACTCATAATCGATCGACAACAGTAGGTATGCTAAAATATACTTTAGACAGTGTTTGTATAGGATATGCTGAAGCTCAGAGCAACTCGCACAATTATCACTGTCCACAAACTCTATGTAGCAATCAACTTTGCTGTGGCTTGTGTTGTAACATTGTAATATTTTTTTAGGTAACTAGTCAACCTAATCTCCTTCTCACCTTTTTTTTCAGTGTCCATACTTCATCTATACATTTTATGGGATAATTTACCTATGAAAAGCCTAGGTGATGTCATTTTTGTAAGTTATAATGTGGTCATCGTTTCAGAGGAAATCGACCGTCGCGCAAGAAATCGCGCCCGTCAAGAACGCGAGGAGAGACGTCGCGAGCGCGCGCACCGGCGCGCCGCGGAGGGTCCGCCGAGGCCCGACTTCTCCTCCCCCGTGCTGTTCCCGCCCGCGCCGCCCTCCTTCTCTTCTCCGCCGCTTGAGCCTGCCCCGTTGGCCGCCATCGAACAGGCTAACGCTGCTACTAGTTACGGCTCGCCACCTGCGGGCCCGTCCTTCGCCAAGGTATATGCGGCTTTCTAATCTAATCTTGTATAATATTACTCAGGCGGAGCGTCGCGAATAAAATATTAAAGCTCTAAATTGTATGCTGATTTCTAAAGAACACACAAACACACATAATTTATTTATTTATTTCAAGTAAAATACTATATATACCTGTAAATTCTTTTTGATTTTACTTTCAAATCTAGACATGAATATGTATACATAATTCGCGTGCACAATTGGGCTAAGTATTTTGTGCCTCAATGTGGTTTTCTTAGGACTAAACCAATGGGTCTAGAAGCATGAAAAAGGAGAAATATTTGGAAAGTCAGTATTTAGGGGAGTGAAAGATGGATGGATGTATGAAGAGGCTACCTACGATCGGTTGCATGGCTTGTTATGAATAGTTTGTATCTGGGCTGCAGATGGCTGGCACGAGCGGCACGTGGCGCGTGCGCAGGGTGGGTGTGGCGGGTGGGGCGGGTGGGACGAGCGGGGCGGGGGCGGCGGCTGAAGGGAGCGAGGAGTGCGAGTCGAGCGCGGCGCCGCGCGCGCTGGTGCTGAGCGACGCCATCGAGGCCGCGCTGCACGCCGCCGCGTCGCCACCCACCTCCGCCAAAAAGAAGAAATCCAAGCAGAAGGTTCTCTTCGCCACCGGAATGCAACGCACCGCTTGATTCCTACACAAATTATATATAGCAGTCGTGTACATGCTATGCTTTCGAGATCCTTACGCTTTTTTCTAACGAGAATGGACGATCCTCGTATTCTATCGAATCTTATACTGTAGCGGTAGTCGCCGTACAGAGTAGCGCTCATCCAATGAATAGCATGTGCACGACGGCGAATGTTAACTTACCGATTTCGTTATTGACATATTGATTTGTTCGTCAGTACAAAAGAAATATAAAAAATAATTAGTTTGTTGTAAATTTAAGCAATTAAGTTTTTCAGATCCTTGATTGTAACAACGTGCTTGTAATAACGCAATCAGATTTCTAAACATAATTATTTACATAATTACTGTATAGTTATTATGATACGCATACAAATGCATATATTGAGGTTTTTAGTTTTATGACGATTATGTGATTTAAATATTTGCAGCTTTTTTCTCCGTCTAACGGTATGTGAAAGTAACATAGCTGTTCATGTAATCGACAAGATTTGTGGTGAAATAAAAATTGGGACACTAAAACTGCTTTTTATTTTTTCTGTACCTACATGTGCAGTATTCTTTACAGCCGCCCGCGCGGATAATGAAGGGCAAGGTACAATACCCACCCGCGAAGGATATGAATGCGACTGTCTTCATTCTGTACAAAATGAAATGCGATATAACACATTATACATAAAAAAATATGACGTGTATCATAAAACGTAAACCAAATGTTTTTGTCGTATGTCTGGAAAATAACGCGCAGGAGTACTGTACACTACATGCTCTGTGGCAGAAATATTTTTCCTTGCTAGCGAGAACTTTGTCTATTATTTAGTACTAGCTGTTGCCCGCGACTTCGTCCGCGTGTTATTTAACAACGTCTCAACCGTTGGCAACAGCCTGCTCGCGTTCTGATCCCGCGGGACGCATTGCAGATTGTTGCTATCAAACTTTAAGCAGGCGCAGCGCTGCAACATTGGTTTTAATTTTTTTTCGAGAGATCCAATTTTTTTTTCTAAAATAAAAGTAGCCTAAGTTACTCCTTGTTACATCAGCTATCTGCCAGTGAAATTCCCGTCAAAATCGGTCCAGCCATTTCAGAGATTACCCGGAACAAACAGACAGACAGACAGACAGACAGACAGACAGACGGACAGACAGACAGACAAAAATTTTAAAAAATGTTGTTTCGGTATAGGTAACGTGTATACATCCAAATGCACTTAGTAAAAAGTGGTTATTTTAATATTACAAACAGACACTCCAATTTTATTTATATGTATAGATGTATAGATTATTTTGTACAGCACACCTGTCCGCACCGAAAGAGCTACACCCGAACGAAACCATTTTTTAATGTCTTTATGTGAAAGAGACTATGGAACCTCGCTCGCACACCTGTCTGCGCGGAAATTTAAGGGAATCCCAGGACTCCCTAAAATTGTCTTGAACGACTACGGCTAGCTAAACGACTTGTCCGAACACTGCATGACAGTTTTAACAAAAAAAAATACAGACAAGATCCAATAAGAAATTAAAATACAATAAAATTTAACATACACTTGGTTGTACAACTTGTTCTCTTATTGGTCTGTGGGTTTTTCAGAGAGCCGTGATTATTGCAGTGAGTGATGATATTATTTTTGCCATCTCTACCAGTGTCTCCAACCATGCCGTAATTACGGTAGATCTACCGTAATTTTTCTAGATCTACCACCTACCGTAGACATGTTATTACGGTGACACATTCTACCGTAATTTCATCCGTGTCCATATTTCTATAATGAACACTTGATTTAGCAAAATATTACTGCAACATTGCATTGGGATATGCGTAACGTAAAAAAAAAAAGGTCATTCTGTTGCTTCAGTTTGGAAGAGCAGGGATGCGTAACGTAAAAAAAAAAAGGTCATTTTGTGGACTCAGTTTGGAAGAGCAGGGATGCGCAACGTAAAAAAAAAAAAAAAAAGGTCATTCTGCTACTTCTGTTTGGAAGAATGACCTTTTTTTTTTTTTACGTTACGCATCCCCACTGCATGGGTATTTTAGCTGCAAACACTGGTCTGCCGTAATTTTCCACCATCTACCGTATTTTGAGACCAGTCAACACCGTAATTTTGACAAAGAGAGTTGGAGACACTGATCTCTACCTACTCACTGGCCGACTGTCACTTGTTGTCGCTCGCTAGCAGTCACACACAATCAATGAATTCACAAAATGTCAGTCAAGTCAGATCAATTTGATTGCACGTTTATAGTAACACCATGATATAAAGTTCAATTATTACTATGAAATCAGTGTTTTGAATGAACTGTAATTTGTATTCTTTTGACGTTCGACGTGTGCATTGTGAATAATGACTTCCCGAAAGAAACAATACTTTTTTGAGCCATTTAAGGTTACCGAAGTCAAATGTCGGGGTTTCGAAAGTCCAAGACCCCGCAGCGGGCATAGGATAGCATGTGACGACTCCCATATTTATTGTTTCGGTGGTTACAACCCCTCGCTACCGCATAATTATATGCAAATAGAACATCCGACGTGGACACGAGAGAAGCCACTTTTCAAAGAGCTATGGAGTTTTTCAATAGCAAGCCGAAAATGGAAACAGCACAGAGTGACTGAAAACATGCCTGAAGAACTGGCGTCAAACGCTATGTGCATGAACGGACGATATTTAATGGTTTGTGAATAAACTATGTCATATATTGCCTAGTAGATTTTAAGTATAATAATAACTCTTATAGGTTTGATTCAGTTTTGAATTTACATTAAAGTGAGCTGTATGTCTGAAAACCTTAAAATGGTCTTTGAAAGTCTTGTATCACTATCAATCAACCTGCATTTAGCATAGTTACTAATTCTTTGTTATTTTTCTAGATTTTTGGGGGCACAGGAGCGCCATTTGGTAATAAATGTAGCAATGACATGATAGTTTGGCGAACATGCAATGATGATGCTAAATTGCAAATTTTAGATGTGTCTGGCACAAGACCACCTGGACAGTATGGTCAATCAATATTGTGCCATGATGCTCACTTTTATACTATTGGTGGAACCAATGGGTTTGCTTATAACTGTGATATATATAGGTAAGAGGATCATAGCCATTGACATTTTAATGCAGAGTTCTTAAAAATCTTATATTATTTATATAGCTAATGCCCAATTTATATAAAATAAATTTTATTATGAAAATGGTTTCATTTATCAGAATTGTATACATAATTGAAAACAATTAACTTTTAGAAATTGACACTTCAGTAAAGTCGCTATTCAATTAAACAAGTGCCCTTGGACTGAGAAACTTGTATTAATAAATATCAATCCACTCATAAATGAAATAGTCCACCATTGATACAAATAATTAAAGTAATTGAATTAATTTATTTAACAAGGTTAAAAAGTTTAATGTTTTTGCAGGTTAGATCTGAGGACACTAGTATGGGAAGCAGTCTATGTAGGGACTGGTCAGGAGGGTGAACCACTAGGAAGGTACAGGCACGAAGTTGCTCGATATGGCAACAAACTATACATCATTGGAGGAGGTACTGGCGAGTGGGCATTTGAACTTATGGAAATACCAATGTATGATCTCGAAACCAACACATGGACAATACACACACCAAAGGCTGATGATAGCGCTAAAGATACTGTTGCTCCCTTGCCAAGAAAGTGTCATAGTGCTGTGCAGGTGGAGACACCAACTGGCATGCAGGTGTTTGTCGCCGGTGGCTCAGATGGACAATCAGTGTTTGAGGACATATGGAGGTTGAACATCACTGATTTACAGTGGACTCTTATGCAAAAGACTGTTTTACCACACCCATTGTATTTTCATTCATCAACCGTTACTTCATATGGTTGCATGTATGTGTTCGGTGGTATTGAGCCAAAGGATGATGCAACTAGTAGGAATAATATACTTTATAAAGTTTGGTTGTGTATACCAAAATTAAGTGAAATATGCTGGGAGGCCCTGTTACATTTACATCCCAATCTTGATCAAGTAGATCCTAGATCACTGCTAAATATTGGTATTCCAATTCATCTTGTAAATAGATTATGTATCCAGTGAGTGCATTTTAAGAAATGCTTGGTGTTCCAGCAATATTTTGTTTTATTTGTGTCTGTCCATAATATTAATTTGTGTTTGATGATGTAAAATATTTTGTTTACAAATATAACTTAATCCATTTATTATGATAATTGAACATGTTCGTTTTACTTGCTGCTATGTAATAATTATATAGCGTATGTAGTAAATAGATGCAACATTTTCATGATAGATTAGGTTTTTTTTGTGCATTGTTCCAAAGTATGGTAGGCGAAAATATGGGAATCTAGATGGCGCTGCTAGAGATAATTTGAACAGACGAGGCAGGGGTTTTTATAATAAGATAGAAGTACCTGATTGTCGTGAGTTTCAATGTTATTGCTTTTAAAAAAAGCTTATGCAATAATTATATCAAAACAAAGAAATAATATTTTTTTATATATATTTCTTCTTCACTCTTTGTACACCATGCTCTGCTATTACATTCGCCAGGCCACTGTGACACAATAATGTTTGGTATCTAGACTGTAGGTAAGTATTTGGGCTCAAAATTAACTTAATAATACTCTTTCACTAGATGATCAACCTAAAGATAAGAATATTGCAATAATTGCGATGCGATAACCCATTCTATTAATTATAGCCGGTCCACTAACAGGGTGTGCGTATATATATTAAATTTGATGCTTTATTTTAAAAGCTTACGTTTTTTTAAGAGAAACAGTTTCACTAATATTGGAATACACAAGTTTAAAAGTATTTTTCTATAATAAACATACACCAAATAGAATGATTAAAATCCAGTTGGATTCTGCTAGTACCGCCTGCCTTGGGATCGCCTAGACTTGCATCGCCTAGAGGCCTCTCCATGGCTTAATCCGATCCTGAAATATATTACAGTGTTACAGACCAATATAGAGTTATGTTGTTAGTAGGTATAAGGTGCTACATAATCATTAGGTTGTACGATAACGTACCAAACACATCGCCACAGTAGTATAGTGACCCAAGTGAGAGTTTGTCAGGAAACTAACCGCTAATATAATGGTAACTTTGAAAGAGACCTGTCGGTATTACATAAGTGGGAACCGTCGACTTGCTCTCGGACGCTGTTAATTTTCTATCAAAAATACCTATGTATTTTAATATGGTCGCATCAAATAAAATGCCTGCCTAAATGTATAAAGTCATCATGCGCAGAGTCGCCATCTTTGCCCATTTTATTAAATGCCACGCGAACATACCTATTAAACATATTTGCCCAGGAACAAATGTACTTACACGTGTGATAGTATCTCTTCTTTAATATTAGTATCTACTCGGGTATTATTACTATAAAAGCATATCTGCCCTGACTCGTGGACTACGCAAACAACGTTCGTGTGACATTAATTAACAATAAAACTTAACAACTCTGTTACGCGAACAGCGAACTCATCGACGCCCAAGGTACAGGCCAATTTTTCACAGTCTCTACAGACTCGATTTGTAAAATTCCTATCGATTGACATGCCAATAGTTAGGGGTTCTACAGTCTGCCCTACAGATTAGGTGGTAAGTTGGGGCGCTCGTTGAGGCCTAAGTCGGTGTCGACAGCAATCGTAGAACTCAACAAGTGAGAGCGTCGGCGTGACGGTGTTTGGTTCTTCTCGGGACGCGCGTCGACTCCGTCGCGGTTTCGCGCCAATTCGCGCCCGCACGCACGCAGTGGTTGGAAGCGCGCCTCGCGGGCGGGACACGCTCGCTCCAACCGCGGACGATCGTGGTCCCAATACGTACGTATAACTGTTAAATTCCACTCGGACACTAGAATAAATTGCACGCCAATATATTCGAACGATATTATGATTACAATAAATTTAAAAGCACTGGCAAATATGACGCCCCTAACCGAGTTTAAAAATCTTAAATTGGAAAATCACGCGCGTTTAATTTTAATGGGATGTTCTCTAAAGTTACGAAATGGATATTAAGATGACGGAGATCGCATCGCAGGAGATGGTGGCGGAGTCGTCGACGGCGGCTTCCGCGCCGCACCGCACTCCCACTCCTGAACTCCACGCCACATACACGACCTTCGAGATTCTGGTGGCTCTGGTGGCGGTCGTGGGGAACGCGATGGTGATTTATGTGTTCCGTCGTGAACGTAGACTGCGGCGGCGCACGAACTATTACATAGTGTCGTTGGCTACTGCCGACTTGCTCGTCGGTCTGCTGGGGATTCCGTTCGCGATCCTGGCTTCGGTGGGTCTCCCGAGGAACCTCTACGCGTGTTTGTTCACCGTGTCGTTGCTAGTCATGCTATGTACTATCAGTATCTTCTGCCTGGTGGCGGTCTCCGTAGACCGCTACTGGGCGATCCTGCATCCGATGTGTTATTCGAGGAATGTGCGAACCAGAACGGCTATTGGTGAGTTATCATTGATTGATATTGTGTGGTCGAGTGTATAGATAATTTATTATCACGAAATTGCCTCCGTATGCAGGGATCACCTTTATTGGATTTTTATTGCTGACTGTTTGAAGAACATTGTTTTGAATGACGAGAATATCAGCACCGTATATGTGCATCAGACGTAAGGAGCTAACGATGTGTGTCCATATAGGTGCAAACAATTAATTGACACGATTATTCTTCCTTGAAGAAAGTTCTATCACTTTTGGGTTTTGGACAACGAACTCCGAATATTTCTAATTCTATGATTCCCAGAAACACTAGGATAAAAATGGCAGGCAAGTACTAACCTTAGTTACTCCAGGTTAAAATAATTATTACCAACCATAATGAAACGATATTGAAATGGAATCGAATATTCAACACAGGCACACTCCAAACACGTAACCTACTCCAAACGACAAATTTAATAACGTCTATGTTGCACTAAAAGCAAACATGGCAGTCAAAATCCTGGAAAAAATATAGAAAATGTTGTCTTTTGGAGCGGCACTAATAATCATTCCGTATAAATGTCAACCATATCAGGGCAAACTGCAATCCGAACCCAATTAAAAAATAGAATTAGGAAAAAGATAAAGAGGTACAGTATCTATAGATATTATAGGATTAACAGGATTTTCCTCAAGCAACATAATCAGACCAATCAGATACGACATATCAGACCGAACGTGATGCGTGGGTCGCTAACAGTGGTTGCCATTATATCCCAGAGCATCCTGATTATACTGACCGAGGTATACCTAAGTATTTGGGCTTTGGGTCGCCCGTCTCACAGAAGCGAGAAATAAGCTAACTTCGGAGTTTAAAGTCATTAAAAAAAACCGAAAAACTTTGGCTTTGTGATCGAATTTTAATGTGCCTAATTACCTAGTAGTTATTCATTCTTATTTACTCTTCCATCTTCTACATAGAAGAATTTGCAAATTGACCAATCTCTTTTGTTTTTTGTGTTCCATTTTCAAATCGGTTGATTACAATTTTATTTTGCTCGTTTTTAAAGTTCGCCAATAAATTCCTTGTATCATTTGCACATCGTAGGATAGCAAGGAATGTTCTAAAAAGATGTTTGCACAAGGATTCCGAAAATCCGAAATGTGCAAGTATAGGATCAAACTGGTGCACGCTTGTTGTACGCTAAAGACGAGCGTTCAATTGTTTAGGTACATTAGTCATATTATAACATCTTTACTAGATTGATGATCTTCATTATTTTCGTGGAATTATTTGTAAGTATATACCGATAACTTTAGATTTATGTTGGCAGCTTATCTTCTTTGACAAAAAAAAAAACAAAATTACCCAGTCATCTTCCCTTATCTTTAGGTTATAGCTCACAAATTTTTAAAGTTGTTTTCAATTACAAAGCATTTTCTTCTAAATAAGAAGTGCCTTAATATTGCTATAAATACAGTTATATAATGGAGAAAATGTGAAAGTAGCAAGTTTATAAGACTAAAAAACATTGCTCAACGGAAATGTAAGATATTTGATATTTATATGTTGCTTATTATCTGAAATAACGCATGAAATTGTTATATTTAAAGTCTAGGCTAAAGCTGCACTAGTATATGCTAGTTAGGTTTATAATAAAAGCTGATTGATTCGAATCATTTGTACCTACCTATTCGTCTTTACGACGCATCCTCCTTTTAGCCTTGGCCGAGCTATAATTGCGGTTAGATCAAGTTATATTTGAACCACCTAGTAGGTACCTACTACTGTCGTGGCTTTCCTTGTGGTCTATCCTTTAACGATGACTCCCGACTTAATTTGTAGGGTTTCAAACCAAAAGGTAAAAACGGAAAACTCTTACAACAACAAACACACACAACGACAAACAAACAAAGAAAATCGTTACGTTTTTCTTTGTCCCCCCCCCCCCCCCCCCTTTGTAAAACGTAAAGTCTCTACGCGACCGTGCTGAAGGTTTAAAACAATGTTCCGTAGCGCGTAGTTCAAACACCCCCTCCGTACCGTTTCAGAAGACCTCCCCCCCAAATTCGTTTCGTAATACTTGAACGCTCCCAAAGCCAAAGTCTAAATTGGCCTGACAAGGATTTGAGTTTGTCAGGCCAATTTAGGCTTTGGGTTTCCACTGAAACTTTACCCTTATATGCGTAATAGGGGCCACTCGAGAGCTTAAATCTGATGATGCCCCTACAGAGGCCGTAATTTTGGGTAACCCGATCATGCCGCCCCGCCTTCGCGACTTTGACTGCTAATGTCCATGTAGATGATGGACATTTTTATTTGTCCCAATTGTTGTCGCCATTTTCGTAATTGAGTTAGCGCTAATTGACTGTCCTATTTTGTAACAATATGGACTCATATTCATTGATAAGTAGTTCATTGTTTTCATGATGTCTAGGGAATAGTGATATCTTTCGAAAACGGAATAAGTACATGTTAACGTATTTGATCTGTATGTCAAGTGCGAGATTATTCGTAAGCTAACTGTATAGTTTACGTATTAAACACATTATATGGCAAATTGGACAGCGCCTCTAGCGGACTGTATTTAAAACTTACAATGCGACTAACGTATATACGTTGCAGGCTGTGAAGTATTAGCTTACATATAATCTCGCACATGACATCCTGACATGCACTATGTTGAATAACATACATCTATACATATAAATAAAATTGGAGTGTCTGTTTGTAATATTAAAATAACCGCTTTTTACTAAGTGCATTTGGATGTATACACGTTACCTATACCGAAACAACATTTTTTACAATTTTTGTCTGTCTGTCTGTCAGTCCGTCCGTCCGTCCGTCTGTCTGTCTGTCTGTCTGTCTGTCTGTCTGTCTGTCTGTCTGTCCGTCTGTCTGTCTGTTTGTTCCGGCTCTGATATCAGCTATCTGCCAGTGAAAGTCCCGTCAAAATCGGTCCAGCCATTTCAGAGATTACCCGGAACAAACAGACAGACAGACAGACAGACAGACAGACGGACAGACAGACAAAAAATGAAAAAAATGTTGTTTCGGTATAGGTAACGTGTATACATCCAAATGCACTTAGTGAAAAGCGGTTATTTTAATATTACAAACAGACACTCCAATTTTATTTATATGTATAGATGGTAAGTATATTCTACTTATAACGAACGTTACGCGGGCGTGAAATTGTTATACAGATTTTATCGGCTGTGTAACAAAAATATTCGTTCCTTTAATAGTTTTCGACGATCGAAAGTTAAATAAACATTTTGTATGTATCACACCTGAGTTTCACGGGGGAATACAAAATGTTTAGCTTGTAGAATAAAAATTTTAGCTACGCTCGACTACGTTCGACTTTTGAACTATTAAAATGATTGATCAACAAAGACAAGTCAAAGTCAGTTGTATACCTTATGGATATTTAGTTACCGATCGTCGCAAACTAATTTTCTCAATTGTTTGATCGTACATGTCCGACAAAAAGGGGCCGGTACCGTGGAGGATAAAAAAGAAGGTCCATTTTCGAAGAGGATGGGAAATGCCAGACCATCTTTGGAACATGAAAATACGTTTTGAATATGGTCTTAAACCAGGGAGAATGGGGAAAAGGTCTGGTGACGGGGAGGTTGTGAAAAAGGTCTGGTAGGTACCATTGGTGTTGGTTCATATTTTTGAACCGAATACAAAGTACAATATTTCTTTGCTTTTCAAAACCGTGATGATATCTCCAAAACCTTTTTTTGTGAAACATTGTGTCTAAAGTTCTGAGCTGAGAATAGAAAATGCTACTTAGAAATACATACATCGACGTTCAATTACATTGGGTTTCGGTATATTATGATAAAGTTGAAAATAAATTTGAAGGTTTAAACGTAAGGGTATCACAACTTTTCAATTTATGCTTAAGGTGTAAACGTATCACAACTATTCTATTTATGCTTAACAGAGATGCAATATCGTTAGATCTGATCACACCCGCGGTCTCAATGTCTCGGTGACAATGCAAAGGAAATAGTTCATTTCGGCTGCAGGCAGGAAACCCGCGTTGTAAGTGGGCAGGTTGGTATCGTACAGGCGCACATATTCACGCTTTAGCTGCTAGGACTACTTAATATCTTGTTGAGATTGATTTCGTACCCATCGAATAGGCACACTTACAACATCGAATCCACGTTGTAATCCAAAAGTAGTTTCAATCATTATTAAATTTCACTCACAGGTCAGAACATACTGTTTACGTATCTACCTACAAAGGTAGGTGGGTAGAGTGTTTAGAGTTTGTCCAGATACCCGCTATTAACCTTACCATACATTCCTTAAAATAAATTAAATAAGGTACAAACGCATCTTATACTAAAAATAATATTAAGACTGCCTATAGCGTGCAGCGTGCTATCAATTTGGTCAATTAAATAGATCCATTAGACCTCGGTGCACATTCATTCACAACCGTCCCCTCGCCCTTGTTTGATGGCGAGGGGCGACGACTGCCCGGCGCCAGTCGGTCTACACTGGCGCCGAGCCACCTCCTCACCCATGACGCGTCAGTCGCGCGCCGGGACCCGCCCTTACCGTAGCTATGAAGATCATCCCAGTAATATTGCTTTACTGCACGATTAGTGTATCAGCTCGAGGGCACGGTCACTCGAGCCACAGCACTGGAAGCCACGGCAGGAGCCGTAGCCACAGCCACATCACCACTAGCCACACCCATTACACCTATCACCCGCCGAGCCACATCACCTACACCTGTCGGTACTGTCGCTCTGCCACATCTTACCCTGTCTACAGAGATATGCCTCCGAACTACGTGTACATATACAAGGAGTCCAACAACCGATTTGGTGACGTACTCACCGGCCTCGCGTTATACAATTTGGGAAGGACCAGTGTGGACTGGCATCACAGACATTCGCACTACACGTCGCGGCCCGACGAAAAGTGTTCAATGCAAGTGATAGAGAAGTCGCATTTCGAGGAGACAGTGTTCCCGTGTTTCATGATGTCGTCTTTCATCGATAATTCCGCGAATGGGCGTAACGACACTCATTTGGTAGATATAACATCATCGCAGAATAACGTGAAGCCGTTCTTGGGCACCGAAGGACCGCCATTGGAGGTGACAAATGACCAGCAGTGTGTGTTATGGCATAATTTGACGACGCACAAAGAGAGGAACCATGTCCCATGTAGTCTGTTAAAGGAGTATTCTAAAACAGTGAAGCCGTCTGGAGTGCCGGTGTACATCTGGTTGCCATTGTTGTTGGGATCTGTCATAGTAGTATACACGTGTTGTCATTGCGTTAAGAAGAAAAAGAAGGGGAGTATCAAGGAAGAATTTCCTCTGCATGATTCACGCCCGGCGCCGGGGTACTGGTACAATTATTGATTTGTTGCGATGTTACTGGAGTGTGAATCTCAAGATGCGTTTGTATGCATACTTTAACTTGTGATTTAAATCAATCTAATTGTATTCGTGAATGCATTCATGGAAACAAACGTAGTAAAACATAAATACTAAAACATAACACACGTTTTAGTGAGATTGGTGAAAAAAAAACCAGCATAATAACAATCTTCTTGCAATTTAAATGTTATTCCTATCCACATTCGTATTAGAATATTTAGACAAAACACTGCGTACGATAGAAGTGAAGGCTTAGAAGCTCTGGTTTAGTAATGATGTTTAAATGCTAGACCAGAGTTTATTTAGGCTTGTTGCTCTAACAAGTCTGTGTTCCTATGTAAGTAATGTTTGTAGGTGTGTGGATATATGTTTAATATATATTCATTGAATATTTAATAATTCACCAAGCTTAAGCCTGCCAAAGCTTATGGATGGTCATGACATATAAGTATATACCTCTGTTTTTCCAATAAAATGCAGATTTTCTCATATATACTTAATAAGAGTAGGTACATACTAAGTCAGAAACAGTCATCAATCACATAACTAAGTATTTTCCAAAAGAAAAGGGCAGTGTAATACCATTGTAAATTGACAAAGCCGTCTTTCTATATTAGTAGGTGAGTACATGGATTAACCCCCAAATTTTTGAAGTTTTATTCAATTTAATATGGCTTCAAATAGCAATATTGATAAGAAAGCGTTTTGCATGAAATTTTGGTAGCTTGTAATTTTTATTATTAGTGTTGTAGCAGTGGTATCAACAATAAACTAGAATTAATTTTATTCCAAGGAAACTTGTATTTAAACGTGAAAAATCTACGTAACGCTAACCGAGTTATAATCTTAATATATATAAGTAGGTACGTTTTATGTAATTTTATAATTCTGTAGATAGGTATAGTACTGTATGTTTTTACGATTAGATTCCTACGCTAACATTCAAGTCTGCCAAATACTAAAACTAATGAAATTATCGCATTTATATTTACGACGGTAAAGTTTGTAAGTACCTATGAATGTAAGTCGTCCATGGGTGCCTCTCTTTCTCTCGCTTGTTGAGAAAATGCTTCCATTTTAGAAGTCTGGTATTTGAAGGAATGGTGTTTGTATGTGATGTTTTCTAAATAAAGAATGAACAAAAATTTCGTTATCATTCGTATACTTAATCCTAATTTTGTCATTTTATAGCTGTACAAAGTCCCCGCTTTGGAACTGTTTCGATACACCCCAGTCCATTGTGTGGTGCCATTAAAATCGTTGTTTACTTTTGTGGCCATAAAAATAGCGTGTTCGTCTGGCGATATTAACCATACGTTGCCCGCGTGAATGTGATGATTATCTTGTAGGCTTCAAGCTCTGAAGAATATGGCGATCGTGTGCTTATTAAGGCTTTAATAATATTCCAGTAACTGCCCATTTACTAGACAAGACAAGTGGTGATTAGGCATTATGCGTGTATAAATGTGCCGACTGATGACATTAAGGCTTCGTCCTAACTGGCCAACGATCGTATGAGTAGCACACACAAATACTGGTGAAAACTGTATTGAACTCCGACCAGTAGAATTCAAGTTGTAAGTGAACAAACGAATATTATAATTTTTTAATATAGAGATAAAGAATATTAGTAATAAATGCTAGATATTTTTGTGTCTAGCTATAGTCATGCCTCCGCACTCTCTGTAGTTACAGGTGACCAAAAGTACCAAGGCGCCCGTAATCGTGCCAAAGGTCAAACCAATAGATAGAATATTAAAGCAATGACCCCAACTATTATTTTTTAAAGAAAATAATGAACATAATACTCTTCAAATTAAATAATTGTATTATATTTCAGAAGGTAACAAAAGCCTACCAGATGGTTATAGCTAAACCGACCTTTATTACATCATTAGTTTTTAATTAGCAGAGCTCTGCGACCATCTTTTTAGTTATGGGTGCTAAAATAAAGTTAGCGTTAAATAAACACACTAACTATACGAACTGTATACTTGTTTGTAAACTAAGCATACCTTCACAGTGAAAAGAGTTCTAGAATAGGTTTAATTCGCTTTTAATACCAACAGACTGTTTTTATACCTTTACCAGTGAAGCTGAGATGTGTGGAAACATTCGGTTGATTTTAATATCCTCAAACGAGGTCTTAACCTTGTTTGAAGATATTAAGTTTGAAACAATGTTCTTCTTCTTTTTTAATTTCATGTTGGCAAAACAAAACAGTGCCATTTTGCCAGTGTCGAGTAATTCTTGATAACTGTTATTGAATGTTATGTACCCCTGATTATAATGATAATGTTGATGACGATCATCATCATCGGATAAAGAAATGAATCGCCTACCTAGCTGTGGATACTTTCCTGAAAATTTATTGGACTTCATGGGAGAACTAGAAAAGTCCAGTTAGGTATACTTTTTATTTCAATTTCCTTCACTGTGGCGCGTTTATGAACACACAATGGGTTATATGCCACGAATATTACACATTATTTATCAAAGAAACACATGTTTTGGGAAAATATAACAAAATTAACAACTTCTTGGATCAACTTCCCGCCAAAAATCCCATAAAGTTATGTTTTAACATTACATCAAACTCATAAGATACTGGCCATGTGTTAAATGGTTGTTTTTTTATTGAATTTCAAATTTCAAAAAAATCGAATTTAAAAAAAGTGAACTGCTTTTCTCAATACAAGTCGACTCGGGTTTGTTATATTGCGTTATGAGTATTTCATGGAGAAGGTATTCATTATTTTTGTACCTGACTAGTGATCTTCAAATCAAATCGGTGAACCTATTTTAATTTCTTTTATTACAATTAATATTTTTTCATTATTTTATTACATAGTAGGTATTATTATTTAATTTCAAATTAGATTTTTCTTTGGAATAGTTTTTTTTTAATCTGCTTTTATTATCATCGCGATGAGCTTTGCATCACCAATAAAAACTGAAGGAAAAGTGTTGCAACTCGCAAGGATTGGCGGATGTCCAATCGCAACATTAACATTTTGTTCCGAGAATTTAGTGATTTGTCCTGCGCTCATAATTCAATATAATATATTGCAACGTCGGCATGATTATTATAACTACGCGTGTAAAAAGACCATGTATAACGTTCTCATAACTTTTTTATGTAGGTACCGATTCTATTCGAATTCGGAATTCAAAATTCGAGTCATTAGGTACTCCGAGCTCTGTAGGTACGTATACTTACCTAAAAACATATTCTATATACCAGCAACTTTTTACGTTTGTACTTTTGTTTTTTTTTTATCTTGCCGCTTAGACGAAGCTTAGGCTTAGTCGAAGAAATAAGACCGAACGAGTGTTACGAACAATATTTGCCGATTTGTGTAGTACACGCGAATGACGTATAGGGGTTTTCTCGTGATGTTTACAAATAGGCTCAGTTTTTTTTCACTCTGTATTATTTCTGCGTCTGAGATGCCATGGGAAACTTCCGAGTTATCGGAACAAAACATGTCCTAGATGTTGATCTTGTTGAAAACTATCACCATGCCAATTTTAATTTAAATTCCATGTGTGGGTTTTGCGATAAAGTTTTTTGAATATCCCGCGCGAACCAATCCATTTTCCGAGACAAATAGTAGGTAAGTTAATGACTAACAAATGAACCATTAAATATTATTCGCTATTTATTTTCGTAATTTGTAGAACAGCAAACTTACAACACCTAGGCATCTTACGCAAAATGCCAATGTCGCGAAAACTAAATTACATCATAAATATATCCCGGTTTTCCGTTAAAAAATAAAAACCATTCAAATTTGAATTTCGCGCCCAGACCAAGCGCTTCTACCTTAATACAGAAAATCCCTCATTATGCATAATATTTTGTGTTTTTGCTCTATCTCTGATAAGCATTAGCTGGTTAAACGTACATAATACGTGGTTATCTATTGATAATCACCGTGTTTTGGTGTTACAATAAAATTGAGTGGTTGATAAGAGTAGGTAACTATAAAAATAAAGCCGCAATTTCATAGCAAATATATTAAAATTTTTGAATAAGTAGCAACGGGGGGCCTTCGCAGATAGCAGGCAGTACTTTGCGTACCGTTTTGGTAACGTAACATCTTGGATCCCTCTCACACCGCAGATTTTATAAATAAGTATGACAGTGACCGCATGTTTTCTTGATGACGTTAGGATTACATCAGAAGTTCCTGCTTACCTGATTGTTTCGACGCAGATGTTTTTTTTAAATAATGTCATATACTTGACTTGACTCTTGTGCTTGCAAATGCTTCAATGGGCAGTCACAGTAGGTACCTAGATGTTCTATGCATTAGATCTATACGAAAGTATACAATATCACGATAAATCTATGACGTCCTATTTATCTATACATCTATACATATGAATAAAATTGGAGTGTCTGTTTGTAATATTAAAATAACCACTTTTTACTAAGTGCATTTGGATGTATACACGTTACCTATACCGAAACAACATTTTTTACAATTTTTGTCCGTCTGTCTGTCTGTCTGTCTGTTTGTTCCGGCTAATCTCTGAAATGGCTGGACCGATTTTGACGGGACTTTCACTGGCAGATAGCTGATGTAACAAGGAGTAACTTAGGCTACTTTTATTTTAGAAAAAAAAATAGGATCTTACGAAAAAAAATTAAAATCAATGTTGCAGCGCAACGCCTGATTAAGTTTGATAGCAACAACCTGCAATGCGTCCCGCGGGCTCAGAACACGCGAGCAGGCTGTTGTCAACGGTTGACTTTGTTAAATACCACGCGTACGAAGTCGCGGGTAACAGCTAGTATCATAATATAATTAAGACACTATGTTTTATCTATTCCCCTCGCATTGAGGGGAGGCCCGTACCCAGCAGTGGGACATTAAAGGGCTGGAATTATTATACTATGTTTTATCTATTTATATAGTTTTGATAATTTCATACTTTTATAATAATAATAATAATAATTTAATACCATATACCTATTCTGCTTAGAGCTGAACCAACTCTTCGGATTGTTATGTGTTACACTCAAAGGCCATACAGTAAGCTATATATATATGAAACAGAGTCGTGTGAGTTAGACCATTTATAACTCAAGAACCGGTGGGTCGATTTTAACTATCTTTTATTATTCGATTTGCCTTTGCACCGAATCGCAGAATAGCCATTAAAACACAGGAAAATATCGCAAAATAAAATATATTTTTGACGGACGGACGGACGGACTGATTAGCGCAGTGGTAGTGACTCTGTTTTGTGCGCCGAGGGTCCCGGGTTCGAATCCTGGTAGGGACAAAAAGCTTTGTGTGATGAGCACGAATGTTTGTACCACGAATTTTATATAAGTATTATATACCGAGTTCGCCCTCAGTCCATTGTACGGTACCCATAACACAAGCGTTAAGCTTAAAGTGGGAACGTATAGTTGGTGTGTTCGTATGGCGATATTTATTTTATTTATTTATTTCATTTTCTCATACATTTAATTCTGAGAAATATTCTAAAGTTTAATTGGGATACACTGGAGGAATCTGTAAAATAAACCTTAATTGTATTTATTATAAAGCTCTTAAAAGATTTAACGATTGATAGATAAAACCATATTTGTAAAGTCCACCGATGACGTCATGATAAAGTCATGTTACGTACTTATTAGTTTGTTATTTATGGTCTATGACTTTCACATCAATGATTCGGCGCCGACTCAACCATTGTATTGACATAGACCAAGTCATTTGCAGGGTTATAGGTCCATTAACCCTGTTAATGTTAATGTTCCACTCTGTTGTAGGTATGATTTGATAACCGAGTTATTGCCGTATTCATTGTCAAGTACTTTGTGCGTATTTCACGCTGAAGTGGTTTGAATTTAGAATGCGAAAAGTGATGAGATAGATTTTGAATATAGATATACTCTCTATACTCTTAGCTTTTTACATTAATTAAATGTATTTCCTTGATTAATCCTAATCGTCGCGGGAGCAACATTACAATTAAAAATCGTAAGATAAGAAAGTTAAAAAGTAAATTAGACCCATTAATTCGACACCCGTGTTTGCTCGAGAACTATAACTATAACTTCAAACGAGTGATTCAAACACTATTAGGTACCTTATCATAAAAAAATAAAAGATTTTTATAAAAAGAGCAGCTATGGAGTTTATGGTTTTCATGAATAAAAAATATTCTGATTCTGATTTCGAAAATAAACAAAAAACTTTGGCGGCTTATCCCGGTTTCTTGTCAAGTTGACACACCGTCAGCGTGACACATTTTTACTTCGGGAATCTACTAAACAAATGGATGAAAGCTATTAAAGACTGTATAAATAAAAATGTTGTGAAAAATATTATTAAAATAATATTTTTATTCAGATACCACAATCGCTATTCTTACATGTCCATAGAAAACTTTAAACTAAACATATAGCTCTATGGTTTTTATGATTAAATTGTTCAAGTGTTTTTATAATATAGTTATTTAAGGATACCTAATATTTAAAATATTTTTTATGTTCAATTCAAAGTCGTGAGACATATTAGAGCCGATCCCATTAAGTCGGAACCGCGTTGTATATATTATGTATGTAATAGTAAAATGGGACGCATTTTATTTTTAGATACAACATACAACTTGGTTGAAGATATGTCGTTATTGCAAATTCCGAAACCCAGTAGGTAGTGTGTGTTTACGTTTTTTACGTTCGCTGTTTCCTCGTAAATCGTGTAGGAGGGATGACAACTTGTTTTAATAATCTCGCCCTACAAGAAATTCTATGTTGAAGATGAGAATGTTGTGTAGGATTTTGTATTAGTTTTTTTTCACTTATATGGCGCAGCTGGAGCGATAGTACGATGGTTCTTCCGAGTTGGTTCTTCTTTACTTTTAGTTTGCTGTGATATTTTTCCTGTTGTCTGTAATATTGTATAAAAGAAGCATAAAAATAAATGTATGTGTGTGTGTGTGTGTGATTAGTTTTTTTTTACATATTTTTCGTTCGTAGTAAAGTAACCAAGTCCGTAGCACATCATAAAGGTCCCATAACATTATATTTTCAAGCTCTGCACTCTGATAACTAACAAATGTGGTCATATAGTTGTAAGGAAGTGGGAGTATGTGGCGTAGTAAACATTTTGGTGGAAGGTTTGCTATTTCTCGTAGACGCGCTACGAGGCTACGGCATTAAATGCGAGTTGGAAACCGTGTAGCATATTAAAAGCGACTGAACACTTATGGGTATGTGCTTCTTAGGCTACACCTACATATGTAGTTTTTCTTTTTTAATTTTATTTTCATTCGAAAAATAAATGCGAAGCTAATGTTTGTAGCAAACATTTAATTCATAAAGGGCTTCGGAATCTGTAGTTGATATCAAGGAAGAAAGCGGTTAAATATATTTTTTAAATTGGAACCTAATATTCAAACAGCGCATTTATGAGGTTTCCATAATACGTATTTCTTTACCTGTTATTTTCACAATAATAAATAAAAAGAAAACAATCTTGTTTTCATTATTGTTATGGAGGCGAAACCTCAAAATTTAGAATATTACAGCGTACGCTTCCATTTATAACAAAACGTCACTCCGTGTTAAAACCAATGGAAAACGTGACTTGTGCTACAATTGGGGCACACTGGAAGCTGTGGACGAAATGCTAATTAATTTCCTTCTTAAAGAAAACTTTTAATTAATTCCCGTGTCGTGGTGACCCTCGGGAATGTTGGGAGTGAAGTAAATATTGGTCAGGGACATAAGAAGCTGCTATTGTTGTAGAAGTAACCTTCAATAATATTGTTTTATATTCCCATCTGAGTGAAATGGAGCTTTAGAAAAACATTGCTCAGTATCAATTAATCTTTATCCATTCTTTGAGTTGGAAACCTCCGTTGTTCGTAAGGTCACAGATTATATGGTTCAACTTTTGATTGATGGTAGGCACGATTTTATTGTTAAAATAATTATTGTACAGTTTCAGTTTTACGATTTCTTATAGGTTTGAAAATAACTCTTACTTCAAAAATACAGATAGACGTTTTAATTTTCCGATCTAAAAATCTAAGCAGTGCAGAGCTAAATAAGCTTATTACGGTAACGTCAAACCAATAAGCCCTCAAAGCCTAGGCCATTTTCATATCCATTTTATTTCATCTTATCTTATTTCGTAAAGAAAGAAGAAGCTTATTATCTGACAAGTTTAGTAAGATATACTTAATACCTAATTAGGAAAATCATTCTAAGTTATGAGTCATAACGTTAGAGGACCATTCTAAGTTATTACGCGAGTGGAAATTCATGTAAATACTTATTACTTTTTCTTGCCCCAAAATTATGTGATTCTCAAGCGGATGGCAAAATCTTGAGAATCGGCTTCTTTACATTTGTTTCAAAATATGGTATAGGCACCCTATAACCGGGAAATTATTTCGAATTATCACCCCTATATACCCAGAAACCATCGATTTTAGCCGGAGGGGTAATATCCTTTCCATTTTGAATTGCCGAGTTGGCAAATTCGGAATACTTTTTGCCGAGATTGTTTTCAGGGTAAATTGTGTGCACAAAATATTTAGAGAACGAGTGATTAATGTTGTTGTGCTTGTTTTTGCGGTGTTCGTTATCTTACTTCTAAAATTACGCGATTTACATTTCTTAGGTGTAATATATCTTTTAGGATTCCTTTGACTTCGTTGGAATGCCTAAAAGTAGCAAAAACTATCCAAATAATAACATTCTAAATCAGGGGTTGCCAAACCTATTTTGTCTACCTACTGCCCACTTTGAGAATAAATAATATTTTAAAACCACTATAACTTCAAATTAAATTAATTATTGTAAGCCTCTACACAACGCCCCCATTTATTTTCTAGGTCTCTTACATTCCCCGTTTAAACCTGCAGCGCCCACAAGGGAGCGTTATCGCCCACTTTGGGAAAGGCTGTTCTAAATCATTGAACTGTTGCAATCTGTATACAATAAAATTGTTTATCAAAAGTTTTTGATAAAACATTTTTATAGATAAGGTCACTATAACCTAGACAGAGGATACTATGGCATTCAAATGACATTATGTATGGCTGCGTTTAATAAACATAAAAATAAAACTGTAGTGCACGAAATAATAAGAAAATGTACCGATTATATTTATTTTCAAGTATGCGTTTGTGCACTTTATATTAAAGTACATAAAGTGCTTTTTCTAACATTGCACCTAATTATTAATTTTACGCGAATACAATTGAAAGAAAAATAATTTTAAGCATTTTATCGCGTTTATATTAAACTAGCTGTTGCCCGCGACTTCGTCCGCGTGGTATTTAACAAAGACTCAGCCGTTGGTAACAGCCTGCTCGCGTTCTGATCCCGCGGGACGCATTGCAGATTGTTGCTATCAAACTTTAATCAGGCGCAGCGCTGCAACATTGGTTTTAATTTTTTTTCGAGAGATCCTATTTTTTTTTTTTCTAAAATAAAAGTAGCCTAAGTTACTCCTTGTTACATCAGCTATCTGCCAGTGAAATTCCCGTCAAAATCGGTCCAGCCATTGCAGAGATTACCCGGAACAAACAGACAGACAGACAGACAGACAGACAGACGGACAGACAGACAGACAGACGGACAGACAGACAGACAGACAGACAGACGGACAAAAATTGTAAAAAATGTTGTTTCGGTATAGGTACCGTGTATACATCCAAATGCATTTAGTAAAAAGCGGTTATTTTAATATTACAAACAGACACTCCTATTTTATTTATATGTATAGATAAAAAGTTGCTGTTGTTGTGGTTGCCGTAAAACAGCCGAAACGTCGGGAACGTAACAACATAAAATAAACGCGATAAAATCTGTAAAATACGATTTATTTCAAAGAAACGAACATATGAATATACATTGAACATATTTGTATAGTATTATTGTATATACCTTTTATGCATAGATACAGCTGTCTGTATATTAAAAGTATTTCTAAAAATAGGTGTACCAACAGATCGTGCACATATTCGCGGTTAGCGTAAGTAGGTATGCATTCGCATGTGACCGGAATTGCTTAGACAGCTTTTGTTTTTAACTGACCAATTTAATAACGTCATGTATAATGCTGGTGGCGTCCTTTAACGGTTAATTTTCGCGTAATGTGACACATTCGTGTATGCTGTGCTATTTATTAATGCTGTTTTTTGTATTGTTTTGTAGCGTACCTAGTTTATATGATAGGATTGGGTATTGCGTGGACCTAGCTGGGAAAACTAAGAAAATACTTTAAATATAATAAGTGCCAGTTCTTTTTTGTCTGTTTTAGCACAGGCCACATTGAAGAGTTGTTTGATGTCAATTTAGTTTTGGAATACGATAACAGTATTCTTTAAAGGTTATATTGTGAATATAGAACCGACTGGAGAAGACAACCAATGTGATGGTTTGATTATTAAAAGTGTAACTAACAATACATTGCACAAAAGAAACGTCCGGCCAGGGCAGCATTGTGAAAGCATGGTTTGAAAATACTTTTTAAAAGTATTCTTAAATGTTCTTATGATAAAAGCAACAGTCGCCAATACAAAGAACATAAGATACAGCTACAAAAGACCTACAAGAATGTATAAATAAAATATTTAAAGTGGTTTTGTCGAACTATAACACAGAAGAAAACGTTAGTGATTGACATATTATGATTTATGTAGATAAACACATAAAATAACATCAGATATTTCGCAATTGTTTTCCGATAAACGGGGGCTGCTGACGTCATAATGATGGATCTCGGCTTTTTAAAAACAAACACGACACGTTCCAGCCATTCCATGATATTGATGGCTTCTTCCTATTTATGTTTGGTAGGTGAAGGCATACGACTGTCGGGAGGAAAATGATCGTTATTACGTACCTAAGCATCAGTATTGTTTAATTGAATTACTAGCTGTTGCCCGCGACTTCGTCCGCGTGGTATTTAACAAAGACAACCGTTGACAACAGCCTGCTCGCCCATTCTGAGCCCACGGGACGCATTGCAGGTTGTTGCTATCAAACTTAATCAGGCGCTGCGCTGCAACATTGGTTTTTCTTTTTTCGTGAGATCCTATTTCTTTTTCTAAAATAAAAGTAGCCTAAGTTACTCCTTGTTATATCAGCTATCTGCCAGTGAAAGTCCCGTCAAAATCGGTCCAGCCATTTCAGAGATTAGCCGGAACAAACAGACAGACAGACACACAGACAGACAGACGGACAGACAGACAGACAGACAGACAAAAATTGTAAAAAATGTTGTTTCGGTATAGGTAACGTGTGTACATCCAAATGCACTTAGTAAAAAGCGGTTTTTTTAATATTACAAACAGACACTCCAATTTTATTATATGTATAGATGTATAGATATTGGGCGGTCGGAAGGTATACGACGGTTATTACCTACCTATGTATCAGTCTTGAATTATATTGGGAGGGGTAAGCCGTGGATTATGCGCTAAAGTCTGTGTCGCATTTGGAAGGTCACGTTTCAATAGTCCCGGGCTGCTATTGGTTGCAAAATTGCCGCTTATTGGATGGATAGCTGACCTGATGGATTGGCTGGGTGAATTGTGACCTTGCTTACTGTGCTGAGGATCCCGAGTTCAAACTATGGTAGGGACATATTTTGTGTGGTGAGCACGAATACTAAGTACCTGAGTCGTGGACGTTTAATATCTAGTATTATATACTGGGATAGCCGCTAGTCCATTAACAACCGTTGCTTAGTTTGGGAACGTTAAAATTCTCAAAAAAGGCCTCTACATGTCCCTGGGCAAGACGTCCAAAGATCCGGGTATAGCCCGTATGGTGAAAGACATAAAAATAATTTAAGCACTTTTTAAGGTCCCACTGTTGGGCACGGGCTCCCCTCAATGTAATACCCTAATATTATAAATAAAACTATGGTAAGGTTTATTACGTTTATCACACCGTCTTTTGTTTTCGTGTTTCTAGGTACCTACTGGTCTATATCTACCTATTCATCGGAAGATATTTGTGCATAAAGCAAGAAGTGAGTAAAAATCCTTTTAGGGCGAACGAGTTCAAGGCAATAAACTGAGCAATGGTGTAAAAGGGTTTTATTTCAGTCATGTATACCACCCTATTTTTCTGCTCCGAAAAGCAAGCAGTTCGTTTCTGGGCTCCGTACACAAGGGGTTCAAACGAAGGCCCATTGTTGCATCAACGTTGTCTGTTTGACCGGCCGTCTGTCAAAAGCTTTGAGCTTCGACAAACTAATAATATAGGCAGTTGTTTGATAATACCGGTGATTCAGAAAGCGTATACTAAGCGGTGAACTTGTAATTATTAAGCACATTTGTAAGCATTATGTTAAGTCAGAATTTCGAAAAAAATGCTCAAGTACAAATATTCGCAATGCTGACTTAACATAATGATATCATATGGGCTAAAGAACCCATACTGAATCAAACTGTATATATTCAGTCGATACATGGATGGAGTATATATACTACGGATTATACATAGGAATAGGAGATGAAGGTACAGAAACAATATTACGTCATATAAGCCTATATTTTCTGATCTATATGATACATTGGGGATTTTATATAACAAAACATACTTAAGTACTTGTAGGTAAGTACTTATAAGTAGGTGAAGACGAGCTGTGCTGAGATTCTTTGCGAATTTTCTTGAAAAAAAAAATCGCTAAATAAACAATAACATATGCAAAATAAATATTTAAACTTCGACTAAGTATAATATACTTTAGTTTACAGCATATATACAATTAGTCTTTGGTTTACTGAGTTCTAACTTAACTATTTACATACCTGACTAAATATATATATAGTTTAATTTGCGGTACAACCCTAGAGCGTTGTAATGTTTGTTCGTTGGAACCAATTTAATGAGATCCCTCCAACCGTTCTACGTTAAACGAACTGAGAACAACACAATTGGAGGCCTCCGTGTTATCGGAGGTTCTCACCAAACATTTACCTATTTCGTAGTTTGGTGTAATTTACTATATGGAAATGTTGAATCTCAGTTCCAAACATAACTATGTTGTACGTGAAAGTTGAAATGCTATGTCTAGCACGTCAAATGCGAGGAAACTAATAAAATTAAAAATAATGCCGCAATGAAGTACATTAGTCGTGAGTTGCCCCTGTATCCAGAAACAAGGGGTGCTAAACGTTGGTTCTAAACATTTTATGGGCGTATTTGATTTCAATAATGACTATCACTGTATAAAAGATAGGTAAAGATCGGGTACTTTATTATAAAACTAATCTGATGAAATATAAGTCGTTTGTATTATTAATCTACATTTTTCGCGGTGCTGTGAAATTGAGTGCTGGCAATTATTTTTAATCATGAAGTTTATTCGGCTACGACTTCCGTCTTTATGAGGTTTCTCATCGAGATTTTTAAGGCATCGTGACCTTTCCTGGATTTGTGGACACGAGGGACAGATAAATCACATTTTTTATGGTGACGTTGATTGCGAGACTTTTCTTATTTTATTCTTGAATATAACCTTGGGTCACATCGCCTAGGTTTGGAGGGAAATAACGCTTTGCATTTATTTCATACATTTATTAAGAAACGTAAAAAAGTAAAAGACTTACGTTTTTAAAGAGGTCTTAAACCCAATAATTATTTTGGTGTAAGATTCACGTATATCTGAAGAGCCCTTATGAAGACAATATCTTGTAAGTCTTCTTTATAAACATTTTGGAATGTCTATAAGTTTAAATTAATTTTTATTTTGCGGACGAACCAACGTTTAGTAAATTTCATAGGAAATTAAATCATTACCAATCTTTAATTTTTTGCGATATCTCAGATATTTCCCTCTTAATCAGATACTACTGTAAATCTTGGTTTAAAAGTGTAACAGTGGTAGTGTCAATTTCCAGAAATTTTGAACCTTAATAAACTGTCTTTAAATGCTATTTTAGGATAGCGGGATTTTGGATATCATTTCTTGTTATTTTTAGCCTCGTGAGTCTAATCGCAAGAGCGGCCTATCGATCCTGAGTCAACTTTGTACGAACCGGAAATTGCATATACAGGAATGTAAGTTCAATTTCCGGTCCATACAAAGTTGACATTATTCCATTTTCTCTGATTGGCAATGTATGTATGATATTGATATGATCAGTGATATCTCATGGAATCTCTAGATTTCCCGTTATCTAATAACGTCATTGTAGTTTTTTTTTAATTTGGCATCACCATAGGTATTTTGCCAGTGTCAAGTAATATAAATTATTTTTGTTTTTGAACATATGCACAGGCCCTAAGGCTAGACCCAAGTAAAATACCCCCCATCCCTCGATCAGTAAAGTGATGGATACTTTACTGAAAGATTTTTCATGGATTTTTTGTGAGAAACTGAAAAGCCATGTTTCGTCACTCTGTCTCAATTACCTACACTTGTGCACTTTACCGAACTCATAATGGTTAATATTCCACTTATATCACTCACTATAACTCGCAGGAACACTAGTTTTAGAAATTAAAACATAACATGACTTTTCAGTTCCCCGCCAAAAAGTCGTCATTTTAGTAGTTGTTTGGCGACTGACCAATCGTGATTAGTTGCCATGGCAACAGTGATCAACTGCGGTGCAGGAAGGACGCGTGACAGCGAGGATTAATTGAAAATTGAAGGTAGTTAAGTTAAGGGTAGCGAGAGGAATGTAGGTATTACCTACATACCTGCCATAGTTGCCATTGGTTGCTATTGCGTTCAGTTAGATAGTTTGAATTGGGAATTTGTTGGAAGCAGTGGATCGGACACGGTATTCTTTTGTTATTTAATTCATGTGAAGCTAAGCCAAGAATCCACAGCGTCAATTCAAATTTGGCTAAGGCATAGATACCATAAATCTAGATGTATATATAAAACAAATTCGTGTTAGTTACACCAGTTATAAATTAACTTAAAAACGGGTGGACCGATTTCTATGATGTTTGCTTTTTTGAATTTGTCTCCGCCCCGAATAGCAGAATGACAATTAAAATATGGAAAAAAATCACGAAAGTTTCATTTTCCCATACATCTGATTCTGAGGTGCTAGGAAGTTCGCCGGGATAGCTAGTACATAAATAAAAACAGACCTGGTATTCAACTGTTATTTCCAATAGCGGTTTTCCCTATAACATAGACAAGAGTTGTGTCAAACAAACAGGTTTCCACCACATTGAACGGTATTACGAGAAATGAAAATTAATTAACGTCGGTCGCCAGTGACAGGGGGATTTTCCCACCATTACGATTTTTTTTTATTAGGCACAACGATGTAGGCATTTTGTCAGTGTCATCTAATATATTTAAAATGTGTGTGATATTTTTATGCGTCGAGCTTATAATAATATATTCATTGAATATACATTATACTTAGTAATATAGACATGAATAGTCATTTAATTTTAATAATCAATAAATGATTCTATCTATCAGCCGATACGCACGTCCACTGCTGGACATAGGCCTCCCCCAACGACTTCCACACATCACGGTCCTCCGCCACTCGCATCCACCGGCTTCCTGCGACGCGTGTGATGTCATCAGTCCACCTTGTGGGGGGCCGTCCTACACTTCGTCTTCCGATTCGTGGTCGCCATTCTAGAACCTTTCTGCCCCAACGGCCATCGGTTCTGCGAGCTATGTGCCCTGCCCACTGCCACTTCAACTTGGCAATTCTTTGAGCTATGTCGGTTACTCCAGTTCGTCTACGGATCTCTTCATTTCTGATTCTATCGCGTAGCGAAACCCCGAGCATAGCTCTCTCCATTGTGCGTTGGGCGACCTTGAGCCTTCTTATGCGGCCCATAGTCAGCGACCACGTCTCGGCACCATATGTCATCACTGGCAACACACATTGGTTGTAAACCTTTGTCTTCAGACACTGAGGTAATTTGGACGAGAAGATATCATGCAGTTTCCCGAACGCTGCCCATCCGAGTTGGATTCGACGGTTGACCTCATTCTCGAAGTTATGTCTACCTAGCTGAACAATCTGCCCTAGGTAAATGTACTTGTCCACAACTTCGAGAATAGAGCTCCCAACGGTTATTGTTCTGGGTTGAACATGAACGCTCGACATGATCTTTGTCTTGTCCATGTTCATTTTAAGACCCACCTGTTGGGAGACTCTATTGAGGTCTTCGAGCATTGAGCTTAGGTCCTCCAGCGACTCTGCTATGACTACGATATCGTCTGCAAATCGAAGGTGAGAGATATACTCGCCGTTAATATTGATGCCGGACCTTTTCCAGTCCAGAAGCTTGAAGACATCTTCCAGTGCAGCGGTGAACAGTTTCGGAGATATGACGTCTCCCTAATAAATGATTATCATACAATAATCAATAAAAGTAAATGAAAGTGATTTATTTTTAATTTTCATGTCAGCGAAGACTTATATATGTAACTTGGTATCATGTCTAATTTAAGAATATTATATTTCTCTCGAACACAGACTTGTTTAGTTGTTCAAACATGACATTGCCACCAGCAAAGTGAAGCCACTTCTTCAATGCATTTTTAGTGGTAAATGTTACCACATACAACAAATCTTTTGACCTTGAAAATGGTTCGGCGGTGTTCGGCATAGGCAGAAATTTTCTGGACATAGTTTTTTATATGTGTGCATGTGTATAAATGCCACTGTTGTATTATTTTGGGCTTGTAGCGCACTTTTAGCGCACTTGTAGCGCACTTGTAGCGCACGCCGTGTATGTTGTCTGAATATTCTAACAAGTCTGCGCTTTCGCCAAAATTATTAAACGATATTGGCTAAATTATATTAAATAGACTCACAATATCTTTGGTTATTATTTTGAAAACCATCGGAGTCTATGTCTAAACAAAGTCATGAACAATTCTAATTTCCTTTTGTTACCATTACAAAAGGTAATTAGAACCTCTAATTTTCCCGCTTCTAATTAAAAGCGATAAATACTGACAGCATTTAAATGAAAACTGCCAAAAGGCACATTGTTTGTATATAAATAGATACTACACAAAGCATATTTTGGGAAATTCCGTTTCAAGGCTGCCTCTAATTTTCTTTTTCATAAAAAACAATTGCCAATTAAAATTCCCAAGACAGCCACGTCTTCACTAGTTCCTTTGGCTAGCAGGGGCACACAAGATGGGCAACTAAAAAACAAAAGAGTTAAAAGTTCCTACGGCGTAAGCTTAATTTCATAACTTCGCAAAAAAATCCTGCAAAATGCAATGAAGCGTGAAGCTCCGAACGATAATTATCAGATAACGTGATGAATGATGTCTGTTGCGGCCTTGTCACGTGATTAATTCCCTGGTAGCGGCGTGACAGCGTGTCCCCGGGGTAGATCTAGCGATAAGCTGTTATAATTGTTACCTAGTGTAATGTCTGCACCTCTGCCCACCCCTTTGTGGAAGCTTTGAAGGTGACACCTACTGATTATTGTTTATCGAACGGTTTTTATAATTCCTTGGCAAAAAACAGGAATATTGATTTGCTTCTATCAGAATTATCCATTATGTTATTATTCAATCATTGGAATCCTACAGAATCAGTATATGTTCGATTCATGTAAACCATTAAGTACAGTACTTATAAATCGACAAAATAGTTACAAAATGCTAAGCTACAACTTTACCACCCGTTCGGAATGCCGTTCATATGAAGAAGAACCGGCGAGTAACACCATGGTTGATCTTTTTAAAAATATCCGTTACATTTTTGAGCAGTACATTGTTATGGGTATTCGAAAACAATGTAGGTAAACGTCTTTAGATAGCCATGCAAAGGTCACCAACCCGCACTGGGCCAGTGTGTGCAGAACCTACAGTCTGTTTCTCCCGCGCGTGAAATGGGAGAGTTTATGGAAAGCGTGCCCAATATGATGTCAGTGGGTTTGCACCCTAATACCATCAGCGAAATATAGGTGCACTGTGGTACCTCTGCCTATCCCTTCGACTTTACAGGCGTGATGTAGGGTTAGCGTGATTGTTAACTACATATGGTATATTGTTAACTACATAATATGTGAAATACATCTGGTAGAGTACTATGTCAAATAGGTACATTAATCAGTTAACATCCCTGAAAAACATCTAGGTACTTATTATACACTGAAAACATAAAAAACACCTAATTCGTGTATAAATATGTATAATTGATTGCGTCTAAAATGTTATAGCAAACGTATGAAGTCAATGTTGCTATTAATTTTTCCTCAGGCGCGTTCAAACATTAATAATATTTTCTATAAATACAAGTAAGTACACATTCTATTCTAAGCGCGCTTATATTTATAAGAGAAATTAATAAAATCCAAATGAGTAAATTATTTGCAACATAGTTTTTTTTATTTCCTTGTAGGTGAACGCACAGGAAAAATGTATGTAGGTATCTTGTAACAGGAAAACTGACTTCGTATTGAATGCTTTTATTTCTAGACTAGTACATATTGTTGAGCAATAAAATAAAATGTTGTTCCCCTATACATTGTTCACGTCAACAAGTAGCAACTAACGTCTAGCATTTTCATAAATCATAATTAATATTGTACCGGAATAATTATATCCTTATTCTGTTATCATAACTGATAATACGTGCTCTACGAATATATGAGCCGATTATTTTGATCACGATATTGATGATCGACAAATATTGGGTGTAGGGTATTTGAAAGAAAGTCGATAATAAATAGGGTCGTGGGATCATGTTATAAGATTGTTAGGGTTATTGACTTTTATGTTGGGGTCCTAGATGTGAGTAAATGATGTATCGGCGTGGTGGTATGCTAGTTTTCAGTGGTGTGAGTGTGGTGTGGGAAGGGAATGACTGCCTTTGCCTGTAAACTGCCGCCATAACTGCACGCATGCGTTCATGGCAGCGGTTTGCATACATGCAATACAATGTAATATTATTTACACAATTCAGCCCGGCTTATAGAATACACGAGGCGACGGAAACGAACGAGGCAAGAGTTGCTCACGCGCACCCAACCTCAACGAAATATGCCAGTTCATGTATGTATAAAATCACAGTCAATCAAAACTATATTATTTGCCTATCATTACTTTAAGTTGTGCCGAATTTGTTAATTCGTTGGTTGAGTACATGGATAAAAATAAGTATCAATGAAAACGTGGTTACTCAAGGTGAAACTATTCTACAAACTCAAGGTCGGTCAGCGACGTATGGAGAGAGCTATGCTCGGCACTTCTTTGAAGGACAAAATTCGCAACGCAAAGACCCGACTGCAACCAGTGTAGTGCGACAGACATTGCTCAAATAATTGGTGAGTTAACGTGGCAGTGGACTGGTCACCGCCCACCATTGGAGTAGGCGAGTACTTGTATGGAGACCACGGCAGTTGCAATATCAGGGCACGCGAGGTAGAGTGACGACATGTAGTAACTAGCGGGCAAGTAGTTGACGCAGAGAGTTATATACCAGACCCAGTTGCGTGCATTTTAGTATGCGTATATCCCACTGGACAGCACTAGACTGATGACAATGACGGCATCAATATCAAAGGCTGGCCTGTATTTAGTTAGAAGTCGGAATTTTGCAATTTAAAAAAAAAACACAATATCTCTCAATTGTCATTATGGTGGGAACGAAATGATATTTTTTTAAATCAAGGTTTCAATATACTGGCATCACAAAATGCGCTTAATAAGCCCGTGCCTCATCGCGTATTATGTTTCAGTAGACATACGACTATTCGAATTGTTTTTTTTTATTTCCCTCATATTTACGTTTTAAAAAAAGAAGCACAGTTGCCAGGCTTATTATACCCTTTCTGAATCATCGTGTTTAGTGACGTTTATAACAATTGTATCGCAAATGGAGAAAATAACGGATCGTCCAGTGGAGCATAACGGTTGCCCATTTGACTAAACAAATAATAAACTGAGGTTGGTACCACAATTTAAATTTCCGGTGACAGATTGATCACAACGTATTGTGATTTAAATTCGCAGTATCGATTTATTTCTCGTGACTGATTTACAATGGACTATGCTTGATTTAGAATTAAAAGTAAGTTAATACTATGTAGCATTGACTAGCCGACCTTAATATTTATTATGTGTCGCATGAGAATTCCTCATAATATTATTGCAATAGTAATAATAATTCTATTGCAATGTCCTATGGTAGGGTACATGATGCGAAAATTTCATGGCCATCTCAGAATTAGGTAAAAATGCTTCATTAAATTCTCATTAAAATAAGTAATAAAAAGTGCATTTGATACAATTTTAGTATGAAATGACGCAGTAAATATGGACTAATTTATAGATACAATTTATCGATTTAAAGAGACGTTGTAAAGTACTTTTTTTTTCTAAATATCTAAGATAGTTTTGGACAATAGTAGGATTCACGTCAAATATTTCGTACAATGGCTGGCAATAGAAATTATTAAATCAGAAGACCCCTTGACAAATTAATGAACGCTATTTTGCAGCTAAATTACCCGTCGCATAAAAACGCAATAGGTCTCCGAAGGTGACATGATTGCTTCGTCCGCCATTATTATTCGAAGACAATGATATCTAAACAATGAAATAGGTTTAGTAAACATTCGATTCTTTTCCAATGCACTCAGGATACTCGTTTGCTATTTACGTTAATAACCGAGACTGTATGCACACTAGAACACAACTAAAACGTGACTACAATTTATTGATAATTTTGTAATAAAACAATGTAGAAGAAATTATGTTATCGTGTTAGGTTTTGTTCCGTTCATTTACATATTTATCTAGTGCTAAATGCAGGCTGTAGGACTGTGTTTTCCAATTATTAAAATTATCCTATCTATGTATGCCATACTATATTTTTCTATGATATTGTATTTTATTTATATGATGGGCGTGGGAATTTGAAGAACATCAACCCACAAATTTATAAAGAAAAATATTCTATTTGCAAAATATTCTTTCTACAAAAATATTTAACAAGAAAAGTGCTTATACTTTTATTAAATGCACGAAAAGTCTCTATAAATAAGGGTAAGGTTGTAACATCGGTACGTAAGTATACTATTTAGAAAACATTGCAAAATTCCCAACAGAGCGGTAACGGAACGACAATAATTTTGTATTAAGTTTATAATTTTTGTAAATTGTAGATAGTACTTCTCTGCAAAACAGAAAAGGCGACTGTGGATAATTTTACTGCAGACAGGTTTTAATCAACAATACAGTCAATTGAAGGCCTTGAAAACCTGCCTGCTTGTCTTACCCGGTGACACTTAAGTACCTAGCTTTTAGGATAGTTTCTATATTCCGGTATTTTGGACAGAATTTAAGGCGGCGTCGACAACGAAGATGAGCGTGAAGCGGAGCGGGCACCGGGAAAAATCAACCAATCTAAACAAATAAATTAAATGGGAGTGTCTGTTTGTAATATTAAAATAACCGCTTTTTTACTAAGTGCATTTGGATGTATACACGGTACATATAACAAAATAATATTTTTTGTAAATTTTTGTCTGCCTGTCTGTCTATCTGTCTGTCTGTCTGTTTGTTTCGGCTAATCTCTGAAATGGCTAGACTGATTTTGACGGGACTTTTACTGGCAGATATCTGATGTAACAAGGAGTAACTTATGCTACTTTTATTTTAGAATTTATTTCTGGTAACTACCACGCGGATGAAGTCGCGGGTAACAGCTAGTAGTTTATAGATTAATATCATATACAAAGAATTGTTAAGACCGCACCATGTGGAAAAAGGAAAGGAGACCTTTGCCGTGCAGTGAGACAATAAGGTTATTAATATAAAATTAAACCCACCCAATACTTGCAAAGGTAAATAAGAAAAATAACAAAGATACATCACTACGACGGGACATAGAGACAGCTTCCCAGCTGTCTAAAGGATAACAAATGCGCCAGGTTATTTGATAACGGCCACATATGGTACATACCTCAATAGATGATTGATGGATGGGTTACCCGTATATTTTCGCCATGGTGTTACCTATAGCGATGTATAGACTAGTAATTACAATACATAAACATTGAGATGATTTTAAGAGCGGTTTGGTAAATTAGCATCAAGTTAATGGAGTGATGGCTGCCTCGAGTTATTTTCCTAGATGTTACAAGTTCGTGCAATGTTTGAGGCTGTGGTTTTAAAATGTGTAAACTATTATATATACAATATTTTGTTGTTGGATGCAAAATGGTTTGACGTGGAAATACTTAGGGCGTTTTAATGATATTGCACTTATAAGGGTGGGAAGTGAGTTTTGTTGGTAGATAGCGTAAAGTCCTTAGCGGGACCCCATGGTGCTGCCTGCTCCTATGAAGTTGATAATTCTGAGAACAGTATACCAACCTTTATTTTAAAACGGGAACCATTGAGTTTATTGCTGGCTCTCCTCAGTGGAATCAACATTCCGAGTCGATGGTAGCTTTTCATTTATTGACTAATAGGGTTCAGCAATAGTTCGTTTCAAACCGCAAGCACATAGCGGAAAAAATCAACGACAACGGTATACTGCGCAAGAGTCTTTTAAAACAATTGAGCAGTTGTTTTAAAACAAATAACACCGACACGGTTCGTCGGATGGCCGAATGGAGTCTCAGTTAGTTGAGCACGAGACAGAAATATATTTAACCGACGTTAATTATACCTTCTTACACTTAGTTTTTGTATTGTACCGCTATTTTCCTATGTTTTTCTGTGGTTTCAATTTACTTGTAAATTAACGAGATATCTTTTGAATGACACCTCTCTAATAGATTTTGGAGAAGTTTCCAAGAGGCAAGATGATATTGGCGTTGGGTGACATTTCTGGTAGATTATGTTAACTTACTTTTTATTAATTTGAACTATATAACTTGAACACACCACCAGACATGTAATATCTTCTCTTAGTTAGACATTCCTGTCCGACCGGTCGAGGTCATAGGTTGCCCTTTATAGCCGCTGCCTTAGAATATTTCTTCAAAATATAGATAGGTCATAGCAAATACGATGGTAATATTATTAATTACATACATAAAACTATTATCTGACGTATACAATATTTCATACAATTAAATAATCTAACCACCGTACCATATCACATTTTGTAATTATTGGTGTATATCTTTTAACTCCTCCACTGAGAATACATGCACACTAAGCTAGTATTTCTATGTATATACACTTTAAAATCTATTGTTTGAGTGTTTGCTAGTGGCGTGCATGTTGTATTGTTATCGGTGTAAAATTATTTATTTTCCGAAGACAGTTGGCATTTTATTTGTTCTGAAGAACGAATGAATTGGAACTAATTATGACCAGTGTGACCTTCGTGTGCCATGTACCGACGTCATGTAGTCATTGTTTACATTTATTAATGTTTAAAAAAAACTTAGTTATTCTTTTGTTTAGTCTATATGTTAGTTGGAAAACGTCGTATCGTTCCACTATTCACATTGTTTAGTAAATGCATACATGCAGAAATAACTATTTCTCAATTTTTTACTACGACTAATAAAATCTATAATATATATTTTTGTAACCTCAAAACCTGTAAACTGGCCGGATCCAACACGAGTCGTTAATTTTGAACGAAACAGGTTCACAATATAATAAATTAATTGCAATTAATATTATCTACAACACATCTTTAATATCAAAGACATTACTCGTATAAATAAATTATCACTATCATTTAGGTACAACTAAGTAAATATAATAATTTAAGTAAGTAAAAACACGAGGAAAATACTCGCCACTAGAAGTCCAATATTTAGTTCCCGGGAAAACACACCCCCACTCATGCGCACGTTAAAATAATACAATATTCTCTCACACTCCACATTGTAGTTCGTCATCCCATCCCTGGTGTGCAATATCAGTCTGCAATCAGCGTTTTTAGAGACGTACAACCTCATATGCATCGTCGGATCGAATATTGTCGTGACCTTCCAATCCTTTATCTCGTGTTGACTGTTGTCTGGGGGTAGAATATCCTCCTCTTGATTCCGAGGCTTCTCGCTCCACAGGCTCACATCAACCTTATCCTCCGTCATCTTCCTTAAATTATAATCATGTATATAGTTGGCGAGGAACGAGTGGGCCATGTTGCAATACACGGCGACGGTTTCCACTATCTCGACATCTTCGATTCTCATCCAGCACTGTTCCGCGCGATCGTTGCGGTCCGGCAGATCGAACGGCACAGGGAACGCGTAGGGCTTCACATCTTTGAAAATCTCGCCGCACAACACGTTCGTAATCAACGAACTGACGATAGCTCCGAGTAACATTTTAAATGTAGTGCTGTGGCGACGTCATGATTGTAACTAAACAGCGGTCGTGGCTGTGTTGTGTCGCTACAAAAGCGATGCAGAACGGCACCCGCCTTCATAAAGGTGATTACAGGTTGAAAAAGATTATGAGATTGCATATTACAACTCATTGTTGTGGGTACGGCGGGCACGTGATCAGTGTACCATAACATAAGTGTTCACAATGTGCTATGTATTTGGAAATTGTCTAAGTTTCCACAGATAACATTAATAGCATACATAAAAGCGAATGGAATAGCATTAATGTGTTTCTTTGTAATTAATTGTTCCACCATTTGTAAGTGTGCGGATGAAATTATTTTATGTTAACTTAAGGATTTTGTAAGGAGTTGTCTTCCTAATCGTGGCAAGACCTTTGTCAGCCATGTAGTAAAGACTTGTTTAGAAGTTCGGACGTAACGTTGCACTGGTAAAGTGAAGCCAATACTTCAATGAATTTTTAGTGGTGATGTTACCGCATACAAAACTTTTTTAAGCTTCACTTGTAGATCGATCGATCGAACGATCGCGCTGTGTGTTGTCTGAATATTCTAACAAGTCTGTGCATGACAGTGGTTTATTACTGAGTATTGACGACATCTCATGAAAATTCCACTATGGCTGACATTTGTAATGTTCTGAATTCAAATATACTAAGTCTGTACCGCTTAGTGCATCCCCGCGGCTTCTTTTCAGCGTAACTTGTTCAGCTGGGTGTTCCTGGAATCACCCCTAGTTCAATGTATCCTGGGCTTTTTTTGAGAGAGTCGCTTAGGTACAAGAACTGTACTTATAATATGTATGTGTTTAAAGGAATTCTTATTTTATTTGATCATACATTTGATCATACATCTCATACATTTGATTCTGAGGCGGTACGATGTTCGCCAGGGCAGCTAGTTACTTATAAATATTTTAAACGTCAATGACTCGGGCACGATCGATGACTCGGGTTGATGCACATCACACAAAGTTTGCACCTACCAGGATTCGACCGAAAACCTTGTGTATGCGAAAATTATCTTTGATTTTGAATTTGTCTTCGCCCCGAACAGCAGAATAACTATTGAATCAAATATTAAGATAAATTATTTTTCTCATACATTTGATTCTGTGTCATTTCGAAGTTTGCCGAGACAGCTAGTATTCTCAAAAACATAATTATTGTACCTAAGTACTTTAAACCAATGTATAAACAAAAACATCACTGTATAGCACAGCGTAAATAAGTTAATTAGTGTTGTGGGGATAGCGAATTAAGCCATCAGTTTATCTGTACGATACGACAAATAAAGTCTTGTTTATTTCACCTATACCCTCCTCTTATCGTTTGTCCGTGGGACAGAGCGAGATGGATATACGTTATTCCCTGAATGTGTGTTGACGTCATACACTCACGCTACAGAGCAAACAAAATGATTTAAATGTAAGCAATCAACGCGTACGCATCAAACGAGTCTGCGCTCCCGTGCAGTTACGTCATGTTGGCCAACAGGTTATTTCTGTTGTGCCTCCTGATCGCGTGTTTATCAGTGAGTTTAACGCAATGCCGAGGTCGTAGCTCGTCGTCCAGAGGCAGGTCCTCTGGTTCAAGCCACCACAGTTCGTGGGGTAGCCACAGCAAACCAAGTTACTCATCTTCTCATGGATACCCTTCATCTGGGTCTGGACTCTCCGGATCTAGTTACAGCTCTCATAAATATCCATCGTCGTCGTCGGGCCTGTCAGGATCAAGTTCAAGCTTTGGCTCCAGTAAATATCCTTCATCATCATCAGGACTCTCTGGATCAAGTTCTGGCTCCAGTAAATATCCTTGGTCATCATCAGGACTCTCTGGATCAAGTTCTGGCTCCAGTTATAATCCCTGGTCATCATCAGGACTCTCTGGATCAAGTTTTGGCTCCAGTAAATATCCTGCATCATCATCAGGACTCTCTGGATCAAGTTCTGGCTCCAGTAAATATCCTTCGTCATCATCAGGACTCTCCGGATCAAGTTCTGGATCCAGTAAATATCCGTCATCATCAACATGGTTATCTGGATCAAGCTCCGGCTCCAAATATAATCCCTCATCTACAGGATCTCATGGCTATCCATCTGGTACTGGACTCTCCGGAACAAGTTATGGCAGCCATAAAAATCCCGCATCAGGAATTTCCGGAGGTTCTTCGGGGTCTCATATATATCCATCAGCACCAACTGGATTATCAGGTACCAACCAACCATCTTCGGGCTGGAGTAATAATAATTACAAACCTTATGAAACCCATTATCGCCCAACCAATACGCACAACACCTACGTTTCGAATACCCATGGGACTCATTACTACGGCGGATCGAACGTAGCTCCTAATCTCCCTGCATTCTACACATCCCCACAATATGTGTACGTAAATGAATATAGACACTCCAACAGTCGGTTTAGCGATATCCTGACAGGATTAGCGATATACAACCTAGGCCGATCACATAGCCACCATGATAACCATTATTACTACGACGACTACTACAGACGTAGATACGAAGGATCTGGTTACAGGCCAGATAACAGACCACAAAAAGAAGCCACATGCACGTTAAAGATCACTGAAAATGGAAAACTTCAAGTGCTGCAGATACCGTGTGAAATCGTTTCCACATTTACCGATGGAAGTAAGAAGGTACCACCAACTGTGTCAAGCCAAGTGAATACCACAGTTTGTACGACTAACACAACTGTAATTAATAATAATGTGCCGGTTAATGGTTCCTCGGCAAATGCTACGGTGACGGCTAATGCGACTGTAGTGAACTTCACAGTTTGTACCACGAATTCGACTCAAAACTCGACCATATTAGATCCATTGAGCGTGCAAGGCGCCCGAGTGAATGCCGATGCAAATATGAAGTGTGTTGTGGAGATCAAGACAAAGGAGGCGTTCCTGCAAAATAATGTTGACTGTAAGATGTTAATGGCATACGCTAAAATTCCGGATCCACCGAGGAAAGAGTCTGGCGTTTTGCCGGATAGAAAAAAGCTGAAGTCGTGGATAGATAAGCCTCCGTGGTGGATGTCTATTTTCATAGCTGTTTGATAGCATAATGTATAAATAAGTATCATATATAGCAATAATATTATTGAATGCGATGTAGGCTTACAATAATCTTTTATGGTCAAAGTTGATAATAGTCAATGAATACATGTTTTATAAAATTACTTTAATTATAAACCGATAATCATATTTGTAATGATTTCTCGAATCGAAATGGTGTTGAGTGGATTGTGCATTTATTATTTGATTTCATTAAATAGGAAGTACTTACCTGTCACGTCGTTATAAAGGTGAAAATTAATAATAATTAATATTTAATAGGTATATAACCTATATTTACATTAGTACAACTTCTCCAAAGAATAAAAATGTATTATTTTAAATACTTTTATGTATTATTACTGAAATAAAACTGTTACTGGGCTGTTTTACGTCTAAATATTTTTTTTAAATTGGTGTCTCAAAAAACAAGTGTTGTCAGAATTCTTGTCTGTTTGTTTAAGTGACACTGAAAAACAACAGGACAGATTTCAGGGCTTTCACAATGGGATTGCTTATGAAACGCTATATTTAGAATGTAACGTCGAGATGGGTCGGTATGGGCACTTTCGTAATTAAACGTGATAGGAATATGTTCAGAGGAACCATCCTTAGAACATATTTTTCTATCTAATATAGTTTCAGAGATCTCCATACTGACCCATAAAGTTGTTACACCTTGTATCACGCGGTAGTATCATCACGATGTGAGCAACAGTGCAAAATATATGTTTGCGGGCGGAGCCGCGACCAAAAGCTAGTAGCTACATACATTACTAGCTTTATTGTAGGTAATTTATCCTTCTTTAAGTTTCTACGTAAATGCCTTTTATTTCCTTGTATTTCATGCAAGCTTAAACATTAATTAAATACTATATCGCACGCTTACTAATAGACTGACCTAACTCAAAAAAGCTGTTTGTTGGGAAATCGCAAAAACGTTTTGTCATTTACAACTTGTCTGACATTATTACTTATATCTCAATGAAAATAGCGTAATAATAATAAATGATGTATTGTAAGAATACTTGATTAAGTAATTATTGATACTAAAATGTAATTTTGAAGAAATTTTATTATTATTTATAATTATTTATAGCTTTTAAAATGTTGTCCCTGAGATACGTCTGTTTATGAATAAAAACAATGATATATTTCTGTACTAGTGATGACACTTTTTGTTATATGTCTGTATTTTATTAAACATTTCACTAAAACCCTTTCTCTTTTATGTTATAAGTCTATACTTGATAAAATAATAACATATTTTTTTTATGTAGTATTGATTTTTAACTTCAGAAACATGAATGGGTCACTATAATATAAAAGCACCGCGAGTTGACTGTCGCAATCTCAGACGCATTATGATTTATGTCACTTTCATGTTAAAAGTTTTGTCAAAATTTGTATAAGTAAAAAATACAACATATTCGTAACTCAGTCTAGGAATAAGATATCGTAAAAATTCTGAGATTGGTAGATAGATAACGTTGAAATAAATCTATCTGTGTGCTTATCTCACTTTGGGCTTAAACCCTAATTGGTCAGTCTATTAGTAAGCGTGCGATATGTTAATTTAAATGGTGATGCAATATTTATTTTTCAATGAGGAAAGAAATCGCTAGCCCTGTTATCATAATGTCAAAAAATAATCGACCACATTTACGTCAAACCGAAGTAATTACTCCCCAATATGATTAGGATTTAGGCTCTCGTCGACCAAGCTGGCCTAGTGCGGTTGGGTGTTCGTCTGTAAATAAAACAAAATTTATCTCTAGCTTTTCTCTTCCTGGCCGACGATTTTTATAGGTACCCCAAATTTATAGAAATATTAATTAATTTACAAAGGCATTTAATACCATTTGAAACGTCATTGTAATAAACGAAAATATTCTACAAAGAGCAAAACATTGTAGACCACTTCACTTTTTTAAAAACATAAGCTATTCCTACAAACTGTTTCATGAATGAGCCGCTAGATGTCACTATTTATATCATTTTGGGTTACTGTTGTGCCAGTATCTGTGTACTGATTACTATTCCAATCGATTCGAATCGTCTATATGCAGTCTGCAGCCAAAGCAAATGTGCGATAAAGATAGAAAACAGAAGAGTAGGATGGCTATATATACCATTGTTTCGCTCTTTCCTATCCCCGCCATGTCAGTTGCTGGTGTTATTATATTGATGTTATGTTATGACGATGATAAAAAAGAAAATGAAGTTTGTCTATGTTTGGTATTGTAGACAGACCATGGCACCATTTGGTATTTATTTTTCACTTCACTTTTGAAAACATTATGGTTTCCTTCGTTTTTTGTCGTCGACAGAGTGTTTTTGTCGATGGTTTTGCCAACAACAGAGTTTAAGAAGTCACTTCGCCGGTAGAAAAAAAGTCTCATCAAAATATATTTTAAATAAAACATTGTACCTGCCTACGTAATAACGTAGTTTTTCTTTATTGATTGCACAGTAAATGACGTATAAGCTGCTGTACGCTTTGGAGTCATCGGGTATATTATACCGATGCTTGGATTTCCCCCTGTGACGACATCTGTTTCGCGGTACGCTTAAAACATAAACGGGGTTGTTTATTTTTAATGTGTTGCCATGTGTTAGAAACTCCCGGAGGTTCGGGTAAGTCGAAGTGTAGAAACTGGTATTTCTATTGTTGCTAGTAATGCTCATTATGAAAAGCGTCAGCGTTCTGTAAAAATAAATGACAATGATGATAATAAAACCATATCAGTAAAGTTGAGATATTTTACTGAAAAATTAACGGACTTCTTGGGAGAACTTGAAAAGTAATATTTTACTATTTGGTTTTATTTTCTTACACTCGTGCATCGTGCATGTTTATAAACATATTATTACTTATGGTTAATATTCCACCACAATTAAACATTTTAATGGAAACAAACATATTTTTCACTAAATAAAACAAAACTTTAATACCTTTCTTTTCGATTAGCCCCAAAAAGACCCATAATAAATAAAATTAGATTTTTACTATTTAAACGTCAGTGTGAAGTTGACAAAGCTTTCGCTTTGTAGGAAGAGAGAGGGTTTCTTGACACGCCATTTTCACATCATCATGTCACATCCATTATTTTATTTATGGTATTTTAATGTGTATCATATTTTAATGTGTATTTATTGAATGTGTGATTGCTATTAATTACTTGACATTGGCAAAATAGCCGCTAAGTTGTGGGTAAGGCCATTTTCATATCCATTTTATTTCATCGCATCTCATTTCGTAAAGAAGGAGAAGTAGGCTATATTTATCAATTGAATTTGTTGTTGCTATTGTAGGTACCTCATTCTCTAAACTGGCAGAATGGCTGGCTAACTGTGTATTTTATAAAGCCGGAAGAAACTACACTCTGCTTCACAATAATAATGAAAGTTGGCAAAAATATTTGGAAAAACGAGGTTTTAAGTCTGGTATCAATGCATAGAAATAAACCAGCTGCGGCGCGGTGGCAGGGCAAGCGTCTCGCCTCTCGCTCGTGACTCACTTCAGTTTGAAGCGCAGGAGTGCGCGGTGCGCTAGACTGTGAAAAGTAATCGTGTTTGACTTTCGGTGATCGTAATGAAACACACAATGTTTTCGTCAAAGTGTTTGTTATTTGGATTGTTATTACTATTCACCTTGTTTTTGGACCCTACGTCTGGACGAAAGGGTTCTGGTGGTCATTCCTATCCGAAATCAGGTGGATTGTCTGGTGGAGGTCACCGCTCAGGCGGCCTGTCTGGCGGTAGTCACGGATACCCTTCATCCGGCAGCCACGGGTATCCATCGGGCGGATTATCCGGTGGTGGCCACGGCTACCCGTCATCGGGCGGCAGTCACGGTTACCCATCTTCAGGTGGAAGCCACGGATACCCATCTTCTGGCGGCAGCCATGGATACCCATCTTCCGGTGGCAGTCATGGATACCCATCTTCCGGCGGCAGTCATGGCTACCCATCCGGTGGATTATCTGGTAACGGTCATGGATATCCATCAGCCAACAAAGGTCACACCACGATCAACAACTATCACTACAGTCCACCTCAGCAGATTAGATATACCTCAGCAGGTGGAGGCGTGCAGAGCTACCCCGTGTATCGGGGCCAGCTGCCAACAGAAGTTTACAGATACAAAAACTCGGACAGCAAATACGGCACACTACTGGCTGGTCTCGCGCTAATGAACCTTGGAACCCTCGGCGTCGCCACTTATGCAGCCACGCGCAATCATAATTACAAACCCCAGCCAGGTGAGGTTTGCAAATTTGGCGTGAAAAAAGACAACGGTGAATATGAAGAAACTAAAATAGATTGTCAGACAATAAGCGGTTTCATATTGCAAGATCAACAATCGCACCCGCAGAATGCAGGTACCAATTCGACCGTTACAACGACGACTACCGTAACCAACACGACAATAGTCAACACAACCAATGGAATGCCAGAACAAACATCAACGGCGGCGCCAGAAACCGTGCTGTACGCAAAGCTACCTGACGGTACACTTGTTCCTGTCAATGCAACGGGTGTACAACATAATCCTCCAGTAAATACAACTGTTGCGTCAGCCCCGAACGGTACCATGACGTCATCGGTAGTCGTGACTACTACAACGACAAATACAACTCTGGTGAATGCACTGGACGTGAAAGGAAAGCCGGTCGAGGTAACACCAGGAATGCAGTGCTTTGTCATACGGCAATCCCCGACGTCCAGTATGAGGAAGCCGGTGCCCTGCGGTCTGCTGCAGACGTACGCTGATAAATCCATGCGTCGGAATTCGGCGACACACCACGCTCCAATGTTCACCATAGCAGCAGCTATTGTAGCTTACTGCGTGGCTTATTAGGTTAAAAATGTATTCGCGCAAGACTTATCATGTCAGTTCAGTTTCTTTAATTTTAATACCAACATTTGAGAGGCAATATGACAATGGTGTCATATTGATTTCTTATATTTACGTGAATACTACACATAAAAATAAACTAATCTTACGGACCGCAAACCATTAAATATGAACCCAGTTACTACCCCAGTTACTAACTATGACACTAGGAGGTCTTACACCTCAGTCTCAGTAAAAAACGTAAAATAAACGCGATAGAGTTCGTATAATTAGTTTTATTTTAATGGATGTCATATATTTTTATGAGTATAAATTTGAGATAGTTTCTTAAAAAAAGTAAACAATAGCGTTTATTATTGTCATTTCGAATATTGATTGTGTATGATTGAGCAAACGTAGAGATGAAAAGAGCGTTTGATGTATATTGTTCTTTAGTTTAGTGTCATTAGAATTTATTTTTCCTGATATTATAATCACTTGTTTGTTATTTTTTAATTCACTACCCAGACTTATTTCTCCCAGCCAGTGTTCTAACCGATGGGCATTTCTACCGTAACTGTTAATATGCACCTATGTATTTCCAACACATTTTGACGTATCGTCTTGCATTGTTTTCTTAATTAATTAAAATCTGGCTAAATACATTTATAAGTGTTACCATCTAAATATGTCTGTCCCATGTAAACGCTGCCAGAAATAAGAATGTGCATGTATTTCATAACTACTTTTACTTCGAATTTGTTACGTATGACATGTGATATTTATGTTTAAAATAAAAATGTTTGTTCATGGAATGGAAAGCGCACTATTTATTATGACTTCAAGTGTAGTACTACCAAAACTGCCTATAAGATTTATTGTCAAGCAACATTCTTGAAGACATATTTCGTATTGAAATTTTACACTGTTCGTTGTTTATAAGACCACAATGTACCTCAAATTTATAGACGTTTTATAAGTTTACCTAACGTCATATAGTACTGCGCAAAGCAAAACTCTTGTACGCAGCACTACATGACGTTTGATGAAGTTATAAAGCGTGTATAAATTTGGGGATCATGTACACAATTAATTATTAAAATTTTGTTGTTTGTTGTAATACCTAGAAGACCTCTCATAATGTTTGCCTAAACAGTGGATCAGAGAAGTCGATACTTACTATTATGGGTGGTGATAAATAAAAACAAGTTTTTGTCACTGATAATGTGTGTAGTTCCAACTATAAAGGTAGGTAGGTACCTATGTACCTGTATTTTTTGTAATACTTATCTCTATGATTTAAACATGGGGATGGCTAAAGTATTCAAATGGAATTTGGAACTAATACGTGGGTGGGGACGTTTAGGACATTTAGAATTGTGAACCAACTTTGAACCTTGTCTATATGCTTTCATTACGACTTGAAGCGTTACCTAAAAACATTAATGGAGATTTTTCTCATGGCATTTTTTTTAACTTTATTTATTTTTGAAAATCATTAGCAAATATACATAGCACGCAAAAACCACTGAGCTCTAAATAGTTTTTTTGTCTATTTTGTCGGTTGCCTGTTCACTTATTGGACGGGGTTTAAGAACAGTCCGACGGACCCCTGTCTATGTGTACCTATAAAAATTACAATTTACCTATAGGATATATAAATGTTACCCGGTAGGTTAACAACTCGAAGAGCAATGACTGACGTTTTTATACATATAGGTATTAGTAGGTAGTATGACTCGTGCGCAGTAGTGACGTTGTGGGAAGGTGCAGGAGAAAGTTTCAACTTTCATGTTTGTGTGTATTTGCCGCACCAGTACGGCGCGGCGGCGGCGGGTGGAATTGGCCGAGCGTTCTATAACACTATGGGGGAATCCCGCCACTGCTTTCGGTACTTCGCTTTTTGTGATGTATTCCCTACCCGGTGGCGTAGCATAGGTCATTAGCACCCGGTGCGGATTTCAAAACTTGCCGCCCTCTTATTTTTGCTATTCATTATAAAAAAAATGGGGCATGGTAACGCCAAAAAAATTACGAAAAAAACACAGAATTTTTTTTACTGATTTTTTTTCCCCGGCAAAGTGCCGCCCGGTGCGGACCGCACCCTCCGCCCCCCCCCCCATGCTACGCCACTGTCCCTACCCATAGGTAATAGGTACAGGACTACGCATTATAGCATAGCTGATAAATTTGCTGTAAATAATTAATATGCTATGTGTAAATAGGTAGTAATGATAATAACATTTTCGAACAGTCCGTGAATCACCATGACACATTTACTAACGTAATGTAATATAATTCACATGTCCAACAGCTGTATGTATTGATATAAACGAATTTAATAGCGTTTTACGAAAAGATATAAATATTATAAACCCTCTGTGTCCCAAAGTGGGTAAGCAGAAAACGTCGTCCAATAAAATTACCAGAAGTTACAAGTTATACAACTTTCGAGTATTCATTTACACGTGGAAAGCATTGATTACTAGTTGAGTTAATGCAAAAGAAGGGATATTTTCTGAAACACTGACATTCCCAGAAGCTATGTTTTAGGCGTTTCATTAGTATGGGTTTTGTTTGACAACTTACAAATACTACAGGATGAGTCAAAAAGGGTATACTAACCATTGAGTCTGCGCGTGTTTAGCACATTTGTAATCCAGTATGTGAAATCAGAATTTCTATAAATATGTCTATTTAAAAAAAATGCTAGCAAAAAAATCTAATTCTTATTATGTTGGGAATAAAATTCAAAATTTTAGACATGAATAATTTATTGATTTCTTATATTTACGTTTAAATAAAACTAATTTTACGAAACGTCGTGAACGTAAAAACAAAAAATAAATGCGATAAAATCCGTAAAATTATTTTTATTTAAATGAATAATTTACTTTAATCATAGGCTTACTTGATGAAACTAAATTATTCACTTGAACAGTTTAATGATTTATTATTGTTCTAAAGCACGATCCGTCACCAAGGGCTGGATGGATTTTTTGCAAGCTGTGAATTTTGTTGAGTTCCGTTATCATATGCGCGGGCAGTACAAATTATTCCCGTTTAAATCGGTCTCAATTGGGTGCAATGTACCTACTCACCAAGGAGTTCAGTCGGGCATCATAAAATTATATTATATGTTAATTTGGTGGAGCAGATTCACGTGTACGTGACTGTTCCGATGGCCAAAACTTGCAGTAACGATGGGATTATGCAGATAATTCTGATAATCTTGGACATTATTTAAATTTACTTGCATGAAACACGGTGAGATAATAAAAATATCTATTCATATATCGTAGACCTAGAAGTAATATAAGGTGTTTCAATAATAATGTAATATATTTGAACAGGCCCATTGGTAGGTTATCAAAATAACGTTCCCAATTTAATAAATTAAATTATTCGATTTCTTATATTTACGCAAATAAAATAAAACATAACGCAACTACACATTGACATAAAACATTTTTTTTTCAGATTTTATCGCGTTTTTTATGTTTATACGTTTCCGAGACGTTTCGGCTGCTTTACAGCAACCATGGGAGGACGCAGTCCTCCCGTTAATATAATAAATATATTCAGAATAAATAATAAATTATTTGACATTAAAAAAATAACAGACCAGTACTGAGCGAATGGCCAAATGCTACTGGTTCGCCTTGTTTAAAAAAAACAATCATCCATTTACACAATTATTTTATACATCAACGTGATCCATATAACTTACTGATTCATCTGATAAAATAGTTTACACTATTTTTATTAAAACTTATAAATATAACAAATAATTACACAATTTTATAAAATTGTTCCAATAATATACTTATAAGGTTTGCGTGCCCAATCTCACTAGTTCACTAGGGCGATCGCTGGGTAGATAACATAGGAATTCGTGAGCTAGGTACTTGGATCGAGTTACTATCTAGAACTCGAGACCTTATCAGCCACCCGGCGGCGCTGCGCTACGTGCGATTTAAAGTCGATGGAAATATTGGAATTTTTTATGTTTTCTCGCTTTCCTTGAAGATTATTATTATTATAACTAGGTGTCGGACGTCTTTCATTACACTCGTAGATATCCCGTGATATTCCCAGGCGTCCTATGTTATGTCCTACTCATAGTTATCCCAGGGTACTTTCCAGGTATTGGAAGTCCCATGTTGCGGCCGTAGTTATCGCCGGGTACCTTGCAGTTGTTGGACGTCCTATGTTACACTCGTATAGTTGTCCCGGGCTACGTTTCGGTGTTGGAAGTTTTATGTTCCACTCGTAGTTAGACAAGGGTACCTTTCAGGCCTTGGACGTCCTATGTCTCCCTCGTTGTTATCCCAGAGAGGATATCCACGACTACATTAGTGGTGCTCCTACTACATTAAAAAAAAACTCAACATAATTTTTATTTTCAAAATGTATGACCACATTTGTAAACCATTGGAACATTCTAGATCAACTCAATAGCGTAGCGACACACCTGTTATTTCAAATTGTTTTATATTATTGAATGGTACACACATTGGTACCGTACGTATGCCTTTAGTGACAACATAAATGGAAGTCAAAGTAGGTTATTAATCATATACTTAAACAATAACATCGTGTGCTAATATTGTTTAATTGCCAGCGAACCGATTGGCTGGTATGTCCGTAACCGATGATATATATACATGCAATAATAGGTAATAACCGAAACATCGGTAAAACTAAAAAAAACTAGTTGCGGTTAATGCACACTATTGCTTACCAACACAAAATATGATCTTCCAAATTTTTAAGAGCTGTAATCAATTAAAATATAATTGCTTTTAAAGAATTTTGTTGAAAATATAATTTATTTCGTATAAGCTACGGGGCACTTATAAATTATCATATAACATATTTTTTAACTCTACAACCGGATCGGAACGCGACCTCACTTGAGAAATCCGACGAGAAACTCAGCGGGCTTGCAATCAATAATGCCATGGTAAAGAACAAAATCTTTCTATACATTTATGGGAAAAATATTTAGTCGGTGTCTACAATATTCCTTTAAATTTCATCTAACGCATCCCTTGGTTAGAATATGCAATATGCATTTCCCAGAGTATTTTTCCGTCCGTATCCGACACTTATTAGATACTAGTAGCAACTTTTTATTTCTCCACAATGACACATTTGTTTTATGGCATGTAAATGTACTTAGATAAACATTTAGCATACTAACTTGGTATGTAATGTAATGTATGGGATCTGCCCCACTAACTAACTACTATAATCAACTGCTTGATACCTACCTACTCAAATAGTTGATTCGTCATTGATATCTTGCTTATTGTTTGACACGTTAAGCTGCCCTCAAATTTGAGTCGCGTTGTTATATTTAAGTGCGGTAGATCGCATCGCATCGCGTCGCAATCGGTGCGTTTTCGTCCACCTACCTGCATTAGCTTCATTCGACTAACTCAGGTAGGTGACCGAAAATTCGTTTACATTACTTTTGTTTAAACAGTAGGTAGCTAACTGACGCATTCGAATGTTAAGTAGTATCAGCGAACTTACCAACAGGATATACCTAGCAGTTAAGTGAATGTATCATACTCATTTAACTATATAATAATGAATAATTTGTAGTTGATGCGGTAATTTATATCGATAATAATGCAAACCTACTCGCTACTACTACTTAATAACGACTCCGGCGCATGACTGTTACTTGAAGTACTTGAAAGAAATGAAGAATAATTAAATACCCGGTGCTAATAAAACTTTGTTTTCTAGTTTTTTTTTATAGTCTATAGACATTTCCTTCGTATTGGGTGTTTCTTAATGGCGCGGGCGCAATGAAATGGCCATAAAATATGAGTAGGTAAGTACATAGTTAATTTAATTGCGGGATCCTGAAGTGAGACCTGAGCTGCGTTAAAAGTAATGGAGTAGGACCACAAATTACTCAAAATGTGCTCAAATTGTATGCCTCTGAGGCTTTAGGATAAAATTGTGAAATTATTCCACCATATAGCGTTTTCAATCAGTCGCAGCAACTTAGGCGACCTAGGTGAATCCGTAGTTGAGAATGGTATAGTGATTTGATCATCTTCCCGAATTTGCAATGACACATTTAAATTGCCGAATGAACATCCTCCTGGATTTTATCGAATCTCTGATTTTATCATTTACCTGCAACTTAAACATGAGACAGTCTCATCGTTACAGACATTACTCAGTACACGGTATTTCATTTACAAAGAAGTGTTCTTTGTTTCCAATAATGTCGTTCGTTTCCAATGTTTAGTATTTTCAGTTGTTTTCATCGCGCTTTGTTCATTATTCGCGAAAGAACAATGACGGGCCGCTGGCTTGTCGTGATCCTATTCACTATTCGCACAGCAGATTAACTAATCTGCTGTGCTATTCTGTAACGCGAACCTCCTATCTCACGCGTGAGTCTGAAAGTGATTGTACAATTTAAATTTCACCCTCCGAATCACGCGTTAGATATGAGAATGATGATCTGATATCTTACGCATGCATCCTCTTGTAAAATGAAAAAAATGTATGAAAATTTTACAATTGATAGTCGTGAGTCCTCACGCGTGAGATATGAGATTCTCGTTACAGAATAGCACTATAACGAGGACGGATCTCTACTTTTGCTTGATAACTATGATATTATAAGTTTTTACAAGTAACACATTGTTACCACATGTATTCTGGCTTCTCAAGCCCATTCGCTAAGCAATGTTTGTGTTGTTACACCGTTTAAATTGGTTCTTGATTCATAAACAATAGGTTCACTTTGAAGCATTTGAAACGATAAGTTTATAAGTTGACCCCGACAAGTTCGCTTAGTTTTCCTAACTTACGACGACAACAATTTACGGTTTCCACATCAGGCAAGGAATAAGGATTAAGGATTTTTTGTAAGATTTTCCAGCATCCGAGTACTTTAGCATATTTATAAATTGGATGTTAAGGACTAGGTATCGGTTTTGATCATAGATAGACAAGATAAGAGCTAAGATTTTGTTGGCTTAAATAAAACCGGTTGTACTAAACTGATTCATTGTTGCTAATAATTGGTTCCACCGTTTCTGATGTACTACAAGTACAAATTGTACAAGTAGTACAATTTGTACTACTTGTACAACTATGAAGACATTAAAAGTGATTTTGCGCCACTACTGGCTCTGTACCTACCTGCACTGTTCAAACAAATTTGTTTGTTAGCACAAGCATCGGTAGTTTTAAAAAATCATTTCTCTCATTGCAGGTATCATCTCAGTGTGCTGGGTGTCCGGTTTCGGGGTGGGTCTGCTGCCTCTGTTCGGCTGGCACTCGGCTGACGCCGCTCCCGGTTGCTACTTCGTCGAGGTGATGGACTACAACTATCTGCTGTTCCTTTACTTCGCCACCATCGTCACGCCCAGCGTTCTCTTGGCTGCATTCTACGCTCATATCTACAGAGTTGTTGTTAAGCAGGTGAATACATTCTCTAAAGTACAGTACCGACCTAGTGATGGTAAATCTTTAATAGATGACATCATTGCAAGAACATTTATAAAGCCTTCGGGTTTAATGGTGCTGTCTCGCTAACCCGTTCACGGTAAATTTTTATATACGATGGGTTGGATTAAGCTATTTAATGACAAAACTGACGTACTGATAGTTCATTGATTAGTTCGGAGTAAGAGCATCATTTGTGTGAGGCAGATTTACCTGTTTCTCTATGAAGGAACCGATCCTCATCAGCAAGTCAGAACTAGAAAACCTGTTTCAATATTATAAGACACTCTTATTTAATAGTTACAGGTTATATAAGACTATTTATTATGTACGTAACTGATATTACTAAGTTTCTCTCTTGAATCTTGTTCATTTTTATAAAGAGATTTGGCTGTAATAAATTATTCATCTACATGGCATTTAATTTCTTTCTTTGCAGTTAAGTGAAGTAATGACAGTGGGCGGCAGCCGGGGGCGCATCACCGGCGGCGGTACCATGTTGCGTGTGCTAGGAGCCGCTCAAAAACGAGAAGTGAAAGCCACGCAGAACCTTGCAATCATCGTCTTCTTCTTCATCATCTGCTGGATTCCACTCTACACGATCAACGCCATCAAAGCTTTTATGCCCGATCTAGACATCCCGAATCCTCTCACGTACTTTTGCATCATCTTTTCCCATTTGAATTCGGCCATCAACCCGTTTTTATACGCTTACCATTTAAAAGACTTCAGAGCAGCATTGAAAGGTCTGCTCTGTACTATTATAGGGAGAGGGGTGACTATACAAGCGGCTTACAGACCTCCGATGCCCATGGGAAGACCAGCGCTCGAAAGGTGCAACGCGCTTAGGGAGAAACCAAAGATATATGTACATTCTCCAGTGTGGTTGCAGCAACGTGAAGCCGAAATAAGTCTAACAGAAGATAATAGATCCGCTGCAACAGCGATCCCTGTTGCACAAGAAGTAGAACCATTTTTGGATAGAGTTGTAGATGAGTCCAGTGGTTGTCAAACGCCTGAGGGCAGAGACAGTGAAGCTGGTCCTTATCTGATTAAAACAAGTGAAGACAGATGCCAGAGTCCGTACAAGAGAGTTGAAGCGTTGATTCGACGCGTGCGCAGCGTGAGTATTGATCACAGCTGACAGGAACCTTGCCGGAGTTTTCCGGCTTATAGTGTCACATGATCAGAATATTGAAACAAACATTCCTATAATGAAGAAGAGAACTGTTATATGTATAGTAGAGAATTATGCTAAAAGAAACATCTAGTATTTGTAAATCAATAATTATTATATTTTGAGAGGCAAGTATTGTTGACGTTTGTAAGCGACCGTAGCTAAAAGTGAATGTTATGGATTATGGACCTTATAGGTGATTTACTAAATGTCATTGTTACTTGTACAAATGCAGGATAGTTAAATGTTGCTTGGGTGAAAATATAATCATTGCGAGTACCCGGACTGTGCAATTATTTGTGACTTGTCCTCTGTTACTATCAAGAATTTTAAAGAACCTCTTGCGTCGTCGTCGAGAATGCGTTTTAACCCACACAAGGAAACTTCTTTACCTGTAGACAGGACAATAACGAGGCAAAAACAAAACCTGCAAATAATAGGTAGTTATCGTACTTATTGGTAGGCGCTCAAGCTTTATAATCGCTAATTTCTTGTACCCATTATTTTTGGCATTTGGTAGGACACAACCACATACTTACTAAAACAGGTAGGAAGCCTTCGTGCAAGGTTAAACTAGGCTAATGACTGATAACAGTCTATAAGGAGGTTTGCTTCGCACGCGAACTAAGCATTATTGTTTAGCTACCCTACAAGAATAGCTACGGTCAGAGATACGATGGAAATAAGCACACACTTTTTAAAAGCTGACCTGATATCTCATTTGTTTTTATATTCTTACTTCTTCAACAAAGGTTAAAACGTAGTTGGTAGCTGAATTCACAATACGCAAACAAGTTTCTTTTCATTGCAAATTATGAATGACCTTGTTGATCATGAGACTGTGTATTATTTGTTTACATCGCATGACTTGACAGCGCCATCTTTTGTGCGTTGTGCTAACTACGGTACATACACGTTAGCATCGTAACTAGAAGGATATTTTTTAAACAGTTCAGTTATATTACGATAGATGTCACTAGTGTACATATAGAAAACTAATTTGTGTTAGTGGTACCATTTGTAATTCAAGAACGGGTGGACCGATTCTTATGTTTACGATGGAAAAAAAAAAAAAAAAAAATTTTCTCATACAATTTCGTTCTGAGGCGGTATGATTTTCGCCGGGACAGCTAGTATCATATAAAACAATGAATTTTACTTTAGTAAATTTTATGTGATTATCAATTGAGAACCTTCAGCTTTATAAAATATTTTTATAACAGATCAAATAACATTCTTCCTTCAAGGATGTGTCAACGATCAAGGACCTCATATTAGTGTACTCATTAGAATGAAAGATAATTATGAAAATAAAAAATATATTTAGCATTTTTTTTCCGTATACCAACCTACCTACGTAAATATACTTAACATTGCGAAATTGTTGCAACAAACTACAACATCTACGGTATCGATAAAAATATTCAGTCAATTCAGCAGTTGACCCCAGAATGTAGCTATATTCTCAAAAAGGGCCTCTACAAGCTGGACCCACGTCCCCGCGCAAGCCTTCCATAGATCCGGGTATAGCCCGTGCGGTGAGAGACACAATAAAACTACTTAACCGATATAACGAAAAGGAAATTACATCACCTATGTAATCAAATGAAATCACCAATGCATGTTCCAATGCAGTTATTAATATTGTACAATATACGTAACTAACAACTTCACACGTAGCGTAACGACGTCTTGAATATTTAATACCAATATAGGATTAATTAGACACTTGCATTATGCTTGCTTTGTTATTCCTATGCAATACTTGCGTTGACAATGGCAGACAATTTGAAAGAGTGGTTTAAAAATTCTAAGGAACGCTTGAAAACTAATTCTTGTGTGAATTTATTATGGCTGATTAACTTTTTGCCTACGATGGCGGGATTTCCTATGATGAGTAAACAGATAAATGGTATTAGCTATTGCGCTTAATTTTTTTTTAAAATATTTATTGTAGGACTTCTAGGGGTCCGTTAGGTATCAGACAAAAAAATCAATGATCCGAATTTAAATTCTAGAGTGAAATTACTCCTTCGATCAGATTTATCAAATTTCGTCATTATAATGTTACTTTCAGTCTCATTCTGGATAATCCACACGATTCTTCTCTTCTATGTTTACATTTTTGGCACCGTGGTCTACCAGATGTACTTTGCTGAAGGCTTTGTTGATTCTGTCAATAGTTTCTTTAACATATCCGTTTTTATCCTCATTTTCAATACTAGCTGGTGGCTGTTGTTTAAGAGGTAAGTAAATTATACTATTTATTTCTGAGTGGGTATTAGAAAAACAATTGTTTATAGGATTCCAAAGTCAAACTAGGAGCTCTTATAGTTTTGTTATGGCCGTTTGTCTGTGTGTCACAGTGAATCATTTTCAATCTTCTAAAAACAATTCTGAAAATCTGAACGTTTCGTGTGCATAACGAAATTACAAAGTAAATTATCTCAACAGCCTTTGAGATCATGTGCTATTGCCGACAAGGCTAACGCGAAGTGCATCCCCATTAGCTCTGAATAAACATAGGCAAAGGAAAAAAACAACCACAAAACTGGTTTTATAATTGATGCTTAAATCTCTTTTTATTTTAATACCACGTCTTATTTTATTACTATTGAATTAACCTATGCTTGCTCCACTTCCAGAAATGATTTGAATAGTTTACTGAAACTTATTAAGATTAGCGATGATCTTATTAAAGAGTCGAAAAGATTTTCAAAATTGTACCAGAAACTGCTCAGGAAGATCAAAATAATTGTCCTCATGTGTTACATATTTCATTTCGTTAATGACGTCATGATATTCATACCATCTAGAACATTTGGTATGGATGGCTTTTCTGTGGTATCCTGTGTTGGTAAATATCGTTTCAACTTTTACCTTTGTCGATTTAAAACATTATCAACAAATATTAATTTTGCTATCTTTTCAGGTATAGAACCACTTAGCAAAAGCCCAAATCGTCAAATTTGCATGGGAATCTTAGCGGCTCAAGAACTAACTGCAATTGTGGCCGTCGGTAGTTATGACGTCATACTTCTATTTCTGTTCTCTTATACTACGGTGATATTCCAAATTCTTTATGAAGATATGAACAGCTTGAGCGAACTAGCGAAGAATCATGAAGATGGGATACAAAAAGCAAGCGTAATAGAGGCTCGCCTAAAAAACTTGACAGTTCGTCATAAGCTTGCATTAAAAACTGTTAAGGAGCTTCAAAATATCTATAGTATTACTATAGGTATAGGCTTCGGATTGGACGCAATATCCATGTGCCTTTTCTTTGTGTTACCACTAGACGTGTGCCTTAATTTCGCTCCTTTGATATATCACAGCCTTTTTGTGTTTTTCTTGTACTGCTTCCAAGGCCAAAGGCTTACAACAGCGTCAGAAATGTTTGAAAAGGCTGTGTACGATTGCGGTTGGGAGAACATGCGCGTAAAGGAGCAAAAGAACGTTCTCCTGATTTTGAAATTAGCTCAAAAGCCGGTCATAGTGGTGGCTGCTGGGGTGATTCCAATAAGAATTCACACTTTCGCCAACACTATGCAGTCGATTTATAAGTTCGTTACGGTCTTTAAAGTATAACTAAGTATAAATACTGCACCAAATCAATCAGTATGTAACTTTAGAAATATAGTTTGAATAATCGATATATTTTCTTATAAAATGCATATTTTTGTGAAGAGGTTTATTATGTTTTACTTTTTATTCCAAGGTTTTCGACTCCAGAATATATAACTGTAGACAGTAGGTGTGTATAATAGATACAGTGCATACATAGATACATATAAGAATGTAAAGATAACATATTATTTTTCCAACCTATTTTTAATTACTGCACCTTTAAAGCGATCATGTATTCATGTAATAAACGGGCGATATGTATTTAATAATAGTATACGGATATTTAATTCTGACTTACGAAGGCCATATTTATTTTCAAAACTTCTGTAAAGCGTTTTAATGTTGGTTTGTTTGTATGTTTTTATAATCACCACGTTATTTTATAAAGACGTGTTTTCATCTTTAGGCATTTATCTACTTATATCCATATTACTATAATCCATACTTAGGAACTTTTTTTAACGGACTTCAAAAGAGGAGAAGAAAAGGAGGAAGATCTCAATGCGGTTGTATTTTTTTTGATTACGTCTGATACTCAAGTCTAGAATGTTATGATGGTTTTGTTCAAAGTATTCCGCGATGAGGATTGGAATGGAGGAATAAAAGGCAAGTAAACCCATCGCGTTTTGTAGAAGCACTCAAATTCTATGTTATTAATTTGACATATAATTATCACCTCTAATTCATACGTAGGTATATTTTTAATATTTTTTCCTTATATCGCCGTATTCTGGCGTATTCGCTAGAATAGCTCTAGAAATTTAAAAAATATGGATTACTTCAGACGTTTTTGGGGCTATTTGTTAAAAATAAAATGGTGCCTTCAGGAGGATAGCTTCGACAATTTAGTTTGGCTTGTAAACATTGTTCCAGATATTGCAGGTTTTTCTATTCGGGAGGATAAAATATCTGGTTTGTGTATTCTGCTGTCAATTCTTTTTAAGTACTCCGCTATCGCCTGTGATTTTCTCATTCTTCTTTTTTTGCGGCCACCAACAACAAACATTATTTTTTCTTTATCTCCTGGAATTTAGTTCTCGGGTATTCTTCATGTCGTATTTTCTTATTATTTTTGAAATATTATAATTTTCATCAATGGCAAATGTATAGCACCAGATAGAAACCATTTATACACAGGCTTTAAAACAGTATTTAGTAGAAAAATGATTTGCAATGGAGTTGTATGTTGATATTAACTTTCTATTAAATTAAAGGTAGTTGTTTTTATTGGCATGATGATTTTGTGTAGATGATTAAAAACATACGAGTGATTTCAGCGGTCTTTTGGTGCGTCCACCTGCCGCTATTGTTTTACGTCTATGGAGTCGGTAGCTTCGTTTACCAATGGAAACATGCTCAAGGTGCCGGGGACTTCATCAAGAGTTATGTTAACGTTTCCATTTTGGTTTTGACTGCGAACAACAGCTGGTGGTTCTTGATGAAAAGGTTTGATCGTTTCTCCTATTTCATAACTGCTTAAAACAAAGAACTCGATTTTGGATTACTAGTTGCACAGTGCTTAGTTAGTACTTTTTTTTGACCTGCTGCTAAAGTCTGGTTAGCTGTACCTACATTGTTCTCACATACCAATGTACTGCTCAAAAATGTCAAACATCTTTTAAAAAAAGAGCAACCATGGAGATCCTTGCCCGTTTTTCTCCATAGGAACGGCATTCCAAACGGGTGGTAAAGTAGTAGCATAGTAATTTGTTACTTTTGACGTATTCATAAGTACTGTACTTAATGGTCTACGTGAATAGAAAATATTCTGATTCTGCACAATGCTTTCTAGAGTTTCATACTAAAATGGTAAAAACGGACCTTATGGTTCTATTATGTCCGTCTGTCACACCTGTTTTAATTTTACATTTACATTTCACAGACCAATTCTGAAATCACTTCTTAAAAATATACAGCACAACGATGAGATGGCACGAGAAACCATCAAATTGCGGACGAAACATAAAAATATGCTCAAAATCATTAAAAGGATCGTTGTCATGTTCTACGGGTTCAACGTGACGAATGCCATTTTTGTATATTTACCGCACCGAGTAGATACATTGAATAACTACTCCATGACTCCATGTGTTGGTAAAAACTATTTTACTTACCTTTATCTTTCATTCGTTAATTTAATTTAATTATATTCCCAATCCTCCTTAACCCCCTTGAATTGAGGGGATGCCCGTGCCCAGCAGTGGGACTTTAAAAAGGGCTGGTATTATTATAATATTCCCGAATTGATAGAACTCCATTGACATCTTAGACGAGAGGTTTTGTTGGCTTCGTCAATTATCTATCAATTATGTTTGGTTTATAATTGGGAAAGTTGACAGGCTGATCAGTGTTGGTCACACTCCCATGTCATTTGCTATCCGTAAATTAACGTCAAGTTTAACAGACTTGTATAGTTTTGTGGTACAACGATACTTGCACAAATTTAAAAAAAAAAATTGTATCCTAATTAATGTCCTATACAATTATATTTTTCAAAAACTTCAATTTTATGTATGCAACACATTTTTGTTTACAGGCTTAGAACCGTTGAATTCATCACCAAATCACGAGATATGTCTAGTTATCCTCGCAATACAAGAATTCTCAATAATGACCGTCGTTCTCAACTACCAAGCATTGCTACTCTTCCTCATTGCACACACAGCTGTCATGTACCAAATGCTGGCCTACGAAATGCTGTCTTTCAATGACTTCGACAATTTGGCCGAAAATAAAGCCATGGCTAAAGATAAAGTCCCCCGTTTGATTGAACGCCATTCGCTGACGATCGCCGCGATCGATAAGCTGAAATCTCTATACAGTGTGCCACTTGGCGTAAATTTTGGATCGAACGCCGTTTGCATTTCTTTGTTTTTCTATTTGAGTCTTCAGGAGTGGCTCAGTTTTATGCCTATCTTAGTTTACTGCTTTTTAGTATTCTTTCTTTACTGCTTTCTTTGCCAGCGGTTGATCAACGCATCGGAAACGTTTGAGAGGGCTACGTACTGTTGTGGGTGGGAGAATTTTGAGCTCAAGGAACAAAAGTTGGTGTATGTGATGCTCCGTCAAGCGCAAAAGGCTGTTGAAATCCTTGCAGCCGGCATAATTCCGGTTAATATTTACACGTTTGCTACAACATTGCAAGCAATGTTCAAGTTTGTTACTGTTGTGAAGTTTTAGCAAATCATAATTTTTAATTTGTTTTCAATAATGTTCAAGAGTACGTCTTGTATTGCATTAATTTATAATGATGTTTAATTTTTTTTTCTATATATGTAGAATTTTTGAAAGATCTCACATTTCTCTCATTAGTTTTGGATCAGCACGAAATCGTTGTAGTGAAAATAAAGTACTAGCACGTACTTAATGTTTATTTCTAATTCCCGATACATGATTGACTTATGCATAATATATCTTAAAAGCAAACACGAAGATTACATGACTATAATTACTCACTTTCTAATGGCGTCAAATTTGACACTGTTTACGTGATCATGCAGTTATGCAAGCCACGTACATTGTAGTATTTGCAAGTTGGTCCATTAATCATTAATCTTCCTGGAAAATAATATTGGAAAGACAGTATGTCTTTCGAGATTTTGAATAATGTGTTCTTGTTATACTATACAGGTTTTGTCTCATGATGATCTCGCTAATTGAAAATCACTTGGTTAACTGTTATATTAAGAGTTCATCGGTATTGATCTTATTGATATCAATTTAAGAATCCACATAGTCCAAAGGCCGCCCTGAGGATTTTCAAGCGCATGAAGAAACTGTCCCGATTAATTCTAAATGGAAACAAAAATATGTTTTCTAATAATAATTTAGACCTTAAATCATTGAGAATTTGGCAGCATAGAATTCCGTATGACTTAGAAAAAAAGAAAATTAAAAATTTAACTTACTCTTTATCCACCGACTATCACAGGACCAGGGTTACCCTGAGCTACCCTCCAAACCCCACATTACAACAGGCGCCATCATTGAGGCAGGCAAACTTGATTTCATAATTCAACGTTCTGATATTCCATGATATTACTTTTGCTATATTTAAGAAATATCCCAACATACATTGTAATTTAAAATATATTTCTCCGGAGCCTGCAACTGTGCAACGATATTGCGAAATAAGCCACAAGATCTATATTGCTGTTTATTTATTTCTTTTGCAACTATGCAGATAAAATAGAAAGGATTTCTTTCAAATATTACACACTAACCTAACCCGGATAAATTAGACGTTTCAAGTTCATCGCGATGCTTTTTCTGACCTCTAAAGTTATTACAATATTGATGTGCCAATAAGGGCGAGTATCGCGCAATATTTGAGCCATAATACTTTACTGTTAATTACAAGCAATGGTATCGGGCAAGCAACAATACGTATTGAACCAGTTCACCTAGAGATTCAGCAAACGGAACGGTTTGCAACTTTTAATTGGGTGGCTTTATGAAAATGGCCGTGTACAGACTGATCACGCAGTTTCGCATGATTTTTCTTTGCTGTCATTGAACATTATACCTTAAACAACTCGTCTACAGCAAATTGTTGTATATAAGAGCAATATATTTGACATTTGGGATTTCTATTTGATGGTTCGTTGTTTTTTTTTACCTTTTATGACAGGGCTGTAGATGTGCCAAACTTAATTAAAGTTAATAATACAGATACAGTAACATTAAACTGAATTGTAAGAATGCCCAATGCGGTCTAAAAACACACTTACCTATCATAAACACTGAAATGAATTGTCTGTGGAAGAAATTAAATTAATAAAATAGCAATTCGTAATAATAGCTAAAAAATTATAAGTTCAGATTTATGCATATTTTGGTCCCTTTTATATTTGCACGAATACGATACCCATTTCACTCTCATAGCAAGAGGCCGTTGGCTCATGCCAGTGGAAACAACCTGTTTAGCCAGTTGCGTGCGAAATATCGACGCTTGCGCACGCGTCGCGTAGCCCAGCGTCAGTGTTGTGATCAACGCAGTCAAATTATTATGCATCATCAATATTAATGGACTATATCAAATCGAAATCAGTGAGGAACTTAATTTAGTGTCAGCAATGAAAGCGTTTGTTTGCTGTCTTTTTGTCATTGCTAATATTAGTAATAATGGCAAAGCATCGCTCGAAAGCTTTGCACCAACAGGCGCAAATGCACTGTTTGAGGATAGTACCAAGAATTCAGGTGAGGCAGATTTTATTATCAAATTACATAACAATATCATAACACTAATCATAACTAAAGAAGCAATTATTACAAAAATTAAGAATGATTTTATAGCGACAATTAGAAAACCTGTAGAAAAATCTAATCTTTGATTTTATTTACCTTTCAGACAAAGTATCGTGTTATCGACCATGCAAATTCAACGTTAAACCCAAACGATGTAACTACAGTTTCAAAATTGAACCCACTATCCTAGAGAATGGGAGACCAGCATTAACTATAAACGGGATGACTCCAGGACCACCCATCCAAGCTTGTGTCAATGATATTATCGTTGTGGAAGTTGAGAACAGGATTCCTGATCAAGATGTTGCTATCCATTGGCATGGGATCGAGCAAAAGGGGACGCCGTACATGGATGGTGTTCCTATGGTTACCCAATGTCCTATAGGGTACGGTCAGAGGTACAAATACGCGTTTGTCGCGTCATCGCCCGGAACATTCTTTTATCATTCGGATTCAGGTTTGTTTATGGAGTTGTACCAAAATCATTTCCTCGTAGTCCTCTTAATGACTGTTTTTTGTAATTCGTTAAATTAATAAATTTCACGGCTTACAATCTGGTTCATATTATCTAAAACTAGGGACTTTTTTTATTTTATTTCACTAAAATTACATTAGTCTTTATGGAAATATAAAAAGTAATTAAGGCTATTCATTATTTTACTTTGTTAAAAGTATGAATGATTACAATAAAACAAGCTCTACTTTCAGTTACTCATCAAAGCGATGGTGTTTATGGAGCCTTGGTTATAAATCAGCCTCAGCCATTGGAGCCGCACTCTGCACTCTATGACTACGACAGAAGTGGAGAGAACACATTACTCGTAGCTGCCAAGTTTCCTGAACTATTGACAGCTAAACTAGAAGATATTAGTCATCTTAGGCCCGATGAGTTGATTATCAATGGTGATCGAGACGTTTCAAGGTAAGTAAGTTATGGGATACACTTAATCATTGCTGGGTTTTATATAACTTGTGTTATTGCTTACAAATTCAATAAAGATAATTATGAAAATGTTGTTATCCATCTACAAAATAGATACGGCGAGGCTAAAGTTGACAGGTTAACGGAGATTCAGTTGTTTCCAATTTTATCATAATTTCTATTTCAAAGATGTAGTAGTAGTAGAGGTTTTATGGGACAACAAATAAGTAATTTTTACGGACGGTCACATTTGACGGATCGCACGGACGGTGACTTATCTATAAAAAAATATCCTTCCATTTATCAGAATATAACTTTATTAACATAGAAAAATATTTTATGTCATTGATCGTAATCTTTTTCAGATTCTTCGTAATACCTAACTTTGCTTATCGCCTAAGATTGATTAATTCTATCGCCATCGAGTGTCCTGTAACTATAAACATTGATAGTCATGAGATGATGGTAGTAGCGAGTGACGGTAAAGCAACTAAACCTGTCTCAGCTCGAACTGTGGATATATATCCAGGTAAGTGTATTTCAATGTTCTAGCTATATTGCGTTAAAGTATTTGAATACTAATTTCATAAAGTGCAGGCATTACGAAATTTGGCTGTACGGCTCAAATCCTAACGACAACTTAATGTAGAGTTTTCTAAATATGGTACGTATTTATAAAGTAGAATATGCTTGTTGTGTAAAGTTGGTTGATAATCTTGGTGATATATATGCTCTTAGTAATTTTCTAGGGAATATGTTAAATAATTTTCTGGGTATAATCATGTTACGGACGTGTTGCAAGCTGGTTTAGTACTAACTATATAGAATTACATCACGAAAGGATTCTCATGATTCCCCTTACGTCTCAATAGTATTATATTTTGTTCGTTGCCTCTAGTGTAGGGCGGGAGTACTGACTACGTCTAATTCGTTATTATCACTACCAACCACATTGTATTGTTTAAAAATTAAAATTCAAACTTTGATGAATAATTACCACAGGGAGCCCCTTTGCTTCTGCGCTATCCAACATCATTATTGTGCTTTCAAATGTTTTTTATTAAGGTACTGCGTGTTTTTACCGAACGTCACATAGGTCTCATTTACTTTCTTTTTGAATAAAAAAAAAGAAGTCTAAGAATTTTAAAAGTGATATGAAAAAAGAAGAGTAATAACATTACTTTCACTCCGTGTTATTATCTAGTTTAATGATAGGTACAAACGATAAATGTTATTCATGAGCACGTTGAATCGACTTGTATGAACATACATTAAAACCTGTAAATGAGACTGAATCTTATTTAGCGACACCGCTACAATGCCTATTATATTCCCAATGATCGCATCAAGAAAGTGATACCACATATGACTATAAACTTTCCGTAAATACATTTTTTCGTTGACCAAAACCGACAAAATTAGAGTCTTGTACGTGTACGACTGTTACGTAATAAATAAACATGGGATTTTTTAAAAGTGCGATGATGTTGCGTTTCTCCACATTCATGTGATTTGCGGTGAACAGACCCGTTTCATAGGAGAAATAGAAAGTAGTTTAGCGTTGATTTCTTTTTTGCTGCGTGCGTTTTTAAAATTGTACCGTATAAAGACGTTTGGTAGAAAAGCATGCATTAATTTAAATTAAATACGAGCATTACAGTGGTTGGCTTGCGGAGTGACCAACAGCAATCGTTGCATGAAAATAGTACTTACATCAAACGTTTACTCTTGATCAGGATCTAGACATTTTTCAAAATGAACTGATACATAGGACCCCCGAATTACTTTCAAAATCCTACCGCTAGTTTTTTTCCTATTGATACAAAACAATTTCAGTATAATAATTTCATCTTGTACGAACTTGTGCACGCTTATCGACTTGATGAGTGTTTTAAAAGTACTACAGTGATACTTCCTAATGAAATATTAGTCGCTTCTATAGCAAGTTGGCACACGTAACACAATTTATACAGTATCTTGAAATTCAAATAAGAACTTGTGTTAATTAATAGGGGCCGATTTTTAGACCTCGTTGACCAAAATCAGTTTTCATTTATGTCGACCGCTGGGAAACCGATAGTCAATATCGTCACTTTGGGAATGGTGGTGACTTCCGTAAGCTATTTTTTAAGCTCATTGCTCGAAACTATTAAAGATGCCATACAACACATTTGGATTATTCGAGGTTAATAGGATTATCGTTCACTTTTCGTATTTAAATGTTCATTGTCAAGGTCACAATCCACTTATATTTTCATTATCTTATGAAACATACTTTCGAGACCAACTTTTTACGTCATAATGATCACCGGTTATCATGGTCATTATACGCAACGGTACGCATGTCTGGCACGCAACGGATTTCGATCGATATATATTCTCATACATTTGCCGATTACCATCGGTGAGTGGTTGAAATATTAGTGTTTCCCTAACCCAGTTGACCATCAATTGTAGTGTCATCATTGTCAACAATACTCCTGCTTGAACGATACTCTTGGTGGTATGATTGACAGAAATTGTTAGTGTAATAATATAAACATTATGTAGGTATATATTATTTCAATAAGGTGTTGATAGCAAATTATTGTCAATGACAACACTTATTGTGTCGTTGACAATGAGCAGTGTCATCTGCAATCAATTGATAGGTAGTCGAGTAGAAGTTGTAATATCATTCACTTTGATTCTGTCGTAACTTTTTTTCATTAGATTTACAATAATAATAAAACTGCTTTGTTCAACGTTGATACTATTTAGTTTTATTTGAATAGATCTGCGGTAAAGCCCACCATCGGTGAGAGGAGAAAGCCTCCAATCTGGGCGTCTGCCATAGTTTAAGGTCACCATGCAAACCGGCTGACTTGTTTTGATTTCACTTTCTATTGTTTTTTTTACAAAGGCTAGGATTAAATTAGGTAACTTTGCTAATTATATAGATACCTAATCAAATGTGGTAGGATATTTTTTGTATATCCTACCACATTTGATATATATAAAATGAAGTTGTATATGTTTCACAAAACTATATTAGTGTTGAAAAAGCAAAACTAAGACTGTTTATAGCTTAAAAAGTTTATTCCCTTCCATTTAATTTAAGAAACTGCTTACAGCCGACCTAATATGATAAAAAACTTGATTCACACGAAAAACCACCGCAAACTTTGTCCATACATTTTGCTATACTTGATATGTGAATGAACACAAAGTATGGTCTTTAAAATGTCCATTCAGAAAGCTCTACTAGCTTTCTAATCCAGAGAATTGTGACCATATCATAAGTACTTACCTAACTTTCATCATAGACTATGTTAACTAAAGGATTGCAACATTTTCAGGTGAGCGTATGGATGTAGTAGTGCGCGCTTCTCAAGACGGCGGCGGTTACTGGGTGCGAGCGCGCGGCGGCGGCGCGTGCGCAGGCCTCGTCGCCAACGCCATGCTGATCTACTCTGGCTTCAACTATACGTCGATGTTGCAAGAAAATATGGTGAGTTAATTAATAGCTTGTTTTTCGCCGGTGCGTATAAAAAATATTGTTATCTATGGGTGGTGTATTGATTTACTGTAAAAACTGAATCAGAAACATACTTGAATTACAGCATAAAACCAATTCCCAAATTGGAACTGACCTAACCACATCTTTTGATTTGTGACCCATTTGTACCTATCTGGGTTACTAAAACCTGTCTCATAATTAAATCCAGTCCCTTCGTGTGGATACTCTTGTTTATCCTATTACACGTTGCACGTATTTTTCAGGTCGATGCTAATCCACTCATAGAGGAATCCCATCTCGTAATAGGAGGCCAAATGCTGGAGTCTCTTCAGGACCAGTCTCACAGCTCAGAAGTAAAATTTGTCTATTTGGGCATTGACAGAAATAGGATTAAGGAAAGCGATAATGATTTTAGATACATGAGCGACGCTATTCCTAAGAAACCATTCTTTCCAGCTTCTTTGGGTGAGTATAAAATACCATCAGAGAGTTTGAATTCGAGAGTTTGAATTTCTGTACAAATCCATATAATTAATGCTGGCTGAAGAAGAAATGCTATTAAGTCTAGAGTCTAGTGATGCTGGAACGGCCAACAACCCCATCTGTTGCTGTTATTCCAACCTGCATTACATTTCAGCTCTTCATGACGAAGGTGTGGTCCAGATAAACGGCAAGAGTTTCCTCTACCCCAATTTTCCCATACTTTTAAGGCCACGAGATATTAACGAGGACATAATATGCAAAGTCGGTGAGGAGAATCAGCAGGTGGACTCTCAATGCGTTCAGATATTAGATGCAGTTGAAGGGGATGAGTTAGAAATCGCTCTGGTTAATGAAGGTAAGGTATTTTTATCGTAAATTATCCTAAGTATAGTCGTTATACCCTGTGTCTTTAATATGATCACACCTTTTAACTGGACCAAGTAAGCATTAGTCACTAGAAAATATGTTTTTGACTATTGGTATAATGTTCATAAATATTTATCAAGATATGTTTAAATAAATATGAAAAAGTATCTAGGAATTGCAGAAAGTATATCATCTACATATGGATTTCAGGTTTCGGAAGCAATGACTCCTATACTTTCCATATGCACGGGTTTAATATGCAAGTTGTTTCCACATGGCAAAACTCAAAAAATAAGCCAATTTCAAAGCAAGAATTCCATCGGCTTAACAGCGAAGGCAAAATTTTAAGGTAAGTCATTGTGCAAATATGTATTGAACAAAGTAATGATGAAACATTTATGACCATTAATACAGACAAAATCCTATTCTGATCACATTGATGCGGATCACAGCCTGTTGCCATGCACCATAGTAGATTATAGCGAAACCAAATTAGGTAATCCAAGTTAATATCTTTTTCAGAAATCTTCAAAATCCGCCTTTAAAAGACACGATAACAGTGCCCAACAAAGGCTATACTATCGTGCGCATCAGACCTGATCACGGAGGTACCTGGATGCTGGAGTGTCGATCCTGTTCCATCTCGTCCCTTCCCGCAGCCGTCATCATACGTATCTCCCAATCGATACCAAAATCTGTGATAGATTCATTACCAAAATGCGGCAGTTATAGACCACCAGATGTTCTACTGAATTGAGAGACTGATAGAATTGTACTGAATTGAGAGATGTAGAGTAAATACTTTTTCACGCTTAATTATCATGCAAAGTAATTGGGCTATGTTTCCATTATGGCTGATAGCTAGGTTTTAAGAAATATGTTCCCCTTTTAAAGTATTTTTTTTAGCTTTAGACCGAATTTAGGATGTAAGATAGGTCCTATTTATTTCCTATAGTGGCTATAGTGTCGTCACAAGTCATATCAAAATTTGAATTAGATAGGTGGCGCTAATTCTAACGATATTCATAAAATAATTCGTACCTAGCTTAATGAGGAAGATTAGCTAGAAATCTTAATTAAAATTAAAGATACAGATATGTTTACGAATGTTCTGTAACAACAGCAATAGTAATTTTCCACCATATTTGTATTTTTCCCACATACTTTCTGAACTACCCCTCTTGCGATGTTTATAATAATTTGTATGGTAAACCATAAAAGGTCGCTATACAGATGGAAATTTGTGCATTTATAAATGTTCAGCCCTTCCTTATACATCATAATAATTTTAAGGTAACTTATTTTAAAATAAAACAGAAAAATTTATATATAACTTTGTTCATTAAGAAAATAATTAATAAAATCAATATAACTGGTAACATTGGTATATACAGTGGGTGCACCTTTTTTTCCACAAGGTGATATGCCCCACGATACTACACCAACCACAACGGGAACCAGATCTTCTTTGTACTGTCTGCCCGATGTCTCATTTTCTTCAGATAATGCATTGACAACTTCATTTGATTCATCTGCATTATATAGTTCAGTGCTATCTTCAACAACATCATTAGGTTGATCTATAGCCAGTGGCATGTAATGTACTAGTGGCCCTCCCGAGTCCCCTGAGCAAGCTGCAACACCACCGGATAAAGGCCCCGTACATATATTTGCTTCTTCATCGAGAGGATTTATTTCATCAACTTCTAGGAGCTCATTGATGGTGTTGTAGCATTCTGTAATAGCATACTTTAGTCAATTAATAATATTATAAAAGTCCTTCAAAGTTGCTTCAAGAAATTCCTTCACAACAAATCACTTACCATCATAGGGTACGTAGGTCACACTAACTTCCTGCAGTTTGCTCGGCAAATCCGGTATAAAAGTGGTTGTCCTCAAAGCTCCCCATCCGACTAGTGAAAGATGTTGTGATCTTATGTTACTATCAATGGGCAGGCCAATAGGTTTGATCTCCTTTGTAAAGGTGAACGGTGACACGGTGTGTAGGAGAGCAATGTCGTATGGCCCGATGTCTCTAAAACATATAAACGATAATCAGTAACACAAAAAATATAATTTAAGGTTAGTGCAATTTGTGTCACAAATGAACCTGACTCATAAAAATGAAAAATCAATTGTGTCAAATCAAAGTAAGTTGAAAATACTGGTAGAAGAGATTTTTTCGTAAGTGTATGCCCTGAGTTTTTATAGAAAAGATACAAACAAATTACCCTCCATATAATGGGTGAGGTATCCGTTGACCGATAGTGTTCACTTGAGCTTTCGATCCAAATTCGTTGACGTCATGAACGCCGGCTACCGCATCCATCGGTAGCAGTCTTATGAGCCATGACTCCCGCACGCAATGAGCAGCTGTTAGCACCTAATGTAAGGCAAGTAAATATAAAAAATACTTTTAAATTAACATGTTAATCACTACCGATTTACGTTTACCTACCTAAATGGTAGAGTTTTTTCTGACGGCTCTAGGTTTTCTTGCTATGGAAAAAAAAACATATTGGGCCTATTTTGGGAATAGTATTCTGTGCATAATAGTTCTACTAGACCTATAACTGAGTTGATTTCTTATCTTACCCAACGTTCATTGAGCAAGGTTCCACCGCACACATGTGCGCGCATCCACAGGAATCTGGTCTGTAGTGAAACAAGATAAGGGTGGCTGTTCGGTGTCGCCTCATGACCCCCGACTATTTTTCCTTCCAAAGCCACATTCTTTGCGTTTACTGCGGAATGTATTACATAATAATAGTAGCAGAATTAGGCACTAGAGGTGGTTAAGGGGCGTATACTATGACATCCTTCAATAGCAATGCTACCTTTGTTTGTCGTTGCATAGCATTTATGCTAGGCGTCTTTAATGATGGGCCATTGAGCCTTGAGGTATCATATTACGTATCTTAATAAATTTCATGTGATGGAGCGTGTATAATAAACTTAGTAGTGTTTCTCAGCTCAAATATCGAAACACATCACACATTTTGTAATTACTATTTAATTAAGATGTATGTCATCAAAGAATAGTATCTTATTCGAATAGAATATTTACCTGTCGATAGTTTTTTTGTTAGTAAAAACAGAAGCATCACCGAGAACTTCATGGCGATATACACAATGGTTGGTATTGCTTACAATACAAACAGAATACAGCCATGTTATATAACTTTAGAGCTGGAATGTTATCTCCGCTCACAGTTGCAGGAGCTCAACATTTTTATAATAAGCATCTGTATGCAACATGTATTAGGATAATGAATACACGGCAAGCAAGGTTTTATTTCCTGCAGATATTTTACACCTCTCTTCTTATTTGTTGCGAGTTTAACCTTACCTTATTTTTACCAGTCCCTCCAAGAGTTCAATCTAGAAGTCATCGTAGGAGGCACTTTGAGAGGTACCACTCAAAGTCCAGAACATCCATAACATCCATCAAAAAGAACATCCAGATTTCATGTGCATTTACATCCTGGAGCGGCAAGCCAAGAATCTATAACTTGGATGCTATGGGAGCAACAGTGATAAGAATGAGTGATAGGCCACGTCCCTAAAAAGCATAGTGTTATATTTTTATTTATACCATTTTGTGTCAAGGTATAGGTATTTGTTCGTATTTCCAAAGCTACATACCATTTGGCACGATGGTGGATTTGGAGCAGTATTAAGATTGAAACTGGAAAATTACAGATAATTTTGGTACCAAGTTTTGTAACATCTGTGCCGTCCTAATCAGACATAGAAGTTAGTTTTTTTCATTGCAGTTTGTACCTTGAAACTGATATATGTGTGTTCATACGGGTTATTACAATATTGAAGTAGGTCTTGCAACAACGGAGTAATGCATGCTCCATTGCGGGATTTAACATTTTTTTGAAATCAAAGCCATTCAAATATATTGAATGACATACGCTTAGTTCGTATAACGCAAGATGCATTTACAGGTTTATTACATGTTAGAACTATTCTGGTTCTACATTTGGTGAATTATAAATAGTTATCGATTACGGAAAAAGGACTTGTTGAAGGCAAAGAAAATAGTTTATAGTACTAAATATTTTTATTATAAAATGACTGAGTTCCCTAAGAGTTGATGAGTCTAAACAAGTTACTAATAGAATATCTTATCTGATATAGAGGGTTGAAAACATGAAAACGGGTGAAATCATTCCGCGTGACATACCAAGCACAGGTGTAAATTTTTATGTACAAAATGTTACCCTGTGTCTAAATTAATTGTTAGCTTAATTATCTTTCACTCAAGATAAAATTGAACTTTAAATTTGCGACTAAACAACAATATATAGCATAGCTCATTGAACACAGGTAAAAAAAAAGTGAAATCGGAAACAAATTGAAAACCAAATATAAATTATGTCAGTGCACTACTGGCTAAACAGTAAACTCATGTGTTCCACAATGCATTTTTTATTATAAAGTTACATATCATTTGCATTAACAACTAAGTAGCCGCTATTTTTATCTTAAGTGAAAGTCTTCCAGCTCGTTGCAACCGTCACATAGAGTGAACAAAGGATTTACTAGTATAAGATAATACACGCGAGATTAAAACATTATATTAATTTATTATTGCAGTGAATGAAGGAATCTATCAAATAACCGTAAAGTGAATTACGGTGTCAAGTTTCGCAAGTGATAGCACCAAACTTGAAGTTAAACATATTATAATTAATGAATATCCTATATAATCTCCTCCGACTTACAATGTGAAACAAAATGTGAATTGTGTGAATGAGAAACGAGGTTAGATTAAATTGGTCTTTGAACGTATTACTGTGTCGGAAGGAGAAATCGTGTTATAGCAAACGCTAGGTCGTTTGATATTTGCACTCAACCCATTTATATTTATATAGGTATAGCACTCACACGTCTTTACTTATAAAACCATTCCTATCAACTAATTTTATGTACAACATTACAAAACGAGTAACAAAAACATTAAACTACATTCTAAGAAAATCATCAATGGCATATACCGCCAGTACCGTCAACGCGCGAGTCCCAAGTCTTATAAATTAAAATTGTGATTGGATAACATATTTTGCTCTCCTCCTATGACAATGTGATTACTTGGTTACAGCACCTTATATTTATATAACTATTTACACGACAAATATAACAATCGAATATTATATCATTCGCACGTTGTCCATTCGATACCTGAACAAAATATGGCAGTAGGCTTTGCTCTTCATTCGTGCTCAGCATTCATGGAATCGATTCAAGAAATCGATAAGTTGTAGCTACTCAGTGTACGGGATAGTAGGTTGGGGGAGTGATCGATGGCAGGTGATTGCCGCATCGAGGGAAGTTCGGTGGAACGGGCGGCAGGTCAGCTTGCGTTCCTATGTGCAGTATCAAGTTCATTCCGATTACTATGTGGTAGATGAAGTGGCAGTGGAACAACCAGTACCCTGAAAACAAAACGAATTATAGTTATATCAAAAAATTTCAAATGTGTTTAGGAAAAAAAAAATTAATTTGCAGCCTATTACGACAAGCGTTAGACCATTTTGGCTAGTACTGCTGATACAGAGATGAAATGTGGTTAACCGCTATTGTTTCGGAAACAGGATCATACCCTGAAAATCAGAGAAACCCAGAGTATCACTTTTGGAGTATCTGATTTCATGTGGGAATCTTAGTTTCAGGCAAATAGAAAAAGAAACAAAAAAAGTAGATTACGCTCCTATACCGAAAATAATTATACGATTACTTTTTTTATATATACAATGTACAGGACTCGACCATATTAAAAATATATTTAATGTGTAGTGACTAGCGACCTCTTCAACCACACCACAAGTTACACAGATGGCGTTGCAGACGGCATTTCAGAACAAATGAAGGTCTCTCCATAAAACGCGCTATGAGATTTTTCGGAGTACGTAACATATATACAAAATCCCGTCAATAACCGTCAGGGCAGCAGCCGCCCCACCAGGTATACTACAGGCCTGACTGGAAGAATTTTCCGTCTTCTGCTTAAATTGTATGTATAGGTCTGGTATAAGTACCTGGATTATCAGCTTTAAGCCTCAAAACGACGTATCCATTATTAGGCACAGCGAGGGTGTCTTTGAAAGGGGGTAGGTTGTACTGCCGATGCAACAGCCCTTTTCTATCCAAGTCAAGCGCGTGTTTCAAGTTGATCTTCTTGATGTTCTTGTCAGGTGACCGGCCGATACCGATGACGTTGTATGGAGTGCCATGCAGGTGGAACGGATGAGACAAGTTTGGTGATTGTACTGTAAGGAACAATCAGTAGGTGAATTATATGAGTCTACTCAGCGTTTCCTGGAGCTTTTATCTCCTTAAGATACGCGGTGGCATGTGAACATACGCGCGACATAAAAAAATGTCAAGTGTCCAACAGTAGGAACCCGGAATAATCTCACAAATATTTTAACCTTAGTTGTCGGTAGTCCTTCTAGTTAGGTCTCGAAGGCTTTGGAGAGGCAGATGCTTACCCTCGGAATAATAATTATATCAGAAGTCAGCCAGATAAAGGTAGTCTAGAAGCCGGCCCTAACACAAACAGGGAAAGACTAGGAAGAATTAGAGAAAAGATGACCGATTTTCAAATGTAAATAGCACACTCAAATGCAAATGAAAAGCTTTCACTGTGCTTCTACATTATAATAAGTAGTGATCAAGCATTTTTTCTAATGATTTCTTTTTTACCGTAAAACTTAATAACGTGACTAGTCATTATGAAGAAAACGATATGGTAAACATTATGGATGCAAAGTTTTTTTACACGAATCATGCGGTGTCAATTGTTGTGGTTGATGTGATTTTTATCGCATTTCATTATAATCTATAGAGAGGTCAAGTCTTTTTTTGGAATCTTCAAAGATCGTATAACGATAAATAGCGGCTTGACATTCTTAGAGATACTGTTCTTGACTGTATTCAAAGATATAATAAATGACTATGAAGTGCAGGCAGATTTTAACTAGTTGGCTCAGTCGACCTGACTTGAGTGACCCAATTATACCAACTGACTTCTGTTGTTTTCGGAGAGTACGTGAAGCTGGAGGTACTACTGATTGTCATTCAAACATCAAAAAAGAAATCTGGCAAATAGTTTAACCTGGCCTACCGGTAATCCCACGAGTTAGAGCACGAATGGCGAATATTGGTGATCAGCAAAATAATGGTAGACTGGAAGATTATCTACCCCAACGCAATAACCAAGGTTAGGACGAAGTAACAAATTTAAATAGAGGATCACAAATGGGATCTACCTTCATCAACAAGAACGATCTCCACAATAGAATTGAGCGGTACATCAATCATGTGTGTGCATCGGCAATCGACCGGGCAGTCCGCGGGCCTGTTGTCCCCGTTGCAGAAGATCTCTGGGGAGAGCTCGTGCATCTGCGAGAGAGGCGGGGCGGGGGGCGCGCTGTATGAGATCTCATCCACTAAACTGAGCACGTGGTCTCCACCGGGAGCAACTGAAAGAACATAAGAGAAAATATTGTAGTATTGTGATGACACTGATGACGCTGAGTATTTGTATGAACCGTTAAATTATTTCATATTTTAATGAGAAGTTAGCAAATTTCATTCCAATTAAACAACTAACCGATGTTATAATTTGAAGACTAAACTTAGCCTTTGCATGTAGAATTATTTTGTTGTCTTGCATAAGGCTTTTAGCGCCCGCGTAAACAACAGGTGGTCAGCAATATATACCTACATTTTAAGGAATGCGGATCGTAGAATATTGTTGTCTTACAAAGGAAAATATCATGATAATCATTGAGAACCTTACCCAAGTAGTTCCTGTAAGTATTCTCCTTGAACAGGTCCTTGGGTTTGTAGAAGTGAAACCTGAATGGTAAGAAGATCTTCACGTCGGGCCTCTCCTGCAGGATCGCTTTGTCCACCGGTCGAGCAGATTTCAAATTGCTTACGCATACTGCGTCATTCCGCTTCACGTTACATATTGCGTCCAATGGGTTAAGTATCTGATAGAAAATATAATTATTATTTTTTTGTTAATGTTATTAAATATTATGTTAGTCAAATTGTGGAATATTGTTTTCGAAACCAAACACACTTTTAAATGGTGTGTTATTTAATTTGTATCTGTTTGCATCAGTTTATTGAGACTGTGTGAGTTATATGATGATCTTAAATAGATGTATTTTTTAAAACGGGATAAATGTTTTTTCTTTCTGCTGTCTTTCCTTCAATGTCTAGAAGGCCATTGTTTAGAATTGTAAGTTCTTCAAAAATCACCTGGTTGTGTTACACGATAACCTATTTTTTATTTACAAGGAAAAAATAAACATGTACAACCTGTTTCCTTCGTGCGGCATGTATCTTCTACTTGGTATCCTTCAAACTGTCTCCAACCATGTGAGTTCATCTAGCTAAAATTGTCAAATCTATTGTGCTTTTGTATATTTACATTTTATACACAGCTATTGTGATATACATAATGAAGACTACGCAATTTTACAACCACTTGAGTTAAGTCTCTAGCATTTATAACATTGCTTCGAAATAAAATTGTGTCATATTGTTCATAAATTTTATTACATTGTATAAAAAAAAATTACATACACAATCAATTTATAATTATTATGATAAATTGTTACTTATTTGTTGTTTCGTTACTTGACAGCAATATATACCTACTTCGCTGTAAGATGTTATCGTTGTACGTTACGTTAAATTATCATTTACGGTAGACTAGGGCACGCCAATATATATTTTTTTCAATTTACCGTTGGCACAATCACACTGACTTCTAGTAGCCGTTAAATACAATTTTCTTAATTAATGGTCACTTCATGTGGTCGTTCTGTATACCTATAATCTACACAATATATAGTTATATACAGTCTTCGTTTGTTTACGGATCATGTGTGATGTAAAGGTGTCGCACTATTATTAGTTATGTGTATTTACAAGTATTGCAGTCTGTTATTTACATTTATCGTAAATCTTAATGCATGCATTGGGTTAGAAACTGGTCGAACGTCTTAAAATTCTAAGCAAGTAGGTCTAATAAGTAATTTTATAATATATACAATTAATAAATATCCTTGGTGAAAATATAATTATAATGGCAAGTTGTTAGTTACAGCATAAATCAAATCAAAATTTCGTTAGAACGATAATCAATACACACAAATTATGCTGTTGGTTCAAGAGCCTCAGAGAACATATTTTAGGCGATATTAATAATTAAAAGTATAATTAAGAAAATATCACCGAATATGGCATAAAATTAAAAATTTATATCAACTCATAGAAACAGTGCATCATCGTTAAATAAAATCACAAACTATCAGAAACTCCCGTTGAATCATTCTAATACAAAATTAAACACAAACGGCAGAATCGAGCACTTCGAATCCACCGGACACATCACACAAAACAAACATAAATTTATACTTAGTTAACATATTTAAATCAACTGCTCTGTACTTATCTTTGCACATGCATAAACTGGGCAATGCTCTAGGAACCGATTTAGTTGAACGGGATGGGAGGGAGGTGGTCTCCGCATGTGGGGAAATTGGGGGGGACGGGCGGCAGGTCTGCTTGCGTACCGACTTGGAGCACGAGGTTCATGCCGATGACGATGTGGAAGAGGAAATGGCAATGGAACAGCCAGAAGCCGGGATTGTTGGCTCTGAAACGAACGATAACGTAGCCGTTGTTTGGTACGGCGATGGTGTCTTTCGCTGGGGGCAAGTCTCCCTGTTTCAGGTGACGCTCCAGCAATCCTCTTCTGTCCAGATCGAGAGCGTGTTTCAAGTTGATCTTCTTCACGTTCTGGTCGGGCGATCGACCAATACCGATGACGTTGAAAGCGTAGCCGTGCAAGTGGAACGGGTGAGATAAGTTTGCGATTTGAACTGGAAAGTGGAAATTACAATAAATAATTTGCATCTCTAATTACCGTGAGCCATACGTATACATTAACTTCCCTTTCCCCAATCATTGTAACTGAGCAAGAAATAATCAAATAATTACGTAGTAGAAAAGATAAATCAGTATAATTAACAGTCTGTAGACAGCTTGTCAGTGGCTAATCTAGACTGATTTAAACTGTAGCAAAACTAATAACGCCAATTCCGTAGCGAATACCTAAACATAATGTAATGAATATGTAAATATAGTTTAATTGAATATTAAAATGTTACGCACCTTCGTCTACAAGAACAATTTCTACGACAGCATTGAGAGGAATGTCGACCTTGTGGGTGCACATGCAGTTTTGTCCACAGTTGGCAGGTCTGTTATCACCATTGCAGAATTGGTCAGGGTTCACATCATCGTACTGACTGATCAGGGGCGCGGGCGGGGCCATGTAGGAAATCTCGTCTATCAAACTGATCACATGATCTCCTCCAGGAGCAACTGTAGAAGTTCGCATTAGTTAACACTTGGCGTTTATAGCGCATCAAGAGAATTTACAAATGATAAAGAATACCTTACCTAAATATCTATTGTACGTATTCGGTTGGAACAACATCTCAGGTCTGTAGACGAAGAAACGGAATGGCAAGAAGATTTTAACATCAGGTTTGTCCTGAAGGATGGCTGGGTCAATGTTTTTGGCGTTCTTCAACTGACTGACGCAAATGGCGTCGTTCCTCGATATGTTACACCTCGCGTCCAATGGATTCATCACCTGAATAGTTAGTGGGGAGAAAGGTACGTGCAGTTACTAATTACGTGCAAATATACAATACTACAATTTCTTGTTCTACTATTATAATATACTACTTAACAACAATACTACGGTTGATGAAAACAATTTAAAACTGGTGCATTTACGTAACATATCGTTTTATGGGCTTAAATTAAATAGTGCTAGTAACTACTGATCATTAATCTAAGCAAACCGTTCATAAAATTGCACACCCGTCAAGTTGGTATTGATATATTTACAAAACCGGTCAATGTACCGGTAGTTAAACAGGTGACATGGTCTAATTCGTCAACAGCAGCTGTAATTTGATTTTTAGTTTTAATTTATTTGCCGCTACGAAATTTCATGTTGGGTCTATACCTGTATTTAAGTTTGAGCAACTAGTTGCTATAAAGTCGACGGTTCTACCGTGATTAGTCGAGGCTGTCGTGTCGGCACCAAGAATTTGCTATGCAACATCCGCTGTTTAAAAACGGCCCTGCGTCTCGTGACACGAGCGGCAGGTATCGCCATACAAGCCACATCTAACAACGGACTTGTTATTTCTCCACCGTTAAATGGTCTGCATTCAACTGTAAGTTCTACTTCCATTGCCTTACAGAGTATTCAGATATATACATTATCCAATCATCTACTTGAGTTATAATTTACAGTTTTAATGTACATCGGTCGTCACAACTCACCACTCCCTGGGGAAGTCCAACATCATAGGTTGGTGACTGCGAAGATGGTTGGTAAGGTCCTCTCGCGTATCTAAGGATACCTAATTGTTGGGCTCTCTTAATTCCACACTCTCCGAGACCTCGAACCTGGATCCAGTATGCTCCAGGAACGTTGTTTGCTTCGATTACAAAATCGTATCGTTCGCCTGCAATGTATAATGTCGTCAATATATTATTTTTTAACTACTATCTTTCCGTCAGGGCCTCATTAGACATTAGAAAATTAATTATCGCTGTTAATATAGGAAATATGAACGAACGTGTTATACAATGTTTTCGCTCGAATGGCTGCACCAGTTAATTGGACACATTATTACAACATACATTATGTGTGTATTTTATAAGAATCGAGCTATTATAACAATTACTTTGTTGGATAATATTTTTTGCTTTTGCCAATTCAACATACCTCAATTGATTTGATCATTTATGGTTTAAGAAACGATAGAAGCCATAATATTAAAAAAATTGAAGTGAACTCCATTAGCTTTTTACTGCGTGAAATGACATTCATACGAATAAACGTGTGTGTATAGATACACAGAATGAAAGTGAAATTGTATCAGCCGCGCCACCAGATGCGATTCACGCACTAACCTCCCGCAGAGTTTAGTGCGTGAACATCCTCTGGAGTGGCACTCTTTCAATTATAAACAAAAAAAATCAACGGTAAAAAAATATAAGTATAAATCACGCGCGATTATATGTGCGAGCTGTTGCGCGTTTAATACCGCACACTGCATTCGCGTGTGAAAGAACGAATCGAAGCGGCTAATGTTATGATTCTCACCTGAGAAGGAAATGATGGTGTTCACTTGTACTGGTTGCACGGGCTCGCCGTCAGTCGCGATAACTGTTAAATTGTGGCCTTCGAAAGTGATTTGAGCCGGACATACGGACGCGAAAGCGTTGATCATTCTGAACCTGTACCGTCTGCCAGGAGTGATTGTGAACACTTCAAGGGGAGTGTTCGTCATGAAGCCGGTGTTGGGGTCTCTGAACTGTCCTTTTCCGTTTATCAAAACGTTTTCAGGATCCTGGCCGGTGTTGACGGCGAGACGACCTGGGTACCTCTCGGCGGCGTCTTCGTGTAACCAGTCGCTCAGCAACATGACATGAGTGGTTAAATCGTAATCGTAAAGATGGCTGTTGGGGTCCTTGGACGGTGGTTGACGGACGACGATGCTGCCGTATAACCCGTCTAGTTTCTGAAGACCGGTGTGGGCGTGCCAGAAGTGAGTTCCCGCATTACCTTGCCATTGATACCTGGAATTTTAAGTATTCCTTTTTATTACATAGTTGTTATGTTTATTTTTAACCTTGGGAAAGGTTGCATGGTAAAATGGTTCCAACAAGTAAAGGCCCTTGGGCAGCATTTACGTTTGTAAGGCACCTGCCGGAATCAATGGTGGAAGATGATGAAATATAGACAACTGATTGTGACAGGTGCAGGAACTATTTGAAGTCAGTGAAAAGAATTAATTATGATAATTATAAATTATAGTTATTTTTTTTTTTTAAACTAGTCTAGTTTGCGACTTTAATTACTTGGAATTAGAGTAAAAAATGTAGCCTATATGTAATTGTAGTACCTACGTCCGATTAAATTTCAATCGACTCCTTTCATCCACTTTTGTATAATCCTCAATTGAACTTATAAACAAAAACCCTTTGGCAGTCTTTATACAGATAAGTAAGATACTATTTGTTTCATAATTAAAATTCATACCTGAAAGTATTTCCTTGCTGGATAGGGCACTGCGTCACGAAAGGTACACCGTCATAGTACTGGGTACCTCTCTGCCAGAGGCCGTGCCAGTGGATAGTCACTTCCATGCCCTCCATATGGTTTTCTACGTCGATAACCACTTTATCGTTTTCACACACTTGGATGGACGGTCCGGGTAACATTCTGTTTGCCGTCAAGATTCCTCGCTCGACTCCGTCGGCCAACACGCATTGGCAGTGAGACCACACGACGTTGGTTGCATTAGGAGTGCACACTTGACAGGCCCTGCAATCAAAGCACCGTGACATAATGGGGGAAAGCGTTGTATTTCCTTATCAATGCCAGTTACGCCATTTTCCTCGGGCTATACGTATCATGAAATAGCTGGTTTGCATCATTTCTGGCGACACCTATCAATTACGTGCCTTGGCGGTATCTGGTTCACTCTGTGTGCCTAAGCGACATTGGACCTGATACAGTTCATGTGAAACAAAGCGTGTAATGGATGGTGTGATATTGAGTGGGCTGGGAGGTCAGTGTTTTTCCCTGGCCACGATTTTTGGTGAGGTTCTCGGAAGAGCCTTCGTGTATTTGCGGACGGTATAGCGGAACGGTCAGCGCGACAGTCCCGAAACGAAAAAGGTAAGGTCTCTCTTAAGCCTTAAGATATTTGAGATATTATTGTGATACCAAATAAAAGTAATTGTGGGTTACCGCAAAATCTGCGTTATTGTTTTGCTTCAATTGAATAAACTTCCTTTATGGTTTGGCAACTTATAATCTTTGAAGAATAAGCTGTTAGTATTGTTACGGGAGATGACCCAGTCAATATTTCTGGATGATCTGTCAATGATTATGCGGAGGTGGTTACGTATTACTCTATTTCCGCTAAACGAAAACAATGATCGGTTGAAGGGTCAGGTTTTTACTAAGGAAGTAGGTATAATTGAGTTGTGTTAGCGCCATCGGGAAAACCGACTGGAAATTTACTTCCTGAGCCTTTTAAACTATTATTGCGGGTTATAAAACACATACATGTGAATAGGTAAGTACGAAATATGAATTGTGAGTTCTGTCTATCATTAATCACTACCTTAGCCATATAATTTATTTAACACTCCTATATTAGTTACAATTTAATATTAAATACTGCAAGAAATTAGAATTTGCTAATTGTTTTAGGTAGGAAGGTTATTTCTTGAACGTTTGATTGGAAATTACAGGATAAATATTTGTTTGTATTGAATTAAAGGATATACATTTATTAAATTGAATTAATCACTGGTTTACATTAAGATCCTGGTTCCAGCAACATTTATGAATACAAGAATCGGGACATTGCTATTTTAGTACACTTCAAGGTGACAATAGCCTTCATACTTTTAATTCAATTTGGGTCCAATAGTCATAATCTCTAATATATCTGTGGTCATAATAAATTTTATGCTACTAAATTAAGCGTTGGAACAGTTTAAAAAAAAATCTTCTGACTGCTCGTAACTACTATCATATATGACAGAAAGCACACGCTATAATGTGTATTAGAAAAAAAAACAAAAGTAACTACTTACGCTCCCAAAACAGTGTACAATTCCAAAGTGAAATGGTAGTAGCAAATCCTGGGCGGTTCGTTCTCCCTGCACGCGCGCGCGCACTCATCAGGCGCTGACAGCGCTGGATTCCTCCTAAGCTCGGCAGTAGCGCTGCTCGTAAAATCTAAGTGCTTTAGAGACACTTTTCCATTAGCATTTCTTGCCAAAGAAGGTAGTGGGTTGTCCCTAACGCCACCGCTTAGCGGACCGCTGCCACTTGAAGCGAAGGAGTTCAATGATGAGCCGGAGCTGCTTCCGAAGGAGAATGGATCACTGCCTGAAGGGTGGGTCTGCACGAGACCGTGTGTCGAGGCGAAAGAGTTGCTGGATTCGCGGAAGGGCGTAGCGGTACCTGCTTGCCACCATGATGCCGAGGTGGATTGGTCGTCGTCTGCTGTGGTTTCTGTGGAGGAGAAATGATCATGATAATTTTGGTAGAAATAAGAAAAATATAGGAGAGTAAATGTCGATTATGTTTACAAGATCTGCTATTTTCCTCAATGAATAATGTAAAAAAAATATTATTATAAGGGAAGTTAGCAATGTCTCCAAAATTCATGCTCATCGTTCTTTGACATCGTCTTCTCCATCAACTTCTGCCGCTAGGCAGTCATCTCGATAGTTACACGCATTTATATTTTATCTCACATCAATCGATTCGACATTTCTTTAGTTTTCCTTTTCCTTTGTCTCCATCCTCTATCAAATTGATTATAACATTGGATTCATGACCGAGTAGTTTTTACGAACAACTATAATTAGAAACAGGAAAATCAATCTATTGACCAATTCAACAAAGTCGTAAGTCATCTCTATACTTGGCCTGAAAGTTGGCGCAAGGTTACTGGCTGAGGTCGTTTCGGTCTGTTTCGAAGTTCAACATACAAATAGCTTTTTTGCCTACGTTCGATTTTTAAAATAGGATAATAGACTATGAAACGATTGTCTGAATCATATCGTGAATGATTGGTGTAGACCGTATTGAAAAAAAAACAAGTGAAGCTATACATAAAAGTGGTTTATCCATTGTGACGATAAAATTTTACTAAGGTTGACTTTTGGAATGTTCTAAATTTAAATTAATAATAAATTACGATAATATGACATCGTCGTTCTATCATGCGATGTGACCGATGGTAAGCCATGTTTAATTGATCGGCTCTGGTGTCAAAATGCATCGAAAATATATAAATATATGTGTATTATAGCCTAATAAATAACAGCAACAGCCATTTGAATACAGTATTAGCACCACAAATACACTTAAGTAGCCAATGTCTTGCAATCCTTAAAGCTAACTATGTCATTCATGTCCTATAAATTCCGATTACAGAACGAAGATAAAGAGAGTGTGAAATTACAATCACACGAAGCCATTCCGCCGCGAAACTATCGTGGATCTGTACCGATTCCCCCAAGGCGCTCGCGGCAGCCCGATTATGTATTCAACTGATTAACTCGATAACTTCGGTCTCGGCTCGCACTCGACAGGTGCGTAAATGCAAATCGGGCATGCAGCCGCAGATTATGCCAGCGTGTTGTCACGACAATTTCACAACATTCTACGTCCTTAAATTAAAGGACTTTACTTCCCCGTTACAGTTTTCTCGTAATTGAACATTATGCAGTCAGTTTATAACGCTTAGTTTCAACAGCGTTGTAATTAATCGATATTATGTATCGATACCACGATCGGGATTGTTACAAAATGATTTTGTTCGTAGGCCCGTTTAGGAATGAGACCTTGGTGTGGCTAACTTTTATTTCCTTATTAGTGAGACATTGATTTGATTCGTCATGCCGCTGTCGACGGTTTTGTTGAGTTATTAGATTGATAATTGTGAGCGCATGCATGTTCTTTATTTCACTTCCAATAATTATTTTAATGGTTTTTAATTATTTTTTTGTCCAGATTGCGAGGTTTGAAACTATTTATTTTGTAACTAGCTTTTTTTTTTTTTTTTTTTTTGTTTTCGGGGGGGAAATCCTCATGGATACCCGACCGCGCGGGGGCGCGGCACGGGTTATGCCGGACTCCTACCGGCTAAAACCCCCCCGGCACTACCGCATCGTCTATGGGGAGGGGGACTGGGAAACCGGCAGAGCCTTTACATCCAGTCCCCCGCCGACGACCGCCCGCCTTTACAGCGGGGCCTTCACGCCCCTCCCTGTAAAAGGGAGGGGCCTGGGAACGACCGCGAGTGCTCGGCCATTCCCACCCGACGGGGTGGTGAATAGTGCAGTGCGGGAGAAGGCGCCCCCGCGCCCATCTCCCGCTATTCACCACCAGGCGGGGGAAAATGACGATCGTACCGTCGCCTTCTCCCACCTCTTCTTCGCCTACGGAGCGGCGCTGCGAGAGGGTCGTCTTCCCGCGCACGCTCCGCTGCCTCCTTCTGCGACATCACTTCCTCGCAGAAGGAGGCGAGCGCCGACCAGGCCTCCTCACCCCCCAGCATGGATTCGACCACGCTGGGAAGCGAGAGGTCCTGTCCAACCACCGCGGTAAGACTGCGGCGCAGCTCGGACCAGGCTGGGCACACCTCGAGGGTGTGCTGTGCCGTGTCCTCCGACGCGCTGCAGTCATGGCACGCCGGGGTTTCCTCCCTCCGGATCCGATGCAGGTGCGATCCGAAGCATCCATGGCCGGACAACACCTGCACCAGACGGAAGGAGAGGAATCCGTGGGACCGCTCGAGCCAGTCTTGCAAGACTGGCCCGAGCGCGTCCAGCGTTCGACGGCCGAAGGCGGCGGTGGCGAGGTCCTCCGTCCAATGGTGGACGATTGCTGCCCTCGCCTCTCGCCGGACGGCCTCCCGCTCTTCCGCGGCGGGGCGCTCCCCGAGCGCCTTGCGCCGCGCCGTCCACTCGTACACTCTGGCGAGCACCCACGCCTCAAGCTCCCAAGGAGGGGTGCCAGCCAGAGCGCACGCCGCCGCGAAGCCCACCGAGCGGTAGGCCCTCGCCACCCGCAGTGCAATGGCCCTTTGGGGCCTGCGGATGGCGGTGGCGTTCTCCCTCCTTTGGAGGGAGTCCGCCCAGATGGGGGCCCCGTAAAGGGCCATACTCTTCAGGATGCCGGCGTACAGGTGCCGGCATCGCGCCTTAGGCCCTCCCAGGTTCGGGAGGAGCCACGAGAGGGCATCCGCAGTTTTCAGCAGGCGGGTCGACAACGCGCTGAAGTGCGCGCCGAAGCGCCACCTGCTGTCGAGTATCAGGCCCAGATATTTTATCTGGGCCCCGACCCCGATTCTGACGCCCTCCACGACGATGTGGGCGTCAGGAGGGACGCGCTGCCGAGGCCCGTGGAAGTACACGGCCTCGGTCTTGTTGAGCGCCACCTTCAATCCTAGGCGGCGGATCCTTCCTGAGACTAAGGATCCGCCAGCCGAGGCCAGACTGGCCGCCTCCCTATAATTCCTCCCCCGGGCAGTGAGAAGAGTGTCATCCGCATAGCAGATGACACTCGTGCCACGGAGGAGGGTTCCCCGCAGGATTTTGTAACTAGCTGACCCAACCGACGTTGTCCTGTCGAAATCCCATAAAATAGATGCGTTTTCATTTTTACCGATATTTTCCATTTTCATTTCATTATTATTAATGGAGATACCTAATTGATTTATTTAAATACAGTTGACGTATTTAAGATTTACACCATCACGTCTGTGTGCTCTGTGGTAGGCAGACATGCATAGCAGTGCAACCCCCCACATTTTACCGATGCGTGGTATTTGGGTCATATTATACATATACTTATTTCCAACCGGCTATTGCCAGCGACTTTGTCCTCGTCTTTAAATTGATACGCATTTTTTATTCAGTCGGTATCGGTATTTAGAAGTCTGTACAGAAGTAAGGTAAGGTCGTCACGGGGGTTGGTTAAGACGTGTTTTGGGGGAACGAATATTTTTAACGTCCGAGAGAGACGCTAGTTCATAGCCGGTGGCGGCTATGATCAGGGGTATTGAATGGGAGGACGCGTTTTTAAAGTAGCGCTCGGACTTTCGAGAACTTTTTTTTTATTATTACGTTATAGGCAAGTATTTGATCGTATTATATTTACTTCGTATCAACCCTCTTACTTAATCACTGATTGCAAAGAATTCTACGTAGTGATGTGGTTTTCTAACTGCATATGGTTTCACCTCCTTCCTTATTTCAGAATAAACGCTGTGATGTTATGTGTAATAATGTAAACACGTTAATATTACGCGCGTAAATAATTACGGAAGTATTTAACGTATACGATATAACTATGATTGCGAAAAAAATACTCTTAACAAATATAAAATCACACTAATATTATAAATGTGAAAGTTTGTATGGATGGATGTTTGTTACTCAATCGCGCCAGAACGGCTGAACGGATCTGGATGAAATTTGGTACAGAGATAGATTATAGTCTGGAATAGCACACAGGCTAATTTTTATCCCGGTAAAAAGGACATAATTTTTAATCACGGGTAACAATGCGGGGCGCAGGTAGTATCTACATAAACGTCATTTATACGAGCTGCGGTATGTATATTTTAAATTGTATTCGCGAAAAGACAATCCAAAAATGGGGTATTTGGCTTCTGTTTTGAAAAGAATGTCCCCCAAATTATATTTCACGTAAAATCGTGCCAACTTAATTTTTTTTTTTTTTTTTTTTTAATTACATTATAGGCAAGTATTTGATCTCGATCTCACCTGATGGTAAGTGACGATGAGATCTACGATGGAGCATACCACAGATCACGAGAGATATGCCGTGCGGTTCAAAATGTATGGGAACTCGCTGTCGCCGTTTTGTTCCCAACCACTCGCTAAAACCAACCAATACGAAGTCTCCTCGGTGCGTGCTGCGTCGTCGCCGTATACAGCGGCCGTACCACGCGACGCACCAGTTTATTCAAAGTATCGTTAGACGATCTATACATTGCCTCGTACATTCACTCAGTAGCGAACATAGGTGGTACTTAAAGAGCCATGTATTTTGTACAAAAATAAAAAAGTCGTTGTGCTACATGAAACCTAAAAAAACATAATAAAGGCATTAAATATTTTTTGATTTGTTGTTTTTAATGATTTTAAAGACGAATAAATAAAATACTTAATACTGGCTGGTGAAATGAGATTCCATCTTTCGCGTAGTTCACTTTGCTGCTGGTATTTTTGCATACAAACACGGAACAACCCGGCATTTTGAAAAAAACTAGAGCACCGGCACCGACGTGCAGTTGCAGTGGACTGACGGCGAAAATTGTAGGTTAGCCAAATGTACGCTAACTTTGTGCGCAAGCCCACCGCTTTCATAACATATCTCCTCTAATATATCTGTGGAGCATACTTAATTACTGGTGGTAGGCTTCGGCCGTGGCTAGTCACCACCCACTGAACAAAGCCATGTCGCCAAACGGCCTAGCCGTGTTCCGGCATGATGTTCGGTGTTGCCATTCATGGATGGCGGGTCAGATCAGTTGCGCTGCAAGTGCCTAATGAATGTAGCGTCTCGATCTACTGCCGCCTTCCTACCTAGGCAAGTATGCTCCATCGTAGATCTCATCGTCACTTACCATCAGGTGAGATCGAGATCAAATACTTGCCTATAATGTAATAAAAAATAAAACAAACTTTTTGTTGGCATATCGACTCGTATGTGCTAGCTCTGTAAAATTATAACTGATATTACTATCACAATATACAACAGTTAAGACATACCCGGTCATAAGACTATCTTTTGATTGACAGGTTCCAATTCCAATTCATCCAATTCGATCATCCAGTTGGTACATAAAAAAGTCATTGCGAAAATGTTATTACACGGTGTTTGAGTTTAATTATTATATTAACCACGGACTAAGAATACGGATTGTGGAATCTTACTTTCATTCTATATTTCAGGTCGTCGCTCGCTTCTTGTTAATGTTTCCTACACGATGTCCGGAGACTTGTTTGGAGTGATAAATGGAATCATGTAACGATCCGATGGACCTCAATAGCCGATTCGGGGCACACCGGAAGCCGGCTCCAATTTCATTGGAACAATTCTAGTGATAAATTATAAACGAACAAGACAGATACTGATTATTTAATAATGTGAAGCATTAATTGAAATGGACGATGTAGAAATATATTAACCTACTAGACATCATGAAACATATACATATATATATACAAAGACTGTTGTTTGAATTATTGCATTTCCTTGGCTCTGCTACGTAGGTGTATAGTAAATTAAAACTATGCACTAATAATAAATAAATAATTTATTAAGATTAAAATTAGGCAGATTACAAAATGCACTCGGCAAATTCCCACCACCATCGGCCGGCAGGGTGCCCAGATCGCTGGCGGCATTGCCACGTTAAACGGCAATGTTGATGTGTTGGCCAAAATATGTGCCAGCATTCTGGTCACCAGATGTCTCCACCAGACGTTTTGAAAGCATAAAAATGAAACAAGAAATCATCCTAGTACTAGTAGCAAAGCTAGACTGCCACGGATTTATTACCTACATAGTACTCGTATAGTAAGTAAAAATAGTGATGTTTCTCGACAAATTTCTAAAAAATCGAGCTCGTTCGAGCGGAAACGGTGAAAGTCGCTACTTGAACTCTTAAAACTTGAACTAAGTGACACAATGCAACGTCTCGACTAGTTAGACCAAATAGGATTTATATTTAGTTCGATGTAGTCGAGAATACACTTTATTACACGTAGAAGCCTCTCAACAATAACGAACTAATTAATTATTTCACTATGAGACAAGTATAACAATATAATTCTTAATCATAATAGTGTAAAATATTTTAACGGGTCCATCGGTAGGATATAAAGGTCATATTCCCGTAAAACAAAATCCAATTGTGTGAATTTTAAAAATAACAAACACTGGTCTACTACACCGGCTTGCTTCCTCACAGAAAAATCAAACACATCAATAGAGAAATTTAGCCGTCGCAGTGTTTCTCTATGTTAGACCTGCAATGTGCAATTATACTATATTTAATAAGTAGTGTAGCGTCGTCTATACACCGCCAACTTATACCTGCCAGCATAACGAATTCGTAGTTTGACATTGACGCTTTCAATGAATGCTTAACTTCTCGTACCTATATAAATAAATATAAAATTATGTCAGATGGTAAGCGCATTTATTTTTAATGTTTTAGTTCAATACACTTTGGAAAGTTTTTATTCAAATTAGAACAGAATAATATACAAAAAAATCTGATATATATTAACCGATGAATCAGTAAATTATATAGACCACGTTGGTGTATAAATTAATTGACCAAAGATATTTGATTTTTGTTTAAAATGGCGAACCAATAGTGTTTCCCCGTGTGCTCAGTACAGGGTGGCATTTGATTTATTTCTTCGGGAATGTATAACCCACTATTAGCTCTGTTCAAATATTTTACACTATTATTCTTACATCTTATATATAGCTAGTATTCTATTATAGTATATGTAGTTAACTACTTACTGCAGTATTAAGCTGCGCATAAACGCACTCAATTTGGTATACTGATAAACAGAGAGAATTATCTTAAACGAATTTAAGGATTTTATCGCGTTTATTTCATGTATTTTACGTCCGCGACGTTTTAGCTGCTTTACAGCAACCATTTTCACGGGAGGACGCTCGGACGTCCACCCGATAAAACCATTTCCAATTAGTTTGATTTGAATGTTTAGTATTCGCGTGAATATAAGAAATCAATATAGAGAACTGTTTGTGTGGTGAGCACGGACACTAACTTGACTTCTTGTCGGTTCTTGGTACTTGTTCGGCGGACCGTATCTGACTACAGTCACGGCGATTGACGACGTTCAACCTGTTTCGATTACATGATATAAATTTGTATTGCATAATGTAATTTGTACATGTAGGTATACCCTCTTTAAGTAGGTTATTTATAATTGATAGTTTTCTTTATAATCATACTTATTATCTTTGTATGTAGAGTAAATCAATGCTGCATTAAATGAATGAATGCTCGAAGTTGTATTAGATTTAGACCGTTTTCAATGGAGCCCTGTGAAGCAGACGTGAGGTATAAAAGGTGTAACAATAATTTGTCATTCTTTTAAGAGGTCCATTGGTAGGTTGTGTAGATAACATTACCATAATAATAAATCAAATTATTATCCATTAAAAAATATAACCAGATATATGCACGGTGAACAGTTAATGCCTAGCATTCGTTAAAAACAAACATTTAAAAGTGATCGGTATGAACAACTTTACCTTTGAATAGTTAACACTATTTATATTGGTCCTTATGTAAATACTTAACCAAACAAGTTCAAATCCAGAGGCCTTATAATATTCAAAGTTAATTGCAATTAATGATTCTATGTAATACAGCTTAGGACAGATTTTGAAACGTATGTTACGTGGGTCTGTATAACTCATACTAGTTGTAAGAGCAATTTTGATAAGAATCATTATTCAATTAATAATCATATGTTTCAAATTACCGATACTTGAAGTAGCTATATTTTTTATAATTAAATTAATTTGATACGCGTAGGTACCGACCAGAGTCAATTATTAAACCGGTAGTGACAGCAATAGACCGCAGCTGTCAAAATCAACGGTACCTAATCTGACAGATAACACAGCCTCCAGCCTAGTATTCACGTAGGTAAGCTTATAAGTAAGTAGTTAAAAAAATACTCTCTGTGTGGTAGGCAAAAATAATAATTATTCGTTTCAAGAGTGCAATTGCACTTCAAATACAAAAAACATCACCATCGCTCATTTAATTTAAAGTAAAAAAAATATTTACACCATGACCAACGTGAGTAAATTATATAAATTACTGACATTTTTTTTTTTTTATTACATTATAGGCAAGTATTTGATCTCGATCTCACCTGATGGTAAGTGATGATGAGATCTACGATGGAGCATACTTGCCTAGGTAGGAAGGCGGCAGTAGATCGAGACGCCACATTCACTAGGCACATGCAGCGCAGCTGATCTGTCCCGCCATCCATGAATGGCAACACCGAACATCATGCCGGAACACGGCTAGGCCGCTTGACGACATGGCTTTGTTCAGTGGGTGGTGACTAACCACGGCCGGAGCCTACCACCAGTAGAGTTGTGACCTAGTTGGCACCACCCAGGGTCACGTGTAGGGTATCTCGAGGGTATTTAATTCTCCTACGGACGAAGGTGACTCGACCCCAAGAATTGTTGAAATTGCTTTGGTAAAACCAGTATAACTCTGAGTAAATAAATCAATCAATATTTTATGGGGATTACACGTCATTCACGTCTCGCTGTGGTCCCAAACGGTAAAACCTGCCTAGGGCTGTCACTCATTACGTGATTTAATCTTTTTTCATGTCCGCTAACAAACGAAATTGATTTGGACCACAATGTTCGAAGGAACGAGTGAAAGGTATAAACTTTCGATTTCAATGTTTTGTGTTATTTATAGATCATGTATCTCATTTAAAATAGATGGGTTCTATTATGAATGTTGAATTGGAAAAAAGAGAAAATGAGAAGTTAATAGAGATAGTAGATGAGGTTACGGTATAATAAACGCGGTCTATATACGGGATCATATATAAGGTGTGACAATGACAGTATTAAATGCACTGAAAAAACTAATTAGCCAAACATTTCCAAAATAACATAGATTTTGTTAACATTGGGGTCGAGTCACCTTCGTTTGTAGGAGAATTAAGTACCCTCGAGATACCCTACACGTGACCCTGGGTGGTGCCAACCAGGTGACAACTCTACTGGTGGTAGGCTTCGGCCGTGGCTAGTCACCACCCACTGAACAAAGCCATGTCGCCAAGCGGCCTAGCCGTGTTCCGGCATGATGTTCAGTGTTGCCATTCATGGATGGCGGGTCAGATCAGTTGCGCTGCATGTGCCTAGTGAATGTAGCGTCTCTGTCTACTGCCGCCATCCTACCTAGGCAAGTATGCTCCATCGTAGATCTCATCGTCACTTACCATCAGGTGAGATTGAGATCAAATACTTGCCTATAAGGTAATAAAAAAAAAAAAAAAAAACGTTAACTGAAATTTGATTATATTTAAAGTTTGTGTTACTAGTAACAAATCGTGTTTTGTTACTTGCTTATACATAGCTTGAAATGTCACAATATTTTCGTAGCTAGTAGGCAATTTTTTTTATAGTGATAAGCCAACAATTTTTTTATAATTTCAAAGATCCATCGGATTGTTGTTATGACAATATTCTGCATCTTCACAGGGAAACCATAAACAAATGTACGTTATGTACATATATTATATAATATAATAAAAAGTTAGTCTGTTAGTTTGGATTTAGGGTCTCCGGATCTACTGATCCGCTTCTGATATTCCTTTCACTGTTAGAAATCTACACTATCTCTGAGTGCTTTAGGCAAATATTTCATCGAGGTATCACGGGCGGAGCCGCGGATAGAAGCTAGTCATATATAAAAGCGTGATCGGTATGATTTTTGCGACATAAATACAATAGTTTTTTTCCCTCTTTGTATTTTTATTCTAAATTTACGTAAACTGTAGTGATCATGTCACTTTGATTACTTCTCCTGGTAAATTGTAATCTAGCATGGTTTCCCAAAGACTAGCTACTTATTTTAATCCAGGTAGTAACTCAGCGGTGACCTTGTATATATTATTGTTACGTGCGGGGTAATCAAATGCCGATTACGTGAAAATTACTTTAATCGCTCCCCACACAGAAGGCAAAAATAGTACACACCAGTACACTAATTAGTTAGCACTCAAACAACAATACACCAAACCACTTTGTAACACAGTTGTCCACAGTATTCGCTAGAGTCGCCGGTATAGTCTTCTGAGTTCGCTTCCGAGAGATGTGTTCACTATCGCTTTCAAATAGAAACTGTCTCGTCGCTGGTCCTGCACACTATTTATAATCCGAAAATAGCGAGGGTGGATCTTTCCAGAAAGGTGTCGATAAAAACCCACTAAACAGAAATGTTCCATAAGGAAAATGAACCTTATGTACACGGTAATAAGGAGGCGCTAGAATGTTCTAGTGTACGTAGCTGTATTCGTCTAATCGGTATTATTCCGAGAACTCGTAGTTCCAGGAATTGCATTGTCCTCGCCTTTTGTTTACTAATAATAATTTTAATAAAAATAATATGAGGTATATTCCGGAAGCCGGTTGCAACATTGTTGACGATTCTAGATCTTTCTTCACAGATCGATAGGGGACCTTGGACCCAACAATGCGTTTTTGTTTCTAGAAGCTTCGATGACTATTTCTCGAGTTATCGATACCTCTTTTATACGCATCGTAACATTACCCCCCTCTTAGTCATGCTCGTCCCGAGCATTATTCGAGCCATGATATCGCGCTAACCGGTCCACATGGACTACCTTTGGTTTTCCTCTAAGTCCCTTCTTGATGCGGAAGGTAACATCATTGATCCTTGTAATGACGGTGTACGGTCCTTCCCAGCGAGCTTGAAGTTTCGGAGACTTTCCCTTTTTGCGAAGCGGATTATGAAGCCACACTAGTGTTCCTTCCTCAAACCCGTTGGTGTTCGAATTCCGATCGTACCGGGTCTTCATCCTTGTACTAGTTTTAAGATTATTCTCCCGTACTCTTCTGTGTACTTCATCCAGCTGGTTTTGAAGTTCATGCACATAGTCCGTAACAGGCTTAGGACTATCGGGTGGCGTGCCTGTTATCGCATCGACTGGGAGCCTTATTTCTCGACCGAAATTTACCTTGGCCGGAGTATGTCCCGTACTATCATGCACCGCAGATCGATAAGACATCAGGAACAGCGGAATGTATTGGTCCCAATCTCTCTGATGATCGTCCACGACTTTAGCCAAGTAGTTCTCTAAGGTTTGGTTGAACCTCTCGACCATTCCGTCTGACTGCGGATGCGCTGGAGTCGTACGGGTCTTATTGATTCCCAACAGTTTGCACATTTCCTGAAATAAGGCAGACTCAAAATTCCGCCCTTGGTCTGAGTGAAGTTCCATGGGTACGCCATATCGACAGACCACTTCCTGGACCAGTTTCTTCGCCACAGTTATAGCTTCTTGATTCGGTGTCGCAAAGACTTCGGGCCACTTAGTGAAGTAATCTTGCACTACTATGATGTACTTGTTCCCATCATCTGTCATAGGAAAAGGTCCAGCAACATCAATAGCGATGCGCTCCCATGGCGCTCCAACGTTGTACGTCTTTAACTTTCCCCTGCTTCTTGTCTGTGGGCCTTTTACTGAAGCACAAGCAGTGCACTTACGGCACCAATCCTCGACATCTTCCCGACAACCGACCCAGTAGAAACGCTGTCTTACTTTAACTAAGGTCTTCTTGACTCCAAGATGTCCACCAGAAACACCATCGTGAATGTGCCGTAAAAGAGGGGCCACCTTACTCCGAGGTACTACAACTTGCATGGTTACTTCTTTTCCATCGCTGGATTCCCATTTTCTACATAGTACACTTTCTTCCAGAGTCATGCTGTCCCACTGAGCCCAATAGCTTTTGGTGGTCGAACTATGAGCAGACACATCACTCCATTGGGGTTTATTCCCAAGTCGTTTCCAGTCCAGTATAGGTCGAAGGTCATCGTCCTCTTCTTGGGCCTTCTTCATGTTAGCTCCTGTCCACTCGTCATCAAGTCCGTGTGTCCTGATGACTTTGACCTCTTCTCGTACTTCATTCTTCCGACAGTGCTTGCAGTCTTCGGCACACGGTCTTCTTGACAAAGCATCGGCGTTGCTATGTCCTTTTCCACTTCGGTGTTCTATTACAAAATGAAATTCCTGTAGTTGCTCGAGCCATCTAGCTACTTGACCTTCTGGGTTCTTAAATTGTAACAACCATTTTAACGCAGCATGATCCGTTCTTATAGTAAACTCCCTTCCTATAAGATACTTCTGAAAATGTTGTAGGGTCTTCACCACAGCAAGTAGTTCACGGCGAGTAACACAGTAATTTCTTTCTGGTTTGGAAAGTGACTTACTGAAATATGCTATCACGACTTGAAGATCTCCCTGTATCTGAGATAAAACACCACCAATTCCTGTGTTACTGGCGTCTGTGTCCACGATGAATCTTCCTTCTCTATTTGGGTAACCCAAAATAGGAGCTTCACATAACCGTTGCTTGAGCTCACTGAAGGCTTCCTCACAGGTCGGGTCCCAGATAAAATCGCGTTTCTCTTCTGTAAGTCGATGCAACGGTTTTGCAATATCCGAGAAGCTCTTAATGAATCGTCTGTAATATGCGCATAATCCCAGAAAGGCGCGCACATCTGTTTTATTTCTTGGAACAGGCCATTCTTGAACAGCTTTTATCTTGTCAGAGTCGGTTTGGACTCCTTCCGTTGAGATGACGTGTCCAAGGTAACTGACTTCCTTTTTAAATAAAGCGCACTTCTTTGGGCTAAGTTTTAGATTAGCCTCACGGATTCGGGTGAACACTCGTTCCAGATTCTTCAGGTTCTCCTTGAAGCTACGACCCATAACGATTACGTCATCAAGGTAGACCAGGCATACGTCTCCGAGTAAACCCACCATCACTCTTTCCATAAGGCGCTCAAATGTGGCTGGAGCATTACATAACCCAAAAGGCATAACATTAAACTGCCACAATCCATTTCCGATTCCAGTGCTGAAGGCCGTCTTCTCTTTGTCTTCTGGGTTTAGTTCTACCTGCCAATAGCCACTTTTTAAGTCGATAGTTGAGAACCATTTCATACCACTGAGCATGTCCAGTGTGTCGTCGATCCGAGGTAAAGGATAGCTGTCTTTCTTTGTGACGTTATTCAACATCCGGTAATCCACACAAAACCTTGTACTGCCATCCTTCTTCTTCACCAGCACCACGGGTGATGACCATGGACTCGTAGAAGGTTCAATTATTCCGTTATCAGCCATATCCTTAATCATATCTGTCACCTCCTTTTCTCTTGCCCATGGTATGCGTCGTGGTCTTTGCTTTATAGGCCTGGCGTCGCCTGTGTCGATCCGATGTTTTACGAGCCCCGTCCTTCCACAGTCATTTCCAGTGGCAAAGATGTCGCTGAATTTCAGCAAGAGCTCTTTGGCTTGCTGCAGTTCTGTTGCCGATAAATTCTCCTTAGAAGATTCCAGTAGTTGCTGGATGTGATCCTCCTTCACGTGGGTACCATTCTGTTTTACTGTATCACTATTCAATCGTCTCAGGTACTTTACTTCCTCACATCTTCCAACCACACTATTCTTCTTCAGGTGAACTTCTTCATTACTAAGGTTAAGGATTCTCACCTTAGTAATTCCGTTCGACATTAGTAAAGTCCTTGCTGTAATTAAATGTGGGTAATTTCCTGCGTCTTCGACGATGAGGCATCTTCTTTGTTTAATATTACGAGGAAATTTCACTATTACCATGTTTTCTGATCTCGGCGCCAGTGTGGTATCCTTGAGGCAATAAATATTGCACGGGCGTGATCCTTGCAGACAAACTTCTTGGTCAGGAAACCTTAACACTCCTTTAGCAACATCCAAAACACACTGCTGATTCTTCAAGAAATCCAGACCCAAAATACAATCATCGGTAATATTAGCAATCAGCACTGCTTGGAGATATACTCGGTCACCAATTCTAAACTTTACGTCTGTTTCGCCGAGGACGGAAACTGGCTGGCCGGTGGCTGTCTGAAGATGACATTTTGGAGATCGTCTATTCCACATTATGGTGCGTCTCAGTAGCTCTGGTCTCACAATGGTACGTGATGCTCCGGTGTCCACTGTTAAACTACATGATTTATTATCTACGGTGCCCTCGAGGATCAGACTATTCCCATTAAAAACTTGAGTTATGGTTACTGTAGGGGCTTTATGTTGACCAGCCAGCGCCCGCCCCGCGGCCCTGGCGACTTTTAGTTTAACGGAATGTCTTGATCGTCTTGGGTCGCGGAGTCCTTGACCCTTCTCTTTTTCTTAGGGCATTCAAGCCGAATGTGCCCCTTTTCTCCACATTCATAGCACGTGGGAATAAACCGAGACTTTTTCTCTTCTGGTATCATCGCTCTAACTTTGTGTAGCCTCGTGTCTTGTTGCACAGCTTCCACCTCAAGAGCATGAGCAAGTGCGTTCTTCAAGGACTGGTGATGTCCCAGTTTCACAGCCCCTCGAACCTCTGAGTTTCTTATGCCATCGACAAATGCCTGCAGCAGGGTCACTTCGATAACTTCTGGTGCCGATGAGTAAGCCCGACGAACCAGCCTTTCTATTTCCTGGGCCCACTGCTGGAGGCTTTCGCCAGCCTTCTGTGATCGCTCACGGAGTTGCACTCGGTAGACATGTTCCAGGTGCTTATCACTGTAGCGCGTGTCTAACGCTTCCATTAGTGTCTCCAGCGTCCTTCTTTCAAGCGGCAGGTTTTCGAGGATTGATAAAGCATCCCCACGTAGAGCAAGTGTCAGAGCCATAAAAGATTGCTCTTTGCTCCAGCCATTACCACTTGCAAGTACCTCAAACTGGTACTTGAACGCTGACCACGACGAAGTTCCATCAAAGCGTGGTAGGTCAAGTTTCGAAGACGATGGTGAGGCCACTGTAATAGTCCCATGTGTTTTCAATTTTATGACCTCCTTATTTAGTTCTTGCACGCGGTCCTCGAGGTTCCCTGTCTTCATGGTAACTTCCTTGTCAAGTACTTGTACGCGGTCCCTTAAGGTATTCACTTCTTCTCCGAGAGCTGTGATACCTACGCTGATTTTTCCTAGGACAACTTCCTGGCTGGCCTGCACCACTTCCTTAATTTCACGCTGCGTAGCGTCTTGGTTAGTCTGCATCATTTCTTTAAGCTCCTGCCGACTGGCTTCTTGGTTAGCCTGGAGCATTTTCTGATTGGCCTGCATCATTTCTCTAAACTCCTGCCGACTGGCTTCTTGGTTAGCTTGGAGCATTTTCTGATTGGCCTGCATCATTTCCTGCATAGAAGCCAGCAGTGCTGATATGTTCATGTCTGGTGAACTAACCCCTGATGCTGTCGCTGTTCCCGCCGAAATATCAACATCATCCCGATGCTCTTCTTCACGGTTCCGTTGACGTGCAGCATCCATTTCCACTTGCCGTCTGGTTCGTGGGGTACGCCCTTCGTCTTCACGCGGTAGTAACGGCATTCCGCTTCTGACACCAATTGTTACGTGCGGGGTAATCAAATGCCGATTACGTGAAAATTACTTTAATCGCTCCCCACACAGAAGGCAAAAATAGTACACACCAGTACACTAATTAGTTAGCACTCAAACAACAATACACCAAACCACTTTGTAACACAGTTGTCCACAGTATTCGCTAGAGTCGCCGGTATAGTCTTCTGAGTTCGCTTCCGAGAGATGTGTTCACTATCGCTTTCAAATAGAAACTGTCTCGTCGCTGGTCCTGCACACTATTTATAATCCGAAAATAGCGAGGGTGGATCTTTCCAGAAAGGTGTCGATAAAAACCCACTAAACAGAAATGTTCCATAAGGAAAATGAACCTTATGTACACGGTAATAAGGAGGCGCTAGAATGTTCTAGTGTACGTAGCTGTATTCGTCTAATCGGTATTATTCCGAGAACTCGTAGTTCCAGGAATTGCATTGTCCTCGCCTTTTGTTTACTAATAATAATTTTAATAAAAATAATATGAGGTATATTCCGGAAGCCGGTTGCAACATTGTTGACGATTCTAGATCTTTCTTCACAGATCGATAGGGGACCTTGGACCCAACAATGCGTTTTTGTTTCTAGAAGCTTCGATGACTATTTCTCGAGTTATCGATACCTCTTTTATACGCATCGTAACATTATAATAATACGAGACTGACATACAAACCTGAATACTAACAATTTAGATCATAATGATCTTTAAATTAATTAACTACCGTACATCATCCATTCGAGAGCTAAGGTTACTTAATAGCGTCATTAGTATTCAAAGCGATATAACATTAGATCTAATTCAGATTATGCCAGCTGTATAATGGAGCGACGAGTAACTTGATCTCTATAGATAGCCGAAAGATCTTTTTTTTTTTGTAAAAGCGATGTATTTTCGTGTTCATTTTATTAAGAACTAGATGACTCGCTGTACTTCGTATCACCTATTCTAACGACATTAAAACTCTCCCTTCGTCTGACGTTCGACAGACGAACTGACAGTAAGAAAAAATAAAGCTCAATAAAGACTTATTTTTTGTCCTCTCAACTTTTCCATATTCTCTCACCGTGTAAACCTTCCCTGGACTACAGCAAACATTTCAAGAACAAAATCAGCTCAATCGGCCCAGCCGTTTTGGAGTTTTAGCGAGACAAACGAACAGAAATTGATTTTTATTATACAGATAAAGCGTGGAATAAATTCACTTAAACTAGAGTAACTAAATTGCTTTATTAACGTCATCTGAACGAGACATAACTGGGCGTGTAAATATGTACATATCAGAGTGCGCATGCGCTTCCCGTTGGCTACGCTATCATAACATTGCTTTCACTGATATACGCTAGTTAACGCATTGTTGCTTAAAGTTGCATAAGAGGGCGTCAAGTATTAAAAATTATGCGTGTTTTATTATTATAGTCTTTAGTAAGCATAACAAGTAGGTAATATAGTGGGTAACTTTTAACTAGGCCTGTCTTTGGTTATTACTTTGTTGTTATTTATTACTTTATTGATGAGATTTAATTATCTAAATAAGGATCATTATGCCAGTCAGTAATTTATATTTGGATTAAGATCATTCTTGTATTTAAATAAAACTAATTTTATGGATCGCGAATTTTTTTTGTTTTTTTATTCTCGACGTTTCAGCTGCTTTACAGCAACCATAGTCACGGGAGGAGTTTGACGTCCTAGTGTGGTCATAGTTTGAACTGGGGTAGCCATATATTTAGTTGTAACTTGCGGACTGATCTAAGCAGAAAGTGCTCACAGTGTCTTGAGGTCTTGCAGCCTTAGTTTTGGATTTAATTACATTTGGGTTTGAATTTATCTGTAAAATAAGTTTTATTTCAATGTGTAGTATTCGCGTAAATATAAGAAATCAATATAAAGTACCTATGTTAGTGAGTCAGGTTCGTAGTACCATTTAATAAAATTAAGTAAGGTGGTGTGTGAGTCAGTTCCTTTGTGTCATTTAATAACATTTAATGGTTTATCAACGCCAGACAATCAATCATTACTTGGTATATTAGAGGCCACGCAAAATCATTCTCAAAAATCATTTCATGTCATTCTTAACATGACATTGTAATTCAACCATCAGCATTTTTGTGATATTGTTCTTTGTTGTCATACTCATAAGTGTCATATATTGTGAAAGTATAAAGGTTAAAGATTTAAGTAATTTATGTTTTTGCGATGCTCGGTGGATAAATCAGTTCACGGTTCATTGTGGCTACTAAATATATTTTTTTATTATCGGCACGGTTGCGCGTACGCAGTGTCCGGTTTGCAAGATAGTTAATAGATTTTGGCTACGCAAGCCATTGCGACTATACCGCGAAAGTATTAGTTTATGGCGAAAAAAAATATAAAAAATTACAATACGTATTGTTGTTTTTTCGCTTCTTATAGACATCTGAATTAATATACTCAGATTTTTTATGACTGAAATAGTTTATAATAGAGTTTAATGTTTTTTTTGTGTTGGGTTTTTAATAAAAATGAAACGGCAGTCGGTAACAAATGGAGTTTAGTCCGTTACTTAATGGGTACCCAGGGAATCCCATACATTTTCCAATCTGTCCCAGCAGTAGACATCTATGTTTTTTTTTACAAAACTGTTATAGGCGAAGCTAGATGCCAAATTTGAATTTGAATACTAATTATTGACGATTTCGTGAGCAGTTTTAGGCTTTTATGCATAGGTTATACATACATACATGGATATTATATGCGGATAACATTGCGCATGAGTAATACGCTATGATTCAGCTTTAGTTCAAATTCACTGCAATACACACCAAGTTGCTATACAGTCGTTATTTTACTTCCAGTGCTATAATCGCGATTCATAATTGCTACTATTAACGATTTTAAGGTCGTGAAAATGTTGAGACCGGATATAATGGCTGGTTCGGGCTCTTGGCCGGCAATTTCACGCCTCCCAGAGAGCCTCGACGAAGTATGAATTATGACGTGCGAACATTATATACTTAGTTTCCTCGTGTATTGATTTATAAGGTGTTTAGTTTGATTTGAGTTGCGAGTATTTCAGGTTTCAGGGACGCTAAACTAGTTTAAGCCGTTAATGTTAAGTAATGATTTTACTTCTAGTTGATATTACTTGGCATAAAATTTCCTATGTAAGTTTACATAATTTTAGCTGGGACGAATTCCAGAAGTTTTTTTTTCATGTAGCTAAAAATGCGTATAAATATATTAGTAATAGTTGGTAGTGAACCTGCTTTCTGCGCCGTAGGGTCGGGGTTCGAATGTTTAATATCTATTTAAGGATTATATACTGAGTGCGCCCTCTGTCCATAGTACGGTACCCATAATACAAGCATTCTTTAGTGTGGTACCGTATAGCTGGCATGTTCGTCGGGCGATATTATATCGGTCGTTAATTCAATCAACAATCACATTTCTCGGCTAATTAAAATGTGATCTATTTGTAAACCTATTATTTTATGCTATATCGTTATTTATTTATTGTACACAAAACAGGTTACAATCAAGTATGCATTAATGGTGACATGGAATATAGTTGCTTAAATATAATTATAACCCAAAAACTTGTGTTTTCAAAATGATAAAATATACGAGATAAGTAGAAGTTAAACTTAGGCACTACTAATGTACTATAACATAATTAATACTAAATGTTAACATGCATTTAATTAAAAAACATAGGTAAGTGTGAGAAGTTAGGCGAATGCTATAACTAGTTATTCTAATATCTAGCCATGAACTTTAGAATACACCTGGCTAATTCGATAATCATTTGAGCTTTTTTAGCCCGTCACGCCCAATTAGTAAATAATAATTTTCACACCATTTATTGAAACGAAGATTTATTTTTAGTTCGGTCATGGCTAGACGGTTTTCGTGGCCGAGACCACGAAATATTAAACCCGGAAATTTAAAATCCATGTTGTTGAAAGACATACCTACATCACAACAAGTTTCAGATCACTTCAGAATGTCTTGTAACCTTCTATATAGATAAATATATAAAAAAAAATGCTGTTCATATGAGAACGGCTGAACGGTCCTAGCATTTTTTTTGTTTTAAAATAGTTCTATAAGAATCAGGTTTGTAGGGAAATTTGCAAAAGTTGCCCGGAATATCGGAAAATTCTGGAAAAGCTGAAAGTGCTTATTTGTCTGCACAACGTCTGCCGGGACAGCTAGTAGATAATAATAAACACACAACCTTTGCGTGAGGTGTATTTTAGCCATGGTAGGAAACCTTATTAGCACTTATTTAATTAAATAGTCAGTAATAATAATAATACCAGACGAACACACCAACTATACGGTCCCACACTAAGCAAAGCTGTTTAATGGATGTTTATTATCGATATAAGTATTGTACAAGAAATTATATTATATCTAACAACATATTAATAAATTAAAATTCCAATAAGATAAAAATTAAAATTAAAAATAGTCATGTTTGAGAATGCAAAGCAAAGCTTGTATTATGGGTACCGTACAATGGACTGATGGTGAACTCAGTATATAATACCTTAATACCTATATAGATATTAAACACCCATGACTCGAATACAAACATTCATGCTCATCACACAAAGATTGTCCCTACCAGGATTCGTACCCGGGACCCGCAGCACAAAAAGCGGAGTCACTACTCTCTCAGCTATTCAGGTCATCAAGTAGTAACTTAATAATAATAAGTATCAATATCGCTAAAAGTGATTCGTGCCCGTGTAGATACAATAAATTGTAAGATACAAATCCGGAATAGATACACTCGGTTACTGACTCTATAACCAAACGATTGTAATTGTCGATATCAAACCGCGCTCAGTGCTTCCGCGTTCAAAGCGGAATTTAATTTACCCGCTTTTATCTATGAGTCAATTGTATTTCTTTTATAGATACTTTTTGTCGCAGTTTCAGGGAACTGGTCAATTCACTTTTCCTTAAATTCATAGTTCTTTTGTTCAGGTATCGACTGCTGATAGAGACTGCAGTTTTTGGTAAGTTATTATACCTACGTTTGATACCTATAATATTGCTTTGAGAAATAACTCGGCTGCCGTCAAGTTATGTTGGGTAAGTACTAGCTTCGACGTCGCGTCGGGAAATGCCTTAGCCGCTTAGCCTAACTAACACGTCGTAATCGTGACAAAAGAAAAATAATGCTCTGCATACTATCGTTGTCGGGATCACATGCCTTCGGTAGGAATACATGAATATATAATAATAATAATACCAGCCCTTTTTAACGTCCCACTGCTGGGCACGGGCCTCCCCTCAATGCGAGGGGGATAAGGCCATAGTCCACCACGCTGGCCCAGTGCGGGTTGGCGGGCTTCACACATCTTTCGAGGGGTTCTCTCAAACTCGCAGGTTTTCCTTCACCGTTTAGCAAGTGATAATCGTAATTGAAAATGAGATTGAGAGAGAAGAACCTGCGATCCTCGTTACCGAGGCAAGCGTTCTACCAACTTAGCTACGAGTATCACTGCTATTTTATACATAAATAGTCAATTAGTAAATAGGGCATTAAAATAAAAAAAACAAACAGGCAGTTGCCAACGCTATATGACCCTTAAGTCCACAATGCAAGCGACCTTACAGCTAGAGTTCGTAGGTACAAAAACTTTGCTCCTATTTTCGTTCTAGTTCGCACAATTAGCTCTCTATTTGGCCGGCTGCACTGGTTTCTCACGGACTCTCGCAATTAGCGTGGATACGATGAATTAATGTACCAAATATGTCTTACTTGTAGTTCTTGTGTTTCTTGGAAAGTGAAATATTAACCTTCGACAGTTCTAAATAGGGGAGTTATGGGAATGTTGAAGGCTTATTGTATTTCTAAACAATATAAACAAAATAGCTATTAACGTTTATACTGAATTCGTTGAAGAGACATATTAAGAAAAAAATATTACTGTGTGTGAGAAAAGTTAAGTGTTATTGGTTACTTTGGAGACCATTGCATTAGCTTAATCTTACCATACCATCTTAAAAAGACCGCTACGATCATGAATGTAAGTACCTGAAAAAACAAAACATTTTTATTAGGTATATTTTTGAACAACAAAAATAATTGAAGGCTGTATTCCAATTTGTTATCAACATATTTATTAAGTAAGGTCGAATTAACATTTAAAATACTATTATATAAATTAAATAGTTAAAAGTAAAGGTTGGAAGCCTATAATATTTATTTAAATAAGTATTTCCAAATGATTATTTGAAAGTGAGAGGTAAGTAGTAAATTATGAAATTAGTTGTATAATATAATTATTTTGACATTGGTCAATAATTATGGTTATTTACATAAAATGTTTAAATGGCGTGTTATGTGTATTGTAAGGAATTTGGCAGTCGGGTGCGTGGTCGTGTAACTGGCGTGAAACCGCCGTCGCGCTCCACGGCGTGCGCGTGCGCAAGTATTGAGATTATGCCGATGAATTCAAATACAATTACGTTTGAAAATTATGGGCAAAAGCTTTAATGCATTTTTAATATATTATCAACCAGCTGCGCCCCGCGGTGTTACCCGCGATTAAAAAGTATGTCCTTTTTACCGGGGTAAAAAGTAGCCTATGTATATTCCAGACTATAACCTTTCTCTGTGCCAAATTTCATCCAGATCCGTTCAGCCGTTCTGGCGTGATTGAGTAACAAACATCCATCCATCCATCCATACTTTCACATTTATAATATAAGTGGGAAGTGGGATATATCTATCCAACTTTAGAATTACATTGTTTGGTATCTACATGAAAAACTGTAAGCAATACAAAGTTAAATAAATGATCTTCTAAAAAGTAATGAGTTTACTGTAAGTATCTATTTTCATTTCATATTTACAAATATGATTGAGCATCTTGCCATACCTACTAGGCATTTATTATGAAGATATTATAGGCAATATCTATATACATAAAACTTACACATTATTATTTACATAGGTACGAATCTAAGTTGATTTTCTCGTTGTGATGTTAGGATTTATACCTGGGTCACAAGTTTGATAAATGTGTAAGATAATTAAACAGCCAAAATTTACAATTATGATGGTACTGCAATTCGATTTTGAGTCGATTGTGTACGATAAAAAAATTACTCATTCAATACCCTATCCTAATGAGACAGGCAGATCCGTTTCACGAAAAGTTACTCAGTACTAGGTACCTGGTATTTCACATCGCCAGACGCTCCATCCTTGGCCCGCCGCCATTCTTAATAAACAAAAGAGCTAAGAGCACTTTTGAAATGGGTAATGTAAAGGGATGTGCTTGCATAAAATAATAATGAGGTTTGAAAACGATTACGGCGCGGTGCGCGATTTCATTGCTCCACTTGTAATAAGCGCGGTTATAATTGCTTCTACAGTGCATGCACTGTTTGGACTGCTTGAGAAACATACCGTTGAAGCTGTAAGCTCAATATAAGCGCAATAATTTAATGTTCAGCCATTACTTTAGCATTCAGGTATCTAAACATACAATTTGTGAAGGATAAATGATTCTTAGGAGCCTTTAATTTATGCTAGTTTGTAATGAAACATTCAAAATCCTCTGATATCGTCTTCTGTCTAATATGAATCCTCAGATATTACTTTGCAAAGTGTACTGTTAACAGGTTGTTAAAAATGGAAATATATTGTTCTAGGTTTAAAGTTTTTTGCAAACATTTAGTCGTATAATGGTTGCACACACACATACTTAATATGCATGTGAAAAATCTTTGCAACACGACACAATTAACCAAGCAGTTTAGTATCAAGCAAATGTCCCAAGGCTTAAAAGAACCACGTAAAATTACAATAATTATTATTGTTCGAAATAGCTCGCGCACAGAGGTCGACTACTTTTTAGTAACAAAACAGTACTAGCGTGTTTCGTAAGGTCGGTCCTCGACCTTAATTCGATTGTGTAGGATAACGTTCGTTCCCAGAGAACAATCGCATATGGTGCTCGACTCTGTAAATTGGGTGCGTTATGCAAATAATATGAGGACTGCGTGCGCGCAGATTATAGTGGCGTTTTCATTGTAATACAGCAGAGATTTGAATAAACAAAATATAGTTAGAGGTTACTGAATATTACTTAGAAGCATTTATTTTAATAGTATGCTTCCCAGGATTGTCAAAATATTGTCATCACTCATTTATGCCAAATAGCAGTAATGGATATTTAGAATCTACTACCGTTTCGATACGTTAATTCTACTTGAAGAACCGGCAAGAATATTAAATGTAGGTACTAGGATGTCATAAAAGAAAACAGAGATTCTCAAACATCTTTTTTATGTTTTGAAACTGGCTACAAATAAATTAAATTATGATTATCGATTAAAACATTCATTCAATTACGTATTCTAATACAACTCGTGACGTCTCACACAGAGCGGTGGACAAATTCAGCACAAACCTTATCGATATCTCGCTCGGTATCAATCGTTTGTCACGCCGATTGTATCGATTGTGGGGCCTTGACACCGCGACCATTGCTCACGCTTTCGCAACTCACGGTCACCCTCGTGTTTAGTTTACTATTAACTACATACAGGTAGGTGCAATTAGTGGATCGATTATTAAATTATAGGGTTGATGGTTCGATGGTATTGTTTTAGCTACCTACCTAGGTGAATCATAGGGCTGAGAAGTTAGTTATCGATATGTTTATAGGTATCGGTAAATGGTAGATGAGACAACATGGTTGTGAAACTATATAGGATTAAAAATATTATGATTGAAAGAAGATGATATTATGACTGTAGTGAAGGGAAGAACCTGTAATTATTTTCGTTGTTCGCGCACAAGATTCACGATTACAAAGATTAGCATTTTGGAAAGCGAATTCAATTTAAATTTATTTTCATATTTCTTACGATAAAATAGCGATGTGGAAAAATATAAATATGAATTAAAAAAGAACAGGCGGACATAATCGCCCCTTAAGCCCTAATAAATTTTGTTTCTTGTAACTAATAAACCAATTAAAGGAAGCTATAATATTATATCTCATAATCGCCCACATCACTAGATATTATGTAGTAAAAAAAAACTTTAACTCACGCCTGTGTATCAACACGCAATTTAATAATAGATCAGAAGTCAATTTCAACTCATCGATGTATCGATTTCACCGACAAAAATTATATCCGTCTCTCGATTAACTCATTCACAGGTCGAAGTGAACTTGGATGTGAGCTCAAACTTTTTTTTAAAAACAACTAAGTAGACACGATGGTCGAATGTAAGTAATCTCTAGTTTACCGTTTCCGCACTTTCAAACTGGTATTATAATGCATTAGATTACACTTGTTGTAATCGTCTGGCACAATAACGACTAATATAGAATATCGGGATTGTAGTTTTCAAAGCGTTATTTATCAAAGACAGTGATGTCTACGATTCAATTCGAGGAAGTTTACAAGCTAATACAATTATGAGGTCGACATGACTCGGAATTCAATTACAGATACAAATTCTAGCGCCTGCCCACACAAAGCTCTTTTTTAATAGTATACAAAACATTTTATTATGAGGTAACGGTTTAATAGAAACTATCGATATAAAGTTCACGGGTAATCGCTATCGGTAATCTCTATCGGCCGCTGTACTCTGGTTTTAATTTAAGCACTATTTCTGCGGCGCGACACGCCCCGAACGAAATATTTAATTCATTCGTGTCGTGATAAGTCGATATGGAATTAACGTCGCAACTCTAGCCTATTCGGATATCGGTATAAATCACGGTTTAGGCACGATAATAAAATAATGAGCGGGTGTGCAATGTAATGACATAATAACATGAGACGTAGGTACTGGATCAATATAAGCCTTGTCTAAATACAAATCTGTATCCGTCGAGCTCGGTAACGTGAAATGTGGAGCTCAAATGTACATTGACGTTACGAGATACCTACCGTTTTTGATAAATAAATTAGTCTAATTCCTAAATTCTTCTATCATTTTCAACCACGATTATCACTTGCTAAACGGTAAAGGAAAACATTGTGATGAAACCTGCATGACTGAGAGAACCCCTCGAAAGATGTGTGAAGTCCGCTGACCCGCACTGGCCGGCGTGGTGGACTATGGCCTAATCCCCCTCGTATTGAGGGGAGGATTATGTTATTATTATAATTCCTAAATTATAGTTAATTTCACAAACTTTTGTGAACTTATACATGCTCAGTAGGTCCTCATATCTGAAGGTTTTTAATAATGCAATCGAGGAACATATTGAAGAAAATTGCATCAAAAAGGTTTCCAAAAATATAATTAAATAAATTTATGAATCTTGGATAATATCCATGAGTACTTATTATATTATTTACAACTATCAGCAAGCAATGTAGATATTATAGCACTATGGTAATGCACGAACAACTGCTGAAACTAGTTTCCATAACACGCCCATTGCTATTGGGCTCCTAAATTTTGTTAGTATTGGCTAAATAGGAAGCCGTAAAACTGACTCATACTTTAGAAATTACTGCTAACCCAATAGTGAACTAATATCGAATGGACAATTAACATTCTACTCGGCAATTTCGGAAATATTTATGGTCTTATAATTCTGTTCTAACTGCCTACGATTCAATTTGTGTCATAGTTAATCTGTATAAAATGCAGATCTGTAGTGACAATTTATATTGAATTTAAATTTATTTACATTTTCTCGTAAAGTATAATGTTGATAGAAGCGTCCGTCTACACTTGACATTTTCTTTTGTTTTAGGACGACGCACGCATATCAGAGATAGTCTGAGTCATATCATAATTGATAAATATATTTTCAAATAAAGTATAATGTTGATAGAAGTGTCCGTCTACACTTGAAGTGTTCTTTTGTTTTAGCACGAATATCAGAGGCAGTCTGATTCATTTCATAACTTTTATTATACCCTATGAAAGTAACATTTATGTTCAAATCTATGTCTCCAATCAGACAATAGTTGAATTGAAAGTTGCAGTAAGTACATCTATTCAATATTGTGCTCCAAAAATTAAAACAGGAGATAAGCGTATTATGGTGCATTGTAACAATGCAACATCCGAATGACACAATAGGTCAAATCTTATCCAAAACAAGCCCCCGAATATCCTGCCAATTAATGTCTTTGCGCAGACCGGATACAAAAACAATGATAACGGAAGCACCGTTAAATTTGTTTTGGTTATATTTCATTGACCAAATTTATAAATAAATCGTGTGTATGACAAATTAACAAAATATGAAGGAAGTACATATTAAGAGTAATATAAATTGATCATGGTTGCAATTAATTTAAATGTTGTTGCTTATGTTTTGCAACCTTGCTTGTTTTGAAAAGCTTATAATAATCCATTTTTTTGAGGTTTGATGTACAGATTTTTAAAATCTTATTTTTTTGGAATTTGTCTCTGCCCTGAATAGCAGAATAGCTATTATAATATGGGAAAAAATCACAAATATGATACATTTGTATCTCAGATGGTACGAGGTTCTGCGGGACAGTTAGTTGTAAATAAACAAGATTACCTAGTTATATATATAGCCAATCAATTTTTTTTGAATTGGTTGAACCTATAGTTTTAATTAAGAAAGTCGATGAACTAGTCTAGACTCTAATGTTATTTTAGATTTGATACCCGGATTGTGTAAAGTAATCCAAAACTTTTTATGTACTTAGCTATAAGTTTGCCTCCTATTATATATGATAATCACACGAGGATTGTCCCTATCAGTATTCGAACCCGGAACCCTCAGCGTAGAAAGCAGGGTCACTATCAACAGCGCTAATCAGGTCGTAGATTGTTAATTGTTCCGGTATTTCGACACCTACATGCAGACATTATGAGAATAATTTTAGCATATTTCAGTAGCGTAGCAAATTCTACCACAGAATAAAGTGCATAAGTTGAATTTTTGCGTAACACTTTGATGATGATCACATTCATATTTATTTAGGTAATGTTAATGTCATCTCAGATGTCGGTGCAATCATATGCAACAGTAATAATATTCACAATATAACGAAACACCGCAGATAATCAAATTATGTGATTAATGAATTTGTATTTTGGAACATCTACTCCGTAATGACTCCGTACATGAACTTTAGTAACTAAATTAAAATATAAATTACTCGAAATAAAAATAAATGCAATTATTAGTACATAGAAATAACTGTTGAGCATTATCCGTGTCGAAATAGATCATAAAATAGCCACCGAGAACATTATATACCTCGTATAGAATTTAGTAATTGAAATTGAAAATAAATCACTTGAAATAAAAATAAATGTAATCATAGCACAGAAGTTATTTCTGTGCTATGATTACATTTATTTTTATTATACTCGTTCAGCAAATAGAAAATAAAATATGCAACAAGTACATTATACCACCTTGTATAGAATTTAGTACTAGAAATTAAAAATAAATCACTTGAAATAAAAATAAATTTAATGATAGAAATAACACGTTATCCACTATCCATGTCGAAATGGTTCATAAAAATGGATCGTAGGCGTTCGTTTGGCGAAACTTTCTCCATTACATAAATTATTTATTGGCAAATTCAACGATGCATTATATATTGAAAAAGAGCTGTCTCTGTACTTCGTACTGCCTCAGAATCACATATATGAGAAATTTATTGTATTTATTAAATTTTTACAGTTATTTTTTTCATGGTTTAATAGTTATTCTGCTATTCGGGGTGGATATAAATTGAAAAAAAAACAACAAAGATGATAAAAATCGGCTCATCTGTTCTTGAGTTATAAATTTTGTGTCCAATACGACTTTGTTTTATATAGATTGTTTTAGATTTAGAAGAAATTTTAATTATATTATCATGAATTGATAATAGGAGTGATTGACATTGGAAATTGATGGTTGTTCCACCAGCTAGGTCTCGGAGAGCATACCCACAGAGATTTGATACAGTTTTCTTTCAACTTATAATATTATATCATAAATCCCCCTCGCATTAAGAGGACGCCTGTACCCAACAATGATACATTAAAATGCGTAATTATTATACAACAATAGCGAATCATAGACCATTATGAAATAGAAAATTAATACTGCAATCAAAATTCATTCAACCAGATAACATAAACTAAGGGGCCTCTTAAAAATTACGTCCAAAAAAAAACATCACGAATTGTGTACATACCACGCATCGCTGAGCTATATAGCAACAACGGAAGCTGTCATAACGATGTCAACAAACTGGTGGCATCAGAACGACCAGCGACCGTGGACTCTTTGACTCCGGAGCGGAAACATATCTACGTGAAGACATTAGCTGCCTCACTCAAAATAGATGATTAAAGACAATGGGAGTTAACAACCCGTGAACTGTGGTGCGCATGTGTAAAACCTTTATTAAAACGTTAAATTATAGCCGTCAAAAATGAAAATGTATGTAAGTATGTTATTGTGTTTTTGAGTTAAGAATTTTAAAGCCAGCTTAGTGTGGTATGCTTATAACAACAAAAACAAAACACGATCATTACTAACGCATTAAATGGTTTTACTCATTTCAGGCCCACCGCGTTTTCTGTTCGATCTTGTAGTGATGATAATATCGCCAGATGGGCACACCAACTGTACGGTCCCAAGATAAGCAACACTTGTATTATGGGTACCGTACAATAGACTGGACTGAATCACACGAGGCTGTCCCTACCGGGACCCTCATCACAGAAAGCAGGGTCACTAACTACTGTGTTAATTAGCTCGTGGATTGGTCGATCACTGAATGGGTTCAATCGCGAGTGAGTTAGTGAAATGGAACTTAATAAGGATGCTTTCATTTTGCCTTTTAAATACAACGTTTAACAGGGAATCCCGAATAAATACTAGTAATGATTTTCTACAAAACATGGGCGGCCATAGATTGTGTTATGTTTCAGTTTGATAGTGATTGTAAAATTAATGGTCTCCAATCAGTTTGGTGCCCTTTATCCACCGCATTTATATCTTGAACAATGCAATAAAAATACTAATTGCGAAATATTTCTCACGTTATGCATCTATAGTATTATACATGTAAAATAACAAAGCGACCATAATTCGAGTGCGAAGGCCAACAACTAAGGCCGAGCTTTGGCCAATTTGATTAAAGTTGATGAAATGACACGGTAATTGAGCATTTTTATGTAATTCACATCTAAGTTTTCATTCATATCCTTTTCTTGTGAGTCGTGGGAAATTGTTGCATGGTACTTATCTGTACTTATTACTATCCCGCCAAGGTTTGTACCGCCTCAGACTTAAATGTATCCATGAGAGAATGAATTATCTTTGCCATGTTTCAATAGTTATTCTGTTATTCGGGACGGATGCAAGTTCATAAAATTAAAGATCATAAAAATCGGCCCACCAATTCTTGAGTTATAAATGGTGTAACTAATGCGACTTTGTTTGGCATTAAAGTATATGGTATTCGGGAGCAATAAATAACACGCACGTTTAGTTACAACGTATATTGCGGACTGACCGTACAAAACATTTTTGGTTCTACCTACTTATCCTAATATTATAAGTACCCACTATATTACAGGCATAATATAGATAGATTATAAAGATGTGAAGTTTGTTAGTTTGTGAGTTTGAATGTTGGAGCTAAAATCCGAAATTACTGATCCTGATACTGAATTTATTATTTATTCGGCAGTATATATAATATCCATTTATATGTATAATATATGAAAGGCTATTGTTTATGTATTTTCTTTCATATTGAACGATTAAATATTTTTAGTTGCAAGATTAATAATGTAAGGCGAAAATAACGACAAACTGTAAGTCATTACCAGTCAGATTTAGAATTCTAAATGCAACGATATTTGATTATAATATACTAAAAACTAGTTCAGAATTAATCAATATGCGTTCAATCAATTTAAATCCGATATATTTTAATTAAACCCAGTGTCAGTCCACAAGGCGACTATACACTTTATACTAAATTAATAATAGTCGAGAAATTACATAGAATGAAGCAATCATGAGGTGAATTCAACTATTTTGAAAGCGTATCCAACACGATCAACTGAAACAAGTATTGCGGTAAAACATTAGTACCTGAACATGTTGGTAACGTAATAAATACGTGTGTGGTATGAAAAAAACAATAAAAATGGTATAATAGTTATGAAATGTTGGATCCCAAACTGAAACTGGTATTTAGACCAGTATCTATCAAAGGGACAGTTGCTGTTCGATTATGATTCGATTGTGTTAGCAGACTTGGGGCCCAGCTGATTGATTTATTCGTGTTAGTTTTAATAAGATTATTAAAATTAATAGTGGTTACTAACATTTCTGAAATATTGTGTCGGGCTGATTAGCGCAGTTGGTAGTTATCCTGCTGTCTGTGCCGAGGGTCCCGGGTTCAAATCTTGGTAGGGACAAACTTTGTGTGATGAGCACGAATGTTTGTACCCGAGTCATGGATGTTTAATATCTATATAAGTATTATATATAGAGTTCGCCCCCAGTCCATTGTACGGTACCCATAATACAAGCCTTGTTTATTGTGGGACTGTATAGTTCATGTGTTTATCTGGCGATATTATTATTAACTAGCTGTTGCCCGCGACTTCGTTCGCGTGGTATTTAACAAAGACAACCGTTGACAACAGCCTGCTCGCCCATTCTGAGCCCGCGGGACGCATTGCAGGTTGTTGCTATCAAACTTAATCAGGCGCTGCGCTGCAACATTGGTTTTAATTTTTTTTCGTGAGATCCTATTTTTTTTTTCTAAAATAAAAGTAGCCTAAGTTACTCCTTGTTACATCAGCTATCTGCCAGTGAAAGTCCCGTCAAAATCGGTCCAGCCATTTCAGAGATTAGCCGGAACAAACAGACAGACAGACAGACAGACAGACGGACAGACAGACAGACAGACGGACAGACAGGCAGACAGACAAAAATTTTAAAAAATGTTGTTTCGGTATAGGTAACGTGTATACATCCAAATGCACTTAGTAAAAATCGGGTATTTTAATATTACAAACAGACACTCCAATTTTATTTATATGTATAGATTATTTATCGTAAGGTATGGTTAGAAAACCAAATAGACTGGCTCTACGACAAAAGGACCTTTGTGTCAATGACGCAGAATACAATTCTAAATGTTTATTAGCTGCTGCCATTCACAGTATAAGATACCTACGTTTACTGTTTGTAAATGTGAGTTCTCACGATGTATTCCTTCATTTAAAGTTCGATTGATATACAAAGATTGTGTGTTAACATATCAATGTTAACACACAATCTTTGTATATGTATCAACATGTTTAAACAAAATTGAATTATTTTGTATCCATCTCAAGTGTATATAATGGGATAATAATGTACGGGCCAGCTGTGTACAGTGAGTAGGGTCAGCAATGTACGCGACCTTTAGGATTTTATTAGGTAGTTCGGTAGTCACAGTCGAGGTGACCGGTCGCGTGCTCACACGATCATGTCAATCTATTATTTGCTACCGCCGACTTGGGATCCAGTAATTAATATTATTAAATCCAAGACCAAGCGTACCATTGCAAGACCTCAAGACACTGTGAGCACTTTCTGCGTAGATCGCACCACAAGTAACAATTAAATATGAGGGTACCCCGTCTCAAGCTGTGACACCAGGACGTCAACCACCTCAGTCCTTCCGTGACCATTGTTGCTGTAAAGCAGCCGAAACGTCGGGATCGTAAAATCGAAATAGAATTGCGATAAAATCCTTAAAATTAGTTTCATTTCAATATGTAATATTAGCGTAAATATAAGATATCAATCTATTTTATTTATCATTTATTCTAAGTTCTATCATAATTGTATCAGATTAATTTCTATCAATATACTATCAACTTTTAGTTCGGGCTATCATTTATCGCTATCAACCTCTATCAACTTTCAAGTCGTGTACGGGTAACGTATGTGCCCTACATCGTTGAGTTATAATAGCGCTTTTATTTGAGCTCAGTTAAGATTGATACCTACACATAAGAACGACTTAAGATCAAAGCACAATCATATAAATGTTTCACAAGTGTACTTTTATTACTTAGGTAGATAGTTAATCCAGATTTTTCAGAGGATTTAGTTGCAAATGCACCTATTTCGTAGTCTTACAGATTTTTTATGTACTCTTAAACTCAACCACTCCTCTCAAATTTGACTTCTGTTACGCAATGGATAGCGTTTATAGGCAATACCAAGGCACAGGACGGATGAAGTGTTAATCAAAGGGCTGCTGATGAATCAGACCATCACTGATTGATACCTCAATTAATACAGCTACCTCAGATACTATTGCATCAAATACGTAATGATGATTAACACAATCCGCTATTAAACATGGACGCCGTAGGAAAATCGGTTCTTATGCATCACAGAAACCTTTGCTCATCAATCAAATACCGCGGTGGAATCCGCCATTGAATCAAACACCACTATTTTTCTAACATTGCCAATTAGGTTGGGTTGTTTTTTTCGCAACCTCATTGCAACAACATCGGTTAACGAGCGTCAGACTAATCGGTTGCGAACTGGCAACACAATCTTTTCTTTATAAAGTCGGATAGCAATTAATATTACTTAACTCGGAATAATGAACGTTTCACGCCTGAGTTGCCACACGGCTGCGGCGGTAAGCTACGGCTAAACGAGCCTTTTTATCGGCTCGTGTTACTTTGTACTATCCCATATAGTATAACACCTCACGGTTGGGCAAAGACTTGTCAAGAAATTAATTCTATTAATTACTTAACTGGATTAGATTGCTGGCTTTCAAAAGAGTTCCTACACAATCTCGGATTGTTAACTTAAGAGATGACAGCTTTGGACTGAATAGCTCATACCTCTAGCGTCAATAAATATGTCACATTGTAGAGTTAAGTAATAATGTTGAAAGGGACATGTCAATGCAATATATATTACTTAACTTTGAAGAGCTGGTCAGGTGTTCTCTGGCACGCAGTCTACACTGTAATGTCAATTAAATTGTAATGCGAATCCTATATTTGTCATTAAATATAATTAACTTCTCGAGGGTTAAATAAGTATATCGGTTATCGCGATGTATACTTAAAGTTTCATATAAATATTTACAGCCAAGATATAAATATTGTTATGTAAATTACAGTATATTACAAAATATATATTGCTTACTTATAGCGTATACATTTCAGCGTTACAGATAAATTTGTGCAATTAATATTCTGTTTCCTATTCCGTGTAGTGTTTAGGGTTACATTAAAATTGAAGTAGGTATGTAACCAATGCACTAACATTTATAAAAAATGCTGTTATACATAAAATAATTAATAATATACTAAGTATAACTATAACTATTTTAGTATATGATTTACAAGCTGCGCGCCGCGGTGTCACCCGCGATTAAAAAGTACCCACGGGAACCATACATTTTACCGGTATTAAAAGTAGCCTATGTGCGATTCCTGACTATAATCTATCTCCGTGCCAAATTTCATCCAGATCCGTGCAGCCGTTCTGACGTGATTGAGTAACAAACATCCATCCATCCAAACTTTCACATTTATAATATTAGTGAGATTTTAAAATGAATAATAATATATTGGCTCGACTATAAGCGAGTCTATCTTTGCGTCATATGCGTGTATACTGGCCGGTAATGACGGATAATATCGATATAATCGTTCTAAAAACTTTTATTTTTCAAACACCTCCAGCACGATTAAATGAATGGAAATGTTATACGCGTCGTATGCTAGAGATTTAGTAAATTAGGCACGAATCTTCACACGTCGAGTCGCACGCTCCGCGGACGTGCGTCGGACGCTCGCCGTACGATTTAATTCCAGTCAGCGTCTCAACAGGTGTTTTCACTGTTCAATAGACACATTATTATTGTATCTGGAGCGGGTATAAACTTTCGCTTAAAACCGCGGTTCGTATTTTTTTTTTCTCCTAATACCGTCAGCGATGACTCAACTGCGCCCTTTTTGGTCATTTTGCATCGGCCGTCATGGAGATCCGCATCTCCTTGGTATTCTTGGTCATTGTTTTGTTACTTTTACTTGACCCACTTTTTATGTTGACCATACTATTTTGAGCGATCGTCTGTTGATAACTGTTATTGCAGAAATGGTATTTAAAAGCCTGCTATACAGGCGAAAAGATTTTGTCTATGTGTGGGTTTGTTATATGCTATTTCCATTTTATTAAGCATTGCGAAGAATGTCACAGTACAGTACCTATCACAGTAGGTAAGTATGATATATGCCCTATTTTTAGTGTCCCTATTCCAATGAGAAAACTTTAGGTGATGATAAATCATATAGACACACAGAGACAAAAACAAAAAAAAAGATTCAGACATACGATTTTTTAAACATCTATATTGACAGCCCCGTTACAGTTTTTTTTTACTTTTTTAATGTCAATGTATAGGTTTATATTAAAATTAATCTTCCGTGTTCAATCGGCTAGTGGTTTTGCAATTCTGTTGGCAATTTTCTACATCGTAAAATTTTAATACTCACGGTCGTAAATGTTATTATGATCTAGTGTTTTCGCCCTCATTTATTAGTCACAAATTACTTACCTGTCTAGCAACCAATCCGGGGACAAATCTATCTGGTAATAATAATATCGCCAAACTAACACACCAACTATACGGTTCCACACTAAGCGACGCTTGTATTATGGGTACCGTACAATGGGCTGTGGGCGAACTCAGTATATAATACCAATATAGATCAATATACAATATAATACTTATATAGATAGTCATTATAATAACTATTACTTTATTTGCATACACTTATTTATATACACATATACCTAGATAGAGAAATATAGTTATGGAAAATGTACATGCAACGTTAGTAGTAAGTAGTAAGTAAATAAAGGCTATTTTTTTTATTAATTTTTATTTATATTTAGATAGCCATGTCAAAGAAAAAATGGGAATTTGAGACACGACGAAGTCATCTATACATACATATAAATAAAATTGGAGTGTCTGTTTGTAATATTAAAATAACCGCTTTTTACTAAGTGCATTTGGATGTATACACGTTACCTATACCGAAACAACATTTTTTACATTTTTTGTCCGTCTGTCTGTCTGTCTGTCTATTTGTTCCGGGTAATCTCTGAAATGGCTGGACTGATTTTGACGGGACTTTCACTGGCAGATAGCTGATATAACGAGGAGTAACTTAGGCTACTTTTATTTTAGAAAAAAAAATAGGATCTCACAAAAAAATATATTAAAACCAATGTTGCAGCGCAGCGCCTGATTAAATTTGATAGCAACAACCTGCAATGCGTTCCGGGGGCTCAGAATGGGCGAGCAGGCTGTTGTCAACGGTTGTCTTTGTTAAATACCACGCGGACGAAGTTGCGGGCAACAGCTAGTTTAATATAAAAATGCTCTTTACAGCACAGGTTAATGATACCGAGTTTAATTTGAAAAATATTTTCTCACAATTTGTCATCAATTCAATTGTTTCCTAGCCTTTGTGTCACAACTCTCCGTCTGACTGGTTGTTTTTACATGCAACGGTAAGGCATGCTTATTATAGGTAGTGTTTGATACAACATATTAACCTCCTCCTGGCGCAGTTGGATAAAATGGAACTAATGATTGTTAACATTTAAACCTGCACTTAGATAGATTCTGATAGTTAAATCCGTCTTTGCTTGTACCGACACAACTTGTGTGTAGGTTGCATCAAATATAATAAGCAAAGATGGCAGCTCTGCGCATGTCTAATTGTATGTACTCAGCATACGCTAAGTTACCTTTGCTTATTTTATTTGATGCGACCTATACATCTATTGCTAAAATGTTAGAATAGTTAATTGTTAAATAATAACATGTAATGTAAATGCACAATTAACTCTGTCTTTGAAGTAGGTTATTACATTAAATCACAAACTAGATCTATAAATTTTTGAAACATAAATATTTAGAGTCACGTTGCAAGCCTAAATATTAATTGGTATTTCAATAAGTCACAAACGTGATGTGAAACTTGAAGTATAACAGACTTGAAGTATAATTATTATGTTTATTGGACCTTTTTAAAATAGCCGATACCAATCCAGACTCGAATATATTAAAACACACTGGACTGTAGCCATGTTAGGCCCTATAACTTGTTACTAATGAGCATGTACAGACCAATCGCGCATCCCCTCACGAAGTTGTACGGTCGGTCTCGACATAGCTAATAAGGTACACGGTGTACAACGTGGACTTGTAATTCGAGTTTAGAACAGTAAAAGTTGTTCCAATGAGCTCTATCAACCAGCCTGTCAATGTCCCAACATGTTGTTACAGTAGGTACACTGTCAGCGCCAGCAATGCACCCGGTTGCACTTTAATTGGATCATCTATTGTTGCGAAGATTAAATAATCGATATTACAGAATCGTTGACATAATCGATTGTGTGTGCCAGTTATCTTTGTGAGCGTACGAGCGCAAACTTGTTCAGAATTATTGAAAAAGTGTCGTTATAGGAAGTACTATCGCGTACAAATTTAATGTGTATGTAACACTTTTCTTTGTTCTTGTTGTGTTTGTTTTGTATTTCTTATTTGTATGCGACTCGAGTTCTTTAAAAAAAGGTAATGTGTCCGAATTTTTTGTCCGTACGTTGTCGAATAAGGAAGTAAATTATCTAGACCATAAGCCATAATATTGTTACAAGAATTTTCACAAAACCTTACGTCGTATTATAACACACCAGTTAATTTTCGCCGTCAAAACGTAACACTGATTATGTGTATATCGTTATTACATAGAAAGTCTGTCACATTGTGTGTTTGACGCGTTCTCGACAACTTGGCGCTATTTTGGATAGCGATTCACATGTCCAATGTAATGGTGTGAGTGGCACTTATAATGTCGTGTGTTCCGAACGCAGTGTCGTAACTGTGGGAATTATCTCTTGTAGGTAGTGTAATCATTGTTGTTATTTGTTGTGTTGGAAAATCGACTCTTTAAATGATACTTTAGGACACATATCTATATATATAAACCCAACTCGTGTTAGTTACATCTTTCATAACTCATGATCGGTTAAGCCGATTTGCGAATCTGTCTGCACATCGGATACTACTATTTAAAAATGAGACAAAAAAATAGATTATCTTACACATTTGACTATGAGGCGGTAAGAAATATTGGATTTTAAAAGCAAATTTACAAATAAAAAAAAGGAAATACCTCCGAATTGAGAACCTTCTCCGTTTTGAAGTCGTTTAAAAAATAGGTCTTAGTTCTGAGTCGTGTACAACTAGTTATTCGTGTCAACCCTTCGCCACAAACTCATGTTGCCGCTGAAATGCCTTTCAATGACAGATGGCCGTGTTTGAACCAGATAACAGTAATTTATGCAAACTAAAGCTGTTGTAACAGAAACTAATGCGATTGATTGCATTCCTGTTCATATATTTTATTCAAAACAATGGCTGATATTTAAATAAATGTCTCATTCATTTAATGGAGCACCAATGTATGATGGGAACCTACGCCTTTTTGATCAAAGGACGTTTCGAATTAAAGGCTTCACCACATAGGTGCGATGTAACGATTAATATTACCGCATGCGTTATTGTGATAATGCATATTGCGTCCTTATACTCGCCGAACCCCTCCTCTCCCTCCAAATAACGACGCCCGACATCAGAATTAGTATCAAAATATTTTTTATTCATATAAACCATTAAGTACAGTACTTATGAATCGTCAAAAAAGTACAAAATGCGCAGCTACAACTTTACCACCCGTTCGGAATGCCGTTCCCATGGAGACGAATGGGCAAGAATCTCCATGGTTGCTCTTATTGAAAAGATCTTTTACATTTTCGAGCAGTACATTGTTATAGGGATGTGAGTACAATGTAGGAACGGTTAGGCAGACTAGTAGCTCATAAAAGATGAAATTAAGAACGCATTATGATACATTGCGACCGACGTACAGTTACCGGTGATCGTTCACTCGCTGTGCAGCGGGACGTGACTAGCGGCGAAACTCTATGGTGACAGGAGAGTGTTTTGACAGTTCGTGTGTGGCGCCAAAATATACAAAGTTTTGCCGCGATTAATAAAAGTATTTAATAAGTATTCCCGTGTTTATTATTCTATTTACCAGTACCTACGTATAAGATTGCACGCGTCTTAGTATTCAAAACGTATTTAGATAGAACAGATATCGCAATAACAGATAGTACGACGCAAAGCGTTCTATTGTTTTCGCAGCGTAATTAACGCAGCAGTGTGTAAAATCGCCAGTATCCTAATATAAAATGTACTAAGAACAGATACCAATATCGTATTGCGATAATATCAGCTGTTATATCGCACCTGTGTGGTAGAGCCTTAATGCTGCGGTCGCTAAGTCACGATGTTGTATAATTTAATTATGATCTTTTAAATTGATTAGGTATTTGTGTGCCTCAATGATCAATGAAGCCGCTGTAACTTTTGTTAGCTTAACAAAATGCAACTTTATTAACTGCTTCGGAAGGCTGTGATTGAAAATTCAACACACATTTTGAATAAGTGACTAAAGACACATCAACCCTATATAAGTTAGGGCCTTTGACACAATTTTTTGGGGATTATAACCCAGTAATGATTACGCTTTTTGACTATTTCAATTATTTTTTAATATGGGTTCGATCTGATTCAAAATCAACTAACATTTGAGAGGTGTGAGATAGTAACTTAATTAGGATATCGACATCTAAAACAGTTCAATAGGAATTAAATATTTGAGTAGCGTTTGAGTATTAAGCCAATCAGTGCAAATAAACTGTAATGTAAAGGGCCGTCGCGTATTACTGTACTCGACAACAAGCGTTCCGTTTTCATAATGAATCATACAATTATCGGCCAGTCTCCGGTTTTCCACTTAATTGAATTTAATTCTTTAATATCCAACTATAAAAGTTAAGTCGATTCAATTTTTTTTGTTGTATAAAAATTCAGTAATTGTAAGGATGTCCTTCCACTTAAAAAAAGTGCGATATTCGCATGAATTAGCTATGTAACAATCGACCGATCAGTGTCTTGGCAACTTTGCCTCGTGCTGTCAGCAAGTCGTTTGAATTGGAAACTTTGCAGAAACTAATTGCTTGGGTGCAAAATTGACGCGATCGCGCGCGGCACGTGCCAATACTGTCATTTGATGAATTTAAAATGATTAACGATTAACTTAACGCTTCCAAGGGATGTGAAACTAGAAGCGATTGCTATTAGCACTGAAACATGACCGGAAAATTTAGGACAAGTACGAGGTAAAGTGCAATAGATATTATTGAAGTTGATTGTTATTATTCAATGGAATTTGAAAGCCTAACAAATTATTTCTTTTATTCGAGCACCTACTTAAGTATTGGCAATATTTAAAAAAATATCCAGTACTATTTCGAGGTTGATCGGTTGCGAAACGTGTTTTGCCTATGCAGTAGGCACTTGTGCTTGCGCCGGGTCATCGCCTGAATGGGTGACACAATGTCAAAAGTAGTTCGATATTACTGTGACAAGGGCGTTGTCGACGTCCGTATCTTGCATTTGTTTGCGATCATAAATCGATTAGATCCGCTTTTAAAATTGTCGTATAACGAAAGGTTTGATGCCGTGACGTGTTACAATAAAATTAACTTTAACACCTGAGGCCGATTTGCTAAATTCAATCGTGGAGAAGTAGTGTGGAATGCAACTGTCGTGAACCGAGCCGGTACGTTCTCGGTACGTGGCCTTGTCCACAATGAGGTGCACCATTAATGGTCCGGAAATTATAAAGCTTTTGTCGGGTACTGTACTTGGGTTATAATATAATTTGCGTTTGCGGTCATAGTGTAGCGCCCGCGCAGCCACCGCACCGGAATTGGATAGGACAGACATTTCATAATGAAAATATGACGGTGTAATGTATATTAACAATTCTTTGAATTACCTAAGTATATATGGGCATGAAGGTTCTAGAATGGCTACCACCAGCCGAAAGACGTCCCCTCTACAAGATATGATATGAGACGCGTTCCATGAAGCTGCTGGATGCGAGTGACAGAGGACCGAAATGTGCGGAAGTCATTGGGGGAGGCCAATGATCAGGAGTAGACAACTTTCGGCTAAAGGATAGATGTATACATATATAACAACATATTTTTATATACACATTAACCTACTCTAAGATTGATGTTAGATTGTTTCAAGCTATTGTCTATCTTCGTACCTACTTGTCGAAATACGTCATTATGTGCAATGCATGCAGTACTAATGGTAATGACTTATTTCTACAAACGAGCTTTGAATTAAATGGATAAAAGCACACATTCCGTTTAGTGCTTTTTGCTGGTCGCGTTCGATGTTTGTAAATCGGAAGGCGAGCGCGTTAGACCAGTTGCATGTTATTTCTCAACCTTGCCACCGGTGCTCCAGTGTGGCCCGCAAACCCGTTGCGCCACCGGTCCAATGCACTCGAATGCACCAGTTCGGCGAAAGTAAAAGTAACAAAACACGCACACGTTCTTGAACCAACTGATAACTGTCAACTCGACGCCGTCTTTTTTTTTCGTCATTTACGCAACCGCAGCCGGGAAGGGTACCTATTCAGACAACTACGAAAGTTGCGAGCGATTGATTGATTTATGTCGTCGTTGGTGTAGGTAATGTGATCGGTGACTTTCGATCCTAACGTGTTATACGAGCATCCCCTATATGGAAAATAAAAAGTGGCTGGTGCAGTCAATTAAACACTTTCGTATGGTAATTATAGGATATTAGAGAGGGAATATTTTTCAATGACACAGACAAGTCAATTAGTTTGCACGTGATTGATTCGGTGCTGGCAGCAATATGTTATTATTCCAACGTAACTAGCCTTCGGGTGTTACGTTAGTTATAATAATTAGCGAATGTAATTGTGACTAAACAAACTTTACTTCCTTCTTTTAATATATAACCTTGGCCTTAGTGTTGTATTTGTTACATTTTCAAATATTGAAAAGGGCTATAGCGTCTGTAACTCAAGATCTAGTGCGCGTATCTTAACGAAACTTGGTATGACGATAGCTTATAATAGGATCAACATTGAGGCTATTTTTTATCATGGATTAGGGCTCCCCGGGATAGCCAAAATATTAATGTCCACGTGAACGAAGTCCCGGGCACTGCAAGTTGTTAATAATTTTGATACAGATATAATTTAAACTGAATCACGCTTTGAACAGTTTGGGGTGCATGTTATAGCTATTATTCTAACTGCTATACTAGGTAAGATTATAAAGACAGCTAAAATACTTGAAATGAAAATGGTTACAACTTTAATTCCGACACATGAATATAATGTTCATGTTTCTTGACTTAATGTTGTAAAGTTTACTTTCACACGTAAATTCAACTTCCGGTTAACGGTAAGATGTTTATCTCATTATCATCTTGAATTTCTTATTTGGACATTATTGGCATTGAAATACCGACACGAATAATTTATGCATTATACCTATTTAATTATGTTATTTAAAGAAACCTATATATACAGGCTGATTCTTTTATTATAATAATAATTATAATAAAAAGATTATGAGGAAGGATTATAGGATTAGGATCAATGTTGTATTTCTAGGAGTGCCGATGTTTTAAGTCTACAAGAAAAAAAAAATGTTTCATGAAAAAAAATATGGTTTCGGAGATTTCGAGATGACTGAATGAGTCAGTCAGTCAGTGGGATTTCGCTTTTATATAATAAAAGCTGTTGCCCGCGACTTCGTCCGCGTGGTATTTAACAAAGACTCAGCCGTTGGCAACAGCCTGCTCGTGTTCTGATCCCGCGGGACGCATTGCAGATTGTTGCTATCAAACTTTAATCAGGCGCAGCGCTGCAACATTGGATTTAATTTTTTTTCGAGAGATCCATTTTTTTTTTCTAAAATAAAAGTAGCCTAAGTTACTCCTTGTTACATCAGCTATCTGCCAGTGAAATTCCCGTCAAAATCGGTCCAGCCATTTCAGAGATTACCCGGAACAAACAGACAGACAGACAGACAGACAGACGGACAGACAGACAGACAGACAGACAGACAGACAGATGGACAGACAGACAGACAGACAAAATTTTTAAAAAATGTTGTTTCGGTATAGGTAACGTGTATACATCCAAATGCACTTAGTAAAAAGCGGTTATTTTAATATTACAAACAGACACTCCAATTTTATTTATATGTGTAGATATAAATAGAAGATTGTCCATTAATTTATTGAATTGGTAAATACTTGAAAATAATCAGTTTAATTAAGTTCTGGTACTTTGTTTCAAGTGGATACATATCTGAGCAACACTCAACGACTTCTTCCTATATAAACACTCAGATACATAATAATAATCTTCTAGGTGACTTACACGAAGTCGACAATTTCAACAACCCTTTGCCAGTTTATCTGATAAATCGATACAAATTAGGTCGACATCAAACAGTGAAAGTGTTAAGAATCTACTGTGTTAATAGTTACAATCGCCTTTGAATTGTCGTAGGCCGTTGCTACATAGACTCGAGACCCCATTTCTATGAGATTAACATCGACGCTTCGACAGTGTTCGCGATCCATTGCGGTGAATTTTGAAGCGTATTCTAATCTTAACAGCAAACAATACGTAATGTATATCGGTGTAAGATTTTATACCTTCAAATGTAGTAATTACTCATGGGAATGGCATTCTAGCACACCAGCTGTTATCAATATTGTAAAGCAACTAGATCGGTCCAATAAATACCGTATCACATTACTGAATAGATTTTAATGCCATGTATGCGTTGATCGGGTGCCCATTGCGAAATGAACACTTGTGAGTAGGACCTTTTTTAATATTTTTTTTTAAATATGGCCAAGGTAATGTAGAACAAAATCAAATACACAAAATAGTGAAACAGCTTATAGGAGTTATTATAGTAAGAAACATAAAAATATACCTACATTCACTGTAGTTAATAATTGCAATTACTCATCAGTCATTTCACCACATGTTTACTAATTATGAATATAAAAATAAACATAGAGTCGTACCCGTTCAAATTTTTTTTTTCATATCATGACTAGAAATGAAAGTCATGCGGTGGGCTTCTAATATACAGTTTTTTTGCTAGAAAATTAACGTACAGCACTAAAAGTAACTGATAAACTCTACGTATACATGGTGATTCGGAAAGGGTATACCCAACCTTCAACCTGCGCTTCTTTAACGCACTTGTAAACACACTACGTTGTCAGAATTTCAATAGAGTAAATTAAAAAAAAAACGTTCCCAGAAAATAACAATGGTTATTTAAAAAAAAAACAATAAAAAAAATGCTTTCTCCCAAAGCATATTTTTTTTAATTTAAACCTCCTTCGAAATTCTGACTTTACATAATGATTACAAATACCCCAAATGATGCGCAGTTTCAAGGTTCACTATACCCTTTCCTAATCAAGCTATATAACTACACAAACAAATATACAGCAGACATTTTCAACAGACAATTAAGTTAATAGTGGTCTATGTGATTGAAATGATAGTATCGAGCCCGATGACAGTCAAGAATCGAGAGCTGTGACGATTTCGATGCCACGGCCAAGTGCCGCACTTGACCCTACCACGACCCGCTACGATGCGTAGGCAGGCCAAAAGAAACGTGTCATCCGAACGTAAACAATCGATTGCAAACGCAAATCGATTATTCGGTTAGATGAATACGAATTTGACACAGCGGATACAATGATTCGATTCTATAGAACACAATGGAACGTGACGTTACTTTCTATAAGTATTTTTTTTTATTTATTCAGTAATCGTGAGCTAACGGAGAATGTGCGGGACAGTTCTCTGTGATTTGTCGATTTTCTACACCAAAATGTAACGATTACTGGCGATATATGTAGTTGCTAATAGAATTTCGAGAAAACTGCGTGACATTTCATTGTCATTTGTCGATTTTCTACACCAAAATGTAACGATTACTGGCGATATATGTAGTTGCTAATAGAATTTAGAGAAAACTTTTTAATGTATAAATCACATTATTCGTTTAAATATATAATGGCTATCGATATTATCGATTTAGCGATCGGTAATCGGTCCGACACCTCCCTGAGGATGTTTCGCATCATTGAAATTGTATAAATTACCCATCACTAAGAATATATTAGCTCAACCATTAAAATATAATGTGAATAGGAGACTAAGTGCTAAAGATTAGATACACTAATTACGTATATAGCCTGAGATAATGGCAATGTAACGTAGAAAGTGTATGCAGAAAAAAATATACTTTGGATTCTGGCCGAGTAATGCCGTTATACGTGAGGAAAGCTTTACGGTTGAATTTATAGAAGTTATAATCCCTTTATAATGATATAAAAACACTTATGTAACGAATATGCAAAATTGTGATTTATGTAGCTTATCATATGTTACATTATTCATTACTACTCTATTGTAATCATATTGCCGTTTTATTTTAGAATAATTATTTGGTTCTAAGCAATGCTTACCCGTACAATGGACTGGGGGGAACCCAGTATATAATACTTGTATAGATATTAAACATCCATGGCTCGGGTAGTCAAATTCGTGCTCATCGCACTAAGTTTGTCCCTACCAGGATTCGAACCCGGAACCCTCGGCACTAAAAGCAGGGTCACTACCAACTGCGCTATTCAGATCGTCCAATTAAACTATTAGAATATTAACACACTTTTTGCTAATATGGAATGTGTGTCCGCGTGCGTTTCTTTCTCGAATTCTTGCATTATTATATAAAACGTAATCATTTATATGTTAATCAATAAAGGCTCTTAGCAACAATGTTACTTAGATCGCTATTCGATTAATCATCTTTATAATCCGTGTAATTACATGACAATATAAATTATTCCGTTACACACCTGCACAGTGAATAAAGAGCCACATATTATTTAAAATCAAATATATACATGTTACTTTATAGATTTGTAAACAAACAGAGTCTACAGTTTTCAGTTGGTTACGTAAAACGGACAACGTTTTTGTTATTTTTTTTCGGTAAAGAGATTGTCTAGACGTTTAAATAATTCGAACTTAAAATTGAACTCAATCATTCTCAGTTAATTTCGGTACAAAATATTAGAGTTTTGAATGAAAGTTGCACGCAAAAAACCACTCTAGTAACCGAGCTAATATGAACATTTCTCGTAAACGAATGAGACTATATAACAAGGGTTCTAGGAAGAGTTTTTGTGCACAAAAATCAAATTTGATTACAATTCTTTGCATATTTACCAATCAGTGCTATCTTACAGGAACGTGCGGAGTTTTTGTTTGGTATGTGTAAAAAGATTCGAATCTAATATAATTTAATTAAACTGCCAAAGCTTGTTGCAAACTCCTAGCTGTTCTTATACGCAGTGCAATAAAATTATTATAATAATAAGTCTAATAAAGATCGCAGTACGAAAGGGAAATCCGAGTCAATGGCTACCTGTCGGCCTGGACTGTCTTTAGAGAAAGTTTTAAATTATACGTACGTAAACTGGTAACATTGACGAGACAACTAAGGCGGCGGATGCACGCCCCATTAGCAATACTCCTAGAACCTCTAACAGAATTAGCAATACTCCTAGAACCTCTAGCAGAATTAGTAAACTAGATTTTAGTCGTTGAACTAGGTATTTTGCGGTGTGAGCTTATGTAGTGGATATGGATACGCGACCCGATGAAACTACAATTAATAGATAAAATAGATAACTTAAATGTTTGTAGACAAGGTCTATAGAACGTAATTAAGTAAATAACTTTGATGCTACACCAGCTGAATCCATTATAAATTAAGTTATAAGTCTTTAAGATTATTATTTATAACCCATTTTAAATATTGAAATATTAAGTTATACGTTTAGAAAGTATAGCTTTATTAATTCAACTGACGCAATAGTACTTAAGATACACTAAAAATGTATTTAACAGAATTATTATTTATATATTTTATGGATATTGCTATCGTACAGCGATCACCCAAATCGGTGATATATATTATGGACTTATAATATCTCTAATAAAGACGCCTATTTACTTAACTCTACAGAAAGAGGCGTATTGATAACTGAATTTATATTAAACACCCCTTCGCGGGCAAAAAGTATGTGATCACCAAACTATGCATATCAAGTGGATATATTTTCTATTCGCTAAGTCTGATCGACATTGCCGGCTAGTTCACGCATAGCGAAAGTGAAGATTTCGATGTTATATAACACAAATGCGTTTCGGCTTGACACGGATTTACGTCGAGTTAAAAACGCCATGTTTAATTAGGCGCCCAAGAGTCTGCACTCATTTATATTATTGACTCTGTTATGTAATTAAAAATATGGCCAATTGAGAGCGCCCAAAGTGAGAGCTCTAAGACCTGGTTAATAAATAATCGTATATCGTTATATTAACATTTATTAAAATTCATAATTGTTACGATATTGACCGATTGTAAACTTGAAGTACCAAGGCAACTGTAAAATGTTTAATACGACATTTTTAATGTACCGATGAATATAGAAAATACTCAACTACCCAGTAAATACTGACATACTATGGATCTATGTAATCAGAAATAAATAAAATAATGCATTACATTGATACTGGATGGTTACGGCTAGTGCTAGTTGGCGGAATTCACAAGTTTTTTGCAAAAAGTGATCAAGTTCTCTCGGACATACAGTAGGTATTCGCGGATTCGCAGTGTTGACATATCAATGTAATCCTAAAGTTGAAATCGAGGAATCGACCCTCCGTCTCTCATTTAGTCGACAAGCGTTCGGCCTCCCTCTATTAGCAATCACCGCTTGATTAAAACAAGTAGCATCTTTCTCATTACTCAAGTTATATCATACTTATTTTCTCTTTGCACGATCCACAGTCAAATCAATCACATTGATTCTTAAATACGTCAATCAATCTACAATAGCCGAACACATTTGTAGTATGACCATATCTTGTTATTATTAGGGAACCTAAGTGGGAGTACGATACTTTTAATGTTTTATTGTGAATCGAAAAAAAAGCCTTAGTTTATTTCAAAAAGAATATGTGTAGGGTATTATTGAGAGTAAAAAGGTTGAAAATATAGCCAATTATGAAAGAGTATGTTTGCTCAATAATTATTTATCTGTCCTGATTTTCTAAATAATAAGCAGTGCAACATTGCTCATGTGTTACAATGGCAGTATTCGTTGCGCAAGAGTGGACGGTCTACGACCCTCGCGCTGACCGCATCATTGTTCGTTCATTCAGTAGCCGTGATAATCATTCGGTACCAACCACAAGAATGTGTAACATCATTTGAATGTGTTGTTTTGAATGAATGATTGAAATTGTATTTTATTGTTATTTGCCTTTATGAATGGTTTTAATATGTAGGCGTCTTTAATTCATTCATTCATAGATGTTGGTTAACATTATGTTCATTGGAACTAATTAAATACAGGACAGGATATGCAATTATATGAATTAAATCTTTGGTAGTGAGTATTGAGTTTAGTTTTCAGTAGCTACCGATATTAACACAAACTTACATGCTGCAACTGTGAAGTTTGTTTCAGACAAAATGTGTCGAAAAAGTATTTCATGGCTCAGTAATTTTAGAAAGCTTAACAGAATTTTGCAATTGAGATATGTAGACTAAACGGGTAATAGGTATATATAACGTTTAACAAAAATAGTGTAAAATATTCGAAGGCGTTAACAAGTAGGTGATAATGATCATGTTTATGTACACAATATATGTGTATACAGTGTTTATTTTTTCTGTAAGTAAGCGAGAGAGTAACGTTTTCATCGCGGCACTACTATGAAGTGATATCTTTAAAATTTAAAATAGTTTGATAACTTTTTTGAGAATGTGACCTTTATAGCCTACCGATGGGCCCCTTAAAAATATTATGCAATATTATTGCTACACAATACAGACTACAGACAATAACATGAACTTAATTGTGTTATTCCGAATTCAAAATTTTTGGTATTTTTTGGTGTCTTTGTATGTTGTATATTTTGCGCATCATGGGAATTCTTTGACATTATTTTGTATAAAATAGGCATCATAATAGCATATAGCCCACGTTATGATATATAGTTCTTAGGTCTTGAGAAAGGGACGATTTCCCATAGAATAACCATAAATATATTAATTATATTATTTGGCAGAGTGATAGCTGCCAACAAGATCAATATTTTCAGTAATTCTTGACTCATAAAATGGATGGGTTCCCCGGGATAGCTATGAAACTATAGCCAATGCACGCAAAGCCGCAGACACCGCTGGTTTAGAATTAAAATTACATTTGCATGGTCGCAATGAATAACCATCAATAGAAAGGCGATTTTAACATCGTTTTTCGGTGAAAACATACCGTGTGATTAGAATATTTACATCGATTTGAAGAAAGCGTTTGATGCGGTGTTTCTGAATTGATTACGTGATGAATTGCCGAATCGAGACTAAGCGTGCAAGATTAATGAATCTTCAAGTTTCGCGGTGGACGTACATACTAATTGGTTATTTAAATGTACATATAAAAGCAGGTGTAGTTTATTAGCGACAATAATGTTGAATCTATTCGATGTCAAAGGTCGCGTGGTGTGATAAATACTGTTTGTTCTGATGAATGAATGGATCTTTTTCCGCTGCATATTTGAATATTATAATATGAATACATTTTTTATTATTGTAATTGACAACTGAGTCAGTTAATTATCGATCACCTTTGTCTAATTTGTGCGATGCGATAACAGTTATCTATTAGAAAATTGTTCCTTTTGGTATACTTATTCTATTTTTGATAATAGTTAGTTAATTGAGTCAGGTAATGTGCTTCTGAAAAAACTAAAAAATAAATTGATGTTTGCCTTAGTTTCAGTTCAACGACCCAAGGCAATGTTGCATATTTTAATGAATAAATATACCGCGCCATGCAGGTTTAAGGATTCTGACGGAATATCAAACCATCCTCAACTTTGCGAGAGCCCGTTTAAAAATGTATTTATGTAAATCACTATAATGTTGTTGAAGGAAAATATTTTACATAATCGGACACCGATTATCTTGTGCCATATTACATCCAATAGATCCAATAGGCGATTCGAAGTGTGCGCAGTGATTGATAGACATTATACAAACACTTCTATTAACATGCTAATACAATTTGATACATAATGCCAATCGGAGCCGAGTTGAATTTTAATGTAATATGATTGATGATTCTAACGCTCCGCTCAATGGGAATTAACGGTGAATGACAAACACGCTGTTAGGAAAGTGCAATGGAATCTATTGAATGACAAATTCATGTACAGTAGGTACAAGGAAAACAATACATTTTACTGGTGGTAGGCTTCGGCCGTGGCTAGTCACCACCCACTGAACAAAGCCATGTCGCCAAGCGGCCTAGCCGTGTTCCGGCATGATGTTCTGTGTTGCCATTCATGGATGGCGGGTCAGATCAGTTGCGCTGCATGTGCCTAGTGAATGTAGCGTCTCTATCTACTGCCGCCTTCCTACCTAGGCAAGTATGCTCCATCGTAGATCTCATCGTCACTTACCATCAGGTGAGATCGAGATCAAATACTTGCCTATAATGTAATAAAAAAAAAAACATAAGGAATAATGCCTTTGAGATAATATTCATAAAAATGCCGTGCAACTAATCGTGGTGTTACTGATTAGTCGATAGCTTAGAGGAGGGTGAAGAAAAAGGGGATATGGAAGACGATTTTATGAACGAACATTATAATAACAGAACCAAACTCCACTAACGACAAATAATACAATACAAAAATATTAAAAATAAAGTAAACCAAAAATAGGTCCAATTACCCTCACGTGGTATAAAATGAATCGATGTAATATTTTATCGCTTTTGCCTAAAATAAGAGTTTATAAAATAGAAGTATTTTAACCAAATAAAAAAACATTAAACCCGTCACCAATTAGTCGTACGCGGTTTTATAGGTATATTGCGTAAAGTCTATTTTTTATTTATTTAACTAGTTATGTTATGTATACAGTCTAACTAGTTATGTTATATATACAGCTAACAAACCACTAAATTACAAAGTGCCTTTTTTTTAGTTCACCGTCAATCAGTATGACTTCGCTAATTAATCCGATGAACTAATTAAATTAATATTATTAAGCTAGCTATAGGTAAATTTATTGGACACGAGGCAGGATAAATTTAATATTTACGTAAAAGTGACTGAATTTCTAACTCCAATCATCGTTATTTTTAAATAGCCAAGAAGTATCTTATTTAATACCATATTAGGAACGTACGAATGTTTGTACCCGAGTCATGGATTTTTAATATCTATATAAGTATAGATGCGCCCGGCGGTGTTACCCGCGATAAAAAGTATGAAAAATTAAAACATCTATCCCACGGGAACCATACATTTTACCGGGATAAAAAGTAGCCTATGTGTTATTCCAGACTATAATCTATCTCTGTGCCAAATTTCATCAAGATCCGTTCAGCCGTTCGGGCGTGAAAGAGGAACAAACATCCATCCATCCATCCATCCATCCAAACTTTCACATTTATAATATTAGTATAGATTATATACTGAGTTCGCCCTCAGTACATTGTACGGTAGCCATAATACAAGCATTGCTTAGTGTGGGACTGTGTTCGTCTGACGAATTTATTATTGTTATTTTTGTTTATGTCCGAATAGGTACGTATATATAAATTAACGGTTATTGTCGGGATCTTGTATTTATTTTACTTGCACCGAAAACTCTGATAGCGCGATTCAGGATTGTGACGTTACTTGTCTATTGTTCTGAATGCGTCTGTAGTGCCATCTGCGTAGCTTGTGGTGCGGTTGAAGTAGTCGCTACAGGTCTTTGTGAAATTGTCGCTAATACTTTGTATAGATACGCATTAAAATCAATTAGACCATTTGGCCATCGACCTTACAATCGTGACCGGTTTGCAGTCTCAACGGATGAACGGAGGATGTTGCTTAAAGTTCAAGCAAAAAGTCTTCCACTTTAACTATCAGCACCATTCGACACAAATTAATAATGATGTCAGATCCTTAGTACCGATGCAATTATAACGGTATCTATTTGTGTGTTTTATCATTATTTTATTCAAGTAAGCCATGCTTCTCACGTGTATTTCGCGACGGTATCATTTTAATGGTGTCCCAACGTAATTACGAAGAATTAATTGCAGTAGTTAAGTATTAGATATTCTAAGCTAGATACGGAACCAGAATATCTAGTATTTCCACATAAATAACGGTACCTATCTTTTTTTTACTAGAAAATTATTCGAATGCATTCAAATATTTGCGTACGAAACTAATTTCTTTTTTCAATTTGTGATGATTGACCTTAATAATTCTATTAAAAATTAATATAATTATTAATAACATTATAGTTTTAGCTTAGCAAAACTCGAAAATTTATATCAAATCGATTATTTATCAATTTAAATCGATTGCATTCAGTCCAACGCTAGGGAGGCAAATGAATAATGCACATGCGTAGACGCAGGCTTTACATTTACAGAATCTGAATGAAGCCGTACTCTCTATCGTACGTGTTTAGATACCGAGATCATGCGCACTAGACACCTGGCTAGTTGCGACATTCAAGATTTAAAAAAAAAATGCGTATCATGCAAATTGTTATGAACAGGGCCTCTACTGTCACTTTTGACAGATATCTCATACAATATCGGCCTTATTAATAAAAATCGCTTATTCCAAACATTATCAGAACCTACACTTGGATTTGTTATTCCCATAGTTACCGAGGTTTGACATCGGAGTTACAATGTTATTAATAAACATGGAGTAACCTCGGAAAAGCAATACATTCCTTACACCGGAAGAAACGCCTTCGCTATGGCAACCCATACATTTTAAAAGTAAAAAAGTATGTTAGAGAATGAACCAAATGAACCATAGTGATTATATACTCTTTGAAATGAACTCAATGCTTGGTGATGACATTAATCACAGTGACAGACAATATTTTGAGTTTCAAATCGCGACAGTCGTTGTTTGTGTTTTTCGTATTTTCGGTGGAAAAATAAGATGTTTCAGGTTTTTGACTTGAAAATGAACACAAAACGCCGTCGCTCCCTTAACTGGGATGAAGGAGAGAGGGTAAATCATATCTAGGTGTGTATAATTACTAGTACCCTGGTTGTTACTGAAAATGCCTTTTACTGATTCAGCAAATATTTTACCGTGGTTAAAAATATACGCCTGTTATTGGAAATAAACTCAGATATCTCAATATTATACAACCTACTGCTAGTTGTGCAAAACTTGCTTCTTTTATCAATTAATAAATATTATATTTTAAACTGGTTGTTATTTACAGATCGGATGCAATACTATGTAAGCAGCATAATACGCCATAGAAAAACTTAAAAGACGTAGAACACATGAGATGTGTGGAAATGCGGGACCAAGAACCTGCAATTCTAATGGATATACACAAAGAAAAACTAGTGTGCCAAACTAGAAAGAAAATTTGAGAATTAAAAAAATCGCAATCATCTGATATCTTTTAAATAGTAATTTTGAATGTTTGTTTTGTGTTTTCTTAGTTTTATGAGTAATAAACACCGTCTCTTATGTGTATAGTTTATATTTATTACCAAGTCATATCCACCAGCCAAAAGATATCTTGAAAGTATATGCCGATGGTGGAAAATGGAACCGGCAACGATGAGTATAGAAAGATTTAATGTAAATAACTATAGTAGAAATTCCAAATAAAGAGCGCATTAAAGGCGAAAGGCATTGATATAAAATAAGCCAGAAACGGATGAAAAAGATGGATTGGCGATGTACATAATTACGTCATCCATGGATTTTAAGCAAATAGCGCTTGTAAAAAAATGTAAAAACGTGAAATGATTCAGAAATTGGATTCTATATATGAGCAGAAATCAGAATGACAAGGCTATTTTACTTTTCACTTTATAGAAATACCAGCTTTGTGTTTAATAAATAATAGTTATTCTTATTCAATACGTTTTATTTCATAACTGGCCAAATTACAAGAGCATCACTTGAATCTCTTCACGGCTCCATGTTCTTATTGCAGCCAAAACATTCAGATGATGTGGTATAAATCCACCTCACCTTGCATCACCTGTTTAATCATTTATTACCATGTCAATGATAAAAACAGCAGTAGATCGAGAAAATCTAAACACATATGTCAATAATTCAGCTTCTTGAAACTTCCACAGGATTATTACGAACTTTATAAAATTTCACATTTCTCAATAATCCGGTTTTTGATCTCATTTATTTCATCCATCACGCTCAAGCCATCAATATAATAATCTCCATCCATTTTATTTGCACAATGAACTAATTAATATCTGCTTTCTTTAGAAAATGAAATTCGAAGGAATATATATAGCGAATATAGGTTAGGTTATTAGACATATGTCATCTTATTACATGCGTATTCGGACGTAAAACGATGTGCCGCGACGATTAAAATTTACTGCGAGAGAAGATTCGGATTAGCTTACTATCTCCTTACTGCATGTTTATTAATACTGAATTTTACTAATATTTCATTAATACTTAGAATGAAGCTAATCTTGCTTTAGTCTATTTTTATTAATAAGGCCGTATGTGTCTAAAGTGCCAGTTACTATGCGGTAGCTGTTCGATTATGAATCGATTGTGTTAGCAGACTTTGGGCCCTGACCGATTGAGCTTCGCTAGGCTTCAGTGGTCACACACCGCGCGTGTTAATCTCAGTTTTGACATGAGCCAACTGTTCACGTGAAATTGAGATGGGCTACCAACATTGGTAAAGGTGAGCGCTACAGGCTAAAAGCAACAGGTAAATAAATAAATAGTAGTAAAGTAACGAGTGAGCCAAGGATGCTTCGCGAGGCAACTCGGTCGGTAATTACATGACTAAAGACATAGATATTGCGATCATAGAAATAAAATAAAATGAAGTAACTCATAGTAAATACATATGATTTTGGCACAATAATTTGTTCGTTTATACGCAATTTATTTTTTAAGAATCCGACAAAGTCCCTTAAGTACATAATATTCAAATAAGTAGTTTTATTGTAAGCACGTAACCGTAAAATGTCATAGTATGTAAATACATGTTTACGGCTACTTTAATGTGTGGAAAACGTAGCTAGCCATACAGCCGGCTCGTTTTCATTTAATTTCACTTTCGACGTAGGTATTACACAACGATGGTCAGTAGTTTCATTACATATAATTATGAAATATGTATTATGAAATATGGAAAATTATACTACAAATCAAATATTAGAAATCATTATAATTAATTATTTTTTAATTTCCTTTGCGAAAGTCGATGTTTGAAATTAAAATATTAGAAAATTAAATTGGGTGTGGTGGTACATTAAATCAATATTTTTTTTATCGCTATTCCATATAAGTAAAATGAGATTTCCCAAACATGGTACGAATGAATCTATAATTATTTCTTTCTTAACGTTTTGAGTCAATTAGCAAAATTACTGTGGGTTTCGAATATGCACGTCATTTCATTTAAGCTGTATCAAGGAGAAATTACGTCGGAATTAAACCGTGCCACTATATCCCACGTTTTGCAGCCAATAACAGTTATTGATATAAAATATAATCAGCTTTATTAATTTCAGAATACGACTTCAAAGGTAAAGGAGCGGGGTTAACTGATTATCGCTTGATTTAAAGAACTAAATATCCCTTATATTGTATAAAAAATACCGTTCCGGTACCTACCTAGTTGATAAAACTATTTATAATTCGTATGACTCAAGTATGACCTTAAAACTACCTGTCTCGAATCAGAATCAAATGTATGAGAAAATTAATTAACTTTATTATTACTTTCTTATTGAATTGTTCCCATGTTTCAATACTTATCCTGATATTCGGGACGGAGACCAAAACAACAAATCAAAGTTCACAAAAATTAGCCCACCCGTTAATGAGTTATAAATGGTGTAACTAACACGACTTTATTTTTTATATATAGATTATAGAGGCGATTTTATTTAAAGGTAATGTTAACACTTTAATTATGAAATGATAATTAACTGCGGATCTGTTGCTGATAATGCACAGTTTATAGTTATTTTATGCGGGCTATACCTTTTTCATCGCTGGAACGCCTTCCGTCTGAGAGTGGAGTGATTACTTAGTGAATATAATTAGCGATTTCGTAACTCCCGGGGTCTGTTACCGCTCTCATAATTAGCAGAAAATTATGATGTTTGTAAAAGATTTTATCAGCGGGAAGCGGGCGCTTTAGAGTGGATGATATTCTGACCACTAGATGGTTAACGATATTGAGATGTTTTAGATTGCTGTCTGGATACGGTGTGTATGTTTTATTCTTTGATATAGACCGGGCATGGGAATTGATCTATTTCAAAATTTCCCGCGGCAAGAATTTTCATAATATTTGATTTTTTTTGAATTGCCTATAATTTGTAGTATACGTAAAATGATCAAATAAATTGGAACACGAAATTCGAATTTTAAATAATTTAAGGTTCGTGTAAACCATTATGTTTTTAGAGCGAATTTAATTGTGCTCTTGGGATGCCATTTTAGTAGAAGAAAGCATAATTTCAAGGACGCACCCAAGTTTACTCTCCGTGCAGTTGAGATTGATTTATTGATATTGACCTAAGATTTAAATCCCTTCATTAAATACGTACCTGCTTATTTATTCATTATGTAGAAGCAATAGTCTGTGCAAGGGTATTTAATAGAGATTACCACAGTCATTATTATTCATAGCTGCCAACACGTAACTACTGACTATAGGGAGATAGAAACATTAATTATCATCGGTACGTTCAAAGTTTGTTACTATCAAGTATGCAGTTAAGATGCAATTGAGGATAATTATTTAGAAAACGTAGAAAATCGGCACTGCATTCGTGGCGGTAGTCGAGGTAACTCTCTAATTTATCGCTTTTTATACTTGCAATGGCTGTCGTTGGCTCTTTGGCGATGCCTAGTGTATACCTAGTGCTTAGTGTATACCTAGAGCTTAGTGTATACCTAGAGCTTAGTGTATACTTAGTGCCTAGTGTATACCTAGCACTTAGTGTATGTAGTGTATACCTAGTGTCTAGTGTATACCTAGCGCTTGTGTATACCTAGTGCCTAGTGTATACCTAGCACTTAGTGTATGTAGTGAATACCTAGATCTGAGTGTATACCTAGAGCTTAGTGTATAAATAGAGCTTAGTGTATACCTAGTGCCTAGTGTATACCTAGCGCTTGTGTATACCTAGTGCCTAGTGTATACCTAGCGCTTAGTGTATACCTAGTGGCTAGTGTAGTGCCTATGCCTTGTGCATGGATTGTAGCTTATGGGATCTGAGCGTCAACTACGAGATTATTCGTGAGTTAACCATATACTTTATAGACTACATATTGAGACACTTTGTATCGATAATTCAAAGTTTTAAATATCTCCCGCTAGAGGCGCTGATCAATTCTCCATACAAAATGTCGGAATACGTAGACTATATAGTATTCGGTAAGCTCACGAAAAATCTCGCACATGACGTACTGATATAACCAATTGTAGATGGGTACTCCGATTCTTTTTGATGCTTTGGTTAATGTTTTATGGAAATCAAATTGTTAGTTCTTGACTTAAAACGTCTATCAATGCAGTATTTAATCAGGAGGCACATAAATTCTAATCAGCCCTTTGTTTCTTACTGCATTTATAGTTCAGTGAATGCACTTCTTTATTCATGAAACACATGTACCTACGATAATGTATTATAATGTAATTATCGCCTTTGTTGATTTGATTGTTTTATTTGTGCAGCTTGGTTTAGGTCAAAAGATTTGACATGTATTGAAAATACATTTAAATAATTACAGTTTTTTGCTAGTGACATTGCCTTGAACCATGAGAGTATTCTATGTAATGTACTTAGATAGAAACTCGCCGGGACATAGCTTCTATCTAAGTATTTTATAAATAAAATTACTATTAAAATTTATAAAATTTGTTAAGCGTGAATGAAAATGATTTTTTAATATGCATGAATGATTCGTGGCGACGCTTTGCGGCGGATGTCGGATGCCGGATACCCCGCAACAATTCTCTAGAAACCGGTTAAAAACTAGTGCAAATGTCTACGACAGTCTATTGCGAAGGACGTTTTCTACATTACAATGTTGCTAAGAAACTAAGCTACGAGCGTGAGAATACAGCCAAGTATTAGTTACAATAATATTATTGAGTAGGTTTGTTTAGGTACAATCGGTCAAGAAATTCCTTTAAAACCGAATTAGGATCGAATATCATATGTTGATAAGGGCCACTTTTGTTACCATACATTATTAATTTAAACATAGAACATTTCGAATGTCAACTCTAATGAAATTTTCAAAAACTAGTTACTGTTAAAACTGAAAAAACTATATTCATGACTAATATTACCTTACTATAATTATCAAAAAAGAGTTGGACTCAGTCCAAACGCATAAGCAAACTAAATACAAAATGATGATGAAATAAAAATAGTGTAACTAGATACAATTATAGTTCCCAAACTTTAAGAATCAATTCATCATTCCATGTTCCACAACATCCTCTGCTAATGTTCATTAATCTCATTCCATCCGACCACTCATCCCTGGTGCAGATAATTAAATCGGAAACCACGACTCACATGATGCAACCGCCTCAATCGATACAGGATGTGTGAGAACCGTGGAACTCGAGATATGCTAGTTACGACACTAGTCGTGAAGCCTTGCGGCCTAAATTGGCATAAATAGTGCGGCCTAACAGCTATCGACAAAATCGGCTTGAGCTGGTCAGAAAAGGTTTTATGAATGTAGAAAAATAAACGTTGAACGTGAATGTTATTTTTTTTTTGCGCCGTATTAAGTCGAATGACGCGGGCTAATAATCAGCTGATCAGGGTCACCCTTATTCCGAAAGATATAAATCTGAGGCAAGTAGATTCCACTCAATAATTATTTATGCGGCTGGTAAACGGTGTTGCCCATTAGCTGGCGAGATAAAGTATGACACATATTTCAGATACCCACCATTCATTACGAAGTATCGAACATTTTTTTTTCGATGTACGGTTACACATTTCCTGTGCGTACGCAATGTAGAACACTTTTTATGACTTGCATGTGGATTCCGATGAGATTTTTAAAAGTCATTACTGAATTTTTTACTTAATTTAATTAGCACGTACACAAGTGATGGTAGACGAGACACTGGGTTAAATTAAATTATATTGAAATAAATATAGTTCTATAAACGTATAAATTAAAATTAATAACTGCAAGTAATTAATTTAATAATACATATAATATGTCCACTCTACATTTCTATTATTAAATGAGTTAATTCTCAAAAAAAAGTGTGAGAATTGTATTATACTTGAAAAAAAAAACCATTTCGTTTATGGTAATATTAAATTAGAGGGTTTGGTTTTATTTTCAAAGTGCTTATTTTTATGCACAGTACATATTTAAATAATTTAAGCTTGTAACGACGGTTTTAATGCTCTTGCGATAAAAACACGGAAAAAGGTAGTTTTGCTTTTTCACTTAGTCACGGGCCGTATATGACGGAGACACTGTAGCCCAAACAATCTTAATTTGTTCAACTTTTAACTCTTATCAAACCTATAATCGCATAGTCCAATTTTAATCAAGCTTTTATTTTATTTTTCCCTATATTTTAATCCCGTTTTCTGTATGCTTTCATAACTGTTGCTCAGTTTTTTTGTGACTCAATTTTTTCAGGCTGGCTCACGATAAGTTACCACAAAAGTTGAATTACTGTTAATTCAACGGTGTTTATCTTGTATCTACTATTTAAACTGTTTGCGGCATTGTTTTAGATATGTTTAATTTGATTAAAACTAAGGTTGGCTTGTCAAGGTGAGTAGCTGGCCGTAATTATATTCTGTCAGAGTACGGACAGATAACGGTGGATTACGTTGAGCTTTATGTTTATGTAAATAAATGTGCTTTTGCGAGATTATATGTTGCTATTATATGTTGACGATAACTTAAATAATATGGAGAAATATTTTAGTCATAATTATCATCGAATAAATAACCCTAATATTGGGGCGTTTAATATGTATATATTTTTGTCCAGTGCAAGATACGGAGAATCCCAATACGCTAAAAAAATATCATAAACATATATATAATTATCAAGGCGTCTTTAAATATTTAATTGCTATAATAGAGTTGCATAAAATCATTTAATGCAACTTATTTATATTTAAGACAAAATTAAAATTTAATTTTCCTGTAGATATAACGACTATCGTGTATAATATAGCTATTATAACGTAAGGTAATATCCATAATATTGTTTGGTTCTGTAACAGTTTAATGTGTTACTATATCAGAACCATGTAACGTAATCATTGAAATGATTTTCAGTGCAGAACGAAGCAGCTATGTTATAATCATAGTCCTTTATAATTATAATCATCACATAAAATAATATTATGTGTACATAAAAAAAGAAAAAAAAATGAGATTTATTACCTTTCTTCCTCTTGGGCACGACTCTCACACCAATCGCGAGTTCAGACACAAGACACAACAACAGAGTTAATAAACAGTATCTTCCACTGCACCCCATGGTTACACACAAAGTTTGATGCCTCTATACAACGAAATATTACAAAGGCCTCCAAAGCTGCCGCATTTGCTGCCGGCTCGAGCTGTCTCCACGCGTATAATCCGAAATCGTATGAAACACGCGCACGAGTACACCTATTTATTAATGGAATTCGGCGACGTACGACCGGTGCGCACGACGTTCGAGTCAACCGCCCGACTACCCTATATTTCAACTTATAGCAATTTGGCAGTGCGAATTCCACTTGTATATAAAACCTTTCGCCGGGCCGGGGCGGGCGGTCATTGGTCGCGCGGTGGCGGCGTGTGGCGCGAAGGTGAAGGGAGCTGGAAGTGGAAGCCCCCCTCCTGCGGCGGAGGGGAGCGCGCCAGGGTCGACAGACACTTTTGCTATCGTCGTTACGATAGCTATCATGCTCCACAGGCTGTACCGTTGCGCTCCGATTGTTACGTCATAGCGGGCGCGCGAGTTGCTACAATTTACGCACGTTTGCGCTCGATTTTTGAAAATTAATATTCCAAATTCAAATCAGTCATGGAATCTGAACCATTGGTTTCGATATAAGTTTATAGTTTTTTTTTTGGAACAGCCTGTATAGCAAAGAATGCCACCCAAATCCTAGAAAAGAAACATATGCGACGAAATGGTAACCGCTTCCTTTAAAAAAAAAAGAAAATTTACTGACCGATGATGTATGTAGCTTTGTATCTTTATATTCAAAAAAAGAACTCGGGTGAAAAAAAAATTCGAGGCAATTTTAACATCTATTAACTTTATATAATCACGTTTATAAATTGCGTAAGACTTAGTAACCCTTAGCTGCAACATAAAACAACCCATCCATAACATGAAGTAGGCCACATAATAACACTAACATGTTAATATGAACATATAATCATTACGCACTGGGTCAAGGGTCTAAACTTCGATTGTAATCAAGCTAAAATCATAGGATTAGTGTGTACTAACCTTTAGCTATTTATAAGATACATAAATAAATAAATATCGCCAGACGAACATACCATCTATACGGTCCCACACTAAGCAACTCTTGTATTATGGGCACCTTACAATTATCTGAGGGCGAACTCAGTATATGATACTTATATACATATTAAACATCCATGACATGGGTACTAACATTCGTGCTTATCACACAAAGAATGTCCCTATGAATTTGAACCCGGGACCCTTGGCGTAGAAGGCAGTCACTACCAACTGAGCTAATCACACAAATGATTGGTTAATTAATTTCACCTGTCCGTATCTAAGTTTACGACAAATATAATAGGTTTCTACTTACTCGGAGCCCGCATATTTTCGAGAAATTTAATTAGTACCTACTCATACTAAAAATGCGTGAATTCTTAAAACACAAAGAAACGAGGAAGTGTTTTTTATATAATATCGTAATGATTTTTAATGCGTTCGCAATTTAAATGGCCGACCGAGGTTTACGCGTCTTCACAATTGTTTTTTTTTTCGTATTCGAAAAAAAAAATATTATTTTAACCTGAATTGACGTAATACATAGGCCTTTCAGTTTTCCGCTCTGTTGCATGTAAAAAGATAAAAAGCCCTGTACTCCTCTTCGTTACATAACTTTTTAAGAAGATTTTAATCGGGCTTTATGATGTTTTGTTTTTAGGTTTTTATTTTTAAACTAGCTGTTGCCCGCGACTTCGTCCGCGTGGTATTTAACAAAGACTCAGCCGTTGGCAACAGCAACTGCAACAGCAACAGCCTGCTCGCGTTCTGATCCCGCGGGACGCTTTGCAGATTGTTGCTATCAAACTTTAATCAGGCGCAGCGCTGCAACATTGGTTTTAATTTTTTTTCGAGAGATCCATTTTTTTTTTCTAAAATAAAAGTAGCCTATGTTACTCCTTGTTACATCAGCTATCTGCCAGTGAAATTCCCGTCAAAATCGGTCCAGCCATTTCAGAGATTACCCGGAACAAACAGACAGACAGACAGACAGACAGACAGACAGACAGACAGACGGACAGACAGACAGACAAAAATTGTAAAAAATGTTGTTTCGGTATAGGTAACGTGTATACATCCAAATGCACTTAGTAAAAAGGGGTTATTTTAATATTACAAACAGACACTCCAATTTTATTTATATGTATAGATGTATAGATATAAATGCTGATATCATCGGCAATATTCTATATTTGAATTCGTTATAAATATTACGATGATTAAAGCGATAAAATAAGTGTCGCCAGGTGAACACATCAATCATCATCAATCATCATCTTTTTTATGGGTACCGTATGACTGTTGTGATCCTAATAATACCCAAATCATGATTCATCTAAGTATAATCTATACATACAGGATGTTAGGGGCGTAACGAAAACTTTAGGTATAGGTTATAGAAATGATTTATGTCGAAAGTCATGGGTCACATATGTTGATTTTTTTAGCGCGCAATGTATGGTACGCTCCCCGCGATACCCGACCCGTGCGAATGACAAGCGCGCCCGAGCGTATCGAGTTTTAATTTACATTGCAGATTTAGGTCTGAATGAGTGATTATGTTTTTTTTATTTATTTAAGATCACTATATTTAGACTTCCATTATGATTTTCTACTCCAATTAATTTAATTAATTTATTTACTGAAAAGAGTGCGTTCATGAAACCATGGTATCAGTTTTCGTTACGAGGCCACTGACATCCTGTTTAAATCGTGTGTCGTGCGTAAATCAGTAACTAATAATTTATATTATAACAAAACATTCGCTGTGCTACATCAAGTCTTAGCGTTAAAGATATACAACTATGCTGCAATGGGGTAGTTGGACGTACCTGAATCTAAAATAAGGGTTGTAATTCTTGACTGATTCCCTGTTTGTGCGGACATACTGAAAAACTGCTACATTCATTTGATCGGGTTTTCATTATTGGATAGCTTATGGTAAGTCTCAGAAAACGTTTCTTATTATCACACCGTGACCTTTGAGATCAAGGTGCAAAGTCATAGAATAAAAATCTATGGAATAAAATGGTCAACGCATCACTTGACCGGCTGAACTGATTTGACTTATTTCGGTTTTAAAATGTTCGTTAGAGTCCGAGTTGTTAATGTTGGGAAAGAAAAGTTGAATTTTGTTGAATTTAAAAAAAAAAAAGTTTTGACTGGACAACGTGTGACGCTAGTAGAGTAGTAGAGCTAGTAACTAATAATATTTTTTTTTTCCTTTAAATTCAAATATAGTTTAGTCACCACGAAACCGCGACCATCATTGCTATTATACAATGTATGTTGGCACTTGTAGTCTGCATAAATGACGTTAGAAAAGAAATCAGCGTCGGCCTGTTAAATCTGCAATGCTTACATTGAATTACGCCAGTAATTGCCATGTTGTAACATAGGCATTCTTGTTACCGCAAGATTAATATATAGGTTTTCACGCTTCGACTGCACAGTAAAAAATGATTACATTTGCATCTCATAGGAACGTTTCTTCTTCTTTCTTTACGAAATGAGATGCTATGAAATAAAATGGATATGAATATGGCCTCACCCGCAACTTAGCGGGTATTTTGCCAGTGTCAAGTAATTAATAGCAATATTAAATTCAATAAATACACATTATAAATAAAATAATGGATGTGACATGATCTTATGAATGTTTAGCCACCACTGATGATTCTGTCAAAAATTATAAGTGTCATCTTCTTCTTTTTTTTAGGTTGGCAATTGGCTACAAAATAGATCCATCGTTGCCAATGTCGAGTATTGCTCGATAATTGTTATTAAATCATTAATGTCCTACGCCTATCAGTAAAGCTGCGGATACTCCACTGAACATGTACCGGACATCTTGGGTGAACTTGAAAAGTCAAGGTATATTATTTCATTTTAATTTCCTTCACTCGTGCACATATATGAACAAACAATGGTTCCCATTTATCATAAGAACACATTTTAAGAAATTAAAACAATATTGACAACTTCACTGTTCAACTTCAAGCCATAAGTTATCGATAAGTCTCAGTTTGTTCCCAACGTTTCGCCTGTTTTACAGCAACCTTGGTCACGGGAGGACTGAAGTGTTTGACGCCCTAGTGTCATGATTTGAACTGGGGTACCCTCATATATTTATTTGTTGTTTGCGGTCCGATCTATACAGAAAGTGCTCACGGTGTCTTGAGATCTTGCAATTGTGCGCTTGGTTTTGGATTTGTTTATATATTTTTTTTTTATTACATTATAGGCAAGTATTTGATCTCGATCTCACCTGATGGTAAGTGACGATGAGATCTACGATGGAGCATACTTGCCTAGGTAGGAAGGCGGCAGTAGATAAGAGACGCTACATTCACTAGGCACATGCAGCGCAACTGATCTGACCCGCCATCCATGAATGGCAACACCGAACATCATGCTGGAACACGGCTAGCCCGCTTGGCGACATGGCTTTGTTCAGTGGGTCGGCCACGGCCGAAGCCTACCACCAGTAGAGTTGTCACCTGGTTGGCACCACCCAGGGTCACGTGTAGGGTATCTCGAGGGTATTTAATTCTCCTACGGACGAAGGTGACTCGACCCCAAAAATTACTGAATCCCAAGTCGTAAATTAAGATTTTTTTATTTCAATCGCCTCACGTGTCATCCTTGGTCGGAATCTATGTTCTTTTGCGAGTATCTGTGGTTGGTCAAATCTCATATAATGGCGGATGCGAAAAGCATGAATTGATTGAGGTTATCATCAAAATCGGCCTACGCGTTCGATCTCTTGAGCGCCACAAAAGAACAGACAAAGGTACATACATAGGCTGCTAACACGTTACCCTCCTTACGTTGCGCAGTCAGCTAAAAAATACTTTTAATTTTGTCAAGTAAATGACTTTACTGACCTAGTCGCATAGTTGTCGATGATTGAGTATCATTTATCGACCACTTGTTTTGATACATATGCATATCAGCGATAGAGTCGAGCGTTACCCTTATCCTTGTTTGTCAATAAACCCAATATAAAGAGTGATAAATAGCAAGTGTGTACAATCGTGTTCAAAATCTCTTTGAGTAATTTAAAACAAGAATTCACTATATTATCAAGATTATAATTATTATTATTCATTTTATTCTTAATAGCAGTGATAGGTAAGTTGTTAGAACGCTTGCCTTGGTAACGAGTATTGCAGGGTTAAAGCCCGGCTCGCACCTCTGGGATTTCAAATGCGGATCTCATTTTCAACCGTAATTATCACGTGCTAAACGGTGAAGGAAAACATCGTGAGGAGACCTGCATGTTTGAGAAAGATGTCTGAAGTCTGCCAACTGGGCCAGCGTGGTGGACTATGGCCTTATCCCCCCTCGCATTGAGGGGAGGCTCGTGCCCAGCAGTGGAACATTAAAAAGGGCTGGTATTATTATATATATTATATTATATTTTATGCTTCGTTTTAGCTTGCAATGCATCGGCATCATACCAAATTAATTATTTTCCAATCTACCATATTCTCCACAGTATTGTAAATGGGAGTGAGTGTTGGCTTTGTTGTTGACCTCTTTTGGCTTCCTATGTAGATGAATCTGATCGAGTTTTTATTTAACGTACAATAATCAGTTGAGTACTGCTTGAGTACTTATTTATTACTTAGTATCGTGGCTAGGATGCTGCCTGCTCACATGGCGTTGATTTTGATGTTTCGAATGTACCTACAATAACTTATTTTGAAACGAGTAACCACTGAGTTTCTTGCGGTTCTTTTCAGTAAACCAACAATTCTAACCGGTGATAGCTTCTGACTATTCGTTAGGGCTTGTTAGGCATAATTTTTTTTTTTTGTTTTTTTTTTTTTTAATACGAGTAAATTAATGTTACTACCTGCTTTAAAATACGAAACAGTAATTATGCAGAATATTTTTTAAGCACCATTGGCTTCTATATTGGTTTATTATGTGCTTCAAAGGCTGTATCTACATTTATTTAATTGTTATGAAACGTAGTTAGCATCGATTGTACTTCCGTTGCTCTACACTATTATTGCCTAAAGATAATTGTACGCATTCAGTAGCTGATAATTAAGAAAAGAAATCAATCACCTTGGTCAAGGTGTTGGCATAGAGGCAAGGTGAATAGGCAATCACAAGTCCACAGAGTATGTTTATATAACGCCATAGAATTATAGTGCGATCGATGGGTTGTACATCAAATTAGCACAAACATTATTCCTTGAAATAAAACTATTTTTTAGGATTTTATCGCGTTTATATTTTGATTTTACGTTCCCGTCGTTTCGACTGCTTTACAGCAACCATGGTCACGGGAGAACTGAGGTGGTTGACGTCCTGGTGTCACAGTTTGAGACGGGGTACCCTCATATTTAATTGTTGCTTGTGTTCCGATCTACGCAGAAAGTGCTCACAGTGTCTTCAGGTCTTGCAATGGTAAGAAAAGGTAAGTAAGAAATCAATAAGCATTATTCCGATGGAGTTAAAAGTTAATGTTATTTACTAGGTATACAATGTACAGGATGATTCAGAGAGGGTAAACCAAGGTTGGAACCTGGGATTCTTTACCACATTTGTAAGGACTATGTGCAGTAACAACTTCAATATGTCGGATTAAAAAAAATCAATGGTGATTTTTGCGAACAAATTTACTATTTTTGACTTCACATAGTGTTTACAAATGGGCTAAAGAAGCACAAGTTCCAGTTTGTAGAAATAACCATGTAAAGGTAATCGCTTGACAACCTACCAGCCAATTTATTAGAGTTTTCAAGACCTACGAGTACTAATTAATTTAACAACATCATAGGTAAGTATCATGATAAATTTTATGTAGCAATAATTTCTTGGGTTCTATAGCTAAGAACTATAAAATTTACTACCTTAAAAGCACTTCTCCATTGGGACCACACCCCGAATGAGTGGTAGAATCATATGTACTTCATGATGTACTTTATTGGTGTCAATATAAAGTTATATTTCTAATAGCACAGATGATTTAAATCCATATTTATATTAGAAGACTGTTGAATAAAAGTGAATTAGATAAGTATATGTAAAGTGGACAGCAATGGGCTGCTTTCCAAATTATTACATAGCGTGAAATAACATCTCAAATTTTGTAAAGTAAAATTATCAAACTGAATTAAAAATTCGTTAATTAACACAATTTTTTTTTATATAAAAAACTGTCCATAGTAATTTTAATGAAATTAAGTTACTCGTTTTGAAACTGGCACAATGAGATTTTTGCGTAACTTTTACTTATATTTCAGTAAAATGAGATCTGTAGCAATGGTGACTGAGATATGCATAATATGTACCTACCGATAGCTATAACGATAATTAGCATTATAAGCGATCTCAGTGAATGTCATCAGGTTTTGCGTCACAACCAAAACTTTCAGCGAAAGTGCTCGAGTTTTGACTCTGATTCAAAAACAGGAATTCGGTTACGAAATACCGATAACGCAATAAAGTGACACGCAATTATGGGAGCAGGGCTTTTGAGTGGGCGGTTACTCAATTTTTCATAATCGAAAACCGTTAATATGCAGATTACCGGTAACGGTAGAGGTGTGTGTACATTACGACAGTTATTACATACGATAAGACCGATCAGGTTCTTAGAAATTGTAGCAATTAGCATATTTATTATAATAACTTTTGCTCACGTCTTTTAGATTTAGCCCTGCTCCTGCTCGAAGATGATGTTCCCTTTTTTTTGACTTTGTCTAGATGTAAACCACTACTCTGCCTGCGGCTCCACTCGCTATAATATAGTTTTATCTTACTGAAATAAAAGTTTTTTTTTGAATCAGTATAGTACCGAAGATTGCACCTACATTCAAACTCGTAAACTAAGAAATGTTCCTTGTGTATAAAGATAATAATTAAATTAAAATTCTCAAAAAGAGCCTCTATGTGTTGAACCCATGTCACCGCGCAAGCATTCAAAAGATCCGAGTATAGCCCGCGTGGGGAGAGACAGTGAAATAATATCACCAGATCAATACACTAACTGTACGGTCCTACACTAAGCAACGCTTTTATTATGTGTACCGTACCATGGACTGGGGGCGAACCCAGTATATAATACTTATATAGATATTAAATATCCATGACTCGGGTACAAACATTAGTGCTTATCGCACAAAGCTTGTCCCTACCAGGCTCCAAACCCTGGACCATCAGCACAGAAATCAAGGTCACTACTCACTAAGCTAATCAGGCATTAAGGGCGTTACCCATACCATAAATATAATAGATAAATGATCACATCATGCAATGAATCATTGGGTAACATGCCGCAGCTTTTAACTTTACATATTCGAGACAGGATATCCTGTTTCCTTTGTCAGTCATTACCAGCACTTACTATGGTTAAAGCATAAAGATCACATTGATAAACCAAAGACAATTCATCATCACAAAATATGTGTGGATCATTGCCATGATAGGTACCTGAAAAGTTATTTAAGCTTGTATAGCAATGTAGTAGGCCTTGTGGTTGGGCGGACGTGTTCTGTGTCCAACACGTCCGTCCAGTGAAGGAAAGAGGGGCAAGGCTCTTCACAAAAGGAGGAGTACGCAATGCGAACCGAGGCCCGCCCGAGCAGCGCTGGGAATGAGCACACGATCACGCAGCTCCGGCGCAGGCAGAAGATGAGACACGAGGGGTTTATAGTCTGGGCAGATAGGACATACCCCCTCCGCCTGCCCTCGGTGGGAGAGCGATGCGTTAGGCATTTTCCCCTCAAAAAAGGCCTTGAGGTAGGGGGTGCAGTAATTACCTGCTATAACAATGCTAAAATAAATAGCAATTTTCCGAAACCATTTAAAAAGCCAATTGTTAATCCATATCGTTATTGTGTCGTTAATAGCACGTTGTTAATTCATCCCACCGATCGTACTGTACTATTGATCTAACGTGTACTAGATCAATGTACAATACCTACCCATAATACAAGCGTTGCCTAGTTTGGGACTGTACTGACTGAGTGCACGTCTGGCGATATCATTATTATCGAAAAAACCTTGAAAACCTCAATCCTCTGAAGGATTATAGCACTGTAAAGTTGAATCAAATGAAGGTGCAAGTTGCGCGCACGCAACCTCGCGTGCGCCGTGTTCCGGCGCGATTGAGCAACCAGGAGGAAGCGCCGCTAAACGATGTACACGTGACCTTACCATGCGCTGTAATCGATCATTACTGGTTCATATCTTTTCTTCCATTTGTTATCATTACTCGTGAATGTGGTGTTAGCCCATAAGAGTTTTTTTTATACACTTATAAATGTATCACAATCATTAGCCCTCGTGTCTCAGAGAGCACGTAAAGCCGTCGGTCCTGCGCCTGATCTCTCTCTGATCGTGTTGGATTGTTGTCCCATCGGATTAAAAGAGTTACTTAAGAGAGTGTGCATGTGCTTGCGGTGCTGAAATTTAGTCATTCAGGCAAGGGTACCTATTAGTGTAAAAAAAATGTTGGCTTGACAATAAAGAAACATTATCGTAGCCTTCCGTTAGTCAGCAGAGGTCGTCTTCCTGCTGAAAAATGTGTTTGCATAATATGTAACCTATCACTTTTGCATAGGTATCTATTTATAACGTCTTAAGCAAATGTAGGTAGGTCACCGGGCAGTTGGAGTTACCACTTGTGTAAAGTTGCTGGCAAAAATGTAGAGACCTTGAACGAACGCAGTGAAGATCATTGTAAACCTACGTTTAGTGCACGGTCTATAGGATAAAATAGATTTAAGCTGCGCTTATAGGAGTATTAGGACATTTAATGGTGTGAATGTAGGCACATCATAGCGCACTGAATTTCAGTAGCATAGTAGTATTTAGTCACTCTTTTACTCATATTTACGAGGAAAGCTATCGATAAATATTAATAGGAAAAAGTAAACAAGGACAATACAGTAATTTTCACTGTTTTGTAGAAATGCAATTTCTATGCAATTTTGTGAATTTACTGAGTGATTAATCAATTGGAATTTCCAAATCCGCTTTTTATTTGAATAGGTATCTAATTGGTAGGTATCAGTTCGTAGTGGCCCTGCTTTCTGTGCCGAGAGTCCCTTGTTAGAATCCTGGTTGGGACAAAGATTGTGTGATGAGCACGAATGTTTGTACCCAAGTCATGAATATTTCATATCTATACAAGTAATATATACTGGGTTCGCCTTCAGTCCATTGTACGGTACTCATTATACAAGCATTGCTTAGTGTGGGAAAGTATAGTTGGTGTGTTCGTCTAGCGATATTTATTTTAAATTTAGTTGCGATTTTAACATCGAAATAAAAAAACTAGAAATTTTAAGAAAATACGAATAATTTGATTCTTTACGTTTATTAGTTGAAGTACTTCAAAAACGTGTACGTCCTTATTGCATCAGACCGGGGATAGTCTATTGTTTTCTTAGAAATAACTGCAGTTTTGTTGAAGATTTCCTTTAAAAATACCCAATTTTACGTTCACAAGGAAACGAGTCCTATGAGTCACTCGGATTTGCCTAATCGGTAGGTGTCTAACCTTGTTCATAAAGCCTATTAATTACCAATATATAATGTATGAAGGAGGCTACGTCTGAATGGAGTCGTTTCGATTGATTGTTCTTCGAAGGTTAGGTTGAAGCGCAATTAGTGTTGGTGTTATTACAGGTGTAGGTTAGTGGTGTGCGCTGTGAATGCTTAAAAACAGTAATTAATGTCATGTTCAAAGATACCTGGTTGATCATTGTTCATTAATAAACTACAAAGGAATATATTTAGCTTACGCTAGGTAGGTACGTATGAATTAACGATGCGAATTTAACTTTTTTAGAATGTTCTATTTTTAAAATTTGACAATTTTTCTTGTGACAATGTGGAACAATATTGCCATTCGAACGTATTACATGTTGTATTCGAATTAATGATAAATAGTTAGTAAATTGGTAAAAACAATGAATAAATAGCATTTGGTATACAGATCTACAATGCCGTACCTTAGGGCACATACGTCAGTATCGAGAGTATCGTTCGTCGTACGATTTTGTTGTTGATCTATGCTAGTTATATTTGAAATAATATAACTAGTATAGATGCATAGATAATTAAGTATCGATCAGCTATGTAGATACTTAACTACATATTTATATTTCACAAAAAATCAACAATTAAAAGGCAAAATGAAGTATTATCGTGTTCGATTTTGACGACCTGATTAGGGCAGTTGGTAGTGACCCCGCTTTCTGCGCCGAGGGTCCCGGGTTCGAATCATGGTAGGAACAAGCTTTGTGTGATGAGCATGAATGTGTAGCGACCACGTTGCGTGTTCATATCACGTCGGGGTCACCAATTTAGCGGAAAAGGGAAGATCTTCCAGCCAGGCGGGTGGTATGCCTGGCGGGGCAGCCGCTATGCCCCGACGGTTATTGTCGGGATCTTGTATATATGTTACTTGCTCCGAAAACTCTGATAGCGCGATTCAGGATAGTGACGTCACTTTTGTCTATTGTTCTGAATGCGTCTGCAGTGCCATCTGCGTAGCTTGTAGTGCGGTTGAAGTGGTCGCTACAAATGTTTGTACCCGAGTCATGGATGTTTAATATCTATATAAGTATTATATACTTTGTTCGCCTATAGTGCATTGTATGGTACCCATTATAAAAGCGTTGCTCAGTGTGGGACCGTATAGTTGGTGCGATCGTCTGGCTATTTTTTTCAGTGGGAAAAGTCGGGACACAAAATAAAAGTTCAACTACATTATTACGTTGGACGATCAAACTCCCTTTATTGTTTCGTCCTGCCACGATCCGTGTAACGTAACCTCAACATGCAATGTATCGACAAAATTTATTAGTACATAGTAGCGTGGCATAGCGTGTCCACCGCATGCTCGGGTCGCCATTACGTTTTCAAGGTAAATAGCCCCAAGTATTTGATCTCGCGTTAGATAGTTGACCGCGGATCTAGTTGTTCGTGTCCATTGCTGTGCGGTTCAGTTCCGTCTTGTAATTAAGGCGCTTTATGAGTAACAATATGAAGGAATGTCTCGTAGAATATGGTTATGAATATTCCGCCTCACAATCAGTAGTATGAGAAAATCTGAAACAATCCCACGTTTTCATAGTAATTCTGTTATTCGTTCGGAGATAAATTCAAAAAATCAATGATCATACAAATCGCCACATCCGTTCTTGAGGTATAAATGGTGTAGCTTACCCGACTATGTTGTAAGCTATAGGTTGATTATATCAAACTTCAAGCAACGGAAAACTAACTAACAAAATTAGCGTTTTTGTTTTTTCGATGCTTATTTATATAAATATTATTTATGTCTCAGTACAAGAAATAATACAGACGAAGTGTCATGGACAATGAAACACAGAATAAATAACGAACTGATACACACCGAATTTGCATATACGCAAGGGCTTTATTCGCGTGTATATGTGTGTAAAATCGGCTTGGTATTTTTAACATCAATCTTGGTCTTCAATAAGTTGTTCGCGACACTCCATCTGTAGTATTATTTTGCGCCTTAGATTGTATTGTAATAAACTACCTTCTTTCTTTGTTCTTATAAAAATAACTTTTAAAATTAGAAGGCTATTCAGTCCTAACATATACAAAGTTGTCATTAAAAAAAGGATGCATTTTTTTAAAATATACATTGTATTGTTAAACAAATGAAATTATAACTTTGAATTTAGAATTTTCGCTTATCACTGTAATGGCCAAACTGCCAGGTATACAATCATGTGATTTTTTTCATGAAATGAAAACTCTTTTATGTTAAATTAGGACAGAAACCATAAAAAAGGAAGTGTTTCGATTTTTCTGATGAGAAGTATATTACAATATTTTCGGTCGCATTTCCCAGTACATTGGAGACGGGCACCCATCGACATGGTAGCGAATGTCGTGCTCTTAATTTCGGTAAGGTTACCGGCTCAATAGCGCAGCAGTTTGACGCCGGTGCGTGATGCCAAACAATGAGCTGGAACAAAGGCTGAGTGACGCCTTGATTGAGGCTAGTACGACCAGCTAAGTTTGATATGTTCTTCCGTGACGCTTGAGGCAATACTTCATCAGAATTAGGTAGAACATGTAATTTTGTAATGTATTTTGACAGGTCTTCAATTCTTCAAACGTAACCGCTAATCAGGGGTCGATCTTAAGGTCAATATGAACATGTTTTTCGATGGATTGATTTTTTTTAACATAAAGAACTCTCGAGTCAAACAATAAAGTGAGACAAAAAATAATTATTGCTGACTCCCAACTATATGGTCATCACACAACACCTAGAGTAAATTATGAAAATAACATTTCTGATATTTGCACTGGCGGGATCGAACCGTAACCACCTCTTAAGTAAACCGAGAGCTAGCTCTCGTGGAATTAATTGAATTATAATGGTATGAAATTTGAATTGAATCTTATGTTTGAATTGTATACCCCTTAAATGTACGCAAACATGTACCTATATAAGGATATACGAGCTTATAAATCGTACCGAACGAACACTGCGCGAATACAGCAAATACTTGCCTATAATGTAATAAAAAAATAAAAAAACTGGATTGAGGAGGATATTGAGTTTATTTTACCCGACTACGGCAAAAGTAAGATTTTATGACTAATTTATTCTTCCATAATGTCAGGAAGGAGTTTATGGATACCAAAGGTTTGGGTATAAGTTCTAATGTTGTTTTTACATTATGGTCTCAAGCTGCCACTGATTGCGTGTTCTCGAACAATGGGCTGCAACAAAGGCCGAACAATACCCGTCAACATCTAGGTACCTACTACATTGGAGAAGTTCAGACTTTGTTTCCTCCTAGAATGTGAGTTTATTGCTGTTATAGCGCTAAATTGGGGAGTAGGATGCGAGAGGTTTGTTAATAGAAATATTATAGCAACAGCGCGCACTTTGTTGTATTAGTATAACTGATCGTATAAATCAACGAGTGACATATTCTCATGATTTTTACACCAGCTGGGCGCTCTATTCATACGTTGACTATTGAATGCCGTATAACATAGCCCTTATTTTATTCTACGTATAATTTATGTACACTTTTACATAATATTATCATACAAATTAATTCAATATTCGCCGATGAAATATATAATTTTCTTCTTCTTCTCGTTTCCTCCTTCTTTTGTTTAGATCGATATCAAATACCTACATCATTTGGGCTGAGGAAGTTGACCCAAGGACTCAACGAAAAATGCTTTTGAAAAGACTGTTTGTATTTAAATAATTATAATAATTCCAGCCTTTTTTATGTCCCACTGCTGGACACGGGGCTCCCCTCAATTCGAAGGGGATTAGGCCATAGTCCACGACGCTGGCACAATGCGGGCTGGCGGACTTCACACATCTTTCGAGGGGTTCTCTCAGACATGCAGGTTACCTCACGAAGTGATAATCGTGGTTGAAAATGAGATTCGCACATGAAAATCCAAAAATCCCAGAGGTGCGAGCCGGGGTTTGAACCTGCGATCTTCGTTACCGAGGCAAGCGTTCTATCAACTTAGCTATCACTGCTGCTGTTTGTATTTGAGTATTCAAAAAATATATACCAGCCCCTGTTTTAATGTCAGCAGCCCCCTCAACGCGAGGTGGTTAAGGCCACCTTCCAGTACGCTGGCCTAGTAAGAGTTGAATCTATATACATTTATAAATCCAGAACGAAATCATAGCACAATCATAGCGCCCGTTGATGTCAGTGAAATGACCGCTGTCTAAGCATTGTTTCCTTAAGATGACGTCCAATGTTGACGGCAAGGTTGGCTAATGCAATTATAATGAATAGCCTTTGAACATGGAGGTAATTTTGTGCCGGAAAGTGGAGCTATACTGACATGTGTGATTATGGCTATTGTAGAAAAAAAATAGATTGTTAGTGAGAACATAAAAAGATAATGGATTAGTCGGGTCTCAAGCCAAGGTTAGTGTAATAGAGGAATTAGGGTAATAATGGCATGTTATTTTTTAGTACAAACATTAAGGTTTAAGTTCGAAATTTAAAAGTATCACCGACAATGTGTGTACCACCCTATTTAAGGAGTTTTCATTATGCAGCCCCAAAACGGTCTCTACAATAGTATTCGTGGGTCAACAATGGGGTCAAGCATTGACATTTGTAAATATCGTGTTCGGCTTACTCAAAGGTTTATTCCTTATCAAGCTGGTAAGGTTTGTATTGTTGGCAGGTATAGGGCGTGGACATATTAGCGGCCGTTTAAGCTCAAGTACTATAAGGTCTAACATTACATAGCTGTCTGGCATAAATAGAGGCTAGGTTACAACAGCGAAATGTGACGTTTTGCGCAAGGGGCGTTGGAATAAAACCCTTCTTGTGAGTGCAAAAGATCTGCCATTAAAAATAATTATATGATTTTGTTCTGCAGAATATGATTAATTATATATCCAGACGAACACACCATGTCTACGGTCCCACTCAAAGCAACGCTTGTTTAAGGTTACTGTACAATGGACTTGGGTTATACCGCGTGTAACAAAAATACGAAATAATATTTCAAGAGGTGTAAGTACTAATGACACTGAACAACGTTTGTTCTAGCACATAGGTCGAAAAGTGATTAGGACTCGAGATAATGAGGTCTAAACTTTTGCCAAAAAAATGTTAAGTGCAACCCTACAATCAGTGTCTAGTCTTTCCAATTAAGACCAACGATTTCACAGACGTGACAAAATAGGATATGTTTCTTGCCTACGACACAAAAGGTTAACAATAAACATTACGCAAGTTACTGATATCTTTGATTTTAATTCAGCATTAAAATACCATTTATGTTACTCATTATTCTTCTAATTTTCATATCAGTTCCTATTTTACTAGGTATTTAGTACTCACCTGCTGCTTAAAAACTAATTATAACTAATATTTGTTAGTTAATAAAATGTTATAATTTCGATAAAACATTTACATAATTAATTTAAATGTTAAATTGGTATTTTTTGTATCAAGTCTGTTACCTTTACAGATCTGAGACAACATTTTACCAATTCATCATTCTACCAATAACTAGTCTTTGATACGACAGCGTAGTCCACGTGGACTTACGGTCAAAGTTCAATGAAATCCTTTGCGCTGGCGTCGCCGCTCCAATGATAAAGTCGCGCCAAATGTTCAATTACTCTCATTGGCTGGGAGCGACAAACATCGGCATGTTCAAAGAAATGTCGGCACATGTCAAACAAAATAAGTAACGCCCTTTTCACACCGCTATTTTTATTCATTGAATTGATTGGTTCCGTCGATTATTATTTTTTATTAATTAATTAATGAAATATTTTTTTTCTGGTACCATTTAACGTTAAAGTAGTTATTTTGTGTCTTAAATTTTGTTTAAGCACTTAATTAATTTTTCATTTTCTATTTTGCTTCGCTCCATCGCTTATGTACGTGTATTTATTTGAAAGGGTTTTTTAATTGTTTTATGGGAACCCCACAATTCGGAAATGTCGGCATTTGCACATTTTGTTTGATTCCGCTTTCAAGTCGTCCACTGTCCAGTTAGTCGGAGTCTTTTAAGGTGTAAGCGCGTAAATTGAAGAAGCAATGCCACATTTTTACTATCAAATAGTGAATACTACGAAATGATGTTGTGTTTGGGTGAAGCACGGGGAAGTATTCTCGAGGCGGTGAATATTTACCGCCATCAGTACAGTGATGGAAGGCCGCCTGCTGAACAGCGCCGGCTTCCATCATACACGTGCTTCCGCAATCTTTGCCTGCGGGTGCATGGGACCGGTTCCTTACGCGGGGCCCGTGGTGGCGTGGAGTCGAGCGCTGGCCGCCCCAATCTGCGCGCTGGGGCCGAGATTGAGACGCCGATTCTCCAGCATTTTTTGTTAACAAGAGGACGAACACTCGCCGTGCCGCTGCTGTGTTGAACGTCAATCACATGGTGGTGTGGCGTACTCTCCGTGACGACGGACAATACCCTTACCACTTCTAACGGATACAAAAGCTCACGCCAGCGGATTCTGTGCCGAGGATGACGTTCTTTCAGTCGAACAGGGAGCGCGTATCTACTGATTCGCGTTTCACCGAGCGGATCCTGTGGACCGACGAAGCGAGCTTCACCAGCCACCACATACGAACCCACACGCCCCCACTGAAAACAACTACCAGCATCAGTGGAAGATTAATGCCAGGGCTGGTATTCTAGGCATTCTGGTTGGAATGGTAATCCTACCCCATAGTCTCGACTCCACGAACTACTTGGACCATCTGACGGGGTACGTGGAAGACGCAATATTGGAGTTGCCATTGTCGGAGTACTTGGCCATGACTTTCCAGCACGACGGAGCGCCAGCGCATTACACACGCGTCGTCCGGCAGTATTTAAACGCCCGGTACCCTGAGTGGATTGGCCGAGGTGGGCCAGTGCCGTGGCCTCCCAGGTCCCCGGACTTAACTCCACTGGACTTTTTTCTCTGGGGTCACATAAAGAGCACAGTGTACGCTGAAAAGTGCACCACGCGTGAGGAGATGGAGGACGGAATACGTTCCGCATTCAGCTCTGTAACCCCACAGATGCTACAGAACGTCCGGGCGTCAACTTTGCGCAGGATGATGCCCTGTATCGAAAAAGAAGGGGCTCACTTTGAACCATACTTATAGCATGCGTAATAGTGATGGATGCGATAGACACCTACGTAGTCTCAAGAATGTGTGCTGTGCTATGCTGTGTGATAATAATAAACACCTAATTTGTTTTTTGTGTGAATACCATCATACGTGTAAAATGCGAATCTGGTAGGTACAAAGGTTGTCTACATATTAAGTTTTTTGTTATTGTTATGGTTACCATAATTACATACGAAATTAGGAATATGTCGCTAGTGAATTTGGTTCACTAGCTTGTATGGTAGATACCTACTTACCGATATCGTTTTGTTTGTGATTAAAATCGTTAAAACGCTGTAGACGTGCCCAGTAGGAGCTAATCTTTTTGTGTGTATACCTACTTACCTACTCGTAGGCAGATATCAGGATTGTTATTGTTGTTAAATTAAATTAAATAAAACTGTAAGTAATGAGTCGCTAAGCTTTCGAAAATCGTGTTATGATAATATTGTTATTAACTTGTTGAATTTGTTTGATTACTGTGTCTGACTATGTTTTGATTTCTGAAGTAGATTGGGTTACCTGTACCTAATAAAACTTTAATGATTGCATTTAGTACTTTTATTTATGTTATCACGACCCTGCTTAGGTAGGTCGCGGGAATCAGCTAAAATTAAAAAGCACAAGACTGGGCGTAGTGGAGGTCTATGGGGAAGAGGCCTATGCCCAGTTGGACGTCATTCAGCTGACATGATGATGATGATGATTTAGTTATTAGATAGGATAGGTACCTATGTTAAATATGCGAATGGAAATCATGTAGAAATTTCACGGTGGGTACAGACAGGGTGATAGCGAGGCGCGCGGGCGGCTGCGCGGCCGCGGGGCGCGGGCAGTGTCGCGGCGGCAGCGGGGAGTGTAGCGGCATAGAGGCGGGGGCGGCGGTGTTCATTCATACGCAGGGTTGCCGAAAAATGTTAGACAAATGGTTTTTTTTAAGTTTATATGGAAATATTTTTTCAAGATTTCGACTTATGTTCCCTGGGGAAAGTTCTTCGCTTTTATGGGTACATTCATACCCAGAAATATTATTTCGTATTTTTGTTACACCCTGTATAGATATTAAACATCCACGACTAGAGTTCCAATATTCGTGCTATGACACAAAGTTTATCCCTACCAGGATTTGAACCCGGGAACCTCAGCGCAGAAGGCAGGATCACTACCCACTGACCTAATGGAGTAGTAGTATTTTTTTACGAAACAAGCAAAAACATTTTCAAGCAAGTCAGTAACTACTACCTACCTATTATTAAATTAGTACCCTCGCCTCTGTGTCAATGTTCAACGCCGTATAACGAAAACGAGCAATCTGCACATCACATCCTCTGGGAGTGCAATCTCTGGCAAAACGAACGGAACATTATGCTTAATAGTTTGCAAGTAACTTCTGGAGTTGTATACTACACAGACCTTGTGGAAACCAGGGATAACTTCCGTGCGTTCAAGCGTTTTTGCCATACCTACTACTGGAATCAAGTTTAATCAGCTCACAAGTTTAGGACCAATTAGTATTTCAACTCTCCGTGGTGCCTTACACCTGGAATTAGTCCAGCTGTAATAGTCTTACTTCTGTGGACATTTGTCTACCAGATCTTTTTGTCTCCCGCTTTGCAATGGAGGGAAGTGGATAATTTTCTTCCAACTCCTCCTATTTATCTTTCGATTAATTTCGTGCGGGTTCCAAGACAATTAACTTTATCCCGGGACTCGCCGAGGGTCAAACCTCGGTGTCTTCATTGGACACCACTGTAGATCCTGGCTTACAGGAGTAGCAGTGGTGGGAGTGTGTGGCGGGCCTAGTCCCATAAAAAAAAAAAACTACTACCTACCTACTGTAAAATTATATCAAAATGACATAAAAAGACTCATATCCACATTTCATTGTTTTATTACTGCCTATGTTCTTGTTTTTTTTTCTCTTTGCTTATCTAGTCTAATAAAAATATTCTTTCGGTTCCTGCGCGTTTTTATTACCTTTAAAGGAAAGTCAATAGGAATTGCGTACACGGAGCCTTCGCCACTGCTAGGTTGATTATGCATTTAAATTATGCACCTTAATATTTTGTTTCCATGTTGACGATTTTCTAGCGATATTGGTGTCCAAAGATCAAAGAAAAACTATTCAAAATATTCCGACTTAATCTAAAGTAATAGTCGATTTACGGTAACTGCTTCAAGCGATTTAATTTTCGAGTCAATTTAAACTAGAAAACGATTCTTTTGACATAATACCTCGTACATAGCGACACAGCACTTAATGACCAGTTTAATCGTGGATAACCTTATTGGGACAATATTAGAGATAGTGTATAATTTAATGTAGGTCTTACTATACGCGTGTTATCTATTATTTCTAAAAGTTAGTTATCGCCTTAGGCGCGCAAAATATATGAATGTTACTTTATCTGTGTATACAAGCACTAGAATAGGGATGTGTCTATGCACTGTAGATAAAAAAACCTGCAATATGCTATTTGGACGTATCAGTATTTATGGTATTTATCTTTTACTGTTGATTCAAGCATCAACGAAAAAGTACTGGAGCGAATTTATTGGAGTTTTCACGGTTAGATAGCTTTTGTTTTGAAATATATAATGTGATTTTACTTTCACGCTGTGATGTAATCATCGAGCAGCAATGTAAAGTCGATGACTGCGCGCGGGTGGAGCTGCGGGCTATTGGTAGTATATGTATTAAGCTAATTAAATCGTCACGACATTCTGAAATAATTATGAGTACGCGAGCAATTACAAGCAATTTTATTACAACCTACAAAGACGTATTGACTATCCATATCGATTTAACTTCGGCGAAGAAATTAATTATGGGCTCGTTAAGCACATACCGTGTCCAGAAGTGAGATAACAAACTTCCTTTATATGAAATTCGTGATTTATAACACCTACTAAGTCTTGTGTTATACTGTCGATAGGCTGATTGATTCGGATGTTAATTTCCACTAAGTATATCAGGTGCTACCAGTACGCCAAGTGCGAGTTTATTCGTAAGATAACCGTGTACTTTATTGTCTACGTATATAGCCACTTTGATGGATGAACGATATTTTGCAGCAACACCTTTTTTTTTTTTTTTGTTTTCGGGGGGGGGGGGAAATCCTCATGGATACCCGGCCGCGGGGCGCGGCGCGGGTTATGCCGGACTCCTACCGGCTAAAACCCCCCCGGCACTACCGCTTCGTCTATGAGGCGGGGGACTGGGCCGGCAGAGCCTTTACATCCAGTCCCCCGCCGACGACCGCCCTTACAGCGGGGCCTTCACGCCCCTCCCTCTGAACGTAAACGGACAACTTTACTGGTTAATTTAATGATACATTGGATCCGTATTTGAATACGATCAAACTAGTACTAAGGGCCAGTTGTTTTGAACACAAAGGTATAGACAATGGTAGAGTTACCCGCCTAGTATACTCGGTAGCAACCTACACAAGATTACTATCGGTTCTCCTATGCTGGGTGCTCGCTACGAGGTCTTTTCAACACTACTAATGAGATAAGCCTACGCCTAATAAATTGTGATCACGGACTAGCAATAATGTTATCGTTCCGTATAATAGTCGTATCGGTGGAAATAACAGCTGTTAATTTGAACTATTTAAGTACTAAGTAGATCAATTTTAATAATTATAGTAATACCGCCAGACAAACACAGCAATTGTACCGTCACAAACAACGTTTGTATTATGGGTACCGTACAACGTACCGGGGGGCGGTAACATAATATAATATATGTATTTAAACACAAAATAAATGGAGTTTGTTGGTCAAATCGCTTGAGAGAAGTTAGATTTGGTATTTATGCTTGTTTTTTAGGGAAAGAAAAATTAAAAAAAAATCTGAAAAATTGGAACCGTACGTCAAGCGCAAGATTTTTCGTAACCTAACTGTATAGTTTATAGTTTCCGTATTTAAACACGCTTTTTTTGGCAAATTGAGCAACGCCTCTTGCGGACGGTATTTCAAACTTTCAATCCTCCATACAATGTATATAAATACGTAAACTATGAAGTATACGGTTATCTTACGAATAATCTCGTACTTGGCGACCTCGACAACGTCTGTTGGGTCAGCAGTTCACAAAGACGACTCATGACTCGGGTGCAAGCGTTCATGCTCATAACATGAAGTATGCCCCTGCTGGGATTCGGCCCTGGGACCCGTGGTATATAAATTTAGGTCACTACCAGCCGAGCCAATCGGGTCATCAAACATTTTAACGGTGTTATGTACCTTTAGCTCAAAACGCAGTAGGTATAACAGATCTCTTTTGTCTCCTGCTTAGCAATGGAGGGAAGTGGATAATTTTCTTTCAACTCCTCCTTTTTTTATCTTTCGATTAAATTCGTGTGGGTTCCAAGACAATTAACTTTATCCCGGAACTCGCCGAGGGTCAAACCTCGGTGTCATCATTGGACACCAATGTAGATCCTGGCTTACATGAGTAGCAGTGGTGGGAGTGTGTGGCGGGCCTAGTCCTATTAAAAAAAAAGGTATACCATTTGATATCGTTGTCAAGACGTAGTTTCAAGCTTCCTTGTTGTACCACTCTCATGAAATATTGATAAGAATGAAGTGTTCATTGTATTGTCCTATTTATTATGTTCTCAAGTAGGTAAACTACTTCAGGTAGCCTGGAAAACAACTCTAAGTAGCCTAGAAAATGTCGACTGTAGGTAGTATTCAGTAGAAAGTTTCAGATTTTTATGGATTTTTGGTAGTATTCCCTAGCAGAACCTTGAAGGTTGGAATACAGAGTTTCAGAGTTATAGTATTTATTCGTTTGTATAATAAGTATAAAACATTGAATTTTTCGCGAAAAAAAAATCGCAATATTTTTTTATAGTAACGGTCAGTCCACGATAAAAGTGATTTTAATTTTTTTGGTTTTATATTTTTTTCTAGAAGTACATTTATTTCTTTTATGCTGCGTTCAATAAACGTTTTTCATTATTTTCTTAATTCTTGTTCATAATTTAATTTAATTCTTTTTCTACATCATACTATTTTTTAAGTAGGTACTTAATTGTATGATTTATATAAATAATTACGTCTGTACTGACTCTGTAAGTGTGTCTCCAATCTAGCAGTTCAACTTTATGAGAACAATTGCCCAACCCGTACTGTGCAAATTATGTCGTAGGCTGTAAAGTTACACGAACAGAATTTCACTGGACATTCGCTTATTGCGTATTTCCTCATAGCATACAGCTATTGTATATATTTATAAAGATTGAATTATGTGCGGTGAAACTGTACTGATTCGCTGTCTTAAAAAAAACTCAAACACTGTTTACACATTTGTTTTTTACATAAACATGATCGTGTTGAGCTACATGGTAACACGGGGGACACCTGGGTAAAAAGGTACCTTCTAACTAAGGGCTTAGAGTGCATTGTTATACCTCATCTTTTTTTATCTCCAGGCATTGAATTGAAATAATATAAAGCAGCTGTATGCTTTTCTCAAAAATATTTTGAATTTGGAATCGTCGAGCGATATACAGTTTCTTTTTTCAAATGCTTCACTTGTTTTTTTTTCTATCCAGTCAGTAACAGTAGCTCTGAGTTCTCATCGTAACGCATTAGTAAAAATGGTGTTGGATTAAACAATACAATGTTATCTAAAATATACACGCCCAAACAAATAGCTATGGATGTGAAGATTTTTGGAAACCATACGCGCGCAGTCGCACCGTAGTCATTTAAAAATAATAATAATGTGTGGTCATGGCCTTCCAAGATTTCATCGTACATTGCCGGCATACTTTACAGCTTTATACGAGTGATTAACTAAAACCGGCATTCTACAACGATGTAAGTATAATATGAATACATTTCCCTTTATTGTGCTTGTGTGAGACCGGTCTCACACAAACAATATACCTTTGTTTACGAAAAAGTTTAAGTACAATTAGTTCATTATTTAATCATTGAGATCGCTAAATAGAAACTTTAAATGCAACTTTTACAAGTGAAATTTATCATTTTGTTGTTATTTTACTATGAGATTTTTGCAGTTGAAGAAATGTGGTAATACTTCAGTTCAGAAAATATCTAGTGTCAATATTACGCAATGTAATTTGGCAGTCGAATTCCGAATTGGCAGCCTTAACCAACATTATTTAAATCACCGACAACTTCTCACGGAGTTCAAATAAAGTACTATCTGTCCATCAATAGAGCAATTCTTTTAAAGAGTTTGTACACAGAATACTGAACGCCGGTGTCACATCCTAATGTTACTGGCTTTCTTTTCAACCTTTCAAGCTCATTTGTGTGCACTGTTGTACCTAAAAGGTCACACTTAATGTATTTCGTGGCAGTATTTATGATAACTGCGTTCGTATTTGGAGATTTTAATGAACGTGCATCTCCTGTTTGGGCAAACGCAAATTGAATGTTGATGAACTTTCTCCACATTTGTTTAAAGGATCTTTCAGTAAAACAAATTACACAGTATCGCTCCTGTAATCTTTGCAAGTTTTAGGCTGAACCGAGATACCATTATGGCAACACCCCTTGCTTACCTACAATATGCTAGCAAGAATGTAACTTGGGAGATCTCGATAGTATCATAAGAACAGTTGATATAGAATGACGAACAAAATATATAGGAAATGAAATGAACCACTGAGGCGCCCCTGGGACATGGCGCCTGGAGCAGCCGTTTCGTTCGCCCTTTGTAGAGCCGGCCTTTATTGTAATTCCTGAAAGCGTACGCAGTGGTGTACTGCATCGCCGCGTATCCCGCAATATAATGGATGGCGAGCCTATTACCATAGTACTGGGGACTCTTCCTCTTAATGCGACGATATTTGGGCTATAGTCCACAACGCTGGCCGATTTTAATGATAGACGAAATTCACACGGTATTCGAAAGACGTGCAGGTTTCATACACTGTTTGCCTTTGCCGTTAGTTAATGGTCACCCTTGTTTTTAATACATGATTCAGACATTAAATCCATAAATCCTGCACACTCTGTTTCCCCGCGAGCGTTTGAACAATATGATTATTACTCGACTCTTTAGGTAATATTATTAGTCAGATCATAGCGAATTTTACGGTGTTACATTTACTCAGAAAAGTAAAAAAAATACTGTTAATAATACAGCGAGCACTCAATACACCTAGCGTAAAAAAATCTGACTGAGACAAAACTTTCATTCTCAAAATATTTCAATATAATACAAAACTGTATGATAGTCGTGGAAAGTTTAAAATTCGTGAGATAACTCACACGTAATTAGAAGAAATGTAACATTTTTAAAAAGTCTTTATATTGTTTAATGGACAATTAACTTACGCATATAATTTAGGCGGGTAATAGAACTCATTTAATTGGTGTATATCATTATTATAGCGATTGGTACCTAACTATCAAGACCACAAATCTCATGCCCGTATTCCTCTTCAATAGTAGGGTAATTGTGTACGCGAATACTACACATTGAAATAAAACTGAAAATACGGGAGGACTGAGATCAGTCCTCGCGTGACCATGGTTGCTGTAAAGCAGCCGAAACGTCGGGAACGTAAAAAACATTAAATAAACGCGATAAAATCCGTAACGTTAGTTTTATTTCATATGTCTAAAGTTAAACATTTTAAAAGTACCTATATGATTGGATTATACAGATAAAATTCTGAAAGTATAATATCATAGTTGCAAATGTTGTGTAAATAAAAATTAATATGATTTAGACAGGTATTTACAACGCTAAGGTCGGTCGAGTTTATGTAAATGCCACCAGATAAATCGGGCACGAAATACATAGATCGGAATAATTTATGTCACAATACGACAATGTTGCCAGTATCCTTATCATAAATATAATTAAAATAGTAACGAATGACACAAAAATGTACACAGTAAGACCTATTTGCGGTTCCATTTTATTACAATATACGTTCTTAAGTCAAAATAAATAGTTTGTTTAAAGGACGTATAGTCACGATCGCGAACCGCTGTCGCCGTGTGAATGGGCTATTGGGCTATTACTGATTTGTATAAATAATATAATACCAGCCCTTTTTTAAATGTCTCACTGCTGGTCACGGGCCTCCCCTCAATGCGAGGGGCATTAGGCTACAGTCCACCACGCTGGCACAGTGCAGGTTGGCGGTCTTCACACATCTTTCGAGGGGTTCTCTCAGACATGCAAGTTTCCTCACGATGTTTTCCATCACCATTTAGCATGTGATCATCGTGGTTGAAAATGAGATTCGCACATGAAATCCAGAAATCCCAGATGTGCGAGCCGAGGTTTGACCTGCTCTTTACCGAGGCAAGCGTTCTACCAACTTGGCTATCACTGTTACATACTACTGATTTGTAACGTCCTTTCGATAGTTAGGTTGGTAGGCATTTTAGTGGCCCGAAGGTCACTTTTGCAAAGTATTCCGCTGTAGTAATTTCGTAACAACTTGAAAGCCGTTTGGCAGAACAAGATGTGTGTATTAGTCATCCATTCATGCTTAAAAGAGATTATCAATAACGATGCTTATTGTTAAATCTAATTTAAGTAATAAGTGAGCTTTGTTGGCTATTGCTCAATTGATTGGCTGGCTATATTGTTTATTGGATAAATATTTACAATTACTAACAGTGACATAATATTCAAAATAACTCGAAAAATTACTTGTATAAGGTGTAACAAAGACATTGTAAAATGTTTTAACAAATGAATCATAAAATTATACATGGTATAAGTGGCTTCGTAACGAAATCTGATATGGACTGGATATATATAGGCTTGTAGAGTTTCGAAGAATAGCATTAGAATAATACCACAACATGGGACAAAGGTTTTCTTTACTCAGGCAAGTAGCCCGAACTTATAGAACTCAATAGGTTACAAAATAATTGACTCAATTGTGTTGAGACAGAAGATAATAAAGATCAATATAAGAGTGAATCGAGAAAGACATCTGATTGCTTTAAGATTCCTATGGCCAATCATTATATTTTGGGGTCTAGGCCCAACCGTAACATAAAAAAAACTTCGTACAACTTGGTAGGCTTCGGCCGTGGCTAGTCACCACCCACTGAACAAAGCCATGTCGCCAAGCGGCCTAGCCGTGTTCCGGCATGATGTTCGGTGTTGCCATTCATGGATGGCGGGTCAGATCAGTTGCGCTGCATGTGCCTAGTGAATGTAGCGTCTCTTATCTACTGCCGCCTTCCTACCTAGGCAAGTATGCTCCATCGTAGATCTCATCGTCACTTACCATCAGGTGAGATCGAGATCAAATACTTGCCTATAATGTAATAAAAAAAATAAAAAAATACTTTCTTAAGGTTCGTATTTGCAAAAATCCCTTCATAATTTGCACCTCTAGGGAACTCAAGGAACTACTCCTACAAATTTGAATGCTCTGGGTCTAACAACTTAGGCTGAGCGTTGTCTTGTGCCAGCCAGTAGTATTAAGTAGATATCTGTAATCCCCGCAATGGTAGCTAAAAGATTAGTATAAAATTACTTATCTTTTAAATTATCGTAATATTGACATGGTGGGTGTATTTATTGTGCATTTATTGCAAGGGGCGTTGTTATTTTATTGCCCCGGTCGAGACATTCCGTAAAAGTAGATTAGGTTAAGGTTCTTGCGGGGATATTCATTTAAAACAGGTTCTATGTAATCGATATTAAATTTTATTACTATTTAAAAATAAAACATACCCAATTTTGCATATGGCAATAGATCTTTTACTAGGGTTGACGGTGCAGTCAGTGAAGCAATCAAATCCAAGTAAATTAAACGCCAACTAACCGTAAAATGGAAGACAACCCTATAAAATGGAGCATTCTTTGAAGCGCAACTATTTGAACTGCACTATTATTTTCTTTTTCACTTAGCACACCAAAGTACTTTAAGTAATTGGGATTGGAGTTATAAAATAAAAGCATTGATTTCTCAGTAAAAATAGACTGAAAATGGATTAGGATGAACATTAGAAAGATATAAAATAAAATAACATTTTTAATGACTGATTGCTGCTTATAATGTTTAGTTCTTGGGGACGAAAATGCTATAAAATGTTGTTACCTTAATCAGCTGATACTAATACAATTATAAGATTATCAATATTTTCATTTCATACTATCAATACGTACCTACATATCTAGTTACCTATAGACCCTTGGTGCGACCCAAAGTGGAATAGTGTTGGTGCGATTCACATTGGTACAATTCGAGGAATTCCTTACTAAAACGAGTAGAGGATTTAATTAATATTAACACTTGACTTTTGACGACGAGATTAGCGCAGTTGAGAGAGATCCTGCTTCCTTTCTTTTTTTTTTTTTTATTACGATATAGGCAAGTATTTGATCTCGATCTCACCTGATGGTAAGTGACGATGAGATCTACGATGTAGCATACTTGCCTAGAAGGTACCTGTTCACTCTCGGCAGACTCTATGCCGAGGGTCTCGGTTTCGAATCTTGTTAGGGAAAAATATTTGTATGATGATCACGAATATTTGTACCCGAGTCATGGATGTTTAAGATATATGTGGGAGAAGTTTATTTTATTACGTTTTTATAATTAGTTTTTTTATATTTGTAACATTTAAGATGGAAAGAAAGGATAGTGGAGTGAGGGAGATAGACGATAGAAGGAATGTGACACGGAAAGAGGTTAACGAATTGTTGTGAAAGAAAATAAAGTTATTGTCAATAAATCTCGCTGCTTTCTCATTGGAAACACCACAACTATTTATGGGGGCTCGTCCTGGATCCAGAGAAGTATCAGTGAAGACGGATTGACGTAATTTAGGAAGAAATTATCCACAAAATACAAACAACCGGCAAGTCATTCTGATTCTGTTTTACCGACCGTCAAGTGCAAATCCTTCGCCGCACGGCACGAGCCATACACGACTGCTTTACCGACGCGTTCACCGAATGCTACGGGACGTTGACGTGCATTGTGTATCACGGCGCAAACGATTAGGAAAATGCTTCGGGCCGTAGATTGTGACGTCAAAATAATTAATATTTTTATAAATAAAGATGGGAAGATAAAATAAAAATATTAAAATTACAATGATTACTTGGTTATACGGTTGGATTGTTTATACTTTACGAAGACAGCTACGATTATTAATGACTTCGCGAACATTAATACTTACGAAGTTTTACCACATTCTACGACTAAGATTTTACGAAGATTATAAGACTTATTAAACATTTACGACTGAAGAAGATTTTATAAAGAAGATTTAAGTAAGAAGATTTTATTACTATTTTCACAACATAAGAAGATTTTGTCACTTGAACATTTAAGACTACGCTTTATTTACCTACCTATTCAAGATGCCGCCGAAGAAAGATATAAAAGAAAAAGAAGATCATGAAAAAGACATGAAAGATGAAAAGATCATGAAAGATGACGCACCGTATATTTCGTTTAATGATTTGGAGAAGTCCATGACATCTTTTAATGGTGACGATACTTACCCTATTTCATCGTGGTTTGAAGAATTAAAAGATACAGCACAGTTGATGAACTGGACTGAAACTGAAAAGTTAATCTACGCAAAACGGCTTCTTAGTGGAACTGCCAAGCTATTTTTACGGTCACTAGGAGGTGTAAAGGATTGGACCAACTTAAAGGACGAACTTGAAGAAGAATTTGGTTCCAAACTAAATAGTGCTGCCATACATAAAAAACTTAGTTCACGGAAGATGAAGAATGACGAGACATACCAACAGTATTTTCTCCACATGAAAGAATGTGCACTTCATGGAAATGTGGAAGACGCTGCGCTTATGGAATATGTTATTGATGGCATCCGAGACAGTGAATCTAACAAAGCTATTTTATACGGCGCATCAAACCTTAAGGATTTCCGTAAGAAGTTAGATATCTACAGCAATATGAGGCAGAAGATGCTAGCCCGACCGACAATGACCAGTAATTCAACTCCTCATCGTCCTCCAGTACGTAAGTTTAACAACATGAAGAGATGCTTCAACTGTGGTGACTTAGATCATCAAGCACCTACCTGTACCAAGGGTATTAAATGCTTTAAGTGCAATGAATTTGGTCATAAGGGAACAGAGTGTACCCAAAAGACGAAGAATACTTTAAATATTCAAACTAATTCTAGAAGACTAAATTCAACAGATGCAAAAGAAGAAGTAGAACAAGGAACAAAAGAGGTTAAGACTCCCTACAAGAAGATAAAAATTAACGGTTTTGAAGTGACAGCATTGATTGATACCGGAAGTGACGTAAATTTAATCAGGATTTCTGAAGTTGAGAACATTGTGGAAGACAAATCAAATTATAATACAGACATGACAATAAATTTGACAGGAATTGCTGGAAAAGAACTACGCACTGAAGGAGTACTACATGCTAAAGTTATGATTGACGATTACTACGCCGATATTAAATTACATGTTGTCAAAGATAATGCTATACCCGTCAAAGTAATATTAGGGAACCCTATTTTGAAAGACTTTGAAATCAGTTTCACTACAGAAGGCATTTTTCTTGAGAAGATTTTACATTTAACTATGTTGGCTGAAGGAAAAGTTACTGATTTTAAAGGTTGCGAAGACAAAGAAATTGCGAAGAAGATTACGAAACTTATAGAAGATTACAAACCTGACGGTGTAAAGAAAGAAACTAATATTGAAATGAAAATAATACTTACCGACGAAGACCCGACTCACCAGAATCCACGTAGACTATCCCCACTGGAAATGAAAGTAGTAGACGAACAAATAAAAGAATGGCTGGATCAGAAGATTATACAACCAAGCAAGTCTGACTACTCAAGTCCTATAGTACTAGCGAAGAAGAAGAATGGGACATACCGACTTTGTATAGACTACAGAAGACTTAATAAGAAAATTGTGAGAGATCGATTTCCATTACCGCTTATCGAAGATCAGATAGACAGACTGAAAGGTGCAAAAGTCTTTACGACGTTAGACTTAAAAAATGGATTTTTACACGTAAATGTTCATGAAGGCAGCAGAAAGTACACATCCTTTGTAACACCCCGAGGCCAATATGAGTTCATGAAAATGCCCTTTGGCTTGTGCACGGCACCAGCAGTGTTCCAAAGGTATGTCAACTACATTTTCCAAGATCTCATTGCAGACGGTACTGTATTAGCATTTTTGGACGATTTGGCCATACCATCTGAAACAGAAGAAGAAGGATTAGTAAAGCTATTAAAAGTTTTCAAAAGAGCGGAAGAGTACGGTTTATTGTTTAACTGGAGCAAATGCTTTTTCATGAAGAGAGAGATCGAGTATTTGGGCTATATTATTCGAGATAACGAAGTAAGACCATCAAAAGAAAAGATTGCAGCAGTTTCAAAATTTAAGACACCGAACAATTTGAAGTCCCTTCAGTCATTCTTAGGACTGTCCGGGTACTTTAGAAAATTTATACAGAACTACTCTATAATTGCCAGGCCACTTACTAATCTACTAAAGAAAGACGCTGAATTTAATTTTAGTGATGAGTGTGAGAGGGCCTTCAATGAGTTAAAAAGAATATTGTGCAGCTCACCTGTACTTCGTATCTATGATCCAGATCTGGCGACGGAACTGCATACAGACGCTAGCGCAGAAGGCTACGGAGCTGTTTTATTACAGAAGAGTCCAAAAGACAATCAGATGCATCCAGTCTATTATATGAGCAAGAAAACAACACCTGCTGAAAGAAATTACCATAGCTATTACCTGGAGATACTTGCGATTGCTGAAGCCGTTAAGAAGTTCCGCGTTTACCTGTTAGGGATACATTTTAAAATTATTACAGATTGCTCGGCTCTAACTAAAACATTACAGAAGAAAGACTTACCTCCGCGTGTCGCACGATGGGCTCTACTCCTTGAGGAGTACGATTACGAAATAGAGCATAGGCCCGGATCAAGACTTAAGCACGCTGACGCGTTGAGCAGGAACCCGATTTGCATGATATTGACTGAAACCGCAGCCCGACTGAAGAAAGCGCAAGACGATGACCCACACACAAACCTGTTGAAGAAAATGTTAGAGAAAGGACCTTATCAAAGCTATGTCATAGAAAGGGGAATACTCTGTAAAGAAAAAGATGGTACGAGACTTATTGTAGTTCCGAAGAAGATGCAAACCGAAATTATAAGAAAGAAACACGAACATGTACATTTTGGAATTAATAAGACGGAAGAACTGGTTAATCGAGAATACTACGTAGAAAACCTGAAAGAAAAGATAAAGAAAATTATAGATAACTGTGTAGAATGTATTTTAATTTCGCATAAAAAAGGAAGAAAAGAAGGATATTTACACCCGCTGGATAAGGGAGATGTTCCGCTGTCGACGTATCACGTTGATCATCTTGGTCCGTTGACATCAACTAATAAAAACTATAAGTACATCCTAACCGTGGTAGATGGATTTACTAAATTCACCTGGGTCTATTCTACGAAAACCTTAACTACAGACGAGACTTTAGATAAGTTGAGAGTCCAACAACAAACATTTGGCTCACCTCAGAAGATTATTTCCGACCGTAACGCTGCATTTACATCGACAAACTTTCAAGAATACTGTAAAGAGGAAGGCATCATTCATTACACGATTACTACTGGACAGCCACGTGGAAACGGACAAGTCGAGAGGATCCACCAAGTGATAATAAGCGTTCTGAGTAAGCTCAGCGCTGACGATCCGACGAAATGGTATAGACGAGTTTCGGCAGTGCAACGCTGTCTGAATAGCACGTATCAGAGAAGTATTGGAATGACGCCTTTTGAGTTACTTTTTGGAACTAAAATGAGGGACAAAAACGAAGAAATTATGAAATTGATGGAGGAAGAGGAAGTTCAGAATTATAGTCAGAAAAGGAACGAACTAAGAATAAAAGCTAAAGAATCAATACAAAAAATACAATAAGAGAATGTCAGAAATTACAATAGAAAAAGAAAAAAAGCTATAGATTATGACGTGGGTGATTTAGTTGCGATCAAACGCACACAATTTTCTCAGGGAAGTAAATTGTACCCAAAATTTCTGGGGCCCTATGAAATAGTAACCAAAAGACACCATGACCGGTATGCCGTAAGGAAAGTTGGCGATGGTGAAGGCCCTATTAATACTACCAGCTCGGCTGATCTCATGAAGCCGTGGGCAGAAGACGAAGATATTTCATCTGGGCCAGATGAATAACCAGGATGGCCGTGTGGGAGAAGTTTATTTTATTACGTTTTTATAATTAGTTTTTTTATATTTGTAACATTTAAGATGGAAAGAAAGGATAGTGGAGTGAGGGAGATAGACGATAGAAGGAATGTGACACGGAAAGAGGTTAACGAATTGTTGTGAAAGAAAATAAAGTTATTGTCAATAAATCTCGCTGCTTTCTCATTGGAAACACCACATATATATAAGTATTATATACTGAGTTCACCCTCAGACCATTGTACGGTACCCATAATACAAGCGTTGCTTAGTGTGGGACCGTATAGTTGTGTGTTCGTCTGGCGATATTATTAATTCTTGTAATTAGCGTATTTCTTAGATAGTTATTCAACAATTGTGCCTCAAGTACAGACTATGAGCATGGTACTCATCTTTTTGAATGTGACTAATGCATAAATGGTGACTCCAGTGGTGTTAAACACTAGTTTTAAATTTTATATCCACTTATATAATACTTAAAAAAATATAAAATGCACACGATAGCTGCCGCAATAAAATTTAAATCTATAAATATTTCTTGGTGTAAAATAAATACTCTCTTGATACTATGTGTAACACCTTTGAAAGCGGATCTATTAAAATATTCAGGTAATAAAATACATATTTTTTATTGAATAATCATTATAATATTTAGGATTTAGGTAAATGTGTTGCGCGCTAGTCTTACTACCTGGTTGCAAAATTCTGAAATATAGATTATTAAATTTTTTTTTTTTTTTTTAATACATTATAGGCAAGTATTTGATCTCGATCTCACCTGATGGTAAGTGACGATGAGATATACGATGGAGCATCCTTGCCTAGGTAGGAAGGCGGCAGTAGATAGAGACGCTACATTCACTAGGCACATGCAGCGCAACTGATCTGACCCGCCATCCATGAATGGCAACACCGAACATCATGCCGGAACACGGCTAGGCGGCTTGGCGACATGGCTTTGTTCAGTGTGTGGTGACTAACCACGGCCGAAGCCTACCACCAGTAGAGTTGTCACCTGGTTGGCACCACCCAGGGTCACGTGTAGGGTATCTCGAGGGTACTTAATTCTCCTACGGACGAAGGTGACTCGTTAGATTTAATTGTATGAAAACACTCGGCAAGTGCGAGGAATCCGGACTACCCAACCTATCTCTGCGAGAATTCTCGTTTATCTTAGGCATGTGACATAAATACCACATTTTATAACAAATATTGAATCTACCAGGCACGCTAGTTATAATTTATTTTGGGACGGAACAAGAACAAAAGCTTATTAAGTGAAAATACCTTTTAATTTAAATAAGCTAGTATTCATAGTTGTTGATCTCGTGGATTCAAAGCTTCCGAGTTAAGTAGGACACTGCTGGGTCTTCGTTCAATAATATGACTCAGTCAAACAGTGGCTCTAGCCCTAAGCACGTAAATTAAGTTAACATTCAATCTCATCAGCAACAAGTTAAGAGTTTCCAGATGACCTACATCTCGAAACAACTAATTCCAAGGTGTTGTAGGTTTTCTATGCTCTTCCTAGCAAGTATGTACACAAAATTTGTGTCTTACGAGTTATAGCAGCATCAAATACGACCTAACTAGATCGGTATTTATAGAATGGCTTTCATTGGTTACATAAATTTGATTGGTGATCGTATGCTATGCTGTCAACCGAAAGAAGTCCACTGCTGGACATAGGCCTCCCCGAATGACTTCAACACATCACGGTCCTCCACCACTCGCATCCATGTGATCGTATATAAGGCCCTATATCTATGTAAGTTATCTATGATGCTGTAACAACTGTCCCTTAAACCAATAACATTCAGCAAATATTTCCATCAAGTTTCAACGTAGACATAAGCACCATTAATTACAATATTAGTTCCGTACTAAAGTTGTGAACATTACGTGACTACATACAGGGTGGGAACGAAGTCATGTACAGTATATTTAATAAAGGTACCAGTTGGTGAGTTTTTTCATAATGAAACCATTCACTTATTGAATTCGAAAATGTTTGTTAAAGCGCTTGGTTCAGCCGGTAACTGAATAAACAAAAATATAATAACTTTATTGTGCCAATCGATAAGATCTATAGATCTAAACTCTCTAATAAAAATGACATGACATCTTTTAAAGAAAATAATGTTTACTATGAGAAAAATATGCTAACGGCTACTTTTCTTAAGGGCCCGCTCCTCTATCCACGCTGTATATCAGCCAAGTATCCGGTGCATTGTTTCAAGCACCAGCGCCCATTCCGCTCGGCCGGCTAATGGGACAGCCAGGAGACAAGGTACCGATGCTTTTATGGACAGTCCGGTTGTACATTTTATTATCATATTTTTATTCGTGTTTATACATAATCTACATTTTCAAAGTAACTAATTATTGAGATGTAAGATATTCTTAACACTTTATAAATTTAATTACTATGGCTTTGAAAAAAGAGACTTTGAAACAGTTATGTAATTGTATTAATTTGCGTTTGTTTTCGAAAAAATAATTATGAATCCAAGAATTTTATTTATAAGGTGTAACAATAAGTACTAAATAGAGCCAACTGGTAGGTATTGTTCCACCGTGCACTTAGCACCTGGAGGTATTTTAAATTTTGTAATGTTCTAATCAGTCAATCATTTCAACCTACCAATGGCCCTCTGAAATTATTGTTACGCCTTATATAACCGTGTACTGACTAAATATGCTTCGGAAAGCTGCCCCGGGCACGCGACGTGTACGGCATATTTTTGATCCCATAAATTAGTTCTTATGAAGTTGATATATACAGCCGGATTGATAGCAAAGCAAATAACAAGTGACAGCGCTCGGTCGAGACAGCTCGAGCGTTTGCCTAGGGCGAGACGTCTGTCAGTTTCATGAAAGTGATATAATAATGAGCCTTGTGTATAGTAGTCTAAAGTTTAGTATCTTCCTGTATAGTTGACAATGATGTGATAATTACGTATTGTACAGCAAGTTCACATACAAAATACCACACATGCAGTGTCCGGTCTTCTACCCAAGCGCTGGCAACCCTACTCGTGGATTATTCACTTCCCAACCTCACACGCAACTTTCTCGCTTGTTTTACGTAACGATTGCTACACTTTTTTTTTGGTCGATTCCGCTTTTATTATATCGGCCTTGGTACGTTTTGCGTCGGCGACAAGAAAGTGCGAGATTTGTCGACACTGCAGCACTCGCGGTAACGTTTTATAATACTTACCTATAATGAAACGGCACCCTTTTAGTCACGGAGTTGGGACAATGAAATCTGATTTCCATGGGCGAAGGCTTAGAATGGACAGTTTTTTGCATAGTTTTGTTGCAGCGCGCGGGGCCGTTGCTCTTTACAATCGATGTGTTTGAGCGAGAGCCCGAATTTAATTTTTATGTCTCGCTTGTTCTAGACATTCCTCTAGAGCGCTGTCCTGTGTTTACTTTATTGATTACTGATCGCTCAAATATCTACCGTCAATTAAGATTTTAAGATGTCAAAGTATAGGGTATGTGCGCCTTGCATAGAAACACAATGTAGTGAGCTTAATTTTGTTATAATCATGGACCTCAAAATGTTGTAAAAAAAAGACAAGCCCGCTGTGTTTCTTGGCAGATCTCATAATCATCAGTTGAGTTCGCGTTCCGATCCAGTTGTAGAGTTAAGATAAAAAAAATGCATAGGTATGACAATTTGTAACTGCCCCCGTGGGCCGATACGAAATAAACGCTTTGACTTGACGTTAAGGTGTAATAAAGTTTTCGTTTTCGATACTCAGGTCGAATCTACTATTTTCAGGGTTCTGTACAAAAATAGTAAAACCCCCTGGTGCGACTATTTTCGTCTCTCCGTCTGTGTTTTTACGGCATGTCCGGTATTAGTCTCTTATGGAGGAAAAAATAATGCATAGATTTTGACGAAAATTAGCATGATGATAACATACGAAACGATCAACATCCTTCTGGATTAGTCATGAAATTATAACGACGGAAAAAAAGTCGCAGGTATAGCTAGGTGGTAGGTTTATATAAAACAAAGTCGTGTTAGTTACATAATTTATAACTCGAGAATCAGGTAAGCCGATTTTTATGACTGTCTTTTTTGGGAATAAAACATGAGAAAATCTCACAAAAAAAAAAGATTTTAAAGATATTTTCTTTTTTTTTTTTTATTACATTATAGGCAAGTATTTGATCTCGATACATACGATTCTGAGGCGGTACGAAGTTCGCGGAGACAGCTTCTTCTCTGTCGTATAACTCTTAGCGAGCGGTCGTGGTCTTCATGTAGAGCTGTCAGGAGCAGATGTGACTAGCCTTATAATGTCTCGCCATTTTTCCTTGTCACTGGATCTTCGGGTGCATTCGTGTAAGGATACACCCAAGCAAGATTTGAACAGGTTTGTCCATCGCATGGGTGACCGTCCTCGCAGTCTATCCAGGACAGGAAAGGTCCGGGACAGCTAATAGATAATACATTTAATTATCATGAAATACAGTCAGGTGTTAGATACACATAGTCCGGTTGCGGTCGTATTAAAAGTTCAAGTGTCAACTATTCGGTCACGGTTCAAGTGTTTTTTTACTCGATACATTGTTACATTCAAGTAATAGAGTCATTAAATGGTTCACCGATAGATCCGTGTACGTATTATTATGATTTAACGTGGACGGTAGATGATTTGTCGTTTAAACTTTTTTTTTGAAAATGGCCTCACCTACCTTTGGCTAGGTATTTTGCTAACGTCAAGTGTTTTTTTTTTAATATAAAAAATCGTTAATTCTATACAGGCCTAATCCGTGGACTTGGCCTAATAACCCCCCCCCCCCCCTCCCTCTCTTATCCTATCAGTAAAGTTAAGGATACTTTACTGTCAAATAACCGGGGACATACTTGGGAGAACTGGAAAAGTCATGTTTTACTATATTGTTTTATTTTACTACGCTCGTGGATGTTTATGAACACATAATGGTTAATATTCCACCAAAATTACACATAATTTTTCAAAGAAACACATTTTTCACAAAATAAAACAAAATTGATAACCTTTGTCTTCGAATACGCCCAAAAAGTCCCTCAATTAAACCTGTCAATAGGTAACCCACCAAAGTAGAGCGGAACATTTTTAAACATTAAGGTTCTATAATTGGTTTGGGAATACTTAATCCAGTGTGTAATAACGAGTCACATTATAATGAAGCGTGGAGGTAGCAATCGCTTTGGCAAAACTTGCGTAGTAGTTATATAAATGAAAAAAAAAAATGAAGGAGCTTACACAATAACTATTTCAAAGGAAAACTGTAAATATATGGACCTGCCTTATTGAATAAACATCGAGAGCAGTTATCATGAAAAAACACTAGTGATTTTTGTATTGTTTGGCCCTTATCTATCTTTGTGTTGGTTATGAAGCAGTGACAGCCGAGTTGGTAGAACGCTTCCCTCTGTAACGAGGATCGCAGGTTCAAACCCCGGCTCACACTTTTGGGATTTCCAAATTTTCATGTGCGAATCTCATTTTTAACCATGATTATCACTTGCTAAACGATGAAGGAAAACATCGTGAGGAAACCTGCATGTCTGAGAGAATCCCTCGAATGACGTGTGAAGTCCGCGAACTTGCACGGGCCAGCGTGGTGGACTATGGCCTAATCCCCCTCGCATTGATGGGAGGCCCGTGCCCAACAGTGGGGCATTAAAAGGGCTGGCATTATTATTATTATCGGTTATATAGTTAAACTATAAAGAAAATGCAATGGAGCTAACATGTAGTCACGTTTCCCAGTGCTGTGCGGCCGGGAGCGTAATTGTATGTGATTTAAATAACTATAGCGGTAGTGATAAATTTCTTCTTACCGTAATGGTGACTGAATTCACAAAATTGCCTGGGACGTGGAGCTACTAAGAGATAAAGTGTTACAGTACTATATGGTTTAAATGACTTTCCCTTTAAAGCATTCTAAGGGGAAACCCAATACATAATGTGAGCCAAGTATTTTACTTATACGAAATTTGTTTAATTATTGATTTCTTATATTTACGCGAATACTACACATTGAAATAAAACTAATCTTAAGGACCAAAGCAAATAATCTTAAAGCAGCCGAAACGTCGGGAACGTAAAATAAAAAATAAACCGCGATAAAATCCTTAAGATTAGTTTTATTTAAATTTGTTTAATTAATTAACTTTTCGAGGGGTCGTATGAGGTCAATAACACCGGCGTACCCTTTTAATCAAATAATTAAAGATTTTATCGAATTGTGTACTTCGTATAGTACACAATTCGAAAAATGGCAGAAAATATGATGTTTTGTATGTTATTTTTTTGTTTTATGCATTATTTATGCAGTGATTTATTATTCGTTAAAATGTATTATAAATTCGATTGCTACTCGAATATCTAGTATTTTTAAATCAAAATATATGTGTTTTTACGTAAAGTATAAAAAATAAGGGCATTAACCCTTGCATTTGGCGCTCTGGGGTTAAAAGTCGTGAATGTAGATGGTAGTACAACATTTTAATTTTAGTATTAATTAATTTTGTGTTTTCGCATCTGTCAACCTCACCGCTGTCAACTTATTTGTTCGCCTATTTCCGTGTAGTCATAAGCGTACGTAAAACGCGCGTCATTAGACTGGTACAGAACCGATTTAGTGATAAAATCTCGACGGCCTGATTATTGCAGTTGGTAGTGACGCTGCTTTCTGTGCCGAGGGTTTGAATCCTGGTAGCAACAAACATGCGGTGATGAGCAAGAGTGTTTGTACCCAAATCATGGATGTTTAATATCTATATAAGTAATATATACCGGGTTCGCCCCCAGTCCATTGTACGGTACCCATAATACAAGCGTTGCTTAGTGTAGGACTGTATAGTTGGCGTGTTCGTCTGGCGATATTTATTTATTTATTTTACAGTAGCGCACCTAAGGAAAGAAATATTATATCACTCGATCGTTATTTGACAAGCCAAAAATCCTGTGGATAAGTGGATAATTTTCTTCCAACTCCTCCTATTTTTATCTTTCGATTAATTTCGTGCGGGTTCCAAGACAATTAACTTTATCCCGGCACTCGCCGAGGGTCAAACCTCGGTGTCTTCATTGGACACCACTGTAGATCCTGGCTTACAGAAGTAGCAGTGGTGGGAGTGTGTGGCGGGCCTAGTCCCATAAAAAAAAGGCAAAAATCCTACTAAGGGCCGAAAGTAGCCCATCGTTATCAGAAACCATATCCAATCAGAAATTATTTTTATAACTTCGTAAGATTATAAATAAAATGTTATATACCGAGTTCCGAGCGGGCTCGTTCTAGAACCGACGCAGTTTGGCGGTCCGCGTGTAATATGTTATTATTACATACAGCCAGTTAGTCGCGTTTAAATCTCTAACCTTATCTTATTATCTGGAAAATTATTCTAACCGGATTACAGCACCGGCCCCGGAAATTAATGTGCATAAAAACAAATAGCTTGACGTACAATACGCTAACGAGTATTTCGAAGTAGATATAACACCAATGCACTAATACCCGTGTACATTTATACCTCTAGTTTAATTTACAATGTATTGTAAGTTCTTAATTTTTTCCCATACCAAGCCTGCAGCAATTTGAGCTATGGGTGGGCGCGGCTACCTGACACAAAGTATTTGCAATACTTAATTGGTTGATCACGAATTTTGTACCTTGTATATATATTGTGGTTTTTTAGTTTTTATAAATGAATAAACAATCGCGGAATGTATAACAAGTGCATAAAGTAAGCCATTTTATACGAGACGTTTATTTGCCGAAGACAAAGGCGAGGGTCAAGTCCAGGATAAAATGGCTTATTTTATATACGAGTTATACCTACACTATCGTTTTCACTTCAATTGAGTGGAAATTAAACAGTGATAAGAAAAGTGAAAATTTGAACAATATTATATTTTTAACCGACTTCAAAAAGGAGGAGGAGATTAGTTAAATACATGTTTTAGTTAGACAAGGTAGATTTCAAGATTAGATAATTTGTTCCTTTTAGTTTTTTGAAGGCGGTTTTTAATTTGTTAAAAAGTTTTTTATATATATTAGCTTCGTCATTTTCTCTGGGTGTAACTGGGAACAGACAATTACCAGTATTCCAAAGTGTATATCGTTGTTCATAAGATATGCGCACAGAGAAATACAATGCCTTTCATTTTATGAATTGATCACTTAGGAATTTAATTGCAACCACTTTACTGACTTCTACTGTGCCTATAGGCGTAATATTATTTATACTCACCATAAAAAAAACATTTTAACAAAAAAAAACGTCTTCAAAAAACTAAAAAGCAAAAAATAATCTAATCTTGAAATTGAAGTTGTTTAACTAAATCAAATCTTTTTAACGAATGTGAATTCGGGGCCTCCTCCTTTTGAAGTCGGTTAAAAATATCTCCTTAAAAGAGAGAATAAGAAGAATCTCCTTGTCAATAACGTTTGAGGAATGTGCCGTAAGTCAGTGAACTATATAATATTACACAAATTTCATGTGTGTGTGTGAAACTGTCCTAGTATCAGAATGATTAGATACTAAACTTTTACATTGATGAACTGTAGGCTAAGCAGTAACGTCTAATATAGTCATAACATAATGTCATCGAGAAAGCATGCTGTCAGGTGGGTGCTAACCCAACCATCTTCCCTGTTGAAATTAGGATGTTTTTTTTTTTAATTTCAATTGCCTCACTTATCATCCTTGGTTGAAATCGATCTTCTTTTGCGAGAATCTGTGGTTGATTAAATCTGATAATAACACATAAAAAATAAAATAAACATACAAATAAATGCATTAAATTAGTTATATTTCATATTTTTACGCGTAATAATAAGAAATCAATAAAAAAATATAGTCCGGTCCAACCAGCCGCACATTGTCCGTCATTCGTGTTATCAATTATATTAAATAGATACAGGGCACTAACGAATTATATTTTTATTTCTTAACTCAACAGCTGGATCGGAACGCGATCTCAACCGAGACCATAAATAGATATAATTAAAAAGAAAGTTGTTACATTGTATAATGAAAATAAGAAAAAGAAACTATATCAGTGTAGGTACATTGGTAGAAGATACGTGATCGTTGACATGGTGATGTAATTTCGGTACACACGAATCCGACACGCCTTTTGATTTATAGTCTGATAAACAATTTATATGTGATCTGGCAGAGTTATGGACCGTTTAGTCACACTTGTGTTTGTTCTTCATTCATGTTCGTGTATTATATGTGAGGCAATTGCGTTTTAGTCATTTTTAAGTATATAAACAGGTGTTATTTTTTTTAAATAAAACTTCGGTGTTCGATGTGTGTTTAAGAATAATTAGTGATCCCGTCACATGTACCGCCTAGCCCCATAGTAACAGACCGCACAACTTTGTTCGCGTGGGATGGACTTTTATTTTCTCTGCTATTCCGCGGGAAGCCATCTTTTTCTGGGGATGAAAAGTTTCCTGCATCATGATCCAGTTTGTTAGCTATCACCATGTCAAGTTTTAACAAAATCAGTCCAGAGAATTTTCCGCGGCACGCGGACAAACAGACATTTATATATAAATTGTGGATTTGTTTTCAGCTTCGGTAACGAATATAATATACTCCTAACTATATTTTTCCCAAAAGATTTATTGTACAGACTTGTACTGACTGTGTGAGTTGTGTATTGTCTTATTAGTTATGTAGATATATTTTATCGTCTCTATGCACTTTCGGTCGCGAGTCGACTCTCGCGCACGGCAACAGATGCGTTTTTATTTGCGTAAGCGCAGCTTGGGTGATATCATTTCGGTACACACGAATTCAGCACGCTTTTTGATGAATAGCCTGATATCAGATTACATACGAAAAATTAAAAATTCCATTTCGTTACGCTTCCAGCACTTGTGTTTGTTTTAGCTGTAATGACGCAATGAGAGTAGCTATATGAACAGGTGTTGCATTTTTGAAAAGTCAGCTTGGGTTTTGCGATGTGTCCAACAATAATTGGTGGAGGGAACGCGGCGGCACGTGTAAATGATGTTGCTTTCGCGCTTACCTATCTATACATATAAATAAAATTGGAGTGTCTGTTTGTAATATTAAAATAACCGCTTTTTACTAAGTGCGTTTGGATGTATACACGTTACCTATACCGAAACAACAATTTTTATAATTTTTGTCTGTTTGTCTGTCTGTCTGTCTGTCTGTCCGTCTGTCCGTCTGTCTGTCTGTTTGTTCCGGCTAATCTCTGAAATGGCTGGACCGATTTTGACGGGACTTTCACTGGCAGATAGCTGATGTAACAAGGAGTAACTTAGGCTACTTTTATTTTACAAAAAAAAATAAGATCTCACGAAAAAAAATTAAAACCAATGTTGCAGCGCAGCGCCTGATTAAGTTTGATAGTAACAACCTGCAATGCGTCCCGCGGGCTCAGAATGGGCGAGCAGGCTGTTGTCAACGGTTGTCTTTGTTAAATACCACGCGGACGAAGTCGCGGGCAACAGCTAGTATTTAATACATGTGTTGTCATGTGCCCGATGGTAACTTAACAAAAATGTTTTTTCATACAAACTTTGATCCACAGTTGGACCCCCTTAGGGATCGAAGTCCCAAAAAATCCTCCTTAATGCTCCTCCTTAAAGCACAAACAATTCTTATGCAAAATTCAGTTTAAGTTTAGGCTGTGCGTTGTCTATTAGTCAGTCAGTGTTAATATTTTTTTTAAGTAGATTTTCTGACTGCAACGAATAATGGCTACGGATGCTTGGGTTATTCGTCTAAAATTGGCTGAGTACTGATCGACCATATAGCCTCTTGAGTCTGGCTCGGGATCATGCCGCGTGTAAGCTTACAGCGAGGAAAATAACCAAAGACAATGCTCATCCGAGGCAAACGCTTTCGACGCCTCGCCTGAGGGCTGCCTTAAGTCATTAGACTGTTTCAAACCGGCCAAGAAGCCTCGCGAAGCTGATAGCAACAGTAAATGACAGATTATAGCGCTTGGGAGAGGCAGCAGGAGTCTTTTCCTCGGACGTATCCGTAGAAATAGCCTTTCTGTGGTCAATTTTGAGTTGGCTCAAGCGCCATCGCTAATTGGCACCGCAACTGCCAGTCGGTGTTAGTAAATTTATACGTTAGCAGACTAGGCAACTGTACCTTAAGCATTATCCTTTTTACATACCCGAGGTATGGTACGATACGGTGCGTACTCGACGTTCATCCCTCTCACACCACAGATTTCATAAATAAGTATGACAGTGACGGCATGTTTTCTCGATGACGTTACGATTACATTAGGAGTTCCTGCTTACCCTACTGTTGAACTAAAAGTAAAACTACAAAACGATACTTGACGATCTGATTAGCGCAGATGGTAGTGATCCTGCTTTCTGCGCCGAGGGTCCCGGGTTCGAGACCTTGTGTGTGTGAAGGGACAAGCTTTGTGTGAGGAGCATGAATGTTTGTATCCGAGTCATGGATGTTTAATATCTATATCAGTATTGTATACTGAGTTCGCCCTCAATTCATTGTACGGTACCCATAATAAAAGCATTGCTTATTGTGGGACCGCATAGTTGGTGTGTGCGTCTGGCGAAATTATTATAAAAATAGGAATTATTCGTCACGATTTTTTCTAATTACCAGTGTTATGCTTATTTTGTAAACCTGCCTGTCGCAGCTGGTTGAAAGTGTCCACGGCGCAAGGTTGTACGGAGGTCAGCCGGATGTTAATGTACAAGTACTTTAACTTAACAATTTTATAATAAAACATATTAATTGAGGTGATTTGGGGATAGGGGAAGGTCACCTTTTATAAGTGAAGGGCGGAAAGTTATCCTACTAGACGTTTTGTCGTATGAACTTTCCGTAAGTATATATGAGGTCGGTAAGTACCTACTCTGGGTACATTTGAAAGTTTTATACTGCTACCCTTTATTACAGATCCAAATTATAGTAAGAAACCATGGACCCATATTAGCCGCTATTCGCTGCAATGTGCTAAATCGACGCGTGCACTTCTCTCCGCAGCGCCTGAATTAGATACTACAGAACATACTAACTTTCTGATTTTGCTAAAAAACTAAAATAATGTTCATTGATTAGCATAGTCAATATCTGTAATTTTTTTTTAAATTATATATGTAAATTGCAAATGCAAATAATTCGGACAGATCGCGTCAATACACCCGAAGATGGTCACCGTCTCCCCGTCGCCGAACAAGACGCCTTTGCGGGTAAAACGTGGTCACATCAAGTCTGCTATCGGGACCCATGTAGACGTAACTTTGCCAAGTAGAAACAGGCTAAAAATTAAATTAAAGAATTTTAACAATTCGCATAATTAATAGCCTGTTTGTTGATCGTTTAATTGAAGCAATATTTTACTTATAAGGCGCAGTTATTTCGACAACTTGCATGCATAATTTATAGATATTATAACTCACTATCACTGGGTTGTATCTGTACCTACCTACTGTGAGTATTATAGGAAAAAAAATATGTCGTACCTTGGGAATGTTATTTTTGATACAAAACCCGAATGCGACACTTACGATTTCTTGTCTTTCTGGATGTTCTAGGAAATTATTTTCGGTATATGATATACTAGCTACGCCCTGCGGTTTTACCCGCGCAAAATAACATGTGGATCCTTTGCGCTATGAAAAATTAAAAGAAATCTATCCCACAGGAACCATACATTTTACCGGTATAAAATGCCTATGTGCTATTCCAGACTATAATCTATCTCTGTGCCAAATTTCATCCTGATCCGTTCAGCCGTTCCGGCGTGATTGAGTAATAAACATCCATCCATCTATCCATCCATCCACACTTTCACATTTATAATATTAGTATACATTTAAAAATACTTATTTTTTCTCGCTTCACGGGAGAACTACTGAGTGGATTATAATAAAATTTGGCATGGTGATAGCTTCAAAACCAGGGTACAATATTTTTATAATCCCGGAAATGGAAGGATTACTCAGAATTGACAAAAAACTAGATATCGCGCGTACGAAGACGCGGGCGCAGCTAGTGATACACAATGTGCGGTCACCCAATCAATGTTAGATCCTGTTCCGTTATGCAAAGTCGAGCAAAGCCTACAAAAAATATTTCTGATACTCGTTTATGTAAGCAGATAGGTATATAATTGTTATGTAATGTTTGCACGATAGGCGATTAATTAGATTACTTTGATACCGTTACGTATTGTATTATTATAATGCAATAAGGTGGATAATTGGTTGTTCGTTTGCAATTGTACTTATTACATGTCAAAATCGAAGATTGGGTTATCTATGTTATTAAAATTCCAATGTTGAGTACCCAAATCTCTCGGGCATTAACCTTGCTTTTTCTTTAAAAAGTACTGCAAGGCTTTATACCTATCAAACTAAACATCTTCACCAAATTAAAGTTACCGAAGCATGAATCGAAAACAAAAATAATATTTTATAATATTGTAAGTAGGTACTTAATTGACAGAATTTATTATTAGATATTTTATTAACTATTCTATTTTGGAATAGTTTACGCGAATACTTCACATGGACTACAAATATTAGGGTACCCTAGTTCAAACTTTGACATTAGGACGTCGACCACCTCAGTCCTCCCGTGACCATGGTTGCTGTAAGCCAGCCAAAACGTCGGGAACGTAAAATCATAAAATAAACGCTATAAAATGCGAAAAATTAGTTTTATTAAAAAATGGAATAGTTCATTAGCCCCTAGTATTAGTGTGTCACATAAGCATACATAATACATATGTACATAATACAGGCGTTATGTACCGACGTACATACTACAGGCGTGTGTTAAGAATGGGAACATACATGGATGTGTTTATCTGGTGGAGAAGATTTACTTATTATGTTTTTTGTTCATTTATAATTAAAAAAATATCCGAACAAACATTCTCAGAATGCATTTGACATAATCATAATTTAAGTAAATATAACTTAATTAGTACCATGAATACTTATAAAGAACTTTAATTGGCTGCAATCGGGAACAGTCCACTTGAAAAACCTGAGTGTTTACCGATCCTTCAGTTGTAGTATTTATTTATGTTCGTGAATATTAATATAAATTTACATTACAGGTATGTTAGTAGGAAATTCTAGCAATATACAATACCTATAATATGTGTATGTATGTTCAAATATAGGCGGTAGTGGTATGGCCTTTGAAGTGAGTGCGAAATCCGCTGAGAATCTGCATATTTTTATGTTGAAATTACAATTATGTGGGGAATCTCTTTCACTAAGTGAAATGAGTTTATTGAATCGTCGCCGATATTATCATGCCCGAAATACCGCTCAGATCTGAAAAAGCAATAACTGCCAGGGAATTGAGAACACTTATAAATTGAGTGTTTTGAGCTATAAAACGTGGTTCTAGAAATGTATAGTGATAAAAGTATTATCTTAGTAGAATGTGACAAACACTTGAATGGCAGTGATATGAACTACTTGCCTACTTACGTTTAGCACTCTTAAGTCATTTCAGACACAACACTTCCCGGTCTAAAACTGTAATCTTTCATGTTAACGACATAAATTCCCGATGAATAGTACCTACTTTGCCTCGCGGAATTGTGATTTTGACCGACATCGTTTCGAAACAAAATTAGTTTATTTAATAGGATAAGTATGTTTTATTGAGTTTAAATATAAAACCTAATCCAGGATCACACCTAATCCAGTGTCGCTATAAAACTAATTTGCTTAGTTTGTCTAGTATTAGCAAAAATTTGCTTGATAATACAGCGAGGAAATGCAGCCACCATTATTGCAACCATTCCACGCGGACAAGGTCTTTTTGATACATACTTTGTTTTCATTTTTTTTTTGTTTTCCTATTTACTTTAACTTAAATTGTAAATATTTCAATTTAAATATAATCTGATTTTTTAATGAAAAAAAAAATACCAATTAATGTCTCATAATCTACCCTGTTAATCTTAACTGCAGTGTCAAAACATTCGAATTACCAGAAAAATAAGATTGACATTGCAACATGCATAAGTCGTGCTCGTGACATTAGCTTGGTTCGTGAAATAACTCACCATAGTTCACACAGTTGCTTCCCACGGTGTGTCAAAACACATTGCTCTCTTTATTTGCACATTATCCGTATTGTGTGTAAATATAAATGAATCTGATGTTATCGGGGGGCAAAACAAACGGATTCGTTGTTCTGCACACCATACATTATTGTATTCAAATTCGCTAACACGTTTCGGTGGTGTATGTACTATGGGGGTTTGGACCGACTGTTGCGATAAAGTATTGTGTTGTTTTGTGAGAAATTGGGCCAGATGTATGATAGGCTGACCGGAGCTATGAGCTGGTGTTCATATGTTGGCAACATCGCCACCAATACTAATAATATTTTATAATTGGCAATGTATAGTTCTGTCTCGCTCTCTTAGATCTAGCCCCTGACGGGCGCACTACATGTTTTTATGTTGTCTTGTCGAGAAATATATACCAAAGTGATTTTAATACCTAAAAGTGAGTTTCAATAATATATAAAGGCCCCCCCCCCCCTGCAAGCAAGGAGTAGGAGCCTACACATATCTGACACATCATCAATTGCAATAATTTGCACATTACTGAAGAAACATCCTGCATACCATGCGCAGGATTTTCGGATTGCATGTGCGAATCTCATTTTCAATGTTAATGATCATTGGATGTGCGGTTAATACAAACTTCGTAACCTACACATTTATTTATTATCGACGGCTTGATTAGCGCAGTTGATAGCGACCTTGCTTTCTGAGCCGAGGGTCCCGAGTTCGAGTCCTGGTAGGGACAAACTTTGTGTGATGACCAGGAATGTTTGTACCCAAGTCATGGATGTTTAATATATACTGGGTTCAGCCCCAGTTCATTGTACGCTACCCATAATAAAAACGTTGCATAGTGTGCGGCCGTATAGTTGGTGTGTTGGTCTGGCGATATTTATTTATTTGAAGATCGTAAGGCCTCAATCTCCCTCAAATTGAAGGTAGAGTACCAGACCAGTGCAAAATGTGGGCGCGCTGAAGTAAACCTTTGCCTACACCTTCGGGAAATATAGGCGTGATAGTGTCGTATAATATTTTTATTTTTGTCCTTTTACTTCGACGTCAATTATAAACACTGTCGTGAATATGTCCACTGAAAATGCTTACGTCATCATTAATTATAATTTGTGAGTGATTGGTAACGTTATTGAAAGGTCGGTCAGGTTGTGTCCGGGGAATTTGAAAGAACAGATTTTGATCATTTCTAAAAGTCTTTGTTACAATTATCGTTTCCTCAAGATCTCTTTTATAGAAGTATATAAAGTCGTGTTCGACTACAGTGTTAGGGTATCTAGTTTATTTTTTTATTTCGTCGTTCAAATTATATAGAACATTAACTTTAAAAAAATAAAGGTTTAAAAGGTCTATCGTTCATAATATTTCACTAGAAATCACGACTTTGATACAATTAAAAGATTAATTTTACCGTCATAAAAGTTATCTAGCTTGCGCATATAAAACCGTTTTACTTATAAATTCTAAGCCCATGATATTATTAATATTAATAGTTGAATCTACCTTGAGATATATAATTATCACCAACAAACCTACAACGAAATTGTCATTACCTTAGAATTGACCGCGCGTAAGTACCTACCTTAATCTTTTCCGCATAAATTAATTAAATAATCTTTATTAATTATTTTTAGGCGCATTTCGTGTCTCGATGGAATGTGTGAGTATCCTTGACAAGTCGGCAACGGAAACATAGCGCAATTACCTCGAAAACGTGCGTACCCAACGCTGTTATCAGTGTTCGTAGAATTGGGACTTTCACTGCTTCTACAATCATTTCCTATGTGCTGAATATTTCAGAATTCACACCGATTACGGGTGTACATTTTTTTTTTGTTAAAGTAGTTATATAAAGAATTTTATATAATGTACTTTTTAAATTGGATATAAGAAGTAAAGTAGTAAGTAGCAAAATTAAAATAAAATGCCAGTAAAAACAGTTCCTCGTCAATTTTTTTTGTTTATTGTAAGTTAGTATAGAAATTCATAAATGTATATTTAAAAGTCAAGAAGATACCTGTCAATTAAGCAACCAACAGTTTTTTTAAACAAAATATCAAAATTTTTTGAAATTCGCATAAATACGTAAATTCGCACAGCTAATCGGTATGTTTATTTTAGAATCGGTGAAAACATATATTTTCACTTCCTAGTCTTAAATTAAAGTAATATTTTGAACCGGTTTCTTACATATATCTAAATACTAATAATTTTAGTTGATTTTTTGTTTACAAAACTTGTTTTTTATGCATTTTGATTATTTATGGTAATGTTATTTACAGCTTGGCTAACTGGCGGCTATATAGCTGACGACAGCTCATCTATGAATTTGGTTATTATTATCCACTATGATATTTATTGGCAAAAAAAATGACTGCTATTTTTTCATAAATATAATAGTCAAATTGGGAGCGCTTTGAAACTAAAAAAATAAAGAGATCGTCGAATCATTTTAGTCTGTCAAGTTTTAGTCACGAAAACTCTAGAGCACGCGCTTATGCTAAAAGTCAATTGTTCAGTAAAAGTTATAACTAAATACATCTCATTCCAGATTTATTAGTCAGTGGTGACTTAATAGTAAAAGTATTTTTTTAGTTTTACAGCGCTCAGCACGGGGCTTTCCTCAATGCCGACGATTTCAATAAGATTTTTTTTAAAATTGGAGTACAGTAGCTCCGCTTGCATTAAAACTAGCTGTCCCGGCGAACTTCGTACCGGCATAGAATCAATTGTATGATAGAATTATCTTCAGTATTATTTATTTAGTAAATTTGTACCGTGTTTTAATAGTAATTCTACTATAGGGGGTGGAGACAAATTTCAAAAAATCAAATCTATACTATATATAATATTATAAATGTGAAAGTTTGGATGGATGGATGGATGGATGTTTGTTACTCTTTCACGCCCGAACGGCTGAAGGGATCTGGATGAAATTTGGCACAGAGATAGATTATAGTCTGGAATAGCACATAGGCTTATCCCGGTAAAATGTATGGTTCCCGTGGGATAGATGTTTTAATTTTTCATACTTTTTATCGCGGGTAACACCGCCGGGCGCAGCTAGTATTTTATAAATACCCACCCGTTTTTTGAGTCATAAATGGTATTACTAACACGACTTTGTATTATATATAAGCATGTAGCATCATCCTACCCGTTCTCATACTTAATTAAGTTATTTACTACGTATATGATGCAAAAATGTAATATTAACAAGCATAAAATTTATTCTAATTACAGTATCGCTCACTACAGCGGCCATTTTTATTTCGTTTAATCGCTCAGCGATTCCGCTAATTAAAATGAAGAGTAATTAAAGGCACATAATTGAGCTAATTACGTGTAGGTAATAGAGAGTCGGTAAATGTGGAATTGTTAGATCATAGTCGAGTTTTGTTACCTCAGTATAAACATTGAATATATCACACAATACGACAGACACAAATTATGAGTTCTTAACCGTATTCGTCGCAGGGTAAACTATAATATTATAAGACAGTTGTCAACTTTAACAAATTCGAAACATTTATTTGTGACAATGTTGACGAGTGGATTGAAATTTGGATAATTATAGGGAGACCGAGTAGGGGGGGGGGGGTTTAGTGGGTAAGAATCCCACATAACCCGGGCCGGGTTATGTGGTCTATCACACAGAGGCCGGATATCTTTCGAAGATTTCACCCCAGTCGACAAAAAAAAAGGTAGCTAAGGGAATCTATGTCGCCTTGAATATATCTATGGTCCAGAGTATTTTTTCATATATCACGCCGTGTCTGAGATCCATTTGGGATAGACCAATGATAAGTTAATATTTTAAAATTACACTGTCTTCAATATGAGATCCTGAATGTGATAATGTCATAGTCATATACTTAACCTATAGCATAATGTAAAACACTCATAAAAACATTGGGGAGTGGTCACAATATAGGTACCTAAGTTATTTTTGTTCTATATATTTTGTTGACTACCTAATGATTGTCACTTGTATGGCGAATGCAAATATTGTGAGAAAACCTATCGCACGCTTACTAATAGACTGACCAATTAAGGTTTAAGCCCAAAGTGAGATAAGCACACAGATAGATTTATTCCAACGTTATCTATCTACCAATCTCAGAATTTTTACGATATCTTATTCCTAGACTGAGTAACGAATATGTTGTCTTTTTTACTTATACAAATTTTGACAAAACTTTTAACATGAAAGTGACATAAATCATAATGCGTCTGAGATTGCGACAGTCAACTCGCGGTGCTTTTATATTATAGTGACCCATTCATGTTTCTGAAGTTAAAAATCAATACTACATAAAAATAATATGTTATTATTTTATCAAGTATAGACTTATAACATAAAAGAGAAAGGGTTTAGTGAAATGTTTAATAAAATACAGACATATAACAAAAAGAGTCATCACTAGTACAGAAATATATCATTGATTTTATTAATAAACAGACGTATCTCAGGGACAACATTTTAAAAGCTATCAATAATTATAAATAATAATAAAATTTCTTCAAAATTACATTTTAGTATCAATAATTACTTAATCAAGTATTCTTACAATACATCATTTATTATTATTACGCTATTTTCATTGAGATATATGTAATAATGTCAGCCAAGTTGTAAATGACAAAACGTTTTTGCGATTTCCCAACAAACAGCTTTTTTGAGTTAGGTCAGTCTATTATTAAGCGTGCGCTATGTACGTCTGTCGAAAGTCGTATGAAGTTCACTAACCCGCACCGGACCAGGGCCCCAAGTCTGCTAGCACAATCGATTCATAATCGAACAGCAGCCGCATAGTAACTATCCCTTTTGACAGATATCCCATACAATATATGTCAAAATCACGTTTACTATGCGGTTGCTGTTCGATTATGAATCGAAAGTATTGGACTCACCGAATAGGTACCATCAGTGAATTTTGGGTCCAGTGCACCTCTGCCTACTTCATCGGGGGCTACAGGCGTGATAGTGTATTTTGCTATATTTTCCACACAAGCCTTGTAATTAAAAGCGTGTTAATTTGCTTAACCTCATATATGATAGACAATTAATAATCGTATGGTAGTTTTTACTGTCCGTCTGACGTGTTATCAGTCTTGTTAAATAGATCGCGGATACAGTACGAAAGCCTAAGACCTTGAAATATTCTTTCCTATTCAGACCTATATAGATACTTATCTTGATGTAGGAAGCTTGTCATATTTTATAAGTCGGCGTTCGGTTAAACGCTGTGTCATAAGTTATCTAATAAATTAATAGGCTGTCGACAGATTTTGATAATATTAATAGGAAATATCGCAGAACTAACGCACCAACTGTGCGGTTCAAAATAAGTACAGCAAATATATAATTACTCATAATAGTTATAATATAATATATATATATTAAACGTCCATAAGTCGGATATAAATAAACATTCGTACTCATCGCGTTTATTTATGTGTATTAACAATTTAGAATGCTTCATACATTCGTTCCTTTTGATTAGACACTTTTAAACGTTTATTTATGTCAGTATATATCTAAAATATTTCCAAAAATAATAATCCAATCCATAAAGCACACGAAACAATTATAAATTCGGTGTCTATACCAAAAAAAAAACATGTCATTTCAATCAATCTATTTGTGTTAATTGAAACGTAAATTGCGTAAGTTAAAAAAAAATGGTAAGACTCATTTCCAATCCGATTATTTATATGCGTCAGAGTTATGCGTAGGATTAGATAAGACTCACAATTAATTTATTCATACGGACAATAAGCAAAGTATGTACCCATAACACCCTACACCTATGATTGACTTGTATTTACGCAAGTCACTTGCGGTAACAGAAAATTTGAAAGTATAGGAAGCCGATTGCGTTTAAGGTCGCCGTTGGGTTAACCTGTTTTATGTAGATCATTCAAGTGTCGCCGCCGAAATAATTTAAATACATTTTACCTGTGGATTCTTGGTTTTGTTTATAGAAAGTGATCACGTGACAATGTCTACTCCTGTTTAGAATATTAAAATAGTTCTAATCTAAGCAATGCGTACTCTGTGGTAAAGAAAGCTTTCGAAATTCAAATACAGCTGCATGGATTGCATTTTTCTATTTTTGTTTTTTAATACTGGCCGTGTATACAAATAAAAAATCAGAAAAGTTTTTAATTATGAAAGATATATTGCTTCTTACCTAATACAGATTAAGTAATTACTGATTGCTATTAAAAATATAATCTGTCATTCATGGCTCATTGAGTGGGTAGTCGGGCACATGTTTATTTAATTTTCTCCGCCTTTTATGTTTAGATTGCGACTCAACTGAACCAGCACAATTTCACCATAGCTTATTTATAGCTTCGGTAACAAAGTGGCTGTATTTGTCAATGCACCAATTCCTTTAAATACTCGCCCAAAAATGGTTAGCTAAACGAGATTTTATCGCTCGCCATACGTGTCGAATTACTTTAATACTCAAGTAATCGAACCCTTAAAAGCTCATTGATTGATTTAATAATTGTCGTTAAATAAACGTCAGTATAAAATTGTCAATACATAGTTTTTCGAATTGTTGGTTATATCTGAGAAATTACAATAATGTTGTACGCGAAACGCAATATTAGGTTTTGCACACACTACAGTCACAGTATTATCTATACATATACATACATATAAATAAAATTCGAGTGTCTGTTTGTAATATTAAAATAACCGCTTTTTACTAAGTGCATTTGGATGTATACACGGTACCTATACTAAAACAACATTTTTTACAATTTTTGTCTGTCTGTCGGTCTGTCTGTCTGTCTGTCTGTCTGTTTGTTCCGGCTAATCTCTGAAATGGTTGGACCGATTTTGACGGGACTTCCACTGGCAGATAGCTGATGTAACAAGGAGTAACTTAGGCTACTTTTATTTTAGAAAAAAATAGGATCTTTGGAAAACAAATTAAAACCAATGTTGCAGCGCTGCGCCTGATTAAATTTGATAGCAACAGCCTGCCATGCGTCCCGCGGGCTCAGAACGCGCAAGCAGGCTGTTGTCAACGGTTTCTTTTAAATACCACGCGGACGAAGTCGCGGGTAACAGCTAGTTTTAGATAAAATTCAACTGCAGATTGTATGGACATTTAGCTGCTCCTCGGACAAATTAATAATATAGGATTGTAATAATATCACAGCCTATACCTAGAGAGAGTCTCAAGAGTTCTTAGGTTACCCAATGTATAGTTTATTGAACGTTTATAGGAACGGTCAATGTCAATCACACGCACAGTTAGCATAATGTTATTCATTGAATATAAATAACATAGTCACGTATATTCGCTCTTATCACATAACATAAGTAACCTATGCTAATATGCAATAAATAAGTTTGTTGCCTGAGCACCTCGTGTTTGAAGGCAACCGCTGTAAGCTATATAATAAATGTTCCCTTATTAACGGAAAAAATCTTAAATGTAGATATAAAAGTGCAACAGACATTCTAATTCGGGTCGCCTTATTTTCAAATCCAGTTTTGATTAACATTGCTCAAAATATGATTTATTGTTAAACGTCAAAAATCGTCTCTTATGGTGCAGCCACGCCTGGGATAACGATAGTCTTAATAATAATTAATGTATTGAAAATGTCCACGTTAAGCGGCTGGCTACATTAAAATAGTTCTGCCAACAGCTCGTAATGATTAACAATCATTAGTAATGACGCCATTAGTCATTACGCTAGCCAATTAATATCTTAAACTGTTGGCTACATCTGCTTAGTGACATTAGGCACTAATTAGTGCACTAAGCCAAAGATGTAGCCGAACCATAAAACCAGCAATTTATTTATCCACCATTTGTTGTTATGTTCACTTACATATATTACATAACAAAGATCTGAATAGCTAAAGGAGCAATGACCTCGGATGTGTAACAATGACTCAATATGGCGTGAAAGATGAATCTTATCTAATGAGGTTATTTGTTGTCGTTGTCTGAGATAGGGTTAATAGAACTGGTTATACTATTTTAATGCCTTTATAAGGACCCTTTGGCATTTTTTTAATGCAAACTGACCCTACAACTGCACTCATATTACTAGGGTTTTAACATCGCAGTTACAAGTTCTTTATATAATTATTATAAGCTCTCGCAAGATTCGCAATCTGTTCCAAATTTCAAGCAGCTATTTGACATAGAATTTTGATTTATTTAGTGAAGGATCGTCGCGGATATGAGTCTCCATAGAGCTAGGAACAGATCTGGCACGAATTGCGTTACGTAAATTCAGTGCGTGGCCGTGGGTCCACTCTACCGTGGCAAGTGCACATATGCCGCACCATATCAACGCCATAAAAAAAAAAAAACAAATTCCTTGCGCGGCATTCCATAACGGCATTTTATGTTACCAACTTATTTTGTCTACGGTCTAACAAAGCTGGTCTATAAAAGTTGTTATGAGAATAAAAAAATCTCCAAAGCTAAACAATTTTTTTATTTGTTTGCCATTTGGGATGGACCCAGTAGTAATACACTGTGAGGAAGCACCCAAAGTATTATTTAATATGTGTATACTAATATAAGGATCGTACTGCAGACAGCTTTATACATTGCTCGGATAACCTTACTGTTTCGTCGTACGCATGTTTCGTCATGGAAGTGCTGCTACTTGCGGTGACTTGACATCGATCTGAAATTCTTTCCCGTCTCGTTCGTGCATTCATTTGTCTTTCTATGTAGTAATCCTTGCAACAAAATAATAGCATTGCTCAGGAATGACATCAGCCGACGGAGTGGCAATTTCTAATCAATAGAGCGACTCGTGCTCGACATTCAGATCGACAAACGAAAGTTCTGACGGATCTAGATGATGATACTTGCGGTGTTTACTAATGTGAGCGATACATTACGTATGTGCGGGCGGTTTTATCCGTTAGGAAGTTTAGTGGTTAATTTTGCGTTTTGTATGAAATGCTGCTTAGTTTAAAGTGGATTTTTATAGGAAGCTGCTAGTTGAAAAATGTCAAATATTGGAACGTTCTTTGTTTATTTAATAGTCCTCGTAAGCGCAGTATGTTCTTGCAAATTAATACCATAGGGTCATTAAAATAAACTTTGCCTTAACAGATCGAGTACGGTGTCCAACCTCTGCTCCGTTGCGTCTATGCTACAAATCGCTTAAAACATAATAAAGAAAAACGCAAATAAAATATATCATTCAATTTCATAACTTCTTTGATGATTTAACTTCGCAAAAATATATCATCAATCAAATAAGATTTCTTGCAGTAAGTAGGTAATAGATCGTAAGCGCCGTTTTTCTAAATACCTCAGAATATGGTGTTAATTTAAGAACCTTGCCGAATAAGGTAATACATACTACATACCATATTAAAAAAAGTAATGAACGGCTCACAGTCACACAGAGATAAGTCGGCAGAAAATTTCATGCACGGCAAATATTGGAACTGTAAAAGCAGAAACGAATGAAAACGCAGAAAGAAATAAACAAAAAATAAAGCATCGCTTGATTTGTTAATTCTCGTCGTATTAAGCGAGATTAAATGTATAAGCCGCCAGATGCAATAAATTAACATCATTATTGCTTCGTTTTCCTCTCATCATCAACATACCTACTTAAATGATGTTTTATTTATTTTTCTTATTATTTGAACATCGAGCCATTCATGATAGGTGAAATCGAGGATCATGCTGAGAGATTTATGTTGCGTACACTTGCGTGGGTGCTAAATCGGCTTTGATAATTCCACCATAATGGTTGCATTGACGTGCAAAGCGTGTTCAAATTACAATTATCGAGAATTCTGCGAGATGTTGCTACATCCTCACCCACTACACAATTTGTTTACACATTAATATGTTTCAGAATAAATTAATGCTTTTCGATCGAACCGTTGTTGCCTGACTCCGATGTAGTACTTAGGTTTATTATTACCACCATAATTGTAAGAATTTGTTGTTAACTCAAACAAGATTACTTGTTATATTGCTTCGCTACGTTTCTGGAGTCACCAATGTTCAAATCTTAATGTTAGAGACAGCAATGAAGATCAAGATTTACAATGAGTGATCACCAAAAGGGAAAAAATGGGTACTGCTACTCCTGTAAGTACTTTCTATCCTATCAGCCGATAGACGTCCACAGCTGGACATAGGCTTCTCTCAATGATTTCCACACATTACGGTCCTCCGCTACTCGCATCCACCGGCTTCCTGCTACGCGTGTGATATCATCGGTCTTACACTACGTACCTACCTATAAGTACTATATAAGTAACTTAGTAAGTACTTTAGTAGAATCGGCCGATGGATTAAAACTTGTACTTGTACCTACTTTTCAAGTGTTCTATTAAATTCCTCATGTTAAGTTATGTAATGTGAGCAGATGATACAACTATATATGTTGATTTATTGCTAACGATACGTTATGTAGTCCATATTTTATTGATGCCTACATGGCTAGCTTTCGAATAATTAGCACGTGACGTAACACGTGTGCATCTTCGTTTTACTTTCATTATCTAATCAAAGTATGCCGTGGCTTTGCTAAGGGAAATTTCCATTAGAGAAAATTTTGTTCTTTTAATTTAAAAAAATAAGAAAACGATTTCAACAATCAGCTTCGACTCTGTTGAATGGAATTTGAATGTCGAACAGTAGACTGGGAGCTACTTTTTAAAAATAAATTAATCCTGCATTTCTTTAAACAGGAGTTATGCTTACCCCCGAATTTGTAGACGATTTATATCTTTATAAAACGTCATATAGTACTGAGCAAAGTAACACGGTTATGCGCAGTACTATGTGACGTTTGATGAAGTTATAAAACGTCTATAAATTCGGTGGCAAGTCTTTACATATTATACAAAAAGTCAAGATGCCATTAATATCGCGACTTTGATTGTGTAAAAGTGACGACAGACTAATCGAATTTCCTCTTGTATAGTCGTTGATAGACAACACGATGTCGATGGTGAAGAGAAAATTACTCACGTAGTTAGATGGTACTCTGAGAAAACATTGCTTTGTTTGTTCTATTACTGTTATTACAGTAATTTGTAATAGGAAGACGCAAATCATGTCGTTTTAAATAATTATAAAATTTTGCAAGGAAAGGATGTTTTACTGTATTTGTAGACACTAGATATACTCGCATCAGCACGTCAAGTGCGAGCTAGCTGTATACTTTATAGTCCACCGTATTTAGACATTTTGTATGGAGAATTGAAAGCTTTAAATACCGTCCGCCAAACACGCTTTTCAATTCTCCGTACAAAATGTCTAAATACGATAGACTATAAAGTAATCGGTTAACGGTAACCTCGAACGAATTATCTCCTTATTCTGTACGTCTAGTGTTCCAAAATGATTGGACGATACCAAGGCCTTCATTTTGGCAGATTTCAACTCAATCATGGTAAAAATACGATGTACGATGTATACGATGACTGTGACCAATAATTTTGGTTTAAATTTCGATGATAATAATGGTGACGTTATCACGTTCTGAACTGGAGACGCATTTAGCGATAAAATGAAAGCATAAATTGGACGAAGATAGTTTGTTCCTTGTTTGAAATTTTTAAACTAATCATCCAATTCAATAGGTCAAAACGGAACGTAATTCCATTTTTAAAATTTTACCGCAATATTTTCACAATATTGTGTCACCATAGATAATGCTTCTGTTTTAACTTCTTTAAACACAACTTTACTTTTAATTATTTCACCAGTCGTATCATAGCCGCACAATCTCATTTGAATTGTCAACATTAACATTATTTGTAATCTGTAATTAAAATCATTGTTTACCTACAGATTTGCGGACAACTATTGCTAGGCAATGGTCCTTGGTCTAATTGTAACGGAAAACAAAACGAAAGCTCAATCGTTATCGCCCGGTATTATTACACAGTGACAATAAATTACGTGATATAATAGGCAAAGAGCTAGTTATATTGTAGAATGACGACTAGCGCATTTGTTAGTGACCCCGCTTTCTGCGCCAAGGGTCCCGGGTTCCAATCCTGTTAGGGACAAACTTTATGTGATGAGCACGAATGATTGCACCCAAGTCATGGAATGTTTAGTAGCTATAAAAGTATTATATATTAAGTTCGCCCTCAGTTAATTGTACGGTACCCATAATACAAGCGTTGTTTAGTGTGGGACCGTAAGTTTGGTGTGTTTATCGGGTGATAAAATTATTTATTAATGTCTGTAAGTAAGTAATAAACTTCTTAGTATTCCTAATTTTATTGGTTCTAGATAATTCAGGTTCGGTACTTTCGCAGCACAATTTGTACATGAGTGTAAAGTTAGGTCGAACTATGTTAAAACATGAAACCTATTTACTACTATAATATAAGTAAATGTAACTGGACTAGATATGCCTGTACATTGAAGATATTTTAAAAAAGTGAAAATGTTCAGTCAAATAGCCTTTTTAAAAGGCTATTTGACTGAACATTTTTATGCAAAAAAGTGTTATTAGAATTCTTGTCGGTATATTCAAGCGCATCAATGAAAAACTACTGGACCTATTTGAATGGGGTTTATGCATCACCACACTGTGACAATTGAGCTTCGAGTACCAGACTAAAGTCGATGGCTGCGCGGGCGACGTCGCGGGCAGAAATAAGTAACCTTGTTATCTGTTGTAAAAGTTATTCTTACCAAAATTACGGAAAGCCCCGAAGTTTATAATTAATTTCAAAAGTTGTATCTATCTCCTAGTCTACATTGTAGTGAGCTTGTCGGTATTGTTCTACCGACTATTGCATTTGGCATTTGTTTCGCCCCTTTTGAAACTACGTTGACATATTGGCGAGAACGTTTCTCGTTTGTTTTACCAGTATATTATGTTTGTTTAAGTTATTAAAAAGTTATACTTACAAGGATTCATAACAAGATATAAATGTAGTTGTCAGTTTAGTGATCACAAGGTTATGAGTTTGAGACATAACCTAGCCTAACTTGACCTAGGTAAACCATGTAACCGGTTCGATTAAAATTATGACCTTACCACCGAACTTACTCTGTGACCTCAATATTGAATTGACACTATACAATTTCTAGATAGAGCAAGAGAGAGAAAATAACATGTATACAAAAATAATATAAGGTACGTAAGTTTGATGTTTATAAAAATAGTTTTTAATAATTTTTATTTTCACATCGTTTTGTAGTTAGTTGATTATAGATTTTTGTTACAAGGTGAAATAATTAATTCATTTATTTGGATTTACCATAAAACAATTGAGGAAATCTTTATCAGGCTAATACAATGATTTAGGGAATCTAGAAATTGTATAGAGTGTTAATTCAATATTTTACTTTTAATTTGTTAGTTAATTTAATTGCTAGATACACCATTTATATCTCAAAAACCGGGGGGAGGGCGAAGCAGCATAACTGTTGAAACATTCATTTGATTCGGAGGCGGTACGAAGTTCGCCGGGACAGCTAGTTCAGGGTATAAATTAAAATACATTAATAATCAATTTCTTCAATTCCTACATTATATGATAGCGTGATAAACCATTATCATTCGTGACAGCAGTGCAATGACCGGGCGCATGCAAAATGTATGCTGTTCTGTGACACAAAGATTACCTAAGAGATTAAGCTGCAATGCCATTGACCATTGACTTCCTTCGGCGCAGAAGGCAGGGTCACTACCAACTGAGCTAATCAGGTCGTCAATAAATAGGTAGATAGGGGGTAGGAGGTCACATTTAGTTGGTAACACGCATGTCGATAGGTCTTTGCTGGGCAAGGCAAGACCAATTTCGGCTAGACCATTTCTGGCCACAGGGCTAGTATCTACATTAAACTGGCAGTCCTAGTGTAATTCTATATATATTCCACTAGCTTCTGCCCGCGGTACCTTGATAAAATGCCTATAGCATTTAGGAATAATGTAACTTCATAACAGCGAAATTATTTTTTAGAGGTGTATCAGTAAATCGGGAGATTACCCTCTACATGAAAACCCACAAACTAACAAACGTTTGCCTTTTTATAACATTAGTATTGATAAGTCAATGTCAAAGTGAAATCATTTATTTCGTATAGGCCTACGGGGCACATGCAAATTGTCATTTGCATAATTTTTTTTCTTAAGGTGAATGCTCAGGGTCGGTTGCCGCACATTTTCGATAGATGGCCCTGTTTTTCTGCAACTAGTTACACGAACATCGAGCATCTATGAGACTTGATGTTGCAAATTTCGAGCACTACTACGACATTGCATTGATATATCTAAAAGAAATCATTTATAATGGACGAGAAACCATAGCTTAGAAATTCATTGTATAAATAGGCACTCACACATAGACAAATACACGTCTTTTTGTGCCGCTAGAGCGCAGCACTTGTTAAAAGTCTCGCATACTAAAAGTTGTCTTTTTATGCCACAAGATAGAGCGATCATAAAAAAACTTATTTATCGGTTGTAAAATAATAGAAATACTTTTGCGAACTTTGCAATATTCGTTTCAGAAATAAAAGATAGAAAAGAAAAATGTATACTTTCATGTTCGTAAATATAATGTTTATTGTATAGATCTTATTTATATTAGTTATATATATTAGTTAGTTTCCCGCCGTGCGTAGCTGCAACCAACAAGGTCTGCTCTCAGCACTAAGTTGGGGCATCCGAGGGATGCCTCAACGCTGGTTTTCAGAGCAAGGCCTTGATGACGCATTGATGCCGCGCAACATGATATAATACGTTGAGTAATGAAAAATCGTAACAAAAAAAAAACAAATGCGAAATGAGAATTAAATAAAAGCATAATAAAAACAAAATTGACGAGCACAAAATAAAATAAAAGATATAATAATAATCAAATAAAGTCGACATGTAGAAACAAAAAGCCGAACAACACCCATCCCGAGCTGCCATTTATTACGCACACCGCGAGCCGCGGCCGCCGGCGCCGATGCGACGTCGGCAGCGCGGGGCGCGGCGAGGAGAACAAAGCCGCGCGCAGGTGCGCACAGACATTCATTCAATGAATGTCCCTAAGGGCTGTTATTCGCAGTTTTGAGTTCGCAATCATATAAACTATTGCAGAAATAATATTTTCGTTATATTACTACCACCATGTTAGCACGGCCGAGCTGTGTGTTTTGGAAATCTAATATTCAGAATCAATCATACAAAAAGACACGATTCCCCGGCAAGATTCGAACTTGCTATGGTACACATTTGCATCAACCGTGTAGAACAATAGGCTACGTAGACCACTAGTCAAGAAGACGAATATTTCGATAGGTTTCAATGATATTTACAACCAATTGAAACAATGACGACATATTCATTCGTTCATTGATTATTTTAAAAAATAAATACATGCCTTAGGTAGGTATGTATTTATTTTTTACTCAGGTTGTTTTATTATAATAACCCGAAAAAAATATGTTTTGGGTGCAGACAAATCCTAAAAACTTGGATTACAGGAGATAGGGATTCATGACGATCTGCACACACAGATAATAACACACCCCAAGTGGCTCAAGATTAAAAAAACGTAGGTACATTACAAAATGATGTCTCCTACCTAGATAGGTATAGATATGCCTAGATAGTAATTGTAGTATATAGAATTTTAAAATATATAGACTAACAAAAATTACGTATTTTATTTATTTTTCAAGTTTACAATTAAAAATATAGATAGTGTACCTACTAGATGAATAAATAAACGATTTTGTTGTGTAGGTACCTACCTAAGCGCTTAGATGAAATAATAATGTCACGACTACTAATTTTATAGTTGTAGTGTTGTGACCAAATAAGTAATGATATCGATCCCATATATTTATTATGTTTTGAACAAAGACAAATACAACAAAAACATTCAAATAATAAACATAAAATAGAATCATAATAATATAGAAGTACAGGAACTTATAATAAATGTTGGGGAGAGCTCAATGAGTGACAGTGATGATTCATCAGATTTCGATTATAATAAATAAATAAAGAATCAACATAATATACTTACATCTTGAAATGAAATGAAATATAAGTTAATAAATTTGTACAAAAATATCCAGCAATAGTTTAGTTTCTTACACTTTGTAAAAAAATATCGTGTCTGTTATCGTGTTACGTTCATCGATAGCTCCATCCCTATCAGTTTCTCCGACTCTGCTATGACCTTGTACGTGCGTAAGCGGCATATTTTTATTAAATAATGTATACAGAATTTAAAAAAGACGCTCGTTCAAGTTTCCACAGGAACTGTCATCTATAATAGTATAAGGGCCAGTGTTGCCAGATTGGGTATTTTTTTCGCAATTAAGGGTAAAAGTTTTGGCTCTGGAGAAATTTTGGAGAAATGAAATTCTTAGATAAAAATTTGGAGAAAAAAATACCCATGCAGTGGGGATGCGTAACGTATAAAAAAAAAACGTCATTCTACTGCTTCAGTTTGGAAATTAGAACAGTATTTCAAAGAAAAAATAAGAAAAAGGCAAAAAGCTAAGCCGATATTATTAACTTTTTGCCTTTGGGTAAAACTCAAGCAAATTGTATCATTTTGGAGAAAAATAATATCAAATTTGGGTATAAATAGAAAATCACATCTGGCAACACTGAAGGGGCCACATTTATTCTGTGGCTGTATGATCACTTTATCGGTGAAATGCGATTGTTCGTAGGTTCGATGGACGAACGAAATTTATATGTATTTTTTAATTTTAAATTTTTATTATGAATTTTTATACTTATTTATAGAAAATTTTCCATATTTCTCTATATATTGTCATGTTATGCCTTTATGAATTATAAGTAAAAACTCCTGCTGCCATCTGTCGCCGTAAATACTGAAGGACAAAGAATCGGATGCTTTATTAGTTACGGGTTAATTTGGACAGAGGCGCTTTTATTCACGCACACAAGCCTAAAATTTAATATCGTTTTATGATGTTATTACTATAAGATTTTGCCTGATATTTCATCTGCGAGCTCTTTAATTTATAGAGAATTGATAACAATGCTTGTACAACTAAAAAACTGTATGTGTATCGAGTATTACCATGTTGAAATATGTATGGGAATGCGACTGATCGCTTCCACCTTAACTCTACAATCGGATCGGAACGCGACCGCAACTGAAAATATCCGGCGAAAAACTCAGCGGGATTGCCTTTTATTAAGTTTTTTTAACTCTATTTTTTGGAACAAACTTGTTGATTATAAAAAAAAAATAAGGCCCAGTGTGTTGTTAATAGTCGTTATCCCACGGTAACAACCATACATATTTGATGACTGGTCCATAGGCTACCGAGTTCACTAACGTGCTTTCGTAAGCATCGTTGACCACCACTCTATCGTCGAAATGTGGACTTTGGATACCAAAGGCACTACTAAAGAAAATTCGGGCAGAGAGCATCGGAGAAAAATGGACTTCACAAGTAATTGTAACTTTCACGTAGTTAACGAATTACTTAACATCAGTGGGCGCCTCAATACAAAAGGACATTTCGTGTACAATCAGTACTACAACATAGGTGACTTCCTACGTCATCTATGGACTGGAGGTCACAATAGATCCGTTACGCCCCCAAGCAATTCTGAACAATCATATTGTCTATATATCAGTGGCGAAGAATGAATATTCGCGCTAGAGAACCGGGAAAAAAAACTTACTTATGGGTACACAAAAATATAATTAAAAACTTTTCATACCCAATGTGGTCTCTCATTTAAAAATGTCTTATTTTATTCCTCAAAAAACAACTAAGATTCTATTCGGTTTCCGCAAAATAAAAATAAATTCGTTTTCAAGTAAGTTGTCATATTTAAATTTCGAAAGGGTAGCCGACAGGAATCGTGTTATATGCATTCTCGCCACTGATATCACTTTTAACTAGTTAATGTAATATAAATAACGGTTAGTTAAATTGTTAACAACAATATTCAAAACAAATTATACACACTTATTATCTCATATACATAAAAAAATCACAGTAATTGTAAACATGATCTCGCTAATACACATTATTTTTTTCCGTGGGAAACAGTTCTTAAGGTCTCATGTGACATTCACTTTAGTTTAACTTTTATATGTTTTTGTAACAATTATTGTACAAAAAATATACCTGGGTTGTCATAGTATAATTAAATAAAACCTTGCTCATTAATTATGATTGCCCAACAGTTTAGCCCAGTAACTATGTCAGTTAAAAGCGTTTATTTAACTACTTTCCAACCTTCGAAGCGAGCATTTTTGATATCTATTAACGAAATAATAGTAATAAATTTCCTGTTATAATTATTTTATAGGCTTGCCTATCTACTTTTAAATAGAGCCGAGGACAAGGCCGGCCAAAATTTGAACGGCTATCGTCGGTTAATCGTTTAACTATGAAATTTCTATTGCAACTGTAGAAATAGTGCCTTAGGTGGTAAGATTTAATATTACAGAATATTTTAAATTGATTTGGGACCGGTACCTAATACATAGATAACAATAGGAGGCACATACGGAACAGTTCTTTCTTCGTCTTTGTTCCCCGTTGACTATAATCTGGGTGTTTTCAAGACGAGAGTGAACAGGTGCCTTCTAGGCAAGTATGCTACATCGTAGATCTCATCGTCACTTACCATCAGGTACGATCGAGATCAAATACTTGCCTATATTGCCATAAAAAAAAATACTTACGTCTCTCCATAACTTTTGAACCTTGAACCTACGCTTCTTTAGCAAATTTGTAATGATTATGTAAAGTCAGAATATAAAAAGAAACATTGCTCACAGAAATCCCAAACTTCCAAAAATTTTTTTTTAATCGATATCGACATTCTGACGTCACAAAATAATTAGAAATGCGTTAAAGAAACACAGGTTTGTGGGTTAGTATGCCCTTTCTGAATCATTCTGTAGACGATAACGATGATGATCACAGCTGAAATAGGCACCATTTCAGCTTTTAAATACAGGGTGTAAGTTGATTCGAATCGAAAACTGATACCATAGATTCAACTCAAGATTCTGAAACCCCCCAGTTGAAATTTTACGTAGATCTTTTCATGGCTTTTTTTCAGTTTTATATAAATAGATTTTAGCATTAAATCTTATTAGAAGCTTACTTCAACGTGAATACAAATAAAACTGCATTGTAAATTAAAATTCGACACGCGTGAGCGCACTCGTCTCTCGCACGATTCTGGTATCGCGAGGAGCGCTGTGCCGTGATCGCGATGTTTACGATACATTGCGCTCTCAAAAATTACAAAATTTTGTAACCCATGACTTTCAACATAAATAATTGACATTTTCGTTATCATGCCCCGTACACCCTTGTATATTGCTAATTAACATAACATTACATACTCTAACGGTGTTTGTCACTGCAATTGCAACCTTGGCATCGCCAATCTGACACTTGTCTGATCGTGCAGATAACAAGTCAGCTTCGCCATGGGTTACGCAATGATAACTCTTGCAAATACGGCCAACTACCCGTTACAATTGTCTCATGCGTTATTTTTGCAATAGACCTACATGTAATGTATAAATAAATATCGCCTGACGAACACGCCAACTATACGGTCCCGCACTACGCAACGCTTGTATTGTGGGTACCCCTACAGTGGACTGGGCGCGAACCCAGTATATAATACTTATGACTCGGGCACAAACATTGTATCACACAGTGTATCGTACAAAGTTTGTCCCTACCAGGATTCGAACCCGGGACCGTCGTCACAGAAGGCAGGGTTACTACCAACTAAGCTAATCGGGTCGTCATAATTCTTGCGAAAGGCCCATTGGTTGCTAGAAGCATATCCGTATTAGGTCACGATCGACAAGGAGTAGACGCTAATCACATTGCTTTGGTCAACAAACAAAATAGCAATTGTATAGAAACAATGGCAAGCGGTACTAAGGCTTATGACATCAGAGTTTATAGGACACGCCTGCAGAACAGCTTGTAATAAGTTTAAATAATTAATTCACCAATGTCTTGTTGATTATAAAATGCAAGCTTTCCTTGCTTACACAACTGTGTTATCAGTACCACGGGTGTATTTTCATTATTATAGTATTCATAGATGGTCTAAAACGGTATGGGTCGTACCAAGGAACATGGACCGCTCCGTATCGTATTGTTGGCAGACTATTCACTAGGAGTCTGGAGGGATTTGGTACGGAGCAGTACGCACCAGACCATCGTTATAGTTCACTTCGTACCGAATCTGTCCGTTGAGACTCTAAGAGTGTCGTCGATCGTCTATTAAAACCTGTGCGTTTATTTAAGTCTATAATTAAATTATGTGCGGGGATTTATGTTACTTGGGTACGTTTATGTTACGGATCTTTATTTTACTCCAGAGTATACGTTAGGTTTGATAGAGACGTTCAGATATATTGGGTAATTTGAGCGTGATACTTAGATAATTCTACCAAAAAAAACTTCGAATATATATAATATATAGCTACTAAAGATAATAATGTTTTGCTTCTGTTTTAAATAGTAGTGTTCTACTTACTGACCACTTGAAATATAAAATATGGTCGGGCAGAGTAATCAAATGAATCTTTCATAACATAGTCCGATGTTGTCGCTACATTTTAAAATTTCGGCACAATTTCGATGCCTGCATACGCAATTGAGAGACCCAGATATGGGTGCAAAACTTACATAATTTTCACCACGGTACTTTCGGCAAAGAAAAATAAATACGTTCGGCTGCTGGAGTAGTAAGTCAGATTACCAAATTATTTGAAGGAAGAAAGATATTACCTACCTACTTAAGGTAGTCTGAACAGCCGACCTAACCGTCTAAGTTAACTATTTAAATAAAAGTGGATACTTGTTGGTCAATTCCCTATAACCCAACATAAAAGGTAGGTACCTAGCAATTTTACTAATAAATTATTTGCATTCATTCGAAGAGTTGTAAAAATAATAGCAATGTGTTCATACATGTTGGCCAACTTAGGTGAGCACGAACTTGGGCCGGTATATACGAGTCCCTGCTATTGCCTCCGTGTGTTGGTTACTCGCCTGCTAGCCTTGACATGACCTACATGTATAAACGCCCTTATAGTTCTCTTTACGTATCAAGTCCGATATTTTTATCTGGCAAGTTAATAGCCGTGTTCAGACCTAACGCGCGGCCTCACGAGACTTGCTCGGGCAGGCAGTACAAAGAGGCAACGCGAGCGTGAGCCGCAGGCGAGTGCTGTCATTTGTCATTTGTTTCGCTGTCAGCCCACGCACGTCATGTGGCCTAGCCAGCATCACGAGGTTGCGCGGTCGGTCAGGGCACAGTCAATACATAGTTTATTTCCCAATTCTTCAACCTTCTGGAAAATCATTAAACCACTTCAACACGACTACACATTTATCACAACAACAATGATGGTACTATCATCATACGTTTAACCGTGACCGACAATGGAACTTAAATTGAATAAATTAAGTTCTAAACTCCGATAACCGGCTATCAATTATGAGTGCGTAAGTTAATCGTTCCAAATTAACGACCATTAATATTATGAGAGCTTTAGGCCTCGGCTCAGCTCGCGCAACCATCGATTTCGCTGGTCCCCATGGTGGTGGTTCGACTTCCAGTAGTCCCCATTATACGGTAAGCTATTCAAAACTGAAAACTACGTTGAAATAGGTTCGTAACTTACCCTGGCCTGGGTGTTGCCCAAATAACCCGGCCCTCTCCCACACAGAGGCCGGGTATCTTACGAAGCTTTCCCCCACATCAACAAAAAAAGCGTGTTATACTTAAGTGTTGCTTAGTTTAGGGCCATACAGGAGATGTTTATCTTGCAATAAAATACAAAACTTACAGCGTACTCAAATTAGAACTTTAAATTGAATTTTCGAAAGTTGATAGTTAACAATCAACGCACCCACCCAAAAAAAACATAGAGCTCAAATTGACCTTGGATCAGTATTATTGTTAAGCACCTATTTTGTGTCCAATCAGGGCTAATAATAGTTGTAATAGATTATTACTGAGTCATTAAATTACATGTTGACCTGGATAAGGATATAAAGTAGATCAGCTGATAACACTACGTAGAAGACGCAGGTTAAGAAATACGGTTGAAATACACCAATCGTTATCTGAACTAAGCGGCTTTTGTATGGAATACAACACTAAATAAAATAGGAAAAAAAATGCTACAAAATTATGATATTGTAGAGATTTCATAACATCTCATGAAATTATTTCATATTCATGAGTGTTGCGATGGCTTCCTCATAATTGATCGCGTCGAGAAAATTCCGCACTCAACCAAATTCTCGACGTGAATATGTCAATTAAAGTAAAAATTCCAATGACACGTCATAAAACGCTTAATTAGTAAAGTTGTAAGTGTTTGATGGTCATCAGAGTAGCGCGTGGGAATTAAGTGTAACATTACTTAATAAAGTGCCAAGGTCCCAGCGCCAGCGAGGCGGAGTGACCGCTCGCACAATAGAACCTTAACCGTGATAGCGTGGCGCGAAATTGAAGCAAAAAAAAAAAGTTACAACAAAAACTTTTTATTTAAATTAGCACGTCAGTTGCGAGAGGTTACGTGCTTCGATTGTTTTTTATTGTACTACTTGGATGTAACATTTATAACAATGTATTTTTTATTGCATCGAATAATGAAGTGGAAATTTAAATTATACTTAACCCCGTTTCGAAATTGCTACCAACAATTATTGAAATTGTATTTGCACATCATAATCCTACAACTTAACGTTCTATTGATAACATATTTTAACAATACCATTCCGAATCCTATATGAAAACATTCCATAACAACTGAAAGAGCTATGCAAAAAGCCATGTGTAAAGAGTAAAGCCTAGATTGAAATAAAACTAAGTTTTTTTTTATGTTTTTACTTTTCCGACGTTAGTTTTATTTCAATGTGTAGTTTGAGTGTAAATATAAGAAATCAATGAATAAAGCCTAGCCTTGAAATTGTTGAAACTATGTTACAATAAACATAAACTGTTACAAATAACATCTTCCGAATTTATATCGCTTCTATCGCTCTCAGTGGCACCTCTCGTAACGTCGAGCGCACAGACTGGTCATTAAATTCCACATGCCAAGCTAAACACTCCATTGACACTGCCACAGTTCACCAAGGTCTGTGGCAACGCCCCAGTGTACACCAATCACTCGCGTTAATGAGCAACTTTAGTTTATTGAAGTGGTTTTGTCACTGCAAAACCAGTCGTCGTTTGGGCATATTACGAAATTATCATTTATCAATATAATTATAATATTATACGGCACTGTGTCTGTACGTACATTTTTTTTAAGATACGGTCATTATTTGATAGGTTATTAGTGAGTCGATATACAACGTCCTGGATGTACATTTTGTTTATATATACATGTAGATTCATCTTCGCACGCATTGTAGTATCATTCCCAAAATCTGGTTTCATCAAGTCAAGTGTTTTCGTAAAATTCTTCAGGAGTTGTTGTGGTAGGATTTTTGAGTTTATCTCTATAAAACAAATGCGTAAAGGTTCCAAATCATTAATTGTGGTTTTGCAACTTTATAGACATTGTTGGTAAGTAAGTAGCTATTTCATGAAAGTGTGTAGTTATCGGAACATTCCCTTCACCGCGGCCTATTTTTAGCTACCATACTAAACTGAATGTCTGCATTATTGGCTCGTGTTTCTAATAAATATGCCCGCAACAGATACCGAGTTTCAAACGCTACGATGCCTTCACAGTGCGATTGTGTTCACTTCAAAATTATGATTAATTGCGACTAATTTTATATTCAACATAAGTCTTAATTCTTGAACATTCTTATCGTATTGTATCTCTACAACTTGATACACAGATGGCGTTGACAATAACTCCATACAATTCTGCAACACGCTATAAGAGTTTTTGGAGATCGTATGTTAAAAAAACTCCTCGACACCAAACGTCGAGCCCATAGCAGCCAGATCCGTAGGCATACCAACCGCTTGGCTGATAAATATTCCATTAATCGTTTAAGTCTTAACAGAATATTTTGTTAAATTTCAGCAATCAAAATACATACAGGGAACACATATTATGAAGGGCAGTGGTATAAAGTTACTTTAGGACAAAACCAAATTTAAATACTATAATGTTACTCTCACAACTAAATAAAACAGATGGAGTGTCGCGACCAATTGATGTGCAGCACAAAAAAATATTAAGGTGGAAGCTCAGGTCAGGGCGCACCATAAAGTTAGTAAAAGTAGCGGTTTTTACTAACATTATGGTGTTGTATCGCTTTAAGTATTTTTTAAGCAAACTTAATGCATCGAGACATCCAGTGCAGAATGCTAATATCGCAAAAATCTAAATTACATCGTAAAGATGTCCAAATTTTTCGTAAAAAAATAAAAACCATTGACATTTTAAATTTCGCGCCCTGACCTGAGCTTCCTGCTACCTGCTGCTACCTTAATCTGATTTGTCGAATTACATACACTTTAAATTCATACCGTCACCTACCTACCTGCCAATTATTTTTGAATATTATGCTTCTAAGCATAAACAAAATAAATTAAATATGGAACGGTATTCGCGTGTACCTTCTACACAAATCGGCCTAGGTTATTGTGGTTTAATATATTGTTCGCGAAAGTCCGTCTGTTTTAGTTATTCGTCTACCTATAGTTCATTTTCGACGGCAAAAAGTTACAGGCAGACACTTTATATATTACGTAAGCATATTATTTGAAAACATTTTTTCACAGTGCTGTGTGTTGATTTCGAAGTGAACTACTTCGATCGGAGTCAACGATTATGTTCTCCTTACATAACTTTTATGAAGTTTGCGAACATGGGCGTTATAATTGTATCCATCCACGGCAAAACGTATATGTATTATGTATGTACAGTCATTAAAACAGTGTTCTTAATATAAATTCACACCTAAGTACAGTACAGTTAACATCAAAAGTAATGAATCCAAATCAGCAGCAAAAAGGTTTCGGCAAATGAGGAGTTGGTAATGTGACTTTAATATTTGTCTTTGGCTTCCATTTGGAAACGAAAGCCAGCTTTAGGTATCGGGTTGCATGGAGTCTTCGCCACTGATGTACTGTCTGAAAATAGAAATGTGTCCTCGATATGATAAGCGAACGTTCATCAATATCAACTTACCACAGACCCTGACGTAATAACAATAAATGGGAAAAAGGGCGTAACGGTAGCCTGGCGGTTCCTTTTTTGGGTATTGACACAGATTTCCAACAGGGCCAAGTAAATACATAAATTAATGTAAAAAAATTGGCAGTAAGTACTTGAAATAGTTTAAGTCCAATTTGGTATAGATATTTAATCAGTAATGATGTCATGCTTATCAGGGTATAAAAGTCACCTGGATTAGTGTAGCTTGAATATCTAAATCTCTTTTTGCCTCATCTTATTTCAGATCCAATGATACTTAAAAGTAAGTGAAGTTACCTTTATCAATTTTTTTCCATTTCATTATGTAGTCATTACCTAATCACATAAGTCCTTATCTATATATATATAAAACAAGGTCGTGTTAGTTACACCATTTATAACTCAAGAATAGGTGGGCCGATTGTAATGATCCCTGCTTTTTTTGAATTCGTCCCCGCGTCGTCATAGCGGAATAACAATGGAAACATGAAAACAATTCACATTTGATTCTAAGGCGTTACAGCGTTAGCTAGGAGTGCTAGTTATTATTAAAACAATTATTGGTGTATTTGACACTATTATTAAAAGCAAACTGTTGCATTTCAATATACCCTAATAAATGATTCACTTAACGAAACGATTTGTACGTTTGATATCATCTGAGTAATTGAAAGTAATGGAATAAGACAAATAACACGAATTTGAAACCAACTAGCTGCTAATTTGCCTCAAGCGGCGTAAATGATAAATCGTAATGCAGACAGCGGTCTTTAGTTCAATATTATTAAGTTAAGTCGTATAAGTATATACTTATCGTTATATTCTAGCAGTGTGACTATATAGTCAGCAAAAACATTTACTATATTATAGTAAAATTAACCTTGAATGATACACTGCTTGTCGACACATAAAAATAACTATTTTAATATTTATTAACAATAATATGTACACTACGTAAAGACAAAGATATTTACATAAAAGAAACGACTGAAAGATTATTGACAGGAAAACAAAACAAATAATAATAAAAAAGGTGTGTAAAAAAATACTGCGACTCTGATAGACTAATTGGGAATGTGAATATAATTATTCTCTGACGGAGAATATTAATATGAAGATTGCTCCCGTGAAAGACTTATGATTATAGATAAGTATTTTCCACGGGAGCCATCTTATAAAATATGCTAATGTAGGTTGCAGAATATGTTCAAGCAGCTGTTAGGGTTATAGATGTGTGAAACATCTCCCCAACAAGGCGGGAAAAGGACCACCGTGGGGCTTTAGTCGATTGGAGTCCGACATAACCGGCTTGTCTTCCCAAGGCTTGCATGATTTTTCCCCCACGTAAAAAAAAGGTAGGTCCAAACAAAAATAATTGGCTTTCGATAACATATTGATATAAGTTTTCGTAGTTGCTATACTATAACGTATACAGTAAAGCCATACGAATCCGATTTAGTCAAGATTTTATTTACTACCGATTTGGGAAGTCACAGTAAACTTTGTTCTACAAGCTGACTATTGTAATATCTGTCGTTATAACTGCCTTAATATTTATGTTGAGTGGTATTACGCAAACAATACGTAATAATCGGTTCACAAAATGCATATACGAACGCAATTTGCATATTCATTGGCACCGCAAATGTAGAACACTTAATTTTATAGACATTTTATATTTTGTTATCGATTTGCATTTTATTTCATAATTAAAATGTAGGATAAAGTTTGCTTCGGCTACTATACGCTATAAGTGCCTACTAATTGGATTTAGATTCCGTAAAACCAAAACTCCCAATATTCATAGGTACACATATTCATAGTACACATTCATAGGTTCATAGGTATAGGTTATTTATTTCACAGCGAAGTTTTTACTGTTGAATATCATCGAAATAAATTATGTGAAGGCACATATTAACCTTTATGCAAGAATTCAGTCATAAACAATTACTCATATATTAGTGAATAGCACTAGATGGCGCTTTAACAAAAGCTAGCGCCTTACAAGAACTAGTATAAAATGTACTGCCTATACTTTCGACCTAGCGAACCAAAATGAATTAAGAATTCTCAATTCTCATGTCCCTGTCATGCGTTGCTTTAGGCTTATGTTATTTCATATCCTATTTGAGTACTGGTAAACCGCAAACTTAATTTCTCACAGTTGTCACCGGTGCAAGTGAAGTTGATGTTGAGTTGAAGTGAAGGTAATTAGATGATAATTAAATATTAACTGTTAATTAATATCTAAACCAACGATATACGTGCGTATTTTTAGTGTAGTAGGACCTAAAGTACAGTCGCGGATTAAAAAGATTCGTCACCTCAAAGTCTTTGGCTTGCAAGAATTCAAGAACTGTAATGCCAACATTGCAGTGCAAGGAACAGTCCTGCCAACATTGTAATGAATGATACGCGTTTACTATATCATATATGGAATAAAAGTTATGATTACTCCATCCTGTCAATTCCAATTTTGAAAATAATGCAATGGTGACATTGACGGTCACGGGGACTAATTATACGTTTTCAGCATCAAAAAAAAATTACAACCGAATTGAGAACCTCCTCCTTTTTGAAGTCGGTTAAAAACAAAGAGGATTATTATGACTACGTTTACATTATTAAAATATAAATGGCAGGCAAGCCATTATACAAGAAAAAAAATAAGCAACTTTGATTTGAGTAAACTTGAACTTTGTTGTCAAACAGTTAATCATAATTTTCTATGCAACAGAGCTCTGTGACATAGTTTGAATAAGGAACACGTGTTCACGAACGTTAAATGAATCATTTTTAAAACTGTCGAACCTTTTCATAGTGCTTTACACTACAAATAATCGTTTTTCGGACACAATAATTATCTCGGACAAATGATTAGGTGAGCCTACGGCCACTACTACCTTTGTAACACTATACTATCTTATTTAAATAATGTATTTAATTCGCTGACCTTACAAATTAATATATCATTCGCAAATTATGTACCGAATATAATGAAGGAAGCTCTTATCCAAATACGATTCAATTCAATATGCGTAACAAATTGTAACATGGCAATAAAATCCGGCCGTATAAGCAGGTAATTAATTTATCGCAATTAAATGAGGGTTGTTCTTGGGCAATGGTTCCATCGTACGCGTCGATATAAATATTTCCACATTTCGTGTGGTTCCACATTTCTACAGTAGTGTGAGTTTAAATGTAGAGTCTAGCCGAACTGTTGTAATACACATAAAACACTACATTTCGTAAAACAATAAGAAATAAATAATTTAAGTACTTAGTGAATCAAATAATGTAAGCCTCGTACGTGTCTTAAATAATCGCCTTATGTAGCATAATATCTATGAACGCTGAAATTAAGGTGATTAACTAAATAAATATTCCTATCCTTATATCCTTTTATGTGGATTATTACCTTGGTTTGGCAATTAGAACGCGAAGAAGTAAGTGTCACGAACAATAGATTAGAATTGTCTACAACTTACAATTTGGATTTAAGTCGATTTTTAGCCTTTGAAATAAGTCAACAAAGCAAATTAACGTTTCGTATTTAAATTATACTACAATGCAAATATCCAGAAACCATTTAATATTAAATTTTGTTAATTAACATATCTCACAAATATTATACAATCGGGTATACTATTCTAGGTCGTGACAAAACAATCTCGAAATGTTAAATGCGGTCATTCATTGAATACCATAGACAATAAGCACGAAATGTAATAACCCAACAACGATGCCTACTAAGGGCCTTTTTCAAATGGGCTGTTAAACCCTATCTATAACATATTTGGCGGATGGTCCAAACATATTCTGGCAAATAAGTTTAAGTTTGGTTTTAATCCTTTTAAACATAATTTTCACACTGATTAATATCGTATCAGAATAGACTGCTAAATTAGCTATCTATTTATTACCTGTGGCTCAATGTGTATGTTTCGCGGGACTATAACAGTTGCCAAGCGATTGACTACCTTATAAACAATTTGAATGCTTGATTAATTAAATGGAGGTGTCGACAGCAGGTAGATAGTATTTAAATGATGATTTAAACTAAGCTTATGCGAAACCAAATAAACGAGAAGGAAATAAAACTTGTCTACATAACTGTCTTATGAATATAAACGATATTGCTTCACCACGGTGCTAGCCTAAACGTTTATAATGTAGATCTAGAATATATATTCTGACCTAAAATTCTTAATAAGCCTCGTTAGTAATAGACTCAGAAACTCGACGTTTGTGTATCTTTTTTTCCGCGGCATTCGCATGAAAAATTATAGCCACTTCTGCTAGTGTAAATTCTTGTTATTTTTTAGGAGTATTTTAGTTCCCTTCTAAAGGTGACTACGATGAATTAATAACTTAGACCTATCAGTAAATCATTGGATACTTTATTGAAACTTAATAAAAAATTTAAATAAAACATATTTTACATACACACGCAACATCATTATTATCATGAGGAGTACTTATATAATTAAAAATAACGAAGAAATATTTTACTTGACACTAGCAACATGCCACTATTTTGTAGCCGATTGCCAACTTAAAAAAGAAGAAAAATGATTTTCAGAGTATTTTTGCTGTACAATTGTAATACCAAAAAAGACGTATTATAAAATCCCGACGTTGTAACACATACTTAACACTCATTAAACAACCCTTACATTAAGCGAAGGTTACACGCATGCCGGTAGCAAGTCGTGCGTGGCGATGCGCGTGCGCGGGCTCGTTAGTGACCGATCGTGTGTGTTGCCGCGCTCATTACACATTTTATTTACACCGTACATACGTGTATTATATTCTTAAACGTTTGTTTTTACAAATTTATAGCTTTTTTAATGGCCCGATGGCTATTGAAGTTTTTGGCTACAAACAATCATTATAAAACAAAAAAAAATACAACCGAATTGAGAACCTCCTCCTTTTTGAAGTCGGTTAAAAACACTAGCAGTACGCTTGACTACGCACGCGTAGAGTATTTTTTTTTACTAACCTAGGAACCTTTCCATTTTCAGAGACATATTTTTCCTAGATGTTTTTCTTCTTTAGTTTTTCTACTTCTTGGATATTTCCTCTTTCAGCCATTCGTTGTGGTTCTGTGCCACTGTAGTTCACAGAACCGGCTTCTTTCTTGATTTTATCGGATCATCTGACTGGTGGTATATTTCTCTTTCTACGTCGACTTCTAGATATTTCCACAAGTATCAATGAACCAATTAAAACCAAAATTATACTCATAAATATAATTTTACTGCCCTAATAATTAGCTATTAAGAAAAAATGGTTTCCCACGCGGCTGGATTTAAATTAAATTATTTTGTCATAATTGTTGACGAAATTGTGTAACCGGACGGTACGGATATTTAGATTGATCTTGTAATTGCATATATACTCGTATATTGACATAGAATAGTCATTTGACTTTCCATGTTGCTCTGTGATCGTTGAAAGTATGCGCTATAATCTACATTACGACTTTACTAGGTACTTATAGCGTTATCTATACATCTATACATATAAATAAAATTGGAGTGTCTGTTTGTAATATTAAAATAACCGCTTTTTACTGAGTGCATTTGGATGTATACACGTTACCTATACCGAAACAACATTTTTTACAATTTTTGTCTGTCTGTCTGTCTGTCTGTCTGTCCGTCTGTCTGTCTGTCTGTCTGTCTGTCTGTCTGTCTGTCTGTTTGTTCCGGGTAATCTCTGAAATGGCTGGACCGATTTTGACGGGAATTTCACTGGCAGATAGCTGATGTAACAAGGAGTAACTTAGGCTACTTTTATTTTAGAAAAAAAAATCAGATCTCTCGAAAAAAAATTAAAACCAATGTTGCAGCGCTGCGCCTGATTAAGTTTGATAGCAACAACCTGCAACGCGTCCCACGGGATCAGAACGCGTGCAGGCTGTTGCCAACGGTTGAGGCTTTGTTAAATACCACGCGGACGAAGTCGCGGGCAACAGCTAGTATATAATAAATGGACATTGATAGCATCTCAGATTATTATCACAGATGCTATCTGCATCGAAATAATATATTATTTCTATCCGAGCTACGCATTTCATCTGATCCAGATGAAAGTTTTCTAATTCATTTTTTTCACCTAACATGAGTAGATATTAAACAAGGTTTATATCAATAAAAATAAATAAATAAACATCGCGAGACCAACACACCAACTATACGGTCCCACACTAACAACGCTTGTATTATGGGTACCGTGCCATGGACTGGGGGCCAACCCAGTATATATTACTTATATAAAATTAAACATCCATATCTTAGTACATACATTCGTGCTCATCTCACAGAGGTTGTCCCTACCAGGATTCGAACCCGGGACCCTCGGCACAGAAAGCAGGGTCACTACCAACTGCGCTAATCAGGCCCTCAGAAAAAAATGGTAGGTATGGTGAAAGGTGCAAGAGGGAATACCATCGATTTCAATGAGTCGTTTTCGTCTGCTGAGTCCCGATCTTCAATACCTTTAACATGATCGTAATAGTTTAGTTAATTACCTTAACTATACTACTTATCATTAACTATCGAGGTGACGGCAAGGAGGTTCCCTTAGTGACGTCATTTAAGCAAGATTCCACTGTACTGGAACCATTCTTTCAAAACATATGCAAAAAACAAAAGCCCATCAACACGATATAACATGGCAAAATGAAACTTATTACGCGTAAATACCTATCTAATTAGATAACTCATAACACAAATGGTGAAGGCATGTTTCATACATAACATCGCCTTAACATTTAATACAATTACATGCAAGTTATACATTGTGGGTGGCATGTGGCCCAAGCCTCAGCTCCGTGCTGTAATTGCTTCAGTCACGAGGATCTAATACCTGTGTACATATTGCGTTATGATTGAAGATAATTGATCCGCCAAATGATAGTTTTGGAGCGAACGTTTCATACACGAAATCAATTGTAACACGAAAGTCATTAGAAATTAATAGGGCTCAAGTGTTTTGGTGAGCACCATTTTAAATTAATAACAATGATAACTTTTATTAATGTTACTTTAAAATGTTGTCTACAAGAATCTCGGGAATTGAGAAATGAAAGTTATTTTTATAGTTACCCGACTTAGAAGCCATCACAATGCCAAGTCTCATTGAATTTCGGCCAGTAGTTTTGTTGTGATGCGCAAACAGATAACATTCTAAAAATTGCGGTTTTAGTATCAAAAATAACGTCCCGTACGATATTTTTAGTTTCCAATTATTTGTACAGAATTAACCAAGATACAATCAGGTTAATGTACCCACAGAATGTATAACAAATCTTGTTTAAAGTATTATATCAGATTATTTTGTAAGTTATATGGACCATGTTGATGTATAATTGTGTAATTTGGCCATGCTCTCAGTACAGGGTGTAATTTTTTTAAATGTATTTTTTTTTTGGGAATTTTATCTCGATAACCTAATATTATTATTGTTACATCTTATACAACATAGGTAGGTACTCAATAGGGTATAATCAATATTTGTGTACTAATCTATAGATTATATTATGGCGGAGAAGGTAAGATCTTCATCTTCCAGCCAGTCGGATGGTATGCCCGACGGGGCGGTCGCTATGCCCCAACGGTTATTGCCGGGATCTTGTATATAAGTTACGTTTTCAAAAACTCTCATATCGCGTTTCAGGATTGTATGGCGAATCGTCATATGTTCAGAATATCGTGTGTAGCGCCATCTGTGCAGCATGTGACGAGATGGCTACAATATAATATCTATATAGATACTCATACTACCATTAGCGATAGCACTTACTATTCGTAATGTCTCTATTAAAATTTTCTCATTCCGTATCATTAACTGATATCAGAGAGATCTGTTTTATTATTTCAATTGCCCCTCACATAACAGGAAACGCATCTAATGGTTTGACGTAACCTTTTTTTTTATAACGTTATAGGCAAGTATTTGATCTCGATCTCACCTGATGGTAAGTGACTATGAGATCTACGATGGAGCATACTTGCCTAGAAGGTACCTGTTCACTCTCGACTTGAAAACTCCATCTAACCTAATATTATTCTAAGCTCTATGGCTCAACCACAGTATTTTTACGCACCGGCACGTTATAACGTAAACGGGATTCCGGCCTGCTCACACCACTGCTTTAACAAATAAGGGAGACAGTGACAGCATGTTTTCTCAATTACGATACGATTTCCGTTATGGTTCGGCCACAACTGGGTTAACTTTAGTGTTTATGATAATACCAATATACGCCTTAATTAAGGCATTAAAAATACACGTTAAATGCATGGCTAAATTTAAGTAGTTCTGCTCTTATTGTTTAATTTCTAACGTCATTAGTGATGACGTTAGTAAATGTATGTGTTAAACTGTTTACCACATCGGCTTAGTGTGATTATTGAGGCGCTAATTAGTGCGCTAAGGCACAGTTGTGGCCGCACCATAAGTGTTTCTGAATACGATCATCCTTTTATAGTTAAAGTTACGTTTTATACATTTAAGAAATCCGGGCGTGACTATTATGCGATGTTATATGAACGTAAACATTTTTTAAAACGCGTACCGTTTATTAAAATTAAACACATTTCACATTAAACAATCACGGTATGGATTGCGATATATAAAAAAACATGTTATTAAATATTTGTCACGGCCGACTACTTGCTAGCCTATACCTACAGAATCAGAAATTATAAGTACCGTTGTTGCGACATGACATAACATTCTGATGTCGGACCCAATCGCCCGGTTAATTTCGCCCCGCGTCCGCTATAACCGAAAAAAATTACTCCTCTGAAATAGAGCTACTTCTATTTTAAAACAAAATTTCAATAGTTTGCTCTATTTGGTACAGTAGTGAACGTTTTTAAAATATTTTTGATATAAGCTGTCTTGTTAGGTAATTGTTTAAGGAATGGAGAGGAAGATTTTAAGAGTCGAGTGGGTCCAAGAACAAGAATTGTACGTTAAAGTTACTTTTGTAAAACAACCTTGTATAAATTTTGTCTTAAAAGTGTTACATTCTTGAAATAATAAGAGTAAATTACACAACGACCATAAGGGGGACGGCTTTTGATTTAATGTTATACGATCGATTGGCCGATAATGTGAACAAATTAACCTGAATTCAAGTGTTTATGCATACGAGTCTCAAATTATTGACTCCGACATTCAACTGCGCATAGCCACTATATTATCTCGATAATTTTGAAATAATGACACTCACATTTCATGAGAAAGTGAGTTTGATAGAGTTCGAGCACAGTCGATGTGCTTCAGTTTTTTAAAAACAACTAACTGTATCGGCGAACTTGGTGCCACCTCTTGGTATTTTTTTAATTGTACTTCTTATATTCGGGGCGGACACGAATTCAAGAAATCTAAGACCATATAAAAGGGCCCACCCGTTCTTGAGATATAATTGGTGTAACTAACTCGACATCGTTTTAACCGCTACTCTCAAGACAAAACTATCAAACACATTGCAATTTACTTCGCATCAAGAAGTGTATTTAAACTGGATAAATTATGTAGATTTGTATGTAAAGAACAACCATTTGCAAGTGCCTGTCTCTCTGAGTGTGTTTTTTTAAACTTAATTCAATTCATTAAGCAACCGTAACAGAATACAAACTTTGATAAGCGGTATTGTTTATCAAACAAATATTAATTAGCTATCTATAATTACAAAACCAATTTCTTAATACCTCAAAAGACTGACGAAATAAAAAAGCTTGTGCATTTTATAAAATTACACAATTCAGTGAACTGCAAGAAATAAAAAAAAACAAATTAAATACTATTCATACTTCTCTGTTTCAACATAATAAAATCAAAGATAGTTCGTTATTTTATTTTCAAGTACAATACGTTTCGTAACCGACCAACCGTTTGACTTATCCGGATTATCTTAATTATTTATCTTAATAGTTTGTTACCAAAAATCGATAAATAATAGACGATGGAATAATCGGTACAAGGGCGACGCGGGCGGCGCTCGTGCGCACGCCTACCAAACACTCTATGGAGAATTTTTGGTACAGTCAGGTACGACAATGTCATTAATAAAAATATTTATTGGGTAGTATAATGAAAAAAAAATCTGATATAAGTAGTTCAACTTTTTTTTTTAATTTTATACATTTAATATATATAATACTAATAGATTAATAATACTAGTAGTTCAACTGATTCTAAACATCTTATTCTTACCAATAATAGAGGAACCGCACACTAAACGCGTGGTGTCATATTTTGAACCCATCCTCACAAATATACAAGCACGTTAAATAATGTTCTTCATAATAAATTTTAAAAAAGTTCGAATTAAAACTGCTTAAATTCACGTTACATATAATTTATGCAACTGTATCACCTACTTACTAGTGGTTCAGCGCGAACAAAATAAATCAATATTACATAATTTAATTAGAAGAAAAAAAATGCTATTAATTTGTTTGATCATGTGCAAATGGTTATATCTAGACGTTAACGAATTGATTTAAATAAGTCAAAAATACCCGGCTCCGCGAGTACAATCGAACACTGAAGTTATTAATAAGCAATAATAATATCGCCAGGCGAACACTCCAACTATACCGTCCCACACTAAGTAACACTTTTATTATGGGTACCGTACTAACTAAGGGCGAACTCAGTATATAATACTTGCATATTAAAAGTACATGACTCGGGTACAAACATTATTGCTTGTTACACAAAGTTTGTCCCTACCAGGATTCAAACTCGGGACTCAGGACAGAAAGTGGTTGGTAGTCACCTAACTACGCTAATCAAAGTACTTACCTGGTGTTGTACATTTAGAGAACCTATACACCAGTGTTTTGTCAAGTGCAACTCCCTCATACTTCTTACCTATAATACCAGCACTTTTTAATGTCCCACTGTTGGGCACGGGCCTCCCCTCAATGCGAGGGGGATTAGGCCTTAGTCCACCACGCTGGCCCAGTGCGGGTTGGCGGACAATCTTACCTCCACAGTACCTTCATATTTTAATGAAGGAATTAGTCCAGCTATAAGAGTTCTGTGGAAATTTGTCTACCAGATCATTTTTGTCTCCCGCTTTACAATGGAGGGAAGTGGATAATTTTCTTCCAACTCCTCCTATATACTATATATACCATATATACTATATATACTATATATACCCACACGAAATTAATCGAAAGATCTTTCGATTAATTTCGTGCGGGTTCCAAGACAATTAACTTTATCCCGGGGCTCGCCGAGGGTCAAACCTCGGTGTCTTCATTGGACACCACTGTAGACCCTGGCTTACAGGAGTAGCAGTGGTGGGAGTGTGTGGCGGGCCTAGTCCTATTTTAAAAGTACCTTTATATTCGTAATGCATGAGGTGTTTGCTCATAATTGGTTATGCATGTAACCAGAAACCGAATCGCAATTTCTCTTCGTCAATGTAATAACAATAATGTTACCTACCGGCTGTACCAACATTAGCAGCTAACATGTAATTTGTGTAATGTAGAGAAAACTATAAATTCAATTACGTAAACTTAATAATCGCTTACGTTTTATCTTTCAAGAATATGACCATTTATAATTATGTATTATTTCATATGGCTTCGAATCATTTAATGTTGCAAAATATATAATTTATCATGATTAGAAAAGTAGCTGTGATAGCCAAGTTGGTAGAACGCTTACCTCGGTAACGAGGATCGCACGTTCAAAACACGGCTTGCACCTCTGGGATTTCATGTGCGAATCTCATTTTCAACCACGATTATCATTTGCTAAACGGTGATGGAAAACATCGTGGGGAAACCTGCATGACTCAGAGAACCCCTCGAAAGACGTGTGATGTCCGCCAACCCGCACTGGGCCAGTTTGGTGTACTATGGCCTTATCGTTCCTCGCATTGATGGGAGGCCAGTGCCCAACTGTGGGATATTAAAAAGGGCTGGTATTATTATTTTATGATTAGAAAATATTGCCTCGTAACTAAACCAATATTAAAAAAAAAAAACAAAAATTTCCCCGTATTCATTTATAAGTCCGTCACTTAAATACATCGGATATAAATATAACACTTTATCCATGCACTGTACTTCTAAGATAAAAATCCATCCAAGTGTACTTATTGCAATGACAGCAACAGGGTGATTGATGACTACAATAGGCCAACGTTGCTGAGTTGGCCCAATGTTTGACAGTTTATTATCCTTACAAGCTTGGCAGGTGCAAACTGAATAACTTAAGTTTTTAAGCTCGTATCTCACCCTTAATGAGTTGATACTGTATAAATGTTTATTAAAACAAGCGTTGAGGTTAAGTGCTTTAATTAACTTCTTAGATATAATTGTTAATTTATGTGATAATCATGATTGAAAACGGGATTTGCCATTGAAATGAGAAAATCTAAGAGGTGCCAGCCGGAGTTTGAACCAGCCTACCTGGTTTGTAAAGCGAGTGTTCTGCGATTTATGAATGGAATGGCCTAATTAGTGTTATGAGCACTTACAATTGGTTGAGTTGAGAGTGATTGAAATAATTTGGTTTAGCCCTTTTGAAACGTTCACAAAAGGCCCGTTTGAAACTTACAATCCCATCCCCCTATCCCCCTAATATTATAAATGTGAAAGTTTGGATGGATGGATGGATGTTTGTTACTCAATCACGCCAGAATGGCTAAACGGATCTGGATGAAATTTAGCACAGAGGTAGATTATAGTCCGGAATAGCACATAGGCTATTTTTTATCCCGGTGAAAAGTATGGTTCCCGTGGAATAGATTTGTTTTAATTTTTCATAGAGCAAAGGATCGACATGATTTTTAGGCTAGGTAGTGGTAGTTTAGGGGTCAGAAAATGATATATGCTAATTTTTATCCCGGAAAAATGTACAGTTCCTATGGAATAGTATACAGGAACCGAAAGCAGATGGAGGAAAAGGAAATACTTTTTAATCTCGGGTAATACCGCGGGGCGCTAGTATGGCATAATTCCCAAATAAACATAACCAATTAAAGGGCATTTCAGCCTTAATATAAGAGATCAGATATTCATAATTTAATAACAGTTATTATAATTGGAGGGAATCATAGTTCCATTGTTACATGAGCATATCTATTAATAATATGTAAAAAAAACAAGTTCTTGAGCATTTGATTAATTATTCCCATGGGTGAACAATGGGTGCACAATGGGTGATACATCATGGAACAGTGTCAATGTCACTGACCTCGCTTACGTATTGTTATGGGTTATTTTGTAACGGAAAATTAATAAAGTCTAATGGCCATTTGTCTGACGGGTTAAAGGTCGGAGTGGTTCGCGGGCTCGTTGGTTGGGGTCAAGATGAGCGATCTCTTCCGGTTACAACTTTGATATTAAAAAAAAATCCTTCACTATAACGTCTGTTTTTATTAGTAATTAGAGCAGTTGTATTGGTGACTTTTTATGAAATAAATAATCAAACTCTTATGACAAAGGTATGATATCCAACGGACGGAATAGTTAATATACATATTGATTTCTTATATTTACGCGAATATTACACATTGAAATGAAACTAATTTTAAGGATTTTATCGCGATTTTATTTCGATTTTACATTACTTCTCATTACACTTATGTATAAAATATATAAGTAATGAAATATAAAAGAAAACATATGATGTTGAAAAAAAAAGAAAAATATACAATATATAAGTAATGAGCTAGCGGCCAAAACTTGTGTCAGATTTTTCAGGCCGCCCGAAGTCCTCCGACATGGCTTCCGACTGCAATAACCAAGCCCAATAACTGCGTGCCCTCGCTCAGTTGAAAATGCCACTAGCCGTCACACATCCCTGTTCGTGCATGATACCGGGACCTGAACCTACGACCCTTGGACCACAAGACGGGACCATTCCCAATCGGCTACCACACACACATATACTAGCCTCTTAAACAGAGTGTAAACACAGAATTTATAGAACTATACTATAACTTACCCATAACGACGAGGCTTTCAAAATCCGTCTATTATCTAATTCACGAGACCATTAGGGCCTCTGTGCCAACCCAATTGTGCCTTGAGGCTATAAAGTTGTTTAACCTTACAAGAAATGTCAATATTTATGAATTAGAGTAGTAGCATTAATAGATGCAATCGGTGTAATAGTCGTTAATTTAAAACTATTATGTTATAAAAGCTTTATTAGGCAATTGAGTTATTATTTATTTTAGGTGCTTAGAAATTTGACAGGCGTTTGCTGCGAGACTCAATTATGTTGTTATTAGTTGGGCTAACGACCATAATCGATGTTCCCCGTTCTAACTAATATAGCCCCGTACTGACTGGCTGGGCAGCGTTTCTGACTTCGTCCGCTTATTGAGTACCTACATAGCTCTGCGTCACCCGAACGCTCTCATTTAACTTTTACCAACCGGGGCGTTGGGACAAAAATGTGGTCGATACGTATAAATCAATATTCTAATCAAGATAGCTAGCGGGGAAATTTTTCAATATAAGTCCCACAGAGAAAGTCCTAATTGAATGGAATTATTCTACTCGAGTGATTAAAAAATCGAAGAGTTGGAACGTATATATCTTAAACCCGACCACTGAAACTATATACAATGCACTTTCATGCATCACCAACCACTTATTTAAAGTCTTTATTTAAGTATTAATAAAAAAAATGCAGTTCAAAAAAGTCATTCGGATGAGTACCCACGGATAACGGCCGTTAAACGAATTTTGGTTTCGTAACGGCATGCTTTTTTAAAGGTTTAAAAGTAGCTTCACCATTTAGGTAGTAATATTTCAGATCACCAGAAAAGTAAAAGTTGATACAGTTTTCATATTACGTAAAGTGGCTGTTAAATATCATTGACTACAAAGTATTTATTGACGTAATTAATGGTTAAATATTAATAACCACCTCAGTGCAGAAACATAGCAGCGCTAAATACATGGTGATACTATTTGTACCTACTAAATAAATGGTGAGATATTTTAATAATAATCATATCGCTAGACACCAACTATACGGTCCCACACTAAGCGTCACTTTTATTAAGGGTACGGTATAATGGGCTGAGGGCGAACTCAGTATATAATACTAATATTGATATTAAATATCCGTGACTCTGGTACAAACATTCATGCTCATCACACAAAGATTGTCCCTACCAGGATTCAATCCCGAGACCCTCAGCGCAGAAAGCAGGGTCACTAACAACTGCGCTACCCAGATCGTCAAAACCCAGGTCGGGTTTGAATTTTAACTTGTTTACCGAAATGATTTACCTTTCAGCTACAAACTTGCTCTACTTTTGTCTTACCGAATTTGGTATCCCCGAACAAAGCTCTGCATTGGAATCCAGTACTGTCCGGACTGTCGGTAGAGTATGTACAAATAGAACTGACCTAATAAATAGTACAATCGCAACTAGAACTGTCTTCATACAAACTTCATGGACAAAATTGAATGGAAATTTGCATAATGTTTAGAGGTATTACTAAGGGCCAGTTATACTATCCGCAACTTATTTGCCATAACATGTTTTGATTAGGCCATTTTATAAATTGGTTATGTATGGGGTTACATTGACGGCCTGCTTCCTATGCTGAGGTTCAATTCCTTGTACAGACAAACTTTGTGTGACAAGTACGAATGTTTGTCACCAGGTCATGGATGTTTAATATCTATATAAGTATTATACTTTTAATACAAATGCTGCTTAGTTTGGGTACAGTGAATATATGAATGAGTAAAGAATTGATTATTAAATACTATGACTGATTATTTATTTTGCGGGCGAACTGCCGTACACCCTTACCTAATACAAGTTAGATTTGATATTTTGAATAGTGTGCATTACAGATATTCAAAAGCAACGATCCATTGAAACGTCGGCGCACAAACGTTGTTGATAGCATCACCAAACTGGTTCGCGACGCTAATGGACGCGCAATGCGCCTGCGCACGCTCCACCAATTAGGGAGATTAAATATAAATTTATATTTCAAAGTCAAGATTACAAACTCGAAGAAAAGCTATGACGAAACTCTAGTTAAGTGTTTTCTGTTAGATGTAAATTGGGAACGATATTTAGCATGTAGTTATATTATTTCCACAAATTTATTAAATTTATAATCAAATTTCAACAAAGTATTTTTTAGAAAAAAAAGAGTGTTTTAAAGCCTTTTTAAAATTTATATTTTGCGTGTATATATAATATCATGTATATATAATATCATGTATATATAATATCATGTCATATTATTCTGTATCATATCATTCAAGGCTACCATTTGGTAGGAAAACACCGTTCCCAGTTGATTAGTATAGGCACTCGAGAATAAGAACTGCCCTAATAATTTCAAGCCATCACTAGAATAGCATTGAAAAAAAGTTATATCCAAAGATGAGCTTGCACAGTAAAGAAATCATTTAGAAATGTAATTCCTACAAACATTATAATAACTATGATTTTATTATTTCTTCTAAGTGTTGTTTAAAAACGATAACACAATAAGTAAATGGTTATAATTTAACAACTCCGCCATTATGCTCTATCGCAACTCGATTTTCAAAACCTCAATATCTACATAGTATGCCAATGGTTAATTATTGTAATTTAATTACACAAATGAATAAAATATGTGAGTGCTTATTTCGTATTCGAACGAGGTGCAATTAATAGCCCTTAGAAATTAAATTATACTTGGGCAATTGATATATTATTACTCAACCAACCCGTACTAGGTCAGCGTGGTGGACTATGGCCTATTTCCCCGCGTGTTGATGGGAGGCCCGTGCCCAACAGTGGGACATTAAAAGGGCTGGTATTATTATTATTCTTATTTAATTTATATTATTGGGTGATGAACTTTGAGATACTGTTAGATTCCTAATCGACTGCTGGTTACAACTTCCGTTTCCGTAATCAATCGGCCCAATAACGCAATGAAACTGACACTCAATATCTCTGTCTATGACGACCTGATTAGCGCAGTTGTTAGCGATTTCTATGCAGTGCCGGGTTCGAGTCCTGGTAGGCAAACTTTGTGTGATGAGCACGAATGTTTGTAACTAAGTTATGGAGGTTTAATATATACAGACGGTAAGTGGCTTCGATACGAAAACTGACACCATGGATTTAACTCATGATTCTGGAGCTACTAGAGTTGGAATTTTCCACGGATCTTTTCGTGAAATATATTTTTTTTCAGTATTTTTAAATTGTTTTAGCATAAAATCATACTTTCTACATATTATTCGTTAATATCAAGCTATAGCATGCTTTGGATTAATTGGTGAATCGAGTAAGCGTGCACCTAGATGATTTCGATTTTTGTTAAATTACCTACTCTGTGACCTTGTATCACTTAAGAAAAGTTATAAATCTTTTCATCATCACCTTATATGATCTTCTTTATCTTATCATTTGAACCTGCACACCTCGATTTCAAAGCGAGCGTTTGGTGACAAAACTTCGAATAAATGTCTTGACAAGTAGCAACAAGCGTAATTCTCAAACAAGCTGTAGTAAGTCCCAATATAAATTACATATTAGTATGCTTGCGGTATGCTAAATTGGTTTAAAGTACTTTATGAATGGCGCCTTTGAGTGGTGTATACAGCATTTGAATGAAGGACGGAGAAAGTGTGGGAGATAATATATTAAAGTACTAAGTGGTATTTCCTATAGATTAGTAGAAATAAATGTATTCTGCCATAATAGCGTCGAAACCGACATAGCTCGAAGAATTTCAAAGTTGAAGTGGCAGTGGACAGGGCACATAGCTCGCAGAACCGATGGCCGTTGGGGCAGAAAGGTTCTACCAAATTAACCGGAAGACGTAGTGTAGGACGGCCCCCACAAGGTGGACCGATGATATCACAGCAGGAAGCCGGTGGATGCGAGTTGCGGAGGACCGTGATATGTGGAAATCATTGAGGGAGGCCTATGTCCAGCAGTGGATGTCTTTCGGCTGATTGCATAGAATAGCATAGCTTCGAAAGAAGCTCTGCATGATGCGGACGAACCCACATCACAGTATCGATAGATTTATATCGAATATGAACTACAAAGTCGTGTAAAACCGCTAGTCTTGATAATAGATAAAACAAAAACTATATAGGTTTGTATCACCTAAACATCATCCACTTGAAATTTTTATTAACATTTACTTTCGATTCAGGCCACGTATTAAATAAATAATAATATCGCTAGACGAACACACCAGCCGTCCAGGCTACACTAAGCAACGCTTGTATTATAGGTAGCCTACCCTACCGTACAATGGACTGAGGGTGAACTCAATATAAAATACTTATATAGATACAAAAAATCCATGACTCGGGTACAAACATTCGTACTCAGCACACCAAGATTAAGTTTGACCCGACCAGGATTCGAAACTGGGACCCTCAGCACAGAAAGCAGGGTCACTACCCACTGAACTAATCAGATCGTTCGTCAGATCATCGGAGCTAACATCGAAGATTTTATTTATGTTGTAACTTATACAATACCTTTACACAAGTACAAAACCTAATCACCAATGTAAGTACGTGACAATTCTTGGAAATCACAAATGGTACGTAACTGAGCGGACAGGTGTCGCTGCGCAGCGCGCGGCCTGGCGTGCCAATCGGCTGCGCGTGCGCTCACGTAACGACCAATACTTTCCGCTTACACGGAGGTATTTTATAGAATTACCGTGTGAAATAAAACCGTGCATTAAGCTAAATGAAAATAATTAAATTCGTGATATCGATCTCCTTCGTATTATACAGTAACACATTTTTAGGTATTTTCTGTTTTAATTTGGTTTCGAATTAGTATGTTTTAGATGTATTTTTATGTGAGACTAGCTGTTGCCCGCGACTTCGTCCGCGTGGTATTTAACAAAGACTCAGCCGTTGGCAACAGCCTGCTCGCGTTCTGATCCCGCAGAACGCAGTGCAGATTGTTGCTATCAAACTTTAATCAGGCGCAGCACTGCAACATTGGTTTTAATTTTTTTTCGAGAGATCCAATTTTTTTTTTCTAAAATAAAAGTATCCTAAGTTACTCCTTGTTACATCAGCTATCTGCCAGTGAAAGTCCCGTCAAAATCGGTCCAGCCATTTCAGAGATTAGCCGGAACAAACAGACAGACAGACAGACAGACAGACAGACAGACGGACAGACAGACAGACAGACAGACAAAAATTGTAAAAAATGTTGTTTCGGTATAGGTAACGTGTATACATCCAAATGCACTTAGTAAAAAGCGGTTATTTTAATATTACAAACAGACACTCCAATTTTATTTATATGTATAGATTGGTATTTGCCCATATCCGTAAGTAAGTATGAAATAAGCAATTGCAAAATTCGTAATTTATTCAAATACATAAATTCCATATACTTGCCTACTTGCGAATTTACCGAGCTGTTTTCACGAAGTTTTACTTGCATATGTACTATCCTCATGTAAACCGTAAAATACGTAAAATACGTACATGCAGACTAATTTACTGATGAATGTTTAAGTAAAATTAGGTACAATATTATTCATATTACACTTTTAAGTGATACTTATATTTATAAATATCAATTTATCGCAAAAACCCATCCAAACATCAACAAAACACTAACTTTTTGTTACAATCATAACATTTGTGTAACAATAACAAAATAAACTGTGCCATGATGTCAAGAACTATAACCGAACTAATCCAATGCCCAAACACAATGGAGAATACTTCAAATTATTGAGAAAAACAATTTTATTCATTTACGCAATAATTATAATTATTATCAAACGAAATCTCGTTAGTAAATACTTCACTATTTTGTAATTATTCGACACGAGGTGCAAAGAATTGTATACTGTGGAGTTACTAATTAAGACATATTTTTTGTTGGCAATCGGTGTTTAAATAAAACCCCTCGATAATCTCAGGAGTACGCAAAACTTTTATTTCATAGACTCTATAGTAAACGCGTCCAAACCATGATAAAATGCGTGGTATCAATTAAAATGTTGGCAGTGCTGTGTCTTGGACTGGAATGTTAACATTACGGTTCTTGAACATCTTCAACTTCTATTCCCGCCAAAAAGCATTTCATCAACAAGTTCATGACAAAGACAGTATCGTACATATTCAAATATACATAAAATATTTTGAACAAGCAAAAGTACCTAACCATGCCATATAATAACCGATTTATTTATTTAATAACTTATCTAAGCAAATCAAGCGTTCGATATTAATTCATCGACAACAATAAAAATCGGAACAACAATTATTGCAAAACGCCGTATCAATCGCAAAGAAATAATTTGACTTATAACGTGATTGTGGCCACGAAAAATGAGTTGTAAGTGGGCCATTGGCTTCCGGGCATTCGTGTTTGGTCACGAATCGAGCGATACTTGCGACACAGTTGCCTGGAGAGGGTTGACACTTCCCGAAGTATTTGTTAAATAACTATAACTTCTTTGCAGGTAACTTGAAAAAAAATCTACCTATTCATCCAGTAAATGTGTAAAACGACAAGTTCCGTCCCGTAGCATAAGCAATAACAACAATTTTTTGTTATTTTTGTATGATTATCACTTTTGTTTGGAAAGTTTTAGCAGTTTCTTTCAGACAACCAAAACTGTTTTTATGCCGGTCATATAACGACCAGAAATGTCCCATCAAATTCTGAAATTTAAGCATAAAGTAAGGCGGAAAGTTACTAGATCTGTCTATCTGTCGTGACCAATTCGTGACGGAATATGTTTAATTGATAGAACTAGGTCATACTTGGTGGAAATCCATTGTTAAACAAATTGGGGAAGAGGAATCCACCACTGACCCTCGGCTTGTCAACTTTTAAAACTTTTTTTTTGTTATAAACCTAACAAGTCTATCGATAATTAAAGAAGCCAGCATGATTTGTTTTGAGGCAGCCCTATCTTGGCCCTCGGTTGGATACCAGCGGAGTCCTGCTTGCGCCTTATGTCATCGCTTTCATGAAACTAGAGCACTTTGTATAGATCCTTGTAATGGATTTTACTTTCAATATATCGACGCGAATTAACGGTCTCCACTTGCAATATCGTTAAAATTTGCATATGACGATGCCGTTTGAATATGGCGATATCATTTGCAAATATTATCTATTCATGTGTACTATTTATTTATTTAACATAATATATATTAATTACGGTTAGTTAAAACCAATAAACCATTAATACCTTTCCGCAAAGTTTTTTGCTCCAAATCAGGAAATTACTTTTTACAGTGCCACCTTAAACGAGAGCTTGACTCAAGAGTTTGAGCGAAGTTACGCTCAAACTCCTGGATACTGAGCTCTTTTCTCAGGGTCAAGCTCTCGTGACTCGGTACTGTGATCACTATCTGGACGTATTTCAAAATTTATCTTGTCCTCATTTGCCAGTTCTGAGTGTTACTACGAGTAGAATCGCGTCTAGTCTAGTTGTAGTGCTCCCCTTACTCAAGGCATAGGTGCTTACTAAAAGTATTGTGATCACGTGTCCTCGCTCATTCCCATCCTTGCCACAATAAATACCAATGTATGGACTTAATTGATGATTTAAAATCTCCGGTCCATTGTATTTGCAGTACCGTACAGATATCACTTGTTACTGACCTATTATTTCCATAACAATAAGTTTCACAATACCACGATATTCCATGAAAGACTGAGCACTCGCAAATCTAATTTTATAGGCCGGATGAAGTGTACCACGATATTTGCAATTGAAATTACCATATTTCATCCTTATCACAAAGAGATACAGGTGAAATTTCAGTTTTATAGTTGTAAACTTGTGTTGGTTGACAGCCGCGAAGGTGTCCAATCGTGAGCGTGTTGTCAATCGATCCTCGGGTATCGTTAGGCTGATTTATGTTTGAATTTATTGATTTCAGTTCATATTTTATGTTGATTTATACTTATTACGGTTTATTGATTTCTTATATTTACGCGAATACCACGCATTGAAATAAAACTATCTTCGGGAACATAAAAACACAAAATAAACGTAATAAAATCCGTAAAACTGTGTTTATTATAATTATTACGGATTTTTGACTCTTTGGTTGACTCTACTCCTATCCACTACGCTGCTACTGGGACCCTGGCCTTAGTCAGCTACCTGAATTTTTTAAATCGGTCGTCTGAATAGAACGACTCCTGATAGACATAAAGATATAATTTAGTAAATGCAATATGTTTTAAGTAGCGAATTAGCGATCCCAGCGATACTTATATATATATATTAAACAAACATTATTCTGGTACAAACATGGTCATCAAATAATGTTTGCCCCTACGAACTGTGCCAATCGTTTCGGGTACTTACACACATTACATAATCCAATTAATTAAATATCTACCAGTTATCAGCTGATACGATTAATAATCAATCCTAAATGGTTATCATAATCATTATGACAAGTTGCATAACTCTCTAATGGTCCACCCACAGTGGCAGATGATTTATAATGTAAATCATCTATTGAAACTAAATCATTACAATTGTTAGACATTTTAGCAAGTGTGTGTTTAAGTTAAGCCAACATCAGGTTTATACCTTATCTTTAGTCTCCATATTGTATAGCTGTCAAAATTTTACATCTTTTTTAATCAAAAAAGAATACACAACCATGGTCAAGGGAGGACTGAGGTGCTTAACGTCCTAGTGTCCCCCATATATATGTGTTGTTTGCGGTCCGATCTATGCAGAAAGTGCTCACAGTGTCTTGAGGTCTTGCAATGGTGCGATTGGTTTTGGATATAATTATATTAATTACGGGATCCCAAGTCATACACAGTCCTCCTGAGACCATGGTTGCTGTAAAGCAGCCGAAATGTCGGGAACGTAAAAAAGTAAATTTAATGATGAGGTCACTATTAACATATCATATTACCCATTTTTTTTATTCATGACTCGAATAGGGAAGGCTTCACCCATAGTTACCCTGTTACTAATTCCACAGGCAAAGAACCTAGGTGGATGATTCATAAAAAAGTAGGGAAAATATAAAAAAAAATCCGTTATTCGTTGATTCATGTTTGAAAATACCAGTTTGGCTTGCCACAAGTCATCTCAATGTGATGACCAATGCCGATTATGTATCATACTATACATATTTTTATTTTGTCAGAGAAATTTCCAACTGGACGGTTCAACATGTTTTCCTCGTTAACAAGAAGTTAATCAGGCGTATCTCTTAAGGGGAAAAGGGAAGATCCTCTATCCAGGCGGGTGGTATGACTGTCGGGGCTGGCTATGTCCCCAACAGTTGTAAGTTAACTCTCTCATAGCGCGTTCCAGAATTGTATGGAGAATCGTCATTTGTTCTGAATGACGTCTGCAGCGCCATCTGTGTGTCAGGTGGCGAGGTTAAAGAGGACGACCACGTCATTGCTGTCGTCAATTGTTTACCCACAGTTTATTAAGTGATAGATGATGTATGTCGTTTAATATAACTAACAATGCTAGAACATTTAATTAATTTCACAAATATGTAGTTAGAATAAATTAAATAAAAAACAGACATTTAATGAAAACTATTACAGTCGGTACATTATCGTCGCTCAGTCACTATTCAGGTAATATTTTCAATTTTGTAAGAGTAAGGCTACCACGAGTTCTTTTTTCTTGTAGATAGACTCGCGCATAACAGCTTTGATAACGTTTATGATTATTTGAATTATATTCTTGGCATAGATACCCACTGCTTCTTCTTTTTTTTTTGGTTGGCAATTGCCTACAACATTTAAATATAAGTACCCCTGATAATAACGATGTTGATGACGAAATTGCCTCCCACATTTTTTTTTAATTAAAACCCGGTTGAACTACCCTCCAAAAAGTTCCGTGCCCACTGCTATGGATTAGCATAGGACTATGGCGAAACCGATAAAATTATTCATGCGGTTTTTTTTTATATTTTACTTTTTTATACTGCCGTGAACTAAAGCAAAGTATTTCTCTGAATCGAATTATGCAAAAGTATCATATCGTCCGAAAATAAAATGTTACATAATTTTTACAAAAGCATTGAATTTATTAGCAACAAAATAATTATGAATAGCCAAGTTGGGGTGAGGTAGATTGTTAAATAAAATTGGATTGCGGTATTACTGTACAATAATCAAACACTGCCCACCTACTCAAGCATAACTTTTAGTACCTAAAATAAAAGCAGGCTTACTGGATTATAAACCAGACGATAAAAAAGCAGTAAAAAGCAAAATTATGAAATTTCTCGAAAGGCGCGCGACGCAAGCGATTGGTAACTGGCAACCCTATCTGCGTTTCGTAACTTCTTACCTTGCCATGTTACAATGGTATTGGCAGTTTAACGCTCTGTATACATTTCATTGTTAATTGCATTATAACTCTATTTTATTACATAATAATTCCAAATAACTGTTTGGTCGAATGGAAGATCACGAATGATTAGTCTTGCCCATAGTCTTGGTTTTAATCTTGCATTTTGGCAAAGCCAAAGCAATAGCAGGACGCCAGAGTCAGCACGTCAAGTGCGAGCTAACTGTATACTTTATAGTCTACCGTATTTAGACATTTTGTACGGAGAATTGAAAAGCGCCTCTAGCGGACGGTTTTTAAAACTTTGAATGCTCCGTACAAAATTTATAAATACGGTAGACTATAAAGTATACTGTTAGCTTACGAATAATCTCGCACTTGATTTTTCGTAAGACTTTGGGCAACACTACTAATAATGTACATTTATATTGTAAAAATAGTATATTTTTCTTCTACGTGTTTTCATTTTTAGCACAACCTATAAATATATAACTAAGAAATTTTTAAAACATGCTAAGAAAGGTTCATCAGATTAGCTAAGAGATTGAATGATGGGATCACGCAAACAGCCTTCATGCAACACCTAGAAGTTGATACTACAGGTTTTCAAAGTCTCCATGGATTATACTAAACGCCGTCTTAAATAATGATTAGATATTAATGTGACAACGTACATACATTACTAGCACATGTAAAACTGTCCTGTCTACATAGCTGATAAGATCTATCTCGTGGTGACTAAAAGCTATTAATATTATATGGTAACTCACGACTTGATTCACATTTTCAGTTACTAATAACTACCACTGATTAACATTACTTCTTGATTTAAGTAACTAAATATGTCATCTACAGGTAAACAAATGGCCTTGTGTGTTTTTTTTGTAGATTGAGATCGTGGAAAAGGAAATAAGAAGACACATTATTTTGTATATATGCATAATTGAATAGGTATTTCAGTCGGTACTGAGTACTTGTTGAAGTCTGTGCATGGGAAGTCACAACTTTTATTTTATTATTCAATTACAACATAGCCCATCAGATTGTTACAAACCACAGCGTCATCGAACGTGTCTTATTAATCCAAATAAAAGCCCTGCATTGCAGCAAAGGCGAGCGCAAATGTAATCCAAGTTTCAAGCAAGCAATACAGCCATGGATGCAACAATGCAGGCGCAAGAGATAGCAATCTTCATTGCGGAGCCCTTCGCAACCACTTGCAGAATCTTTTACGTACAGTCACTTCAAGGGCGTGAAGCTGCGGTATTTTAAACTCGACTAGCGGAGGAGCTCGTGCGTGTCATTTGATCAATAGATCGATGAATTGGATCGGTGGAGCTATCAATGAAAGGTTACATGGTAATTAGTTGTTGTTATCGAACGATTAAGGTTTCAAAGATACTAAATATGGTATTTGGTATGAGGGCTAGTTGGTAAAACGCACTAATAGATCGGCGCGTGCCTCAGGTGGAACTCAGATGGGTAACCAAATAATTAGAAATTACCTCTGCTCACATGCTTCTGATGGTGCGTTGTCATTCTATCTTTGATAGTCGCTTCGGTTAAAACCTAAACATTCTATCAAACGGTCTCACTCTAAGGTTAGATGGGTAAGGTGAGAGAAGGATGGTAGGGTGAGATGGTGATCACAACGTGTGAATAATAAGCAGGCACCTCAGAGTACACTGTTCCAAATACAAAATTAAACTGGGAAGGAGCCCAATACAAAATTATAATTATGAAAAAGTCTAGAAGACGAAGAGCTTTCAATTGACGATTTAATTAAGACAATAGAGATGACCAAAGAAGTGTAAGTTTCAGCTCCGATTTCGAGATATTGAAAAGGAGGCCATCGTATCTTACTTAAGTAGTTATTGAATCTACAATTACAGTTGAATATAAATAGTCTTAATCTAGGCTAAAGGTAAACCGTGCCGCACACCGACTGTATCTTAGTGTTGACACGACTCTACAACTTGAACTCAACACTTAACATAATCCGTATATATGCCAAGCTATAATTTGATATACTATGTTGGTCTGATAATTCGTATGTTTCCAACAGGATCAGCATGCGAACTCAACTATGAAGATCTGGCAAGAAACTCAGCTCAGACATGTGTTTTTTATTGACAATTTTAATGTGGTTTATTTTTGATTTCTTATATTTACGCAAATACTACATATTGAAATGAAACTAATCTTACGGATTTTAGCGCGTTTATTTTATGTTTTTACGTAATGACGTTTCGGCTGCTTTACAGCAACCATGGTCACGGGAGGACTGAGGTGTTTGACGTACTAGTGTCAAAGTTTGAACCGGGGTACCCTCATATTTAGTTGTTGTTTGCATAGACCGGACCGCAGCTCATACAACATTTCTGCATTACAACTGATTCATGCACAATAACCGTCTCATTAGCTCAAACCATAACGATCATTTACTTCTAATCAGATCACAACTCATACATTACGTATAATAAACATGTCTGTACACATTATGCCAGCGGGTCTGACAGGAACATAATAGCGCAATTTGGACCTTATCTATATGATAATAGGATGTAATGGTTTAACCTTGTCTTAGAGTGGTCGTGTCATGTTGACAGCTTATCTGCTGACCTTCGCTATTTGGCCTCAGCATGCCTGCTTCAAATTGTTATCTGGTTGTTCATTTTGGGGTTCAGTGCGAATAGGGTGTATGCTTTATTAACTGTGTCCAGACCAATCGCGTAGTTTAGTGTGGCTGGCTCGGCCACATTTTATGCGGATTGTGACAGTGAGGGAAATTACAGATGACAGCATTTGTACGAAATAATATGAGCGTTTTGCTCGGGCGAGTGCCGTCAGCCTGCCTCGCGAGGCTGTGCGGTCAGTCTGGACCCAGTCAGTGTGCGTCAGTGTGATGGGGCTCATTACCAATGTGTATCTTCACAAAACGGCTGGGCCCCAAGTCTGCTAACACAATCGATTCATAATCGAACAGCAACCGCACAGTAACTGTCAGTTTTGACAGATATTGTATGGGATATCTGTCAAAAGTGACAGTTACTTTGCGGTTGCTGTTCTCTGTCCTAAGGGACCGTCTAGTAGTGTGAACACCTGTAACCAAAGCGTAAGTTAGACTTTTCAGGATTCAGCCACGGATTTATTGCACGGAACGACTGTCAAAAACACAGATCACGAGAGATATGCCGTGCGGTTCAAAATGTATGGGAACTCGCTGTCTCCGTTTTGTTCCCAACCACTCGCTAAAACCAACCAATACGAAGTCTCCTCGGTGCGTGCTGCGTCGCGGCGTCGTCGCCGTATACAGCGGCCGTACCACGCGACGCACCAGTTTATTCAAAGTATCGTTAGACGATCTATACATTGCCTCGTACATTCACTCAGTAGCGAACATAGGTGGTACTTAAAGAGCCATGTATTTTGTACAAAAATAAAAAAGTCGTTGTGCTACATGAAACCTAAAATAACATAATAAAGGCATTAAATATTTTTTGATTTGTTGTTTTTAATGATTTTAAAGACGAATAAATAAACCCCACCGCCAAATAGTGAGTATATTGAACTCAGGACATTTTTTTAATATCCCAAATGATGACACATGTAACTCGCCAACATTCCTTACATTCGTGAGTCACGTGTGGATACTAATAAACCCCCTACTGCGGTCTGTTCTGAACCATTTATGTATATATTAATTCATACTCTATAGCTATTTTACAAACACGATATCCTTGCCCGTATTGCCTTGTAAAGAAAAATATTTGACCTTTCCTTTGAAAAGATTCGTCATAATTAACTTAACGATTACCGGGTAGCAACTAAAAATTACCCATAGTTATAAAAACGGTACAAACCCAGTGTGCGACCTTCAAAAACGTATCTTAAACTAGACATGAGTGATAAGTAGGTACCTAACATTAGCAATATTTATAACTTTCACATAATAAAATTCAGACCAGTATTTAAAAGATAGTATCCTATAATAGGTATTTTTTTTAGTAAGAAAAGGTCCTTGCTATTTAGAGGTCAACGTCCTTTAAAATCTTCACTGGAAAACCTTTTTATTATAAGTATTTGATAGAGTTCATACAAATTTATCTTTAATTTAATAATGGAGATTACATATGAAGCTCTAATGGTCTATAATTTAATGTAGTTTCCAAAGCATTTCAATTGTTATAAAAAATAAAACGGCACTCGGGTTTTTGAACCGGAAATAAATATAAGTAAATGTACAAAAAAAAACATTACACGCTTATTTGGGGGAGCCAATCAAATCCAATCAACAACTAGCACGGAAGGTAAGGATTACGTTAAATTGTATACCTACCGCCATTTCTATTAATATTCTGTCTATTATGGTATTTACTACCTACTTACGTAAGGTATGCAACTGTTTTGTGTTTTTTTTTTATTAAATAAATAAAAAAAAAAAAACTTGCTGTCGTAGTTTTTTTTTATTAGTAAGTACTTCATGTAACTTACCTTTCGATTGATTGTTATTAGATCTTACTTAGTTGATACCAGTTTATTCCCAAAAGTTGTTACCGACACATTTTTTTTTTTATTGCAGTATAGGCAAGTATTTTTATAAAAATCTATCTATATGCCTATATATAAAACATATTTGTTACACGATATATATATAAGTCAACAACGGGTGGGCCGATTTTTATGATGAATATTTTGAATTTGTCTCCGCCACGAATAGCAGAATAGCTATTAAAACATAGGAAATAATCACTAAAAAATTTTAATCAAAATGATTCATTTTTTCAAACATTTGATTATTAATACGGTAGGAAGTTCGCCGAGACAGCTAGTATCTATATCCAATCCATAATTATTGTTGAATCGTCGCCAAGCAAAATCTGTTTCTTTATAGGTCATCAAGAACTTTGTTTATAAAATTTAAAACATATAAAATTATGATTTAACTGATATTCCAAGCGACGTCAATGGCATATGTAGTACTAGTTACCTTAGCATGTATTCTATGCGATTGGTTCATACATAGGTTATTGATAACGACTCTAATTGCAAATATGGTTAGGACAGAGCGTACCACTGAAGTTAATTGACGTTAGCAAACACTCAAATACTTCATTTCCTTACAAGGCTTATCGCAAAGTGTATCATTTACAACAATTTACATACGACAAAATTGTCGTTTAATTGCAACATTATCGATCGGTTCCTTTAGTCTATCGATCGTCGCTGTTATAAATCATATTTTATACTTTGGTATGAAATATTAATAGTTTGGTATGAAATGAAAATAGCTACAGCCATCTAGTTTGATGTAAGTACACTGCGAGTGATTTATGAAGTAATGGATTAAATATGCGGAACTCATTTCTAAATTGAATATTATAATTCGGGCAATTGAAAATGTTTCCTAAATTGATTAGAAATAGCTGGATATTTGTGCCTGCGACTCTGCTCGTTTGGGGAACACTTTCATTACATAAAAGTATCATAAATAACCCTGTAAAGTCCATTTAGTAGTTTCCCCGTGCTGTGCGTTCAGTCAGACAGGGAGGCACAGACAAAGCTTCAACTAATAGCAATTTGTACTAAATATTGAACCCGTAGCGTACCCACTGATAAGTTATTTTTTTCATTAGGATGAAAATATATATTTTTTATTAAATGTTAGTACGAGGACAGTGTTTAAAATAAAATTGTATAATAAGAGCAATACCGCTGTAAAATAATATTCCTACCGAAAGTTATGAGTTTGAAAAATGGATAGATGTATAAGCAAATCCAATCTTTAAGTGATCATTGCTCTTTATGTTTGGTAAGAGTTTTACAAACAAATGAAAGTAGGTTTTATGTTGAACTACTGTGATACAATAACTTTATTTGATAAATTACCATAAGTAAATGTATAACATAATATTTTTCACCTAACACCAAGCAATGTAATGGCATAGCACACTAGTGGTAATTGAAATTAGGAATAATCTTACTAGCTGTAGTAATTTGGCAATAATTGTGTCTAACTATACAATACACAATTTGAAAAATCAATTTACTAAATTTGGCTTAACACATTATTACACGTATGTAATGAAACTGAAATGTCTGAACGTACTCAGTCATTTCGTACTTAAGTACACGCAAATTCGCTGTTCGCATTCGAAACTCAGTATGTATTTTTGAGCTGCAATTTACTGGTACATATATCAATCAGTGTAATAACCAGGAAGAAATCCGATGGAATGGGCTCTGGGACCACAAAGTAGCCCTAATGTGCTGTAAATGTGATTAAAGGTAATGAAGGAAGGTAATGAGCTTTCATTCCTTCGTGACTTGTGCTCGAAGTTCTTTCTAGCTTTCTTAAGCCTCTTACAGCCGAACAAATGCAACTCGAAGTTTGAGTGCTATAACGCCTTATATGAAAAATATGCAATGAATTGTAGGTGCGTAACTCTATTTTTTTTAATATCTTAATCTCAACTTTTTACCTTATTGCTGTATCGCCGTGCTAAAGCTTCTAGCAGATTTTAAGCACAGTATACACTTTTAAATACAGGTTGTAAGGGTATGGTATTTAGAACTTTGGGGAAAGGTTACATTGAATACCTTTAATAAAATTCTAGAAATCATTTATGTCGCAAGTACTGGGTTGCATTTTTTTTAATTATTGAGTGCGCTATGTATCGTAAACCGCGCGATCACATCACAATGCTCCGCACGATATTCGGCTCGTGCAAGTGACGCGCGCGCTCGACCAAATCGAATTTTAATTTACATTGCAGTTTTATGTTGAACTTACTTGATATTGTTTTTTTTTTATATAAAAATCACGAAGAGATCGGCGGTATATAGATAGGAGATAGGGTAGGATCTGGTATGATTTCTTACTAAAATCTATTTTAAAATATTGAAATAAAACGCGTAGGTATAATTCAAGAAGAGATTGTCGTAAAGTTACTTCTTTCGGGGGTCCTTGAATCCATATTAGGTATGAGTTTTCGTCACGAAGCCACTTCCAACCTGTATATTCCCACTTTGATGTGAGCTTCATAAAATACAAATTTGGAATATTAAAAAAATCAGTAAGTAGGTAGGTAGAACAGTTACAATCGAATTCTAATCCAGAAAAAAGTCCATTATCACTTTCTAGCAGCGAAAAACAAAATGAGTAGGTACCTAGTCAATTTTTCTACGTGATCTGGGACGCTGGCTACAGTTTATTTGTTTCTAACTTTCAGCTCTTGTAATAATAATATAACCTAGGTTGTGCTGAGTCGAGTCACGTACGCGCCACTTCAAAGCAATTGTAAGTACCTACTGGTAAATTGTAATTATGGTGCAAACATTATAAAGTTATCAAACGAAGGCGGGAACCAGTAGTGAATTATTATATCAACTGTCAAAAGGAACAATGGCACATTAGGTCTAATTTCCTTTACTTAGTACCCACAGTACTGGAGTTTATGTCAAATACAGCTAAGTAGGTAGGTACCTTCGTATCGTATAGGACGACAGGATGATTCTAAAAGGGTAAAGGTAGGTACGTACGACGGATGGATATACTTATCGAAATTTTGACTATTGTTTTTTTTATTGAGATTTTTTAATGTGTTCAAATGCGCTAGAAAAGCGCAGATTCCTTGCTGAATCACTATGTATACGATAGGCGAGTAAGTGTTAACATAAACGTTGTATTTACAGGCATTGAAATGAAATTTCCATGGCCACATTTTATTATGTCTAGACAATTTCATCAAATCAAAGACAATTGACAATAGTTCCAGCTCCGAGCATATTTGGAGAATAGCGCCATCTAGTTTCAATATTATGTACTGTATCAGTTAGGTGGTGTAGTATTTATAGGTTTTAAAATCTGACGAGATAGGTTTGTTAGACGCTTTAATTTTTTTTAAACAGATGGCGCTACGGTACACCTAAATGAAAATCCAAATTCGTCCACAAAGAATCGTTTATTTTTATATATTTTATTTTTATAAAAAATACTGCGCGCAGTTAGTTTTGTATAATTCGTTATCTACTTACAATATTATTTTTTCAATTCATACAATAGGCTTACATTTATTTCTAAAACAATAAATTATTAATATTATGTATCTAGCTATGTTGGTAGTACCTAATTTAAATTTAATTATTCACCAGTCATCACCTCAAGGAATTCTGGAACAATAAAATAAAGCCATGTTATAGAATTGTTATAAGTTCCTTGTAACGCGGCTGAGGGAACCGAGGACGGATTCGATCCCGTCTTACCAAATGTTACCTACCTATTTGGATTTGATGCTAAATTATAAATGGAAATCATCTTGGTAGTTTGCTATGTATTAGTAGCTGGCTGAGCCCACGAATTTTTACCAGTGGCCAATGGCATTATAATGAACTTTTCAGAGGAAAAAGTGCGTTATAATAAGCTTTATAATCCATTATAAATTTCTATAAATTTAAGGGATGAATTAGGATTCCCCGGGGTTAACAAATCGATAGCTACGCTCTCCCGCTGGAATCCTTCTATTCCCCTGGATAAAAAGAACTTACAGTATCACTATAACCATACCAAGTTTCCTTAAAATCCCAAGTCTCATTAAAGTCCTTCAAACAATTTTCCTGTGATGCGCGAACAGACAGACAGACAAAAATTGGCTGATTTGACTTCTGCTTTAAAACATATCGTCGAAAAAGTTTAAATTTACAGACAGACCCAAGCTACAGACTTACTAAATATGTAGACAGATACGTGAGAATTCTTACCATCAAAGTCGACGGTGCCAGATCCATCGCTATCTATCTCCTCAATCATGGTGTCCAAATCTTCAGGGCTAAGGGTGTTGTCCAATTCCCTGAAGATTTCTTTTAGCACTTCTGTGGTTATGTACCCGTTTCCTGTAATAAGAGATTTGGTCGTTATTTGCCAAGACAATTTCACCTATAATTCCTTCGTCATAGAGTTTAAATTGTGAAGGGTGCTATAATACTGTAAATACCTTCTCTGTCGTATAATCTGAAGGCTTCCCGAAGTTCCCGTTGCATGGCTTCGTCGTCTTCATCTTCAGTCAAGAATTTAGCGGCCAATGTGCAGAAATCTGAGAATTCCAACTGACCGGTTCCTGAAACAGTTTAAACAACTTGAAACATAAAAAAGTACTGTAAAAATAAATTACAGAATCTACATAATATTATGGTATCATTAATGACATCAGCATAAGAATCGATAAAAAACATATCTATGTATATGGATTTTAATTTTGCCATCAGCTAATAAGTCTCAATAGCCGTGATCGTCTAGTGGTTAGGACCCTACGTTGTGGCCGTAGTAACCCAGGTTCGAATCCTGGTCACGGCAATGTGCAAACATTGTCACGGTGAGACGTTTATTTTGCGATTATTAACTCGTTACGACTTTATTTTTAGTGTTTTTTCTTCCTAGTAGCTTTGTTTAGGGTTTTTGTCAATGTATTAACTTTAGCCGTGCCCATTTTTAATAACACTGCCATCTACGAGCAGTACCCGGCACTGTTTATAGAATTTACCGACTACGAAGTTAAATATGATCAGCGCCATCTATTATCGTGTAAAAAAACTAACACAAGTAAGGAAACTTGAAAATGAAAATTATGTGCATTCCTACGTACCGCTTACATCTACTTCATCGATGATCTCTTTCAAAGTGCCTTCATCAGGTTCGTGCCCTAACATTTCCAGGATTGTACCGATCATGTCTGTGCTGATGACTCCTTTCTTCTCGTGATCAAAAGCGTCGAAGGCATTCTTTAGAACTACAGATAAAAATACCTATATTATTAATATTTTAATAACCTTAAGTAAGTATTTTTAAAATATAGTAATAGGTAGGCGTTGTAAGTGTATTTTTCCAAAAAAATAAATATTGCATTTTATTAATTTGTAAGGAAGGCCCTATATAATTCAAGCAGCTCATGAATGAGCAAGGTGTTTAGTTATAGGGCTCAAACAAATATAGCTTCTTGGTCACCTCAATAAGTTTCTAATACAATTATAATTTTAAGAGCACTTAATACTTAGTAATATACAAACGCCAAAGTTTATAATTTAAAATACAATAAAATGTATAAAACTCCTGACACTTGAGATTTTTTTTAAAACTACTTACGCTGAAGTTGATCTTTATCCAACTCCTCCTGCGCATAGCACATGGAACAAAACAAAAACATTAGTAAATGGCACGACATTCTCAACAAACGTTCCATCAAGTTTTGCATATCATTCTCAGACGCACCATTTTCGCTACCGACCGCGGGCTGCACTGAATCACTATCTGTCAATGTTCAGGGATCGATCCAGAATTTTTATATGTAGGACGTTTATATATCTGTTTAGTTGGACGTGGTTCCGCCTAGGTGGAATAGTTCGGGGATCGTCAACTCTTGCTTTAGATAAGTGCTTTATTCAAATTACTATCTGTAACCATGTCTAAATATGTTTTTATTAGACTAGCCCTAGTAAAACTTTGACGATACAAGTTTGACCTAGCTCTGTTGAAATCGATTTAGCGGGATTTTTGATATCCACCTTTAAACGTACAAGCTCATAACAATAATAATTGTAGTTAAGTAATTTTAAAAAAATATACACTTAAAACTCTTTGATCATAAGGTAAAAAATAAGTTACCGGTGGTAGGCTTCGGCCGTGGCTAGTCACCACCCACTGAACAAAGCCTTGTCGCCAAGCGGCCTAGCCGTGTTCCGGCATGTTCGGTGCTGCCATTCATGGATGGCGGGTCAGATCAGTTGCGCTACATGTGCCTAGTGAATGTAGCGTCTCGATCTACTGCCACCTTCCTACCTAGGCAAGTATGCTCCATCGTAGATCTCATCGTCACTTACCATCAGGTGAGATCGAGATCAAATACTTGCCTATAATTTAATAAAAAAAAAAAAGTAATTTAGAAAAAAAGTTTATTGAATTACTTAATTTATATAGAAAGCAACTACTATATGGGTTTTTTGGGACACGCCATTTTCATATCATCATGTCACATCCATTATTTTATTTATAATGTGTATTTATTGAATTTGTTATTGCTATTAATTACTTGACATTGGCAAAATACCCGCTAAGTTGTGGGTGAGGCCATATTCATATCCATTTTATTTCATATCATCTCATTTCGTAAAAAAAGAAGAAGAACTACTATATGACAATAAATAGGCAACAGTAGAACTCAATTATCATATTCATAAAAAGTTATATTTATAAAAAGTTCCGCTGCGTAAAAGCTTCCACAGAATTAACAGACTACTTGAAGCATCCCATTAATCAGCTTGAGGGTTGACTGCACCTGTTCGTCATGTGGACGCGAAGCTAGGAATCCCTGGATCGTGACGCCCAATGTTATCGGCGTGGCCAAAATTAGCAAGTCTATTAATAAATCATACAAATAAACATGATACTTGATAATGGTCCTCAATTAGCCAGCTCATAGTGGTTTTCTAAGTCCAATCGTGAATGGTCGAGCTAGCTTTGTTGTTGTTTTGAAAGCAACTGTATTAATATTGAGTGTTGCTATGTTAGCCTCTATGACAGCGAGTTTAAATATAGCTAATTAAGTTTCAACGCAGTTTTCTCCGTAAAATTTAAAATTTTCAGGATAAGTAATTTCTGCTAGCACGCAGGTCAAAACAAATCCTATGTCACGGATTATGTTGCACCGAGTCGCTCACTCCATTCCGTAATTTATATGAGGGAAAGAGACAAAATCGATTTATCTCACATTTTGTCTTGTAACAGCCGGCTGTACTCCTTGTGCTGGAATAGTATTTTGCATAACTTCTTTTGTCGATCGGAAGATTATGATCTACAAAGAGCATGTCTTTCTTTTTAAGGATAACTGTATCAGTACAGCAGGCAGGCAGTACAGGAATGCATATAATGCATAAATCAGAATTACAAGAATATTTAAAAAAAAATATTTTTGAGAATTTCCAAATCATACGACTGCCGTTACGGTATTTGTAAGAACTTTTCCTGAGGTCATTTGTATCATCATAGTTTAAAATGTGCTTTTGCTTATCTCACCTCAGTATATATAAGATTTCCATCTTAGATACGATTGGATAAAAAAACAGTATTCATTTCTTCATCCAATTCAATCTACCTACTAACCATTTCTCCACCAGTGTACCTCAATAACTTTATTATACTTACCTCTTTCCATGAATAATTTATCAATTAATTTGATTCGAACTAATTTCGAACCGCTCAAAGTTATGCCATTTGCACAGGGTAGCCCCGGAAACGGCTAGCTACGTTGATATGACAAAATTTCCGGTCCCTCATGAGATATTTAGGTGGCGGGGGAGATGTCTTGTTGAACGACGCTTATCGCTATTTTGACTTTGTTAACTATTTATACCTTTATATGAATAAATTCAAACTAACGGTTCACTATATTAAATAGTAGATACCTAGTTTCTCTCTTAATAATATACATCAGAACAGTACCGCCAGCATAAACCTTTCTAAGTACTGTTTCGGTAACGCCACGTTTTCCATCCCTCTCACACTACAAAGTTCTTATATAAGTATAACATTGACAGCACACTTTCTCGAACATTAGAAGTTCTTGTTTACCCTACAGTGCAGACTTTGCCTACCTATCTAAATTATGCAGGTGCGTGGATACCTATATTTTTCATTTTGTTTCGATTGGCAGAGGGAAATTTGTGTACTTCATTCAAAAATCTCTTTGTCGTTGCCCAAAAGCAGAACTTATAGAATTCCTTTCAAGTAATGTCTTACGAATAAGCGTCTTATAATTTCAATTAGATAGGGAGAAGGCTGAGTGAAGTCCGTTTCAATAAGATTACAAGGAGCTTCAATAAATTTATAAGGCCGATTTACTTCCTCAAAGGCGCCTTGGTTTACGCTACCTATCTCTTGAGACTATAATTATTTTCATAATATTCTAGGACAGATTCTAACATCATACTTTAAGTAGGATCGGTATTTCAATGAGATTATTATTTTAAATTTGAATACATCTGATACTTTACCAGCTAGTGTATTGCCTACAACTGACCATATTCCTCCAGTGGAGCTAAGAAAATTACAGTAACATAAAGTACCAACTTCTCTGCAATTCACCCAAGTCGGTACTAGAATGTGCTCGCGATGTCGTCAGCCCAGACTTTATTTTTGGTTAACCATTCCATTTTACACATTTGCGATTTATAAGCAAACACTCCGTAGTGTTTGTTGTCGCTTTGCTATCGCCAGGCTATCGCAAGATGTCATCAGCCTACGGGTCATATCAGCAAATCGTCATTGCCGTTTGTCAGTCAGTGACTACGTTCATATTAATACCTACGTAGCATATAAGTAGTTACTCGCTGCGAATGTATTACTTGTTTATTTAGGAAAAATTAAGTAGGCGTAATGGCGTTTTTACGTGGGTGTTAACATGTACGTAGTCACTGACAAAAGAAAGTAATGATTTCACGATACGCGAGAGGCTATATTTATACTGTCTTTAATTGAAAAGCTAACGAATATTTTCAGTACATTAAAAATACGTATATGTGGATGTTAACATTCCATGAAATTATCCGATAAGAATAAATGTAGGGTTGTCAAATGCTTTGATATTTTAATTGTGACTAGCTATGCCTGCTAGAATGTGGACGTGGTCAATATTATTTTGTATATCCCGGGAGAGCCGTTCCGTTTCCCGGGATAAGTATTATTTTTACTTTAACCAGATGACAAGCTTTCACCATTTCGAGATATAGAATTCTGTGATCATCCTGCAGGACCCCATCCCTTATCCAGAATAAAAAGTATCGTATATGTGTTGACCTGGTTTTGTGATATACGACTACGACCATATACACAAACGGACGGACAAACCTACAAAACACAATCTCATGTATCCAAAAAATACTGCCCCGATAATGCTTAATTTATTATTTGATAGTGACCAATTTCATTTCAATTAACGGATACCCAAATACCCTAATTTATCATTTGTATTTTGGGACAAAAATGGACATTCTGCCTTCGCTTACATTTTACCAAAGAGGATCACTCATATGCACGGGAGTGCTGTCACCTCTAGGGTGTGGGGGGGGGGGGGGGGGGGGGGGTACAACATGTGTTATTTTTTATTCATGCATCACGACACGAGGGTGCTCCGCACGTCACCGTGTTTTTATTGTGTCTACGTGAGCTGAAAATTTGCAATGGAATCCCAACATCGGGAAGGGTAAGGCCAGAATAATAGAATAATTCTTCTGAGAGCGACGGGGATTTAGTTTTTATTAAATTCATGAGCATTTTTACAAACCCAATGTATTACATAAAGAGGTAAAGGAATATCTAGAGACGACAGAAAAAGGGGGGTACTTATTTTAAAGATTTGAGAATCTTCTTACTAGCAGTAGTGTACTAGGGAGGTAAATAAAAGAACATTTTCAGTTCAGAAGGTTCCAAAGAATGTCGAAAAAATAAGCATAGACAACCTAAGGTGCGGGACATGACGATATTAGTGAAACACCGGTGCCGGAATAAGCTCGGTGATTCAAAAAAAAAATACCAAACTCACTCGTTCAATTCCGGCAATAAGATAGGGATGCATTACATGCATTACAAACCCATCTAGCTAAACATAAACGCTTGTAAATATAGTATTTAAGTAGATTGTAGAGTTGGAAAATCCGATTTAATAAATTCATATTCGTGTATGAAATGTTGATGAAGATATTTGGTTGCTTGGAATAGCACCGGAAAATCGCCTGTTACTTTCGTAGTTCACCAATTTCAACATTACTAGAACATAGTTTGAACATACCTTCAGCTTGCCCACTTATCAAATTAAAACCAAATGAGTTGATCGATAAAAGAAGTCAACTAAGTGATTGGGCATTCGCAGTCCAATCGTCTTGAGGATGCTGCGTATAGAGGAGACACACGTGTTGAATTCCATTTTAGATTTACTTTCATCCGCTGTTAACTGCATATGATTAGTGGTTCTAGATACTCGGGACAGGCAGACTCTCAGCTCAGACGTAGTTTGGTTAAGGACTTCTGTTTATAGGCCTCTTCAATTATCGATTAACTTATTTGCTTTATAATTTTTGAGGTTGGCAAGGCGAGGGTGGGAGTGATGGGTCTCTCCTCTAAATTGATTTAAAATGTAATTCCGCTAAGGAAGCCTGATTATATTAATCCTCTATTCTGTTACATTGGGTTTTGAAACTAAATATCTATTATAAATAGAATAAGTAAAGTATTGAGCTTTAATAGGGAACCCGAGATTTACCTTATCAAAATTAAATTATTATTATCGTTCCGGCGCTGTGGGGCGTCGAGTGCGGGTGTACTTTCTGTTAATCATTTATTTATAGCTCATTTGTGCTCATTTCTACACTCATTATAATTCCTTCAATGATAACCGTGGGAACGTCGCATCTGTTCCGTCTCCTTAGGACCCAAACGTACCTCAAGACATCCTAAAAGCGGTCTTTAGACAAAATTTTTACTCCATAGCTTTTTTTAGTCACAATTTGTATCATCAGCATAGCATAAGTAACGCAATGGACGGTACTCTAAACGAAATTACACCTGTCGTTTTCGTATTTACAAGTATATTATAATGTCTGGGTTCTGTGTATTCCAGAAGGCTTATTTGAAGAAATATCGAGTAGAGGAAGTTGTTTTGATATTATAGACGGAGATGCAATCATGTGTATTGTAATCTTGTTTCCTTATGTTATTCATATTGATTCATATGACATTCTGCAAATGTATCGAATGCGTTTGATAATGTTTGGTCAATTCTTGGAATTTATGGTCTGGGTAGGAATCCAGACCACAAATTTGGTTTTCCTTGTTGATTAACTGCATGCCCGCTGGTCGCCTCCTGCGTTGTACCTATTGCTCAATAATCTTTTCGGGGTTTCGGTAATAACTGCGGTGGTGTCGCTTTAGTTTCAGTATCTCTATCCTTTTAGCTTTATTTATATCATATACAGATTAATTATTTATGGTCAAATACTGTCTATGCATACTTGTTTATGCTAATCGATTAGCCTAAAGATTGCTGTTCATTATTGGTAGCGCCATCTAGTGTTTCCAGCTTAAACTGTTAAGCATATAGAGTACACTAGATGGAGCTAACCGTAAAAGTACCTATTTCATATTTGATATGAATTTCAACTTGATATCCCTCCCCGTTTCTGAGTAAAAGGGTCTTGACAGATGGATGGACGGAACACAGCGATCCAATAAGGGCTCAGTTTCCTGTCCCAGTCCCTTTCCTTCTGAATAAAAGCAGCCCTAAAACAAACTTTGTAAGAGGAAATTATTTATTATTTTATTATACAAATAACTTAAAATAATGGCGATATTAAAAGGTCCTCATGTCTGTTCGGTCATGATAAGTGGTTGTGTTTCATGCCGATCTTGAGAACAGTGTTGATTGAGCAGAACCCTCGGTAGTATTCGATCAGTTGATGTTTGTTTAGTCATCTCCTCCAGTCATGACTTCCATGAATTCTGTAAAGAAATCAACTTTTATTTATGAGCTAAAGAGAAACAAAGAGGGAGATAAAGGAATAGGAAACTAAAAAGAGTAGCCGCTGGCGGTTGAGGCATGATATTCGTAATAGCCAGTTCATAGATAAAGCTACGAGTATAATTTACAAGTACTACATGTAATACCGAATCTACGCAATGGATAGCTACAGAATAGGTCACCGTAATAATAATAATAGTAATAGGTAATCGGTCACCGGTTGGTCATAGACCCAACAGGGCTATTTAAACATCGGTAATCATTCAAATGATAGTGGACATTAAATATTTCTGCAAAGGAATTGATAAAATGGATAACGAACATATTTAGAAACCTATCCACGCAATACTTAAATCAACAAACATTATGTATCAATGTTAAACACATAACATGAAAATTGCTAGTAAATCAATAATTTCACGTGATCATGATATACAAACTCAATTCAATATATTTTTTTGTTTAAATTGGAACACCGATTGTCAATTCTTGTATTGGCTATGAAACAAATGACAAAACTCTGTTGATGCAGCCCGAGCATTTATCTCGGACGAGTCACGGTCTGACTGAGCAAGGCAACGCAGAATTGATGCTGCTCTGTTACTCAGTACACGGCTATTAACTTAACGTACCATCAAAGTCCACAGTGCCGGAGCCGTCGGAGTCAATTTCCTCAATCATCATATCCAGCTCTTCCGCACTGATCTTATCGTCCAATTCCCGTAGAATCTCTCTTAACACACCTGTCGTGATGTAGCCGTTACCTGAAATATTAAGTGACATGAACATTTGAAATTTCAAATAATTCTCTGTAAGCGTGAAATAGTTCCATTATGCCGGTTTTTCTCGAAGAGATATGTAAAGATGTACTTTGTCAATGGTGCATATATAATAGTTGAATGTTATACTAGTAGAAGAATGTACCTTATAAGGAATGTAGGCACATATTACGCGTTCAAATACAGAATATGACAAGATAATAAATTTACACAGGACACGCTGTAAAACCGATACGCGTTAGACAAACATCCGGGACATTAATGTTGTCAAACTTCAATTTTATTTTTTTCATAAGTGTCTGCCAATATACGGCATGGAATAGCGGCACAGCAATAAATTGGCCAAATTGATCTCCTGCATATGTCATATTTCAAATGTGTGTCAGTTATTTGTTTGTCCCTTCAATAAATATTCAAAGCGTACATGAAACGAACGCTATGTCAGAAGGCTTACTACACCCTCGATGCTTATCTTAAGGATACAAATGCTTGGATAGATGCTAGTCCGGCTCCTCAGGAATATAAATTACTTAGTTGGAGCAGACTTAGATTTAGATTTAGAATTATTTAGATTTTGCTTTTCTCCTCTTCCTTCTTATTTTCCTTTACAAGGGTCATTTGTAAATTTGGAATCCTACTTAAGAGTTAGTACTTTTTTGACCAGCTGCTTAAGCCTGCCTAGTCGTTCCTACATTGTTCTCACACACCCATAACAATGTTCAACTCAAAAATTTAAAATATCTTTTTTATAAAAGCAACCATGGAGTTTCTTGCCCTTTCTTCCCCATACAAATGGCATTGCTAACATTTAGTAAAGTAGTAGTTCAGCATTTTGTATAAACTGTTTTAGTAGTCAGATAATCATGTATGTATTACAGAGCATTTATATGTAAGTAAGTTATTATAAATCCCGCAACATAGTCCGCAAGTCAACTATGAGAAAACATTTATTAACAATGAGGTATGTGCTTTGATAGACAGAGAGCAAAGAGTCTGGCAGCCGTCGACTATAGACTGTCCAATACTGTCAACGTAAAGATTAATAACGCAGAGTTATTCATTGCATAGAGTCTGTATTCTAAGATGTGTGTACATATATGATGGTGGTTAAAATCGGTTTATTTAACTAATGTCTTGTATTATTATGGCTTTATTTGTGACACTACATAAGAGCGAAATAAGTTTGTACATGTTATAATGTTTAATGGTGAACTTATTGCAAGGTGTCTATATTAAGGTCTAATCAGTTATCATGGATTATAACCCCGAACTAAATAATCTTAATTGTTGAAAACATCTAGCAATTAAGATTATTCGGCCAGTTGGGATATGATAAACCGCCGATGCTCTCTTAAAATATCGCACTGCAGTCAGGATAGACTTAAATAAAGCCTGAATATCATGAGTACCAATTCATTATCTTTATGTAATTTGGTTGTTTGACAGCTAATCAGTGGGCTAGAAGTAAATCAACACTTTATAAAGGTACCTTCTTTGTCGTATAACCGGAATGCTTCTTTAAGTTCTTGTTGCATCGCCTCAGCGTCCTCCTCAACCATGAACCTGGACGCGAGCGTTACGAACTCTTCGAACTCCAGCTCACCGGACCCTAGTTTCAACAAAAACATACTTTAATAACGGGCAGTGTCTCAAGGCTGTATCCAAATCAACCCCATAGCTGTCTTGGGCGCACATTGCCCGAGGCAAATACGAGCGCTGCCTCGCCTTGTATCAGATTGGGACTGGTATTATATTAAGTTATACCCAAGGTACTACCAGTGTAAGGGTAGTGTACCTAGGTTCGGGGCGTCACGGTAGTATGCTCATAGAGCGACTCCGTGGCGCCCCACAATAGGCAGAGAAGGCGGCGCTGGGTTTTAGTGGGTAGTCTGGACTTGTACAGGAGCCCCACATAACCGCTCGAGTTCCCCCGGGCTCGGTCGGTATGCGTAAATGCATTTACCAGCGAAATAAAAAAAAAGAAAACTGAGGTAAGCCTTTTTTTAAGTATTAACGTTATCGGTACATTAAATGTAATTATAAACGAAACCCATACTATCACGCGTAAAGTTCCTCTTCCACAGTTAATCCAAAAAATTCGAAGTAAAACATTTTTTTGTAATTAAACTTCAACGGTGATAGTTATAAACCATTATAGGTAGACCCCCATTCAATAGTGTTTGTCATTTTCATGTAAACTGTAAATCTCCCTATATAACGAGTTTTATATAAGTGAGCATTATTTTTATCTTCAAAGGGCCAAACTTTGATAGTTAGCGCACGAATAGTAGTTCAATATTACGTAACAAGTTAGAGAAGTTAAACAATGGTTGTACCTGTTAGGTTAGTACTAGTTAGGTTAGTTATTACTAATAATGTATTAAACAATAGACTACAAGAAATGATATCTTTTCACTGAACACTTGTTGTACGGTTAAGGCAAACATATTGTGGGAATCGTCGCAACTCACGAAAGCCGACTGAAGTTCGCAATTGTACAATGACCCTAATCCCACTCGCATTGAGGGGCAGAATGCCCCGTAATAACATATAACATAATGTAATAACATTGGGCCCGAATACTATGTGTATAATGTAGGTGTTCTGCAATACACCACCCTTAGCGAATAAATGTGTAATAGTCGATTGTCAAATTTAAAAATAAAATGCCTAGCTACGTAATTTGTTTGTGTGGACTAAACGAATTCAAAAATAAAGATACCTAAAGTATAAAAAAATTACAATCCAATATTATTATAAGTTATTGGAGGCAAATAAAAAACAACAGCAAATTAATACTTGGCCAGTAACAATATTTTCGTGTCTGACTAAATGAAATAAAAAAAACGAAATTCAAAATTCGAATGAGTTCTGGTTCAACCAACCGTCAACATCAACTTCATCGATAATCTCTTTGAGCGTGTCGTCCGTGACCTGGTGTCCCAACATGCCCAAGATAGTGCCGACCATCACGGTGCCAATGCATCCCTTCTTCTCGTGGTCGAACGCTTCGAACGCCTTCTTCAAAACTGAAAATAGAAGAAGAGGGAACGTTGTATGAATAGGCACAGCTCATTTTTATATAAATATTTATTTTCCTATGACTACTAGATTAGTGTTAATATTCAGACGCCCATAGATAGACTTAATAAAAATGATTCAACTCTATGGTGAAAGAAAACACAGACCACCTTTAAAAACAAATTAAAAAACAACTCACTGATAATCTGTTCCTTGTCAAGCTCCTCCTGGAATTTCCAAAAACAAAAACAATTAATAATCAATTGTTCTATAAAACAAAACACAATCACCGCACGAAACACTTGCACATCAAAAAGGACCTCACCATCTCGTCACAGTTCGTTATATGTGTTCACAGAAATTGTACGAAGGAATACGATAGAGTGAACCACACTAAGAGGAACACGAGCCCTTTTATCTGAACAGAATGAGCGACTAGACGTAGCCGCGCACAAATATCACCCAGGTTGACTCGGCTTACTTCCCCGGCGCATACCCACAACACCGTGTCACCGTCGTGTCGCCGGCTTTGCAAATCGCTTTTAACCATCGCCGCTAAGGTCACCACACAAGCGACTTGCCGGATGTATTATTATGCACCATATGCAGCTTCACGCGCCAAATACATATATCATTAAATCATTCGATTGATACCGCTCGTAATTAATTAACGATTAATTAAAATATCACAGGGTTTTGGACGATTGCCACGTCATTGTAGGATCGTTTTCACGTTATAAACAATAGTAATAACAGTTTTGTGTACGGAAATAGATGTAGAACAAGCTGTACTGGCGGCAAAGTAACCGGTGATTCGTTTGTTACAATATAGGTACATGGGAGTTGCATTTTATTAATTTTATAGTGTTAGCCCATTATAATAGAGCTTTGTGGTTTCAAAACGGTAGGTAAAATAGATATATACAGAAAATTAATTGAAACATACTTATATTGTATGTTATAATGCTGATACATTATGTTTAACAATATTTTAGAGAATCAAACATATTAATATTTAGGAACGCTGCGACCCTTTGGCACGCGAAATTAAAAATGGATATTTGAAAATAATTAAATGTTGATCAAATCTCGTGTAGAGGAATTGTTTTATACTATTGTTTCCAAACCTATATCTATAAATTCAGGGGTTAGGCGTTTTATACCTATTTAAAACGTCTAAGAATTCGGGGGTTAGTATCTACTTAATCTAAATATACTTGGTACTTCACAATATCTATTGTTTGCGTATTTCATATAAGAGTGAAGTCTCCTATTTGCTTGAATTTTATTAATACTCAGCCAAAAATAATTTTATCATAAACCTTATGTCTACGATGTTACGTATTTATTTTATTGAAGCTAATTAACATCGGATCTAATTACGTTATCGTTAAAATTTTGTATCGAAATTACCGAATATAATATTCTTATAGCTTCTGTTTAACTTATGAAGTGTAAATTTGCTCATAAAATACTACAGGGGTGCCATGGGCTACTCTATTGAGAAGGTAATTAGATTAATTGGCTTATAGCACATACGTTAGTAACACAGTTTTAAGAGGTCCTTATAGGTAGTAGAAGTACCTATAAGAGAAGGGATATGTTTGCAAAATTTAATACCAGTAGTGCTATTCTTTAACTCCAATCTCATATCTCGCACGTGAGTCTGAAAGTGAGTTTCACAATTTTAATATAAAAAAATACTTTTTACCCAAGTCTCACGCGTGACGTGAGATATAAGAGAGTAATTTAACGTAATTTCTCACGCGTGATTCCGATTGCCAAATGTAAAAATATGTGTATTAAAATTTTCCATATCACTTTCGGACTCACGCGTGAGATATGAGATTGGCGTTACAGAATAGCACTACGGGGCTTCCAAGTGCGAGCGTGTAAAAATATCAGTGTCGAAAACTAGGTTTTAAAATACTTGAAACCATTTTGCAGTTACGGGCGATAAATGTTGCAGGTGTAAAAGTACTTGCTAGTCGAGTACGAGCCCGGCTTCCAGGGCTGAGAATACTTGCATTGAAAATCAATCTTTATTATCATATTAATTATGAGCACAATCCTATAGATCGATTATATCGAAATAAGGAACGGCAACGGGACTAATAAGCACACCCTTTTTTTGCTAGCATTAATTATAAAAATGGCTCATAATACTGTGTAAATAGAAGCTGTAATCGTAACGAGGCTAGAGAGGCGGTGGGGGGTAGGGGAGTGGGCAGGTGCGCCTGCTCGGAGACAGTGACATATCTTGCTGCTCTTATTCGTGCCAAATGCATCGAAAAGCTAATGAGACATGGCAGAATTGTAATTTTTTTTTTAACCAACTACTTACATTATTGGAAGTTTTCCTTGTGATTGTTTTATGCACTATTTACCTAAATTAAAGTAAGGTCTGTCTATGTCTCAAGAATTAGGGACCGTCACTACAGTGTGATTTGGTTTGTTACAGTTTTTTATGCATTTAATTTTTGATTTTACCACTTTGACATTTAAAACAAAATTCTGTCAACGAACGGATCCACGTTTAACAGAAAATAAAGTTTACTAAAGTTTGCGATGTTAATTAACCCAGCCACTCGGGCATTTATAATAGCTGCACAAGAACTGTACACAATATTAGTAGCCCATTCAAATTATACTTCTTTGTTAAAATTCAACAGAAATAGACAGTGAAAACGATAGTAACAGTATTAATGAGGTGCCAGAAAAGTGTAGAGTTCCTCAAGTTGCTTATTGAAATTGGATCGCCTAATTTTGTGACAGGACGTGATAATGTTGCTGAAGATGTTTTTAGTATACGACTAAATAGCTGTGACGTGTGAGCTTATATTTTTTTATGTGGTTCATAAGACTAAACAATATTACGACGAGAATTTCGCAATATGCACATATTGCGAAATTCTAATCCATCCATCATCTGAAAGACGCCCAATTTTGAACATAGGCCTCCCCCAATAACCTCCACTCACACTCATCCCTCCTCCACAACATAGTCGTTCGCCACTTTTACAACACTAAGGTGATTTTTTTATATTGTAAAATTCTAAGGCGATCGAACTTAAGTGCTCTACAAGGTATTAAAGCAATCTAGGCGTAGTCAGTACTTGTCATTTGTACACACTGTCAGCTCACGTAAGGCAGTGTATGCTCCAGTTAGCTTCGTTGCGAGGCGGTTGGTCTGTTTCCAGCCTTAATAAGGATACACAGTCTAAGAGTACTTGCAACCCTTAAAAATTGGGCCTGGTTCATTAAAAACCTCATTGGGCCTAAAAAGCCACCTCTGTAATACCAAACGTTAAAATGTTTAATAAATCACAATTTTCTACGTTTTATCGACTTGAATAAAAGTTGTGTGGTAAAATAAAATGTAAAATTCAAAACAGTATTCGTAAATAAAAAAAAAAGAACAAAAAAAAAAACTCTTATACGCGATTCTTCTTATAGTAATGAAACTGTTCTAATTTAAATTATATTCAGAAAACTACTGTACCAATAAAAATAAATGAAACAGACGAAATGGCAATAAATTACAAAAGGTATTTGGTATTTCCTTGTACTAATGAAAATGTGCGTGACGCGAGCGAGGCATGTTGGCAGCGCGGGCGCACGGCGGCCCCTTCCAATAAATATTCTATATATTTGTACTCTAATTACTGCTTCAGGTTTTCAGTAATTAATAGCGTCAGTATATTCACTGCATTATTTATAGATCGCTGAGTCCGGATAGTTAATTGTGGCAACATAGTTCGCGATTCGCGACTTTGATGCCGGGATTATAGCAATAAACATGTACAGTGCGATTAGTAATTATGTCATTGAGTATGATCGGGTGTAGGTTATTGCTATGAATAGTTTATCACTTTTGTACTGTATTTGAGTCAAAATTATGAACGTAATTGGAGCTACGAAGGATAGAACACAATAAAAGTGGTTTCTAAAGTAACTAAAACGGGAATTGAAAAAATAATACGTTGTAAAATAGTTCTGTAAACTTAAAAGTGACTCAGATTACATTCGAGTAAACATGACTTTCCACAAAATTTTGGAAATGTGAGATATATGTCAAATACACCTTAAAAAATATAAATTTGAAACTAGAGTTTTCAGGCTAAATTCTTAATAGAATCAGAAATCTTTCTAAGTCAGATATAGGTAAAATATTGAAGTCCTTGTATGTAATAATGAAGTGCTCTAGTTTTTGCTAGAAGACATACAAATGCATGGTTGCATTTTAAAATATAAGGAATTGGTTCTTAAAAGGTTTCACATATAATCAAGGTCATTAACCTTTTGCATCAGATAGTTTATCTTCTCCTCCTTCTACTTGTTTTACGAAATGAAATGAAATTAAAAAAAAATGGATATGCAAATGGCCTCACCCACAACTTAGCGGGTATTTTGCCAATGTCAAGTAATTACCAGCAATAAAACATTCAATAAATACACATTATTAATAAAATAATGGATGTGACATGATGATATGAAAATGGCGTCCCAGATAGTTAATTATACACAAAATTTGGTCATAATGTTTAATGAAATAATGCTTTGGTATATAGTATTATTATGTAAGTCTCAACTACTTTAATTTATTTACGAGTTGCACCTTATTTGATGGTTACAACTTATTTTCATTTGCAAGTTACAACCTGTTTACGGGCTCTTGATTCTTTATCGCCAAAGTATCATGTTGGTACTATGTTACAAAAAGCTTAATACATTGTTTAGCTTCATTGTATTTACTTTGAAAGCGCACACACGTTACACTCTGTCATATTTATTGACTCCTAAAAATTTGGGCCTTCAGTCCGACCCACTTGGCTCGCACATCATCCGATTCATATCACATAAGTACTTATTAATTTGTATGTCCTGTACAGTTAATTTTTTACAAATGATAGACGATCCGCTAGATGACGACACCGACCTCAACTGCCAACCCTGGCAGTGACAGTGCCAAGTCATTGTTCTAGCCCAGCACTGGGAAACAAGGGTTGCCAATAAGTGTAGCCCGTTTCTAACTATTGTTGGCGTCACATGTAATATTTGTACTATTATTATGGCCAAGATTGCAATTAAACATATTAATGCACACGCAAAATAAACATACCGCTTTTGTAGATCCATGGATTGAATAACAGAAGTTAAACATAACATGAAAAAACGCAATTTTCTATAAGTAAGGTATTTTTTTTTATTTTGTCATCAAAACTATAAACGTTCTAACTTCTAAACGAAAAAAGTAATTCAAAGCATATACAAGCTCTCCAAAACTTATACGTTTTTGTGGTGTGTATATTATTACAGTATTACATTATTAATAATAAATAGACGAGAAAAAGCAAACTTTTAGTTCTATTATAAATGAAGCTCAAACTTGCCTCATTGAAATCAATCAAGTCGTTAATTATTAAGTTTAAGTGCACTTAACCAACCAGTTTGTTGAATAAAGTATCGCGATTAAAAGTAACTAACGGGTGGAATAATATACTTACGAACAAATCGATTTAAGTGAATAGAGTGCACTTAAACTTCATGCAATTAATTAATGAACCAGGATAGGTTCATTATTTAATTGTATAATCTTTTCAATCGCCGCTACTGAGTAACAAAACATAGTTACTAATCCAGAAAAGTATAATACCAATAAAACTCCTCTTATTTTTATCTTTCGATTAATTTCGTGCGGGTTCCAAGACAATTAACTTTATCCCGGGACTCGCCGAGGGTCAAATCTCGGTGTCTTCATTGGACACCACTGTAGATCCTAGCTTACAGGAGTAGCAGTGGTGGGAGTGTGTGGCGGGCCTAGACCCAAATGAAAAAAATACCAATAAAACAAAAATCGCCTCAAAAATACCACTTTATTTAACATCACAATAAGTTAATCTAAAACCATTTTGTGTCCGCTCATACAAACACTTTTGATAGTTGTACACGTCACATTTTATTTATTGCATCACAACACGTGATTGCTAATTGATTTTCTCTATGCCTACAGTCGTTTTTAAATGGCCACAAAAATAGAACGTCCAATGGGCAACACAATGCACGTCGCGGCCCGTGCGCCGGCGCAGCCCGTCAGAAACAGCTGTAACAGATTGATTCACAGCGAGGACGCCCGTGCTAGAACCATTCGATACATACGTGCCAGTGTAAGAAGATATTTGCTGAAAGTCGGTATGCGACCTTATTAATACATACTTGAGAATAAGAAATCGTCTGTGCGATTTTTATATTTACGACCTTACAACAACAACAAAATAATACACGGTGTCTAAATGCGTACCTCTGAACATTTTACAAAATCCTTAACAGACGTCTAAACGCACCTATGCAACAAGTTATGGTACGACAGCAGCCGTTAACTTTATAATAGTTTTATTAAATGGTAAATACAAAGACATTACAAATTTACAAAAAAAATGCTTTATGATATAATAAACATAAGTTTTCTTAATCTAAATGGGTGGAGTTGAATGTTTATAAAGATAGCAACTAACCGAATCAGCCTTCTCTATGTATATAAACTGTGGGAAAATATAAATCAATATCTATTCCTGCATCGTGAGTACAAACACATTAGCCCTAATGATAATACAATGGAATCTTAACTCGCTCAGTGCGTGATAAATGATCCTAGTTCAGCGTTGAATAAACGGAAAATCTAAAAAAACTAGTTAATTTTCTACTGCAAACTTTCATACGTATTATCGCTAAATGTATCCAACGAAAAGTATGGTGAGTCCGTACTCGTTCTGTGTCCAGTTTGTATCCAAGAATTCATGGATAGGTCAGAGCTCATGGTGGTTATCGACAAGTCGTTAAAGTGATGTTTGATACGCCACTCTGCTAATTGGTCCTCGCTTGGTTGGAGGGCGGAGACATAACTAGGAGCATTGCTTCTATCGCTTCTGGTAGATTTCTGTCTATTAAAATATGAAGTTCTAGGTACTATAAAGATCTTATCATCACATTCCGGTACCGGTTCATTTATAAGATCACTTCTCAAAGGAACTTTCGGGGGCAGCACTAATGCGTCTACCATTTTGTGCTTCACGAATAAAATTCTTTTGCTACCTTTGAGAAGATTAGGGTTTTTGCGGATCAACGCATAGACACAAATAGCTCCAAACACTAAGCATATAATTACAGTAAACATGTACACTAATATTCTAAATCTTGCATATACTATAAGGACATCGACTGTCGATAGATTATACGCTACACATTTATCGTTTTCAACTTCACCTGAAGCCAATAATATTGGACAAAATATATATCTAGCACTCAAATCAACGTTATACACCCTCAAAAAAGTTGGTACCGTGTTCAAACAGTACATTTCATTGGGACATGTGGATTCGTACCAGAGGAGTCCATGGTTTCTCGCCCCTGAGGAACCCACTTGAACTACCGAATAACTGTCAGTTTGTAAGAAAAAGGAAAATTTCAGCCAGCTATTTTCAGTTGGAATCTGATCATATTTTGTTCTTATAATCTTCATAGTGTTTACTGCAATCATCATTTGCAGTGAACATCTTTGGCTGGAAAAAGGGGAAACCAACCTTGACGATACAAGTATCGCTGTTTCATTTGCCTTATCACCATCACAACAAGCACTATTAACATAATTGGAATCAGAAAGATCATTGACACTGGCTAATGACATATCAACGACTCTGAGAGCCGTATCGTTCCTACAATACGGTTGAAACTCGGAGAACGTTTTTCCTTTGAAATATTCGGGATAGTGACATATCGGATCAATAACTAACATATCTTTAGATACTAGTTGTCTTATATCATCAGAGTCACAATCGCAGTCCCATGGGTTATCCTGCAAATTGATTCGAGGTTTTGGTTCAAAAAGTGTTGCAATATTACCAAATAGTCCCGGTGGAATATTAACAAGAAAATTATTATTCAAAAATAACATTTTAATACTCAGCAAACTATCAAACGTTCCGGGACCTATGGCGGATATTCGACAAGAATTGAGATAAAGCACTTTACAATTCTCAATTCCAGTAAAACTGTTACCACATAGAACATTATGGAAATAATTGCCTGAAAAATCTACTATGCCCAAATTAACCAATTTTGTCGATCCCGTTATATTTGCAGGATCCCATTTACCGCTGCCTGTGATTGAAAGTATTTCAAGAGTGTCATCGACGGCAATAAGGGCACCGGGTTGCATGTGAACGATGTTACATTCTTTAATATAGATTCGCTTCAAACTCGACAGACCTACGAGGCTGTCCGCGGTCCAAGTCTTAATCGTGATGCCGTGAAACATTATGGTGTGTATGGTTCCCGAGTATTGGCTCATGAAGGCATCAGGGGAAATGTGCATCAGATTGCCGCGCGATATCAACAGCTCATGAATTTGTGTTCGCAATCCTGATAGCCAGTTGGTTGGTATTGCCCCATTGAGGAACGTAGGGTTTGCTAGTGATAGAGATATTCTGCTGCAAGATGGATCCACCTCCTGCAATAAATGGAGAAAGAACATTATTACGCCTATTTCAGTTCACAAACTTCACATAGCTTTGGAAAGATTTCCAAGCCAGGGCGGTAGAAAAAGTCATTATGAGAGAAATTTCATTAAACGCTCTAGGAAATAGTCTTATGGGTTGGGTATGGGTTCTAATCGTTCTGGTTCCGGAACTACGTTTAGCAAAGGATGAAGAATACTAGTAAAGTGGACATTTCCTGGTCTGAACTTGGAGGCTGTTCAGCTCAGAAATGATGCCAGTATTTGTTTTGTTTTATTGCCACAATTATACTAATGAGAGAACCTTAGAACAACCTTAGTAATTGATTTAACTACTTATTAAAAATATATAGGTACTTACCGACACAGCGTTGGTAATATCTAACTCATAATCTCCATAAAACGGGGTTCTATTACAAGACACCCTGCAGTTGTTCACGAGACACCGAGAGGCCTCGCCGGGTGGAGACGGTCTATTACTTCCAGGGTTTTGTACTGCCATATATACGATCAGGACAAAACTTGTCACAATGATCACTGCGAATATGAACTGAACCAGCAGACGAAGCCAGCCATGGCTACAGGATGTGTTTCTGAAATAAGAATTAAATGGAAATAAGGACGTAAACAATACTGACACATATAAAGTTAGTTAGTATCTGTGTTTCGACTTCTCCATGGATTTTAGTGAAACAGGCCATAAATCTTAGATCAAAATAATAACAAGAAAATAATATTAGCGCTTTTTATAATGTCCCAATGTTAGGCACGAGACTCCTCTCAATACAAGGGTATAAGGCCATAGTCCACCGCGACTTTTGCAAGGTTATCTCAGACATGCAGGTTTCCTCACGATGTTTCCTTCACCGTAAGTGATAATCATGGTTTAAAACGATATTCGCACATGAAATCTGGAAATGCCACAGGTGCGACCCGGGATTTAAACCTATGGCTCCTGCGGCTATTGTTACCAAGGCAGGTGTTTTCCCAACCTAACTATCTACTAGGTAAAGTCAACATGTTATTTTTTTTTTATTTTAGAAAATGAATGCGCTAGATAGCCAACACTCTGCATCTCAGTCAATTTTGTATGTGTAACTTTTCTTACCTTAAAATTGAAGAAACAGTATCACTAGTCTTACTTAATGCACCGGGACGCACCAGCTGCATTCCTCTCATTATGGCAAAGTGCACACCTCACAGACACAAAGCTTACTAAAGCTCAGAGATTCGTTGTCGCGACAACTCATTCCTATAATCCGTATCGTGATAAAATATCATAATAACAGTGTATCGGCCCATTAGAGGAGATAATATCGGCAAACATGTATATGATTGAGTGCAGTTCATTTCACGGGCAAGGCTTCGTTTATCAGTCAATATGAATGATGTAAAAAATTCCTCTGACGCTAAAAAGGATTATGCAAGACTTAAATATAAACATTTAACATTAGTTGTCCGGAGATGGGTTGTTAGAGCTGCGGGGAAGAAAATGTTAAATGACATAACCCACCCTGGCACCCCAACATCATATGCACACATAAACAACAAATGCAAGTGTCATCTATACATATAAATAAAATTGGAGTGTCTGTTTGTAATATTAAAATAACCGCTTTTTACTAAGTGCATTTGGATGTATACACGTTACCTATACCGAAACAATTTTTTTTACAATTTTTGTCTGTCTGTCTGTCTGTCCGTCTGTCTGTTTGTTCCGGCTAATCTCTGAAATGGCTGGACCGATTTTGACGGGACTGACCGATTTTGACGGGACTTCACTGGCAGATAGCTGATGTAACAAGGAATAACTTAGGCTACTTTTATTTTAGAAAAAAAATTAAAACCAATGTTGCAGCGCAGCGCCTGATTAAGTTTGATAACAACAACCTGCAATGCGTCCCGCGGGCTTAGAATGGGCGAGCAGGCTGTTGTCAACGGTTGTCTTTGTTAAATACCACGCAGACGAAGTCGCGGGCAACAACTAGTCTGCAATATATCAGACAGTTGACTCGGTGTTTGGCCAAGGTGGCCAAATAAAACATAATCAATCGAAACTATACTCACCTATTATCCAAATAATTGAGAATCATATAATCAAAATAGATTTGTATATGATGGCCTGATTAGCACAATTGGTAGTGACCCTGCTTTCTCTGCCAAGGGTCCCGGGTTCCTGTTAGGGACAATCGTTGTGTGGTGACCACGAATGTTTGTGTATCGATCAAACTTGTTTGGTTTATAATCGAAGAAGTTGACAAGCCGAGGGTCAGTGGTGAGTCCTATTTCCCCATAGGTTAACAATGGATTTCCGCCAAGTATCGCCTAGTTCTATCAATTATATCAAGTCGTCAATGTTTTATAATTATATAAGTAATTTATACTAGGTTCGCCCCCACTCTATTGTACGGTACCCACAATACAAGCGTTGCTTAGTGTGGGGCCGTATTGTTGGTGTATTCGTCTGGCGATATTTCTTTATTTAGATGAAACGTCAATTCAAGCTGATGCAGGCTTATAAATACTACGTACTTAATATACCGACTACGTTTGAATTCTAATAAACTTTATAAGTGAAGTATTGTGCTATTCTAACATAAATTAATAAAAACTCGTATTTTACAGCATTGGTAGCCGGCGCTACACGCCACTAACACGGGCTTTGTTCTGTGGAAGTCGGCTTACCAACAAAGCCGATTAAAGTCGCAAGTCGCATGCCGCTTGTTTCAACGCCTCTAATACCCTTGATTTATAACTGCAATCTGTTTATTGCTTAAAATAGCTTTATAGCATCTCCGACCTGACGTAAGTATAACATTTTTATTAGACTTAAACGACTGCATATAATTACATTGATATAGGTTACAATAAGCGTTAGGGCTCGTGTTAAACTTATCTAGTGTCCACATTAAAGATATATTTACTGTTTGGCTAAAACAAAAGAAAGGCACCTGAACAGCTGTCTCTGTGACCTTCGTACCACCTCAAAATTAATAAAAAACTTTTTAACAAAATAAAAACCGTCTTCAAAAAACTAAAAAGCAAAAAATAATCTAATCTTGAAATCTACCTTGTCTAACCACATCAAATATTTAACTAATCTGAAGTCGGTGCCAAACAAACAACTGAGTCGAGTATTGCCGGTCTGCGCCAAAGACTATACCTACAAATTGGTCCGCGCATCTCGTTACTGAGTATACTTTTGTTATTCTTTGTCGGTATTTGGCACCGACTTCAGATTAGTTAAATATTTGATGTGGTTAGACAAGGTAGATTTCAAGATTAGATTATTTTTTGCTTTTTAGTTTTTTGAAGACGGTTTTTATTTTGTTAAAAAGTTTTTTATTTTAAACTTTTTAGTGGATATATTTACTATTCTTTGTCACTAAAAAGATTTGTATATCAATCTTTTTACTGGATAATAGGTATACCAATAATCGAGATTATCTTGGCGCAACCCGTGAAATACGTATCACTGACAAGTTCCGGTGGCCATTTGTGGCCTTCTTCATCACTTCCACTTCAGCAAATGATACTTTCTGAATGCAAATGCTTGACTTCTTGATGAAAATACCAAAATTGCTATCGGTATGCCTATAAAATTTGAGGAGTCCTCTCAATTCCTCATGGATCCCATGATCAGAACATTTTTTTGAAAAAAATGGGACCAATCTGTAAACATATCCTTTCATATAAAAAAATAATTTTCCAAATCGGTTCATAAATGACGGAGATATGAGGTAACAAACATAAAAAAAAAAAATAAAAAAAAAAATAAAAAAAAAAAAAAAAAATACAACCGAATTGAGAACCTCCTCCTTTTTGAAGTCGGTTAAAAATATAAAAAAAATATCATTATTATATTTGTTTAAATAATTTGTTCCATGTTTAAATAGGTATTCTGCTATTTGGGACGTAGACAAATTAAAAAAAACTAAAATCACGTTTTTGAGTTATAACTTAAATGGTGTAACTTACACGAGTTTGTTTATAGCTATTAATATTAATGGGTTTTTTTTATATTACCTTAACACTGACACCATTATTAGTAGGTATCTAAGTACTGACAAATGGAGGAGGCCTATACCCATGACATATATACTTTCTTTTAATTTTTTTGTAAATCTTTTATTTTCTTTTAATGTCATGGAAATAAAAGAGGCTTAAATAAATAATAAATATCTAAGTACTTTGAGATAACTATACAGCTATGCCTACCCAAACATAATATGATATAAACGAACGGCAGAAGTGAAATGAACCCACATAGCGTCGCTCGTATTTAGCCCAAACAAAAAGAGGTTGAATCATGAAATTTCACTAGTGGTCCACTAATCGAATTAAGCTCCGATCAAATCGGCTGCCGTAATCCGGGAATTAACCAAAATCAGTTCGAATTCATGAAACCGCAACACTGTTATCTGTATATATGCACACTTTGTGTCCAGTATTAACGAGTAGAGCAGATAGTAAATGCATGAGGGGCTGACCGTCGCGGCATCGGCGATACATTGTGCAGTTATCATTTGCAATAACGATTTCGGCTTGCGGCTTGCGGCGAAGCTCTTACATACATTTACCCCCAAATTTATAGACAGTTATAATGGATTATATTGGCATTAAACGAACTTTTCAGAGGAAAAAGTACGTTATAATGTCTTCGAAGTTCATTTCAACTTCTATAAATTTAAGGATTAAAATTTATTTTATAAATACCTACCAGAGACGAAGAATTCATGATATAGAAGGAGTGTCGCGAACATCATGTTGAAGCACCAAAAAACCAAGCTAATTTCTGTAGTATACCCAAATTTCGTGCTTAGTAGGTACACGTAAATTCGCGCTCACTACACAAAGTGGCTTAGATTTTTTTGCTTCAATTAGTTGTTCGCGACACTGTCTATATTATTTATTCGTCTCCGTTCGTCTTCGTATACGAGTAATGCTCGCAACTTCGCATGCGCGAACTTAAGTTTGTTTCTATTTCAGGAAAGCCCTTTCTCAAAATGAATAATTTATCGTTCACTTAACCCGGTAGTATTAAGCTATCACCTTGTCACGATTAAGTTAAATCCGCTCATTGGATTTTGAGATAGGCATAGTTTTTTAGCTACCGCGTGGTTTCTTGGCTTTTATTATAATACTTATTTTCAGTTAATGTTAGATTTTATGCCTGATACGCCGTGGTAACTATTCTACAGAAGTTAGGTAAGTATTTAAAGATTGTCTAGGCATCGTTCCGAAGCTTGCAAGTTTCGCTGACTCAACATACGTCGTCCTATCCCAATCCCATAGAAAAAAATCATTATCAGCTATTCCCGATTTATGAAATTCTCCGAATAAGATTATTAGATTTATCTTTCTCTGCTAACCTGATTAAAATAGAGTATTTTTTTACCTACAAACAGCATATCATTTTTATTTATATAGGTAACCACCAACTCGATTTATTAACTCATAAAAAACTATTCAAACGAAAAGTTAAATTGAGCGCAGTAGCCGAGGGAGCTGGATGTGGGGTCACGTCACAAAACACCAGTTAGTTATTCGTGAAAACGAGGGAAATAACAACTAGGCGTCCGGGATCCGTGATTGCAATATTCCAGGCGTCCGCCACCGCACCCACATGGGTAGGGCTGGCAAGTTGCGATTTCAACAAAAAAACAAAATATTATAAACGTCAATATCTTATAAAGGTATTGAGCTGGGCCCCAAGTCTGCTAGCACAATCGATTCATAATCGAACAGCAACCGCATAGTAACTGTCACGTTGCACAGATATACCATACAGTATCTGTCAAAAGTGACAGTTACTATGCGGTTGCTGTTCGATTATGAATCGATTGTGCTAGCAGACTTGGGGCCTAGGTCAAAAGCCGTGTACCTACAGACAGCGAGCATATTCACTTCTTTTGGTAATCTGCTCTTAATATCTTATAGATTGTACGTAGAGCTGTAAAAGATACTGAACAAAGTTTCATGTTAGCTCCATCTAGTGTACTCTGTATACTTCACAATTTAAGCTGGAAACACTAGATGGCGCTGTCAATAATGAACAGCAATCCTTATGCTAATCGATTGGCATAAACATCTATGCATAGGCAGTATTTGACCATACAGAATTAGTCTGTTTACTCCGTTTTTTAGAGAACAAAGTGCGCCAAGCGACGAACATTATTATTTACAGGTGATTTTGAGTTGTCTTTCTTCAATAGACAGATCTGTTACATACATTACAGATATTTTGTTATAATCTGTATCTATAGTTATACATATATTTTTCTTATTTATTTTCCGAGTTAAACACTAAATTAGAATTGACAACCCTACATTTCCCCCGGTCCTGATGAAAAATATGTTCTGAGCTATGATGTTTTTTTTTCAATTGCCTCTGGTATAGCCCTAGGCGATGAGGTCATATTTTACATCGCTAAGTTAACCCCTACTGTGAACTATACTACATTAATGATAGAATATAAATTACGAAGTAGCGGAATACCGGCGTGGATGTAATTTGGTCGACCTTTACACGTAAACTTCGACATGAAATATATGTTATAAACAGAAAAAGGTTTTATAAGCAAATAAACATCATCGTCAACAGCGTCATCGAATGTATTGAAACATTGTAAAACTTTAAAAACATGTCGAATATCTTTTAAAAGTATAAAATCCTGTGGCATTTATTATTTTTAAATATGATATTTTCAGACGAACACACCAACTATAAAGTCCCGCACTAAGCAACGCTTGTATAATGGGTACCGTACAATGGACTGAGGGGGATACCAGTAAATAATACTTATATAGATATTAAACATATACAAACATTCATTCTCATTACACAAAGCTTGTCGTTATAAGATTCGAACCCCGGACCCTCGGCGCAGAAAGCAGGGTCACTACCCACTCCGTCAAGCAGGTCGTCCAAATAGGTATATCTGTAATTAACACACTTTTAAGCTGCCATAAATTAATGAATAGGTATAACTAATATCTAGATAACAATTTTTAATGGATCCTTTTACCTACGAGTATCTATAAGAGTTTGATCTCAGCGGTTTTCTTTATAATTTCCATGGCTACCTTTTGCCATTATAATACCTACCTTTTTTTTTCTACTGAACTTTGACAAAACAAAAATTCCTAACGTTTCTATGTGTTAACTTTTCCTAACGTTTATAATGTTAGCACATTTCTATCCTTGTTGGTTTATTAAAATCGGAATTAGGCTTATAATTTAACTTGAATAGGGTTTATGATTTGTATATGCAATTGTATGCTTAATAGGTATGTGATGTGTAATTCAACCTATAACTCCAACTTCCAACGGTTTATACCGACGGGGTGAGTTATTCGTCATGATATACAAACAACTATAAATATTGAAATCATGACTGGGTTAACGACTTCCGAAAGGGGTAAGTCGAATCGTGTGCTCGTACACATCTGCTGTTGTTCACTTGATTACATTTGTACGAGCTTCCAGACAATTTTAAGGTATCTAGGACTTATGGAGCATCATTACTCATCACTATAGCAACGCCTTAGGATTTAAGGTGCAGCGACCCATTAAACCTCGCTGCAATCTACACAGATGGCGGGCGCTACTGATGACATTCAGAACAATTGACAATTCTCCATATATTCCTGAAACGCGCTACTGGAAGATCTTCCAGCCGGGCGGGTCGCCGCGGCGGGAGGTATGCCTGGCGGGCAGCCGCTATGTCCCAATGGTTATTGTCGTTTCTGTAGGAATTAGTGTTAAAATCAAGCATCTCTCAAATTTGAGTTTGGTTAAATATTCCGAGCCCGTAACTTGTCAGTATATTTTTATTTTAGAATCCTTTCAGTATTATTTTCTACTGTGAATCAAAACACATAAAACCAATGGCCAGTACGGGATTAAAGCTTCTTGAGACGTAATCAGTGATCTAAGGCACCATCCCAGCTGCGGATGCCCCCAGTAATCCCCCCCTCCCCCACCGCCCCACGGACCCCTAAGAAGTGGATCTTCAATTGCAGGTGAGTGGTGGATACATCTCTTACTAACAACTACAACAATTACTATGTTTGAACAATCTCATTCAAGCTTCAATACTTTAGTTGGTTAATCAACAAACTCTGTCATAAGAAACTAAGCTTCAGACAGATAACGGGGTACGCCCGGCCCCGGCCAGCCGCCGGCAGGACGAGCGTGAAGGAAATGCGATAAATCAACTGTCACCCTGAGATATTACCTTACTCACTCTACGGTTGTTCAAGCCACTGTATATAGTGAATATGAGAATAGATAATAGTGGGAGTAGGGTAAGTGTACCAGTGAATGAAACCTTAAGGAAATTTTTGACTTTGAAAATTAATATAAATATGTTACCACGGGAAATAAAAGTACATGGCTATGTTTTTGTATGTGGCAATCATTCAAGATTAAGAATGTATTTAGTTATTATATAAATGAAAATAGGTTTAATAAATATTTGACGATAAAGCGAAAAATCCGGAAAATCACCAGTGAATGAACGGTATTTTCCAGTGAATAAACGAAATGAACCCAGTAAATGAACAAAAATATTATTTAATTGATTTAACTATAAAAGGCATATTTTAACGAAAATAGGTAAAAAATATATTGTTAAAGTAATACTCCTACAATGAATAAAATTAAAAAAGTGTTTCCTCTTTTTCATTCATCTTTTTATTCTTAATCTCTTCTTTGTTTTTCGTTGAAGATATATTTTTTTGTTCTTATTTTTTTAACATAATAACTTTACGCTTGCCCAAAAGCTTTTCTACTGCTTCTTCTTTTTTTTCTTCTCCTATTGTTTTTTATAGAATATGTTCTATGTACCGTTAGTGTAGATCCTGTCCTACAGAAAACTTAGTTGTGGGACTAGTCTCAGTGTCATCATAGGAGGCCACTGTAGATCCTGTCCTACAGAAAACTTAGTTGTGGGACTAGTCTCAGTGTCATTATAGGGGGCCACTGTAGATCCTGAACTAGAGGAAACATAGTTGTGGGACTAGTGTCAGTGTCATCATAGGAGGCCACTGTAGATCCTGTCCTACAGGAAACTTAGTTATGGGACTAGACTCAGTGTATTCATAGGAGGCCACTGTAGATCCTGTCCTACAGAAAACTTAGTTGTGGGACTAGTCTCAGTGTCATCATAGGAGGCCACTGTAGATCCTGTCCTACAGAAAACTTAGTTGTGGGACTAGTCTCAGTGTCATTATAGGGGGCCACTGTAGATCCTGAACTAGAGGAAACTTAGTTGTGAGACTAGTCTCAGTGTCATCATAGGAGGCCACTGTAGATCCTGTCTTACAGGAAACTTAGTTATGGGACTAGACTCAGTGTCCTCATAGGAGGCCACTGTAGATCCTGTCCTACAGGTAGCTTAGTTTTGGGACTAGTCTGAGTGTCATCCTAGGAGGCCACTGTAGATCCCGTCCTACAGGAAACTTAGTTGTGGGACTAGTCTCAGTGTCCTCATAGGAGGCCACTGTAGATCCTGTCCTACAGAAAACTTAGTTGAGGGACTAGTCTCAGTGTCATCATAGGAGGCCACTGTAGATCCCGTCCTACAGAAAACTTAGTTGTGGGACTAGTCTCAGTGTCATTATAGGGGGCCACTGTAGATCCTGAACTAGAGGAAACTTAGTTGTGAGACTAGTCTCAGTGTCATCATAGGAGGCCACTGAAGATCCTGTCCTACAGGAAACTTAGTTGTGGGACTAGTCTCAGTGTCATCATAGGAGGCCACTGTAGATCCTGTCCTACAGGTAACTTAGTTGTGGGACTAGTCTTAGTGTCATCCTAGGAGGCCACTGTAGATCCCGTCCTACAGGAAACTTAGTTGTGGGACTAGTCTCAGTGTCATCATAGGAGGCCACTGTAGATCCTGTCCTACAGGAAACTTAGTAGTTGGACTAGTCTCAGTGTTATCATAGGAGGCCACTGTAGATCCTGTCCTACAGGAAACTTAGTTGTGGGACTAGTCTCAGTGTCACCATAGGAGGCCACTGTTGATTCTGTCCTACAAGAAACTTAGTAGTGGGACTAGTCTCAGTGTCATCATAGGGGGCCACTGTAGATCCTGAACTAGAGGAAACTTAGTTGTGGGACTAGTGTCAGTGGACATAAAAAGTTACACTGTAATCTGTGACTTAAAGCTTAGGAATGAAATTGGAGTTTTATATGTGTAAATATATACAGTTATTACGTTAACTCTAGTAAAAAAACGTCTTGATCATTCACTGGTTCCACATTCATAAAGTAAACCAATGATGGAACATTACTTAAATGCCTAGTTCATTAACTAGGTTTTTAAAACCAATAAATGAACACACCTCTTCCAATATTGGCCAAAAGATCGGAAATCTATTTTAAAACAATATATCAGTGAAAAAACTTTATTAACGTAACAATAAGTTATATTATTTAACAAAAACATGAAATCTGTCATGTTCCAGTAAATAAACACTCTTTCATTCACTGGATTTTTTCCGATTTCTTGTACCAATACTGGGACCCCTAATATTTTACTAAATTCACGATAAAATTGGCATAGAAACGGGTTAAAAGTAACAATTTAACCTATCTTCAGTCAAATAACTATAGTACTAATCACAATGACTACCTAAATTGATACAAAATAACATCAAAAATATTTTGACTTACCTGTGTCCTTAATTCCGGCCCATACAAATCTGGACTACAACGAAACGGAAAACTTCAAATGCTCGTCATTTTGAAATGAATCATCGATACAAGAAACAACTGCTACCACAATATTGAATAAATTATTGTCAATACAAAAAAAAAAATGTGTATTATAGATATGTTCAGATTTCTTAGTATTTGGAAAAATGTGGGTTTTGTCCATTCACTGGGGGGTGTTCATTCACTGGTACACTTACCCTACTTTGCTTTTAAAGGAAACTTTTTTTTGTTATATGTGGAGGTTATATGTGGAGGTTTTTTGCGGATTGTAATACCTAACTACTAAAAATGATTATTATATAAATGATGGTGCTCTTGTATAAATGAAATCACAGATTTTATTACTGATTTAGATTAAACACATACACTGAACCGTGTAGTCTGACCGCCATCTCTTTTCAAAGTGTTTACAGACAATAAAAAAAATATGACAGAGAAAACAACGTCTAAATAGAAAGAGACAAACTACATATTAATTTGGATTAATTGACAGTTTAATAAAAGTCGATGAGGTTCGTCCCTGAGTATAACTATCAAAAATGTTATAATCTCGGGTAAATTGCACTTGGCACTTTGACGCTATCTTTTATTTGATCGGTATCTCCATATTTCCTACCAGAAGTCGACTCTACCTCGGTAATAATTAAATCGATTAGCAAGTTCCGCATATCGGGTAGGTAGTTATTGAATTACTCCCAACAAAATTTGCATACGACATATTAATGTCTACATATGTTTGTATAACATTACCGCCTAGAGATGTTATATAATTTTCTGGAAGTTATTAATTTTCTATTAGAATATAACTTCAAAATATTGTGTTTATTCGTATCTCGAAAATATCGTTAGTACATTTAGGTTAGGCCGCAGAACTGTTCGAACCGTGTCGAGATGGAATTTCGTCGCCATAAGCTCAAAGAAAATTAATATACCTAATATTTTCTTGCTCTAAAGGCAAGTTGCACGCAGAAATCCAAGCCCCAGGCTACACAGCGCATCATTATTTACAGTAGGGGTCCTTTAATTGCCATTTTAATGTGACAACAAAACGTAATAGCTGCCATGATGTGGCCATTTCATATTCCCTTAACATTAAACCAAACCAATGTTTCTCAAACAAAGTGGACAGAATCACCATTTGGATTCAAAAATCTTTTTGCGCCTTTTCCTTGTTTTGTTTATTTTGTAAACTTACCATGGGGTGGGTTTTTTGTTTTATATATTTAGGTTGTTATTTTTTTCTTAATAATATAATAATATCAGCTCTTTTAATGTCCCACTGTTGGGCACGGGCCTCCCCTCAATAGGAGAGGCTCAACAGTGAGCATTGATAGATTGAACATTGGTTTAATCTATCAATGCTTGCACCTCCAGGACTTCTAGATTGAATGTGCAAATCTTATTTTCAACCACTTGGTAAACGTCGAGGGAAAACATCGCAAGTCAGGAAAAAAACCTGCAAGTCTGAGAGAATCCCTCGAAAATCGTGTGAACTCCGTCAACCCGCACTGGGCTATCGTGGTGGACTATGGCCTAATCCCACTCGCGTTGATGAGAGGCCCGTGCCAACAGTGGGACATCAAAACGGGCTGTTTTTTTCTTTTCTATTTGAGCACGACTGAGCCATTTACTTATTAATCACTGTCGACAACAGCGAGAGGAGAGCCTCGTAAATTACTCTGATCATGCTGTAGTTAAGTACTAACAGTATTCGGTTTATTAACGTCATACTTAGATGGCGCGCCGTAATGGAGTATCGTCCCTAATGCCTTGTAGTAAGCATTGATTAATATTTAAAACCCATAAATTGAACATTACAAAGCAATTGTCGTTAACAAGGCCGTAACGTACGTGCCCACGTAAGCTGATGGGATCATACCTTGTATAATGTATTAGATATTAATTTTCAATCTCTGGAGAAGCGTAACAATTCATCTTTAAATTACCTTTATCTGTATAGTAGTTTTGGGCTTTTCAAACGTACTCGTCAACTGTACGGTCCCACACTAAGCAACGCTTGTATTATGGGTGCCGTGAAATGGACTGGGGGCGAACCCTAGTAAATAATACTTATATAGATATTAAACATCCATGACTCTGGTCAAGAAATGTGTGCTCATCACACAAAGTTTGTCCCTACTATGATTCGAACTCAGGACCGTCAGCACAGAAGCAGGGTCACTACCCACTGAGCTAAACACATCGTCTAACTTTGTACGTATGGTTGATAATATTTATAACCAGATAGGAATGGGTATTTCAAATAAAAAAATAGGTTATTTATTTATTTACGTAACACAACAAATACCGTATTATCGATTGTGTACTAAATCTCTATACAGCTGGGAAGTTGCAGAACGAAGTTTTATCTTGCTATTCTGATGCTCCTAAAACTAAAAGTTATTCTTATAAAAGATTACTCGACAGACCCTAGATATTTTTTTCACGTAATCTCGTTGGATTACAGTTCCTCCTTGTTTTTCATGATCCAAAAATATTCGAACCTCTATTATTAATTTGAAGGAATAGGCGGCACGGTGCCGAGGCGGGGTCAGCCATCCGTTTCAGGAAAAAATTAAAAGCCTTTCTGTAAAGTGTAGTACCTACTGAATTTACATTTTACTTGATTTATGTATTAACTAGCTGCGCCCGGCGGTGTTACCCGCGATAAAAAGTATGAAAAATTAAAACATCTATCCCACGGGAACCATACATTTTACTGGGATAAGAAGTAGCCTATGTGCTATTCCAGACTATAATCTATCTCTGTGCCAAATTTCATCCAGATCCGTTCAGCCGTTCGGGCGTGAAAGAGTAACAAACATCCATCCATCCATCCATCCATCTATCCATCCATCCAAACTTTCACATTTATAATATTATAGTATATAGTATAGTATATAGTATAGATTAGTAAGTATAGTAAGTATAGATATTATCTGAGCAATACGCAATGTTGGAGTGTTATATGTATGAGATATATGACGCGTTCCGTTTTACTTTGTGTTTATTCATCAACGTTTGCTACTCTACTTCTTTGTCGTTCCCTCACGAATGAGGATCGTGACCAGATAATTTGTCTCTATTGGACAATTCTACATATGGTTTTCGTGGGATATTAGTGCAGTGGTTTCTACTTGCCTATAGTATATAATAGGTATATAAATTATTACTCATCAGTTGCGCTGCATGTGCATAGTGAATGTAGCGTCTCTTATCTACTGCCGCCTTCCTACCTAGGCAAGTATGCTCCATCGTAGATCTCATCGTCACTTACCATCAGGTGAGATCGGGATCAAATACTTGCCTTACTTGAGATGTAATAAAAAAAAAACTTATAAAACCTACTATTTTAGTATGTTGTGTATCACTCACTACACCAAATAAAACACAAATTAATCATAGTTAAACTTTTATTAAAACCAAAATTAAATAAATACACCTTTACAGCAAACTTTCAATATTAGATTTAAATTATTTAAATTACCTACATTAATATAATATATTAAATAATAAATGTGACTATAAACCTGTGGATACAACATTATTAGGGTCTATATTTAATGTACTGTTACATTAAAATATTATTCGTGCACATATTTTACGGATATTTGGTTGGAAATAATCTAAATCAATTGCCAATTATATATACTGAAACGGCATTAAACATTTTTCATCATTGTCACAACTTCAAAGAGAGAGAGAAGGATGCAGATACATTTTGCTGTATACCCAATGTAATATCGCTTTATGAAAATGACAGCTGTCAAGCCGATTCTATTAGCAGTAGACTGGCTTGAATTATTATTAATTTTAATTAATTTCATGGATTTACATACATGATCAATTCACTATACTATATTGTTAACTTACAAATAAACTACAATTCATTTAATTTCCAATGCATTTTAAACCCAATGTAAATTCATTTTAACCATGCATTTTATAGTTTAGTATGTGTATAAGAATTAGTAGGTATACATAAGCGATATCCATTCATACAACAGTGACAGAATAACAATTTATTATATGTTTAATTATGTAGACAACACTCATATATGTATATAACAGTGAATATATAGAATTACACCTTAACACTAGTTTGATATGCAATGGGGGGTCAGTGGTAGCCAACATTTATAAAGCCCCACCTTCCCGATATGTTTCATGATGGTTCTTTTATACATATTATTGTATATGTTGTATATGTTGTATTAAAAAAAGGTATTTTCGAAAGTTGATATTTTATGATTATTGTTGTATAATATTTTTATTATAAGTGGTCAATACAAAGATAATTCGAGAAACGTCAATTTATTATTAGTAATTTTGTGAATTTCTAGCTCAAGGTAGGGTTTCCATGCAACGTATGGACGTTAAAAGCATCTTCCGGAACACCTACCATTTTTAATCTGTTTTTCAGGAGATACAAATACAGGAGTCACATAAGACGCCCCTCATACGTGGCGCTGTAATCATGCGATGGAAACTGATTACACTGTGTAAAATTATGGTCTGATTTTTTCCGCGCAACTTCGACATATTTCCGATTCTTCCGCGCAACTTCGCAATATTTTAGAGCGTAATTTTTTTGGATTATAGCATATTTATATACGTGTAAATACAAGTTTAAAAGAGATAATGAACATACTTTTTTATTATTTTATATAATTTGTAAATGTTATTACAAAGATCACTTGATAGCATTTTCTGACAATACATAATATGACAAAGTATAGAACATGCTTTACATAAACTTGCGTCGGATTTTAAAAGCGTTGACAAACACGTTAAATCTAGTGCAACACGACAAATATAACATCGAGATGTAATATAGTAAGTAATACATTAATAATAAATATTAGACGGTTCATGAAATATATTCTTATAATAATCAGGTTGTTCTGACTCTTATTTCCATGACATAGGATTCATTATAGTTTAAAAAGTTTAACTTGTGCATAATAAAATGTACGAATATAAAGTGCAAAACCACTATAATATTATTTGAAAGTGATTACAACACTGAAACTGTATCAATCAACATCAATATTATACTAAAGTATTTAAATGTGTCAATACATGTAAATTGAATATACGGTTATTCAATCTCGCGTCTTACATCACCGACACATTTTATATTAAAATATCGTAAATTTTACATTGATATAAGGGTTTTAGATTACGTTACATAATATATGGAAATATTCAATTGGTCATTCAAGCTTAGGTTCTGATACAAACGTTCAAAATTTTGTTTTAATTAGGGCCAACCATTCATATAATTTTGAATAAAACTAATAATTAGTCATCTTAATATCTCATTTTTGGGTTTTGGACTCTCCTCCCCAATCATTATGTTTTGTAGTATTTTTATATAAAAAAAACACTGTTCGGCGGCCCAACTAAACTATGCAATAATTGAAAATATTATATGTTGTACAAATTTTTTGATGAACACTCAAATGTAGCTCCATTCTTCTCAAACATGTGTAGTTCAAGGGATAAAAAATACGAAACACAAGGTCATTAGTTGCCTCTAGATCTGCTATCATTACAAGATGGAGTTTCTCATGTTATCCTTAGCTCCTACCTATTTCTCGAAATCACATACATACTATTTATTTCCACCAACATTATGTTTCATCTTTTTTATCCGTAACCCTTTTTTGTTCATCACCTTCTATTACCACAATCTTTATTCCAATTTCAAATCTATGCGCACAACACGCATTCAATATATAAACTTTAAATACTTGTATATATAAACGTTCTTAAACATAGTAATTCAGACTAAAGGATATGTTTTTGGTTACAATTTTATCACTTGATAATGATTTAGATACACACATCGCACTTTGATCACGGGGTCCAAAATATCTTCCAATTAAAGATAAAGTAACAATCCTCCGGTATAACTACTCGGGATAAAACCAACGAAATGTGTTCAAAGTCACATTTATTACTTCACTATACTCTAACGATAAACTTTAACTTCAAATAAAAACTAAATATAAAAACATAAAAGCTAGAAAATAAAAATGATTGGCTGTATTGTGCCAATCCATTTGATGCTATAAATATAAACATATTTCTATAAAAATAAATCTTAAAACTAAAAATAATAATTAATCAATTGTTTGGTTAAATGCTACTAAATTCAACATAATTATATTAAATTTATCGATTTTTATCTAACACTTATCTATTTAATACTAGTCTACATCAAATCGAACATTTATGGGCTCTATGTAATGTTATAGGTACAGTTAACAGGATCAAATCTCTGAAGCCAAAATAACCGTTAGACAGCTGCGTATTCTGGGTTACAATCGGCTATTATATTCCTATATAATAGAGAAAGTATTAATTAATGCGTGATGAGGTCCCAAGCCTCGAGCCTCGCTTAAGTGTTATATAGAATAATATTGTAATAGTCAACATTGTAAATACATAAAAGCTTACTAATAGGTGTACATCGTAAGGCAGGGGTAAACTATAAAAAATATAACGAATTCTCCATTAAATACAAAGGGCGTGTAAATTGTCGAACAAAAGTTTTTTCGCTAAAGATCATTTATAATGTAGAGCTCATTGTGTAATCACATTTTGAATATAATATGCTAATTTATCCCCTCGCGAAATGGCGGGTCTAAGATTGATAATAGATTAGGCAGGTAAACACGTCTCCAGTGATACCTACAAGTACTAGAATGCCTCGTGTTAGTTGCGTATGCATTGTCAACTATATCTGGTACATTACTTAGTAAGGCAAACCGTAAGAAGTTTTCACTAATTGGTAAAAATACTGTTCCACTAACTTACCACTCTTGAAAAACGACCATCTCCACTTATCTAGCTACCGCTCCAAATATACTACTTTTTTTTTGTTTATCAGCCCGAAATTGATATGTATCGTAGTTTATTGCACAAATTCATCACGTTGCTATGTTTTGAACTGAAAATAGTAACTAATCGAAGGGGTACGTTTCGTGCCATCCGGCCACAGCTGGCGCGAAGATAACCCTTCGTGGAATTAAAGATAAGGATTAAAATATAAATTATAAAATATTTATATTTTTCTAAAACCACCTAGCTGCGACTATGAGTAGTGTGTTGATCGGTAAGCTGCCGGGGCAGGTGGTGGGTGCACTCGAAGGGCGCCCGTAGGTGGGTTTCCGTTTGCAGTTCATCTTCTCAAGAGGCATCTTGGCGACACTGTACTCCCGATGCTCACTGACCATGTTGCAGACGGTGCGTTTCTTCTGCATCATCTCGTCGTCTCGGTCGCGTAGCCCCGCCAGCCAAGCTTCATACCAAGCCAGCTCGCACTCACATAGCAGTGGGTTATCTGGACAATAATAGTATACTAAGCATTTACGCCTTTAAACGCCCACCCGTGTGCTCACTCATGTTGGGAACGACTGGCTTTGTAAAAAATGGAAGTCAATGGACATTTTTCAAGATTTTATGTTGACTACTAACCCATAATATCAACCACTCGCAGTGTGTCCAGTATTGGCTCCATGATCTCCTCGGGTATGTGCTGCAGCTTATTGTTCTGCAGGTTGAGGGTCTCCAGCGAGTTCAAGTTGTCGAAACCCATCGTGGGCAGCTGATGAACCCTGTGCAGCAGAACTTGGAAACTTAGCAAAATTTGTTTCACGTGAGGCACTAAGTTGTTAAAAATAGTTATATTATTATTATTAGTAGGTACAATTTATGTGCTATAGAATTCATTTTAAACATTATTGGGAGGAACTAAAACTTAAGAGGGATTTAGAGCAACTTTAAAACTCTTATCTTATATAAATAAAACAAACTATTTTGTAGTTCCTTACACAAAAAAAATTAAGATCTATTCTTTAATAGGTCATCAGATGTCTTTAAAATTAAATGACTAGTAAAAACACAATTGAGTCTGCTTGATGCCTATGTAACATTAACTATTTCTGGGACCCTAATCCTTGATGCACGCTCGTCTCACAATAACGAAAATATATATACTTAGGTATTTTATGTTTTGAAAATCGTCAGATAAAAAATATTTAATTAGTTTTAAAAATAAAGTAAAGAATTTGAAAAGTGTGAAAACTCACATATTTTTCTGCAGATTAAGAAAAGTGATGGAGTCTCCGTATCCCGTGAAAGCGTCCTCGCTGATGTACGTGATGTTGTTGGAGCGAAGGTCCAAGTGACGTAGGCGGTGCAGAGGACGAAGAGCTTCCGAAGGTATCTCGTGGAGGCGGTTGTCTCCGAGACGCAGGTATTGCAGGTTTTCTATGTTATCAAAAAATTACATCATCAAAACATCACGATAGGACGTTGACCGTTTCTAGCTTCTCGTCTAGAAAGAGACAACGAGAATGACGCATGACGGCTTTTTTACGCGATCAAGTTACAAACACATAATAATGTTAGAAAACATTACAGACTAGGATTTAAAAGTGGATAGATTTCGAAAATGGAATATAAATTGTTTTTTGTACCTTCAAGTCCAGCGAAGGCTTTCTCATCAATCCTTTGGATCTGGTTGCCTTCGAGCTCCAAGGAGTTCAGGAAGGTCAGATGCGAGAATACCTGGGCGGGTACTTCACGTAGCTGATTGTGAGCTAGACCTAGTGAGTCTAGGTTCCTAAGACCTGCGGTAAAATTGCCATCTAAATGTTTTGTTCTGATCGGATTATGCTGAGTAGACCCAGTATAATAGCAATAGGCTCACCCCATTGACTATTTTTAATAACAATATTATGCTTTAAATAAAAAATGAAGCTTGGCTTATAAAACGCAGTAATAGGATATTAGAACGTTTACTGTGTGTGTGTGTGTGTGTGTGTGTGTGTGTGTGTGTGTGTGTGTGTGTGTGTGTGTGTGTGTGTGTGTGTGTGTGTGTGTGTGTGCGTGTGTGCATGAGTGTTTATGAGTGTGTGTTTGCGTGTGTGTGTGTGTAAGTGTGTGTGTACGTGTGCGTGTATGTGTGGGGATTGCATAAACAGATATTATTTGAGACTCTCAAATCTTACTAAATATTAAGACGTACGAATAAAATATTACCTGCGAAATCTCCTTCCGAAATGGAAACGATACGATTTTCCTGCATTTCCAATTTCTTTAAATTCTCGAGCAATGCTAGCGCTTTCTGGGGCACGGCCATCAAGTCGTTGCCACCAAGGTTCAACCGCTTCAGTTTCCTATAAAATCCAGGGGATTATCAAAAGCCTACAAGCTGATCGCATCTTATTTTTATCGCAAGATCTTTCTCAATGCTCAGGTCTGTTTTATAGAGAAATTATGCGAATTGGTCTAGACGAAATGAGCAGGCGGGCCTCGACGAACGTTATCCAAAAATTATACAGTTTCGTACAAGTACTGTTACCAATTTTGTGCTATAAGAATTTCCTATAACTATCCCTGGATATCGAATATCGTTATTTTACGCGGGAAATAATAATGCTAATATAGCGGTACTTACTGTTCTAGGTATTTTCTTTCAAGAGTAGTAAGTATATATATTATTACGATTTAAAATCTAAATGGACCGTACTCCAAACCTACAGAATTATTTGATTACAAGTTGTTATAGTGTACATACTCCCTATATTATAGGTAGATATCTAACTAGCTGCCTCAGCGAACTTTGCACCGCCTCAGAATCTAATTTATGAGAAATAGAATACATTTTTGTTGGTTCTTTATTTTTCAACAGTTATTCAGCTAAAATAAATGATCATAAAAATCGGTCCACCTATTGTTGAGTTATAAATGGTGCAACAAACACGACTTTGTTGCAGTCGTGTGTTGTTAATATTAGAAATTGCATAACGGTCATATATATTACTCTGTTAGTTATTAAATTCCTGTATTGGTTTTATAATATTTCGTAGCTAAACAGAAGAGGATGCAGAAAAAGATTTCAAACTTACTTCTCGAGTCCTTTGAAAGCTTCACCGTCTACAACAGATATTTTGTTCTCGTACAAAGTTAGTATCTCCAATGTGTCCAGACCAACAAATGCTCTGTTATGTACCGCAGTTACCTAAAAATATATGGATAGTCATTGTAGCCATTTCTGTACCGACTTGCAATAAACTTGATTTTGCACTTTCTGTTCTACCATAGTAAAGTGAATTTCGAGAGAACGCATATGCCTGCGCCACACGCACTGTGCTAAAATACTATCGAAGTACGATGCGTTCGGCATGTACCACGAAAAGAGCCTATGTCTTTATAGATATCACAAACCGAAGTTAATTAAGTAATGGGTATACAAGCTGACATACAATTCTAAGTAATCTAAGTTTCAAGTAAAAGATAATATACCTTATTATGGTTCATGTTCAGGATCAGCAGATGATTGAGATGGGTGAACGACGATGTCGGTATAGTTGCCAAGCTGTTCTGCGACACGTCGAGCTGTGTCAGCTTGTTGCCTGTTGAATAGGATATTTAAAAACTACAAAAAAAACATTTTCAAACTAAAACATTAATGTAAAGTGCTATTAAGTACATTTCATAATAGTATAGCGTAAGTGTATAGTTATTAAGTTACAACTTAAGGGGGAAGCTCAGGGTCAGGGTGCGAATTTCAAAATGTCAATGGTTTTTATTTTTTTACGAAAAAATTGGACATCTTTACGATGTAATTTAGTGTTTTGCGATATTAACATTCTGCATTGGATGATTTTTAAGTTTGCTTAATAAAGTACCTAATCCGATACAATACCATAAGGTTTGTAAAAACCGCTACTTTTACTCAAACTTAATACATCGAGACATCCAATGCAGAATGCCAATATCGCAAAACACTAAATAAGATCGTAAAGATGTCCCAATTTTGCGTAAAAAAATAAAAGCCATTGACATTTTAAATTTCGCGCCCTGACCCTGAGCTTCCACCTTAAGTATAGTAACTACTTATGGCATCGCAGCTTCGTGTCTGGCTGCTATTTGAGTACCTGCATTGAAACCGGAAGTGGAAACTATCGGCTGTCGAAAATATCGTGCTGAAACCGACACGGTATTATATTTATGGCTAAAATTTACGTGAAATATAACGACCATATCAACGAATTATCGATGTTATAACTAAAATTTACTGCGTCAGCGGGGAATACATAAATATCGCCAGACAAAAACACCTACTGTACGATCCGAATCAAGTATCTTTGTATAATAGTATTATTGCTCCGTTCGGGTAGCCTAGGGCCCAATACTAGTAACTAGTAAATATAACTAAATATGAGTACGTTAATGTGAGAATATATTTAGAACAGATATATTGAATGAAATATGTTAGAAAATTAACTGACACTACACAAGAATATTTTGAAGGAATAGTCTTCCCATGACCACGGTTGCTGTAAAACAGCCAAAACGTCGGCGACGTAAAAATAAAAAAAAACACGATAAAAGGCGTGAAAATAAGTTTTACTTCAATTTTAAAGGACTAGTCGACTAGCACTAATCAGTTCCACTAATGGCGCTTGAAATTTAACGTCTGTTCTGAGCTGTATTACTGATCAATAACAACACCTTTCTTAATAGGTAGAGACATTAATTTGAGCAGAAGAATAACCTTCAGGAGCAATACTACATTTAACGTGTATTTACATAATGAAATGTACATACTATAGCCACTCTTGAAAGGAAGGGGGACAAATACTTGGTACAGGCCACTATCCTGACATGCCTCATTCAATCCATCCACATTCATACATCAATCTGTTTATGCGTTTCCATCTGTTGAGGATTTTACAGACTTGACGTTTCTTGAACAGATAATGAATTTGTAATAATAATTTCAGCCCTTTTTAATGTCCCACTGCTGGGCACGGGCCTCCCCTCAATGCGAGGGGGATTAGGCCATAGTCCACCACGCCCGCCCAGTGCCGGTTGGCGGACTTCACACATTTTTCGAGGGGTTTCCTCACGATGTTTTCCTTCATCGTTTAGCCAGTGATAATCATGGTTGAAAATGAGATTCGCATATGAAATGCCAGAGGTGCGAGCCGGGGTTTGAACCTGCAATCCTCGTTATCGAGGCAAGCGTTCTACCAACTTGTCTATCACTGCTATATGTCATGATGAATTTGTAAACTCATTTTTAACTCACCGATAGAACTAAGTGAAGAGTCTTCAATGACGGCCAGGCTGCTGTTATGCACGGTTAAATGACGGATGTCAAGTCCCAAGAATATGTACGAGGGTAGTTTGGCTAGGTTGTTATGACGTAACTTCAGGTAGAATATTATCATCGGCTTGGAGCGGAGGGTGTTCATTGCCTATGAAACAAAAAAACAATGGCAGAAACGTATCGATTACCTTAGGTGTGTTTTTCAAAATTATGGGAAGCTATTCCTTGCACCTATCGAGTTAAAGTCCGAAAGCGCTTTAACATGCCATTTCCATTCTAAAGTTCAACTTTGTGAAAGCATTTTACATCCCAAACACGGTAACGCAAAGTTTTTCAACCGCGAGGCCCTTTTATAATTAAATTGGTATTATTAATTGAACAAACCTACCAAAAGCTTGGGCCGCGATGAGCCTGAGTGGACCATACCTACGAAATAGACTGAAAGATGCGTTTAATTTTTTATTTTTATTTTCATTAAGTTATAAAGTACTCCTCAGTATAATCATACTACCTGCGCCCCGCGGTGTTACCCGCGATTAAAAAGTATGTCCTTTTTACCGGATAAAAAGTAGCCTATGTGCTATTCCAGACTATAATCTATCTCTGTGCCAAATTTCATCCAGATCCGTTCACCTGTTCTGGCGTGATTTAGTAACAGACATCCATCTATCCAAACTTTCACATTTATAATATTAAGTGGGATAAAGCAGTACCTTCTGTATATGTTGTTGCTCTGTGAACTCGCACAGTATGTCGAGGCCGTTTTTCTTGACGCTGCAGCTGCAGGGTGTCATGGTGTTCGGCGCGGGGCACTGCTGCGCGCCCTGGGGGTACGCAGGCCGCGCGCACAGCACCACACAGCACGCCAGCAGCCAGCGAGGCACCATCATAGATATCCTGTGAACAGTACAGACCTAAACCCTCGACGAAGTGCAGTTGTATGTTTTTGTGCTTTCGAGTTTATGAACCATAGAGTAAACATTTTTGATTTTTTGTTTTTGTTTTAATCAACGGAATTTGATTACACACGGTGATTCCCGCTGCCATTGGTTTGATAGAAGTATACACTTTTCCCCAAATTAATTAAGCTTTTAATTAATTATATAAGTACTTTGTACTGCCAGTGTAAGTGTACGAAAATATTTAATATATCTGGTGTTTAGGCTGTTAAACAGTAGTGTTAAAGTAATTATTGACATTTTTAATGGAAACGCAGGTTTATTTAATTAGGTTTTCAAATCTGTGATTGACTACAAAAGAGTAGATTGAAATATACAGCTGATGTAAATTTAAATTCAAATACATATTCTGTAGAATAAAAAATGTCGTAACCATTTCCGCAGAAAATTCTAAAGCGGCTTTGTGTCTCAGAATAGAGCTTGAAATGCGGCTTCGATGCACAACGATGTGGCATTTTTGTGTTTGCATTCCTTGAAATATCTTCGCAAGCAAGATCCGTGCAATGTTTTGCTTTAAGAAATTCTCAAAGAATTCTTTGAAATTTCCATACTCTTGAGATAGTTTTATATTATAGCTGCTTGAAATAAAATATAGTAGCCCACGCCGTGCTTGATACTTGAATGCGATGAATGATACTTGAATTCAAGTGTTTTCTATAAAAGGAACATTATATACTATTAGTTAGTAGGTATAATTTTTTTTTTTACTGTAATTTTTTATAATTCCATACTCGAATATGTCAACCCCATTGTGACATGTATACGAGTATACTCATCTCAGAAAAAGAGGCACCGCGGAGACACTTTACCTAGTTAGGAGAGGTTTTTATTAAAATGCTTATATATTCACTTTGTTCACTATTAGAATAAATTTCTATAGATAAGATTATATGTTTAAAATACCTTTTAATATACCTGAACCAAACATTATAACCACAAAACCTAGTAGAGCACGTATCACCGAAATATCCTCCCTATTTATTTAGATTGAAGTCGAGGTAAGTACATATTGGCGACTTGAATATTCTATCGGCGTGTGAATGGCCAAGGAATACTAATTTGGGAACGTTACAAAAATATACAGGGCTGCCCCTATAATAATAACAAATATTACAAGTTATTCCTACTTTGTTTGAATAGATAAAAACAAAAAATCTCTATATTCTAAATTGTAGAGCTGTGCATGCACTTACATTAATTTGTGTCTGGCCAAACTGAAACAGCTATCGGTAAAACAGGATCAGTAGCCGTACATCTATTATTTTCTGATAGTTTTGTCTCTCTCTAGTGGTCGGATGATGTAAAAGTATAGAGGGACCATTAAGTTCCAAAATAGCAACATATTATGTATTTTATAAATGTCCACTCTATACGGAATTCCGTAGATTCTAATTTTAATATATAACCTTATAAAAACATAGAAACTGAAGTCTGTCTTCATTGAACATTTACAAAATATGCCTAAAATCTTGAATATGAATCAATTTGCATAAATCTTAGTTTTATAAAATCTTTGTTTTAAATAATATTGCGTAGTTAGATACCGAGTGTATACTTATATACCTCGTGTGAAATCAAATAACACACACTAAAACATAATTCCACGTGATTGCGTCCAAACCCATTTACAGGATTAAAACACGGAGTGTTATAAATTAATTAACAACTGGAAGTATAATTAACGGTCCAATTGACAGCAAAAGCAATTCGGTTCATTTTACGATATCAAATTCCATTCGGTGTACTTGTAACATTTCATCAAACATAGACATAATAACATAATGTTCGGTTGTGGTGGAAGTTAACCTGAATTTAACATGATATAATTTATACTACTAGTATACGTTTATGATAAAAATGAAAATGTAAAGATGCCATTGTGTGTCGCAATGGCGTACAAAGGAAGAGAAATTAGCGCCCACACACCCATTCATATTTTAACATTTTAAATTAAGAACTTCTAATGAGTATGATAATTTACACCTATATTGATTTCTTATATTTACGCGAATACTACACATTGAATTAAAAAATAACGATTGTGAATGTGGGCTCCTACATAGAGCAAACTAAAGGATCAATACAATTTCGGGTACAATAACACAGCGCAGATGAGAAACATCGGCGCTCCACGAAGTCTGCAATCTGTGAACATGTACAGGATCGCATCCGTCTCTCAAAAGAACACCGATTCCTACCAAGGATGATACGTGAGACCATTGAAATTAAAAAAACGTTCTAATTTCAATAGGGAAGATGGCTGGGTACTACCACCGACTTGGGATCTAGTAATTAATATAATTAAATTCAAAACCAATCGCACCATTACAAGCACTCAAGACACTGTGAGCACTTTCTGCATAGTTCAGACCGCAAGCAACAAATTAATATGAGGGTACCCCTTTTCTAGTTCAGTTTCTAGTTCAGTCCTCCCGTGACGATGGTTGCTGTAAAGCAGCCGAAACGACAACGAAAACATAAAATGAACGCGATAAAATCCTTAAAATTTGTTTTAATTCAAAACACCTATATTACCACTCTACAGGGGCTTAGCAATCAGTCAGCGAATTTGTTGTTAGTATAGGACTTCTTTAGAAAATTTTAGCAATGATTTAGTATACCATGAGGAACTACCATGCCCCAAATACGATTGCTCTATATGCAAAACCCATTAATCAAACCATTTACAAAAGATTAACAAAATTATTCCAACTTGAGACTATAATAAACCTTGGATTACCTTTAGGGTTGCCAGCCCTATATAATAAAGTACCTATCTGATCTTATTAAAGACCCAAATACTATTTTTTTAAAAATAAGACACAACCAAAAAAAAAAAAAAAAATTGTGATACTATTATAATTTCGTTATTGGGAATCGGGAATAGGTACTTCGTTTGTATAAAATGATATGCACATTATTTTTTTATTTATCATCATCTAATATATTTAAGACTAGCTGTTGCCCGCGACTTCGTCCGCGTGGTATTTAACAAATACAACCGTTGACAACAGCCTGCTCGCCCATTCTGAGCCCGCGGGACGCATTGCAGGTTGCTATCAAACTTAATCAGGCGCTGCGCTGCAACATTGGTTTTAATTTTTTTTCGTGAGATCCTATTTTTTTTTCTAAAATAAAAGTAGCCTAAGTTACTCCTTGTTACATCAGCTACCTGCCAGTGAAAGTCCCGTCAAAATCGGTCCAGCCATTTCAGAGATTACCCGGAACAAACAGACAGACAGACAGACAGACAAACAGACAAAAATTGTAAAAAATGTTGTTTTAGTATAGGTACCGAGTATACATCCAAATGCACTTAGTAGAAAGCGGTTATTTTAATATTACAAACAGACACTCCAATTTTATTTATATGTATAGATGTATAGATAAAAAAGTCGACACCCCTAATTACCTTCAACCTTCTAAATATAGAAATACTTACGTGTGTGTCTGTGCGCGTGTCGGGTCGAGCGCTTATGGCGTGGGGGCGAGGGGTGCGCCGATGTCATGGGGCACTAGGTCATGTTCACAGGAGTCGTTCGCGGCCCGCCCTGTGCGAGATTGGATCAAATTAGTTGGGAACAAACATTTGGTAATGGGTTGATTGGCAGTGTCTTTTATCGTGGGCTAATCAGAATTGTAGTAAATGCAACACTTATTATTGTTTATTGAGTAGTTGAGAAATAATAGCCGTGGTCGTGATCTGACTTTTGTACAATCTTAGCCTTATCTTAGCACTCGCGCGACTATTTAGTAAGTAATTATAGGTACTTCACTTCGTGATGAAACACTGAGGATTTTAATTTTAATAAAAATCTAGTTAGATAATGACACAGAGGTCAAATGCGATAGGTTGGCTATGCGATACATACAATTATTTTTGTGTGAACACACACTATCTACGAACTCGTTTGTGTGTGTTCGTTGCAAACCAGATAATGTACTTCTGCATTTTAAAAAACACCATCGAAAATTTCCAAAAAAAAATACGGAACAACATTATATTGCCGACCCTTGATATCAAAGGCGTACAATAACTCGCAAAGGCCCAAGTCTTTCTTGTTCCAAATAAAATTAAATCAAGGGAGCCACTTGCCTCCCTTTGGGAAATTTAAAATGCTCTGATTCGATTTCCTGGCGAGGGGCTGGCCTTGCTCCTCGGTAGCCAAATGATAGTCAACCTTAAACATTATGTAGTTAATTATAAAAGCACTTTTATGTAGTCAAATTGATGGTATCGTCATTACACTCAAAGAAAATAATATTTCTTTATTTTATATACTACTAGCTGCGCCCCGCGGTGTTACCAGCGATTAAAAAGTCCCTATGTCATTTCTGACTCTTAAACTACCACTACCTATGCAAAAAATCATGTCGATCCTTTGCTTTATGAAAAAATAAAACAAATCTATCCCACGGGAACCATACATTTAACCGGGACAAAAAGTAGCCTATGTGCTATTCCAGATTATAATCTATCTCTGTGTCAAATTTCATCCAGATCCGTTCAGCCATTCTGGCGTGATTGAGTAACAAACATCCATCCATCCAAACTTTCACATTTATAATATTAGTGGGATATTGGTATAACATTAACTCAATAATATAACAAAAGATGACTCGAAAACATAGTTTCATCTCTAGTGGTCATTGGCCATCATGACCTGTCTCAATACATCAGCAGACCCTGTAATAACAAATCACGTACGTACCTATTATAACAGATAGTAAACAACGTCCATTCGTTTACCGTTAACGTTATTCGTTAACGACGTTATTTCACGGAAACTATACTGAATTCCGCACAAGGATAAACGACTGATGGAATAGCAACGTTAATTAACTAGTTAAAACAAAGGTAACTATACATTCCGAATAAGTTTATGACTTGATTGGTGTTGGCGTGGTTTAGTCACGTATTTATTGATCCATGGCTGTTGTGAATGGTTATTGTACTCAATAAGATATTTATTTTTATTAATTACTAGCTGCGCCCGGCGGTGTTACCCGCAATAAAAAGTATGACAAATTAAAACATCTATCCCACGGGAAACCATACATTTTACCGGGATAAAAAGTATAGTAATAAGTAGCCTATGTGCTATTCCAGACTATAATCTATCTCTGTGCCAAATTTCATCCAGATCCGTTCAGCCGTTCGGGCGTGAAAGAGTAACAAACATCCATCCATCCATCTATCCATCCATCCAAACTTTCACATTTATAATATTAGTATAGATTTTATGCCTGGGACCTGCAATTTACTGTCCTCCAATAGTACAAAATATTCTACCAGTATGCTAGCTTTGGCAACACATTCGCAAACATTTCACATTCACACCGTCTCTTGGTTGGTCCTCCCATTAGTTGTACTGCCTCGATACGGTAATTGGTATCGCTATTCAGTGAATAATTATAATACCGCCAGACATATTATGGGTACCGAACAATGGACTGACGGCAAACTCAGTATGTAATACTTATACAGATTTTAAAGATCTATGACTCGGGTACAAATATTTGTGGTCATCGCACAAAGTTAATGCTTATTCGATTCGAACCCGGGACCCTGGGCACAGAAAGCAGAGTCACTACCAGCTGCGCTAATCGGGTCGTCAATACTAATGTTATACAGATTAGGTGTTCTTTGTTTGAGAGACCAGCAGGGTCAGGTTGAAACAAGATATGGAATAAGATGGGTTATATATATACGTACGAAGATAAGTATTTATATTTATTTAATTTGAACTAGCTGTCCCGGAGAACTTTGTACCGTCTCAGAATCAAATCTTCGAGCAAATGAATTACTTTATTATTATTTTTTGTGAATTATTCCCATGTTTTTCTACTGTACGGGCGGCAACAGAATAAAAAAATCAAAGATAAAAAATCGGCTCGCCCGTTCTTGTAACTAACATGACATAGTTTTATAAAAGATATAGATATACATTACGCAATAATATTAAGAGTTGGATACAACTGCCCGTTTATTTTATTTTTTCAGTACGCAAAGATAGACTGCAAATACATTATACCTATTCAGACAATATAAATCAATTCGTGTCAGTGATCACGAAACTAAACTAGGTACCTACTTAAAAAACTTTTACTAAATAAAGGAATCCCAAAACATCAAATTTTTTTAGAAGAACAGGTTTTTGAAATGTCATTGCAACTTGACTCCTTTCTTGGGAGGTCTCATAAAAGGTAACTCTAAACTTCCTAAAGGAAAATTATGGAGTTTTACTTATTAACCTACCTTAAGGCTGTACCGTAAGTGTAAAACACCCAATTACCCCCAGAATTTCACACGAGAGATGTCAACAACGAAATTCAACACTTATTCGCTATTCAAACAGTCTGCAACACCTCACACGCCCAGGGACACCGCCAAATAGTTTCTGTCACATACACTTATCATATTACACGTTACGTAACACACACAGTGAGAGCACTCGTGTTACGGATGCCGGAAAGATCACCATTATATTTTATAGCGAAACGCACTCTACGCACTTATGGAAAAAGGCCGAGTTAGCTTTGTTCTGTATATTTTTTTTAATGTTTGAATTTGGAGTGCGCAGAACATCGGCCGGGGACAACAGGCCCCTTCGTTCGATCGCGCCTATTATCATTTGATGGGCCATCTCCGTTTAGGACCGTGTCATTGTGCGGGGAAGTTGTGTATTGCTGTGAACTTGTGACGACTGTGGGTCGCTTCACGTGCCACCGACGGTCAGACGGCCATCTGCGACGTGGTTGGACTGTATCAATAAATCAATGCAACAGGTCCATTTTATTGGGATTCATTTCTTTTATATTCATTTCTTATATTTACGCAAATACTACACAGAAATAAAACTAGTATTTAGGATTTTATTGCGTTTATAATATGTTTTTTACGTTTCCGACGTTTCGGCTGCTTTACAGCAACCATGGTCACGGGAGAACTGAGGTGGATAACGTCCTAGTGTCATAGTTTGAACTGGGTTACCCTCATATTTGGTGGTTGTTCGCTGTCCGATCTATACAGAAAGTGCTCACAGTGTCTTGAGGTCTTGCAATGATGCGCTTGATTTTGAATTTAATTACATTAAATTTTATTTCTTTTAGTTTCACTAATTAATACATTTTAGCTTCTGCTGTTTTCTTATTCAACAGTAGCTGTAACTCTGAGTGCATATGAGTATCTACATATTTATTATCAACCCAAATCTAACCAGTATAACATCACGCACTTCTAGGTGCTTCATTCAATCAAATAAATTATCAAAACTGCGCTCACTGTACAATAATGTGCCGTATTATAAATTGAATTATACGTTATATTTGACGATAATTGATTTAATTGACGAATTGCTCATCGCAGCTGTTTGATTACACACAAACGCTTCAAATTTCCATTAACAGACGCATGAATCAAATCACTAGCCCATCGCGTTTACAATTAATGTTTGTTATACAGAATGCACTTACCGAATACTAATTAATAATTGTTGAATGCAGCAGCCGCATATGCAATAGATGTTATTTGATAAACGCCATATCCAATAGATGTTATTTGATAGACGCCATATGCAATAGATAGATAGGTAACTCTTTATTGTTCCACCATATAAAATTAATACAAAATTACACAAACTTAACTTATACAGCGAGTGTCACAATGGGCGGCCTTATCACTAAAAGCGATCTCTACCAGGCAACCTTTGGATGGAGAGGATTTTACAGAGCAAATACTTATATACTTATATAGATGTTATTTGATAGAGCAGTAGATAAGTTGAACTAAATAGATATTTAATTTGCTGCAGCTGATCTTAGCAGACTAAACTATTAAACTCTGATAACCTATTCTTACGCATACTTGTTAATAAATTGTTGTTGTTTGTTGGTGTAATATTTGTTGTTGTTACTTTTGTTTCGTACGATGTTTAGCAAAAACTTTGGATTCCTGGTACTTAAACACTTCAATCAGTATCAAAATCTGTATAGTTCGGTTCTAATACAAAAAACATTAAAGGTCTATTGCATATGAAATTTCGAATATATAATCAAAAAGCCAAAATATATTTATTACATTCCAGGAAGACTATAAGTTAAACAAGACTTAAATATATAACTTTGGTAACGGACAGCCATTTAAAAGTCTCCACAGATTGTTATTTATTACGTTGGAGGTACAAGGTAAGGCAGAGAACCAAACAAACAAATGATTATGTGCTTTCCTCGTATAATGTCTTCCTTTAATCATATACATTGTAACACCCTACTAAATGCACGAAACCGTCTGGGGATAACGAATTTTCGCATCATTAAACTTCTCTCATCGTACCTTTGAAATTGCTCCCCAGTTGAAGCACAAGTGCCCCGCTCGCGAGTATTTCACATCTGCAATGTACCTGAGCAAGTAGTTCAAGTATTGTGGGCCAGGGTTTTGTAGCAAGCTTCACTTTATTACAATGTACCTAGTTTAGAAGTCAGAACAATTCCATCAACCTACTTTACCAATTTCATTGTTTTTCGTCTGTCTATAAGTATTGTGTTCATTTGTTTTGGAGCCGTAATTATTTCCAGAAGATAATCTCATCTTAAAACTTAATACGTCCTCAGTATTCCTTTAAACCTCTTACACGCCAGCAACCTAATTAATATGACATCCTGCAAAATAATCTCGACAGATCAGTACGGTCCTTTACGGCGCGACTACATAAATCTTCAAACTAGGTCTTGTGAACACTTAGACAGATGCTGGAATGTGAACTTCACCCAGTCTTTTACCATCATAACAAGCCAAAGCACGAAACATATAAAATACCAAACATTCGCAACCTTAGAAGAGTTGTTCGACCGTAACGGTCTCTTAAAACCTTTATTCGACCAATCGATTCCTGATATTCCCACGTGGGAGTACTCCCAAGTTCTTAGATAGCATTAGCAACGACCGAACCGTCGCACGTCGGGTCGAGTAGTATCGGATAATTTTAGGGATGTGGGCCGGCGCGGGCGGTATCGATCGCTCAGGTACGCGCCACGCTGGCAACGATGTATTCTCCACCTTGAACTTTATACAAGAACGATGTACTACCTGGATAGACAGCGATTGGCGATACGAAGGTTTCAAAGTCCATTTTGACTTTCGATCTATTACATACCTACTTGTAGCTGTAATTGAACGGGATATTAAGGAAGTGTTAGCTCCATCTAGTGTTCTCAGTATTCTTAATAATTCAAGCTCAAAGCACTAGATGGCGCTGCCGATAATGAATAGTAATCCTTACGATAATCGATTTTCATTAACGTCCATGCATAAGCAGTATTAGACCATAATTAATTCGTTAGTTTACGATATTAAAAAGATAATATAGAATAGAGAGATCCTGGAACACTAATCAGCAGCACGGCAGCTTCATTATTACTGCCAGAAATAAATCCCATCCCGAAACCCCGAAGATAGACCGAGCAATACAACGCAGGAGGCGACCGGCGGGAAGGCAGTTAATCAGGGAGGATAAGTAAACTATTATCCCTCTCCCGTGGAGGTACACTATTAGGAACATTTAGCGTTGAAAGTCTGTTCAAACTCGACTATACTATGCAGGATAGTGCTAGCTAGCTAGTGGTCGGTTAAACCAAAAATGCGGTCATTTTCCACCGTAACTGCTTCACTGCAGTTCCGGCACTCCACAAACTTGTACTCAACCTTTTAATAAACGTTCTCATTTAATGTTTGCCGCACGATCTGATGAATTTATGAAATAGACTTGCTATGGGAAATTATGAATTAGGGGGAAACTAGGTCTAGACGTATTTTTTATTTTTACATGGGTGCTGTAAAGCAGCCGAAACTTCGGGAACGTAAGAAACCTAAAATAAGCGTGATAAAATCCGTTAAATTAGGATTTATATTGATTTCATATATTTACGCGAATACTACACATTGAAATAAAACTAATTTTAACAATTTTATCGCGGTTTATTTTTGATTTTACGTTCCCGACGTTTCGGCTGCTTTACAGCAACCATGGTCACGGGAGGACTGAGGTGGTTGACGTCCTGGTGTCATGGTTTACTACTAATTTAATTTGTCACGATGTGTCCCGCCTGTCGTATTCGGTACAAATCATGGACTGTCGAAACACAATCCAATTAGGTACATATTTATTTTGCTGTTGGTTGAATATTTTGACAACATGAACAATGTAATAGTCTCTTTAGTAAAAATAGAAAACTAGAATACTGCCGTTTTAACACATGTTATGCTTACAGCTATAAGCGAATAATTTCTGTGTAAGTAAAAGTCTTCCATTAAAGGCTAGATTTATAATGGTTTTCATCGCGCAGTCGGGTAAAAAAGTTTTTTTCCTGCAGTGCATTTTTTATTGTTTCATAAAGCAGTGTAAAGGCTATAGGCTAGAATTCCCAATAGGTATGGTCGCAGAAATTAATACGGGACCCCTTTAAATAATATTTTCAATGACACCTATAATTCAATAAAGTCGTATGTCTTTATATCTGAGATCAGATACCCCTAGTAACGTCAAAATAGTAGCTCTTAAGGCATACGTTTGCTGTGCGATATTCAACCTTAAATAGGTCCCAAATTAAAGTTTGCGACTACGTGCGCTTCATTATCTTATTAAGTTCCCGCGGCCTTAAATCTTGAACCAAGCTGTGCGGATATTCGGGGAAATTCTTCTTTATAGCCTTTTATAGCCCACGGCTGTGGTGGAGTTTATTACATTATTCTGACGAAATTGACACGCTTCCGGGTCAATGTGCTTGGGAATCTCTTGTACGTTTCTCTGTAGGATCGTGTTTATTTTGGAGACACGCACGTTAAGTCACCCTTTTCTTTTTCTTTTTTTTGTTGAGGAGGGGAAATCTTCGATAGATACCCGGCCTCTGTGTGGGAGAGGGCCGGGTTATGTGGGATTCTTTCCCACTAAAACCCTCCCGGTGGCCGCCTTCGACACATGTTGGAGGGGATCCGAGATCTCCAAACGGAATGCACCGGTGCCCCTCTTTTGCCTCGCCCCCTTATGGGGGGTGCTTGGAAATCTCTTGTACGTTTCTGTAGGATCGTGTATATTTTGGAGACACGCACGTTAAGTTACACTTACTCTTACCCATTCTGCATGTTAAGTGCCAGCTACTGTATACTTTATAGTCTACCGTATATAGACATTTTGTATGGAGAATTGAAAAGCGCCTCTAGCGGACGGTACTTAAAACGTTCAATTCTCCATACAAAATTTCTGAATACGGTAGACTATAAAGTATACGGTTAGCTTACGAATAATATCGCACTTGACGTACATATGTCAGTCAGTATAGATAAATACTGAGCAAGCTAGCAAAATCTAAATTTTTCAAATATTTTTATTTTCTAACAATATTTTGGCGTTATTCAATAATTTCCCATAAGTATGGAGAACATAATAAAAAATGCGTGAATTCAATTACTATTGTCCATAAAAGTCAATTAAGATATTAATGGAAATTCCTTATACCAATGAAATTCTCATAGGTAATCAACGAGGTACATTAACTCGATGAAGATTATAAAGTTCATAATGGCTGCTTAATAAATTATGTGCAAATTCTATGAAGTTAATTTTCTATTATTCAAATAAAATGAATTACTAGAGCTATTAAGGAAATTCGTAAATTTTTAATTAAAGTTATTTCATACAATTATTCTCGCAATGAATAGAATATAATTACAATTAAGTACATAAGTAATTACTATATTTCATTAATACTAATTATACCAGCTCTTTTAATGTCCCAATGTTGGGCACGAGCCTCCCGTATCTCCGAAGAAATCTCCGAAGGGGAATAGGCCGTAGTCCATCACGCTGGCCCACTGCGGGTTGGCGGACTTGTTGTGTCTTGTGTTTATTCAACGGATTCTCGCAGACATGCAGGTTTCCTAACGATGTTTTCCTTCACCGTTTAGCAAGTGATCATCATGGTTGAAAATGAGATTCACACATGAAATCTGGAAATCCCAGAGCCGGGGTTTGAACCTGCGATCCTCGTTACCGAGACAAACGTTCTACCAACATAGGTATCACTGCTCCTTATAAATATACATATATTTCATTATAGGAAGTTATCAAATACGTACTTAAAAATATTTATTTTATGAACTCGAAATTTATATACTTCGAATTATGGTGGTATCTCATTGCAGTTATGATATAAATAAATATCGCCAAACGAACACACCAGCTGTATGGCCCCAAACTAAGCAACGCTTATATTTAAAGGTACCATGCAATTGACTAGGGGCGTTCACAGACCAGGTAAAATTACGAAAAGATCGTTTCCGAAATTTGCCCAGGTGGGAATCGAACCCGTAACCAGGTGCAGTGATCCAACCGGCCTACGCTCATACTACTAGACCAGGCTGTCGTCAAAAGATACTACAACTTTTGCAACAACCATACAAATGTATGACACTTTTTAACCGTCTCTCACTGCGTCAAGCCATTATTGAGTATGACACACAACAAACATTCGACAGCAACTGTTACATCTAAAAACGGATCGATGGCCATTTCGATGGCGCTGGAGCGCATCTCGTATAACAGGCACCAGTTTGCAACATACCTCGAGTTACACGATAAAATAAATGGCATCCCGACTCTGAGCCATCGTTTTGGGCGAATGGTACTTGAAACAGTAGCAATAAAGCATATTTTAGTAGCGACGATGTTAAAATACTTTGTATGTTTTGAAACATAATTTTGATTCAATATGCTAGCTGGTGCGTCGAACTTCGTACAGCCTCAGAATCAAATGTGAATTTTTAACATGTTTTAATAGTTAGTTTTCTATTCGGCGGAGACAAATTCAAAAATTATAAAAATTGACCCATCCGTTCTTGAGTTATATACGAGTTTATATGGTGGTACTTACACGAATTTGTTTTATATATCTAAACAAAGTCTACTACTACTATAAGTATCTTGTGACCATCATTTGCACAACTTCAAGGTTAATCGGTTGAACAAACTCATCATAGGTCATTTAAGAGCAAAATTAAAATACAAGAACCAAAGTCTGCTAACATAATCGAGTCATAATCAAATGATAATGTGATCATTATTGACTATAAGGATGGCATTTGATTATGACTATCATTTGATATTTTTAACATACAATATTCCCAACGGTGACATTAACTTATACCATTGCCAAGCGATTATGGGTCAATGGTGTGCAGACTTGATCTTTCTAGATATTTAGCTTGATATATCAATTTATAATAAACTAGCTGTTACCCGCGACTTCGTTCGCGTGGTATTTAACAAAGACACAACCGTTGGCAACAGCCTGCTCGCATGTTCTGAGCCCGCGGAACGCATTTCAGGTTGTTGCTATCAAACTTAATCAGGCGCAACGCTGCAACATTGGTTTTAATTTTTTTTCGTGAAATCCTATGTTTTTTTCCAAAATAAAAGTAGCCTAAGTTACTCCTTGTTACATCAGCTATCTGCCAGTGAAAGTCCCGTCAAAATCGGTACAGCCATTTCAGAGATTACCCGGAACAAACAGACAGACATACAGACAATTTTTTTTAAAAAGTTTGTTTTGGTACAGGTACCGTGTATACATCCAAATGCATTTAGTAAAAAGCGGTTATTATTTTAATATTACAAACAGATACTCCAATTTTATTTATTATTAATATAGATAATTCATTGACTGACCTATAAACGAGAGTAGCTGGTTTAAGACTAACATTTTTAGAAGTAAAATTATTGGTTATACATTTTTACACCTAAAACCCGGGTCTAGAATTTACAAGGTAATAAAAGGGGTTAAGTTTTACTTCCAGTTGGGTAAGCAACTTGAGATAACTTGGCAGGAGCACCGCCGTGCACCCGATATTTCCTTTTTACGGCCCTAGTTTATTTTTATACAAAATTATTGCCCTCTTGAGCAATGTTTTCTTTTTGTTAATATAATTTGGGATTCACGATGTATTTTTATTAGAAGCCCTTAAAGCCGTAACACTTATCAAAGCTTCTTATAGTTACTGAACGAGAGACAGATGACAACTATTTTAGGCCGGGCAGTAATACGAGTTTGTAAGTTTGTCAATACGCCATTTTCATACCTTCATGTCGCATCCATTATTTTATTTAAAATGTGTTATTGCTATTAATTACTTGACATTGGCAAAATACCCACTAAGTCGTGGGTGAGGTCATATTCATATCCATTTTATTTTATCGCATTTCATTTCGTAAAGAAAGAAGAGGTTGTAATACGCTGTTTGCTTTCTAAAACTGAAAGTTATTCGTGCGGCAACAGTGACCAGTTGCTCATTTATTAACCAAGTCCTCGAAATCCCCAGGAGGATGTGTTCGAGATTGCACGAAACATGAATTTTAACACTTTCTACGCACACGTGCCGAGTGGTTAAATTTCATGTTACCGCCCCAAGTTTTAATTACGATTGCCTTGTTTCAGTATTCTTGTTGTGTTTTTATGTATTCACTGCGCGTTTTAATTCAGACAGTGTCCAATTCCTAACCGCTTTGTAGGCATTATGAAATTAGTTAAGATTTTTTAAGTGTCATGGGTTGTATAATTAGTTTGACGAGGTGTAAGAACACTTTCAAGATCTCGTTTATTAATTATGTTCGTATTCGTTTAGAATAAAGTCTATTATATATTATATTCTAGAGTACGATTGATATAACCGAATGTTGTATGGTTCGTTCAATCGTCGTCACGACGATGAACCCGATTTTACTTAGAGTAGGGTTTTCCACGACAAAGGTATATATCGACACTATATATCGATTATCGATTTTGCGAGTAGAACATACTTACTTTTATATCAGCTCTTTTTAATGTCCCACTGTTTGCTACAAGCTTCTCCATGATGCGAGACGCAATAGGCCAAATTCCACCGCGCTGGCCCAGTGCGGGTTGGCGGGCTTCACACATCTTTTGAGAGATTATTCCAAACATGCTTTTATCCTCACTATGTTTTTCCTTCGCCGCTTAGCAAGCGATCATCATGGTTTAAAATGAGACCGGTTGAATGAGAATAGTTTATGTTAACCTATTTAATGACCATTAATGTTTATTAACAAAATCTAACAGCCTAATACGTAACCCGTGGACCCGACTAGAAACATCGAAACCCCACCTAGTTAAATGGATTTGGTCTAATCGACATTTATCGAACAGGAGCTGGGGATCGTTACGCGGGCGGCGATTACCGACGCGGTGGGCTTACCGCGGTAATCTCCGATAAATAAATGGAATAGAGCGCGTTTCGCGACCAAATTGCGCGTTTTGTCGGAAAATTGTGAGAAATTGCGCGCTAGTGTTGTGAATTGAAATTGATTTCGGTACGAGTGATCAATGTTAATGGGCGTATTTTATTTACAATAGTGATGAGATCGTTTTTAATTCGAGGTTGAATACTAGTTACAATTAATAAATCAGAATGTCGCTTTTTTGATGGAGGGTAATTTTACTCTACCCCTCCCTTAGTAAAATGAGATCAATAGGGGGATGTACTTATAACATATACACTTTAAGTTTGAATTGTAGATATAGAGTTAAATATACACTGAACTATTTATCTAAAATTCAATCAGTAACGATCTAAATAGTTTCCAGTCTCTAAGTGTAGATAAGTAATTAAAGTTTCCAGTATTGAAGGCACATTCCAATTTTAGAATAATTCTCGCGCAATTGCCCGCATTATAGAAACCAATGGCGGAAATCTTTGTGGAATATAAATCGGCATTCCGATACTGCACTGTCATAGCCGACAGAGAGATAACGTCCAACGCTATTGTGACCACCTTATAAAGTAAAAAAATTGTATTTTCAGATCAATTTCACTTTAAAGAACCGGGGACAAAAATATTAATTTATTTTCTGAATTCTACAAACTATGCAAAACTAAATTAATGAATATAAAAACGATTAGTATTTATGTCTAATTTTACGTAATAGCGCTATCATTAACATATTTTTTTTGTCCTTACTGAACTTTTTCCAAATTGTTTTAAAGTGTATATTAATTTGGTTAAAATACTGCTTGATTACCTATTGGTTTTTAGTATATTTCTAGCGTACAAAAAAGTTGTTTTCTAGTATTAAATTAACTTATGTCTATGGCTACTAACTATTTAACATCATTACAAGGGCCGTACGCCAAATTACTACAATTCAGTCCCTTTGCCTACCTGTAATCCTATTTCATAATGACTACTAGAAGGTAAGGTGTTAATTTACCATATGAGGGTTTCCACGAGGCCTTGCTCATTACACATCCACTGGAGTAATTATTTATTATTAGAGCCAGGTGGGGCCACGTTATGACCGTGGATTATACAAAGAACGGACACTCCCTGATCCAGAATAAAGTTTCCCACCCTGTAATGACATCGATATTTATTATTATCAGGGATTTTTTTTTCGAAATATAATGATAGGATATTAAAAAAACGAATATTCTTGTGAATTATTCTGGGACCAACTGGTGTTATTTTTGGAACACAAATAGATAGAAATTTCAAAATTTTAAATGGACTGGTTCTCGCGTATATATCGCACCATCAGAACGATACTCAACTCATTTTTTTTTCTGGGAAATCGCAATCAAAGATCTTTCCAACTGAACGGGGAGGACGAAAAGTACCGGTGTAAAGGAGACAGAAATATAATAAACTTTTTCTATCATAAAACGTCTTTGTTTTAATATTCATCGTTAAGAACATATACATAAAAACCATAATTTTGAGTCATAATTTTGAATTCATCATTTTGAGTTGAGCCCCTATCGTTCTGAGGTTGCGATATATGCTATGGCCACCATACTCATCTCATATACGCATAACTACTTTTGAACCTTCATGGCTCATTAAAAACTTTCACACCTACTCCAACAGTTAATTACCGTTGTGGGCAGCCATAAACAATTCCGGACCAACTCGCAAACGTAAAAAGGGGGCAAATTCTAAGCACGTAGATGCCACGTAGATGGCATAACTCTATTTTCCGTGTCAGCCCAAAGCAATTATCTGTTTCTTTGGCTAAATATGCCACCCGCGGGAATGACGACCTATTGGATTTATTCCGGTCGCCTGCGAAGTTACAGGTTGTTCGTTTATTGCTCGTGTGTTATTGAAAAGAAAGTAATTTATGTTGGTTCATAAATCCTGTGTTTACCACCTACTGTCACTAATGGATTTTACTCCGTGAAATTTGGTAATCGTCACGACTATTTATATAAATGTGTGTTTAGTAGTTTGCCTTAGTATAACGCAAAAGAACTAAATAGGTCCGAATTAATGTTTTGAAGAGGTAAGTAGCATTTTGGAAGGACATAATAGGCTAGTTATTATCCTTTGAAGCCTAAACAGAGGAAGCTGCGGGTATTCAAAAAAAATATTACAAACCTTTTTTCTGATTTCTTGTATTAAAAAAACTATTTCAATTAATCATATATTTTTAGAAACTTGTCTGTACGTTTGGCGCTATTAATACGTTTTCCTATTTCAACCTTAAAATTGTTTGTATATATTTTTTGAAGTAATACCAAATGAAAAGCGTTATGAAGAAAGCGCTTTTAAAATATCGAAGTACTTAAGTAAACGCGGGAGGGATTAGTTAGCCTAGACCAGACTAGCAATAGCAGTCTTTGAACATCATTTCTATTACATTCTTTTCCCAAGCTTTGAAGTTAAGTGCTATACCAATTGAGTCAATCTCTTTATCCCAACGTAAGCTTTACGTATTGTAATGTTATCATTATCTTCATCAAACAGTACTTTAAATAGAGACGCTCAGAATTTAGATTATTTTCTTAGTTTCGCAAGTGTCCTAAAGTTCCAAAGTTTTAATAAGGCAAACACTATTAAAAAATATATTCTAATCTATTACCCGAAAGCTGTGCAAATAAATTCTCGGAGAGTTTATTTTTTGAATATTTCAATCGAACTTTTGGTAATATGTCAACATTACTGCCTACCTAATTGAAAACATGAAATATTTTGTTGAAAAGATAAAAATTTGCAGCCATTCAAATATTGCACATGACTCATCCCTTTTACAGTAGGTATTCCCTCAAAATACTACCTCTCTAGTGCACATAGGTTTTCCGCCCAATTAACTGTGCTTGAATTTAGCGACTAAGCTCGGTGGTCCTGACAAGTTCCGGCGTACTCAGGGGCGTTTGTCGTTACGTACGGTACATGTTACCTGTAATTAAGGCCGGAATACATAATTAGGCACCACGGTTAAAGCACCTATATGTTAACCTGTCATTACGAGCGTAAGTCGTTTAAGCTATAGGTATAGGAAAAAAATGTAGAGACTACACTAATCGTCAGTTGTTTTGAGAGTAACGCATTTGCTTGTGCAATCGTAATTTAGTCACCAGGATGTTTTAAAAAAAAAAATCTCTCTAAAAATTGATAATAAAAATATAATAGAATCTAAATCAAGTTTGAGTAACGTAATATAGGTACCCACGAAGTGAGCCGCCGCTTTCAAAGTTAGATCGTGACTCTACAATGCCTAGCTTAATTACCTCTCCCACACACGCCCCGCACATTAGCTTAGTCACAAAGCTTAACTGCAAACCAGCACATACACCGTCATCGTCTACTACAAAGAGAATCTGTTCTATATACAGTACCTCAAGTGTGAGATTTTTCGTTAGCTAACTTTATAGTTTACAAACTACCGTATTTGGACATTTTGTATAGAGACTTAAAAAACGCCCCTAGCGGGCGATATCTAAAACATTTGTGCCGAGTGTGAGTTTTTTTCGTTACTATATGTAGTAAACATTCGATCGTTTGCTCACGGAAACTTTGAAAGTTAACGATTTTGTACGACATGCGCGAGTGTGAGTCACAAGTTTACTTAGGTATAATTTCGTACCATAGAGAAACCTAAACCTACTTTTATAGTACGCATAGACATTTTGGGAGATTTTTCATAAGTTAACCGAATACTTTTAGACGTACGAATTGCACGAGTGCGAGTCATAAATTTGAAAGATTTTACGATACGTATCGTACGGAAACGTTCACTTTTATAGTTCGCGTCGTCACTTATGATTTTGTTGGTGAAACCGTGAAACGACAAAAAGTTAACGAAAAAAATGTATTAAGTTATTGATATATCATGTTTAATTAACACCTACGCAACACAGCCATTTCTCTGAATAGATTGTCGGATAAAATAGTTGGTTGTTACCTACTAATACACCATCACGCCTGCAATCTCCGAAGGGGTAGGCAGAGGTGCACTCCTGTACACCCACATTTCGCCAATGGTATTTGGTCCCAATGAAATAGGGGGCGAGCCTATTGTCATTATACCGGGCACATTCCTCAGGCTATAGTCCACCACGCTGGCCCAGGGCCATTTGGTAAATTTCACATAAATTTTGAGGAACGTGCAAGTTTCCTTACGATGTTTGCTTTACCGTCGGTACAGCCAATGATTCATGATTGAAAACGTGATGCGCACGTAAAAATCTGAAAGTCCTAGCGGGAGCCGCGTTTGAATCTGCGCAATTTGTCTCCAAAGCGAGTATTCTACCAAGATGGCCATCACTACTATCGAATGTTCACACTATATCAAGGGTGGAGCTAGGGCATAACCTCGTTGGATGTCGCAGTGCATGCTAGTGCTATCCCACAGCGCCCCAACAAAGGTAGACGATGGTATACCGTGGGGTTTAAGTCGGTAGCAGTCCGACATAACCCGCTCGTCTCCCGCAGAGCTTGCGGGTATCCATAAGGATTTCTCTACGTCAAAAAACGGCATAACCTCATACTAAGGCTCTTGTTTGCAATTAAACTCAATCTAAATTAGGTAAATATATATTAGAAATCAGTAAAATCATCATCATCTGCCTCACCTTTTCCCATTATTTGGGATCGCCGCAGTATGTCTTTTTCATACATTAATCTCCTTCATATCACTTTTTATACAAACTTCTACCACTTCGTGGGTCTTCCTCTCACTCTATCTATGCATATTCATACTAATAGCCCTTTTAGGCGCTCAAAATGCTTCTCGTCTCCATTGATAACGTGACCAAACTAGCCTCCTGCTTTTTACTTTCTCTGCTACAGGCGCTACTTTTAAACTACCTTTTATATACACACACTCCACATATCCATTATCACATTAGGTCAATGAAAATAAAACACAATGTGAAATGTTTAAGGCATCTTTATTTAGTGGTTTGAGCGCAGGCCGCTCAACTTATTGCACCGGGTGGCGGTGGGTTCGATTTCTATTCAGCCAACAATGAAAATTATAGTGGATTTTTGAATTGGAATGGTGGCAGGATTATTGTCCTGACAGTTTGAATCTACAGTTCTTCCATCCTCCTGAAAATACAATATTTGATTACTTAAGCTATTAGGTAAAGAGAGAAACACCATCACGCCTGGAATCTCCTAAGTAGTAGGCAGAGGTGCAGTTCATTGAAGTGCACCCAATTTTATCGATAGTACACTACACACACTTCTCGTTAATATGAGGTTAATTCAGCTTATATTCCACCACGCTGGCCCATGACATGCAGGTTTCCTCACATTTTTTTTTAGATTTCAGAATTGAGATTTACGCATGAGTATTATTTACGTTAAAGAGAAATATGGGTACTACCTGTACATAAAATAAAGTATCTGGATAATCAACTGTCGCCGCCCGACTGGTGCCGATGGCCTCACTGACCGCCTGCAGATAGGCACCGGTGCAGTACCGGTATACCTAGAACTGGGACTTGACGAATGCAACCACGCATTTTACGGCTTTTAGCTTTTACTTACCGTAGTATACATTTTACCAAGAACTCAAATTGTGGGACATTTGATTTCATTTCAGAAATACTTAGGCTAGCAAATAATAAGTCCGCTTGTTAGTTCTTGCTCGTGTTCTTTACTTTCAAAACTGAATGGCTTCCATCGAATTTATAAACAATGATGGCAAATTGAAATATGAATATTGTTTTAACCAGAATAAAAATTGTCAGTCATTTGACAACCGACTTGGCTTGATCTCTGTTACTCATATGGTTGAAAAAGAAATAGCTATACAAGAAATATTATTCCTCTAGATTATGTGGTGGATTTATGGTTTTACAGAAAACGTAAAAGCCAACATAACGGCCATAACTTACGTTTCAGTCAATCGAGCATACTTTTGTATAGTATGGGAGCTTACACTCGCACGGTTTAGGTATACTAACAGTAAACTAACAGTTAAGACGTGTTCACGACAATCAATCTGTCAATGGAATTTTGAAGTAAACTGTGAAACGTGGAAAGTCATTGTGAAAACAATATTGATATTAAATCATGTTTAAATTACATAATAACGTACCCAATGCGTAATTTTCTTGGCTAGAGGATGCTGGCTAGTGCTCATAATCAAGATAAGCGAGACAAACACTTCTGTGCAGAGTTAATCCTTTACGGACCTCAGCGAAAAATAATTGTGGAACCGATTGGAAACAGCGAAAAAGAATAGAACCCAGAATTAGCTGGAAGAGGAAAAGTGGCTACCTGTAATACTGATTATTTCTTAGTTTGGTTTCTTGTTGGAACATTTAGTGATGTATTTTTATTTTCCAATACTTGTGTTTCTGTGAATTATCATGTGTAATGTTTAGAATATTTCAATTAAAGATTAAGGATTTATCCTTCTATATTAATTATAAGCATCACCATGGAGAGAAGATATCAAGAACATCCCTGGATAGTACCTAATAATATAGTTAGTAAACGTGGCATGCCTATTAAGTTTTGTCGTTTGAGAAAAGAATAAACAACTAGAACGTTATATACATTTTATTGTTTAAAAAGTATTCCCCACGGTATTTCATGCACTTTTCCATACGCTCAAACCAGTCGTTATAATATTTGTTCCACGCCGAAGTATGGTACTCCAAATTGCCGATAAAAAATATTCGACTGCTTCTTCACTATACACCGGAACCGTTGATGTACGGGCTTGCGTTGTCCTGGTGCAGGATGATGCACTTCTATGGGTTGGTTTTCCGAAACTCGATGATAGTTTGTGGTAAACAGACTGTGGTTTACCTACCGCTCTGCATTAATTATTGTCCTACGAACCCCTTGTTCAATCGTCACAATGGGACCTATTTTCGCTACGAACGTGGCTACCATTTTCTTTTAAGTGTTTTGTGAGCGAACAACTCTTGTCGGTTTTGGCTCATCCTGAATGTCCCAAACTATTTTCTATAAAATGATATTGTTCCTAGAAATAAAATCTTGACATATTCAAGCCTTGACAGTTCTCTGTCTACGATTTTATGCGCTAGTGTGAGGTAGATCGAAGTAGGTAGCATATGCCACCTCCTCTGTCTAATCTGTTATTATGAGCTGCAAACCTTTTTAGCGTCCATCGTACTAATAAAGAAAATTTAAATATAGATACCTTATAACCATTAAATAAGCTCACACCAATATAAAAAATATCAACGAAAATAAAATTAAGTTATTCAACACTTTTAGCCTGGCTAACTCACCTTTCTCTGTGTTACTCATGTGGTTGAAAAGGAAATAATATCGGATGAGAATTCTTAGTCTTATCTAGACATGCATCGCGCGGATCGCGTGTGACCGATTTTTTGTTCGTCCTTTCAACTTGTATTGTTGGTCCGAAAAACCAGTCACAACGATAAGGACATAAAACAAAATATATGTATCTTGTCTCATTTAGTCGTATTGTGATACCCAAACGTAATCAGAAAACGTAAAAGCCAACATAACGGGCCTAATTGTGGTTTCACTCATCGAGCAAACTTTTTGTTTACCAATAGAATACGATTGGTATTTAGACGCGAACGTTTTGGGTATACTGTCAGTTCAGACGTATTCACGTCGGACTATATAGTTAACTACCGGAAAGTTAACTATGAATCTCGCACTTGAGGTACAGGTGACTTTTTTAAGTGATCGTGAATAACCAAATCCGAAACTATATGGAATATTGAAAAATACTTTAAGGACTCTCGAGACCGATTTTGATGAAAACTCAAACTGAACATCATTTGTTATTTTAAACAATTACCTATCCAGAAATTGAACCTGTTGATTTTGAAATATCGCTAATCAATAAGCATCAAGTTATGTGAAATAATGACATACGTCAAACTAAAGAAAGTATTTTTATTTTCATACTTTCAACTGTATATTATTGTATAGATTATCTGTTCTATATAATACAACTGATTAACGATCTCAAACACTCATTTTGTATTCTGTTTCCCACCTAATCTAGTATAAGTATGTAGCGACTTCTTCAACCGCACCAAAAGCTACGCAGATGGCACTACAGACGCATTCAGAACAATAGACAAGTGACGTCACAATCCTGAATCGCGCTATCAGAGTTTTCGGTGCAAGTAACATATATACAAGATCCCGACAATAACCGTCGGGGCATAGCGGCCTCCCCGCCTGGCTGGAAGATCTTCCCTTTTCCACTAAAAGTATTAAGATATAACATTCTATTAATATTAAAAACCGCTGCTATCTAAGCATGAGTGATAGTCATAAAACTCTAGCGTATAAAATAAATTCTCACGTTTTAGGAGTAGCAATCTCGTGGATGTAAATTTTAAATTACATTAATGTCGCTATTGTACGCAATAATTTGACTTACCTACGGCGTGGTCAAAATAAAAAGCAATGAAACACACAAATGAGAATTTTAACTAAACATAGTTTCGTACATAACGTTTTGCACGTAGGTAAATGGTAGATAATGTAACAAATTACAACGGTACATAACTTACAATTCCCTTACTCGTATGTATTCGCAAGTGCCAAACAACATGTCAGGTGAGACAGTGATATAAGCTTAAAGTTACGTTATAACATGCTGTCCCGGCGAACTTCGTACCGACTCAGAATCAAATTTAGGAGAAGATAAATTATCTTTATTATTATTTATTTTGTGATTTTCCCCCATGTTTAATAGTTTTTTTTCCTAATGGCCTTTTTCTATTGGGTCATGTTTAACCCTTTTACTGTATTTAATAGTTATTCTGCTATACGGGAGAAGACAATTAAAAAAAAAACAATGATCATAAACTAGTTCTAACTATGACACTAGGATGTCATCCACCTCAGTCCACCTGTGACCATGGTTGCGGTAAAGCAGCCGAAACGTCGGGAACGTAAAAACATAATATAAATAAGATAATTTAAAAAAAAATCGTTTGATTTCAATGTGTAGCATTCGCGTAAATATAAGAAATCAATATAATCCTGTTGGAACCCGCCACACTCTATAAGAATATTAAAGTTGTTTCTAGGCCATTTTATTTAAAGTAAGATTTCAATTTATTTATATATAACAATCATAATAATCCTTTACAATTCAAGCCGATCGTGTTCCCTAACTTCAAAGTAGACATTTTCTTTGTTCTGATATTCTATTTGTACATTAATATATGATCGATCATCTTAGTAAAATTTAATAGGTATCCGGTTCATGTTATAAAAATCTGGCATTATATTAATAGCCCAACAATATAATCTAACTGGAGATTAGAACGCGTTATCGCGTACTCACAATCATTACAAAATCCTCAATTTGAACCTCATTACCATAGCTTTGTATAGAACAACGAAACGACGTCTAACAGAATTAGGCTGTACAAAATTAAATATCTAATTAAGCATTTCATTAACGTGAAAATTCTGTTTTGTAGAGTCAATTCACTGGGGGATTACTGTCGCTTAATCATTCTCGAGTAAGTCCTAAATCCCTTCATCAGGGGGCTATGCATATGAAAGAAAATTAAATGTGGGTTAATCTTAAATTGTATTTTACAACGTAAGTAGAAAATAATGTTCATATTGTGGCAAAATAATGAAAATGCAATAGAAAGCTTTATTTACGAATTTATCTATACATATAAATAAAATTGGAGTGTCTGTTTGTAATATTAAAATAACAGCTTTTTACTAATTGCATTTGGATGTATACACGTTACCTATACCGAATCCACATTTTTTACAATTTTTGTCTGTATGTCTGTCTGTCTGTCTGTCTGTTCAGGCTAATGTCTGAAATGGCTGGACCGATTTTGACGGGACTTTCACTGGCAGATAGCTGATGTAACAAAGAGTAACTTAGGCTACTTTTATTTAGAAAAAAAAAATAGGATCTCACGAAAAAAAATTAAAACCTATGTTGCAGCGCAGCGCCTGATTAAGTTTGATAGCAACAATCTGCAATGCGTCCCGCGGGATCAGAACGCGAGCAGGCTGTTGCCAACGGCTGAGTCTTTGTTAAATACCACGCGGACGAAGTCGCGGGCAACAGCTAGTTTATAATAAATTAAAGGATTCATTTACAAGCAAGTAATGTTTAACATTTCGGATTCTTAAATAGTGTTATGATATACTTAAAAGGTAACATAAGATTAATTATTTGGATGTTTACTGAGTTCTAAACAAATATACTTGTATGTAAATGTATGAAGATCTTAAATTATTTTAGCACGCAGCACTTAACCTATAACATAATATATGTAATAATAATAATAATATCGCCAGACGAATATACCAACTATACGGTCCCACACTAAGCAACGCCTATATAATCGGTACCGTATATGTACTGAGGGCGAGCTCAGTACATAATACTTATATAGATATTAAACATCCTTGACCCGGGTAAAAACATTCATGCTCATCTCACAAAGCTTGTCCCTACCAGGATTCGAACTCGGGAACCTCGGCGCAGAAAGCAGAAAGGCGCAGCAAGCGGGTCCCTACCAACTTCGCTAATCAGTTGTGTATGTGTTTCGCAATTGTACATTGATTTACTGCGAATTTGGGGGCAGATTGTTAGCACAGCAAATATAGGGTGTTCTTTCTGACCTCGTCTCCCAGTCTAGACATTTATATTTAGAAGGTGACCTGTCACGTACCTAGCTACATTATTTGTATCTATGGAGGTTGTAAGTAGACGTAGAGATTGCGACCTTATATACGTCTTAATACAATTGATGTTGAATTATTATTCTTTAAACATGAGTTTGATTTTACTTTCCCTGGTGCTAGCCTTTATTTTGTACCTGAGACTTTTGAACAAAGATATTTTACTATTATTTTAACGAAACCACAACATGGTAGTTGATAGTAACAATAACAATACTAGCCCCTTTTAATGAGCCCACTGTTCGGCACGGGCCTCCCCTTAATTCGAGGGGGATTAGACCATAGTCCACCGTGCTAGCCCAGTGCGAGTTGACAGACTTCAGACGTCTTTCGAGAGATTCTCTCAGACATGCAGGTTTCCACACTATGTTTTCCTTCACCGTTTAGCAAGTGATAATCGTGGTTGAAAATGTTATTCGCACATGAAATTCAGACATCACTGAGGTGCGAACCGCGGTTTGAACCTGGGATCCTCGTTACCGAGGCAAGCGTTCTACCAACTTGGCTATCACTGCTGCAATTTAAATTAAACTTAGATAATAATCAATTAGGCTAGTGGTCCCGACTGTCGAAAAGATTATAACAACTAATTTAACACTGTGAAATTGAAACCGTTATATTACTATTTATTGAGTAAGAGCTCATATTTGTAATGAGCCGAATTGAGATAGGACTAATTTTTTTTTATTCATAGATGGTATTTATTTGTAATAATCATCTCAATATTTACAACAGGAAAATAAAAAAAAACTTAAAAATGATATGAAAACAAACTAGGTATCAAAAAGGCCTTGTCCGCGTGGAATGGTGGCAAGAATGCTGGCTGCATTTCCTCGCTGTATACTCAAACTAATTTTCTGAGCGAGGAAAGAGCCAAATTAAAATGGAATGTTAGTGCGCCTAATAAAACCTAAATCATGGTTTAAAGGAAGTTGAGAGAATATTAAAAGATCGCTTCAAGTACTCTCAACCTGTCGGACACTCCAGCACGCTCTGCAAAACAGCTTTGACCCCTGTCATTGACAAACTCTCGTCCTTGCTGCCTTGACAATTCCACTCAAATTTATCTTTTCAGGCAGTCACATAAAGTCTTTTATTCAAAAGTCTTAGTGTTGAAATAGTGTGATATCGCCTTGATAGCGTAACATTAAAATATTCTACATTGCGTTGGGAGTTTGCTACCGTTTTTTTATTTAATATACTGTCATGTAGGTCAAAAGAATTCATGGTGCCAACAATTTTATTCAATAGATACCTTCCAGCAAATAATGCCCCTTGTTCTAACTTCTTCTTTGAAATTGAAATTGATAAACTATGCAACTTTGCGATTCTAAGAAAAGACCGGATTTATGTTAGAACATCATAAATCGAGATAACTTTTATCTCGATTAAAATCACGCCACTAACATTTTTTCAAGATTTATTTTCCTTCCACGACATAGGTTTGAGGTAGAAACTTTGTGGCAATGGAAGTTAGCGAATTGCAAAGTTTCTTCTCGGTAACTACTAAAAGGTTATTCCCAAGTGAGTAGGGATTAAAATCCCACGAGAAAATATTATCATGAATAAGCTCCGGAATAAAAGAGAAAAAAAGGCATGTTAGTTCTACCATTTATATCTCAAGAACGCATGGGCCGATTTTCATGACCTTTTTTTGCTTCCTCCCCGTTTAAAAAATATAATAAAGATATTTCATTTTCTCATACATTTGATTTGTGAGGCATTAAGAAGTTCGCCGGGACAGCTAATATTTATATAAAAAAAACTACCTACATTACTAAAATAATGACCCATTCTGGTATTCAAAAACAATTTTTATTATTTAAAAATACTACTATCTCCGAAATGACTTAAATTATTAATATCCCTATGTAAATACAATTATTACTTAAGCTGCCGTTAATTTAATAGAGAGCTTAATTAAGATAGTACTACTAAAACTCGTGGAGCGTAATCCATCATTTTGTAAGACCATAACCGCAGTACAAGTTTAATGCATAAATTAGCATAAATGTATGGTAAGAACACGGTAAATATGAGCCGGGAGTAGAGTACGCAAAAGCCAGAATAACGGTCTAAGTTAACTACTACAAAGAGTATTGAACTACTGGCTTAATTCACTTAACCGCTCTACTAATAGAACGAATGCCGTCATAAGTATACTATACTCTATTCCCCGAATTTATGGACGAGCTATAACTTTATGAAACGTAATATAATATCTACGGCTCTTAAGAGTTTTGATTTGCGCAGTACTATATGACGTTCGATAAAGTTATAGAAGGTCTATAAATTCGGGAGCACCCGTTTTAAAATGCAGATATGAAAATACTGTCCGCTAAGGGCGATGTTTAATTTGCCATTCAATGTGTCTGAATACGTAATCTAATTACTATACAGTTAGCTTCATAATAATCTATTCAAAAAGTTTTGAGTTTGCATGTTGATCAATGAGCATCTTGCGTCAAGTTCTCAAATATCTTGCTGATATTATTAATTTTGCAAGCAGTCGCCAAGACTTTTACCATCCACTCCGCGCCATCAATACAACTAACTGCGCTGGCAATACAATTTAGATTCTTGTCCCATCCTTCGTGGACGTACGAGACGTCTTTATACTTTGAAAAGAGCTTGGATGATAAAAGATGTCGCTCGCGTCTGCATGAATGCAGATATCCTGTCTGTATTCTGGAACCGGGTCAAATGAAGTCGGGTACGTCACAACCCAACAAGCTCGTCTATTTGCGAGTAGTAATAGAGTTTGTATCTAAACGCTGCTCTACCCTATGTTTCAATATCGCCCTAACATTACCACAACCCTATTCCCCGACGGGATCAATAGAGTACAAATCCAGAACACAGAGTATTATTTAGAACTTGACTACCCAAAGATATTCTGACATACCACATTGGCAGCAAGGCAATCTGGGCTCTACATGCTTAAGCTTAAGAATCCGGTTGATAATTTATGCAATCTTACAAACGCTATTTCAAACAACAGATCGCCGAAGCGTTTTATGAGAACAATGGAAGGCATTACACGAGGCACCCCGGCTGTTGGCTCGATCTGCCCACAATAGGCAATCGCGACACGCTCCGGCGGGCTTAGGGGCCGATACATGAACGGAATATCAGAATGCTCCACATGTAAGGGTCAAACAGGGTGATAGTACATTCATTGGTATTGATAGATACATCTCGGAATGGAAAAACAATAACAGAGAGAACTTGGCTAGACACACAGCCATGTGTAAATTTAATTTTAGATAAAAAAAACCTATAAATATAACGGTTTTTACAATGCAAGAGAGCCGTTTTTGTAATGCTATAATTTTACGCGTACCTAATTACTTCTATGAAAACATTGTTACCTAAGAGTTAATCACAAATGTGTTGTTCTTTTTTTAATTTTAATCATTTTTTTATTACATTACAGGCAAGTATTTGATCTCGATCTCACCTGATTGTAAGTGACGATGAGATCTACGATAGAGCATACTTGTCTAGAATGTACCTGTTCACTCACGACTTGAAAACACCCAGATTGAAGTATTCTTAAGAAGTCAGTAATTTTTATTTAGGTAATAGATAAGTATATCTTTTTTTTTCTAAAGAAAAATACCAAGTCATAATCCGACACAATTATTCATTTGTTTGGTGCTAAATCCAACGTTGCTTCTGTACAAGGCACACAGATACAAAATAACTGAACGATGTATTATACTGTTTACGTACTGTGAAGATAAAGTTGCAGCTCCGAGTGAAGCTTCGCTGTGCTTTTTCATAAAACTTTTACAATTGCACGTATGAATTTAGCAACAAACTTGTGTGTTAGAAATACGGAGACAGTTCATTGTTTTGAGACAATTCGCGTTCGAATAAATGTTCTTTATTGATGAATGCAATGACTGAATACGAATAATTGTATATGTATTATTTATAAATCGAATTTACTAACCTACTTGATCGATTGGTGCGTTTGTTTTTTTTTTCATTTTATGTACATCTTGCTGTCAAGTTAGATTAAATCCTGTAAAATCGCGACGGGAGCCAACTATTAATAACTTATTGATTTCTTATATTTACGCGAATACTACCCATTGAAATAAAAATTATTTTAAGGATTTTTTAGCGTTTATTTTCTGATTTTACGTTCCCGATGTTTCGGCGGCTTTACAGCAACCATGGTCACGGGTATACGGTATTAATAACTTCTTAAATATCGCTTAGATAATAGTAACAATACATAATTCATTATTTTTCATTATTCATTATTATTCATTAGGGTCGAGTCACCTTCGTCCGTAGGAGAATTAAATACCCTCGAGATACCCTACACGTGACCCTGGGTGGTGCCAACTAGGTGACAACTCTACTGGTGGTAGGCTTCGGCCGTGGTTAGTCACCACCCACTGAACAAAGCCATGTCGCCAAGCGGCCTAACCGTGTTCCGGCATGATGTTCGGTGTTGCCATTCATGGATGGCGGGTCAGATCAGCTGCGCTGCATGTGCCTAGTGAATGTAGCGCCTCTACTGCTGCTCTAGCGCGATCTACTGCCGCTCTCTTACCTAGGCAAGTATGCTCCATCGTAGATCTCATCCTCACTTACCATCAGGTGAGATCGAGATCAAATACTTGCCTATAATGTAATAAAAAAAATACAGAATTTAAGAATATATAATGAACATAAAAAAACATCTAAAATCCTATTTAGGTGCAAGTGTTCGTCCTCTATTACCAGTAGCTAATAAAAAGAACATTATTGTTCCTCTCGCACCACAGATTGTCGGCGTTTAATTTAATTAAACTACAGGAAATGTTTGAACAGGAGCCCAGACGCGGATGGAAGGTATGTTTATTGAACTAATTGAGAGAAACGTTGGACGCCAAGTCAGGCAGGGAAAGGTCTCTCATTCAATTTGCGAATCTCATTTCATAACATTTATAATATAGGCCGAAAGCGGGTAAGGATTCCCATTATATTCGTTGGTACACGAGTCGTCTGTATACCATAAAGAAACATAATTTGTTAAAATTTATCTTCGTCACTAAAACCTTCTTACACTGTCGTGGGGCCGACATACAATAGATACAAAGCCTGAAGGTTAAACGTCTAAATAACGTAACGTGACGTCATAATTATCGTTGGCCGGTCACGTGATAGCATGAACGAATTTTAGTTTTTTAACCGACTTCAAAAAGGTGGAGGTTCTCAAGTCGGTTGTAGTTTTTTTATTTAATAAATTGGTAAAACTAATTTGACGAATTGTATCGCGTTAAATTTTTGTTCAACGTTCCCGACGTTTTTTAGATCTGATCGGTTCTGATTCTGCGTAGATAGAACTGCAAACACAACTACATATGAGTTCAAACGCGATATAATCCATTTAAATAAAACTAATTTTACGGATTCTATCGCGTTTATTTTTTTTGTTTTTTACGTTCCCGACGTTTCGGCTGCTTCACAGCAACCATGGTCACGGGAGGACTGAGGTGGTTGACGTCCTGGTGTCATAGTTTGAAACGGGGTACCCTCATATTTGATTGTTGCTTGTGGTCCGATCTACGCAGAAAGTGCTCACAGTGTCTTGAGGTCTTGCAATTGTACGCTTGGTCTTGGATTTAATAATATTAATTACTGGTTCCCAAGTTGATGGTAGCACCCAGCCATCTTCCCTATTGAAATTAGGATGTTTTTTTAATTTCAATGGCCTCGCGTATCATAAACGCGATAGAATCTGTAAAATTAGTTTTATTTAAATGTGTAGTATTCGCGTAAATATAAGAAAGCGATATAATCCGTTAATTTTTTTCTATAATGTGTTGTATTCGCGTAAATATAAGAAATTAGTGACATTTTTAATAAAAAAAAACCAGTAAGTATAACTATTTCCAGTCACATTATACCATACACATTAAGTAAAGCGTTTCCATTTCCAAGGTGAGTTTACACACTTAGTTATGAGTAGATAATCTTTAAGATATATAATGATAAAATTAAATATTTATAATTTACAACTTTGTCATGTTTAGTGACAGATCCGTGCGACTTGGCCGTTTCACTATACGTTGTGTGTAATTTGAAATTCCATTAGCCCCGATTCCGTCTCAGAATGTTGGAATATTTACTAACGCAATTAGATGGCGGCGGAGTATGCAGCTTGGGAGGAGCTTATTTACATGGAGGATAGAACGGTGCGGTTAAGGTCCTCAGTTATTATTTAATGTGTTACAAGCGATATGTCTAGTCCGTGGCGTCCTCAGCGCAGAAGGCAGGGTCACTTCCAAATGAGTTAATCAAGTCGGAAAAAGTAAAAAAAAATGACAACAAACAAAAAAATGAAACAAGGATGTCAAGTTTTACCAATATATTGTAAATATCCGCACTGGTGTACGTTTGTGGCGGAGACATAACAGTTAATATTCCAAAAAAAAAGACTTTATCATTAAAAAATAAAATTGACAACCTGTCTCACAGAATACCCCTAAAAAGACAAATAGCCAGTTGTATAGCAATTTCAACTCTATAGACAGCCCATTGTTGTAGCAACGTCGGTCTACCCGCAACAGGTACAGCTCTATAAAAGAGGATCCCGTAACAATAGCAGTGTCTCTGAGCAAGCGTTATAGAAAACCGCTTTTTATCGGACATTTTCTTGTCACCGTTTGTTTTGCTTGTATTTTCTTGAGTAATATTTTATGATTATTCAAGCAAAGTAGACTAGAAGTCAGGTCGTATTAAGCGACACAAATAATAAATGAGTTTGAATGCATTTATTTCATATTTTTTTTAAATTAAGAACTACATGAACTACACAATGATGGGCAATTAGAGTGTCTTTAACCGAATTCAAAAAGGAGGAGGTTCTCAATTCGGTTGTATTTTTTTTCCTTTTTTGTTTATTTTTTATTTGTTTGTATTTTTTTATTGACTTATCGAAATTATGACATCATTTTTTTTTACAAATGCGCAATGCAAACGCAGATTCGAATGGTAGTATACCTTTTCTGAATCACGCTGAAAGTAGAAGCGTATAATATACATAACAAACAATGTAACAATATGCATAACTCTAAGTTATTCAAGATTTAATCGAAATTTCGATGGCATAATTAAATATTTTCCATCGTATTCCCACTTTGCTACACAGAATCGCAATTAAGAGATGTTTAACATAAACCGCATTGTGCATTTACATTAGGTGTCCACTGTCCTGTGAGCGAAGCGGAAATTTGATGTTTTAGGAGCAGAATTCAAGCGACAATGTGACGCTTCAATTCTGCGTTCGCAATATTACAAATATGGCGAATTCGGCCTTCAAAATTATTCAGTGTACCGTTACGATCAAATTTCAGTCTTATTAGATGTACCTTCAATGAAGTTTTCATTAATAGATGATGATATTACAAATTTTATAAGAATGAGCTTCGAATATAAATGGATTGTAACATGTCGAAAAATTATTAATAAAATTGTATTTCTGCGTGGAATGATTACGTAATAAAACTTTCTTTAATGCCATGAAATTCAATTAACAGAATTGTTAATTAAAAAATAAACTACAACTATAGACGCGTTTATTTAATTCAAATTCAGTTTCATAATTGAACGATAGCATAGTAAACATAGGAGTCGGATAAAATACCTAACAGCGCTTGTAAATAATGAGCCTGTAGCGACCTTTTCAGCCGCACGATCTACACAGGTGGCGCTGCAGACGACATTCAGAACAATTGACAATTTTCCTTACAATCCTGAAACGCGCTATGTTAATACTGGCAAAATGTACGTAGTCTCACAGATGCTGCACATAATCGCATGCAGCTAAATTCGGATACATACAATACATACTCTATGTATAGATAACATCATGAAGGTTGCCATAAAAGAAAAGTTCCGTATTCAAGAATAAGTAACAGCGAAAGCCTTCCTATACAACGCAAAAGAATTTTCCGAAAAATTATTAACATCGATCGATATCGACCCTCCAAACTCCGGTACCAATTAATTTTAATAACCGATTAAATGCTTACAATACGACTTTTGCCGAAGTTTCCCGAAGTATTTATATTTTTACGAAGCGATTTGTGAATGCCATCTTGACTGCCTCTGACTCATCAATATTAATTTGAGTCTCAAGTACCTACCAAATAGTTCGCTCGGGTAACGAGGGTTTTCGTATTGATTCAACAGGTGACATGCCGCTCATTTTTCAAGCGTCTCATCTCGTATTGTGTTTGATCCCGACATTCTAATCCTGAAAAGTGAGCTCGCAAGGTTTTCATTCATATGAACTCAATGCAGCACGTCTTCGTGTTGAAGAAAAATTCAAGCGCTCAAGGTGCGGCGATTATGAATAAAACATGCCACTTTTAACAAGATACGGACGGTTTATGGTGTTTTACATATTGCTGTTGCTATTCAAAATGGATCCTCCCAACAACAGCTTTCTTGTACGGACGATCCATCCATTTTCAATATTTCTAAACAAATTTTAAAAAAATTGTATGTGTCTATCCGGTCTATAAGTCCTAAATACGATGAGAAATTGAAGGTAAAAAAATATATTAATGTGTTAGGTATGTAAGTATTTTTCGTCAATATTTTTACAGTACCTAGGTACTAGGTAGGTAGCTAGCTAGGTACCTATTTATATAGCCAACAGTACAACATTATGAATATTAATGGATAAACGGCGGATATTCCGCCTCCCTTGTCCTTAATTTCGGTGTTAAATGAATATTCATCATGATTATTTCCCACATTATCCCCGCAATGTCTCCCTGGGAGATCTCATTTTTCGTTTTTTCACTGTTGTGAAAGTTATCTCTTACCTTGAATATTTACGGTATTTAACGTCACTTCCGTTCCTTCCGCTTCGTGCCCTGTAAAAATGAATTCAATTTACAGAATACTTAGAAATGTATCAATATAAAATATGTTTTTTCTATTTCTTCTCTTTGAAAGTTTTTGTAAACGAATGTACTGGAATTCACACGAAGTGAATAGATCCTAACTCGACTTTAACATCTATACTAATATTATAAATGTGAAAGTTTGGATGGATGGATAGATGGATGGATGTTTGTTACTCAATCACACCAGAACGGCTGAACGGATCTCGATGAAATTTGGCACTGAGATAGATTATAGTCTGTAATAGCACATAGGCTACTTTTTATCCCGGTAAAATGTATGGTTCCCGTGGGATAGATTTGTTTTATTTTTTCATAGCGCTATTGCGCGGGTAACACCGCAGGGCGCATCTAGTAAATAATATAATTACAATTAATTAACCTATACGCCAAATTTAACAGAATTTGCTGAGACCTACCCAGTAGAGCTTGTGTATATACACTAATTAAAATGTGTATGACAAAATAATTATCTAAGAACCAAAGTCAACTAGCACAATTCTTGGGTGTATAACACACTTACATTAAAATAAAACTATTTTTAAGGATTCCATCGCGTTTATTTTTTGTTTTACGTTCCCGACGTTTCGGCTGCTTCACAGCAACCATGGTCACGGGAGGACTGAGGTGGTTGACGTGCTAGTGTCATAGTTTGACGGGGGTACCCTCATATTTAGTTGTTACTTGCGGTCCGATCTACGCAGAAAGAGCTCACTTACATTAACAAAATATTTGGATAGTAAAGACAAATCGATTGGTAAAACATCCTTATGAAAAAAAAATACGCGTCCATTATCATTTCATGATATTGGAGTAAAGAAAAACCTTGTGTTGTATACGTGCTGTATCATTTGGTCGCTACGCTGGCGCCCAATTTGGGCGGACAGCAATTTGGCCCCTGATATGAATTTTTAACTCGGCCCTGCTTCAAATACAAGGGTTCACCTTGGCACTGACAAAAAGAGCATGGAAAATTTCATGACATAGTGTTACTGTATGTAGGTGTGAATAATAAAATATTTTGTTTTACTATACAAGGTTAGTAATAGTCATATTTCTATGAACATGTATGAACTGAATATTCTTCTTTCAAAAAATACTCTTAATATATATTAGTTTGTAAATATTTTACTTATTTTCTTTGTAATTATTGTATATAATAAATGATATAAAATTACTTCTTCGTCGAGAGTGAACAGGTACCTTCTAGGCAGGTATGCTCCATCGTAGATCTCATCGTCACTTACCATCAGGTGAGATCGAGATCAAATTTTTGACTATAATGTAATAAAAAAAACTTATAAAATAAAGAATGCAAAATATAAATGGACTTAATGATAAGATGCTCCGCGCAATAATATTTTTTTTTTATGACGTTCAAATTCTCTAAACCTCTACGTGTTGGACACATGTCCCCGCGCAAGCCTTCCAAAGGGCTCGGTATAACAAGTGTGGAGATAGACGTAATAATAATATCGCCAGACGAACACACCAACCATACCATCCCAATCTAAGCAACGGGACTGCTAGCAGTTATATCATAAATGCGGTCATCCATCCTCAGCTGGGCTAGCCGAAGGAAACGCCAAATTTATTCCAGAAGAATAAACAAATGGAAAAGATAAAAGATAGATAGATAACTCTTTATTGCTCCACCACATAAAATGAATACAACATTACACAAACCTACTTAACTTATACAGAGAGTGTCACAATGGGTGGCGTTATCATTAATAGCGATCTCTACCAGGCAACCTTTAAAGTTATACCATAAAAAAAACACCGCTTCGTACCGGGCTCACGAAACAAATATGGTTCAATATTGGCAGCGCTTATCGTCGGTATCATATTCAACCATTATTTAATTTTGGTCTTCAATATAGCTCGCAAGACGAAGGGTTTTGGTGTATTTTTTCATAACCGACCTACGGATTATGCAAATGAAAATCGTTTACATAAATTTACGCGAGAAAAACATTACTTGCTAGCCTATACTCTGCCTATACTCGCAACCGAAGGGAGGGCAATGAAAAGGATTGGGAAAAGCTTCCGTTCAGGTTTGGTGCTGTAATAAATACAACTAGGGTTGCACTTTTATAATAATAATATTGCCATCAGACGATCAATCCAACTATACGGTCCCAAATTAAGCAACGCTTGTATTATGAGTACCGTACAATAAACTGGGGCGAACCCAGTATATATAGATATTAAACATCTATGACTGGTATAAACATTCGTGCTCATCACACAAATTTTGTCACCAGTGTTCGAACCCAAGACCTGCGTTAATCAGGCCGTCGTATCAACGGCGGTCTTGTATTTAAAAAAAATAGTTTTTTATTTCCCAAAATAAAAAGTCAATAAAAGGCGCTGCGCCATTTCAGAATTCGTGGGCGCAACATGCCAATAATTGGAGCCGGCAGCACGCAATAATTACTGACAGTTACATAAACAAACAACTTTTTAAATCCCCGATTAATGCTCTCGGGTGTGTAAGTAAAAGTTGGGACTTTTAACAAGCTGTTTGGGCGTGCCAAAAAAAGATAATTTCTGAACGATGAATTTTCGGAGTAAATATTCTCTCTTACATAAATATACCTAGTTACCAACCTGGATAATTTTGTGATCACTTAACAATTTTGTAGCCACTTACAAAACCCCTAAAGAACAATTTATATCAAGTAAGATATTTGAATTCTCTTGGAGACTATAAAAACAGAATAAAATTACTTACCGAAAAAATCTGAAAAAATCGACACCTAATTAGGCATAGTATAAGATTAATCTATACATATGGCTCCAGGGGTGCAGAACTTTGCTTAAGTTCTCGGATAGCATTCAAGAGCCTGGGGTAGAAGCTACACACATTAAAATGTTCATTAAATAGAGCCTTTCCCAAAGTGGGCGATAACGCCCCCTTGTGGGCGCTGCAGGCCTAAAGGAGGGTAAGAGACCCAGAAAAAAATGGGGGCGTTATGTAGAGGCTGGCAATAATAATTAATTATAGTGGTTTTTAAGTAGGTGAAAAAATGGTGGCGCTAAAAAATTATTCCTTCTCAAAGTGGGCAGTAGACAAAATAAGTTTGGGAACCTCTGATTTAATAGAACTACGCAAATATTAATATAATTTCGTAACAAAACTTCCCATCCCTTCGCATTAGAGTTCCCGTTTCAAATTATAACACAGTTATGTGTATAGTAAGTTTTTGTTATGTTTTGTTTATCTTTATTATTACGATAATACCGCGCCGCCTTTTAGGCTTCAGTACATCATATCATACACTAATAATAATACACTCCAACGATATGGTCCCGCACTAAGCAACGCTTGTATTATGGGTGCCGTACAATGGACTAAGTGTGAACCCAGTATATACTACTTTTATAGATATTACACATCCACGGGTACAAACATTCGTGCTCATCACACAAAGTTAGAGTACAGAAAGGTTGGTCACCACTAACTACGCTAATCAGACCGTCAGATGACAATACATTGATCAAAAATACTTATTGATCCAAGACGTTTTCCAAATGTAGGTACTTAATTAAAAATCTTAATGACTTGCGAAGATAAAATTGTTATTTTTATCTAAAAAATATTACGGAATATAGGTACCTATATAAAATTTATCGCATAATAGCGAACTATTCCTTTTCATCCCACTACAAATGTTTGTCTGGGGGCCTTTATTGAAAAGGGCGCTTTTGTGAATAAATTCCATCGTGATCATTCAATTTCTGCCCTCCCCGCGATGGGCGGGCGGGCTCTGTACTTTGCTGAGGCGAAATTGAAAGGGCTCCGCGTTACGAATACTAAATTGTACGTTCGTCAGCGCAATTAAGCAAAATCGTTCAATTATTGAGACACTCTTTGATGTTTTACATTGATTGGATCGTTTATACTTCTTATTTAACTCTATTTTATTATAATAAACTGCATAAATAGTCGCAATAGCAACGGATTAAACTCTTAAATGTCTCATTCAATACTTTTTTCGTAAATCACAAAAATGCGTTGTTCACCGTGAACATTCCAAACTTATCTAAAAGTTGGCACAAAGTCAAAATTCGTCTGGAACTAGCACCTGACTTGACTTACGAGCGTCGTTTGCAAAGATTAGCGCAAATCTCGGATAAATTACAATAATCGATATTGGCGAGGTGAGATCTGTCAGTTTATTTACAATAGATGAAAGGTAGTAACCATCTCACTGCCTCACATATTTTTTTCTGGGACACAGATTATGTTGCCAGATCAGTTAGTACCGTTAATTATCTAGGTTCTCTTAACTAGCTTTACAACCACTAATTTTTACTACAAAACTCTTTGAGTTCATTTGATTCGATTTGTATTGGGTTCAGTTTGTAATGGGCGAAAAAATATCTTAATGTCTCGCCATTTTTACATCTTTATGTCACATCCATTGTATGTATTTATTGAATGTATTAAAGCTGTTAATTACTTGACATTAGAAAAATACCCGCAAGTTGTGGGTGAGCCCATATTCATATTCATTTTATATCATCGCATTTCATTTTGTAAAGAAAGTAGAAACCAAATCAAATAACCCACAAATTAATAACATTATCGTTGTTTAATTCTCATCACAAAATGAATAGAAATAACATGTAAAATATTGTTCCAGTTATTGGAAAATGTGTCTTAACAGAATCATCAAGCACGGCACCAATGTTTACTGCGGTGATTGGTTTTCAAGATAAATCCGCTTTCAACTTGGGTCGGATGGAGTTGCCTCTTGTTGTTCGAGATAAGCTCGCTGGGTGCCTCAGACAATGGTTACATCGTATCGGTTTCAGCTCATCACACAGTTTCAGGTGAAAGTTATCTGAACGGTAGATAATGCGAGTCGAGGTAGAAAGTTTATCGAAGGGGACGGCCCGAGTGGTGATACATTTTGAATAGAATTGGAATGGGACTTGACGTATATTGAGATACTAGTGTACATGTAGAGTAAATATACGACGACCTGATTACCGCAGTTGGTAGTGACCCTGCTTTCTGTGCCGAGTGTCCCGGGTTCGCATCCTGGTAGGGATTTGTGTGGTGAGCACGAATGTGTGTACCCGTGTCATGGATGTTTATCTGTATAAGTATTATATACTGAGTTCCCCGCAGCCCATTGTACCCATAATACAAGAATTGAACTTAGTGTGGTACCGTATAATTGGTGTGTTCGTCTGGCGATGTTATTTTTATGTTGGTTATTGTTATGTGTCTGTCCACACATATACCTGAATCTTTGGAAGCCTTCCGCGGGGACATGGGTCCAACATGTAGAGACCACATTATTTTATATATCCGACTGTCTAGCTTTATTTACACAATAAAATAACAAAAGAATTAAACAAGTATTTTGTACCATAATTTCCAGGCCTTATCTGACTTGACAAGGAAAGTATAATTATTTTTACAACTGAATAATTAACATCGCATGTTGGAATGTAAATTAGCTACCTACTTCAAATGTTTTGCGTCTTAGTAGCTTTACCATGCAAATGGTCAGCATTTGCAAAGTGACACGAAACACTTGTGTTGAACCATGGCTGGACAAGTCGTTCAAGGCGTACCCCATACTTAGGGATTCCCTAATATTTTACTTACCCATCGCACGATTAGCTTAATTACGTAACTTTTCATTATGAAGGGTTTCCCAATGGCTTTCTAGGATATACGTTTAACTTAGCCAAATCGAAACATACCTAGTGTTTTATGATAGCCCATTCAAAAGTTTAGAAAAGTGAAATATGTAACTATAAGTCAAATCTGGCAGCAGTTAAGTCGTTCAAAAACCCAATGGCAACCCATTCATAGGCTTACCGGGTTCCGGGCCTTGAATTGAACTCTACGTCTTTGAATCGTGATTTGTAAAATATTTTTGTACTGTACTAATAAACAAGACACTAAAAAGAGCCTGAATGCATATGGTGACATAAGACTACATCAAAAAGGGACATAGACCTATAATAGAGACCATTGTGAACTCTCGGTAAAATATAATGTAAGAACTATGTTTATCAATGCTTAAAAGATTAATTAATTTATTATTATCTACCATTCAATTTTAAAAGCACACTAAACAGTCCCCATAGAGCACCAGCTAGCTGAATATTTTAATATGATCTGCTCTACTATATCACAATATACATAGGTAAATACGGTCTACTGACAAAGGCCGCTCTACGTTCACCAAACCGGAGAGTTATTAGATGCGATCGCTACAGAGCCATTTATATCCACAGCTTGTGGTAGACTAGTGAAGTGATTATAGCCCTACGTGTGAGACCTTTGTTTGGAGAGTTATAGAGTAAAAACAAAGAAATTGGAAGTTTGATAGGAAAATAAATTATGTAGACTACAATAATGTAATCCGATGTTATCTACGCTGTTTTAAAATTAATCTCTCGTTTTGTTAATACTGTTCTAAAATAAAATGTTTTATTTCTAAATTTGATCGGCTCGTAACTAAACCGAATTCCGAATCTAGTAGTAAATAATAATAGAGTATAAATTCGTGTCAACGTGACTCATTTCAATCGTCATGAACGGCTGGTATACTAAAGGATGCATTACTTATATCTCGGACTGGCTCATAAATCAAACCTTTTAAGGTTGTCGGTTTTATACCAGCGATAACAAAATTAATACTACGACAAAAATACTGTGACGCGGATTTAAAAACGGAACTTTTAATGTACGCGACGTCAAACGTATCCAATCTATTTTAGTCCCTACTTTATGACAATAAGTATCAAATTGATAGATCCCTGTTCCATTTCGTACTACAATTGATAGAATAGACTAATAAATCTTCACCGAAATTGCCACGAAATTACCCTCCCATGACACTCTACATATAGTTTTCCGTCGGAAACACTTAAGCGGATCGTTTCGCGTCACCTGCACCCGGTTATTTCCACCCATTTCCTTTCCACGACCGTGTTTTTCTTAGGCTTACGTAATCCCAGTCCCGTGCCAACGGTACGAGCCAATTTCGAGGCAATCGATATCCGATATCGTGCTTAAAATCGGTAGATAAACCGTGTTCGTAAAGACGAGTGCAAACGATCGACGATAGTAGACTTTTTGTCGACTGATTATCAAAGGTGATATTTAATATAATATCGATTTCTTATATTTACGCGAATACTACACATTGAAATAAAACATTTTTTTCGGATTTTATCGCGTTTATTTTATGTTATTACGTTCCCTCAGACCTCAAGACACAGTGAGCTCTTTCTGCGTAGATCGGACCGCAAGTAACAACTAAATATGAGGGTACCCCCGTCAAACTATGACACTAGGACGTCAACCACCTCAGTCCTCCTGTGACCATGGTTGCTGTAAAGCAGCCGAAACGTCGCGTCGGGAACGTAATAACATAAAATAAACGCGATAAAATCCGAAAAAATAGTTTTATTTTAATATAATATCGTCAGACGAACACACCAACTATAAAGTTAAACCACTAGGCAACGCTTGTATGGGTATCATACAATTAAGTGGGGCGAACAGAGTATATATCAATATCTTGGGTACAAATATTCGTGCTTATCAAACAAACCCAGAAACTTTGGCACAATAAGCAGGGTCAACTGCGCTGATCAGGTCGTCAATGTCGAATTTCGGTCGTAATGTGGTAGGTAATGTTATTGTCCTTTAATATGTATAACTGACTATGTTATCCTATATTTGTCTCAATTTATTGAACATGACACATTAGCAGATGGTATGCTGTTGGCAGTATCACTTCACCTCAATAGCAAAGGAAAGTAATCGTGGATAAGATTGACAATGATTAAAGATTCCATCTAAGGTTCTTTGACTGTCTGGGTGACAGAAAAGCCGGTCGCCAACGTTAGCCATACATCGTTATTTATCCGGCAAAGAAACTGAAGATGTTTCGTTTTCTTTTTTCTTGTTTCGTAATAGCGTCAGGTCGTTTTCGTACGATTTATATCCTCTTTCAACATAGGTTATTATTATGCGTTGACCTCTCCGGTGAGTATATAAATCGTAGCGAAACTATTTCCGCCTTAGATTTCAGCGGTAATAGTTTTTTATATATTAAGTGTTCATGGTTTTGTTTATACTTGAAATTGTGATAAACTCAAACATCTTAACCCAGACTGGAGCTAAGTAATAAGCTAATAATAGAGACGCAGGTGAGCGTAGAGTCGGAGAGTTGTAGAGCCCTAATTACAATGCCCTGTAACCTACTTCCAGGCGTCGGGTAAAGACCGCTTATTACCGTCTTCATCGTTAGTCTCTTTTTAAAAGCGGAAAGTTTAATCTTACAATTTCCAAGCATAAAAATCTACACAGAAAATAACTATAATGTGGATCATCTCTTTAAGTATTTCTGGTTTAAGACATTTATTTGTAAAAGAATTTAACAATTAATTTTCCTGAAAAGATCAGGTTACATTTTTTTTTCTTGAAAATAAATATGACAGCATGTACTGGAAGGACGTTTTGTATGTGTAAAAATACATAGATGAAAATAGCAGACTAGGTAAGTACAGATAATTAAACCTTTCATTTGTTTTCAGGGATAGTGCTTTAAAGGTTTTGGGAGTAGTTTACAAAATCCCATTAAAAAATTGTTCCATCTTTCCCATATCCTTAGATTAAAAGAAGCTTCACAATTACCTATTCACAACTTCTTGCAGTAAACAAGATGTTTTTTTATTTCCCGGAAAACGAGGTACCTAATTAAAAAAATACCTGTAACTACCGTTTTTTTGCATTAAAAAAAGATCTGCTAACAAGAACGGGAACTGTGTGCCAAGATGATATTCCTTTCTCAAGGGGACATCCAATTATTCAAAGAGCTCAGCTACATAAAAAAATGTCTACGATATAATGAATCTTTTCATAATGATGCACGATTTTCGACATAGACATAGATATAGACGACATAAAACAAGATTCAACTAAAATAAACATCACTATTACAATGTGCTTTAAAGGTTATTTTCGTTTGGGAACTCTGTTTTAAACTCAGCAAATTCCAATATCAACTGTCACCTCGAAGTAAACAACACAAAATATCTCCCGTAAAGTTAAGCAACGGACTTGTTATCTACAGTTTATAACAAACGTTTCGCCCGAAGCCAACATTAATAGTTTCCAAGTTGCTATTTATAGGAACTCTTAGATGAGTAGATCGTTGAATAGATATATTTTAATTTAATTTATAAGTTCTCTGAATTTATTGTGGAATTGCTATATTCAACTAAAACTTTAGAATATCACTGGGCAAAGATAAATAAAAGTATCGATAAAAGTATGAGCTACAATATTTTAGGCTAACTTAAATCAAACACATTTACAGCAAAATATTCCACTTCATACTTACCATGAGAATAAATTCAAACGGCGAGGATCACAATGAGCCTAATTTTGTGGCAAAAACGGAACATTTAAATTTCGAAAATGTCTAAACACACACCGGCAAGGCGTGCGTTTACTACGGCTCTCGCAGCTCGACTGGATCGCATGTGACGTCAACCAGTGTATCCCCGACTACCCTCGCTTTATTCACTGTACGAGTAATATTTCCAGCGAATACCTTCACGTACAGGAGTGTTCATGCGAGCATGTGAAAAGCTTTCAAGGCGTTCGGAAGCGATTTATTAAACAGCCAATAAGCCGTAACGTGTCTTGGCTACTAGTTCCGACATTATTGACAGGAACGCTCCTTATGCAAGTGCACGGGTAGACATGAGAGAGCTTATAAAAGTAATATTATAATGAATTTCAAAATAAAACTTGGAGAATAGAGAATAAAAAAACAAGTTTCCGTACAATAAGTAGATAACCAAAAACCAGTATTTCCAAAACAATAGACAGCACGAACTATATACGTATTATGTAGTATTTGTTTTCTAAACGTTATCGCGCTATGTAACAAATCGTCGGTTTAATCTGTGGAACATCACCTGGTGCTCCCCCGAGTCGGTGCTGTATGATGGATGGCTTACTACTGTCACAGGATTTATCTTTGTGTTTCACTGTGAACATCACAGGCCAGAAGGGCTAGCACGCAGATAAAAATAAAACCTTTGCCACGGATTAGGTCGCGTCGAGTCGCCTCCTCCGATTTGTAATTTACGAGAGATAGAGACGATGTCGATTTGACTTACATTTTGTCTTTTCATAGCCGGCTGTTACTAGTGCTGGATTATAATAAAACTAAACAAATAAATTACTTATAATATTTTTATGTTTGCCCAGGAACACGCAGTAAAAAAATCCTCCTAGTAAAAGGATTCTTAAGTAATTTTGATATTTTTCCTCACTCACAAATTTAATATTCCATGATTTTCCTTAAGGTGTTCGTAGCAACTCAAAAATCAATAGTTATTGCGCAGCTGCAGTGCTGCTGGAAACGATAAAATGTTCTTTAATCACTTTTTACCTCCACAGCTACCGATTAATCCGAAATTCGAGATGCCGTTGTCCAATTAGCGCAACGTGTGTCCAATTAAATCAAGTTGCAAAAAAAGTATTGTATGTGAGCGAAAGTTTTATTTCATGCAATTTCAACTACAATCAAAAATGTGTTGCAAGCACGGCGAGGACTATTCCTGTAGTATGACATAGGTCAAAGTTTTAAAACGGAAATAGTTATGAAACAACTTGATCGGAATAACAAAGAAAACCTCTCACCCTCTCTCATTATAAAATCGTATTAAATAATGTTACAATAAGCACAAAATACCAACATGTTTATCTATGAACTCGTCTATACCTATTTTATTGAACAGAACTCTTAACACTGACAGACCACTCACAACCTAATCCGGTGGACCTAGAAACATAAAATTTGCACATTCCATATACAACGTAGGTGCTCACTATGGAGGGATTTTTGGAAATTCGACCGCTAAGGGTGGGAGGTCAATTGTGAGTAATATGTACCTAAGTTTTTTTTTTAATTGGCATCAAGCTCATGGCTAGTAATATTATAAAGATGAACAGTCTGTTAGTGTGTGAGTATGGATGTAGGAGATAATTACAGATCTACTGATCTGCTTCCAAAAATATTTTACTAATAAGAAACTACTTTATGCCTGAGCGCTAAAGGTTAAAATGTATCGAGATACCGCGAGTGGAGCTGCGATCAAAGCTGCAGTAAATAGATTAATATTTACCAGGACATTGCAACTAAACCGTTCTATTTGGGTATTCAACTCACCACTGTAAACAAGTATATACAGAAGACTCCAACAAAAACATCGAGACTTAGCTAGACATGTATTTATAAAGCTGCAAAACCATATAGCTCCGTCAGTCCATAATATGAGAACCCTTTGGTCAATACGAAGACGAAGTCCCATAAAACTAGCAATAGCTATTTATGTTAGAGAATTAAACATAGAGGATTTATTTAAGATTATGCTTGTCAGGTCAGCTTGCAGCCGGGTCTGGTGGTGCAGCTTATTACAAGCTGCAAGCTGGGACACATTTATCTAGCTCGCTTTAATTTTAAGCTGCTGGTGCTTTACGTGTTTCGTTTGTTCTACAGATAAATGTGTTTCCAGTTTTCTTCCGGTCTTTATTGCTTTATTTTTGAGTTGGAGGTAGTTCCGTTACCTATATAATGCTTTTCTTAAGGTTATATTCTTGTTTTGTTGGCCTTTACAATTAAGGTAAAACTTGTGCCATGTGTGGATTTATGCCGATAGGTTAATGTTCAAGGTAGATCACAAACCCCGAATATTTAGGTTTTGGATGTGTCCCCTCTAGCCACTAGGCTATTGAAAGAAAGAAACAAGTTTTTTGAATAAACAGCAACGCTGGCAACCGATGCATGCAACTTAAAAATAGAACACAATAAAAAAATGCATTGCCCCATGCATTGGCCACATGTAGCTGCAACCAAAAAGGTCCGCCCTCAGCACTATGTTGGGGCACTCCGAGGAACGCCCCAACACTTTGTTCAAAGCCAGGCGATGGCGGCTTGCAATGAATCAAGATGTTTTTTTTTTATAATTATCATCACCAACAAAAACACTCCGAGGCCTCCAATAGAAAATAAAGAATGACATAACCAAGGTCTTGATAGTTTGTGTTTGTAATAAAATAAAGACGTTAATATTTAAATCAGTGTATTAATTAATAACTGCTGAAATATGGGGCGTAAAGCCTGGTATAACAATGGCGACGAGGATGGGATGCCAATGTTATCAAGACTGTGGTAATGTCAATCAAATAGCCATAGATTAAAAATAACATATGTCAGATATGATACATTCACCCTTATTACCGGTTTCCAAGTTTGAAATAAGGCCTTAGTTTGATCGCAAAAACGTGGTTAGAATATTAAGGCCACCAATAAACGAACTGTGATGCTGAGGAGCTCGTCATCCGTCCAAAATGTCTTCGCAATGAATGAGGAAGTCACGTAAATACTTCAAAAAAGAACATTTCTCTTTGAAAACTCGATTTGTTTTATCTCGCAGCCCCGGCCACTTGGCAGATCATTTTTTTGCTCTTTTAAAAAACTTTTGTTGTTTGTTCTGAACACATATACTTCAGAAATGGTACGTATAATTGAGAAAATTATTGTAGCCTTTGAAATGCAAAACATATGTTTTGAAGCCTACGAATCCTTCTTATTACTAGATAAACCTCATCTCCTAGAATCATTGTTATATGTTAATTCTAGACACGGATTTATTTTCTTAATTCGTAACGTTGTTGATTCTCGTGTGGAGAAATATCAGAACACGGATTCTTGATATGTTTGCCCTGCTCAAGGTGTACTGAAATTGCCAGCGGTCCAATATATTCAGAGCAAGTGTCAGTTGACCGCAAGATTTTGGGCAATATTTTTAATTTATACACCTATCCATCCTACGGCGAATATAATAAAGTGATATAAAAACCTACACGGAAAATTGTGTGTACTAGCGTGAAAGGCATTCATTGTAGGTAATATATAAAGGCTCGTGATAACATCAATCCACCGGGATCGACGATTATTGCAGGCTGTAACCGGTCTGTATCTATTGAGTAATCAATCACTCTTCGCCTTTTTATAAAACATCACGTTTGTTGCCGCGGCTCGAGGGCGGGTTTCTCGCTAATATGATCTACGACGTAGCTCTCAACTCGTCGACATCGCGTGCTAACCTTCCGATCGTAATCACCTAACTCCGGGTACAGTACCCATTATTACTCAATCTTCTGATTATATAACAAGATTGCGATATTTTTTCTATATACAGTTTTACAATTATAGTGTAAAATATTTTAACAGGAGAATCAGTAAGTTATATAGATGACGTTGATGTACAAAATAATTGTGTAAATGAAGTTTTTTTTTTTAACTACGCGAACCAGTAGCGTTTCGCCGTGCGCTCAGTACAGGGTCTCACTTTTTAAATATCTAATAATTATTTATTTGGGAATATAATTTATAGGGATATATATATATATATATATATATATATATCACACCTTATATATTTTTACGGCGCTTAACCTTGATATGATAGCGGCAAGGCGTGGGCGGGCCGAATAGCCTTAATACAAAGAAAATTATATTTGAAAATTATAGAGCTTGTTGGGCAAAGCAGTGGAGTAATGAATGTTAAATTGGCCTCCCACTAAACAGGCTTAGGAATACAACAAAAAAACGGTATTTTCTTTATTAATCCATGAGGCGCGATTCCGTGGGCACAGAGTAATGTAGTTTTTAGCAAAATCTTTCGTAGAAACCAAGACATTCATTCTACGTTTCAGGTTTGCAGGCATTGCAAATAGTATTAACCCTTAATAGCCTAGAGTTTCAATTTTGATACCAATCTTTTAAACCGAATGTTCACATTATTATTAGTTTTTTTTTATAGGTTGGCTGTACGTATTTTACTGTTGTATAATATTCTTTCCAACGAAATTAAAAAAAATCAAATGTCATTATTATTAAACACAATAACATTAAACACAGTAATATTAAAAATAAATCACTTTCGTAAATCAGGCTACTAAGGGTTAAGATGATATTTTCAGCAGTATGTGGCAAATATGTTCATATTTGGCTTGTATGTATGTACGGGATCATTAGTTGATATCAAAAAGAAACAAAGGAAACACGAACCAGTGTTCATAATTGCTCAGTAGTGTACTGCATACAGCAATTGACATAGTCTGAAAGCACACAATTCATTAAAACTTCAAGTATTTAATACTGCTTTAACAATTTTCGTGCAAACAATTGTTTTTGTAATTATTTTGAGGCTAATTTATTGCGGCATCTGTGGTAGACGTAAATTTCACAATATAATTTTCTAAGTTTGCAACTCGTTGCCCGCTAACAGCGCTGAGCTCTGCAAACTTGTTAGGTACTGCCGCGAGATTACACGGCCAACGCTGCCTCACCGTCTCTATCGCACTGAGGGTTTCCCTCTAAAACAAATCCACTTGCAAGTGGAACGAAACGTATTTTCCAAAACTCGCTTCTGCAGACAGAAATAACCATTTTTATCTCGGAACTTACTAACTGGACGGTAAAATGGAACGCGGACTGCTCGGGATACGGACAATTTTATGTTAGCTGTGTACTTGTTTACGTAATCTTCTAAAGAAATAACCAAGAGAACTAGATACGTAGGTATTTATATAAGGTAGCTGTTACCCGCGACTTCGTCCGCGTGGTATTTAACACAAAAGTTTTCTATAATAAAAGTAGCCTAAGTTACTCCTTGTTACATCAGCTATCTGCAAGTGAAAGTCCCTTCAAAAGCGGTCCAGCTATTTCAGAAACGAAACAAACAGACAGACAGATAGACAGAAAAATGTTGTTTTGGTATATGTACCGTTTAATACATCCAAATGCGCTTAGTAAAAAGCGGTTATTTTAATATTACAAACAGACACTCCAATTTTATTTTTTTGTATGTATATATGATCACAAAAATAGTGTAAAATATTATAAGGATTGAACAAGCAGGTAATACCGATCACGTTGATGTATATCATAAATGTGCTATTTTTAAATTTCTTATAATTTTATTTATTTCTTTGGCAATGTTACCTTTATAACCTACTGATGTACCTGTTAAAATATTTTACACTATTCAAGTTTCACCTTACATAAATGACTCTTAATGTCGGGAGAAATACCATCACGCTTATAGCCCCTGACGGGGTGACAGAAATCCACTAATCGACATGCCATTCTTTTTGTTTTTGAACCTACATCCCACCCACATCATGTTTTCAAAATAAGCGTTCCAACTACTAACCATTACGACATAATTTATAAAAAGTATCTATAATAATATTAGAGAACAAACTAACAAATTTCGCTACATGTCCCACGAGTGTTTGCTCTATGCATTGTAAAATTAAGTTTGTACGAACTTAATGTTAATGCTAGTTCCAACTACAAGGCGGAACTACCAGAAACGAGACTTTTGACGATTCTTAAATGGTCTACGTGAATAAAAAATATTCTGATTCTGATTCTGAGTCTCTAAAAGCTTATGCTCAATGTTTATGTGCAACTAGATATCTACGGTCTGCACGGCGTCTGTGAAATTGTTTCGGTTTTACTGATATATTATGCCCCTTCAGTGTTTTACTATGGCAATGCAAGGGCTAACTTCTCTCTGAGGCGGGAAAGCAATTAAAAAATATATATTAAGTTTTTTTTAAAATATAATGGCACCAGTATAACTTTTATAACAACCCATTGGTTTTTTTATACAATTTAACATACTGAATATAATTTAAAAATAAAAGCATTGAATTGGAATACCAAATTTTCTCATAACCTCTTAGATCTTTATGTAGCGCAGAAATATGTGCACTTATATTTCATTCTTTCAAATAATAATTCACGTTTTATCGTCTGTTAAAAACGCTAGGTCCCTGAACGACGAACCTGAAGTATAGAATATTATTTGCATACAAACTGCTTGAATATTTTATCGTATTAATAAACCTGAAAACTGTGTTCCTTTCAGCATTAGTTGTTTATATGTAAAGTGACTGATTGACATACCTTTATCTCTATACAAGAAAAAACAGTGAATACATAATATATATAAGCAATTATAATAACGATAGTATTATCTAGATGGACGCATTTCCTGTATATAATTTGACTTTAAAATATAAAATAACTTCAAAAGCATCTGAACGTAATCAAAAGTCCGCTCACTCGCCACGTAAATCCCAAGATATCATCCAAATGGAACGCGAGATGAAAAGCCGAGGACATTCGGAAGCTGACATAATACAGCAAAACAAAAGGTAATCCGTTCATAAGGCTGTGTTTGAAGTCCGGATTGCTTTACGTCAAAAGAAATGCAAATGATACCGAAACTGGCGAGAAAAGACAAGGAAAAGGTTTGTGATCGCGTTTGGAAGTCAGATATGTTGGGAATAAATGCTAAAACGACTTTTTGGTGCGACTTTTTGGTCTTTTTTTTGTGTTACCATACTTGTTTTATTCTCAGAACATTATGTTTCTTTGATATATAATGTGCAATATTATATTATACTTATATATGACCATGGTGTGTTCATAAACGTGCACGAGTGAAAGAAATTAAAATAAATAGTATACCTTGACTATTCGAGTTCTCCCTAGATGTCCGGTAAATTTTCAGTAAAGTATCCCCGTAGTAGTAGTAGTAGTATAGCTCTACTGATAGGGGTATAAATCAAAGAAACACAATTTCCAGAAAATAAAACAAAATTAACAACTGGTCTGTTCAACTTTCCGCTAAAAAGTCCCCCTTTGACATGTTACAGGTCTACTTTTACTGACATGTCTTAGATGTAATCCACCTTTTATGTATACTGTTTATAATCTGTCTTAAGGAAGGCGAAAGCGAAACATACTCTGCCAAAAAGCTAATACATTAGCCAAGCTGAATGCCTCAAGGCCATGTGTTACACTTATCAGACTTGCTATAAATGTTTCTGGTGATGGGATACAACGAATATGCCCTTAATGTATTAGATATATGACTTGTGTCTGTTACAGTTGAGATTATCTGTGTTTTAGATAATAATTCGAAAACCTAAAACAAACTATAAAACCCTTTTTGTGTAGCATAGTTGGTATATTATGTTAATTTTATGCTATAAGATTCACACGAAAATAAATTTGTTAGTGCTACAAGATTTTCACATGTTTTTTTTTAGCTCGTAAAGTAATCCTCGAATGAATGCATTAGTAAGTATATTTACTTGGATTAGTGTAAGATAACATTCAGTGAAAACCGAATCCTTATTCGGGTAGTAAGTGAACACCTACATTAGTTTATTACGTTCACTCTTTATACTATCCTATCAGATTAAAGAAGCACTTTCATCTGACGCCATCCGAACGAGTGCTGACTCTCCCCACTCGCCTCAAGGATTACGATCGTATCGTAAGGTTGTGACAAATCTCGTAATGAACGAAGAAGGTACGTTCTCGGTGCAGGGGAGGAGTGGACGAACTGTGTATTTACCTTTAAAACACTCAACGTTCAGGTGATGCAGCGACCGTAAAAGTTCTAGAATAGGAAATTGTTTTCTTTGGATATTATTTGAATTTTTATCTCATAAAATCTAGGTCCTTAAACGAAAACTAATGAAACACTTTGATGATCATAAAATAATATAATATTAGTATTTTGGGGAAATCAAAACCTACCTCTCGTTCACTGAGTACAATCTGACACTCTTACAATATTTTAAATATACTTAAAAAATATACAAAAAGAATTAGATTATAAAAAAGAAATAGACTAGTAGCAAAAATTCGGCAACAAGGAAGATGAATTGTTTTCTGTAAATCAAAGAAAATAATTTTCTGGAAGTATAGCTATTACAGTAATATTAAATTCTCGTCAAAAATCAGGAATTCAACGCGCAGCCATTACATTATGAGTTGGTAATGGTTTCCAGGGCCAGAGTTCGAACTCTTAATAAGCTTTCTAGGAGTAATAAGACACAAATATAAGAACGTATTTTACACTGTGTTTAACGTTACTAGACGGGTTCTTCATTGTACTGAAAGGTCGTTCTTTTACATCTTTATACTATACTAGATCACACACACCAATGCAAATATTGTGTTCCTCTCTTATTCCTGTAAATACTAACTATACGTACCTCATGAAAAAACAACCTATCGAAAATAAACCTTTCTGTCATAAAGAAGAAGATTCATATTGATTTGTACCTGTACTTTTTAACACAACGTCCGATGTTAAAATTTGCTGCACATGACTCACACCAAAGGAAATGTCTGTGCCGCTCATTCATCGCAGTTGACATAGAAAAATTGGCACACACACACACACAAGAGATTTAACAAACATGTGGCAAGGGTAGCAAGGAGTGAATTGAACGTCAACGTATGTTGGCTGACACATCCAACCCTAACTCCAAAATGCCTTCGCAACCCTGCGCTAATAGGAGTGGCATTTTCGACGATATTCTGTGGGGTTTTTTTCTGACGTCCAACAAAAAATTGCATTTGAGTGAATGCTCTTTTCCTTTTGTTTTCAAAAGAGTTCTAAAAATATTGGCAATTGCAACCTTACGGGCACTCACTGCACTATTTTCAGTTTAAGTCTAGTATAGCGAGACCCTTATGTCTGGAATGAATTTGGTCGTTAAAGCAAGTAGTCGCGGCTTTCCACAGGCACTTTATGAAAACACCGCTCATTGAAGCTCTGCTTCACAAAGGTAAGTGCTGCAACCAGTTTTATCCGAGCATCTGTATTCAATGTTGCCAACTCAGCGCTTTCGGCGATCGGTACATGGCGCGCTTTGTCCTCGGTCAGCGCCCAAAAAATGATCTAGAGCTTAACGCCTATTGTTAGCCCTGAAACCTTGTCTATATAGTTTTGTACTTTCTTTGAACGTTTCTAAAGGAAGCTTAAACTAGAAGAATTAGTATAGATATCGATATCAAAGTAGTAGGTAGAGTATTCTTGAAAATATTTGAAATCTAGCGCTTTTTTAGTTACGCTAGCCCGTAAAAGCTAAAGACATTTGGCAACACTGCTGTAAATAGCTTGTTAAACATTCTTGATTGAAGGTTAGTAATGGAATACATTAATATAGGAATGTGTGCGATTACAAATAATTAAGATATATGACTGCTAAACGATACTAACAATTGAGTGACGTAAGGAGAATCTAATTAAACACGTTTGTGAAAAACGCTATATTTAAATCAATGTGTCTGCTGTTTGTTGTACAAGAATGAAATAATGTGGACATTTCGTACTGCATTTTGAAGCGGCTTGAGCGAGGCTGGAAAAGGTATTTTAAAATTGAGCCCCTATTACGGTCTGCATTATTCCGGTTTCTAGGGGCTTTCTTGGTTTAGCAAGCGCTGGCAGTATTCAGAGATTTAGTTGAGAATTTCATATTTTATTTATGAGCAGCTTTGTTTTAGCTGTACGCGTTGAAACTATAAGAAACTATGATTGCTGCTTTTAAGAAAACAAAACCTGATTTGAAGGTTACCAAAACGCGCTGGGCCAGCGTGGTGGACTACAGCCTAAATTCTCGTCAAATTGAGAAGGATAGTGCTCGGTATTACGGCAATAGGTTCGCCACCCATTACATCGGGACCAATATAGCATCATTGAAATATTAATGCATTGCAGTGCACCTCTGCCTACCCCTTCCAAGATTACAGGCGTGATGGTGTATTATTATTAACAAAATATTAAAATGAATGTGTAAAATAAATATGTAAAAATCATATATGAATATAAAATGAGATATTTAAATAAGTACCGATGTACATAATCGTGACAATACAACTCTACATATAATCGCGACGCCATTTTCATCCACCCCTGGTATTCACTGATCAACTGTAGTGAAACTCGAAAACTCGCCCTCCAAACCGTTTACTGGCACTCTATGGGCGTGTAGTGTTAGGACCCACGGAAAGGGGACCCAGTTAATTACCGGGGTCGATGCTAATTAGTTTCCCGGGGAGCGGGCGAGCTATCGGAACAATTACCTGCCGAGCCCACACCCTCAACAACGGCTATTGTATATATATATCTCTCGAGTTTCACTACAACGTATTTGCTTGTAGAATTGAATTTAGGGTCTAAAGTTTTTGATGGTCGACGTTTTATGGATATCATAATAATAATATCGCAAGACGAACACACCAACTATACGGTCCCACACTAAGCAACGCTTGTATTATAGATATCTCACTGAGGGTAAACTCAGTATATAATACTTATATAGATATTAATATCTATGACTCGGGTACAAATATGCATGCTTATCACAAAAAGATTGTCTCTACCAGGATTTGAGCCCGGACCCTCGGTGCAGAAAGCAGGGTCACTACTAACTGCGCTAATCAGATCGTCCTGTATACACATATACATGTTTAATATACGTTCTGCAACTCTGTTGTACATCTGTGTTTCATATGTCACTGATGCTATATTGGTCCCGATGTAATGGGTGGCGAACCTATTGCCATAATACGAATTTAGTCTGTAGTCCACCACGCTGGGCCAGCGCGTTTTGGTAAGCTTCACACGACAGACGTGCAGGTTTCCTCATGATGTTTGCCTTCACCGTTCACGCAAATGCAAATGTGTGTTTGCAAATGAAAACCGGAAACTCAGAGGTGCGAGCCGGGGTTTGAAGCTGGACACCTTGAATCCAAGGCGAACGTGCTGCCATCTTGGTTATCGCTGCGAATATTTAATTAATAAACATAAAGTTTTGTGTAAGTTTAATTATGACAGATATAATGTGCCTATTCAAAAACTTTTGCCATAAATTTGGAGTTTTACTGTTCCCGTTATCTTTGTGATTAATGCTCCTAATTCACTATAGTGAACGACGCACATACAAATTTAAATGTAAATGGCCCTTCTAGCATTAAATTCGTATGAAATAGATAAAACTTGGGTCCAACTTCATACCTCCAAAAAAAAAAGAATGCCAAAACAATTCAACCATAGATAATGAAACTTGAGACCGGCATGATACAATCCGTTTTGTTGTCGAGGGTTGATAATATACAAGCGTGTGCTATCAAAATCTAAAAAAGCTTCGATAGAATACTATTTATCAATTAGCTCTGTCCTCGCTCAAAAAATTTGCTTGATAATACAGCGAGGAAATGCAGCAAGCATTCTTGCCACCATTCCACGCGGACAAGGTCTTTTTGATACATAGTTTGTTCTCATATCATATTTAAGTTTTTTTAAATTTTCCCGTTGTAAATATTTAGATGATTATTACAAATAAACTATAGTTGTGTGTTCGTATGGCAAAAAAATGAAGTTCTAATTAGAATCATATATAGATTAAAGTTTAGTGCAAAGTGTAAAAGTTAATTTAAATAAAATAAAAATGCAATTTATCAATAGTTTAAAAAAATAAAATTTTAAGCAATGTGTCCTCTCACAAAACTATAAGATATGTTAATAGCCGGAACGATCGAAGGCTCAACACCCGTAACTGTATTCGACAAACGTAGCAATGAATACCCATAAATCTTTAGATTCCAATATAAATAACATCGATCTGTCCGATCCATCTCAATTTTACGATGGAAGGGCAACCCTTTGAACTATATACCTAGATCGTTAAACAGCCCCTCCTCTCCCGCGAGTAGCCAATAAAAACGAACCTACAATTAACATAAACTAATTGAGTAGTCAATGATTAAATCTTTATCGATCATTTATGGATATTTTTTTTTTATTATAACTGGCTTCATAACTATCGGTCAAGGCGAACGTCGCACCGCCTCAGATGTATGAGATAATCTTGCATTTTTCTGAGTTTTTAATAGCTATTCGGAGCGAAGACAAATTCAAAAAATCAAATATCATAAAATACGGCCCGTTCTCGAGTTATAAATGGTGTAACTTACACGACATTGTTTTATATAAACATATTATGGATTATGGTTATGCACAGTACCTATAAATATAAAAAGATACTCACATTAAAAAATATATATTAGACCTATTCAAATCCAATTGATATTTTCAAGATATAAATACGTTTGGTAATTATACATTGTTCACAAAAACGTGTACATGGCACTTTGATATTTTATTTAATTACTCAGTTACTTTAATTGATCATCAATTTAAAATTTATATGAATTTTGACACAGCCGCTGATAATTAAGCTTCCAGACCTCATACTTCATCATTATTTCATTAAATCACAATAAAATGAGCTTTTAATGAATTTTCTGTCGTTACAGAACACGAACTTAATTAACTCCTAAAACAATAACGAAAATCTGTGACGAAAGTGATTTAATTTTCCGAACTCAACTATTAAATTGATTATGGAAGATGGATTAATATTAAAATTCCTAATCTCCTAAAATCAAACGCTAGTTGGACGTTGAAATCTTGTCAAAGATAAGGCGTAAGAGCACGATATTATACAGTCAAGAATACTTCACAGAGGTCACGACACAGAATTGAGAACACACGACTCAAGGAGGACTCAAATCCTCAAATTTGAGGGCGTGCTTAATTTGAATGCGTCATAAATAAATGCGAGTAAAGTTGGTTAATATTCCAATATTTCTCATAAATTTCGTTTTCGTATTTAAGAAATGGAATATGGATATATGGTAAAATGGTTTGGAATGTGTGTTTATGTATCTAATTTAACTTAAAATTTAGGGGCAAAGTAAGGGGCAAAACTTTGTGTGATCAGCACGAATGCTTGCACCCGAGTCATGGATGATTAATTTTTAATTTAAGTATGATTTACTGGAGTCGCACCCAGTCTATTACATAGAACCCATAATCCAGGCGTTGTTTAGTTTGGAACCGTACAGTTAGCGTGTTCGTCTTGCGATATTTATGATTTTTTTGTCTAATTAAGTACACACGATAACGCAAATTCTTAAGAACATTGATCTAAAACTTCATACTTATAAATTGGCATGCCATTAGCACTTCCTCTTGCTCAGCAAAGGCAGAATTTCAAATTGAATAAAGCTGAGTGTGCGCAGAACAAATCACATTTCGCCATTCCGTTGGCGTGCGGCGCTAATGCAACTCCATAAATTCCATTTCACGCTGATGTACCATAAATATCAATGTACTCTATCAATTTGCTGTTGATGGAAGCACATCAACGCACTCTGGTCGTGGCTTTCATACACTCAATTTAAATTCATTAGAAGTATATTAAGTATACGCCCACATCTTCGTACGGATCGGGCTTTAGTTTTTTTTTAATATCCCCCGCAATCCCATCCATTTCCCGGGGTAACAAGTATCCCAAAACCATAACACAGTCTATAAAAATATTCACTTAACCATGTTTGTGTTACAGCGGGAGTTATTATAAGTTTGACACATTTGGTGTGTATGTGGCATCGTAGCTCCAGTAAGTACAAACCGATCGAAACCACGAATTATTTTAGAAAACTGGTATCTACTGGATAGTTATATACTCTTCCCATGAAAGCCGATACTATCAACGTATTAAGATTTCATGTCACAATTTTCTATTGATTCTATTTCCATTGATGTACATGAGCCATTGAATTACCATTTTGTATGTTGGAATACTTTCATTCCTTTTATACGTCATCCACGCGATATCAAATATCCAATATTCCTGGTATACATGTGATCGACTAGCCATGGCTATATTACGCATAGGATACATGGTTTATGCGTTGCTAACTTCGCCCAACGAGTAGGCCAACTTCTGGTGCTTGAATTTCCAACAACAAAATAATCTTGCACTGTGCACTGTTGTGCAGTTGTGAACTCTTAGACTGGAGAGCGAAAAGTTATGTCGTATGTGGTGTTGTAACAAGCGACACTTTTCACATACATAGGTCTTTATGAAAGATTTAAAACAAGGCGTGTTTTTGGAGTGGTTGTTAGTGATAGTATTAACAATATCGAGTAAGACCATAAGCTTACTCAATATAGTTACTACTAACAAGTTCTGTTTTCCATACAAATGTTTACATTAGGCTTTAGTTAGCGTGCTACGAAGGTTTATAATATAGCTGTCGTGGCGAAGGACATATATAACATGGTTCCGGTAAAATTAAAATTTGGGTACCTCCTTCTACATTATAGTTAAAAACTATATATATTAAAGCGAAATCGACTGACTAACTCACTGATTCACTTACTCTCTCATCACGAAATCTACGAAACCATGAGACCTAAGGGCTTGAAATTTGAAATAAGAATCGATTTTCGAAAATTCCACCCCTAAGAGCGTACAAGGGGATCAACATTTGTATGGAAAATGTTATTCCATGGATAATTATAATTATACTTTTCGTCGCAGGCAACAGCTCATTAATAAATGTAATCAAAGTTAATTAAACATTATTGCGTGCTGTTTTAACAAGTGATAAACATTATCGTGACTAACTTTTTGCATTACTTCGAAAGGTCACTAATAACAGTCCAAAAGCGCTGGTAAAGGTGATATTTTCACAACCACTAGTATTGTGTAAAGCAATTTCACGACTCTCACGAAATTAAATCTGGTTTTACCAAGTACAGATGCAATCCACTCACCGATATTAACTTTGGTCCAGTGCTTTTACCGGACGAATGGCAGAAAATTTTATTTTTACAAAACAATAATATAATTTAACGAATAGTAATACTTATACTGGTAGAACGCTTGCCTTGGTAATGGATTTCTGTATATCATGTGCGAATTTAATTTTCAACCATGATTGTCACTTGCTAAACGGTGAAGGAAAACATCGCGACGAAACCTGCATGTCTGAGAGAACCCTTCGAAAGACGTGTGAAGGCCGCCAACCTGCTCTGGGTCAGCGTGGTGGACTATGGCCTAATCACCCTCTCATTGAGGGGAGGCCCGTGCCCAACAGTGGGACATTAGATAAAGGGCTGGTATTATTATAATTATAATACTTATACTTTTAAATTGTACTGAATTGAAATCCGTCACTGCGCTTTGAACTTATTTTACTAATGGCTCGCGCTAAATAACTAAAGCTACATAATCCCAACCACAAACAGAGCTAGTTTTTAATCCCTTGAGACTTTTTTTTTATTACATTATAGGCAAGTATTTGATCTCGATCTCACCTGATGGTAAGTGACGATGAGATCTACGATGGAGCATACTTGCCTAGGTAGGAAGGCGGCAGTAGATCGAGACGCTACATTCACTAGGCACATGCAACGCAGCTGATCTGACCCGCCATCCATGAATGGTTTAAAATTGTAACCTTCATATTGATTTGGAATTGAAAGCTCAAATGTTATTCGTCATCACTATACATATAACATTACCTATAACTGTCCTACTACAATCTAAAAATAATATCACAAACGATAAATCGGATCCAAAAATCTTTTATAGGCGCTGCTTTGCATAATGTTCGTGAATCGGTCTATTGTGCTCTGCGAAATTGGATACGCATTATTATTTTAGTGTTTTCTCCGTTATTCCAATTTCAGATATTTACATGTTTTGTTACTTACAGAGATATGCTCCGTAATTTACATTTAGACCAGGTTTTAGCGTTGAGCCCATTAGATTTCAGTTGTTAAGAAAATTTTATGTTTCCATTCAATTGTTGGTTAAATTTTCTCTACCTATCTTCGCTGAATGCCGGGGTCGTGGTGAAATTGTATCTTCAACAATTTTTGATGGCTTAAAATGGGACTTCATGTTCATAAAAAAAATGGCCTCACCATTTTAGTTCTCTGCAGGTGTTAAATAAGTAGAAAACCAAGACCTATTTCAAAACAATGTTTACAGTTTCATGTGTATGATAGATATGTATTAGTGTAAGCCTTGCGGGTTATCCTTAAATAAATAAATAAAAAAACAATGCTTCAAGCATTTGCAGGCAGTAAACTTCCGAACTGACAAAAAATCAAGCGTTTTGAAGTGACTTAAAAAGCAATATTACACCACTTTTGATTCTCACTCGTGTCATTTATGAACACATACTGGATATTATAACACCAATATTACTCGACACAATTCAGAGAAACAGAAGTTTGACGGCAAAATTCAATACAATTGTCAACATTCATTTTCCAGTTCCCAGAACGCCGTGTTTCTGATCAGAGCGTAGTACAGTCATTCTTATCCGTTGAGCATAATATAGATCGTTCGTCATTGTTCTTACCCATTGAGATATGGAACTTTATTGTACTATCTCCAAGTAACGTTGACATTTCCAAGCATTGTAATAATAATCGAAAATCATAGCTTGTAAATTACTATATAACACCAGATACGTTCTACCGTACTGTCTACAGAGAACCCGGACATCAACTGAGCCCTTTGGTACATCGAAGTGACATTTTAATTCAATAAAGGCTGCACGAGAACCGTAAAAATGAAATGAAATGGGGGGGGCGGGTTCTATTATTCTAACGAATACAGGTTTCGTTAGACATACACTGTTAGATAATTACTACATAATTACAGGCAATTATAATACATAGTACAAGTTTTTTTTTTTTATCACATTATAGGCAAGTATTTGATCTCGATCTCACCTGATGGTAAGTGATGATGAGATCTACGATGGAGCATACTTGCCTAGGTAGGAAGGCGGCAGTAGATCGAGACGCTACATTCATTAGGCACATGCAGCACAGCTGATCTGACCCGCCATCCATGAATGGCAACAACAATTACATTAACAACACCGAACATCATACCGGAACACGGCTAGGCCGCTTGGCGACATGGCTTTGTTCAGTGGGTGGTGACTAAGTATGCGTAATGAACCTTTTATGTATACAGGTTAACTAAATAAGTAGGTTATAATTTGCGAACCTTATTTTATTGATTATCTTAAACAAAATATAAAAAAGTCTAGCTAATAAAATGAAAAAGATTCATTTTAAGGCGCTGATAAAATCCAGCGGCCTAAATCACGACTTAACTCATTTTAGAAGTTAATAATTCGTGAAGTTTTATCCGAGCCTACGACATGGCCCCCGAAGGAATTAGTTATGCGATTACTTAAAAGCGACATACTAGAAAATGAAAATTTTCTCGGAACGCGGGGTATTTTATTAATATTTATTAATACCTATGAACATATTATCATAAGTGAATAAAACATTTGAAACAATAAATCTTAATATGTGTACTACAGTTGTTACTACACTTGTTAATACCAACTTTATTTATACCCAAAATAATTTGTATTGCGAGTTATAACCCATTTTCCATTCCATGCTCAAATCCAATTCAGTGCTTATATTATATCACGCTAAAACATTAGCCACGGTCTATAGATCCTTGGAGACTGTAATTTGAAAGTTTCCAGAGTAATAAGCTTTTTTCAGACACCCTAATAAGAGTAGCTCTGTATGCTTAAGTGGAAAAGTTGAGAAAAGATTCCGATCTAAATTAATCTGTCTGCATAAAGAAAAAAATAGGGCAAAAAATGTGGGATGAATCATGTAATAAAGATGGTAACGATGTGACGAGAATGAATTGAATTCTGAATAAGTATTTTCTATACTTTAGTTTTTTTTATCACTTCACTAAGCATTTTATTGACACGCACTAATTACTGTGTTTCCCAATTAATATTACAAACCCTGAAAATTCACCACATATAATAAAGCAAACACGAGAGTTACAAATCGGTCAAATCCTATAGATTTTGATAGCGCTTGTACATTTTTCATATACGACGATGGATCCTCACAGAAAAATGAAAGCACACAAGTAAAAGCGTTTGAAATATCATTCCTCAAATAAAACGAATTGATAAATAAATACACACTCAATCCAGAGTTCTGAAACAACAATTTTACAAAACACTTCCAAATCTATACATATAAATAAAATTGGAGTGTCTGTTTGTAATATTAAAATAACCGCTTTTTACTAAGTGCATTTGGATGTATACACGTTACCTATACCGAAACAACATTTTTTACAATTTTTGTCTGTCTGTCTGTCTGTCCGTCTGTCTGTCTGTCCGTCTGTCTGTCTGTCTGTCTGTCTGTCTGTTTGTTCCGGGTAATCTCTGCAATGGCTGGACCGATTTTGACGGGAATTTCACTGGCAGATAGCTGATGTAACAAGGAGTAACTTAGGCTACTTTTATTTTAGAAAAAAAAATAGGATCTCTCGAAAAAAAATTAAAACCAATGTTGCAGCGCTGCGCCTGACTAAAGTTTGATAGCAACAATCTGCAATGCGTCCCGCGGGATCAGAACGCGAGCAGGCTGTTACCAACGGCAGAGTCTTTGTTAAATACCACGCGGACGAAGTCGCGGGCAACAGCTAGTCTAAAATAAAAACATAGGTACCGAGTTGAATCAACGTCGAATCGGTATCGAATACCAATATCGGATTTACGGTTATTTTATTCAGGTTCTGTTGTATTCTTTGTGTGCCATCAAATTCTGTGGAGTTTTATTGCGGTGGCTGGATTAGAGTTGGGTAGTTCCCTTTTTATGTCGATATCAATCCGATTGGGCATCGACAGTCATTGTATGAGTGATTTTAATATACAATACATAGGTAGGTATTTATTATTACGGTATCATGCATGTCATTTATGTTTTAGTCTCTTGATTAGTAGTCTGTAAGCAGCCCTGAAGTCTTCAACTTTATCATCCAAATAAAGGAAATATCCCTTAGAAAAACCACAATATTGAATCTCGTTAAATTTTATCGCGTCTCATTAGCTCATTCCACATCTTTGTTATAAACATTCAGACTGCTGTAAACTGAAACCTATAAAGACTAAAACTTCCTTGTATTATGTTTTTTTTATATTATATGTAGGAGCCGTCGAAATGTTTATTATTTAAAACAAATCTTAAACCATAAATGAAAATGTACGTCGTGAAATTTTATAAATTCCGCATTTGCTAAGACATGCTTGTATTTTAATCGTATCGTGAATAAGTAAGAGGTTTTTCCCGACGAAAGCCATTTGCATTCGACATCTTGACAGAGAGCGAAACCATTCGCGGGGTATATACATAGGTAAATGAATACCTAACGTTTAAACGTTTACATAAATATTTGCTCTAGATTTCAACGTTTATTCAATTCAAAGTTAAACCTTAAGGCCTTTTGCACTAGGTATTAACGTGATCGAAAAACATGATATTCTATAACATTTTGTTAAAACATATTTTGTTTTATAACATGGAAACAATAACACGAAACTTTTTATGGTATAAAGTTATATAACCTCAGTAAGTGTGGCAGCACCAATTACTTATCTAATCATTTGATGTAAATGATAAATAGTATGTTTTTCTCATGGCTTTAATAATATCTTACACCATCTGAAACTTAATAGGATTCAATGGCGATTTCATATGTTCCATCGCAGCTTAGCTAAGTGAAGAAACTTCAAAGTGGTACTGATAATGGAAACTTTGCGGCTGGATCGCTCGGAGCGGGGATTGGGGTAACCGGGGTGGAGATAACGAAAGCTTAGTTTATGTGTCCACTGGGGCCAAAACTACTGGGCCATGGAGCTAACTGGCGGTATTTTACTTTACCCCGTCTTTTGGTTTACGGTTTGCGTGTCTAAGGAAACAAATTTGGGGTAACTTGGTACTGCAATTAAAAACATCCTATATATTTTAAAATGTACTGAGCTAGTTATACTTAATGAAGGAGTTAGTGTTTTGCAATAAATTCGACGACACAAATTCAATGCTCTTTTGATTAATAACTTACGTAAATAGCATATGCAAATATTGTTTTGATAAAGGATCTCAAATTATAATTAGTTACATTCTGGCCGGCCCACGAAAACGTATCTAATCATCTTAAATTGCACAGCGAATTATAAGATTCCAAATAATTTAAAATAACCCAACAGGACTCTCGTGCAAGCCCAGGGTCGATTCCTCTTCTCCCATTTGTTTCACAATGTATTTCCGCCACGTATCGCCTAGTTCTATCAATTATATAAAATTTGTGTTTTGTTTGCCATAGTCGTAAATTTCAAAACCTTTATAAAAGTGATAATAAGATCCTATTTTACTTGGAATATAATAATTAATGTTTAACAAATTTTATAATTTCATATGAAAATAAACGTAGATATTCTGCATAATTTTTAGTAAATAAAACCAAAATAATTAAACTAAATAAAATACTATTGTAACAAAAAGACGCAAGATGTGACATAATTTAAGCGACAACTAACAAATATATGTCACGTTTATCAAACGAGCTACATAACGTTCGTATTTTTCAAATAAATCGTCACATCAATCAGAGCACAGACAATAATAAAGTGAAAACGGGAATGGCGACGATATAAATCCAATATTTCTACTGTAATGGATTATTTTCCACATAACGCCATCCATCAAATGCCCAATCATAGATTACGCTAACATTGTTTTATTAGGAATAATTCTTTATATAATTCTAATCTACTAGATAGAGTCATACATCAGAATAAATAAGCATTTATGTGTAAATAAAAAAATATTCTTAGTATCTACTGGGATGTTGATCGGTTAATAACAGTAGTCCTACAATTACTAAATAAGCAAAATATATGTACATATAAAAAAGTCACCGTATTATTGAACTGAGTTTTTTAAGACGGTCTAAAATCAACACAAATTGACGTGTCAAGTTGTTTATTTATTACGATTTTTCAAATCAGATTTACTATTACTTAATCGGGGACAAGACACCCTACTTAAGAAAAATATCGCTTTTACGGCACACGTATTAGGCCGATGCAAGCCGTTGGACTAGGGCAAATATCGCCATGCGAAAATGACATTAAGGTGACCAGGGAGTAATATCACCTCATCCCCGATATTTCCAGCAATTTAATCAAATTAGGTTTGACACATATAGATATAAAGCACCTTTGTAAATTACACAATTCTAAGTCTAATCAGTTGGATATAGGAAGGCATAAGCGGGCTGTTGCTCGCATATAATAGGGTGCGAGGTATTGTAGGGATGGAACCTTTTAGCCCTCCGTCTAGCTATATAGAGACATCACTCACGCTTATCTTGGGTATTCATAAACTTGAATAAGTTTACGAAGGCCCAAGAATTGGCTGTAACGAAGTAGCTACTCATATATTCTTACTAAGTTCGTTTAGTTCGTATTCAGATATTTTAATACCTTCATCCGTTCATTGTTTCATAATTTGACCATCTGGGTTTGACTAGGACCACAATTGTATTTGATATCGCCAAAATAATGAAGCTTTAGCTTGGGGCTACACTACCATTCATTCAAGCCTCTATCACTGCTCTTTAGTATTCAATTCACGCTCATACAAAACAAACGTGTGATGAAATATCTCATATATCTGTGGATGTAATTAATCTTAAAACAAAAAATAACAATTGGTACCTTACCGCAGTGAGGAAAGCCTGGTGGTGGTAGTCACCTGGGAAAGCCCTGGTAACTTATTTTTTTAACACAGATGTCTAATTAAAATCTTGTTTAAGTCTCTAGGCTATTCTCTGTCTACATTGCTGGCTTATTATCTCCAGTGAATTAAAAAGTCAACGGATCTTAGCAAGCGTTTCGCATAAATTAATAGTACTTTTTTCTAAGCGATATCAAACTTTTTATAACTTATACTTATTACTTAGATTTATTTATTTATGGAAGCTTATAGCCAGCCATTTTTTGTTAAACCTTATATGTAGCCTGTTCCTTGCGTATAAAACAAATCAAGGTTATACATATTAAGCAGCGCAATATTGTTTGTAACCAAGGGCACATTTGCAAAATCTCGTAAAAATAATTTATTCAGCACCTAATTTAGCGGATAACAGAAACAGAAAATAGGTAATTTACCGTTCCCAACGCACAAGACCGTCTGGAATACGTAATTGTGAAAAAGAAGCTTAATTTCGTCGGCGCAATCCGTGTGTAAGCTTTGTTTTCGAGCACATATTATTTTTATTACTGTCTAGATAGTGTGTAGTCTGGGTAGTGGAAAGTTCCCGAATAAATTTGCATTGATTTTATTTTTACATTTACACTGCGACTTATCAAGATTTTTCTTTACCTAGCTGCCCTTATCAAACCAAAATACTGTATCTCCACGAATTTTAAGGAAAACTTTTATCCCGGAAATCGTTATGGTTTCTCGAGGTAACTAAAACACTAAATTCGATGCAAACAAAGTTAGTTGCGGTCACAGATAATATTCCATAAACACTGGGAATATACCTCCCTAAAACGTACATACAGCCAAATAATTTATCCCTGATACATCTGCTTGCATTGTTATAGTTATAAATTTTGAAAATTAAATTAAATTTAAACGGCCGCTGTAAATATTTCATTAATATAATAATTATTATTATAATAATTTTGACCCGTAACCATTAACTTTACCAGCTACTATCGCCACAAGAACGCACTACCGTCCCAAACTAGCAACGCTTGTATTATGAGTACCGTACAATGCGAAATGGATTGAGTGCAAACTTCGAACTGACAAACATCCATGACTCGAGTACAAACATTCGCGATTATCGCACAAAGCTTGTCCCTACCAGAATTCGAACCCGAGACCGAACAGAACGCAGGGCACTACCAAGGCTGACCTCAATACCCTGTCCGCGAATGATTATTATTTCAACGAAAAATACGACACAATTTCCCTACATACGTGATCCAATAAGGTTACCCGGGGAGAGCTTTATGCACTAAAACAGCAATCGTTTCACAAACATGACTTTTTTATGCGCGGACGTGTTGTTCCACACCTATGTACCCGTGCGTTCCTTGCCTTAATGACCATGTTGGGCCTGGGAGGGGGAAATTACCTATTTCGTGCGTGGATGGTTCGTGCATTACTCACCAGTTCCCATTACTTAGTGAAGAACAATGTGCCACGAATGTAATTAGTAGGCAGAATGATTCGAGATTGGGGAGTAGGTATGTTACACGCAATATTAATAGTCGATTGTACAACAAGTGCATAAAATAGGTCTTTTTTTTTTATACATTTATAGGCAAGTATTTGATCTCGATCTCACCTGATGGTAAGTGACGATGAGATCTACGATGGAGCATACTTGCCTAGGTAGGAAGGCGGCAGTAGATCGAGACGCCACATTCACTAGGCACATGCAGCGCAACTAATCTGACCCGCCATCCATGAATGGCAACACCGAACATCATGCCGGAACACGGCTAGGCCGCTTGGCGACATGGCTTTGTTCAGTGGGTGGTGACTAACCACGGCCGAAGCCTACCACCAGTAGAGTTGTCACCTAGTTGGCACCACCCAGGGTCACGTGTAGGGTATCTCGAGGGTACTTAATTCTCCTACGGACGAAGGTGACTTGACCCCAAAGGTCATTTTATCGGAGACGTTTAAGTGTTGATTTTATGAACGAGTTATACACTCTCAATAACAGAAAACATAAAAACTCCTAGGACGTCTATGCTCAGCCACTACATTTTTTATAATCTTTCTCGTGACACATTACACTCAGGTCGGAGACCTTATGCTTACAAGTTGTTTTAAAGAGGTAAAATGTTTTCTATTACAAATTAAACAAAATATTATATTATTATAACAGTGAAAGGGAATAATGAAAGGAAGGGATCCCACACTATATACATTTCAAATATTCATAACAAATAATTGTATACAAAGCTATAATTTAGAAGTGGATTATAAACGACCACTATCATTGACCTTGCTTGAATAATTCATGTTCCACTATTTGAACTCGGAAAAAACATTTTGAATGATAATTAGATTGCGATAAGGGTTCGTGAAGGCTCTGCTTGTAGATTACATAACCAAATATTATACTTCTTCTAGTAATTACCGAAGCATAAATGGAAACTTAAATAAACTCGCGAATCCAAATAACGTGAGGAGAATATATTATTCAAAGTGCATAGTGGAATTAATTTCTTAAACGCAGCGGTGCGCTCGTACAATTAAATATTTATGAAAATTATAACTTTATTGTTTGGTTAGTGTTTTAAAGGTACTTTAGAACAAGAGTTAAATAACGCACCGAGGCATAAAACACAGTTTAATTATTACGCTATCCATCATAATTTACTGTCGCTCCATCACTAAGTTACCTAAACAAATGATTAGGACTTTCTGAAATAATCAATCCATTTTTAACCGACTCAAAAAAGGAGGTGCTTCGCAATTCGGTTGTACATTTTAGAATAAAATGAGACAAAACAGTGTCTGAAGTGTGTGCTACCAAATTGTCACGTTTTTCACTAGACAATCAAAAAATAGAAAAATAAAGAAGCTGGACAAAATGAGGTTAAGGATAATATGTGAAAATAAATAATGATTTCTAGCACTCCTAAGAGAGATTATTCGTAAGCTAACCGGTATATTTTATAGTCAACGTACGTAGACACATTGAATGTCAGAGAGGGCGGCGCTGGGATTTAGTGGGTAGTCTCGACTCTCCAGGAGCCCCACATAACCGCCTAAGCTCCCCCGGGCTTGGGCGGTATGCGTAAATGCATTTGCCAGCGGAAAAAAAGGTAGACACATTGAATGGAGAATCGAAAAGTGCTTCTAGCGGATGATATTTAAAACCCTTAATTCTTCATACAAAATGTCTAAAAAAGGTAGACTATTAAGTATTCAGATAGTCTCGTACTTGACGTAAAACAACTGCGGATATATGTAAATTTACATACAGCTTGTTTCTGTCACTTGTTAAGCTTTCAGACGCCTCAGGAAGGACATGTGGAAATTAATACGACTAGCATATTTTAGTTTGCGCCGGGCAAAGCTGTTTCAACCAAAAATGCTTTATCTTGTTTTGTTGGCACAATGTAGCTATTTGTGTGGTGATGTATTAATGTCCCAACTAATAATAATGCATTAAAACATTATCAAAAGGACGTTTTATTATTTGTGAATTAATAATACTTAACGTCTACCGAAAAAAGTCCGGCCATCATTTAGACGAAACAACAAAGCGGATATATACAAAGCGAAAGTTGAAAGAATTAGGGGCCTCGGGGAGGTAAAGATTTATTACGATCGGATTCTTTTTTACCTTTTTAAAGGAATCGGTAGAATTCAAGAATGAGGAGCTCAAAAATATATGGTAAATGTTTCAGCAATTTACTGAAAACATTCGTGAGACGAATACAATTATTTATATTCCTTTTTTAATATAAAGTGTCCACATATTAAACCATATTTACGAGCCAACAGATTCGAAGCCGCAGTACTACATCAAAAGGTCTCTAATTGAGAAAGCCGAGAACCGTACAGGGAATCATTAGGCGAAATGTTTATTCAATTGGTTGAATATTTGCGGTTTTCACGTGCGGAGCGAGGAAATATTCTCCCTGCCCCTCAGATTACGTCCGCGACGCGCCCTCGGAATAAATTATCCCTTTCCCAACCGCATTTTCTTTGTTCGGTCAGTTTATTTTGCTCGGCGGTGTGTGTGTAACATTGCAAAGTTTTAATGAGACGGCCGACGGTCAATTCTTGAGCGTTGCGAACCTGTTGTGACATTAGTTGGTTTTCGTACATCTTATAGTCGATAACCCCTTATATATTGCTGAAGGAGATTATTAATGTTGTTTAATTGTATAGTGTAGGGTGTCATGTGTCTGGTGTTTAAACAAAAACATAGAGCAAGTTATGTTATGATAGCTTGCAAGGTGGAAGAGAGTTTATTCATTCGACCAGTGTTGCATAAATGTACCATTTAAAAATATTAAGTAGGTTGAAATAAAACCAATTTTAAGGATTTTATCGCGTTATTTTTTTATTTTTTAGGTTCCGTTTCGAATCGTCGGGAACGTAAAATAGTAAAATTAATTTTATTTCAATGTGTAGTGTTCACGTAAATATAATAAATCAATATTAATAGGTTGTCGACACTAGCAGGTGAATATATAAACACACACACACACACACACACACACACACATTCTACTTCTCTGTTCCAACACTCTTGCACAAATCTTTGTAATCCTCATGTTTATGTTACCTCTTAACATTATATAATTTGCAATGATTTTTTTGTCAAATCAACACTGGTGGATCCTCACGATACAGGCCCAGTGTGGGGGTCACAATTACTCCTATTAATAATTTTTATTGTATATAATCAATATATATATATATATATATTATACATTTTTATTGCAATAATGGCCGTTCAGTTATGCTCAAACTAAGTCATGGCCATAATATTATAACCTAAAGGCATACAACAGTAACTCTTAGTGCTCGCTTTGTCCCTGCAATTTACTAGCGCACTTGCAGTAATCTGCAGTACTTAGGTAGAAGCATAATGTACCTGGTTTTGTAAACTGGAATGAAAGCACTTGGGAAATCCAAATGACTCATGAATGTGCAACATTAAGATAGAGACAATTGCGTGGCAAAGGACTCAAGTAACTCTTGTACATTATAATAAAGACCGGGGGGAGTTATAGAGTTATATAAAGAGGGATATATAGAGTTATTATAGGGACAAAAGTACAACTCTACCCTCGCCATGTCATGTCGTGAACGGTATCAGATCCCAATTTAGATATGTAGATAGATCAAAGTCAAAGAAAACTTTCTAAGGCTAGTAATGATAATATTCGCCAGACGCCGACTATACTGTCCCAAAATAAGCTATTTATTATAGGTACCGAACAACAATGGAGCGAGGGTGAACTCAGTATATAATATTTATATAGATATTGAACATCCACAAATCGGGTAAAAACATTCGTGCTCATCACACAAAGTTTGTCCCTACCAGAATTTGAAGCCGGGACCTTTGCCACAGAAAGCAGAGTCACTACAATACATACAAAATAATAAAAACAGGGATTACAAAAATATATTTGATATATGCAAAGTAGACATTAAAAAAAAATAACAATCGAATTGAGAACCTCCTCCATTTTTTCGAAGTTGGTTGATAATAAATAAAAATGAAATGCCAGTCTCAAAAATCTATGTCAATTAACAACATTTTGTATACTACCTGGCCAAACGAGGCTTACAAATTATGTTTTTGCAATCATTTTTCCCTCTACCACCGGATCGAAACGTAACCTCGCCTGAAAAGATCGGGCAGGAAACTCAGCGGGCTCAACTGTCTATTTTTACAGCTTTTTGAAAGCGTATATTTTTTTTCTCCAGTTTACCTTATGAGATGCGAAATCATCGAAAAAATATATAAAAAGGGGCAAGCTTATTGCTGCCTTCAACCGATAACATTTCTAGACTAAGCTATTTCTTCTCTGGATTAGGTAGGGGGGGGCCTTGATCTAGACCACTAGCCAAGGCAGTCGAACTAAAATTAGCCCTTATACACATATCTTGTACTAGCTGCGCCCCGCGGTGTGACCCGCGATTAAAAAGTTTGTCCTTTTTACCGAGATAAATAGTAGCCTATGTGCTATTAGTAGCAAACATCCTTCCATCCAAACTTTCACATTTATAATATTAGTGTGACTATAATACCGCCTCTGTAGACAGGGTGCGAAAACACACAAAGGAAGCAACGTAAAAACCGAATAACCCCTTTTAATACGAACAAATGAGGTACGTTTCGGTCATGGCTGTCGGGTCGGACACTCGCAGGAAGCTAATGTGTCACATACGGGAGTGGTACCGGCGAGCCGCCGCCGCCCGTCGGAAGCTGGACAAAGGCATTGTTGAATGAGAAATTATATTTCGTAGCTTCATTTTCATTGGGATATTATTATGACCAATTAGGGTGGGGATGCTATATTTGTGTACTCAAATAATGTTTTAGGTCAATAAAATGTATACTTAATGTTAATTTACTATACCGTTTTAGTAGGTACTGTAAAATAATTTAAAATCAAGATGACTGAAGTTGGTAACTGCAAAACAAAATGGTTCTTGGAAACTTGGAACATGAGGTCATTTTCATTTAAAAATAATTTAGTTCGTTCATTATTATTTTCTCTACATAATATACACGTGTTACATCTCCCTTGAATAATTGACCAATATATAATATTGCGATCGTTATTACACTTCTAAATCGTTTTAGAACTTGTAAGAGCCGCGAAATTAAGTTTTCTTGCGTTACGACCAAAACGGCTTTTAACGCACCTGAAAAATTCAAATCTTAGTTCTCCACCAAAATACATGACGCGGCGTTTTGGCTTATCCAAAATATGCCATCCGAAGTTTGAAACAAAAGAATATACTCACAGAAATTATCCAACTCCAAATGGCGCGGTTTAGGTTCAGCGGAGATGGCCGAACGCGGGAACGCGATGGGTCGTGCAACAGGCGCCGGCGAGCAAGCCACTCACTAGTAACCAACAAGCATTTTTCACACAGATTCCTGCACAGTGTTAGCTGTAGGGGCCGAGTCGGAGGCTACGCGGCGTTCGCCCGCCGCGGTCGCGCGCTTGATTCTGACGAGAACATAGGGTTGCCAGCACACCACTTTTAATAATACCACTGGCTTATGGACAACTATTGTTTTTGTATGAGAGTTGTATGAAACTGAATATAGGTCTTGTACACTAAAATACAATTTTCTGTGACCTTGTGGCCTTCCTTGATGTACCGAGAGTTTGAATCCAGAAAAGCCATATTTTATGTGGTGAAATATAATGTATTGTATCTGAGTCATGAATGTCAGTGTGAAGTCATAAATTACAGGTACTGATACTGAGATCGCCCTGAGTCTATATTTGTATTGTATCCATAATACAAGCGTTGCGCTGGGACCTTAGTTTCGGACCATACACTTATTGTATTGGTATGGTGGTATTATTTTTATTATTAGAATCAAGTATACATAACTATTTACACTTACCAAATTCCTGGACATAGACATTCTTTACAAATACGCAAATGCATATCCATATTATTGTGCATGCGGTATGTATAAGATTATTTAATAGCAGGTAAAATAAATTTTGGGCTGGTATCACCTTTGGGCGGCTTGCGCGCCCCGCTGCCCCCGCCCTCCCCGCCCGCCGAAGCCGTGAAGCCTCTATTCGTTTAGTATTCCCGCCCTTTGCGACACTCAAAACCATTGTATACAAATGAACCTTTCCTAATTATAACTGTAACACTTACATGAAAGCGATATTGATAACGATATCGCTCGTCGGGACCGTATTGTGGGAAAATTACGTGTTACATTTTTTTATCGCCTTTAATATTGTTTTTTCGAAACCAAACAATTAAACATATTTATTGCTCTTTAGTTTTGGTGAAATGAATATTATGTGCACGTTAATAGAGGTTAATGTCGAATGGGCTAAGCATAGCGTAACTCCAAATCTTCCCGTGGATGTTGAAAGAGACTTAACCAGGGGATGGGCAGCAGCGTCTTCCTGAGTAAAAACTAAAAAAATACTACCTGACCTAGACCTCGTCGCCGGGCGCGAGGACAATGGCAAACCCCAACCAATGATAAGCACAACGAAAAGGTGGCGAATTGTGATTTGTGGAATTCATTGGCGTGGGCCTGTGTCCAGCCTAGGAGGACTTTTGAGTGATGGACATCCATGGATGTGGTTGATCATGTGTCAAATTTAAGTTTAATAAAATTGCTTTACACAAAAATATGAGACCAAAGAAATGTGCTATAAGACGACATACGTAAACATTAGTACTATACAACATTTCTACCTTGAAATGTTTAATAACACAAATAACACAAATGAAAATCCAAGACAATACTACGACTTTTGGGATTGTGGCACACAATTTGAATGCTCCATAAAATCCGTCGAAACGGCTAAAGTCCTGCGTTGTCATTGAGTATAAACGAAATCGACCTTCGCGCCTCGTCGCGGTCTGATAATAGTCCGATAAGAGTTATATTTCGGAGTTAATAATGTCTATTAAATTTTAACAATCTTGCCGTCATCTCAGACGACGTTTTAAGCTAATCGTCCACATGATTGCATCAGATGGATCGTATAATAATGTTTTAGAATTCTATGTATAATAAGTTATATATTAGTTGTAGTAGTAGTATGCTTAACGGCGTCAATACGACTTTTAATATTACAATCTTTACAACCATTTTGAAGATTAAACTTTACACAGGCGAAAAATTTTCATTTTTACAACACGCTATTGTGTTTTACGAGCTCACAAAGTAATAACTTGTTTCTCATTGGAAAGTCATGAAGAACTGAATGAAAAAACCTCATTATACTTTATTCTGATTAAAATATTTCAGATAAAGTTACGATAAAAATAATGAAATATTGTTATGTCAACCGAACGAGGTTGAATAAGAATGCATGTATAAGCGTGTGTAGTGCGTGTGGCTGTGTGTGTGTGAGGGATGGTATGAGTTTGAGTGTGCTTACATTCTCGTAACCCTACTTTTAACGGAAAAAAGTATTCCTTTTATTTCAAACAGAATATTTTGTAGGTAACCTTTGGTGTTTTATTTTTAATGATGCTCCTGTTAGAATTTATTGCTACGTGTATTCTTTTCGGATCTTGAATATACGTACCTACGCGTAGACATATTTTCTACGTAAATACGAGAACATATCGCATTTCGTAGCGGGGCTACGGCGTAGGCAATTCTATTTTTGTTTTCTTCTTTACACGGAGGTGGCTAGCGACGTGCTTACAGAAATTCACACATCGGAAATATAATTTTCGTTCGTATTTAGCTTCATAATAATATCGATATTGTAGGGTTAAAATATTATAGACATATTCGCCAAAAGCATAGGAACCATACATACACTTAAGTCAAATTTGGTTAGTGTATAGACCTGTAACACAGTATATATAATTTTATTTTTATTTTATTATACCATGTCCTATTAATAAGTATTTTTTATTTCCATGTAAATAACTATTGATAAGAAAACTATAATTACTAATTTAACCTAAAAAAAAATGTAAGTTGGTAAAGGAAATAGAAGCAGTAACTAAATAATAGGAAATAAATATCCAACACAAACACACCAACTATACGGTCCCACACTAAGCAACACTTGTATGATGGGTACCCTACAATGGACTGTTGGTGAACTCAATCTATTATATCAATAAATATTAAGCATCCATGTCTTGGGCACAAACATACGAGCTCATCACACAAAGTTTGTCCCTACCAGGATTCGAACCTGAGACCCTCGGCGTAGAAAGCAGACACTACCAACGGCGCTAATCAGGCTATCAACTATATGTACAGACAATCAATCATATCTATAAAACCAATTTATATAAGTCTAGTGTACAACAAATAAATATTTTTTTGCGCTAGTTGTGTTCGGTGAGCTTACAGAAACTGTTTAAAAATCTGTTTACACATCGGTCACGCATATTGACGAGATGAATGAAACAACACGTTCGTTCACTTCGAATATAAATATTTCCCACTCGTCGGCGATTCCAATTCCATATTGCAACAATACGATAAAGCTGTTTGATATTAATTGTTGTAATTCCGAATTGGTATCCATAAAATAATATGAAATGTATACTTTGTTCTTTGGTAGATAACATATATATTTATTTAATAGAATAATATATAGATATATATATATAAGAACAATAGAGGTTCACGAATTATTAGAAACTAGCTGTTGCCCGCGACTTCGTCCGCGTGGTATTTAACAAAGACTCAGCCGTTGGCAACAGCCTGCTCGCGTTCTGATCCCGCGGGACGCATTGCAGATTGTTGCTATCAAACTTTAATCAGGCGCAGCGCTGCATCATTGGTTTTAATTTTTTTTCGAGAGATCCATTTTTTTTTCTAAAATAAAAGTAGCCTATGTTACTCCTTGTTACATCAGCTATCTGCCAGTGAAATTCCCGTCAAAATCGGTCCAGCCATTTCAGAGATTACCCGGAACAAACAGACAGACAGACAGACAGACAGACAGACAGACAGACAGACAGACAGACAGACAGACGGACAGACAGACAGACAGACAAAAATTGTAAAAAATGTTGTTTCGGTATAGGTAACGTGTATACATCCAAATGCACTTAGTAAAAAGCGGTTATTTTAATATTACAAACAGACACTCCAATTTTATTTATATGTATAGATGTATAGATAATTGTACCATCACAAAGAGCTTTTCTTCTGTAAGCTGCTTGTGATGCATCACCTTCGATGTAAGACCGCATACGAGTAGATTGTAAATGAAATGGTAATTTGCAACGACACATACTTACTGAATAGAACTTGAGCTCTTTGCGACCGTGTGGGCAAATACGAAATACATGACAAAAGATGGAGGTCTGCAAACGTTTCTCTATGCGTTTAAAATAACGATCGATAGGACTGTCGAGCACGCTATTATGTACCGTATTCCGTACGTGAAGTGCGAGATTGTTCGTAAGCTAACCGTATACTTTATAGTCTACCGTATTTAGACATTTTTAGACGGTTAGCTCGCACTTGACGTACCGTACTTATTACCTACGTAATGTATGAAATAGTAAAATGAAACGTCATTCTGAGTTAAGAGTGAGAATAACATTATATTTTACTATGAATATACACACACATTACACTATGACATGTTAAGGAGAAGAATAAGTAATTTCATATACAAACATGCCATAATGTATGTATGAAAGAAAAAACACTATCTCACTTATAATACTATAAGCTCGCTCAGCAACACTTATATTTATCTACGCCTACGAAAGCACAACCGGCAACCATCACAAAATAATAAGATTTACTTTCGCTTCCCCCATTGCTGTAAAATGTTCCCCCTATTGTACCCTAATAAATCCGGGGAAATATATTCTGTTCTCATTCCGGCCTGTCATCTGACTTGATAAAATTTAATATCTGGCTGTCAGAGCGGGGAAGGGGTGCGATTCTATTCTGTACCAAACACAGGCCATTAACAAAGGATTTGTTCACACGCTTATTGCTTGCCGACTAGTACAATTTACCTACTTATATATTTACAGTCTCTGTAAACGTGTAGGTTTGGTAGGAGATAAGCTATACTAATATTATAAATGTGAAAATTTGGATGGATGGATAGATGGATGGATGGATGTTTGTTACTCAATCACGCCAGAACGGCTGAACAGATGTTGATTAAATTTGGCACAGAGATAGATTATAGTCTGGAATAACCCATGGGCTACTTTTATCCCGGTAAAATGTATGGTTCCCGGGGATAGATTTGTTTTAATTCATCATATCACAAAGGATCGACATGATTTTTTGCGCGGGTAACACCGCAGGGCGCAGCTAGTAGATAATAATAGACAATTAATTCTAATATATATATCACTGTGATTAGGCTGAGTCTTAACATTGAGGATATTAATCAAAATGGTGCTGGCGGCAATTTGGACTTCTTTACAAGTGTATTTTTGTATGTTTTGCACTAAATAGGATTGAGCTTTAAGAATACCCATAGCAATATTATTTTTATGTGTTTATTGCACATTGATATTACATTTTTAAAGGCGCTGTGAAATTGTTCCAATTCACTATTACACTTGTTTAAGACTTAGTATACTTTGGATAATTAATAATTATTGGGTGCTCATTGGACAAGTAAACCGCGCACATGTAAGACTCATAGTTATAATGCAATCAAAGACAATCATCATAGACACCAATAGTGTTGCACTACATACTAATTAGAGGTGACCCGAACAACACTGATGTGCAGTTTACGGAACTAGCTTTTACCCGCGACTTCGTCCGCGTTTACTAGAAAATCATTATTGTTGATTAACTACAATTGTTGATTACTTGATATAATTATTCTAATTAATTTTTTTACAATTAAAGTAATTAGCAAAATAAAAAATGAGTATGAAAACAAACTATTTCTCAAAAAGGCCTTGTTCGTATTATTATAATTATAATGAGCCTAACTAAATAGTATTATTGCTGTCATGGTTTTCTTTAAACTCGACCACGAAATTTTACTAACCTAGAACTAAAACCTACTCAGAAATTGTTCACGCGGCCATAAGTAAGTATCATAACACAAACAGAAACGTTAAAAGCCTTCGTTTTACTCAACTTAGTAACAACACAGTACCTACCCCTGCGAGACAAACCCCCTAAACAACGATATTACATTAGTTTTATGAAATCTTACACTTTGCGCACAAGGTTGAACCGCGATTCAAAGTAGACCATATTACCTGTATGTTATGTTTCATTGTAGGTTGCGCCATAAAATCTTCAGGGTGGTTCTTCTTCTTTATTTTGGTTCTTAATCGGCAACAAAATAGTGCTATTTTTCCCAGTGTCGAGTAAAATATCTTTCGTGCACTTTATGAACACACAATGCTTAATATCCCATTAATATTACAATGTATATCGAGGAAGCACATTTTTGTGAAATAAAACAAAATAGATATATTCACGGTTCAATATCCAAAAGTTCCCCAGGGTTGTTAATCACTGTACTATTTGACGTAGCGCTTTCAAAGTATCCAAATAGCATACTGCTGCTAATTCGCTTGACACCAACTAGCCTAAACTAGACCAAATTATAGTTTACTCCTGTCAAACGGCGTTCGCTATTCTGTTAACAGCAGATTAGACTAATTTTAGTTTGACAGCTCCTAAAATTGGTTTAGTTACTCAACTTAGCTTAGTTGGTCATTTTTGTATTCTGTTGTACACACTTTACGTCAAATTGCGTCTAAAATTAGAAACGTCAAACTATAATCCGCCTTATTTGGTCGGCATCTAATTTGGTGCCACCTAAATTTAGTTCGTAGTTTTTCAGGTGGTGTTTTTATTAAGATAAGTTGTGAAAAGCTATTTTATCAAACACGATGGAGGAATATGTGGTTGCGGCTACTGTGGATTCATCTGAAAGTGCTAATTTTACCAAAATAATAATAAAACAGAGCCTACTTCAAAGTACTTACTTTAAAAACAAAATAAAGGCATTTGCTTTCTAGCCGTAGAAACTATGAAGAAAGAATACGCCTCGAAGGTTTAACCCTTCTTTGCATGATTTTTTAAATTTTTTTAAAATAAATCAGGGTGATGTAATTAATGCTCTAGATTAAAGGAAAAATATTTAAAAAATCCTAGTGTAAATAAAAATATGTATTATGTAAAAAACAATATGATGGAAATTTACATCATCATGCATTTAGCTCAGTACTAAATAAATAAAAAAAATATTGTTTACTCAATCTTCTTTATTCTTTATGATAATTTAAAAAACAATTATTATTTTTTATGCACCAGATTCCTTTTTTTCCAAATCAAGCTTCTTTTGTCAAATGGAAAACTGGATGAAGACTGCAAATTGGATGATGTTGATGGGTGAGAGGATTCTTGATCTTCTGGTTCTACAAGAGGAGGATCAATGTCAGCAATTTCATCCACATCATCATCATCATCATCATCATAGTTCTCCTCCTGCAACACTCTTATAACATCATCAGCATCGCGGTTTTCATCATCGGAATCTTGGTCATCAAGGCCATCTTCTGAGAGCCAACCGCCTTCTAACTTACTAAGATAATCTTCAATATCTCTTTCATTCAAGTTTCCCTAAAAAACAACATAAAATAAACATTTACAAAAAAAAATTGCCATACATTACAAGTGAAGTTACTGCACAGTGATGTAAATTTCCATCACATAGTTTTGACAGTGTATTCACAGTGTTTTGATATAAATTGTACATAAAATAACAAAAACATGAAAACAAACCTTTTTTACACTCATGTTCACTTTTATTGTATTTTTTATCTCCGTTTATTTCCTTTAAACAATTTAAAATATCACTTGTTTCTTCCAGTCACAACAAACAGCGGAATGTCAAGTTCTAAGCCTGGTAATTGACTGTGTCGTTTACTATTTTTTGACAACTGCGTTTTGTTGTAACGCTATAGTCGCTTAAAAAGTTGCCAGCAACAACAAATTTACAGTACAAGGGTTTTGAGTACCTTTTTTTGTTGACTAAATATTATGATTAAAATTTCCATCATCATGCAAAGAAGGGTTAAGAGCACATTTGCAGCACTTCATACTGAATACTCTAGATGATCCGCTCTTAGTGGAGGGGCACATCCCAAAACATATAAAGGTTTGCGATTTAATATTTTATATAGATACATATCTACTTTTTACTTGTTTATAAATGTTTATAAATACATCAACATGACACTTTGCAGATTTGAACAGCACTGCAATCTTACGCTCATGGGAGCTATCAGGCTGCTGTAGGCCAAGATAGTGTACCAGGAATGAGCCAACCAGCATAGAGTAGATGTTTGGGAATAGTGTTGAACATAATTGTGCATCAATTGACACCCCAAAATATAAAGTTCCCTACAACACAGACGGAGAAAGAATCTGCAAAAACTGAGTAAGTTTCATTTCATATCCACTAAATTGGTTTGGTAATTTTTGAGCTCATACATTATAAACAAATAAATAAATAAATATCGCCATACGAATACATAACCAAACGGTCCCACTTTAAGCTTAACACTTGTGTTGTGGGTACTGTAACAATGGACTGCGGGTGAACTCAGTTTATAATACTTATATACATATTAAACATCCATGACTCGGGTACAAACATTCGTGCTCATCACACAAAGGTTGTGTCCCTACCAGGATTGAAACCCAGGACTCTCAGCGCAGAAAGCAGAGTCATTACCACTAGGTTAATCAGGCCGTCGAACCAATATATCTTTTGTCTTTATAATATTAGCATAAAAAAATATCTTGACATCAAGTTATAACATGTAAATGTTTCTACTTTTGCAGATACGGATGAGAATTATACCATTGATTTAGATCATACTGATAAGCTATCTATGGTGGAAGAGTACATTGAAACAGATTTCCTTGCTGAAGCAAGACACATTTGGCAAGTGTTAATAAACACTATTTTACTCAAAATTAATAAAAGTATGGCAAATCATAAACAAGACTTTAATTTCTGAATTATTATAATAAAGCTTTTTACTTATTACTATGTTATCAATAATCAATAATAAACATCAACCTTAAAAATAATTAACAATCAAAATAATAAACAAATTTGTAAGTAATAGAATTTGAAAGGCTTAAACAACAAGCTTCTGCACATGGGGGCCATTTGTTGCCCACACTCAATGAAAATGGCACTACCGAAGATAACAACTATGCAATAAATGCTTAGTATTACTAACTTATTACATAGTATTATGGTACACTTCCAGGCGGCAAAATCCATCCACATAGGCATGCCCAACAATATCCAAAATGTTGGATTCTATGTCTGTCGGGGCTCCTCCTGCCGGACCGCCACCTGTGGCACTTATTGAAGTTCGCACCTTGCAAGCCTTGGTCTATAACTTCGCCACCCACACACTCCAAACCTGTTGATAAAAAAAAACCATATAAAAACCATCTAGACGAAAAAAATGCATAATATTCAGAACACAAAACTTACATGCTCTCACTGCTGTGCAGTTCTTCTGCAGCCGAGTTGGTTGAGCTCGTCGTGGTTGGTAGGGCCCCCTAAAAATCTACCACGGCAGAATCTGCTTGGTTTCCTGAAAATATAATTGATTTTTAGATAGATGTCCTCGCGCGTCGATGTAATAATTACCATTGATTGTTTATAAGTAAAACAAAACTTTCAATCCTTTAAAATGCTTACCCCTCGCTATTTTGTTGTTGTTGCGGAGTCGCTCCACAAGCAACTCCTGTTGTCTCTTATTAGACCGTTTCCTATCGTTTTCCATATTAGATTCAAGCCACTAGATAACTTATTACAACAATTACAATGTAGCACACCCGTCTGATCTGAAAACGGTGTTTTGTTTACCTACTGTCAACAGATACAAAATAGAATTCACCACAGAACAATAGATATGGAACACTTAACCACAGACGATATAGAACAACTTTCTATAATTTATAATTGTAAATATCATAAAAAAATTACAATAAAAATATTTAGACGCCGACATATATTTTAAATTAAACTTTTATATATTTCAAGGTTATTTTAAAATAATTTAATCATGTTATTTCGATTTTCTTTTCCATTCACCTTATTTTCATTCATTCTTCAGATATTTTTTTTAAATACTGGCAACATACCTCAATTCAATTTAGGTGCTGTCAAAATCAAATTAGTCCTGTCAATTACGATATTTAAATTAAGTTCGATGTGACAACAGAATTGATTTTAATGATTTCTAAACTATACTTAAAATTTTAGCTAGTTTAATTAAGTTTAGAGAGTGTGCAAGCGAATTAGCAGCACTGTGTTATTATTGGCATCACATAAAAATACCATTATAACAAGTCACAATAAATAACAAAGTAATTCGTTTATAAACACGTATTTAAGCTCTCAAATACAGAAATCAAAATCAGTAAAAAAATATTTGTATAGGCATATAAATCGTAAAAAATATCCTATCACGAAATACGGTTGCAGACTCCAAACGAAAACAATTACAAATTATTGTTTGTCAATAGTTTTTAGAACAACAAACACAAATGGTAGTTGTCTTGCATGTTATCACGTGACCACAAATACCAATAACAAGGCGAAATTTCACTTAACACCATTTTATCGTTCAACCTATTATGTGTATTCTATGTATAGCTTTACATGTATGTCGTGTGTGTGACGTCATGGTTTAGGCTGTTTAAGCGAACTTTTAAAGATAACGAAATATATTGCTGCTAATTCGCTTGACACCAACTAGCCTAAACTAGACCAAATTATAGTTTACTCCTGTCAAACGGCGTTCGCTATTCTGTTAACAGCAGATTAGACTAATTTTGGTTTGACAGCTCCTAAAATTGGTTTAGTTACTCAACTTAGCTTAGTTGGTCATTTTTGTATTCTGGTGTACACACTTTACGTCAAATTGCGTCTAAAATTAGAAACGTCAAACTATAATCCGCCTTATTTGGTCGGCATCTAATTTGGTGCCATCTAAATTTAGTTCGTAGGTTTTCAGGTGATGTTTTTATTAAGATAAGTTGTGAAAAACTATTTTATCAAACACGATGGAGGAATATGTGGTTGCGGCTCTTGTGGATTCATCTGAAAGTGCTAATTTTACCAAAATAATAATAAAACAGAGCCTACTTCAAAGTACTTACTTGAAACACAAAATTAAGGCTATTTGCTTTCTAACCGTAGAAACTATGAAGAAAGAATACGCCTCGAAGGCTTAAGAGGACATATTGGAATGTGCCCTTCGAATTAGCAGAGAAGTTTAAAAAATCTTTTGTGGCTTCACAAGTTTGCAGCACTTCAATTACTGAATACTCTAGATGATCCGCTCTTAGTGGAGGGGCACATCCCAAAACATATAAAGGTTTGCGATTTAATATTTTATACAGATACCTACTTTTTACTTGTTTATAAATACATCAACATGACACTTTGCAGATTTTAACAGCACTGCAATTTTACGCTCATGGGAGCTATCAGGCTGCTGTAGGCCAAGATAGTTTACCAGGAATGAGCCAACCAGCAGTGAGAAGATGTTTGGGAATAGTGTTGAACATAATTGTGCAACAATTGACACCCCAAAATATAAAGTTCCCTACAACACAGACGGAGAAAGAATCTGCAAAAACTGAGTAAGTTTCATTTCATATCCACTAAATTGGTTTAGTAATTTTTGAGCTCATACATTATAAACAAATAAATAAATAAATATCGCCATACGAACACATAACCAAACGGTCCCACTTTAAGCTTAACGCTTGTGTTGTGAGTAGTGTACAATGGACTGAGGGTGAACTCAGTTTATAATACTTATATACATATTAAACATCCATGACTCGGGTACAAACATTCATGCTCATCACAAAAAGCTTGTGTCCCTACCAGGATTGAAACCCAGGACTCTCAGCGCAGAAAGCAGAGTCATTACCACTAGGTTAATCAGGCCGTCGAACCAATATATCTTTTGTCTTTATAATATTAGCATTAAAAAAATATCTTGACATCAAGTTATAACATGTAAATGTTTCTACTTTTGCAGATACGGATGAGAATTATACCATTGATTTAGATCATACTGATAAGCTATCTATGGTGGAAGAGTACATTGAAACAGATTTCCTTGCTGAAGCAAGACACATTTGGCAAGTGTTAATAAACACTATTTTACTCAAAATTAATAAAAGTATGGCAAATCATAAACAAGACTTTAATTTCTGAATTATTATAATAAAGCTTTTTACTTATTACTATGTTATCAATAATCAATAATAAACATCAACATTAAAAATAATTAACAATCAAAATAATAAACAAATTTGTAAGTAATAGAATTTGAAAGGCTTAAACAACAAGCTTCTGCACATGGGGGCCATGTGTTGCCCACACTCAATGAAAATGGCACTACCGAAGATAACAACTATGCAATAAATGCTTAGTATTACTAACTTATTACATAGTATTATGGTACACTTCCAGGCGGCAAAATCCATCCACATAGGCATGCCCAACAATATCCAAAATGTTGGATTCTATGTCTGTCGGGGCTCCTCCTGCCGGACCGCCACCTGTGGCGCTTATTGAAGTTCGCACCTTGCGAGCCTTGGTCTATAACTTCGCCACCCACACACTCCAAACCTGTTGATAAAAAAAACATATAAAAACCATTTAGACGAAAAAAATGCATAATATTCAGAACACAAAACTTACATGCTCTCACTGCTGTGCAGTTCTTCTGCAGCCGAGTTGGTTGAGCTCGTCGTGGTTGGTAGGGCCCCCTAAAAATCTACCTCGCCAGAATCTGCTTGGTTTCCTGAAAATATAATTGATTTTTAGATAGATGTCCCCGCGCGTCGATGTAACTATAACCATTGATTGATTTTAAGTAAAACAAAACTTTCAATCCTTTAAAATGCTTACCCCTCGCTATTTTGATGTTGTTGCGGAGTCGCTCCACAAGCAACTCCTGTTGTCTCTTATTAGACCGTTTCCTATCGTTTTCCATATTAGATTCAAGCCACTAGATAACTTATTACAACAATTACAATGTAGCACACCCGTCTGATCTGAAAACGGTGTTTTGTTTACCTACTGTCAACAGATACAAAATAGAATTCACCACAGAACAATAGATATGGAACACTTAACCACAGACGATATAGAACAACTTTCTATAATTTATAATTGTAAATATCATAAAAAAAAATTACATTAAAAATATTTAGACGCCGACATATATTTTAAATTAAACTTTTATATATTTTAAGGTTATTTTAAAATAATTTAATCATGTTATTTCGATTTTCTTTTCCATTCACCTTATTTTCATTCACTCTTCAGATATATTTTTTAAATACTGGCAACATACCTCAATTCAATTTAGGTGCTGTCAAAATCAAATTAGTCCTGTCAATTACGATATTTAAATTAAGTTCGATGTGACAACAGAATTGATTTTAATGATTTCTAAACTATACTTAAAATTTTAGCTAGTTTAATTAAGTTTAGAGAGTGTGCAAGCGAATTAGCAGCATTGTTTTAGAAAATACGAACTTAAATTTAACAATTATGTTTCTGCTTTTTTGTAAGTACATTAAATGTACTCGCGAATATACGTATACGACACTATTTATGAATACATTTCACTTTATTATCAACATAATAACATCCCGCACGATTTAAGTTTCAAGGACAGTTCCCTCGTTAAAATGGCGCAGGTCCCAATAAAATGGGCCTTTTATGAGTCCCTATAGATATAAAATAATATTTAAGCGTCCCTGGGCCGCCATTTAATTAAGTCTTATTACTTTTACACAAATAGAATACTGATTTTCGTGTAACGTTTACTTGCTTTACCTAACTAAATTGTTGGTGATCGCAAAGATTAAATGACGTAGCTGAAACTATGCCCTTTAATTTTATAATAATGATGATACAATAACATTCAAAAGCATCAGCAGTAATGTTAGTTAAATAAATAATACCTGAGTATAAGTTGGTATTAAGTAGTTTCTGACCATACTATAAAAGAGTCGGCCGGGTACTTAAATTGTAAGTCCTACTTTACTATTTGAAAGCCGTTGTTAACTTTTATGTTATCTTTTGTCACGTTCAAATTAAACTGCTCTCAAATTTAAGTTGCGTTTGAATATTCGGCAGAAAGTTTCCGAATGAACATGTCTGATAGTCTGCGTGGGCTATCTTCATAAATTACTAACCCGCTATTCTTCCGTGGTTCATCTCCACTAAGAATCAGAATCAGATTTTTTTATGTCACCCATTAAGTACAGTGCTTATGAATCGTCAAAATAGTTACAAAATGCTAAGCTACAACTTTACCACCCGTTTGGGAAGAAACAACATGGTTGCTCTATTTTAAAAATCTTTTTAATTTTTGAGCAGTACATTGTTATGGGTAACACCTAGAAACGGTTAAAATTAACTTCTTCGCATACTCTATCTCATATTTCTCATAGATATTACACATTAATTCATCCTAAAACAATATCGATTCCAACGATGACGTCATAAATCAATACCCTAACCTCATTCTTTAAGACGATATAGTCTTCCAAATATACATTTCCACAAACAGATATATGTATACAAATAAAAATATCCCTCGTGGTGGGTAACAGGCAACAAGCTAAACGCTCGGAGAAGCCCCTTCGCCAAAGTGTCCGGTGTACCTAGCCTGACAATTAACCTACTTCCCGGCGCCCCGGGCCGATCGCTCGCGTGTCACAACCACGACCCGTAAAGAACACCGCCCACTGAGGAAGAGCTAAATGTATTGTTGAATGAGAACTACCAATTTAAGGTACAGCTGTCACATAATTCAAATCTAATATTGATAACACCATTGCACAAAATATCCGAATACGTTGTATTGGCTGAGTTTGTATGGAGAATGATTTTTTATTATTTTTGTGCATTTCTATAACGAAAAAACAATTTTGATCTGAGATCAACTGGGCAGGTATATACTAAGGTATTTAATCTATTGCTGAAAATAATTTAAGTTTTCATTAATTTTCCGCGTATTTTAGATATGAGTGCCAAAAACGCTTGGTTTGGATACAAAGACGTCCAAATTGTATTTTACTAATTATTTATTTTATTAATTTGTATAATAGTTATATTAAGATTTGTGTATTTCAGAGCGCAGGTTTAATACATCGAGGCATCCAATGCACAATGCCAATGTCGTAAAAAACTAAATTATAACTTAAAGATGCTAATTTTTTTCGTAAATAATTGAAACCCGTCGAAATTTTGAATTTAGCGCCCTGACCTAGCACCTTCAGCTTAACTCTTTATCATATGTTCTAGAATGCTTAATAACTAGGTATAATAAAATGTTCATATCAATTAAACACAATAGTATTACTATTAAAACATAACATACATCAGCGCCTGCGGTTTCCTTCATACTGAAATTATAATCTCGGTTAGCAATATGGTTTGTCGAAGGGTTTACCCGATATTACATTAACCACAAACCAACCTCAATCGCCGATGAAAATCGGCCAACAGCATTAAGTAAAGATAAGTAGGTACTTATCGATTTCTAATATACACGCGAATACTATATGTTGAAATAAATGCAATCTTATGGATTTTATCGCGATTATTATTAGTTTTTTACGTTCCCGACGGTTTGGCTGCTGGGAACGTAAAAACAAATAATAAACGCGATCAAATCCGTAAGATTTATTTTATTATAATAAGAAGGTACTGTTTTTTTCTGTTTCAAACTAACTATAGACTTTTAAATTTAACGCATATTTTTTGGTTTATTTTATACAAAGACCGATTTCACGAAATCTTTGCCTTTTCTCACTAACAAAGTAGGTAAGCTTCGTTTATATAAAGCTTCCAATATATACACAAATAACTAACTTTCTTTCTTATTACCGATACTCATTAAATGTTATGTTTATTATATCTTTCCCCAAATAAAGTTGAAGTTCAAACCTAGTGTATTAAAACTCTACATTCCTACCATGGTTTAATAAGTTAATTATTCTCACTTGAACTTAATTTGAGTGGCCGCAGATTTATTAATGATATAATTAGCTTATTTCCGCAATAAGGTTAGCAGGAATGTTGTCGGCCCAACGTCTATATAAATAATTCATTTGGTAAAATCCCTGTTACGGGGAAGGGGTCTTCTCGCCTTTAATTATTCAAATATAGCGATACGACCTCTGCCATTATGAAGATGCTGACCAAACCGTCCCTGTTATTGTTTATATACTAGAAAAAAATACTGCCAATAGACTTTTATTTCTGTCGCAGCCGGTTTGTAGAATCTGCTTGATCACAAATCGACTAAGCGATTTACAAAACGCCTCAGTTTAAAAAAACGGCTGGTTAAATGTTAGGCCGATTCTAATACGGTAAGCCATATCGTAATGGCGTTGTGCGTTCTACGTACACGCGCATTTGCGTAAACTTTACAAATCGGCTTGGTTTTTGTGCTTCAATATGTTGCTCCCTACACCCCGTCTATATCTAAGTATACAAATATAAATAAAATTGGAGGGTCTGTTTGTAATATTAAAATAACCGCTTTTTACTAAGTGCATTTGGATGTATACACGGTACATATACCAAAACAACATTTTTTAAAATTGTTGTCTGTCTGTCTGTCTGTTTGTTCCGGCTAATCTCTGAAATGACTGGACTGGACGGGACTTTCACTGGCAGATCGCTGATGTAACAAGGAGCAACTTAGGCTACTTTTATTTTAGAAAAAAACATAGGATCTCACGAAAAAAAATTAAAACCAATGTTGCAGCGCTGCGCCTGAATAAGTTTGATAGCAAGAACCTTTAATGCGTGTGCAAATGCTCAGAACGCGCGAGCGGGCCGTTGCCAACGGTTGCGTCTTTGTTAAATACCACGCGGACGGAGTCGCGGGTAACTGCTAGTTGTATCTATGTATGACTTTCAAACAAACCTAAATAAAGATTACTTTCGTGACGTCACTCGTAAGGGGCGGACCCTTGTCAAGAGTGCCTTGTTATTGTTTGATCCGATCTTAAAAAGGCACCAGCGACCAAAAGAAAACATTTTGGGGTCGAGTCACCTTCGTCCGTAGGAGAATTAAGTACCCTCGAGATACCCTACACGTGACCCCGGGTGGTGCCAACCAGGTGACAACTCTACTGGTGGTAGGCTTCGGCCGTGGCTAGTCACCACCCACTGAACAAAGCCATGTCGCCAAGCGGCCTAGCCGTGTTCCGGCATGATGTTCGGTGTTGCCATTCATGGATGGCGGGTCAGATCAGTTGCGCTGCATGTGCCTAGTGAATGTAGCGTCTCTATCTACTGCCGCCTTCCTACCTAGGCAAGTATGCTCCATCGTAGATCTCATCGTCACTTACCATCAGGTGAGATCGAGATCAAATACTTGCCTATAATGTAATAAAAAAAATAAAAAATCTCTGTGATCCATCCCAACGTTCTATCAGTATACCTCTTTTTCGTTTGATTTCAGACGTCTAGTTAATGCTTCTAGTACATACAATCAGTCTGGGTTGTGTCATTTAAAACTAAATTGAACTAGGGATAACTAAATAAAATTACGCAACGGACGTACGCAAAACCGCATGATACATCGATGCTGCTTCGTTACATAATTGTTATATAGCACCTCACAGACTGATAGGTATTCACACATAGATAGGTATATATGTGGAAAATCCAAAAGGATATCAACATGGCTGGCTCAAGTAGCAACGATACATAGAAGCTATTATTAACATTGTATTATGAATAGTTTTTTTTTTTAATATTTAACACATAATACAATTTATCAATTAATATAATTCGATAAAAATAGCGGCCCATTCCAGAGTTTTCGGAGCACGTAACATTATATACAAGATACCGACAATAATCGTCGGACCACGGCGGCCGGCCCGCCAGGCTGGAAGATCGTCCATATTCCGCCAAAGTAATATCCAATTTTATATAATGTTAAAATAATATACATCTTCACACTTGTTTTACATAAAAAATCTACAAAATTCAACCGCGTGATTATATTTTACCTGAAATTAAATAACACGAATAAGTGAGTGGAATACTCGAACTCCTAAATAAGTACTTACAGCATGATAAAAAAGTCCATTGAGTAATGCCGATTCATAAAGGATTAATAATAGGCTACCTATCACAGACCATTATTTTTTTAGCATACATTACGAATGTAAAGAAACTGACATTCCAATTAATTTAAGCACTTTTACAATTGACTGGCAGCTAACGAGTGGTAGTGGTATTAAAAAAAAACTTGGCATCACCCAACGTACGCGCTCTTAAACGAAATATTACTTAAGGTTATTGATCGAATCGTTTCTTAAAAAGTGAAAGCTAACCAAAGGCAAAACGAGTTCCGTTTTACAAAGTAGATATGTATACTTTCATGCTTATATATCTTGGGTGCACAATGACCACGACCTTTTATTTTTAAACAATCTTTTGAGAAGCCGACTCTGTGTATTGTCAGAATATACTAATGAATACTTACAGTGAAGAGACTTTCGTCATAAATGTTAATTTTAGAACGACAATAGAAAAAAAAAGGTCGTTAAGAATAAAATTGCTTATGTTGAGTTGAGGTTAAGCGGTTTTTTTTTGTATGATAATGTGTTTATATCTAATACACAATAGAAGTTAATACTTAACAGAGAATTAACTCCATAACACGGTTGGAAGATCCTCATTTCAAAATGTTAAAAATGCTATAATATTTTTAATTTGACGGCAATTTGAGACAATCGCCTCCAATGCCTGTCTCTACATTTATTGTCATATTATCATTTAACATCGTGACCCTAAATTCAAACAACTTTGTAAATTGATCATGAAGTTTTTTTATAAATTTAAAGGTTAATCATTAGCAATCTATATTCGAAATTCTCGTTCACTCACCAATGGATGTTACCTACGTATAAATGGCTGCCAAAGTCTCTATATTTCTATTATCTACGGTACCGTGACAAAATAAGCCAACCAGTTATTCAATCCAATATTTTGTTGGATCAAAATAAGAAACGTTCAAACACAACAAACTATTAACCTATTGAAATAATATCGGCCATCATTAATTAAATTAAAAAGATCGTGAAGTCTGATGAGGATTTAATTAAGTAGGTATTGACCTCACCTTATATTTTACGGAACTTAAAACCGATACAATCTCATGGACACATTCGAAATTTACAATACAATTTTTGTATGTCTGTCTGTCCGTCTGTCTGTCTGTCTGTCTGTCTGTTTGTTCCGGGTAATCTCTGAAATGGCTGGACCGATTTTGACGGGACTTTCACTGGCAGATAGCTGATGGAACAAGGAGTAACTTAGGCTACTTTGATTTTAGAAAAAAAACATAGGATCTCATGAAAAAAAATTAAAACCAATGTTGCAGCTCTGCGCCTGATTAAGTTTGATAGCAACAACCTGAAATGCGTCCCGCGGGCTCAGAACGTGCGAGCAGGCTGTTGCCAACGGTTGTGTCTTTGTTAAATACCACGCGGACGAAGTCGCGGGCAACAGCTAGTAATTCAATAATAGCAGAACTCGCGACTTTGTGCGGGGACCTGTGTTTTTTTTACTATCCCGCGGGAACCTATCCATTTCCTGGGATAAAGTGTATCGTGTATCATTACGCGGGTTATTAGCTATAACCACGCAATGTTTCATAAAAATCGGTTCAATAGTTTTCCAGTGATGCAAAAGTAAGCAAACAGAAAGGCAAAAATTCCATAGATGGCGGATTTGACCTCAATTTACAACGAACTTACTAACCCCTTCAACTGTGTTTTCTTAAAATATTCAATGTAACAGACACGATAAAGTTACAGACATAAAATCTATATCAAAACCCATTTAAAATCTTCCTATTCATCTCCACCTAGATGTTATTAATTCATGCGATATGTAATCCACGACAAATCGATCCAGTGATGGATAATAAATCTATTTGGCCAACACAGAACCACCAGGTGGTCGGTCCAATCAGGAGCGCATTAATTACAGTACATGGCAGCCGGTAATCGGCAATTTGCGGCTACGAGATGCCTTGACAGGCTTACCAGCTACTGTTATTGGATTGAATAACACAAATAGGTAGACACCTTCATGTATATACCGTTTGATAGAGACTAGACTGTACGGGACACTATTTCTATGCTGATGATAAACGAAATTAATAGTTCCAGAAGTCGATTGAGAAATAATAAAAAGAAACCTATTATCTAATGATAATATGATAGAATTTTGTTCGGAATACTCGCGGCGTAATGGTGTTCGATCGCAATAAATAAATTGAAAAATTGAATAGTGAATATATGGAGAAATATGTTTAAGATTACAATTATGTGTGTTTTCACCGTACACAGACAACATAAATGATATTATGCTGTCCCATTTTTGGTATAAGCTATATGCATTCATGACATAAATATATATTAAAAATACATATTATTATCTTTTAGCGCCATAAAATCAAAGCTTCTAAACGTGAAATTGCTTGATTTTAATTGATTTTGTAAAAAAAACACCTTCATTTGCCTCAGAAACGCTTTTAACGCTTTCAACCATGACATTAATAACAAGAGGAATATGGTTGCTTTTGCTATATCTGACAACCGATTTGGTAAAAGAATACTTTGCAAATGTGCATCTTTAACTATCTTATCACCGTACCCCATAAAAAGTTTTGGGTCAAAGCTGGCTGGTGCCCACAAAAGCCCATAAAAATGAACTGGGCTTTTGCTTAAGCAGATATCAGAAACAAAAACCGGTAATTTTATCTTACTTTCTTGAATTCACTATAAAGATTAAAACAAAAAATGATTTTCGCTTTGGCGGATAGTGGGCCACCGTCGCGGCACATGCTGTAGGTGGCTGTGGCCCAATTAGCCACACTTTCACTATGTGGACACTCGCCGTAATTGTATATTTTCGCTTTTTATTATGAACTCACCTAAATTCAGCAGCAGGCCATTCTTCATTCCGTTACTGAATGATTTATCGACATCAGGCACCGGCGAGCCGAGCCCGTATTTCTCGGGGGAATAAAACATGTTTTATAAAAAAATATTTTTATTTACAGTTGAACGTGCTCCGAGTAGTACAAATTTGACTAAAGTTAACCCACGCCGTCTCTAGTTGTAAGCGTAGAAGACTACACTTTAAGTAGGTACCTATGCAAAATTTCATTGTTACCACTCCAGCCTTTATGGCCTAAAACTAGAACAAACTAACTAATTAGATTTCTGTTTCATTATACTAAGAAGGATTACAGTTTTAACTATATTCATTTATCTTAAATCTCTGATCACAATAATAATAGACCCGGATATGAGATGTTTCACATTTTCCTTACTTCAAAAACAATTCCGGTACCAGCGAACCTATACAAACATATCACAAATCAAATAAATAAATTGAGCAATACTAACTAAACGGTAACTATACTATCGACTCCAACTTGGGTTCATATTAAAAAGTATTCGGGTCCGACGTACGACCCGCACTTGGGGAAATCAGAGGGTGCCTGAACGAAATCGCTTTGCTCACCGACTTTTAAAACGAAGTCGAGACCCCTCGTCCAATGAGAGGACCTCTCGTCCCTCATCATCCAGTACCCTGGATTGTCGGCTTTAAACCTTAACGCAACCGCACCGAACTTAGGCACCACTATAGTGTCTTTAAGAACTGGGTTCACGAGGTTTTTTGTGAACAATGTGCCCTCCTCGTTGCTCTTGACGATGTTTTCCTTCACTTGGCTAACGTTGAACTGCCTGACTCCTACCACGTAGAAGCTGTACCCGTGAAGATGGAATATGTGGTCCGATTCACCACCTGCGAAATAAAAAAACACTCATTATGTTTATGGAATAAACAATTAACGAATGTAGGAAACGATGGCATTTGACATGAGCAATGTTTTTATATTTCTGTTTATGTAGTCTGATGAATTGAAATAAGGGTATATCAATGTGACAATATAGTCTAACTGACTTGACCGCCTGATTAGCGACCCTACTTTCTGTGCCGAGGGTCCCGGGTTGGAACAAACTTTGTGTAATGAGCACGAAACTTTGTAACCAAGTCATGGATGTTTAATATCTATATAAGTTCGTCTGGCGATATTTGTTTATATTTATATATATAAACATTGCAAATTGGATAGCAATTTATCAAACAGAAACACCAGCAGGACAGAAAGGACTTCTCAATAAAGCACTAATATTATAATGATTGTGTACCTAAGAGGACTTTACGATGAATGATTACCGTGTCTGCATGCTCTGCTCTACACAAGAGCCATACTAGTCTATTTTTTCCTATTATTTTACAGAATCATCGATATCAATTATGCGAGACTCATTAGGACTAACTTTGTTAATCTCGTTTTCATACTCTAGCCCAACACAAAACCCTGTTAAATCTTACCACGCGATGGCTATTGGCAATAAGGCCCCGCCGGAGCCTAGATAAAGTTAGATTGTCTTGAACCCGCAACGGATTTAATCAGAAGAAAAATGGCCAAAGGAAATCCAATTCCACACTGAGTTTGTTAAATGCAGTTTTATGGCGGCTTCCACTCCATATTGTATTTGTTTTGTTGTTAATTTAATGTACCTACAACGAGTAACGTCGTAGGTATAATGAAGTAACAAGAACAGCAGCGTAAAGTATTTCAACATAAAAAAATAAGCTAATGAAGCCTATATGAAAAAAAAATACCGAACACGACGATACAACTTATTGCAAAGAAAAAAATGTTGGTACCTGTTAGTGCATTGACCCCTACCAGATTAAAAAAACAAGACGAGCACTTAGTTTCCAGCATTATATTTCCTTGATATGTTCGTCATACATTTACCGTGACTAATTAACTCGAGTAATTTTTCCGATTTGACTGATTCTTTTTTTACTAACTAGGGCATTCTTCAAAACATATCTTGATTTCTTTGAATCATTGTTTATTTCGCGATTATATTATTAATTCAGTAAAAGGATTGATATAATTTTTTTTTATTATTATTAACTATTTAGTGACAAGAAATTATTATTATTGAAAATATATATATTATTGAAAAATAATAAACATTACTAAAAACTGAATAGCAAAAAATAATCTAATCTAAAAAATCTACCTAGTCTAATTAAATCATAATATTATGTAACGAATGTTGATTGGGTGCCAAACAAACAACTAACAGGGGTATTTCCATTCAGCGCCAAAGACTATTTTTTGCTTTTATTTTCTTAATGTCTTTTTTTTGTGGTTACTTCTTGTTACCTGCTATTATTGTTTTTAGTAATAACCTTTTGCCCATCGTTATCATTTAATTCAAATGTTTTAAAGCATGCAAGTATTACTTAGTAACTTGTTTATTATATTTAGGAAGTATATCAGGTGAGAACTATCTAGATTGTTTATTTAAAAATTCTTTAAGTAATACCGTATACCTAATAGGCCGATATAACTTCTGATATCTAGAGTAAAGTACTCCATACATTTTTTTTAAACTAAATTATAAAATGGAATACAAGTAAAATAACCTGCTTATGTTAATAAAACATGTTACATTGTGTATATATATACACTTCCGGATGGTATAGTTATCTGCTTACGCAGGTAAATATCTAGTACAACGCACGCACATTCAAAATGTATTCAGATGTTTCGCATCAGAAAGTAAGTAGGTAGGCTCAATTTTTGTAAATTATTATCTTATGTAAAGTAAAATTACCTTCCAATTATACACTAAAAGCATAATCAGACAGACAGATAGCGATCAGCGTTTTCGTTCTAAGGTCTCCGTTCCGCGTTCTTTAGGGTATTAGATGTTAGACGTTCGTTGTTTGCGTCGTTGCTATGACTACAATACGATTAAAGCGGAACACAGAACGTGGAATGCACAACATTCTGCTATCTGTGAGTACACTTAGTGCACGTTATTCTAGAGAAATTACGGGTATTATCGTTATTAAATCTATTACTTATTACGTTATGTTATTAAGTAAGAAATAAAAGTGTACCTGGTAAATAGCAATATACAGAGTGATTCAGAACGGGTATACTAAACCTTGAACATGCGCTTCTTTAGCAAATATGTCATCATTATGTGAACGCAGAAATACGATGTGAACTAAGGGTTCCAAAAATTTTTTGGAACTTTTTTTATTTCTTTATTATGTTCATATGCTCTAGATAGACAATCATATGCGCAATTTTATTTGAGTACACAATAATGAACCCCTCCAGAGAATACAGGCGTGCTATAATAATAAACCTTCATAGTACATTAGCAAAGATGATAACAATAGCGACTGTTGAATATAATTACAGATCAGAGTCAGCTGAGCAATAAGAATCGCTGGAGCATCGAGAAAGTTCCATTCCATGCGAGTACCTTACAATTATCATTAGCGATCTGACACGATTCACACTCAGACTTTTCGATTTTATACCCTCATATTTATAGAAGTTTTTATCAGTTTACAATGGCATGTTATATTTATTTGTGAAAGTAGAAGAAAAGGGGAATGCTGTCAGAATAAATGTGTTTTGTAATGACATTTGGAATGGACGGTAGTAACTATCTGTAAATATGGGAGGTACCTAGTATTTTTTACAAGACGGCACAGAGTGTATATATCTATATCTAACTAAAGATGAACATTTGAGCATGTGAAGTATGCGCCGCTATCATTACGACATTTATTAGCTCAAATGTATTATCATTGCTATGAACACGTAACAGCCGTTAAAAAAAAACTAAAATCAAGACTTTTTTAATTTATTTATGTCAGTTACATGTGAAGCGGTGTAAGATCACCGCCTGTCAGGTATCCATTAAGCCTTTTTTGTCTGAATTGATTCAGTTACTCTTGATTGATTACGATCAATTATAAGTAATGCGAATACTTTCATACTCATCATGTAGGTACAACTGGTATTTTTTTCTGGTAACCGCAAAAAGATTCCGCCCAACGTGGGGCTCGAACCCACGACCCTGAGATTAAGAGTCTCATGCTCTACCGACTGAGCTAGCCGGGCTGGTGCTGGAAACCTAAAATACATGGATCAATTTGTGTTGGTGCGCCTAAAAATATAATCCTGGTATTCTGTATGGATAGATCGTTCAATTACCTACAACCACAGCTCAAGGAATGTTCCAAGAGGGTTGGGTCTCGGAGATCAGACAACAGTCGCTCTGTGTAAATATCGGCCTGATAAGGCAATGAAAAAGTAGTCATTACAACAACAAAGTAGGTTTACGTACTTACGAGTACATACAGTGGTATATAGGTAGATAGCTTATTAGCTCCAATCACAGAGTTATTAGTATATTCAGACGTAACACGGCGTGCGCTACAAGTGAAGGCTAAAAATATCTCAGGTCTGGCATGAATACACTCACGTGGAGCACAATCGATTCATAATCGTAAAAAACAGCGGCATAGTAACCGTCACTTTTGACAGATATTGTATGGGATATCTGTCAAAAGTGACAGTTACTATGCGGTTGCTGTTGGATTATGACTTGATTGTGTTAGCAGACTTGGGGCCCAGATGTAGAAACAACTATGTAGAACGATACTTAGTCTATGCACCGCCATTTACTAGGCCAAAAGTTATATTGTCTGTGATAACATTTACCACTACAAATGCATTAAAAAGTAGTTTTAAATTGCTAGTGCTAGCCAGGCAACGTTACGTCTGAACTTCTAATACGTCTGTGGTTCCAATCTAAACGACCTACTTACAAAAAAATATTCTCATATAATATCCCAATATGGAACAGTTTTTTTTTTTCAGATATTATATTTGTGTCAACAGAATGTTATAAGGTGTAGACAGGGTAGGTAACAAAAATAGCGTTGGGTACTTATAATATGTTAAGGTTTTATCAAGTAGGTCAGACCAATCACGTTCATGTATACAATTAGATGTGTTCATTACTTGGGTAATGTGTAAATTACGACCTATTCGTGAACCGATTAAAAATATATTACACACACAGTTTTTGTTACACCTAAGTATATCGCCAAATAAAAAAGTTAGGTACCTAATCTATGTATATCTATATATATAAAACAAAGGCGTCCTAGATACACCAGTTATCTATACATCTATACTCTATACATATAAATAAAATTGGAGTGTCTGTTTGTAATATTAAAATAACCGCTTTTTACTAAATGAATTTGGATGTATACACGGTACCTATACCGAAACAACATTTTTTTTAATTTTTGTCTGTCTGTCTGTCTGTCTGTCTATTTGTTCCGGCTAATCTCTGAAATGGCTGCACCGATTTAGACGGGAATTTCACTGGCAGATAGCTGATGTAACAAGGAGTAACTTAGGCTACTTTTATTTTAGAAAAAAAATAGGATCTCTCAAAAAAAATTAAAACCAATGTTGCAGCGCTGCGCCTGATTAAGTTTGATAGCAACAATCTGCAATGCGTCCTACGGGATCAGAACGCGAGCAGGCTGTTGCCAACGGTTGAATCTTTGTTAAATACCACGCGGATGAAGTCGCGGGTTACAGCTAGTATAACAATATAACTCAAGAACGGCTGAGCCTTTTTACAGTCTTTGATTTTTTTAATTTGTCTCCGCACCAAATAGCAGTATAATTATAAAAACATGGGAAAAAACATTAATTTTAGATTTTCTCATACATTTGATTCTAGAGCGGCACGAAGTTCGCCGGTATAAGAAGTAAAGAATAAATAAGAGAGTATCATAACAAAATTCAATAGTACAATCTAAGGGTAAAAACATTACCCTCTTCGGGCGCAGTCGAGTAAAAAATGCAGGATGGTCACATTCCGCACTGATAAAGGCCAGGCCACCGATTACCGGAGAATACATATACACAATGTAAATACTGCCTAAAACAATGCATAGGAAAGACGAAGTTTAAATGAGATGTTTTGTTATCTGCATAAGAAGTCGCATTGCCAGCCAGTGTTGCCAGATTGGGTATTTTTTTCGCAATTCTGGGTAAAAATTTTGGCTCTGGAGAAATTTTGGAGAAATGAAATTCTTGGAGAAAAAATTGGAGAAAAAAATACCCATGCAGTAACGTAAAAAAATGGGATAGGGGATGCGTAACGTAAAAAAAGGGGATTCTGCTGCTTCCGTTTGGAAATTAGAACAGTATTTCAAGGAAAACATAAGAAAAAGGCAAAAAGCTAAGCCGATATAATTAACTTTTTGCCTTTGGGTAAAACTCAAGCAAATTGTATCATTTTGGAGAAAAATAATTTCAAATTTGGGTAGAAATAGAAAATTACATCTGGCAACACTGTTGCCAGCGCTTGCACAAGATAAGTGCCATCAACTGTTATGTTAAATACAATATTGACGCACTAAACATCCGTATTCATATTCAACATGTGTCATTTCTAGCTTTTGGAGCAGGAAAGTGAAAACTTTAGTTAGATTTCTTATATTTACCCGAATACTATACATTGAAATAAAACTAATGTTGACGAATTTTATCGCGTTGATTTTATGTTTTTACGTGGCCGACGTTTCGGCTGCTTTACAACAACCATGATCACGCGAGAACTTAAAACATAAAAAACGCGATAAAATCAGTTAAAATTACTTTTATTTCAACTTTAGTTAGACTAATATAGGCAATAGTTGGAATACCTACGTGAATGGAGGCTTCTTAGGTAAGGTCCATCTTTCTTCTGTCGTGTCATCCTATGCGCTGATTTATATTTTCGTTGCTATATGCATAATCTACTCATAGACTATCGCAACTTGATTCGGGCGAGATTATTTATATAGGGCTATATATTATAGGACAAAATATTTTAAACGATCTATTGACAGGTTATAAAGGTTAATAATTCAAATTAATAGAGATAGAGAAAAACGTTTTATTTTTTATATGAATAACACTCATACTCATACGTACTTTGTAAATATTTTTGTTAGTCCTCATAAATGTCGGTCCTAAATTGAGTAATGTTTTTATGAAGCGTACCGAGGGTACCGTACAGTACTGGACCCGTTACAGTTTAATTATAGATAACAAATATAATGAACATTATAATAAGATACAGGGGTCCCAATTTAGGTATCTACCTACTATACATAAATGCCTCTAACAACAACAAACCTGCAAATAATGTTACTAACCTAGTTTTGTTGTTCGTTTACCTACTCGATTGTGGAAGTGGTTACATGAGTTATGTATTGACATTTGGAGAATGTACTTATTTACCCGGTAGACAGAGTAATTAGCTTAGTAGGTTGAGTTGAGACCTACTCTACGTCTGGTGGGCTGCCAAATCGTTCCAGTCACCCCGCCACAAGTGAGACTCTGACCACTGTCGGGTTTCACCGCAAGGAGTCTGAGATAACCCGCTTACCGCTCCGAAGGCTTACGGGTATATTGATAAAGATTTGATACACGTAAATATAAAGTTCTCCACGTTGTGTATTAAATGAAATCGCATTGTATTTAATACGGAGATCTTTAGGTTTTTTGCAATAAAACTACGTTTAATATGTTGAAATAAAACTAATCTTACGGATGTTATCTCGTTTATTATACTTTTTTTACGTTCCGCGATAAAATCCGTAAGATTAGTTTTATTTCAATGTGTAGTATTCGCGTAAATATGAGACATCAGTATGGTTAATATGGGTACCCAATTGGCAGTGTACAGACTCGCGAGGAAAGCTTGCGCTGCTTGTCTCGAGCGATGACGTTTTTCATTTGTTTCACTTTCAGTCTAGGCACGGTGTGCGTTCAAGCCTCGCGAGGCGAATGCCATAGACACGGACCAATTAAAATAAACATCGTTAAGATTTTATTACCTCACTGTAAGCCAAATTACTTATGGCAAATGCCAGTTAAATGCTTTCTCTAGCAATCACTTGAGCGTCAATTGTATTACAATTATAATATATTGTCGGGTTTAATGATTCCCTTTAGAAAACAAATATAAGTAGTTAATAATGTATTTAGTTATTGTACTTAAATGTAAACAGATTTATAATACTTCCTATACCCAGCTCATAAGCTATACCTACATATGTTACGCAAGTCGCAGACAGACAGTGATATTAAGATCACCTTACCTAAACCGGTTGATAGAACTAAGTCACAAAAAAGTCACAAAAAGACCACATAAAAACTGCAATTTTATCGCGAAAGGAATCTTTACATAATCGCAGAAACGGTAGTTTTTAAAGGAATATTTATTTCTGGCGTTCGAATCGACAAGCCGTTAGTTATAACTGTCGAATATTATTCTAAAACATTATTATTGTGTATTTTATATGTTAATACACTGTATTATGTATTCCAAAACTAGAACAGCGCGTTCTATCCGATACAGTTATAGAATTCGAGAAGAGAGTTTATTTCCGTTTAGTATCGATAACATTTCCGTTGATTCTATTCTAAACTAGCTGTTGCCCGCGACTTCGTCCGCGTGGTATTTAACAAAGACTCAGCCGTTGGCAACAGCCTGCTCGCGTTCTGATCCCGCGGGACGCATTGCAGATTGTTGCTATCAAACTTTAATCAGGCGCAGCGCTGCAACATTGGTTTTAATTTTTTTTGAGAGATCCATTTTTTTTTTCTAAAATAAAAGTAGCCTATGTTACTCCTTGTTACATCAGCTATCTGCCAGTGAAATTCCCGTCAAAATCGGTCCAGCCATTTCAGAGATTACCCGGAACAAACAGACAGACAGACAGACAGACAGACAGACAGACAGACGGACAGACAGACAGACAGACAAAAATTGTAAAAAATGTTGTTTCGGTATAGGTAACGTGTATACATCCAAATGCACTTAGTAAAAAGCGGTTATTTTAATATTACAAACAGACACTCCAATTTTATTTATATGTATTGATGTATTGATTAAGCGAGCAAAAGCAAGTGACACAAATATTTTGCCTTAGGTATAAATTTACTATTTACGTGATATAGAACGTTGATACATAAGAGTATCGTATAGCTAAGTTCATAATCGATAAGTACATCGTCAAATTCGAATTGATATCGTTATGAGATGTTGACTTAACTATCTTCTAATTGGGAAACCTCTATTAATATGAAAGGCATCCAATAAATGTTAGGGCCACTTGCTCTGTAGTTACCAATGAGTACTAATTATGCTTCGGTTCCTGATAAGATAACATTTCGCTCAATAACAAACTTTCACTACGAATAAAGAAAGTTGACATTTACAGTCCTCAACACAGTGAGCGTGCGGGTTTATAGGCAAATTCTTTCGATACCATCATCAAAATATAAATAGTCATCAGCGCCGATTAATAATTAACTAGTCATGTGCCCTCGTATTTAAAAAAAAATGTTTCTTCAAACAAACTTCACCGCTTATCTAACCCGCTTAGGGGTCGAATTTCCAAAAATCCTACCTAAGTGCACCTCCAGGGTCCTCAAGAAATATATCCTCCAATTTTCAAATGTCTACGTCGACGGGTTTAGGCTGTGGATTCTGTCAGTCCATGTTCAGATTTTTTTAATAGAAAATTTTCTTCACAGTAACTATAGAGTCTATGTAATAGGTCTGAAGTATTTCCGAACAAATGTGATAGGAGGAGGATGGAGCTATACATAGCTATAAAGATGAGAAACTATAAAGAACCATGCCGTTGTTTAAGTGAGTTAGGTAGTTTTTTTAATGTCTAATGTTTTTTTTCGTATCTCTAAAACTGACGTCATCAAATGCCTTTGAATCTCTGTCTTATAGTTTTAGACTTCTCCATACTGACCCTCGACGAACCATCCTGTTCTATTTGGACTGCTTGGTAAGGAAACATACCTTGATCGAACATGACTATCTCGACAGTAGAGCCCAAGGGTATGGTCTTCACGTGGACGCACTCGTCGCCTTGCCCGGTCTCGGGGCAGTTGTCCTCGATGCCGATTTCACCACCCTGGGTGAGCAGTGGAGATGCTGGATACGTGAAGCGGTGGCCGTCGGTTTGACCCCAACTTTCTGTGTCGAATAGACAAATTTATTTTAGTAAGAGTTAATACAGAATTCAATACGTCAATAAAAAAAATGGTAACCATAAAATCACAATTGTCTTTTTGTTGGTAAATTTGTTTTTTTAATTTGACATATCGAAATTCTGACTTCACATAATTATTACAATAAAATGCCTCCCTTTCTAAATAATATTGTGCTATTAGGTATGCCTTCTTGAAGATGTGTAAGTTAGAATACGACAAAATTAAATCATTTATTTAAATTGATACTACTTTTTGAACATGGCTAAAAAACGACTGTGTGCTCAATTATTTAGTGATGCATTTTATTATTCTGTGACTTCTATTTTTTATACTCGCATTAAAGTATATTCTCAAAAACTTATCTAGCTTTGTTTGAGTACAAACCAGGTTTAAAAAATATTTTGTTTGCAAAAACAAATGACGCTTGAAATAATAAAAGTTAAAGTGTGATTTTTATTAAGCTTCTAGTTACGAGCTATTAAACTTTATGACAATATATTGACGCACCAGGAGGGCGGGGCGGGCGCGGGGGCGCGGGCGGGGGCGCTTTGGTAACAAACTACGTGTTCCCCAAAAAATACGTTTTACGGCCACACAATGTAATGCCTCGCGGAAATACCGGCTTAAATACAAATAAATGGATACAATAATTTTAGGACATGCGAATGGTTTCCTATAAATATGTATGTGTGACAGTAATAAGATACGGTGAATTTAGATTTCACATAAAAAATTAAATATATATACATTCAACAATTTATAAACCGTAAAGAGAACCTGCCAAGATTACTTAAATGTTTACTTTATTAATTTCGCAAACCGCAGGTAGCAAAGTTATCTGAGGAAACGTGTTTAATTTAAGCAAGTAGGTACCTAATTTTATAAGTTCTCTACCACGGATTTGTTAAACGGCCTCGAAATATTTGTTCATTTTACAACAAAAGCAGTCAAGGTTATGGCGTCGTCGTAAAATGACTGCTTATTACATAATCCTTTTCGTAAATAATGTGGTTAGCTACAATTATTATACAGGGTGTTAGTGTCTTCGTAATGAATACCATCAACGCATCATGATTCTGAACCCCCAGAGTTGGAATTTTCCGTTGATCTTTCACAAAGTACCTACCCAGTGATTATGACTGACTGACTGACTACGTCACATATTTATGAACTCAAGAATATTGTTACGTGCGGGGGTAATCAAATGCCGATTACGTGAAAATTACTTTAATCGCTCTCCACACAGAAGGCAAAAATAGTGCACAACAGTACACTAACTATTTAACACTTAAACAACAATACACCAAATCACTTTGTAACACAGTTGCCCACAGTATTCGCTAGAGTCGCCGGTATAGTCTTCTTAGTTCGCTTCCGAGAGATGTGTTCACTATCGCTTTCAAATAGAAAACTGTCTCGTCGCTGGTCCTGCACACTATTTATAATCCGAAAATAGCGAGGGTGGATCTTTCCAGAAAGGTGTCGACAAAAACCCACAAAACAGAAATGTTCCATAAGGAAAATGAACCTTATTTACACAGTAATAAGGAGGGGCTAGAATGTTCTGGTGTACGTAGCTGCATTCGTGAAATCGGTATTATTCCGAGAACTCCCAGTTCCAGGAATTACATTGTCCTCGCATTTGTTTACTAATAATTTTAATAAAAATAATACGAGATATATTCTGGAAGCCGGTTGCAACATTGTTGGCGATTCTAGATCTTTCTTCACAGATCGATAGGAGCCCTTGGACCCGACAATGCGTTTTTGTTTCCAGAAGCTTCAATGCCTATTTCAAAAGTTATCGATACCTCTTTTATACGCATCGTAACAATATTATCAGCTTAGCCGCGTACTGACTATGAGAGCAGTATCCTCGAGCACATGCCTCACTAGGCAGTTTCATTTTAATTAATTCGCTATTTACTATTAAAACATGGGAGATATTTAAATTTAAATATAATTGATTTTCCCATGCATTTGATTATGAGGCGGTACGAAGTTCGCTGGGACAGCTATTATAGTTTATAATGAAGCTGTCGAATGTCAACGCATGCAGTGTCTCGCCAATAAATATTCAAGCAAGCACCAAACGTGTGATATGTGAAAACAATGTGAGGACAATGAACAGAATCACATAATATGTATGACTTCGACCAGCATATATCATCAAGTGTAGACTCTGGATAATATGGTCCTAGGACCAAGCCTGCACAACTATTAAATAGATATAATATTGGGCTGCAAAAGCAGTGATAGCCAAGTTGGTAGAACGCTTGCCTCGATAACGAGGATTGCAGGTTCAAACCCCGGCTCGCACCTCAACGATTTTTCACGTGCGAATCTCATTTTCAACCAAGATTATCACTTGCTAAACGATGAAGGAAAACATCGTGAGGAAACCTGCATGTCTGAGAGAACCCCTCGAAAGATGTGTGAAGTCTGCCAACCCGCACTGGGCCAGCGTGGTGGACTATGGCCTAATCCCCTCTCGCATTGAGGTGAGGCCCGTGCCCAGCAGTGGGACATAAAAAAGGGCTGGAATTATATATTGGGCTGTGGAAAGTATTAAGTAAATATTAAAATGATTAGAGATCAACTGGATTACTGTACGCTCTCATACCGTCTTGCATACAATAAAGAAAATAATCTTACCTACTATTAGAAAGTTAAAATATAAAATTAATGTTATACTGAACAAATACTAGTCATCAACCCTGAAGCTGTGAGCTAAAAGCCTGTAATTTGGCCACACGATAGCACCATAATCATAATGTGGGCGTAACAAAATATAAACACATTTAAGCGAAATTGGAAGTGCTAATTAAATAAACGTTAAATAAACAGAATAGGTTTAAAGCAATAAATGGAGACCCAATGATTATTGGAAACGAATTGGTGTTGGCTATAAAATGTCTACGAAACAATTTCCTAAACAGCTTCCGCAATAAAAATACATTCGTGGTACAGTCCCAGCCACTCACGACCTCTGTGACGACCCGAGCTATTTTAAGCCGACTTAAAAAAAGGAGGAGGTTCTCAATACGACTGTATTTTTTTTTTATGTTTGTTATCTCAGAACTCCGAAACTTACGAACCGATTTAGAAAATTCTTTTTTATACATAAGGATTATAATTCCAGATTGGTAACATTTCACATTCGTTACATATTTGAGTTAGTTAGACAAGGTAGATTTCAAGATTAGATGATGTTTTGCTTTTTAGTATTTGAAAACTGGTTATTTTTTTTTTTTTTTTAGTTAGAAATACTTACGATTTTTCACCCGTATACCTACGTGTAAAACCTTAACAACTAGAATTAGAAATAAACTGAATTGCTTTTAAAATTATTTAAAAAAAACTACTGTAATTAAGTACCTATCCTACATAATTAATTACGCTTGTATCTCATGGGGGTAGGCAGACCACTGATTGGCACATGCACGATCCAGACATGACAAGTTCGTTCTCCCAATATAGACCCCCCCCCCCCCCGTATAGTCCAATGGAATTTAATCAACCTAAGAGCTAGGGTACATTGTTCTAGGCACATGTTACATGAATTAAACACTTCGCAGTTTACCATCCTCTTATCCAAAGTAGGTATGTGAATACAATAGCACGACTTATAAAGCAAGCAATTTGCACCCACAAAAAACGCCTGCCTATCGTAGATAAGTGAAAGGAAAACTTTCGTACGAGACGTGCTAATAGACAAACTTAACAATCTATTGTTTATGATTCTTCTTTCCAATTTTAAAAAGCCGGACGCTCGTAGTATTACTTAAAAAGGAGTTAAATATTAACAAATTTGATTCAGAAAATAGGCATCCAATCGAATAAACAAAGAGATTTGAAATGTTTTTTTTACTGAGTCAGCTGACAATATTACGGACGGGAAAGATTGCGCACGCGCAACGTGCTTGCGCATTAGCCGATTATTTGCGGTCTCTGCGAACGTGGTTGTCTGATTACTTCACTTTCATGATAATCGCAGTATTAGACAAGTATTATGATTAAATAAACTACCCATATAATCTACCACACAGCAAAAGGGAAAACTATGCTAAGCTATAAAGATGTTTTATGCAATTATCCCCAACGGTACCACGTTTCGGCGGTACATATAAAATATATTGGTTTTATGCAAAATATACATAATATGGATATAAAATATGATTTTGAAACATCTAAGATTGGTAGAAAACTATTTATGAAGCAAGTCGTATTTCATTCTATCGTATAAATTGTTTGCGTAATTATTAATATAAATAAGTAGGTAGGTGGACGTGTATTATGCTATCCCTGAATGCATCTATAACTACACTCAAATAAAAAAGAAGCCTTAAGCCTAAGCCTTTAAAACGCTATTAGCAAATTACTATAGCTGTACTGAATTGAGTATATCATTATCGATTGATCAAGATAGTTTTACGGACCGAAGCCATGTTAACCGATGTAATAGACGAGTGGTCTGGCTGATTGACGGATGATAAATGGTGCTATCGTTCGCTACAGCCGCGGCTCGAGGAGCTTAACAAAAGAAGACTAGCAGCTCCAATCAGTCTTTTTGTATTTTAACTCACACGATCTTACAGTAAGTAGAGGTTGATTTGAAGAAAATTGATGTCATTTCGCCATCAGCGGAGATACCCATTATTTTGAATGATCGTTGGGTCATTGAATTTGTACGGTAATTCTTATCATTAGTTTTGTTTATGATCACAGCGACTTATGCAAAAGAGTTCATTGACATGGCTTACCAGATATGTAATTTGAAACGTTGTGAATCTATTACCGAAGACACAGATTAGTTAATAATTCTCCGAGAAAAAAGATGCGAGGGTAAAACTGTGTAGCAAATTATGTGCGAATATTTTTTCAGAAAATAATAATTATTGGTGCTTTGCTGTACACACTACACAGAAACATCTTCACAAAACATTGTGCCCCTGATTCTTGATGAGACATCAACGTTTATACCAGCCATTCTAGTGGCGATTAAATATTGCAATGATTTACAACATAAGTCTCGTGACCCACTAACATATTCTGTTGCCTAAGCCGAGTGTTACGTAACGCGGAATACTTCTGTACAACACAACAGACAAGACACTGCTTTATGCCGAGTGCTTGGCATTTGCATAGTCTCATAAAAATAGGGCTACCACATGCCCTTCGCGTGCGCCTAGATTTGTGCCATCAGAGTTTATATTGTATATATTGAATTCTTATATCTACGCGAATACTACACATGGAAATAAATCTAATTATAAACCACTTCAAGTTATGACACTAGGACGTCAAACGCCTCAGTCCTCCTGTGATGATGGTTGCTGTAAAGCAGCCGAAACGTCGGGAACGTAAAAACATAAAATAAACGAGAGTAAATCCGTTAAATTAGTGTCATTTTAATATAATATATATAATAGATATTATATAATGACGGCCTGATTAGCGAAGTTGGTAGTTTCTGCCCTGCTTTCCGTGCCGAGGGTCCCGGGTTCGCCCCAGCCCATTGTACGGTACCCATAATACAAGCGTTGCTTAGTGTGGGACCGTATAGTTGGTGTGTTCGTCTGGCGATAATTATATTTATTTATTTCCTTACTTAATGGTATAAAATTGGGTAAACAGGAACCTTCCTATATTGGAACTACCGGGTAAGTAAGATAAAACAATAATAAACCGAAAATCAATAAAGTTGCTAACAACCGAACACTCAAACGTTAATCAAGTATTGAAGCCCTTCTTGACTATCTGAGCCGGCGTCATCTTACATTTTATCAGCACTTTATCATTTTCGGCGGCTACTTCCCACGAATTCGGATGTTTGAGAATTGAAATTTGAGACCAATGATCGCGTATTCTTAATTTATTTATTTGAAAGAAAACCATCAATATACCATACCAACAAAAACAATACTAAATGGTGCCTATACTAATTATTGAAATAAAGCCAATAAAATGTTTTTTGTTAATCAACTAATAGTAAATATCCATTGGAGGTGTTGCAGTAAAGTATTTAACATATAGTATAATTTATAGTTCGACCGCCGAGAGAATGCGTTCCAAACATTAATAAAATTTAGACCGCCCAAGTTTCTTGTTAGTTGACATAATAATGTATTTTACAAATAAATTTTGTTTCCGTGATGCATATAAATAAACAATAAAATAACTACAATATCATCATCGAACGAAACAACAAAAACACGACCTATCACGAACGCATTCTCTCAGCGGCCGTACTATATGTCAAATACTTTACTGTATATATAGTAGGTACCTATTCTTGTCAAAAGTTGTCGAGACTAGCTAGTCAATATAATTATCATACCTAAGCTTATTGCATGCATAACGGCTGTACTTAAATAAAGAAGTCTGCTATTTTAAGAAACCTTATTTCTGAGCTGTAAACGGCATATGTAATATTATATTTTACAGTTTTGTGGCCTACAATCTTTAACGTTTCAGCCGCTTAAAACATAATGTTTTATCATTTAGTTTAACCCCGCAACCTTTGCTAAGTGGTGTCGGAATTTCCCAGTTTTTTCAGTGTTTGCCTAAACTTGGTAACATTGGGTCGTGGAAATAAATAAGTTACTATAATTATAGTGTATTAACTTTACATATTATATTTTAGCAATGTATTTTTATTCATCGCGGTAGTGGCGTATTCTAGGAAAACGCAAGACCTCTTTTGATATTATAACTTGTCTTTGTCGGCAAGGCCACAACGTGTAAATTAAAGAAACATACCACACACACTTGACGTAATGGATGGCCCAACACTCATGTTTTTTATGGCAACACTCAACAACTACAGTCGCACGAGTATAATTTTGTTTCAGTATTTCTTTTTTACTGTGTAATTTTTTATTGGTAAAGCGAGAGTCCAGCCAATTACTTCTTCTATTTAAATGAATAATAGATAGGTTTAACTATACTGAGATGTTAATTATTATTCTCCTGCTAAATTAAGCGAACGAAAACATCATCCGGCCGTCACATTGGCTTTCATGAAATTGTATATATAAAAGAGAAACTCGAAATAAGTTGAGCCTATTACATAAGTATTATAAGAAAAATATTCTTGTATTGGTTCACGTAACAGATTGCGCCATTGTGACTTGGCGATTAAAGCATAGCCAAGCGAATTGCGACTAATAAGTAGCGTTTATTCTGAAGGTAATTCTAGGGAAGACAACGAGACCCGAGGGGCCAAGGTAACATACCTTGTTACTTGCTGATCGTCGTGAATATTTTAAACAAATGCGTCACCAGCCGGTAGTTATTTTCAGCTCTTAATTAGGAATTATTATGACAAAAATAAACGATGCGTAGCTAATATTACCAGGCCCTCAGCCTTAAAAGTATATAGATGGAGGATACTCTACTGACAAATCATCGGACTAGGTACCGTCAAGATTTGCTATTTCATTTGAAATTCCTACACTCGTGCACGTTTAAGGACCCACAAAGGATGGTAATAATTCCACCAAATTAAAAATCAATTAGAAGAAGGTACTTAACACACCATATTTAGAAGATAAAACACAATTGATGCCTTTTACAATTCACAAAACCAGTCCGTTGTGATCTTATCATCGATACCCAGAATGTGCAAAATTTCTAGCTGCAGCCAATGATAGATTATAATGAACCTTAGTATGGTGATAACAATAGCTTGAATCGGGAATCAGTGCATACGACAAACCAAGGAGTTCCCGCGAGTTGGGAAAAAACAAAAGAATGCGGGAAAAGGTCATTTTAATATATAACCTATAATAATTCATCTATGTTTTGACTCTTGCTGCAATATTTGCATTTTGGCACGCTATCAACATTACCTTGGACTTTTTGGCGGGAAACGGAAAAGTCATGGCGTCAGTGGTGTTTTAATTTCTAAAACTAGTGTTCCTGCGAGTTATAGTGAGTGATATAAGTGGAATATTAACCATTATGGGTTCCGTAAAGTGCACAAGTGTAGGTAATTGAAACAGATTGACGAAACATGGCTTTTCAGTTTCTCACAAAAATCCATGAAAAATCTTTCGGTAAAGTATCCATCACTTTACTGATTGAGGGATGGGGGGTATTTAGCTTGAGCCTAGCCTTTGGGCCTGTTCATATACTCAAAAACCGAAAAAATATATATATTACTTGACACTGGCAAAATACCTATGGTGATGCCAAATAAAAAAAATGCATTTTATTTTAATATCATCTACTTACATAAATACGTTTCTAAAGTTGTGACACGCTACCATTCAGATGTTTACTTACGTAGAAATGTAATTAGATCGTACACCGGACTGGTTAATTAGATTGCTACATCGGTGACCCTGATAGCTCTACTTAAAGAAATCATGAATATGGAAATATTCAATCAATATTGATATCAAGTACTTAATGTTATGTGTCTGTATCTATGAATATCAAAACTGTGTATATTTCTAATTGATTTTTATGTTACAGATTAACTTGTGTATGTTATGCATCCATGTATCTACGGACTTAGATAATAATAAAAAATCTTGAGAGGTGTCAAGGGACACCCGGATGGAACGAAGTTCCTTTATTATTTATTATGAACAAAAAATCAATAATTTTGGGAAACAAAAATATATTGCTCCGGGTGGGCTCGAACCACCAACCTTTCTGTTAACAGCCGAACGCGCTAACCAATTGCGCCACGGATGCACTTATGCAATGTCTCGAAAAATACTGACCATTATGTAAATGCAAAATGTGTCGTTACAACTTTTCGTCTTAATTTTCCGTCTCGCAACGCGCGATAAGGAACTTCGTTCCAAAAATGCTCAAAGAATGAAATCGGATCCACCTTCCGAGAATTTATCTTAGCTCCGTATTATCCTTATTGGTTGATAAGAACCGTGTACTTATCTACTTTATTATGTTGTTTCACAATTTGTTAATAGCTTTATTAAAATTACCCACCGCAAGTAAAGTAACCAAGTTAGAAATGTTGTCGGCTCTCTTTACAAACATAAAATTAATGCAAAGGAAAGTTCGGAACAATATATAAATAACTATACAAAACTTCGTTACTCACCAACTCGTTTCGCCGAAATTTGCTTTGTTGAATAATTAAACGGCACATAAATTATCTCGTCAAGCTGGCCGGCCAAATCCGCTGGAAGTTTATCCATCGCGCGAACCTCGTCCAAACATATCACATTGTCATTAGCGCACTCATCACTGGACACCGTGCTGAATTCACGCTTCACGTTAGATTTTATCCTATTATCGTCTTTAATCAACACTCCGTTATCCTTATTTTCATACACTAAATCAGCGATACCGCTCAAATTGTCCTGACAAGACTTTTCTGCGACCACCCGCATTTTATACACTCCTGGTACCCTTTTAGCTTCCAGAATAAAATCAGCTCGCTCCCCTCTGCCTAACCCAATGGAATTTACGTATTCTCTATCTATTCTATGACCATCTAAAGCCACAAGCTCCAGTTCATGTTGATCAATGAAAAACTTAATAGGACAACTTTTAGATCCGCCGCCGTACGCCAGTCTGAATCTGTATCTTTTCCCGTACTCGACGTTGAACGAAGACAGCGGTGCGTCGGGGGATCCTGACGATGTTCCTTTACCGTTTATGAGGAGTGATTCCGCAGCAGGGATGTCTAATACAACTCCGGCTAATGGTCCCATGGAGTGACCCCATTCGGATACGAAAATCGTGTGTTCGGTAGCATCGATGTCATATAACTTTCTTATGGGATCAAGACGCGAAGATTGACGGACAATAAACGCTCCCGCAAGTCCATCGGCCGCGTCGGCAGCGGAATGGGCATGGTACATGTGCGTACCGACGGCTGACGCGCGGAATTTGTATTGGAATGTGGTGTACGCTGGCTGGGGACACTGGGTTAGCATGGGAGCTCCGTCCATGAAGGGAGTCTCCTTTTGGGGCTGGCCTCGCCAGTGTATGGTGAGCGTGTGGGCGGGCGCTCTGTGCACCACGTCCACGACCAAAATATCGTTCTGGCACACGTGTAGAGCCGGCGCCGGCAGCGCTCGGTTCGCCGCCAGGACTCCTCGTTGGCGGCCGTCCGCTGATATGCATGTCGGTGGACATTCTCCCCCGTTTTTTTCGGTGCAACTCCCGCAAGACCTAGGAAGCAATATGTATTTTTACTTTAAACTAAATGGCTGTAAGATTGTTTATTAAATAACAGAAATGAACACGTGCATCCATGGCCAGTTTTTTTTAAAGGAAACCTGTTCTTCAATAAACAAATGACGCATTATTATGTAAAATCTATACAAATATTTTTTTTATTATATTAATATAATAACTATAAAAACGATAAAACGATTATATCATTTATATAATTGTGTTTTATGGCCTGTAAGGCATAACTCGACAAGGGCTTTGGTTTAACATACAAGCGGTATTTAGACGCTTTAAAAAAAGGTTACGTACTTGCTAAGGGTCTTGTATACTTCAATGACTAGTTTCACCCGGCATATCATAGGCCAGTCGAGCTCATGACACTCTCGATCACAATTCTCGAAATATTCCTCTGAAACAAATAACATTTTAAAATGTACCACACACTACATATTTTTGTTAGAATGACCCTCAGAGTCCTTCTTCTCTTCTCCCTAATTGGACTTTGTATGGGAAGAGATGAGATTCATTTTGCTCTAACATCATTCCGATAGTATGTATATATTTTGTATAAGACTACTTGTCTAGGTAAACGTTGTTGTCACCGCACTAGGCAGATAGGTATATATATCTCAGGCAGATTCGGAACGAAAGCTTTTTAATTAACTTAATTTTAGTAGCCAGCAAATATCGATTGTTAATTTCAAAATCGATTCAAATAAGCTTTGAATCGGACCTCGATTTGTTGTAACTCAAATGAAGTCGATGTTTGTAATGTCGTGATCGATCAATTCCCTATCCAAACATGTCGATCGCAAAACGTGAGTGAATGTGTTACACTACTTTCATTTAATCTCGCATCGTATGATAAGGGCAAACGCGATTCTCATTATTTTTTTGTGATTATTCTTTTAAAAGCAGTGATAGCCAAGATCGACAAGCGCTTGCTTTTGGAAACAAAGTGAGCAGGTTCAGTCCCCGGCTCGCAACTCTTTGACTTTTGGATTGCCTGTGCATATCTCATTTTCGAGCATGATTATCACTTCTGCCCACCCTTTCGGTATAGGCGTTAGGGCGTTTTTTTTTTTTCAAAGAGTATATAAATGCATATCTATGATAGTAAATTATGTCCCTCTAAACAGCTAGCAGGGCTAGGCGGAATGGAAGGAGAGTGCGAAAAAACGGGCAAAAGTGAAGTTCTAAATTTAAATAAAGCCCACAAAGTTTAGGCCAACCCTTTGTTTTATTTAAACAAAATCTTTACCTGGCATAGGCGTATAGTGAACAACCACTATAATACCGGCTACTATTACAGTCAGCACCAATATCCTTTGCAAGGACATCAACATATAATTTGGCTTCAGCAACGACAGATCGTGCACTTCCACATTTTTTTCGGACGCCATATTTTTGTTTTTTTTTTATGTGACACTTGATAACATGGTGTAGGTAAACACTACGAGCGCGATGTGATCGCGGTTGTAAGGTGCGACCACGCGAGTCGACCACTTCGTGGTGACTGGTTACATGGTCGTGGGTTGCAACACCTCGGTGCAGGCTGCTGCCTCAACTCGCCCGCGTTACCAGGCCACTGATTGGAGCCCCATTTCGGAAGTAAATTGACGAAGAACCACACAGAGAACTCTCTCTGGATTACGCAACATTATATTGTGCAACTGTTATTTTATTATTAATCGCGGTCCACCTATTTGCCGTGATATTACGCTGTTCAACGTAATACGTATCAACGTAGGTACGACCGACCTATTTTGGTCACGTTTCATATTTACTGAAAACAACATACGTTTTTGGCGCAACATAAACATTAAAATTAATTAAACCAATAATAGCCTAACGAATTCGAATTCGAATTTATTAACGAATTCTACTACTTAATTATAACCTTTACTTTTCTAATATATTAATTACAATTACATATCTATAAAATAAACACTATTGCACGAATAAGGTCAGATACTGGCCCAAGTTCACAAAACTATAAATAAAAGAAATGTCGAGTTTACAAAGAAAGATATTTATTTTGTTATTTCCTTTTTTCTCATCTGATATTATTTTTCTAGTAGGCACTAAGTAAATTTGGCCATCACCTACCAATTTTATCGTTACTTTTAAGACATATACACACATACATAACTACTCTCTATGTAAAATATTGAAACGTTACCTCACTAAGTACCTCCCTATATATAATATTGAAAAATTATAAAAATAAAGCAAATTACTGGTTTATTACTCTTTAAAAATACTTAGTGTGACAAAAAATTTGTGGCCTTCAATAAAGACGATTGCTTTACATAAATAACGCATTTTTTTCCCGGCTCCTGCACTTATTTGTTTTGTATCTCGACCACCAATGTTCATTATGAAAATGTCCTGCCTGTCCGATATAGCTTTCTAGCAGTAGTTATTTTATTATCAGTATTTATGAAGGGTTTCCTGGGGTTAGAATGAAAGACGTTGTTGTATGTTATATGGGAAACCCTTTCGATTGTGTATTGGTTTTAACTTAGCCGAATCCAAAGGCAAGCAAAATGTAATTAGTTACCGTTAGATCAATCTGAAAGCAGGTAATTTGTTGAAAAAAAACAATCAAAACCCGTACATAGGCTTACAGGGTTCAGGGCTCTGATGTTAACAAAACTACATTTACACCATTATAGTACTGATAGGCTCTAAATAACTAGTACCCAGGGACTTAACAAAATAAATTATCCATCCACTAAAGAAAATAAATCATTGTTTATGGGTACTAGTTTTGTCATTCTTGTGACTTTATTTGAATACAAAACCTAAATAAATACATTTGAATCACCAATATTTTAACAATCGGTTTTTGTACCTACTTTAAGATTTCTGCTCAGTGACTATAAATCATAATGGAGATAACGAGGAATAATTTTAATGAAGAACTAGAGAAGATAACCAAAAACTTAAATCGTTCGTGTTTCGTGGGTTTTGATGCCGAATTCACGGCATTATTATCCGGGGAATGCTTTAAACACAGGTAAACTACTTTGATACGCTATACCAATTATAAATCGTAGTAACTGTTAATGTTAACCCAATGATAGGCCTGAATTTCCCACTAATGAACGAGGAAGAAAATAATATTTATTCATAAATAGCTGGCCAAGCAATCTCACATACAGTGAAAATAGGCGCACCAGATGTGTTGAGGTAACTACTCACAGAAGAAGTGTAAGATCAACATGAATATCATTAAATTGGCCATCACACAAGCACCAACCATAGTTCCTTCTCTAAACTATCTACAATGGTATTGACGACCTGATTAGCTCAGTTGGTAGTGACCCTGCCTTCTACGCTGTAGGGTTTGAATCCTGATTGGGACAAACTTTGTGTGATGAGCATGAATTTTTGTATCCGAGTCATGGATGTTTAGTATCTATATAAGTATTATATATACTGAGTTCGTCCCTAGTCCATTGTACGGTACCCATAATACAAGCGATGCTTAGTGTATAGTTGGTGTGTTTGTCTGGTGCTATTATATTATTATTATTACTTTCCTCTTACAGACTCTTTGACACATGTGAAGATAGGTATGATAGGTTGAAAACTGAAGTGAGCAAGATGATAATGACACAAGTAGGTCTGACAATGTTCCAGTACGACAGAGACTTGGACTTGTATATTGTTACCGGTTACACCTTCCACCTGTGCCCGCAAGATTTTGGGGATATTGACCAATCATTTATATTCCAAGCTTCTACCCTCAAATTTCTTTGTAAGCACAACTTTGATTTTAATAAGGTAAGTTAGCTCTGTCCTTTGATACAGCATTTGAAGATGCAAGCACAAAGATTGATTTATTTTGCTTTTAATATTCACTGATAGACAAAAGACTTTGTTAATAAAATATTATATCAAAACTAAAGACTTCATTATTGGCTTATTTTTAAATATTTTTTTGTATACCTATATGACATTAATTAAAATGGCTTTAATATTTAATTTCAGTTCATATATGAAGGGCTTCCATACCTTAGTAAAGCTGATGAAGTGAAGGTGCGGCAACATCTTAAAGACAAGACATATTTCGGAGATCTTACACGATCATTGACTATAGAGGAGGAAAGACAGTTGCAAAAGTACTGCTCGGAAGTGTCCAAGTTAGTAATGAAGTATACCAATTGATATAACACTTATTCCCTAAAGAGGTTGACAGAGATGCATTAGTACCGCTACACAAATGTAGTACATAGCATATATGTAATCCCTTTCGCTACCTACATTAGCTACCCAATATATCAGGAGCTTAACCTAACACTGAATCATTACTTGGTTAATAATGCCAAATAATAATAGCTAATTTGGTTGAATACTGAATACGTAATAGACACAGTGTTGCAGGTTTGAAACCCAACATGGATTTCTGGATTTTATGTGAGAATCTTATTTTCAACTATAATAACATTTACTCAATGTATATGAAATAAAAGATTGTGTGAAAAACTGCATGTCTAAGAGAACCGAACCATTTGTAAGACATGTAAAGTTGTCCAACCTGCACTGGGTGAGGGTGGTGGACATAGCTTACATCCTGCCGCATTGTCCTGTCACTCTGTTGGGCTTGGGCGTCCTGCTTGTGCCCAACAGTGGGTCATAAAAGAACTCGTTATCAATGCATTAATTTTATGTTATTCCAGATGGTTAAGCATCAGTGAGGAAGGTACGATGTATATAGATGTAGAGAGTCCAATACTACGCTACATTGTGCACAATGAGCTCAGGATACGGTTCCCGCATGTGCTGACCACAGATAGCTTAGGTAATAGTAAAAAGGTAATCTTGTTAGCTATTTGGCTTTTTGGCAGGAAATTGAAGTTGAGGTTGTCTTCTTTATTTTGTATGACAAGTAAAAATCGATTGAATATTAACCATTGTATGACCATTATTGTGCAAGACCATCAATAAAAAAAATTGACACCTTGACTGTTCTAGGTTCTAGGTCAGGTTCTCGTAATTATTCAGTAAATATCCCATCGTTTTACTGATAGAAATATGGGAATACATGTCATCAGAACTATTATCACTGCTGATCACATGAGGTAGAATAAATACTGAATTGACGTGATTTGTGTGAACCTTTACAAAAGTTCACTATTAGAGACATACTAAAACTACATAGGGTACAAACAAAGCATACTAAGTAGAGTGCAAAGTCCATGTGAATGATGTAGTGAACACATCTTATTATAAAATTTTGATTGGTGTGCATTAGTCTTTCAAGATTTATATTTTAATACAGTAGCTTGTTCTACTTCACATAGCAGTTTACTATGGTACCTAATCTACGGCCCAAGTTTCCACCAGAGCACAGAATGGAGGATATGTTAATCAGATATCGTTATTTTCACATCTCTGCATAGCTTCGGTGAACTAAACTGTCTCTTGCCGCAACAATCGGAGTTAGCACGGCTTGTCTCTAGCCAGCTCACATCTCAGCTCCACATTACTAGAAATACCCTGCCCGCTACGACGCTTGTCTCTTCATCTCTCTGCTTTGGTGTAAACCGGGCCTAATCCAAAGTGTTATATTCACATTATGATTTTGTTCCAGATACTTATCTACAGGGATAAATATGTAGAGGGCGCGCACAGCGCACCAACGGGAACACTAGAAGATAACCTCATGAACCACCTGCTTGGGTTCTCACAAATCATCTCGTTACTTGAGTCCTCAAAGAAACCGATCATTGGTCATAATATATTCTTAGACACAATACTACTGCATAATCAGTTCATCGGACCGCTGCCTAATAAATATTCCACATTCAAGAAGAATATACATAATATGTTTCCTAACGTCTACGATACGAAATATATATCCCATGAAATGGGCAAGAAACTTACGTTGGACGAAGTTTGGAAATCCAATGCGCTACAAGAGTAAGGGTATCTTTAGTTTTAAACTAATAATAATAAGTCCAGCCCTTTTTAATGTCCAACTGCTGAGCACGGGCCTCCTCAATGCGAGGGGGATTAGGCCATACTCCACCACGCTGGCCCACTGCGGGTTGGCGGACTTCACACATCTTTCGAGGGGTTCTCTCAGACATGCAGGTTTCCTCACGATGTTTTCCTTCATCGTTTAGCAAGTGATAATCATGGTTGAAAATGAGATTCGTTTATGAAATGCCAGAGGTGCGAGCCGGGGTTTGAAAGTGCAATCTTCGTTACCGAGGCAAGCGTTCTACCAACTTGGCTATCACTGCTATTTTTTAAATGTTTTCAGCTTATTTTCCTAGTCTAGATTAATTGACTTTAACTATTTTTCACCAATATACACTGAGCGCAGATCCCGTGTTGGATTATATTCATTACTAGCTGTTGCCCGCGACTTCGTCCGCGTGGTATTTAACAAAGACAACCGTTGACAACAGCCTGCTCGCCCATTCTGAGCCCGCGAGACGCATTGCAGGTTGTTGCTATCAAACTTAATCAGGCGTTGCGCTGCAACATTGGTTTTAAATTTTTTTCGTGAAATCCTATTTTTTTTCTAAAATAAAAGTAGCCTAAGTTACTCCTTGTTACAACAGCTATCTGTCAGTGAAAGTCCCGTCAAAATCGGTCCAGCCATTTCAGAGATTAGCCGGAACAAACAGACAGACAGACAGACAGACGGACGGACAGACAGACAAAAATTTTAAAAAATGTTGTTTCGATATAGGTAACGTGTATACATCCTAATGCACTTAGTAAAAAGCGGTTATTTTAATATTACAAACAGACACTCCAATTTTATTTATATGTATAGATAACTGCAAAGGCGTGGCAATAAAACGTTTTAATAAAATAAACGGTGCAAGATTAAGTGGCCACTTGTTACGATATTAAAAAAACATTTTGTAATTTTAAAAGCAATTATATATACAACAAACAGTATACATAATTGCTTTTAAAATTAACTATGTAAACATTAAATAATCAATGGGCAGGCTATTAGAAAATGTTATACACTAGCTGTTGCCTGCGGCTTCGTCTCCACTGACGGGCACGGTGTGATGATATGAACCCTATATATTGAGTCTAACCATACACTATCCAATAGAGAAAATTCTTTAAAAATTCACCTATAGTTTTTGTGCGATTAACATGACTAGTACCTATTCAATGTAAGCATCTTCAAATAAGCTAAATATTGTGGTAGGTGTGAAACTACGGCAATAGTTTAATGGCCAGGTTGGGGATTGAACTCGGAAACTCTAAGTTCTGTCGAGTCTCAGACGGCCCACGAACCACTGGGCTATTGACGATTCGTTGACATATTTTTAAGGACCATAATCTGCTAAATATTAGTTTTTTTTTATTATTACATTATAGGCAAGTATTTGATCTCGATCTCACCTGGTGGTAAGTGACGATGCGATCTACGATGGAGCATACCTGCCTAGGTAGGAAGGCGGCAGTAGATCGAGACGCTACATTCACTAGGCACATCCAGCGCAGCTGATCCGACCCGCCATCCATGAATGGCAACACCGAACATCATGCCGGAACACGGCTAGGCCGCTTGGCGACATGGCTTTGTTCAGTGGGTGGTGACTAACCACGGCCGAAGCCTACCACCAGTAGAAGTGTGTTTAGTGTTCTAGAGTGCATCTTTGCTTACCCCTTCGGCGAGTACAGTCGTCATGGTATGCTTTATACTTGCAGTTTGTACGAGTTCTTCTCGGAAGGAAAGTGCAAGAAGTTGCAGCAGGGCGTGAACCTTATCAAATTAAGCCAACCTTTTAATGTGAAGCAGTCTTATCACGAGGCTGGCTGGGATTCTTATTGCTCAGGTAATAAGTTTCGGAATGCCGTAGCATTAACCCGCCACTGGCCTCAAACTGAGCAATGCTTATATTATGGGTACCGTGCAATAGACGATTTGTGAGTGAGTGAGAGAGAGTGAGATTAAAAGTTGTGTGTTTCGCACGGTTGGAAAATTATTTGAGCCTTTGAACCATTCGCTACGCTCGCGGTTCAATCCTTCGCTTGCTCGGTCATCAACCAAATAACAACAACCTTGCTTAACAAATAACTGTTAATGTGAAATAAATCATTTATAGAAAATTGGCAATTGATTCATCAAAAATCCCACTAATATTATAAATGTGAAAGTTTGGATGGATGTTTGTTACTCAATCACCATAACGGCTGAATTGGTCTGGATTAAATTTAGCACAGAGCTAGATTATAGTCTGGAATAGTACATAGGCTACTTTTTATCCCGGTAAAAAGGACATACTTTTTAACCGCGGGTAACACGGCGGGGCGCAGCTAGTATTCTATAATTTTTAAAGATATTGTTGCCATTTCTCATGTGTTCCTCCTTGTCCAGGCTACTGCTTCGCCCGGCTGGCGCACTGGGCGGCGTGCGAGGCGATGGGCAAGTACCGGCCCGTGGGGCCCACGGAGAAGCTCGCCGCCCTCGCGCCCTTCGCCAACCGTGTCAACGTCATCAGGGGCGCCATACTTTACATGGTAAGTTGTTACCATATACATAATGGGCTATAACAATCTACATAATGATTAAGATAGGATATGCTACGCCTTGAATCTGTGCTTGCAGAATTTAGAAGTCAATAAAAATAACACATTGCTCACAAAATATTACAATTGTCATGTTGTTGGGAAGAAAACTTCCCATAATAATTACGAATGCGCTCATGAAGGGCACCCGTCATTATTGCAAACTGCTTGATTTAAAAAAACTGATTAAAAAATATCACGCACCGTTTATCATAGTTGATAGTGACCCTGCTTTCTACACCAGAAGTTCCGGGTTTGAATCCCAGTATTTATTATTCTGTTTTTTAGTATTTTTTTCCATGTTTTAATATTTTTCCTGCTATTTGGGGTGGACACAAATTCAATAGATCAAAGATCAAAATCGGCCCACCAGTTTTACTTTACTTATAAATGGTGCAACTAACACGAATTTGTTATATATATATATAGATTAAAAACTATTCAAGAATCACATTTAACACCATCACATCTGTCTGTTTGAAACGGACCGTGGCTTATTTGTGCGCGTCATATTTTACTCTGTGGAGAGTTATTGCATGTTTTTATGATTGTAAATACATTAATCACCGTTTGTTGCAGAGTTTCGCGGGAGCCGACCCGCCGCCGCACCGGCCCGGCCTCCTGCACGTTCGCACGCTCACCGAACGGGTTATAAACGTCGGCAAGGTAATGTTAATGTGTCCATCCACCGAATTCATCTATACTAATCTATACTAATATTATAAATGTTAAGGTTTGGATGGATGGATGGATGGATAGATGGATGGATGTTTGTTACTTTTTCACGCCCGCACGGCTGAACGGCTCTGGACGAAATTTGGCACAGAGATAGATTATAGTCTGGAATAGCACATAGGCTACTTTTTATCTCGGTAAAAAGTATGGTTCCCGTGGGATAGATGTTTTAATTTTTCATACCTTTTATCGCGGGTAACACCGCCGGGCGCAGCTAGTAGAATATATAATCCATTCCATCCATTCCGAGTCATGGATGTTTAATATGTATATAAGCATTATATACTGAGTTCGCCCTCAGTCCATTGTACGGTGCCCATAACACAAGGGTTGCTTAATGTGGGACCGTATAGTTGGTGTGTTCGTATGGTGATATTTATTTATTTATATATAAATTTATAATGCTACTAGCTGCGCCCCGCGGTGTAAACCCGCGATTAAAAAGTAGATCCCTAAGTCATTTTCTGCCCCTAAACTACCATTACCTATGCAAAAAAATCATGTCAATGCTTTGCTCCATGAAAAATTAAGACAAATCTATCCCACAGGAACCATAAATTTTACCGGGATAAAAAGTAACCTATGTGCTATTCCTGACTATAATCTATCTCTGGGCCAAATTTCATCCAGATCCGTTCAGTCGTTCTGGCGTGGTTGAGTAACAAACATCTATCCATCCATCCAAACTTTCACATTTATAATATTAGTGGAATTAGTGGGAAGTGGGATTGTAAATGAATTAAAACTACATCAGTCGGAGTTTATAGACACCGATCAACACGTGTTGTCAACGCGTTTAGGTAGATTTAAATTATGTTGTAAACACTTTTGATACATCGTTATAGTGGTAATATCGTACTGTATCACTCGTTCCAATTCAAATGTCTATAAAATACATTTATGATACATTTTAAAGAAACTAGCTGCTTGTCTACGGTATCTGGATCCAACATAACCTATAGCGGTCAGGTATAGTGTAGTTTTGTATCTGTGAAAGAATTTTCATTATCAGATCAGTAGCTCCGGGGACTACTCTCTACATCCAAACTAATATACTTAACCTCTTTATAAGTAATATTAATATTGATTGATTATCGAAGTGCTTCTAAAGTACTGTGCCCGGTACGTGCACGAGAATTGCATAATAAACCTATACTGCTGATTCTACTGACCTGTATTACCACTGGACTGGCGATAGACATCACCGTTTTGTGCCTATTTATATTTTCGGCATTTTGGCCTTACTGTCCCCAGTATTGATAGAAGACTGTGAGTGTCCACGGAAAAATTGATAGTGATAGGACAACTAAATTCTTAACGGCCTCGTAACTTCTAACTTCTTCTAAGTGGGTTTTCAATGAAATACACAGATAAATACAGATACGCTTCGAACAACGCAACGGCCATTCGTTTGAATTTAGTTCCGGTGACGCACAATATATAATTATCATTTTATACTGTAAACCAAGTCCAGTAGTAGTACAAGTCATTGGTTGATTCTTATACGAATCATGGCCGCAGCCATTGATTGCCCGGGCTTCTCGAACACGCTACAACTGCAGAACTTTTCACAAATCTCAAACATTTTTTAACGACTGGCAAATCTATGTTTTTAGCGTCGATTCAAGAATAGGTACACATTTTTATCGTTGTATTTGCATTAACGTGCAGGCCGTATTTATTATCATAAGACTGTACAGGCGTTCAATTTATTATGTATTTCGCCACTGTGTAATCTGCACTGTGTTCAAATAAATCCAAATATACACGTGGTATAAATACAATGCATAATATCGACCCCGCGGCATGCGCACACGCAGAAAAACGCTTAATAACCGTTATTAAACTCGCTCCTTCAGCATTATGTAAAAAAATAAAATTCTCGCTGCTGGCGAGCGTATACGAAAAATCACATACGATTGCCAAATAATAAGGTCGACGTACAAATAAACAATCCAATGATGCAGCGATGTTTAAAAGCAATAATGGAGGCGAATACCTCGCAATTTTCAACATCTCATCGTGCTCAATAGTAATCGTAACAAAAGTCGAAAACAAAGCTATTTTCGTTTGATCGCGCAAAGAATCGAGTACATCGGCGACATCTCAATCCTCGGCGCCAAAATTAGCTTCCACATGTTATGGAACAGTTATGGTAGTAATAATTGTCACCTCGGCCGGTGAAGTGTTCTCGACACGCGTTTTCAAACTGCGAGCGTGTCGGACACTGCGTTGAGATTACTGGGCCGTGGTAGCGTCGGTGCGACACGGCTGCGCGCAGCGGGAAAGCTGCGCCGGCCGCCGCTCGCGCTGGCGCGGCGCCAGCGCAGCCGCACACACGAGCGACCGCGGACTCACACACGCGCACCGACCTTCCGTGCACACGCACCCCGATGCTAGTTAAAACAGATTGATAATGCCCAAGTGTCACAAGCGGAAAAACTTTATTTTTACCCCGCGACGTTATTTAACGGAGCGGCGGCGGGTGTTTGATTTCTCTAATGTACGTTTCTCCGAATCACATTTTTCATGCCACTGTCAAGGTTGATTTAAGGTTAGGATATAAATAAGATTTGTGGGGCGAGTGTCGCTTGCCGCTGCGCCCCGCGCCCTGGGGCGGAGGGGCGCGGGCGACGTTACACCGCTCTAACGTACTCCGCAGGTGGCTTCGGACCTCGCCAGCTGCGGATCCATAGACATAAAGCCTTACGGGAAGCGGACAGCACTCGTAGCCACCAATTCAAAGCACACGTAAGTTTTAAAGCCTCTGCAAACGTCACAATTCGACACGAGCCGTAGGGCTCCCTACCAATTGGCATGTCTATGAATAGCCAACTTGAAGTGAATATTTGTTATTCATGTAAGCTTAAAAGGGACTTATGATTAGTCAAAAGTAAACAGAATGGAATTAGAAATACTGTTTCCTCTTAGAAGAACTGGCAAGAGACCTGGTAGTCTTGGTAATGCCTATTGGAAGGACCGATCGACACAACTGAGCCAAATCGTGCGGTCTGTACACACCCTAACAGTCAAACCGAGAAGATAACTGTTGGTTCTCATCAATAGGAAGATGAAAATATATTTGAGCGTTATTTACCTTGGAATAGAGCTCACATTGTAATGGACTATTACTTATGTCTTGAACTAAGACAGTTTATCGAAAATGATAATCTAAGTAAAGTGATCGATTGAAATAATAAGATATATGTACTCAAAATTATTTATGTCCCTCAAATGTAGTACCTACGTTGTTCGAATAAGATCTATAACCATTCTTATGAACGTGGTGTCTCGTGTTCTAGGGTGGATAGGATACTGCGGCGGTACACCGGCAGCAATGAGTACAGGATATCGACATACAACACGTACAGACATTCCGTGGCCGGCCGCATGGCGATATGGTGAGCCATTACCTTTAATTTGAAGATAAAAGATAAAGGTACCTTTATCTTATTTGTAACACATGGGTATGCTTACATATAGTATGTAAGATGGACAGTTTTAATTATGTGCGTAGGTACATTAATTAAGTATTTATCACTATAATTATTTATTAATTTAATTACATAGCATAAACTATGGAACCCCAGTTCATGAATGAGGGTATCCCAGTTCAAGCTATGACACTAGGACGTCAAACTCCTCAGTCCTCCCGTGACCATGGTTGCTGTAAAGCTGCCGAAACGTCGAGAACGTAAAAAATCTATACATACATATAAATAAAATTGGAGTGTCTGTTTGTAATATTAAATTAACCGCTTTTTACTAAATGCATTTGGATGTATACACGGTACCTATACCAAAACAACCTTTTTTTTAAAAAATTGTCTGTCTGTCTGTTTGTTCCGGGTAATCTCTGAAATGGCTGGACCGATTTTGACGGGAATTTCACTGGCAGATAGCTGATGTAACAAGGAGTAACTTAGGCTACTTTTATTTTAGAAAAAAAAAAGAATCTCTCGAAAGAAAATTAAAACCAATGTTGCAGCGCAGCGCCTGATTAAGTTTGATAGCAACAACCTGCAATGCGTCCCGCGGGCTCAGAATGGGCGAGCAGGCTGTTGTCAACGGTTGTCTTTGTTAAATACCACGCGGACGAAGTCGCGGGCAACAGCTAGTATAAAAAAAAGGCAATAAAATCCGTAAAACTAATTTTATTTCAAGGTGTAACATTCGCGTAAATATAAGAAATCAACTATTGAGGAAACACAATTGACAATTGTATTGTCATTTGTGTTGTATTGTTTCCATTACTTTGTCATATGAGTAGTATAGTATATAGTATGATGCAGTATTGTTTTGTTGTATTTCTAATGTCGTGTCACTAAAGCATTTGCTATTATAGTACTGCAATAGGTAGCTACATTGTGGTCGCGAATGATAAATGACGGCAATAAACCTTGATTCTCCGTTTGCAGAGCGATGCGTAGGTATACTTACATACTACACAGTATGCGCAAAAATACACCCGCTATGTAAACATGAACTATGCCCGCTTATAATTCGCATTCCGACCATTTTATATATCAAACCAACATAAAGTATCTTTTAATAGGTTCAAACACCGGCTCGCAGCTCTAGGATTTCTGGATTTCATGTGCGAATCTCATTTTCTACCATGATTATCACTTGCTGAACGGTGAAGGAAGACATCGCGAGGAAATCTGCATGTCTGAGAGAACCCTCGAAAGACGTGTGACGCCAACCTGCAGTGGGCCAGCGTGGTGGACTATGGCCCAATCCCCCTCGCATTGAGGGGAGGCGGCGTGCCTTACAGTAGGATATTAAAAATGGGCTGGAATTATTATTATCGTATCTTTTAATAGAACTTGGAAATTCTATACTAGCTGTCCCGCCGATCTTCGTACCGTCCCAGAATCAGATGCATGGGAAAATTAATTATCTTATTTATTTATTTTTTGTGATTGTTTCCCATGTACCAACCGAAATATTATCTATTTATTATGGTACTTATTTATATTGAAATATGAAACATCCTATATATTTGTAATGCTTTGTTTTTATTATTTGTTTCAGGAGCGGTGCTCTAATCACTGGAAGCTTAATGCTGTTATTTATTAGAAAAGTTCAACTAACTTTGTAGGTAATGGTATGTATATAAGGTGTAACAATAATGGTGTAAAATATTTTAAGAGGTCAATCTGTAGGCTATAAAGGTCACATTCCCGGGAAAAAAACGATTTGTAATTTTAAAAATAAGACTAGATACTAAGTGCGCGGTGAAACGGTACTGGTTCGCTTTCTTAGAGAAAAATCAAACACTGTTTGCACATATATATTGTACATAGACGTGATTGTTATGACCTACTTGTTAACCCCTTAAGGGGGAAGCTACTAAAAACCATTGACATTTTGAATTTCGCGCCCTGACCCTGAGCTTCCACCTTAAATTATTTTACAATATTTTTGTTACACCTTGTATATTACTTGATTATAGTATAGACAGATAGTACATTACTTGGAGACTGGTTAGATGTTATTATTAATTACTTATTATGTTTCATATTTCTATTTTTATTGTATTAGTTTAGTACATAAGCGATCAAGTGCCACTATTAACATGTTTTCGTTACATAATAAAATAACAATCAATGCTCAGTATGAAATGTATATTAATTTTATTTCACAACCATTAATCAGACAGATTTTGTTGTTATTACAACTGTGACCATATTATATGATCATAGATACAATTAATATGAATCGGAAGTTACGATCATAAACTTCTTACCATTACAATTTCGAATTATATGATAATTTAATCCGCCATTATTATCGTATTATAATCTTCACATCACACTAATCAATAACTTGGTTTGTATGGAGAGTCGAAAATTTTCAAGGAAAGTCGAAAAGTCTCTCGACTTACCTATGGTAGTACCGTTCATAGAAAAAGTTGTTATAGGTATTTAACCAGGGCCCCAAGTCTGCTAACACAATCGATTCTAATCGAAAAGCAACCGCATAGTAACTGTCACTTTCGTCAGATATCCCATACAATATCTGTCAAAAGTGACAGTGACTATGCGGTTGCTGTTCGATTATGAATCGATTATGTTAGCAGACTTGAGGCCGAGTAGAAGCAAGCTTTTCTGTAAACAATTCGCCGATCGTCATCATTATACCTAGTGTGAAAGTTTAAAGAGGTCCTTAGTGTACAGGAAACAAATGAGTCTTAAGAAAACTAATAAAAAAAATCTGTCTCAGAGCTTCCCGTCGTAAAATAAAAGAAATAGAGATAGCGCAGGTGAAAGAACCGTCGCATGCGCACCGCCCACGAAAATCAATATTTACGTTTGCGAATATCAAAAAGGCTCGCTAATAGCTGCGCGTCATCCACTCTCAGCGAAATAAATACCGTTCCCGTGTTGCTGCTTCGCCGCCAAACAATGAATAGACTAAACATACATTAAGTAGCTGATGCTAAAGCCCGCTATAGGCGTGAACATAATGGTATGCGGGGCTTCGTGTCTGCTTCGTTCATATTAAAAAGGGAGCACACAAAACTCACACGTTTAAACGGTTTATTTTTTAAATCTGGAGTTGCAGTGCTCCGGATTTAGTTCGCGTGAACTTTAGTTTCCATTTCCTATGTAAGACATGCCAAGATTCATCAATATCTGTCCAGTGATGTTTCCGCGATGCGCGCAAGGACAAATATAGCGGATACAGCTTTAGCAACGAAAATAATTTCCCATGTAATGACTCGACCAAGTTACAGACTTATTATTATGAGGGTACATGTAGATTATGATATGTTTAATCTTCCCGGGCTACCCCGGGGGAACGCTTATATAATATATTCGGCTAAACACAGACGTACGGCGATCAGATTGACCGGGATTCGTGGCGTCACAGCGGCAAACGTTTCTCCAGCTATTTTAGTACCTAATCAGAGAGGCGACGCTCCTTCTACTTTTTCGTTACATTTATAGTACATCCTACGAGCTGAGCCAACTGTGACGTATTCCACGTTTGTCAAGTTACGTATTGACAGTTAGACTCGGAGGTTATCACTTGTATCTACAAGTGATAACTCTTTATTCTTTCAGCACTTAAAAGGGGTTTTTAACCTATTTTATGTCACTAATAGGTTTTTAATTTACCTCTCATCAAGTTTATGTTATATCTATTTACCAAATGATGTGATTGATGATGACTTCTACTTGCTCTCCCAGTGAACTTCGTACCGCCTCAGAATCAAATATATGAAAAAATCTTTAATATATTTTTTGTGAAAATGTATTTTTTACAATTATAAAAGTTCATTATATGCCTCAAATCTCGGCCAGCACTTATGGTACTTTGGATTTCATGGGCGAATCTGACTTTAAACATGATTATCGCTGGCTGAACTCTAAAGGTAAAGACGTATGAGGTTCGTCAACCCCCTCGCATCATTAAGGGGGAATGTTCCTGGCTTGATGGCAATAGTCTCAACCCCTGTAGGTACATTAAGACCAAATACCATCGGCGAAATGTGAGTGCACTTACATAATGCTATAAATCCGACTCGAAAGCATCTTTCAGTATATTTATTGCGATAAGATAAACAATATTGAAATCCAAGAACTAATATAATGTGTGGAGTCATGCGTGCAGACAGTACGGAATTACGTGGGATACATACCTAGCACGATGGTATTACCATTTTAGCGGAAAAGGGAAGATCTTCCAGCCAGGCGGGTGGTATGCCTGGCGGGGCGGCCGCTATGCCCCAACGGTTAATGTCGGGATCTTGTATATATGCTACTTGCTCCGAGAACTCTAATAGCGCGATTCAGGATTGTGACGTCACTTGTCTATTGTTCTGAATGCGTCTGTAGTGCCATCTGCGTAGCTTGTGGTGTGGTTGAAGTAGTCGCTACACCATAAACACCACAATATTTTATCTGTATAATCTAATTAAAATTAATACCTAATTAGATTCCGTTAAAAGCAACAAAATAGATATAATTCTATTTTTTTTTTTTCGAAGAGCCGGTAATTCCAGTCGAAACACTAACCACAATCCGCCGCCGCAGAGCGGCTAGTTCCTCGATATTTAGTTGAGTTCACTAATAATATATGACTTCCCATGTTATCCATAAACATGGAGATATAATTTATAACAAGAAATCCAATCCATTGCGAGCGTAAACGTCGAGTTGGAGTCTATTACAGGTCGGCGCTAAGCAAACAGCGCGTGAATTAGGTGCGCCCGAGCAGCGCGCGCGGCCGGAACATGGCGAGCGAACGTTTTGACATGCATGATTTATGTTAATTTACAACTCACTTGCACACCACGACGAGCCGACCGCCGACAAACTTCCTGAAAATTATTTCATTAAAACGCCGCCCGGGGACGCGAAAGCTGCTTATTTTAAACTTTACAAAGTGCGTTAGCGCAAATGAATTCCGCGTACCGTCAATGTTTGACATGCTGAAAGTCGGACGTTTAATTTAATGTTGTATAGTCATTAAAAATACAGTATGAATCGGCTATTTTGTAAACGTGCATTACAACAACAATGTAATGCTCGCGATTCAATTTTGTGTTCAATGATTTTGCCGTCATTGTTTCAATAAATAAGTAATAATAAAGGGATAAAGTAGGATATCGCACGAATACATTTATCTTCATTCGAGTTTATGGAGATACGCTAAAATTTTCTGGCGTCTTGCTAATATTCCTAGCAGCAATATAGCCGGCCAATAAATTTACCGCATGCATCGTTAAAAACAATGTAATTTCCTCTAACCACGTGAAATTGTTAACAATGTGCGGTCTATGTATCGTTGCTACATACCTAATCATAACGCTCGCCTATTTTTATGCATAATTTAGTAATGTAACGATGGAAATTATCAAAGCTGCGGCGGCGTGCTTATTTTATCTGTGGTGAACAAAAAAGTGCTAATAAAAAAATCTTCGAGCGCTGATGTTTTTCGACAATACATAAACTGACAGTATCTTTCAAAGTACGTACTCATTCGTAACACTGATTGGATATATTACGGAATATGTTCCCTCTCACTCATGTAATTTATAACATAGCACACGATACATCATGACAACCAGAAAAAAGTATATCTACAATGTGCTCGCCCCTACTGGACGTTGATTTATGAGATTAATCTATCTATACATGAACGTAAGACTATATGGGCGTCTCTCCGATGAAAAAAGTTGTCGTATGGAAAATTCCTTTCGACACAGAAGCCGAATCTGCCAGTATTGGAATTTTTGTCAGTTCGCCCATGACGGGAAAACTAGCGGACGGTTTTTAATGAAACTGTTCAATTTCTAACCTGGTATGTTGAAGGGCGGGGTGCCCTTCCAGGGTGATCGAAAACTTAAAGTCTACAAGTACCTACCTACAAGTTCGCGGGCACAGGTGGTAAATAATAATTATGTGACTGGTATAAATACCAATATATTTTTATGTAGATACATTATTAACGTAGCTCATAGACACTTACAAGAAACATTGTAAGACCTACATGCGGCGGTCTCACTACCCAAAGTTAATTTAGGCCCATCGCTGTATGTCGTTGCTCAGACAAGTCTCAAGCTGCCAGTCAAAATAGGAAATCTTCAAGTTAGCAGAAAAGGCATTCTTATGCCTACAGACGGTAGGTGCAAACTTAGTTAATTGCTCATGAAGCACGCATTTTCGAGTCCAGTAAATGGGTCACAGCGTGCAATTTCACGCCGCAGCAGTACCGGTTTCCGCAAATAGCTACTCTCACTCTTGAGTTATTGCTCGTGTTAATCATCTAACACATCTCCGGGCTTGTTTAGACTTCAAGTCTACGGTGTTATACGGATAGATACTTACATAATGTGCTTGTATATTTGGTAAAACAACGAACACCTAGAGGTTTATACGGACTAATTTAAAAGGCAAAATAAATGATTGGACTTTGACTTTGAAAACTATCAGCAAGTAAGTTTCCATAGGTAAGTGTTATCGATAAACTTAAGTGTCAAATTAATATCCATGACCTTATAGATAAAGTAGGGTGTACCTGGAAGTGCTTGTGCACGGAATTTTCTGGTTTAGTAATTTGTAAAGTTGAGCACCGAAGCGATTCGTTAAAAGTATTCTTTAGTTGCAAGCCCCACGCGTTTGGTCAGGCGCGGCGGTGTGCGCAGGCGCGTCACGAGCGTCCTTCCCTTGTAACCGAGACCTATTGTTCATCTCACGTCTGTCCAACTGAAAAATCTACTCTATTTAATTTGTTTGGCAGCTGGCGTCGCCTAGTAGGTATATATTCATTTGGGCAGCGCGTGGGCCGCCTCGCTCCGATATAGCAGGTGACTGACGCCGATTTTTATTACAATCGCGATGCAATCGTATTGTTTTATCGTCGTGTTACATAAGTGTTGCTGATACTGACGTGTGGAGAAATATTTTCGTTCATAACGAAACCGTTGCTAGGTCTATTCACCTGCTATAAACCATCGCGGAAGAATTCGGTGAATCATTCAGGCTGAGCTCGCAGTACGTTGGCTCGCTAACATTTACTACAGACAGATAAAAAAAGGCTTCTGTTGCATACCTACTTGCTTAAAATCTAAAACTATCATTCGTCCGTAGCTCTACAGTATACAATTACCCGGAGCAGTCTCAATTCAGCTGAAAATGTTGCATTTGAAACCACATAAAATAGCGTTTCACACAGGAAATCCTAAATAACTTTTATTGGGTGTAGAATGTACAAACTCATAAATGTCAGCCGCACTTGTAACATTAGGTTGTTGTAGTGAAACTAGTCCAGTCGGCGAATCCGCTGCTATACGGAGATATATAATTAAAAGGGCATTTAATGGGCACAAAGTCATTGGTTTTTTTTTCTTAATAGCTCACGTAGGTAGGTAATGGTCGGCCTCGGCAAGGCTGCGGAGCGGCGGCGGCGGCGGCCGGTGACAGCGCGCAGTCCGCCCCGCGCCGGTTTATATTTGTTTGGATCACGCTCCCGCCGCCTGACCGCACCATCATCTACGCACTTCCTAATCCCTGGCCGCTGGGCCGCTGCCTCGCCGACGGCCACGGTCGTGTTAATACGCCCATTAGACCCATTCTAAATGTGTTAATCAACGGATTAGCACGCGCGTGATACACTCAAATTATTTCTCACAACGCGACTTTATGCAGCGTCCTACATAGATAATATTGTATCTGTAATGGTTATGATTTCTAGCAAGTAAATTTCGATAGGTAGGTACATTGAAATTCTGGCTCAAAATAGGTAAGCACTGGCTAACTATTTCTAAACTAATCAAGATAGGATTTGTACGCGTATCCGCTATGATTGACGGCGCGCGCTGCAGCGAATGCTACAGCTGACGTTTTCACAACTACATTCGCTAAATTTAGCGTCCGAAACCAGCAATCAATGTGAATCCCATCAATTTAGCGGGATGTTGGCGTACATATTTTCCGTGTCGCGCCCGTGCCAAACAATGAGCACACATTTCACGAAGTCGAAGAAACATGCGCGGTTGTGTTACGACAACCTTTGATATATATGGCAAGCAGGTGCTACGCCTATGTGAACCTCCCAGGGTCGCCCGTGCGCTTCATACACACTTTGATTTAAAATTAAATGGCTGGCATCGCGACTAGAATGAGTTTGACGCGGACGCCCGAGCCTCCAAGCTGTAATAAATTAGATTAAGTGTTCGCCTCCGTTTAGCGGAAATTAAAAGCGTTCGCGAACCAATCTGTCTCGACGTGACTCTAAAAGTGGATTAGATTCATAAATGATTTTAGCATCTAAATGCGAATTACGTGGTACTTATAACAAAAACATTCAATATTTTGTATTCTTCTTCTGTTCTGTCAACCCTTTTCATTGTAATAATAAGTATAAATGAATGAAAAGTTCAAGCTACGCCTAGGATTGGACCAATTTAATAAAGCCTGACTGAATCGTTCCATAATAAAAGAAATATAATCAAAAAGTAGAAAATTGTACTTGACGGTAATGGCACTTTGAAATGCTCGTTTGAAATTTCAATTGAAGGTAAGTAACAACATATATGTGTCGTCGTCCGGTGGCTGGTCGCGACCGCGTCGCGGTGACGACCTTACGTGCGTCCGCGTCCAGCGTCCCCACATTCCCCCAGCGGCGTGACATGACGCTTCGCTAATGACATATTTCGGGCAGTGCGCGGTGCGCCCCACTCGCCGCCAAGGACACGTCACCGTCCGCACTCGCTCTATTTCCAACCGCGGCTATTCCTGAAAGCTTACATTGTTTTATTTTTACCGCACAACCACCCACCGGGAAGTACGCGCCTAGGATACTGTCCTATTGAGAACCCATAAGAATTCGTAACGCCATGACATCTCGCGTGTCACTCAGTCGCCTTCTATTTGAAAGCCCAGTCAGGCTCTGACTGAGGCAAAACACTATTACCTTTGATCGCGTTGCCAACACGATGTGTTATAAGCGCGTGTCAAATCTGTGTACACAAACGAAAATTAGACGATACCAGTATCCCTGCGCGAAACAAACACGCACACGAGAAAACTTAGTTAATGACGTCGAAGTAAAATGTAATGGATTCTTAAAGGATTCAATGGTTAACTTGCTTTGCTCTTGTTGATGTTTGATGTTTACTTTATGGAATAATCTCTTTGATCAGATCACACAGTGTTTTAATATCTCACGTATACTTATTGCATTTTTCCTAGTACGTAGACACGTAACATTTTTATCGCCACTATGTACGGAGAGTCCTTGTATTTGTTATTCATGTAATATGTATTTATACTGACTGTATAGAGCTGGGCTCTACATTTCCTGCAGGCTGTAAGACTACAATTACCTACTAAATAAACAAGTGCCTTTGAGATTAAGGGTATTAGGTACAGTCGTCAACGCAATTATATTTGAAGATATAGGTCCTATGTGATCTGACCATTTTCTCTTTCTGAGGGGTTTTTACACACTTATCTATCGTATAATTCAGAATCGGCAGATCAGGGGAGAATAAATCAAATTAGCTTTTACTGCTAATCATGATTTCCTCAAGCTACGCAGGATGTTCTTCATTCAATGCCGAAGAAAACTTACTCAAAGTTTCGTGAATGATAAGCAGTCACGATGAGGGGGGGGGGGGGGGGGGGAATTGGTTGCAATTGCACAGGAGCACGCACACACAATAAAGATAAATGGATTAATTAACAAACAATCGAACAATAACCGCAATTGATGCATAACTTGCTCAATTAATGATTGATTGAATTGATGTCATCGGCTAGTTAAGACGCACCATGTCTGAATGGAAGCAGAGATTATAATAGCCTTGTGGTCAATATCAAACTTTTTGGATTAAACTTTAAGAATATGTGTGAGTCCACACGCAGGTGCAGCTAGGGTCTGCGCTTCATAATTAGAAGGACACCGCATATGTGTAACTCGTAGTGGTACGGAGATTTTTTTTTACATTAGATACTGCATTAGGTATGATTTACAGATTAAACTTAATTGATAGAACTTGGCGATACTTGGTGGAAACCCTTTGTTTAACAAATACGGATAGAGGGACTCACAACTGACCCACAACTTGTCAACTTTTCCAATTATAACCCCAACAAGTTGATCGATGAAGCAGCCAGCAACACCAAACTCGTCTAAAATGTTAGTTGAGAAACTGTCTGTTACGAGTGTCGGGACCCCAATTAATATGCAATTCTCCGCAAAACGAAACGAAACGATAATTGAAATTGAAAATTTCTTTTGTGGCATTCCTTTGAGGCATTCTTCATAATCTATGATACCCTACAGTTTAATACTGTAGGGAAAGCAGGAACTTCTAAGTTCTTCTCTCACTACAGAAAATATTCTGCCACTGTCAAACCCTAATATGAAATCTATGGTGTGAGAGGGACGAAAGTCGTTACGATACCGAAACGGTACCTACGTAAAAAGGATTATGCTTGCGGTACTGAGCTTTAACATAGCTAAAACCTCCTATTTCTAACTTCTGGTACTAAATGATTGCATAATAAAGTGCCAGCAGGTAATATGTTTGGTATGTAACAAACAACTGTAGGTATACCAACGCTGGCATAATCACCACATTTTTTACTACAAGCCAGGCTAGTCTCGTCTCGTCCAAAGACCAAAAAGTATTTTTAAACATTATTTTGTCACAATCCTCCATTGTTACCTTGCCCACTACCCTGGTCTAATTTTACGCGTCTGCGTTGGGCGTAATGACTTCAGTAGGCGGAAGAAGGGCCAAGGTTCCTAATAGATGTATGTTGTTGGAACTGCGTACCTACTTGGATATTTATTTTTGAGCTGATTGTCAGGGACTTTCGTATTCAGTACATGTTACTAATTGCTACAGACCAGCAGATAAAAATATGAGAATGTTTTTAACTTTAAGAATTGATGGAAATACTCGCGCAGGGTTTGTCCAACCATCGGATCTGCTCACCAGGCACACCAGGTCGTCAATGGTGACAAAGGCATAAATCTGCTAGGCATGCAAGGAACGGCAGAATCGTAGGGTTTAAGCTGTAAACAGTACCTCCTTTAATTTGTAGGTATACAATCCGAATGTGTCGAACAACTACAGTCCCAAATTATCTTGAAGCGTACGTTCTGGAAATATGAAATATTATTTATGTACGCAAGCTTATATGCTTATTATGCTTATTTAGTGATCATTAAAACTGTTAACGATCCGTGAATAATTAATCGAAATTATTTTAAGTAGGTAATAGACAAATACATAATCTTTACAAAGTCTGTACGTTTCAGCAAGGCGAAACATTAAACAAGATATTTCTTTTATGCTCTTTCTTACGTATAGGTACAAACAGTGCAAGTTATTTCGTATGCGCAATGTGTACTGAATAGTCAGCGTATTTTTCATTTTGTATGGAAAATTGTAAAGCGCCTCTAGCGAACAGTATCTAAAACTTTCAATTCTTCCTTAGACAAAGAAATAATATAAATGGAGTGTCGCAAACAAACGTGGAAATTGATGCGAACGTCATATTGAAGCCCAGAAAACCAAGCCGATTTGTGTAGTACTCGCGAATTACGTCCTTACATACACGCGAGTTCGCGTACTCTACATTTATGATATACTAGCTGTTGCCCGCGACTTCGTCCGCGTGGTATTTAACAAAGACAACCGTTGACAACAGCCTGCTCGCCCATTTTGAGCCCGCGGGACGCATTGCAGGTTGTTGCTATCAAACTTAATCAGGCGCTGCGCTGCAATGTTGCAGTTTTAATTTTTTTTCGTGAGATAAAAGTAGCCTAAGTTACTCCTTGTTACATCAGCTATCTGCCAATGAGAGTCCCGTCAAAATCTGTCCAGCCATTTCAGTGATTACCCGGAACAAACAAACAGACAGACAGACAAAAATTGTAAAAAATGTTGTTTCGGTATAGGTAACGTGTATACATCCAAATGCACTTAGTAAAAAGCGGTTAGTTTAATATTACAAACAGACACTCCAATTTTATTTATATGTATAGATGATGATTTTTTGTACCAGCAATCGATCAACATGCAAATTGTAAGTGGTGTTAATTTTATATTAATTAATATTGTTTTAAATGTAATCCTATCGATAGACCTAATAACATCTGTTGAGATGCTACACCCTATATACGTACCTTTGACTCTAGAACAAGCCTCTACCCTTCAATCAGCAACTCAAAATTGGGCGAACCGAGTTCCGTGATGAAATAAAGTGGTCGAGAACCGCTGAGTCGCGTTGATTGGCGTCCCCTCACCGTAATTCCAGCTAACAGCGGTGAATGTGGTAATTAAGGCTATAAATTCCCCATTGAGCGTGCATGAAGTATTAATAGAGCGGTGGCGGTCACCTGGGACCTTGGCGGTGGGTGCCAGCCGGGGAGACGTTTATACGCTCCGATCGGAACCAGACCGCGTTTTATTGTCTTTATTTACGAGGAGATTTCTTTTTTTTTAATCTGTTGTTGAAGCTTTTAAAGGTATTTGCGAATGCTAATTGTCGTTATTTAACTTTTTTTCTTTGTCAGCTTCGGCCCCAAAAACGAATCTGTGTATTTATGAGTTCATTTCGGGTGTGAGATGGTTTGTTTACCCGTCCGTGACGATGCTGCTACATGTCATTGGCTGGTGATGCAAGCACAACTCAGATAGTATAGTTATACAGCGTGATTCAGAAAGGGTATACCCTTCTAAAGTTGCGCTTTCCTAGCTGATTTGCAGTGTATTTTTTTTGTCACATATAATGAATAAGAATGCACTTAAAGAGCTCAGCTTTAAAGTCGGTATATTAGTCTATACAAAATAATAAAGTTTGAGTGTTTGTTTGTAATATTTAAATAACCGCTTTTTACTAAGTGTATACACATACCAAATAACTTTTTTTACATTTTTGTCTGTCTGTCCGTTTGTTTCTAATCTCTGAAATGGCTGGACCGATTTTGACGGGACTTTCACTGACAGACAGCTGTTATAACAAGGAGTAACTTAGGCTACTTTTATTTTAGAAAAACTTTTTTGCTAAATACCACGCGGACGAAGTCGCGGGTAACAACTAGTATATAATATAATTTAGTTACCTATCTACTACGCTTAACAGAACTGCCATCCTGGTTAATTACCAATATTGTACCTAGAATACCGTTCAGTCTAAAGACGACTGCATTACTGACTCACATTATATTTTATACTAGCTGTTGCCCGCGACTTCGTCCACGTGGTATTTAACAAAGACTCAGCCGTTGGCAACAGCCTGCTCGCGTTCTGATCCCGCGGGACGCATTGCAGATTATTGCTATCAAACTTTAATCAGGCGCAGCGCTGCAACATTGGTTTTAATTTTTTTTCGAGAGATCCAATTTTTTTTTTCTGAAATAAAAGTAGCCTATGTTACTCCTTGTTACATCAGCTATCTGCCAGTGAAATTCCCGTCAAAATCGGTCCAGCCATTTCAGAGATTACCCGGAACAAACAGACAGACAGACAGACAGACAGACAGAGAGACAGACAGACGGACAGACAGACAGACAGACAAAAATTGTAAAAAATGTTGTTTCGGTATAGGTAACGTGTATACATCCAAATGCACTTAGTAAAAAGCGGTTATTTTAATATTACAAACAGACACTCCAATTTTATTTATATGTATAGATGTATAGATAAGTCGTATAGTGTAAAGGCTCTCAGAATTAATGGCTATGAATACTGGGGCAGCTCGGGTCGCGGGGCTGCTGCGCGTGCGCCGTCTGCGGCGAGTTTACGAGCTGCGTCCGTCCTCAATATAATTACTAATCACATAAATCACTCACCCGCTGATTACATAAAATTGTAACATTTTTAATTACTTGTTTAATTCATTAAATTTGTACCGGATTCTATAGTAAAGTGTTGTTTTATTGGTTTTTTGCGTTAATGAGATGTGATATGAATATCTAAGTATAAGATAATAACCAAAGATATTAGATAATAACTACACAATTGTAGCATCTTCAACCGCGCCACAAGCTACACAGATGGCGCTGCAGATGCATTCAGAACAATTAACAATACTGCATACAATCCTGAAACGCGCTATGAGAGTTTTCGGAGCACGTAACATAACAAGTTCCCCACATTAACCGTTGGGGCAAAAGTCGACTTTAAGGTTACGAACCTTTTTATTTCGCGACTGTACATTGCCACCGTAACATTTCACCAACTATGATTACCAAATTCCAACGGCTTTATTTTAGCACACAGCCGAAGACAGCCGTTACTATCCATGTAATTAAGTAGGTAATTAGTACACTCTACATACCCAGACGTAATCTCTATTGTACGAAAATAAACGGACATAGTACTTTTTTTAGGTTGACAATCGGTTACAAAAGTGCCATTTTTTGCCATTGTCGGGTATTCCTTCATAATTGTTATAAAATTATAAGTACCTCTGATGAAAATGACTATGTCGATAAGGATGATGATGATGAAAATAATCCCTTAATCCCATCAGTAAATCTCTGGATACACCACTGAAATATTACCGGACATGTTGCGAGAACTCGAAAAGTGAAGTTATACTATTTTATTTCAATTTCCTATACCCGTGCATGTTTATGAAAACACAATGGTTAATATCCCACGTTTATTACACATTATTTATCAAACAAACACATTTTTTAATAAAACAATATTGACAACTTCACGATTCAACTTGCCGCCAAAAAGCTCACTACTTATACTTAAATCACTGCTAAACTATTGAAGAAAACAAACATGATCGGATCATCCAATAGATCGCGAGCGTTGCCCAACATAAAAAAAAAATCGTGTCTAATTGAGAACCTCACTCAACCTTTTTTTTATCCGGTTTAAAAACCTGTAATTTTGGACCAGGTTTCTAAATATAATAAAATGTTTATCTACCTCTTCTAATATGGATAAATATATTGTAATTAAATAAAAAAATATTTGTATAAAAGAGAAAGATAAATGAATTATTGTCTAAGCGATATCAGACCTAACCATTATTCCAACTTTTACCAAAGTTCTCTATAAAACGCTACTTTTATTTTCGTCTAAAACCCAAACATTTTTTTCTGTCAATAAACATAATAAACTCGTGTAAACTTCCGGCAGATAATGGCCGAATGGCACCGGAAAGTAAATACATATGTCTAAACAGATTAGTAAACAATGTATCTCTGTACATAATAAGATAATTATGCCGTAGCCGTGCGGGCACTAAAAATATTTAACACGAGCGAATAACACTTGCTCTCATGTAAAACTATCTAATTTTACACTCAAGGTAATGGTACATAATGTAATATCTGCATAATATAGAGATATTTTGGTCTGATACCAAGCTGCACATCCCGGGATTTACTGTGCGCGAGCGACTATACCTACGAGCGGGACTATACGAGCCGTACCGATCCGAAGCTGGTGACTTATACATGGTCGTTGTTCACTGATTATATTGTGGACACATTGTATGATCAATACGGAAACATGCAATTTATTTGTTGCAGCTCCATAATGTTCATAGCAATAAGTCATTATTACGAGCTAAACGTTTAATTGTGACAAGTATTTATGATGTCAAAATAAATATGTTTCGTTTTCGGCTTCAGATTGAAAATCTTTTCTTTTTATTTGAGATATATTAACAACTAGCTATTGCCCGCGATGTTGTCCGCGTCTTTACATTCTAACAATAAGATAAACAGGCAAACATTCTAACAATAAAGGTTTAGGGTTATTTCATATTGATTAGGAGTCATAGTTTTTCTCATTTATCTTCCATGTACTTACAGACATCGATCAGTTACATTTCACTATATGTATAGACTAGGTGTCCCGACGTACTTCCTACCACCTACCACCTCACAATCAAATGTACGATAAAATAAATTATTACCTTTTTGTGATTTTTCATGTTTTAATAATTATTGTGCTTTGAATTTAAATGTTCGTTTTATTTAACGCTATAAATTGCCCGAAATACACAGCGACAAACTCAATTGAGCCGGCGAAACATTAAAAATCTTTATAAAAATGACAAAATGTGTCAGCGTTAATACATTTCATTCAATTAAATCACAATCTAAATAAATCATGCAGTCAGAATGTTGGAAAGATGCTGATATTTTTTCTTCCTGGTTTAATGGAGCGTTGACGCACGCGCACACGTAGCTTCACTTGCACTGTAACCCTGATTTATTTTTGTTCCATTTTGCATTGATTTCCATGAAAGCATCCGTTGCTAACACAGAATCAAATAAAACAACTATATTTTATGATGATCTTTATATACCACATATATATCTTTATATAGTGGTCATGGGATCACTTTGGAAAAAATAATCTCAATTGGCAAAGCTTGTTTGAGCGATAAATTTCACTTCTTTGATGTTTGTGAATGTTAAAATGTAAAATGTAATTATGAAGTAAGGTTAGGCACATTATATTTCATTTAAAGCACCTTAATGTATGTAGGTAGGTACTAATGATAAAAAATAATGTCCACGCCCAGCTTAGGAAGCTGCAAATATAAAATTTGCCAAAAAGTATACCTATGCAGGTATTTTAGAACTTGTTTTTATCTATATTTTAATACGAGCTGCCCCGGCGAACTTGGACCACTTTAGAATCAAATATATGGCAATCAAATGAATTATCTTTATTAAAACTTAATTTATATTACTTATTCTACTATTCGCAGTGGGGACCAATTCAAAAAAATCTAAGCTCCTGAGATACGGCCCAGCCGTTCTTGTGTGAAAAATACTGTACCTCACACGACTTTGTTTTATATTATTATTAAATAGATATCATGGCAAAAAATCGAAACATACCATAAATACCTTAGAGATTATAACATTCCATGGAAACTAAAAAAAACTAAAATAGAAGCGATTATGTGATATTAAAGATATCCTAGAACATGTTACTTAGGCATAAATACAGTGAACTTGGTATTCAAAATACATAAATCACCAGACACATGGTGTGGACTTATAATTCACGATGAGATGTTGTTATAATTGTTCGGTGTGAATTAGCGGAGCATGTAAAATAATCATTTATTACTTTCGCTCGACAAACATGTCCGCTGGGACCCAGCTAGCGCGCAACAACCGGCCTACGGTGCGAATCTCGGAATTTCGTCTATGGACAAGTGCCAGCACACTTCTTTTTTAAATTAATTATTGTTTTACGTGTCTCTAAAGCATTCTATTATAACAACGCTCATACTCCGCCGTGAGTGGGCGGTGCTCTCGGTTCCGCGGAAATTTACGACCGTTTGATTTACCCTCTTAATCTTGACAAGGTGGAACCAAAACATCGTGTCAATCATAATTATGGTTTCTTAAACGATTGTGTTTTCCCTATGTAGGTGTCGCTACTCGCTGGGAGCGTGCAGAATGCGTTGACGCATGACGCGGCCGGCCTCACTAACTGTCCAACTATGATAGGTGTGCATGCTAATTTTATTCAAGAAGGCCAGCTGAAAAAAATTCCTGCGTCAATCGTCATCGGGAAACAAATCATCAACCGGTTCTATAATGGAATCGAAATGCCCGGGTGCGCGAGCGCAGAGCCCGCGCCGCTCCCGGTCCCGCGGTACCGCCTGATCGATTAATCACTCATATTTGAACAGAACCACGTAAACAAACATCTGGCTACCGGATAATCTGGATATCGTGTAGATTGATTCACAATTTTGGTACTACAGCGATGGATGAAGTCGTCACAATAAAACCTTCATGGGTTTCTTATTGTAATTTCAACTAAGACCCCTTGATAGGTGTCAGAGCACTGCTCTGAAATACATCGTTAATGCGTTTGACCTGACGTGTAAATTGTGTAACGCATAATCGTATTTCGTTACAGATGGTAGATCAGGAAAATCATATCATAGTTTTTATATCAATGAGATCAATAAGTGTCTGAGCGTCAGCAGCTAGTATTTCTGTCTGCAAAGTAATATATTGTGTTGTCTTTAGAACAGTAACATCTCACCCATCAGTTTCCACAGCGGTCTTTCAAACATCTTGCCACAAACGTTCAAAACATAAATTGACAGTGACGAGTAACATCGATACTTGTCTTTCGTTTACCGTCGAAGCGAACTGAAAAGCGCATCTCATAAGATTATGTAAATAGAACACTAAAATTGAACAACATGAAAAAAAAAACTGTTGTCTACGAACGCTGTGCACCCTGACGTCTATTTGCATGCAACTTATTTCGCGCCACGTTAATCGTTTTACCCACACATTATTATTTTTTACATTTTCGTAAAATAAATCTTACTTTTTCTTTCTTTACATTTTGGTAAGAAATTATCGTACTAACAGATCTATTACTTTCCGAAAGCCGACCCGAATTAATTCTCTATTTTTGATCATTTCTTGTAAGTAAAGAAGGCAACAAGAAGACATGCCGAGTATTGCAAGAAATATCGTAATAGTCAAAATGATATGCCTCGAGATATCGCCATATTTAGTTTTCTTTTCTCCGAGCCCATGTGGTATGAAATAAATCGAATTCATACCAGCCCCCCGATTCACAACCTGACGATAAGCTTCCAAATCGACGATTCGACCACTCGCTATGTTTACATAGTACATTTTATAATGCAAGTTACAATTTATAACCGAATCAGTCGACACAAGAATTGTCGTATGGTTGTGAATTGGCGACCTAGTGATAGATAAAAGCCATGATGACCTTTTCCAATTGAAAACTACTATGATCCTTTTATGAAAATGCCAAATGACAATTAGCACTAGTTAATTATATGTCAGTTTTAACCGGTAACCCAATAGGTCCCGTAACCAGGGGCTACCGGAGCACAAATAGAAAAGTATTAATTAGCTCCAAATATAACTCGTGCCTGCGATAGAAGAGGCCGATCGCTATTTCTGATGGCTCATCTTATTGAGTGGAACAAATAAAAGTGTCAAATTGGAACCGTGTGTCGCATGCTCGCCGGCGCGGGACCACACGGGCACATAACGATGTAAATAGGACAAACTTGCTCGGACAACACAATATTTTTTTTTTGCTATTGTCATATTTTTAATAGGTATCATAGGTAGGCTCATTCGTAGCCCAGCCGACTTGAGGATGCCTCATTTACAGGCGAAACACATGTCGAATACTTTTTTAGATTTGTATCGCTTAGGGGTGGGTCCCGACACTCGTGACAGACAGTATACGCGACGAACATCTTAGAGGAGTTCGGTGTTGCTGGCTTCTTAATTATCGATCATCTTGTTTAGTGTATAATTGGAAAAGATGACAAGCCGAGAGTTAATGGTTACTCTTCCCCCATTTTTTAAATAGGTATCTGTTAGTCACATCCTACGATGCCTCTTTGGTAGACAATAACCCCATTAAGGTATTAGCTTTTGTTCCCTATTTCCATTGAGTCCATTATATTTGTTACTGTGCATCATTGTATCTTAGAATTGCATCTTAGCTCAATGCGTAAGCTTCAAAATATTCTAAATTTTTATACGCTTATTCATATATATTAGGCTTTATTGGCGCATGTATATAGATACTAGATAATCTATCTAATTACATTATGGTTGTTCAACGAATAACAATAAATTAACATACCTATTACAGAGATACTCAATTAAAATTAAACAAGCATATCGATTTAATCTTGCCAAAGCCCGGGTCACGTGAGCTTCAAAGATGAATTACCAATTTATCTTAATTCATTACTTTTATATGTTTGATACAACATCGTTACGGCATTAAAGCTTATCTTTCATAACATGCCCTACACGTTAGCATAACACTCACCGCTGCGTGATTTATCGAGGAGCTCACGATGGCCCTGCGATACTCGCGATAAAATAAAAATACATAGCTCAAGGCAGATGGCAGTGGAGATTTGGACATCAATTTCAAGATTTGCCACTCGAACATCGCAAATGACACTTAAAAGTAACAACATAAGTTTCAATTTGGATTATTGCGAATTTTCTGTAGGCGAACGATGTGCGTGGGCTAGCTGGCGGGCCGCCAGGAATCACCTGCCGACCCCTGTATACCGATAAAAGCTAAACATTATTTACAGTTGTATCTAACGCACCTATTGTTGCCCATGCCGCACTCTTTATGGAACCGTAATGTTCCCGTCGAAATCAAGCAAGCACGAACAAATGAAACTCCTCAATTATATCAGGTTAAAGTAAAGAAACAAATTACAAATACCTATTTAAGATTTATGATATCATAAATTATGTTTATATAAAAACAAACAGGATGTATATAATATATTGGTATTTAACGAACAGATCATAATCGTAGTCTGTCGTAACAACAAAGATAAATTACAGATACAGCACCAATGGGATCTTATTGTACTGCCTGCAGTATTTCCAGACAAGCTTACAAGCAAACTACGTCACTATAGAACTTATATTTATGACACTATATATTTATGACTATCGAATTATGACAGTCAACTAATTCGTAGAAGAAGAATATGACAGAAGCAAAAAGCTTATAGGGTTGAAATTATGAAATCAGACCGGCACAGGCTAAATAAAAAAATGATGTGCAAGGCATTGTGATCATAATAAGTCAAGTTGTAACTAATTTACGAGTAATAATGCCCGAGACTTTTTGGCGGGAAATTGAAAAGTCATGGCGTCTGTTATGTTTTAATTTCTAAAACTATTGTTCCTGCGAGTTATGGTGAGTTATATAAGTGGAATATTAACCATTATGGGTTCGGTAAAGTGCACAAGTGTAGGTAATTGAAACAGAGTGACGAAACATAGCGTTTAAATTTTTCACAAAAAATCCATGAAAAATCTTTCGGTAAAGTATCCATCACTTTACTGATTGAGGGATGGGGGGTATTTTACTTGGGCCTAGCTTTTGGGCATATGCTCAAAAACAGAAATCATTTATATTACTTGACACTGGCAAAATACATATGGTAATGCCAAATAAAAAATAAAAAAAAGAATGCCCAAAAATTGTCAATTTAGTACATACATTTACGAAAACACCCAATAGCAATTTGCTTAAAAAACAGTCAAAAACAACAGACCTTGACTGGAAACTTTGCCCTCTATGTATGACATGTTGTACAGAAAAATGTGTGGCTAGAAAAAGCTGTCTGTCTGTACGAAGATTAATAGTGATCTTGACAGACATGTGCGCAGAACTCGTGAGCGTCTAGCAGGGAGCGATGTCGCTGGCATGGTTGCAGACTGGCAGGGTGGTGCCAAGCGACGCGCAAATACCCCACAGAATAATAAAAAGTAATAGAAACGCCATCTCAGTAGAGCACGCTCGCCCGGGATATGAAGTAAAAGAATAATATAAGAATTACATTTATTTCTTAGAACTGTGCGTTGAAATAAAACTATTTTTAAGGATTTTATCGCGTTTATTTTTACGTTCCCGACGTTTCGGCTGCTTTACAGCAACCATGGTCATGGGAGGACTGAGGTGGTTGACGTAGTTTGACGGGGTACCCTCATATTTAGTTGTTACTTGCGGTCCGATTTAGGCAGAAGGAACTCACTGTATCTTTAATTTTAGTTCTTAGAACTGTACATATCAATTTACAGACATTTATAGGTTGATATTAACTATTAACATAAGACGCAGGGTGTGATGATTTTTGCCATGCACAGTGCTGCCGAAAAAAAATCTAGGCTCCGCATACTGCAGAGACATAGCGCTGATTTTTAGCATAGATATTACATGGATAACGGCAAAACAAATTGTAATGCACCTACTCAATAAATAAAATAAAATAATACTTATATTATTAAATAAATCAGAATGGTTTTGCAGATTCATGGCCAAATATCAACCAAACAACATACATCAACGCCAGTCAAGAGCACCGTAGCTTAGTGAAATAAAACAACGACACTCCAGTCTGTAAAAATGTAATGTTCAAAATTAGCATTGTATAAAATTGAGGATATAAAGTTACGTGTGAGCTATGGCCATTCTATTATATTTTCTTTTCTGTGTCGTCGTCCTACAGAGCTGCCAAATGTAGGTACTTACTATATAGAAAAAAATGCGACACTTAACACGGAAATAACTAAAAACCCGGTGTGGCAGAAGACAGACGCTATCTATAAATCAAGATGAATTGATAATAATGGCTCTGTTTGTTTTCCTGATGCCGGTGTATTTAAAAAAAAGTTTCTACGTTATTCAGAATGGGTATACCTACTGTACTTGGAACATGCGCTTTTTCAGCGCAATTATAATAATTAGATGAAGTCAAAGTTCCGATATTCGTTTCCAAGAAAATGTCAGTTATATATTTTTAAGTATTTTTAATTGATATGAAAACTTGGCCGTGTCAAATAATCGTGCTTTTAGAATCCTTCTTTCTGAACAAGTATCAAGGAAAATTACTACTGGAAGATTGTTGATCGTGGGGAAATATCCTCATGGATACCCGCAAGCTTCAGGCAAGCGGGCTATGTCGGCCGCCCTATTAGCTAAGAATTTGCGATAGCAGAAAATCGCGCGGTGATGGCTCCATCGACGCGCGATAAATCGCTTCGTGTCAAAAAAAATCGTATTACGTATGAGATCGCTTCCTTATGGCTCACCGATGGCTCCATGCACTTTCCGCGGCGACAATAGCGCCAAAAACGATTAAGTAGCGATAACAGGAACTAACTTAATGTCAAACAGAACATCTGTTAGACATCAAATAGTCGTATGCAAATAGAAAAACACACCGAAATCTTACAATATTACCGTGTCGTCTGTTTTGTGATAGTTTCAAGTAGCCGACCTACGATTCTGTCGGGTACAGTGTTGTATTTGGATCCCAGCAGTCATAAATTGTTAATAAATACAAAGGAATAAGGTTAGGTTATAATGTGATCAACTCAGTGAATTATTTCTATGAAGACAAATAGTGCTTCGTACGACCAACTAGAACATCTCTTGGTGGCCATTAATTGGCTTGCAAAGCATCCCGCTTTAGCCAAAGGCGGCGTGATGATGTGATGGAACTCACGTGGAAGCAGACCAGCAGGCTGCTAGATAGGGAACCTTAGTTAGTTTATCCGTGTATGTGTATTATTAAAGATATTTAACAAGTAATTTGCTTTTATTATCTTACGGTATATCTCCTATTTCCATAGTAGTTTCACAATGTTTGAAATAAATTAATAAGATAGGTACATAATTATAACCCCGCCAAGATCATTGATGGTCTACCTGAAGAACAAATTCGATGGTTGCGCAGACTGAGCTAGTTTTATCAGTTTTTCTGTATTTCAGGACAAAAAGAAAAGTTTCATAAACACTTACTTTAGATTATTTTCTTTTAATGTATATATCCCAGTACAGTAAGTAACCTTTTGTTAACTACTTGAAACACACTAAAATACATTTGAGTAAAGGATATGCATAATAGAATATTGTAACATGGGGTTTTTTAAAAGAACAGAAATGCAAGCACAGTAGGTATAATTTATACATAAGTGAGACAAGTATTCCTTGTCTTGATATAAATTGAAGATTGTTTGGATTTGGTCACGCACAATATATGCAAACCGTCTGTTAAGCTTATAAAATACACGAAATTAATTGTTGTTATGGAATAAAATAATAAACGTTTGAAATAGTTAGTAAGCGACTAGAGCGATAGGTAAGCCATCGGTCAACATCACCTAAATGGTTATTGCAATTTTGACAGCTCAAACTGCTCTTCGATAGCTATCGCTTTGCTATTAAAATCATACGTGATACTAAATATTAAGATGACAATACAGAAAAATGCACATTTTAGTTCGTCGATTGTTCCAAAGAGGCAGCACTGTCATCTTTCTGCTATGGCTTGGCTATCGCTGATACGTAATACGATTTAGCCATTCTAAAGCGAATATGGCAAAATTTTCGCCATCGCTAACTTTCTGCGAGATACGTAATCGCACCGCCGACTTCTACCGACCAAAACCCCACGGTGGTTCTTCTCCCGTAATGTGGTGGTTGCGCTACGGGCCACGTTTTCGCACTCGTCCGAGACCCCACCAGCAACCGTCCGCTTTAGCATATGCAAAGAAAAAGAAAGAAAGAAAAAACATTTATTTGGCAACAACACAAGACACGAGATTACATAGAGAAACTTATAACTATTACGCCAGGGATGGTAATTTAAACCTGGGTCAACATTAAGGATACATTCATACAATATTTTAATATGGCTATTTATTAAAGTTATCTAATATAAACACATAATAAAAATCCAAATTTCCTAATTAAATGTTTGATGTTCGACATTTACAAAGGATGTGGCTGATCGTTGTACTAAATGTCTGGTGTATAATAGACCTAATAGCGTTAAGAGTATTTATGAATAAATAAAAGCTCAATGCCGCTTGTTGGTGACGTACCACACTCACGTAGCAAGTGCGTAGGACTACGTCACACAAACCTATTTACAGTGGTAACTACATATTATAACTACGTTTTATTGATCAACGTGTACTCATAGATATATTATAGTAGCATCGTGGTATTTTTAAATAAAATCTTGAGTAGGAAGTCAATAAAGAAAGATGTACATTTGAATAGTAATTCTTCTTCTTTCTTTACGAAATAAAATGGATATGGATATGGGTATTTTGTGAATGTCAAGTAATTAATAGCAATAACAGATTCAATAAATACATATTATAAATAAAATAATGGATGTGACATGAAGGTATGAAAATCTTCTTCTACTTTCTTTACGAAATGAAATGCGATGAAAAAAAATGAATATGAATATGGCCTCACCCACAACTTAGTGAGTATTTTGCCGATGTCAAGTAATAGCAATAACACATTCAATAAATACACGTTATAAATAAAATAATGGATGTTACATGAAGATATGATAATGGCGTCTCAATAGTAATTGAATATTATTATATATAGTATTGACGCAGATTTGTATTTTTTTTAATTATACTTTATCGATCACACGTAACCGATAAGGAATAAAGTGGCTATAATTGTATTACAAGATCAAGTGGACTGCAAACTTTTAATGACGCCTATAATTAACTAGACGGGTCTACTCCAGTCAGATGTTGTAGGACGATTACAAGTAATGCGAACACACAAAACAAAACTCCGAATTAGTAAATAATTCGAGCAACAGTAGTGGGCAATTGATTTGTTAAGCAACACACGATGTTATGAAACCATATTTTGCACTCCTGTTTGTAAATAAACAATTGCAGTTCTACTACGGCGTAGCATTTCGTAGCAAACATTTTGTTGGTATGTTTAAATTTTCTTATATGTTTTTTTATACTGACAACATTATTATATAGTTAAATGAGGGCAGAGGAACACACCACTGACCCTCGGCTTGTCAACTATTCCAATTATAAACCAAACAAGTTGATCGATAATTTAAGACACCGAACTCCTCTAAGATGTTACTTGAGAAACTGTCTATCACGAGTATCGGGACCCCAAACAATATGAAATTCTCCGCGAAACGAAGCGAAACCGAAGCGAATGTTATTAACCTTATTCATGTGAAAATGTGTTTGTTAATTTGTTTTACTGAGCGCTACTTGAAAACGTCTAAACGGATTTGGAAGAAATTTGCTATAGAATAACATATTGGCTACATGTATACTAGCTAGGTGATATTTGGATTACCGTAACTGATTGTGGAGGAGAACGCTTTAGCTGAAAATTAGTAGGCGGAGTGGAGAATACTCCGTTCGCCCGCCCAGCTCTTGCTAAATCAAAATCAACCATATTGGACCCGCCCCTGCGCCTTCTCAGACGATGAAAACTTAATGCAATAAGTTATACACTGCTATATCAGTCTGATAAATTATATATTTGTTATACTAAAAACCAGAAGCCGTTTATGATAGCATCGTACTAATCATACCATACAATTACTATTTACTGATTTTATTATTTTCTACGTAAAAGATCTAAAATAATTATTTTATTATGCTTTACAATGAAAAATATGACACTTAAAGTTTTTATTACTTTGAGATTAGAAATTATAATCGCTTATATAGACATGTTACAAATAGAGGAGGTTCAAAACTAAACGCTTATGAACTCTCCCAGTCTTCTCTATTTATTATATAAGCTACCTGTGTGCCACGCACAGGCAGGCCTCTATAAGCTGGTCGGGTACTAAGTATTTATTTTATTGTATAATAATGTTCTATTAATAATTAAAGATAATAATATATAGATTTAAATTTTGTGAATGTAAAAAAATAATAATTAACATATATGTACCGACTCATGTTTAAGTCTGTGGGGTTATTAGCATAAGCATCTTTATTTTGTAATTACTTAAGTTAGTTTTAGTTACGTGCTCCCGTCACCCGCGGGTTGCAGCTGAAAATCAGCGTTGGGTGCGCATTTATTGCCATTCAACAATAAGCTGAGCTGTTGACCCTTTTGGCAAAATATCAGCGTTGTTATATATTTAATTGTGTGTAGCTATTTCTTTGCCAAATAAATACTTTCTTTCTTTCTTTCTTTCTTTATTATTTTTGTAGACCTCTACGCAATCTATCGTGCTACGGCGTAGCGTTTGTAGCGTTCTGTAAACTAACTACAATTTCCTTATAAATGAACTAAGACTTTAAAAAAATATGAACTACCAGTAATTTTAAAAACATGATACATTTACCGCTATTACGTTAGATATCTAATTAGCTAAACACCTCACCATTAATTACGTAAGGTCAATTAATTACCTATGATCTTGGTAATCAAAATATATATCGGTCCTAATCCTAACAATTAATGACTTACATTTACTTGTAGTAATTTGTAAATTAAAGGTAACGTCAAATGTTATCAGTGACTACGGAACCTGCAACGTTAGTTTTCGGTCGTATGCTAACAAAGCATTAGATTTTCAACCGTATGATGTGGGTGTTACATGTGTCTGTTTGTTGGTTGGCATGTAATTAATGTGTGGATATGTTGGCGAGAGTATGGTTGCTGGCATGCAGCCCGCTGCCCACAACGGAGCTTATAAAAGAGGGCGGCGATCTGCTCCCGCGCCCGGCCCGCCGCACTCCTGTCGCTGTCCTCATGGGGCGCGCTAACTACACCTGATAGTAGCTAATAAACAAAAAAAATACATTTTTATGTTTATTCGATAACCAGTGTTTAGGAACCAGTGATATAGTGATACGGTAAGTTTCTACGCCACGCTGCCGATGGAGGACTGTTAATGTGCAGTGATTGTTCAGTGTTGCCCACTTGCGGAATGTGCTTTCACGTTTTGAGGAGAAACGGACGTTTGCAGTGTGAATACGAGTCGTGTATAGGGTTTATAAACGGAGATCCGATTACATAAGCCAGTGTTGCCAGGAGTAAAAAGTGTAATGGTGAAAGAAAAAATCTATAGAGAAGTGCCTACTGAAAATATACCGAGATTCTAAATTGTAGAAAAAGTCTTACATAATTTGTATAATGCATACGAGTTGTATTATTTTTTCTACATCCATTAACATATAAATAAAAATACATATTTACTTAGTAATACTGGCTTTTGTGATGTCGTTCAGTAAATTAAAACTAATTTAAACCATCTCGACACGTCACTGAGTGCTGAGGCGATTATAGCGACATCTTCCAGAACGACTTGGGTCGCGATCACGCGCCAAATAATATCTAGATATTTTTGTGTGGACGCCGAATAGCGAAAATTGCCACTGAGCACCACTCACCAATCTTATACATAAAAAAAATAATTGTATAAATAACATTCAGCATTGAGACCTTTCTATTCTATCTTTAAATAATGATTTCAAACTGTTTTCTAAATATCTAGTTAGTATGTTATAACCGTGTGATATTATTTTCATTTCATTTATTACTCAGATGTTATAAAAAACATTTGGTAGTTCACATTTTAACAGTTACATAAAACAAGCGAAATAATAAATAAAAAGTCTGGCTATATCAATAAAACTATATTGAATCGATAGTAAGCTCACGCGTGAAATCGAGATAGTGATGTTTACTCGATACAGTTACAGCCAGCTGTAAAAATACTCTTCATTTCAGATAATAAAACTGCGAATATCCGAACAAAGCAGCTAATATTCGCTGACGTCAATACACACCGTTACAAATATATCACATTATAAAGCATAACCCCCGAATTTATAGACGTTCTATAAACCATGTGTGAAACCGAACATAAACCCCCGGAAAGGATGCTAGCAACAAAAGTTAAGTTATGTAAATATTTTCAAAAATATACTGAAACTCAATTGAAAATCACAAGAAACTAATCAAAACCGTACCCTGTTAAAGTTACGAAAATTTCAATTTAAAATTAGGACATCCACATATTATGCGGGATAAGTCTTCGTCTTCTTCACCTTCCTTTTCTTAATGCACTCATAGATATTCCAACCAATGTCAGATGAAAACAACTAAGTACGAAAATATGAATGCAGCGGTATTGAACGCGATGAACTTGTCCCAATTCCCCTCGTTGGCCAAAATGGCAGCACGGTTCTGCCAAAGCAGATGATTACAACACTCCGACTGCGATAATTCTATTTCGATTATTACCTTCGGCCGTTTATTTGTAGATGACGAATAGCCTCACGATTATACTGCCTCGGTACGCGGAGTGTATTTCATATCAAAATATATTCGTGCGTACGTCGGTCGATTCGTTACATTATCTAGGAATTTTAAAAGCTTTATACAGCGCGCCCCGGAGTCCAATCCTGTTGGTCGTTGTTACTCGATACACGTCTATGTTGATGGTACTTAATATCATTTTGGCGTGATTTATATCCAGGACCAGTAATAATGCGGCACACCTTAGTTAAAATCCGAGATGATTAGTGCCAGAATCGTGTGCTGAAGAAATGAGTCTAATTCTATAAATTATGATATTGATTTTGTATAATACTTGAGCATACTGGTGGGACCAGGATTCATCATGTATGGCTGTATGGCACCTTCGTGAACTAAATGCTAAGATGGGATATACAGAAAACTAACGGACAGGCCAGCAATTTTTGTAGGTAAATATCAGGTCTACCGATGGGGAAATTTCGATATATATTTTTATGATATACATATAATAAATATAATCGAATCGGCTTTCTGCCCTCATGAAACACCAGTGACCGTCCCAAACAATTTGTAAAGAATATTATCTGCGATCTCGTCATTTTCTATCGATCAACATACCCTTACGAAATTAAACCTACCAAAACTCCTGAAAAGGAAAACCAAACAAACGATAAACATATATTGTTATGTAGAAACAAAAAGTTCCAACAGATGATGAAATAATTTGCGTTATAAATGAAGCACATTACATTAAATTGATTTGAGTATAGACTTTTATTATCGATTACATTCCTCTATCGTCGTTCGTCTGTTGCATGCATAGTATGCAATATGCTTGGTTATTTATACCAACAGCCAACAACAACAAAATCTATTTATTCATTTCACATTGTATGTCATTGATCTCTCAGTAGGAAGTAGGTCGGGTGCGATGCGTGTGTATCAACAGAGACAGACGCTCACGTAGGTACACAAAGATAGAGCAATAGCACCCTTAAATCAAAGGTAAAGTGCAGAAAACAGCTAAGCAAAGCAACAGTGCCTTTCCTTTGTCAATGATGCGTGCTTGCCGATGGGATCATGGCCAAAACTACATCCCATACAAGTGTGATTATTAAAATTCATCTCAGCCAAGTTTATCTAAGAAAACAGTCAAAACAAAACAAAGCCGTGACTCAATAACTGTAAATAAATATACAAAAGTACCTAACATTACTGTTACTACATAACCAATTGCTGTCCTCAATAAAATTAATGTATGTTTTATATTATTGTCCGTTTATTTTGTTGATTGCCTATTATCGGCGAATTATAACATAAACCATGCCGATAAGATCCCAAAATACGGTGGATTCCACAACGGATCAATTGATGGGCTATAAAATAGAACGGTAGCTGAGCTGGAGTGATTTTTAATCGCCCGTTAAAGCTGTAACGGTCATTCCTTGCGAAGTACGACGTGGACCCCGGCTGCATGTACTCTAGGTCGGTGTAGCAATTACCTACTACCCCTTTGATCCTATTTTAAACGATAGACTTACCTACCTACCTACAGGCTGATTCAGAAATGATATACTGAATAATATATGCTTCTTTAGCGCATTTGTATGCATTATGTGAAGTCAGAATTTCGATATGTCAATAAAAATAAAAAAACTAAATGACAATCATTGTCACTTTTTATGAGTATTTTTTTTTAATTTTACTTATTGAAATACTGACTTCAAATAATGATTACTTACCAATGCGCTAAAAAAGTGCAGGTACAAAGCTTAGCATACGCTCTCTCATTCACCCTGTGTACAGGTGAAATCGAAATCATTGGCAATGTTTTATACTCCCTCTATACCTACATGTGTCGTGAGTCTTAAAATTATTCATGCTTACATAAAGTAGTTAACTTTTAATTCAGATACCCGGTTTGTTGTATCAAACAAAGTGCTATGGGAAATTTTGTGTGTTTTCCAATAAATAATTTAATTAATATTATCGAATTACCTACATTACAGTAATACACTTTTTGAAAATCGAAGGACTTCAATTAGAGAGACACAGTATTTTTTTAATAATCATAGATATACAATAATTTAGATACCAATTCAGCCTTATTATAGGGACCTTTATTATTTTTCAATTTTTTATTTATTCGAAATAAAGTTTAATTTTGTCAATGTTAATGGTAAAACTGCCGTATGATATCACCTGACTAGTTTCACTGCTCTTTCTCAAATCCCTAATCAACAAGAAAATAAAGTTATATTTTTTTATATATATATTATGTGTCTGTAACAAGTCCATATTTGTGGTATCCTAAGCCCAATCGAGAATGGCTAACGTTCACGTGTAGCTAACTAACGATTTCCCCGAAGTCTTGACAAATTGTTAGATCTGAAGACAGAACACATTTCGATATTACCGTTATACGGCATGTGCCTTTGATGTACATTATTAATGGCCCATAAAATCTTGTTTTTTCGAATTATTACCTGGCGTGGGATAACTTTTAATAGCCGGTGAATTATATTCATATAATTGTATTAAAAATCCGTAAATAGTTCAAGAGAATAGTAAACGCACGCTTTTGTCGATAAATAAAGGCGTTAAAATACTTCGTAATCTCGCCAAAGAAACGACATCATTGGTGGATATGTTCTTTAAAACATTGTCATTCCGGTCGCCAAAATAGAATTTAACATTGGCATTCATCTGTTACCCTGTGATTTTCTATTTCCACTCTCTAAATATATTCCAAGTGCTTCCACCGCAAGGTTGACATTTTCCTGTGCTCGTCGTGAAACTGATATCGTAAAACGCATTTAAACGCTCACAGCACAAGACCAGTGCATTTCTGTATCGGAATATAAATCCGCTGCAAGTTACTTTTTTTTCCTATTTCAACGCAACACTCTGTTTACAATTCAAACTCTAACTTTACCCCCATTGTTTAATTAATTTGAAGTTTGGATACTTGCGAATTGATCCTTGCGTAAACATACTTTAGATGTCACCCTTCAAATACTAATTTAATAGGTATTGTTTAGCATTATATCATTATAACCCTTTAAATAAATAGCTAGTTCTTCCTCGTTCAGATCCAGTGAAATTGTACAGTTGTCACAGCAATTAGGAAATATAAAAAGTTAATTTATAATAAATAAATATGAATCCGTATTCAAGCAGTTTTTGGAGACCCATAACTTACGCAGGTTTGTTTAGTGTTGTATATAAGTAGAGCAAAATCATACATTTTGTTCAGTTACTAAAATTAATTGCTCCAATCAATTGATTGGATCAATAATTAATCGTCACCAACACCATAACCGTAGTATATAACCCCGAAATTTTTGTAAGTTTTTTAAGGCTTTGTAAAATGAATAGGGCCCCGGAAACTGTCAACCGGTTTGTCACAAACCCCTTGGATCATTGACAAAGCCGTCATACCTTAATTACATTATAGTTAATGTATTAAACAATTTACCTAGATAGGCCGTCTCCAGCTCTTCTGGCGCCAGCGCCAGGGTGTGAAACCGGCCTTGCAAACCCGTGTAGTAACGGCCCTGGATCATAATGTCTTTAAATAATATTCCCATATAAATATGACGTCCTAGAAAAGTAATATGCCTCTTGTTACGCACCCAAATTTAATTGCTCCGTATTGTGTTGACAGATGATGACGGAAGTAAACAATAAACAGTTTTAATGGATGTTAAAAGAAATCTTCTTTACAGCCTTGTGTCATGGCCGTACTGCAAAGTTTAGCTTTCATCCCAAGTAGTCAGGCATTACACTGGTACATCAGGTATGAGAAAAATCTAGAAATGAGAGAAAAGACTTCTGGCCTAGGCTTTTCCCTCCCTAAGAATCTTCTTCATGGGAATCAATACAATCGTAATATTTCAACGCCCAATCCTTTGCCGAAAATGGTTATTTTGACAAAGATATATAAAAACATAACTTGCTCGTTCGTTACGTCTTCATAGGCTTCGATAGAGCTTTGTTAGGCGTTCTTTATAGGTTTGCTATGTCTTTACCAACTACGTCGGCCGCAATCCAATTGTACAGCAATTAATCAACATCCAGATTGCCATCACACATTAATACTGTTTTGTTTATAAGGCTCAAGGCTTTATCTATGTTTTTTATTAAAAAAGGGCACACTCCTATTCCATACTAATGTAACAAAAAAGTACTAGCTACTTACTGAAATAGAAAAAAAACCTTAACAAAACTTAATTTCACGCGTGTCTCGAAATCCACTTAATGAGAAGATAACAGTGTTTGATCAATGTTAGCTTATCACGATAACACTCCAGTAGGTAAGTACTTGCATAGGGAATTAGCTATTCGATCTTTTAATGCGACCTGACTATGTACCGACCATACCTACTTAAGTATATTATCTAAGCACTGTCAACCCAGTGATAGCGCCAGTTATGACAAAGGGAAATTGTTGTTGAATAACAAAGAACCTTTTTAATAGTCGTCAATACAAGCCACCATCAGACCAAGCACCGGGAGCTCGAGCCGGGCAGCGCCCGCTATAAAAAGATCATCATAGGACGGCCGGCGACGGCGGCCGTGCGACATGCAACCCTGGAAAGCGACTCGACTGTGCCATCGAGTACTGTTGCCAAAATAATTAAAGAAATCTCCGACGGTGTCCCTCCACCGCGCCCGCGCCGCTCTAAAATCGTCGCTCTTCGCCCGGGAGTCGCTACTCGGGGCGCGGCGGGAAAACATCTCCCGCGCCACTCTTATTTCTTCTTTCCTTCCCGACGCTGTCGAAAAAATTATTTCAGTAAGTTCCCTATATCACTATAAAAACGAAATGACCGTGAGTGTAGTAACCTCAAGTGTAAATTAAGTGGCGCAAACGTTTAAAAAGGAAGTTAGTGATTATAAATAAGTGATAAAAGTGTTACATAACGCGCAGTAAAATTTCTGAATTTTAAAAATACCGCATTTTCTACGCGCCTATGGCACGAAAATAGCTTTTAGTCACGTGGTATAAATTCAACCTATAGAATAGCTCCACATTTATGTATGGCCATAAATTGCGTTTAAGTTTTAGATCTAGAAATCAAAGCATACATAACGTTTTCCGTCATTTTATTTTATTTACAGTATTGCAAAATTTATTTATCCCAGAATTCAATAATTTTATTTTAACAGGACTGTAGTTGACAGAAATAGTTTATAACTTGCACGAAAGGTGGCGCTACCTACGACCTCTTTTTCTACGTCAGTTTTATAAAAAATGACGGCTGGGTTAGATACGTGTTCTTGTCGTTTATGATATTTACGAGAAAAAGTATTAAAACTGGTACAAAATTTAGTTATAACTGTATAAAATATTAAAGTAAAGCTAATCATTAAGTGAAGTTCTCTATTAAGACTGACAATTCTCATGAATTAAACAACTTGGTGAGTGGTGCAGTGGTCAAACGGTGCTTACGATCTAGGAAATTGCTCATTACCTTCAATAAATATTGCATAGATGAGGTTGTAGTAATATTTAACCAACGTTTATTTCACTGTGACTAAATATTAGAACCGATAAAACTACAATTAATTATTTTTGTGATTTATATTTTTTTGACATTTAAGTTAAAAAAAACATATTCACATTATTTATTACAACAAATCTTCAAATAATTCAATCTGGAATTGCATCCAAAATCTTTAACTGTATTCCCGTTATTCCCTGACACATTAAAGAAACATAACCTCAATACTTATGTTGATAATGATGACTCGTCATTTCTAACCTATATTTTTATCTTGCCTTTTAGAACTGACGGCAACGTAGTAATTCCACCATGGAGGACGCTCACTCGAAATCCGTGGACGAAGTCTTATCGTACTTTGGCACAGACCAAGACAAAGGCCTTAGTCCAGATCAAATAAAAAGGAACCAAGAAAAATATGGGCCAAATGGTAAGTACTTTGTTTACCTTTACTAAAACGTTCATGTAAACAGATATTCAATGTTACTCCTAATTAAAATGAAGAATGTTTATCAATAAACTAGTCAGAAGGGTTTTATGAACTCACACTATGAATCTGGAGGTAAAAGTTTTGCGGAAACACTCAGTTATACTTTGACAGTAATAATCAATGAAAAAGTCAAATATTTTATTACTACATACTATGTTAACAGTTATACACATTTCATGTATTCAAATGTTTGGATTTATGACGTTGATTGCTGTTGTCGGACAATTTCTCTGTTACTCATTACCTACCATCATTTTAAACCACTTTTATGAAATAATTATGTCATGTAATAATGGAAGATTCTGTGCAGTAATGCATACTTACAACTAAGTAGCAGCTCATCATTCAACATTATGTAAATTTTAACATTAGTACTACAAACACCATGGTATTATAGATAGGTATTATTGGACTTAATGTATTCAATTAGCATTCATTACAGGATTAAAATATTACTTATATAAATAAAATATTTTTACTAGACTATCAGTCAGGGTCATTTGAAAAGCTGCCAGCGGTTCAGACTTGGCCATGAATCATTAATGTTGACAAGATACTTCTTTTAGTTTAAAATAGATTTGATCCCAGGTAATGACAAGGAAAACTGTATTATAAATATCTGAACTTCTTTTGAATTCTAGCTAACTATAGATATTAATGTTATTTCATTAGACAGTTATTGTCATTATGTTTATGTATATAACATAAAATCTGTTTGCTGATAGCGAGAAACTGCAAGTGATCACTGCTAAATATAATAAGGGATTGCATATCTTATATAATATTTATACAATCTTCATGTACATACCTACATAAATTTATGTAAGTAAAATAGTATGCTAGGCTTTTCAAAACTACCTAAATCTCTAGGTCTTCTCAAGAATAAGGTATGTAAGTATGTCTTACTGCTACAAGAAATGTTAAACAATGTAGATTGGCCTGCAATGCATCTATCTGCCAACTGAACGAAGGCTTTCAATGGCGCATCAGTCATGTCACAAGTTCAAGGCAGTATTGACGAAACCGTGAACCCTGCCATAATATAGATCCCATGCTGAATTACGATACTGATAATTTATATAACTACATCTAGAATCAGTATCGGATCAGGAATGACCGTGTGAATGCCATCAATTGATAGTAGTTAACACATAATTAAGTATTCTCATTAAAACAATATACAGATTTATATTGCACAAATATACATATTGAATATTTCAGTGGTGTACATGAGGTGCAAATTGAACCTTAAACTTGACCCATGAGTAGTAAGTCTGCTGACAAAAACGACTTTATAATCGATTCCGGATTGCCACTGATGCAGGTTTCTTATAATATAAAAGGTGACAAATACTATGCTATGTCAAGTCCTTTATGAGTTGATAGTTTTAGCAGACTTAGACTCATCTTCATTGCATACACAATTGTTATCATCCGAGTGACATCAGAGTCGAGTAGAACATGTCTTTGTTTCGTAAATATCTTTTATATGATCGTAGCATTGTTGCGAGTCAATAAAAGCATAACGAAATCATGATAATTGTGTTGACATAAAATTAATAAGATTTTTATCGCCTATGTTTGTTTAGAACTACGAGATAGTAACATAAGGGATTAAAATCACAGTCTGTTGATAGATACTGTATCTGATTCAAATTAGATCCTAATATAAAGGATGGTCTACTTCATTAATGTTAAAAAGTAAATACACCAGACGAACACACCAATTGTACGGTCCCAAACTTGGCAACGGGTAAAAACTTTCGTGCTTTATGTTTATAGCACACTTTGCCCCATCTGGGGCCCGAACTAGGGCGTTTAATAAATTGTATGCTTAGTGTTAATCAGGATTCAATAGGTCAACTTCAATAACATTAAGTAGAAACCGATCTTAAAAACCAGCTATGATAATGAGTCTGGAAGTTAGCAAATATTGAGTAAAGTAGTAGTAGTATACCTACCTACTCAACAACAAATTTTCCTAAGTTATATTTTATACATTACTAGCTTTGCACGTGACTCCGCCCGCGCAACAATCAATTTAATTCTGTAGCTCAACTCCCAGTGATGTGGTATACAATGTATACCCTAATTTTACAATCTTCTCATAAATGATTCAATTGTAAAAACCCCATTGAAATTGGTCCATTAGTTTTTCTGTGATGTGAGAACAAAATAAAAAAAAAAACTTTTTTTACTATGTATTCTGAGTTACAGTCTGATTATATGAAGATAAAAAATAGTCCGATCCGATCGTAATCAATAAATGCCGATGTACGCCCATTTACAGCAACGGCTATTTATAGTGTAGTATACCCCGATGAGTCGAGAGGGGGCGGCACTAGCCACTGGTGCGAGTGTTAAGCAGCACAGGCCATGCGCGCTGGGCCCTCTCCTCACGCATGACCACGCTTACCCCAGCCGACATCAAAATATATCAGCACCACCCTAAACGGCAAATTACATTAGCTTTCATTTATGTCAGATCTAACACGTCCTATTTATATGATAATGTTTATTTATTTGCAATTCTTGTTACGATAAGTAATTGTCTTAAAATAATATGCTATTTCGAACCTAAATAGTAAATTTTCACCATAAAGTTTCCTCATATAGGCAATACACTCACTATAAGAATCATTGAGACATCTTTGTTTGTTTTTGTATTGATGGCCTGATTAGCGCAGTGGTAGTGACTCTGCTTTCTGCGCCGAGGGTCCCGGGTTCGAATCCTGGTAGGGAACAAGCTTTGTGTGATGAGCACGAATGTTTGTACCTGAGTCATGGATGTTTAATATGTATATGAGTATTATAAACTGAGTTCGCCCTCAGTCCATTGTACGGTACCTATAACACACAAGCCTTGCTTAAAGTGGGACCGTATAGTTGGTATGTTCGTACGGCGATATTTATTTATTTTATTTATTTATAAAATAATTAATATACATAGTAATCGCGATGCGTTATCACATATCCCACTAGAAGCACGATTTAGCTTGATGCTCGGCAGCTTCACCGCACTCGCGAGTTTTTAATATACCAGCGATAATACCACATTAGCAGCGATAGCAACTTACTTACCGCTAGAAGTACTTTACATTCAATTATCTCGGCTACGCTTTCCTACAATAGGTCACTAGCAAGAATGTACAAAATCAACGCAAACAATTCTGTTAATGCGGCTAAGGCTGTTTATGTAATACTTAATTACCATTTGTACTGCAATCTATCCGAATGCTGAACTCTTCTCAACGCTTGGAATCATAACTTAGTAGGTATAACAAAAATAAACGCTTGTTATCTAATAATCGGTGGGTCATTGATGTGGCCACAAAAACAACTACGCTTAGGTAATTTACATGTCTCTCAATAGCTTAAATTATTGGCCAGAAGTTCATTAAACTGGTACTTATTATTGTTTTAATTGCAAATAATATGTACATTTTAACTATTCACACAAATGTTTTGCTAACAATCTTTTCATAACAAACTCCCAGCCCGCTCGCTAATACTAGCTAGCGTGCTGAATTAGCTAATGAAAAATGCTAAAAAAAAAAATACCGAACCGAATCCCGGTAGAGTCGTTGTTTGTTTTCGTGGCCTCGTACAACTGACGATTATTTTGCTGCGGGATACATCGCATAAACTACACGTCAGTCCACTCGCTGAAGTTCGATCACAATACGGAAAACCTCAAACGAGAATAGATTCTCCGAGTGCAAAGCTAGCTATCGGACATGAGTGATTTTTGACACTTGTTTAATATTATTTACACATTTCATTCTCACATCTTTTATGAACCTAGATACACATTCATCCTAAATATTGTTCGTAACCTCTGATTTAACAAAAAAAATATAAAATCCTGATCACAAATTTGTCTTGACAACGATGATAGATATAAATCTTACAAACAATTACTTACTCTGGAACTTTATTTACTTTAATTAATGTCAAACTTCAAGACACATTCGACGTAATGCCAATGTGTCTTGAAAAGCTTCGAGTCAATATTTACATTAACAATTCTTCGACACGACGACGCTAAACACTGTGTATGAAAGAAGAAATATCAGCCAGAGGAAATCGTAGTTGCATGGTCAGAGTTATATAAACATACATTAATATACATTTTATTTAATGAATTTAATATAAACTATAGCTATCATAGAAGTTTTCATTAAAACACGGATTATAGCTGGCGCGATTCATTATCTGTCCCAAATTAGAGTTGAGAATGATCGATTGTCTTTAATAAATAGATGCGATGGTACCCGATACCCATCCAATGACCATTCGTCCTCGAAACATAGAAACCGACATTATGTACCTAGCTACAATGCGGCTTCCGATAAACCGACACCGTTATTTATATAATAATTCTAGATAAGAATGTGGTCTAAATCCTGAGTTTACTTTGTTTTTACTGTGGTTTTTGTCCAAGGAGGACACATGAAATTGTAAGAGGAAGTGGTCCAGTTTAGTAGTCGAAGATGATAATCGTTGGAAGATAGTATAAGAGCCAGTCGCTCGTAGCTAGTCCCAGTCCCGGGAATGTTGCCTGCTCCGGCGGCGGCGAGTTTCGAGTGCCTAGCAGCTAAAATATTATAAGATACCCATGTTTATTTTGGACGGACTACGTTGGCGGGTTGCGTCTACGATCGCGGCTGACGTACGATCCGCACGGCCGATGCATGATCCAATATTTTATTCGCTTAAAAATCATTTTATCTTTTCGCAGCACTTAAGACAGGCCATTCGCAAACATAGTTTTTTGCTATATTGTTTTTCTCGAATTCATATAATAGAAATGACGTTGATTTACTTACTGACGACAATAAAAGTTGTCATAACAAAATTTATTTCAATAACAACAGAAAGTTACCAGTCACGGTCCTCAAGCGTACTGTTTGAATAAGCTGACAAAAAAATTTGAAAATATCAATAAACAAGTCGAAAAATAATCAAAATTGACACTTTTCGTTACCTTCTACAGTTTTTTTTTGTGGATTTCTCTTTACTTTCTCTAAAAACTCTGATTCGCAAAGGTTGCGAAACAAAACGAGCACGACGTTCTTTAAAATACTTTCCTTTTCGACGACTTCACATTTCACATTATACGCTCCAGCAGCTGCTTCTCATTATTGATAATAATATTTCTTATCGTTGCAAAAAGACCATGAGTAACCTATTGCAACCTAGATTTAGACCACATGTAGCATACAAATTAAATTGAATCAGACATTCGTAGATTAGCAGTTTAATCATATTCATTGTTACCGTAAATTAATACCTGAGTACTATGCCGCCAAGTTTTTGTAGATAAACGAGCATTATATGTTGTCATCTCTTCTAATTTAAGGGTTAGACCCTTGTCGGTGTAGCTAATGAAGCTCTTTCCACCTGTCTCTATCTAGAGCAGCTTCTTTCACCTCCCTATACGACATGACACCGATCCTTTCTTTTATCTGACTCATGTAATTTATTCTTGGTCTTCCTCGTCCACACTTTCCTTCGATCTTCCCGTCTATCGAGATATATATATGATATGTTGTGATACCGCATTAATAATCAAAGCACGTGCGTCGTCTACCGTGTTATGACGTAGGCGCTCCAGGATATGACACGCGCATGTATCCAACCGTTTTTATGTGCCATCGTTCAGTTGATTGACCAGACGCGAGCGTGCACAGATGCTGACAAGGCGTTATTGAAGCGTTGACTAATTGCTTGCTGTTAGTCACGCCTTGGCGGGCAGCCTCACTGCGTACACAAATAGAGTCGATACAACGATTGACTTACCACACGTTGCCCGATTACACACATCTATTAGGACTACGCTAATCATGGACTTGATAATACATTCTTATGGACCGATGGCAGACTATCGTTGAGCAATTTCGCACAGATATGGAAGCGTATCCGATCGCATTTGTATATTATGTTTGTGCGGTAATTCTATCCGTGATATCAGATCAACAATTATGCATAACTACTTCGAATTATTATGTATTTATTGTTAACATTCATCGTACGTACGGCGGCACGGCGACTGTCTGTAACGTTAACGTCATCGCATTACATAGATGCTACGTGCCCGGCTATGAGGTCAGAGCGCAGGTTCATAGCTCCTCCACGGACCCGTGACGTGGTCCAATCCGATGCGACCACGAAAAACATAACATTCTATGAATCCTGACGACTACTCAGTAATTTCAATATGGTTATTTCCTATAAATCTGCTTGTCTTATTCTTTCCCCGAATTTATAAACGTTTCATAACTTTATCAAACGTCATATAGTACTGAACTCTAGTGCGCAATACTATGAGACGTTTGATAAAGTTATAGACCGTCTTTAAATTTGGAATTTTATCATTGGCGGATTATTATTAATGTAAATTACAAAAACAGTGTTCTGAACAGATAACATAACTTAACGAGCCAGCCTGAATAGCTTTAACATCAAATACTAGCTCGATAGTTGCAGTAACTAGCAACGGACCGCCTATAAAGTTGTGTGAACCATATATCACCATGACAACATTTAATTAATACTGTGATAACCTTAATAATAGTCTAGCCGGAAGATTACTTGATGTTTGCTTTGTACGAAAATATGCATTATTCATTTTTCCCGTTTCCAATGTCGTCTTAAAATCACAGTAATTGGATTGCTTTTATATTTAGACGAAGAAAGTCTTTACAATATCAGACCTATATACATATATAACAACAAAGAAACGTGATAAAACACTAGATATCGCGAAAATCTCTGTAGATATACCAACACGCTTGATTAGCAAGCCGGCTGGTAAATATTATCACACGTGGTTTGCTTTGTTTTCGTACTGTTGATTTTTGCGCAGTTCTTGAACAGAAACTGGTTTAGGCGTGTACTGATAACGTAGTGAGCAAAATTAGCGGCGCGAACTCATATTAGTCAAACGGTGAGCAGAGTATATGTTGAAATGCGGCGCGGTCATTTGTATTTGACGTCACTGGTGAGCGCGCAAAGACTCGGCCGCGCGGCTCTGCGCGTGCGCCTCCTCCTGACCGATGTGAGTGTATTTATGTACGGTCGTAACTGCCGAGATAGATCGCATGCCTGTTCTGACTAGTTTATCGTCCGTTAAATTAACTTCCTTTGATGTTTTATTCAATACTCTAATTATGGTTCTCTTCTCTTTTCAGAACTGCCTACGGAGGAGGGTGAGTGCATCGAATTTGTAAAATCGTTATCTGAACGTTTTGACTCCCCAGTACTTACACCCTTGTAGTCTGATCCTTCTATGTCATTCCATGATCAACTGCATCCTTTATGTACTATTATAACGAAAACACCTTAGGCATCTTTTGAAGTCAAACTACCTCTAACTCGGTGAATCGAGACTTATTAGAATATTCAGAGAGGACACTGCGTACGTTTAAATGGAAGCCTAAGGATCTGATCTACCTTGTTGTTTAAATGGAACAACAGAGTTTTTAGGCTTCACTTTTAGCATACGCCGTGTGTTGTCTGATTATTGTCACAAGTCTGTAAATGAATCCTCATGAATATTGTCACACGCTGAATATCCAGTGTCTACATCGCCATTACTTGTAACAATATAACATGCGTATTAAATAGCTAGATTAGTAAGCAGAGATCGAACACAACCATGTCAAGGTCCTAAGAGACACATTTTGTTTACTTCGCAACCTAGAAACCTTTACGTATGTAGTTTCTGTTCTTAGTGGGCAATTTATAATCGATACATAAAATAATGGTGATTGGGCCACCAACTGCTTTTCGCAAATGAAAGTTTTCACAATTCACACCCAGTTATAATCTAGATTTAAAGCAAGTATTTCGATATTCTGAATAGCTTCTTTGTCTAAATATCTTGACCTATTTTCCGGTCGTGCGGTCTCTCGACATCCCTTTGTTCGCCACTTGTTAGCAATACACTTTCAAAACTTTCATCCGAAAGCAATTTTCACATAAAAACATGTTCTCGTTTAATTATGTTTATTTTTATCGTAGGCAAAAGTATATGGCAGTTAGTCCTGGAACAATTTGATGACCTCTTAGTCAAGATTTTGCTGTTAGCCGCTATTATTTCATTCGTGAGTACATAACATTGTTAAACTATTTATATATATTTACTCTTAATAACATGTTAAATAATTACATTACAAATGCTTGTGTTACTTTATTTTTCAGGTTTTAGCTTTATTTGAAGAACACGAAGATGCATTCTCAGCCTTCGTAGAACCTTTTGTTATTTTACTAATTCTCATTGCCAACGCTGTGGTAGGAGTATGGCAGGTAAGATATTATGCTAAAATATATAAGAATTATAACAACACCAAGCCCAAAATATCGTTAGCTACAGTCTAAACTATATTTCAGGAAAGAAATGCCGAATCCGCCATCGAAGCTTTAAAAGAATACGAACCCGAAATGGGTAAAGTAATGAGAGGGGACAAATCCGGGGTACAGAAAATCCGTGCCAAAGAGATCGTACCTGGTGATGTCGTGGAGGTGTCTGTCGGTGACAAAATTCCCGCCGACATTCGTCTTATTAAAATTTACTCCACGACCATCCGTATCGACCAGTCCATCTTGACCGGTGAGTCTGTCTCGGTCATCAAGCACACCGATGCCATTCCCGACCCCCGCGCCGTCAACCAGGACAAAAAGAACATTCTCTTCTCCGGTACCAATGTCGCCGCCGGCAAGGCCCGCGGTGTCGTTATCGGAACTGGTCTTAACACTGCCATTGGTAAAATCCGTACTGAAATGTCTGAGACTGAAGAAATTAAGACACCTCTGCAGCAGAAACTTGACGAATTCGGTGAGCAGCTGTCCAAGGTGATCTCCGTCATCTGCGTCGCCGTCTGGGCCATCAACATCGGACACTTCAACGACCCCGCCCATGGTGGCAGCTGGATTAAGGGTGCCGTCTACTACTTCAAAATCGCTGTGGCCCTGGCCGTCGCCGCTATCCCTGAGGGTCTGCCCGCCGTCATCACCACCTGTCTCGCTCTGGGCACCAGGCGTATGGCTAAGAAGAACGCTATTGTAAGGTCGCTGCCCTCGGTAGAGACCCTCGGTTGCACATCTGTCATCTGCTCCGACAAGACCGGCACGCTCACCACCAACCAGATGTCCGTGTCGCGTATGTTCATCTTTGAGAAGATCGAGGGTGGCGACAGCAGCTTCCTGGAGTTCGAAATCACCGGCTCCACCTACGAGCCTATCGGTGACGTTTACCTGAAGGGACAGAAAGTCAAGGCTGGAGAATTTGACGCTCTTCACGAACTGGGCACAATCTGCGTTATGTGCAATGACTCCGCTATTGACTTCAACGAGTTCAAACAGGCCTTTGAGAAAGTCGGTGAGGCCACCGAGACCGCCCTGATCGTGCTCGCCGAAAAGATGAACCCCTTCAACGTTTCCAAGACTGGACTCGACCGTCGCTCTTCCGCCATCGTCGTACGCCAAGAAATCGAGACCAAATGGAGGAAAGAGTTCACCCTGGAGTTCTCCCGTGACAGGAAATCTATGTCCAGCTACTGCACACCCCTCAAGCCTTCCCGTCTCGGCAACGGACCCAAGCTGTTCGTCAAGGGCGCGCCCGAGGGCGTGCTCGAGCGTTGCACGCACGCTCGTGTCGGCACTCAGAAGGTTGCTCTGAACTCCACCCTGAAGAACCGCATCCTGGAACTGACCCGCCAGTACGGTACCGGCCGCGATACACTGCGTTGCTTGGCCCTGGCTACCGCTGACAGCCCGCTCAAGCCCGAAGAGATGGACCTCGGTGACTCCACTAAATTCTACACCTACGAAGTCAGCCTCACATTTGTGGGAGTCGTGGGCATGTTGGATCCTCCCCGCAAGGAAGTATTCGACTCGATCGTCCGCTGCCGCGCTGCTGGTATCCGTGTTATCGTCATTACTGGTGACAACAAGTCCACCGCTGAAGCTATCTGCAGGTACTTTGAGACCCTTGTGAGCATTTCTTAAGTATTTTTTTTTTTATGTAGACCGGTAACATAGATTCATCGTATTTCAGGCGTATCGGTGTGTTTACCGAGGAAGAGGACACCGTCGGCAAGTCCTACTCTGGACGCGAGTTCGATGACCTGTCCGTGTCGGATCAGCGTGCGGCCTGCGCCAAGGCGCGTCTGTTCTCGCGCGTGGAGCCCGCCCACAAGTCCAAGATCGTTGAGTACCTGCAGAGCATGAACGAAATTTCCGCTATGGTAAGTTTTAAACTAAGACCCCGTTCACATGACAAGAGCTCAACGCGCGTATATTGAACTCCTTGTAGTTTTTCTATGGAAAACCAGACATTAAACGCGCGTTCAACGTCTCACAGGGGAACAGGATAAAAATCGTTTGTGTTTATAGAATTACTAGCTCCTGAGTAACTATAGCTACCAAGGTACCCGATAAGATTCTTCGGTTCGAAATGACGTCAAAGTCAAATAATTTATTTCGTATAGGCCTGCGGGGGCACTTACAAATTGTCATTACATTTTTTTTTCTTAAGTCTACATCCGGATCGGAACGCGACCTGAACTGAGAAGATCCGGCAAGAAACTCAGCGGGCTCGTCTATTTTTTTTAAATATATTATTTTTACAAAATAAAATATAAAAGTGAGCTCCAGTGTGTTGCCATGCGGGGCGCACACACGCTACACTTTGACGTTGACTGACGTTGACGTTGAATGAATATCGGAACACTAATCGTAAAAGTCAAACTCTGAATGCTAAAGCGAATTTGTGTGTGTTAATACAATGGTTAACATACAACAAACGTCGTAACAGTTACGTTGGAAACGATATCTTCATAATTTACCGAAACACCGTTCCCCGATGTTATTGAATGTTTACATTTCGCATTACATATTCGAAGTGTTCGGTGTTTACGTTAAGGCGGCAGTGTTTATAAACTGGAACACCCGAAACTTATCATGGAAGATCCATGTGAGGTATAGGGAGATACTAAAAAGTTCACATAAATAAAACTATGTATATACTAGCTGACCCGGCCACGCGTTGCTGTGGCTAAAGTTTTTGTTATATTACATTATAGTAAATAATGAAACAATTTATAGCGTCAACAACACGTGGTAATTATGCTGTTAAAAAGTAGCTTATATGACACGTTCGTAGATTTACCATAGCAGCGCCATCTATTGATTACTTACTCAACCCAGTCGAAAGGTATCGACATCTGTTAGAATCATTTGGAGTTAACAGATAATTGTGACTGTCAAATAATAACAGACAAATAATTAGCAATAAATTAAAATTGCGACTATAATTTGAGATTTAAACTATCCTATCTCTCAAGTTGGATCGAACTGCACATGGTGTGCGAATTTTATTATAATCGGTTAAGTGGTTTAGGAGTTCATTGAGGACAAACATTGTGACACGAGATTTATATATATATAGATAGATAAGAGCCGCTCGGTTGATAGTTAACGGCGATGACACTCGTGCGCGTGTATTGCAGACTGGTGATGGTGTGAACGACGCGCCCGCTCTAAAGAAGGCTGAAATCGGTATTGCCATGGGTTCCGGTACCGCTGTCGCCAAGTCCGCCGCCGAGATGGTGCTCGCTGACGACAACTTCTCATCCATCGTCGCCGCCGTCGAGGAAGGTGAGCGTTTCACACTTGCATATCGACATTATTAATTCACTCTCCAGAAATATATTGCCACTTTAGTCTGCCTTTAGTCTCCCAGCAGGATATGAGCCAAGGACTAACTAATCGACACTGACTAAGAAGCATTCTACCTTTAGTCTTCCAGTAGGATATGGGGCAAGGACTAACTAATCTACACTGAATCAGAAGCCTTGGAATAGACTTCGAATCCAAGTTAATATACGAGTGCGGCGTTACGTCAGCCACGTTGCTCTCCGCTGCTCGACAAAAACCCAAACAAACATTAAAATTACAATAACAAAAATACCAATTAAATGTGCCATTTCGTAAGCTACACTATATTCTTGACGATTCTTGTCTTCGCGAATATTTTTTTGACACTATTAACCCTCAATTAAGGTCGCGCTATCTACAACAACATGAAGCAGTTCATCCGTTACCTGATCTCGTCCAACATCGGTGAGGTTGTGTCCATCTTCCTGACTGCCGCGCTGGGTCTGCCCGAGGCGCTCATCCCGGTGCAGCTTCTGTGGGTCAACCTGGTCACGGACGGTCTGCCCGCCACCGCCCTCGGCTTCAACCCGCCAGACCTCGACATCATGGACAAGCCCCCGCGTAAGGCTGACGAGGGTCTCATCTCTGGATGGCTGTTCTTCAGGTAAATCTATACATATAATTACACGGTGACTAAGTAGGTTCGTAACAAAACTGATATAGATTCAACTCATGATTCAGGACATCTGAGTTGGAATTTACCGTCGATCATTTCATGAATTATACGCATTTGCTTTCAGTATTCTAAAATTGGTCTATTTCGACATGATTTTAAATAAAACAAGCATAATTACTCACTCCGTCGATCGTGTTCTTTTCGATACATTGCGCGCTCAAAAATGACAACATTTCTAATAAATTACTTTCGATATAAATGATTTAAGCCTTTTACCCACAGTTTTCGTTATCATGCCTTTACACCATGTACACATTAATTTTTTTTCGGAAAAAATGTACATAATGAACTTTATTTTTGACTGATGCGCCATTTTGTCATTCCGATAGCTTCGTATAACCTGGGTATATGATACTTATGAAGATGGAAGATGGATGACTTATCATGGGATAACTAAAAAAAACCTGTACCTCAAAATCCACTGGACGGATTACACTAAGACTTTGCATTGTGTCGCAATATAAAATTTCATCGGATTCGCTCGCAATTTGTTTTAAAATCGGTGACGCGTGGGTGGTTGGGTGGACATTTCCACGAAGAACGTTCAAAATTATAAACGTATAAATAATAATATTTCGCGTATTTATTTCACAACGTGTTTTTAATGTTACAGGTACATGGCTATCGGTGGGTACGTCGGCGCCGCCACCGTCGGCGCTGCGTCCTGGTGGTTCATGTACTCGCCCTTCGGACCGCAGATGACCTACTGGCAGCTCACCCACCACTTGCAGTGCCTCGGCGGAGGAGACGATTTCAAGGTAACATACACATTACCGGATCATCAGCATCATCTATTACACTATCACACTAATCACACTAATATTATAAACGTGAAAGTTTGGATGGATGGATGTTTGATACTCAATCACGCCTGAACGGCTGAACGGATCTGGATGAAATTTGGCACAGAGATAGATTATAGTCTGGAATAGTACATGGGCTACTTTTTATCCCAGTAAAAAGGACATACTTTTTAATCGCACAGCGGCTAGCGCAGCTAGGACTTAATATTATAAAGAGGATTGTTAGTTTGTGATGATGTATGTAGCCAGTATTCTCCGGATCTATCGTCTCCAATTCTGGAAATGATTTCACTAATAGCATGCTAATTATCCTCGATTGGTATCGACGTACCGCGAGCTGAGGCTAGTTTTTAATAGTATGTAGAAAAGCCCTTTGTAATGTAAACAAAATCCACTCATCATCAAATAGAAATAGCATATTATTTTTCAGACCACAAGTACTTTGTGTACCTTTTGTAAATTTTGACGGTATTATTTTATAACTAATGTCATTTTATGTTAAGAACCAGGCAGGTTTTTTACTAAATTCTTCACACATACGATTATTTTATTTAATAATCATAACTTGTTGTTATTTTTAGGGAATTGACTGCAAGATCTTCACTGACCCTCACCCTATGACCATGGCGCTGTCAGTGCTCGTCACCATCGAGATGCTGAACGCCATGAACAGCTTGTCGGAGAACCAGTCGCTGGTCACGATGCCGCCCTGGTCCAACCTGTGGCTCGTCGGCTCCATGGCCCTCTCCTTCACACTCCACTTCGTCATTCTCTACGTTGAGGTCCTCTCGGTGAGTTCACGGTTCACTACTCAAGGGTTTCGTATACATACGGTTTTGCAGAAATATCCGTAGACATTGCGGACAGATATTTTGTTATACCGAATATTTATAAGGTCTAAATACTATTGCGTCCAATATTTAGAAGGCAAGTCAGTTCCTTGTTGCTTTTATATTATCTTATTTGTTTGTAGAAGGTTATATCAGCTGTAACAAAAATTGTGTAAAATATTAGAACAGACGAATCATAGGGTTTCTTTCTTTGGGGTTGTTATCTTTTATAAGATACTGATGGTGCTGTTAAAAATATTTTACACTGTTATTGTTACACCTTATATAACCCAGTTATTTACCTTCTAAAATATTTGAGAGTATCATTGTAAACCTTTTTTAGGCATTTTTACTCCAATGACATCGGATTGTAGTATTTAAAATGCACTTAATAAACAATCCAGCACGTTAGACGAATGGTTATAATAAATGCGAGTGTGTGTGTTCGGTCCGTGTCCGCAGGCCGTATTCCAAGTGACACCGCTGTCGGTGGACGAGTGGGTCACGGTGATGAAGTTCTCGGTGCCGGTGGTGCTGCTGGACGAGGTGCTGAAGTTCGTCGCGCGCAAGATCTCCGATGGTGAGACTGGAGTGCTGCACTGGCTCGACGGCATGCAGTGGATTGTGCTCATGTGGGCCGTCTTCTTTGGCATCATCATCTACGGACCCCTATAAGCCGGCCCGCCCGCGTGCCGCGCCACCACCCGTTTGATTCACATCTAATACCCTCCTCTCGATTCCGGCGCCACCCACCGTTCGCGCTCGCGTTCATAGTTTTTTTTATAATATAATATCGTGTTGCGTATCGATCGTGGGTAGCGCGCGGAATTCTACTGTGGAAATCTATGGACTATGAGCTGCGCTCACCACAGTCAAGTCATCTAACAGTTTGGAATGCTAATTCTGACGCACACGGTGTGAAGTGATCCCCTAGCGCACGAGCCCGCGCCCGCGGTGATGGACGAGGCCCGTAGTGACGTCACCGGCGCATGCGCGGACGGCGCCGTCGATCCGCGCTCGAGCAGATTCTCGGTGCGACTTTGCTCTTTATGCATTTTGTATGTGCGAGACAATAAGTAATTTGGAGCTCATTTTTTACAAAGCTGTGAGATATGTCTAGTATTTCTCTTCTTTTTACTGGTTACATAGACTACTATACACTTACTTGATGTGAAGTGGCTGTGAGGAGCTTCATTATGAACGCTAATTGATAGACGCCAAAAATGGTTTTATTGAAAGGTATTTGTTTAAGTTAGATTTATAACATTTACGACACATTTTGTATACAATGTCAGCGCAAGCTCCGCGTCCAAAAGGAATAGTGAACTCGCACATAGCTCAGTACCTTGTCCTCGATATGGACTGCAGACATGTTATTAAATCGTACTATTAATTATTGATAGTAACGTGCATTGTTAGCTTAGTGTAATTTATCGTAAGTGTATTATTAGGGACATGGGTACATTTACTTGTCAATGCGTAGGTAGTACTTTTATGAAAAGGAATCTTTCTGGTCTGTCCTTTCACCTGTGGTTGCTTCTCTAACATTCCTTTATGCATTTCTTTTTCTTTTATAAAACCTAGATTGATATCGAGAAGCACTTGTTCGCGCTAATTAACCTCTAAACTAACCCCAACCGCTCACAGACGATACCAACTACCTACATACATCAAGAACGAATTCATGTCAAGCCTTGTTTCAATATCATTATTAACTGTTTCAAGTCCGGTGTCTATTTAATTCAATAGTTAAATAATATTGCATACTCGCGCCTATGGTGGTAGGCAGAAATAATATATTGAAATAAGCAATATAATTAGTCATATATATGTACGAACTTTAATTGCGACCCCATTTTTTATGTTTACCGATTGATGTAACCTAAGTTCTGTGTGTCTCCTATTCTTAAAATATTTATTATATCAAATATTTTATTTAATGAGACATAATATTACTTTTAAGTTTAGAAAATCTATTTCTAAATTTGTCCAATTATTAAGTGTGGTACAAGGTCAGTACGTACATAAGTTTTTTTTGTTATATATTATATAAAGTGATAAAGTTGCATGAGAGCATTGCATGGTTATGACTTAAGAGTGCAGTTTGATGCTATTTATTAACAATATAATATACTTGTCAACCTATTTAAAAATATGTCCACAACAATATTTCTGTATCTATCAACAAGACTAAAATTCAAAGGACAAATATTTTTCACAGTTTAGTATATTTATTTTTTATATTTTCAATCTTATCCTAACTATATAGATAAATGATGAACAGCCCTTAAATTCATTGTGTTTACATATTGTTTTAAGTCTTGATACTAGGTTTTGGTTCTACAAATTTCTACACAACTATAGGAAACATAGTACCAAGAATGGTCCCTCGTACACTGCACAATAAAAGGCATGCTCAAAAACCTTTGTTGTGATTGTCCCTAAACTCCCATTACAAATATTATCAGATTAACTTATTGAACTGTACAGTTTATACATATACATTTAATTAAAATAGTCAACAATTTAATCATGTTTGAGTTATTTTCCTGAATGATCCAGTAGTGAGTCCACATATTTTTCACCTGACTGCACCAAATGAGGGTAATTATGGAAATATCACACCACATCCATTCTAAGTCACATAGACGTACCCCTTAGAGCACAAGTAGACGTAATTATGTATTATATTTCCTGCTAACAAAAGTTTTGAAATAACTAAAGTTTTGCAAGCTTCTATAATGCTACATTGCTATATTATTTTGAGTAATCATAAATTAAGTACCCATACAAGATTTTTTTTAATAATAATATCACTTCGTTTTTAACGAACAATTGAATGATTTAAAAATCAATTGGAAAGAATTGCAAAACTTGTGATCCCTCACCTCCCCTCCGGCCACGCCACGATGCGACAAGAACCCGGCCTGTGCCGGCGCCGGCGTGGCCCGCACGAGCCCCGCATGCACTAACGTGATGTTGTGTCTGCCCCCAGCCCAGCCGACGTGGAAGCTGTAAGCGCCGGGACTCCGTCGCAGCGCCACTGCACGCACATATTCCATGAACACTCATTGTTTGTTGTGATCCCGCAGTGAAACTACACATTTATAGTAACTACGACACGGTTGTGATATCTGCATAAGATCTAGTAAGTTCGGACGGCAGCCTCCGCTCGAGCGTACGCGACACTAACACTCTCGTTGTTTTGCAGCGAACGAGGTGGTCATTGACAAGTGGTAAACGCTACCGATCCATAGTTCCTCACCCGCTTCTCTCTGCTACTTCTACCGCTCTCGTCTCCCGGCGTAATATCGCCTTCTATATTAGTACCTACGAATAAAAGACGCGTCGCGTGCGACCAAGGATAGGCTAAGCTAGGCCAGCTGGCGCCGGCGGCGGTGCGAGCGCGAGACGCGAGGCGGTCGGTGCGGCGACGAGGCGGGGCGGGGCGCCGCGCCCGTCACCCGCTCACCTGCGCTAGTTCACCAGAGAGGACATGTTGTTCATAATGTGTATATACTACAGTATGCTTAGGAGGTTTAATTTGTTATATTACGTTGTTCTAATTAAAGACTACATGGTGCCCGTCGACAGAAGCAGTGCGTTAGACGATGCGTGTACTTAAGTTGAAAGCACTCATTAATTTATTGTTATATTTTTATTATCTTGTAATCTAGTTTGCTTATCTAGAGCCGATTCTATTTCTATTAGTGCTGACGCCTCGACGAGCAATATGGTGTCTGTAAGGGAAGGATAATTATACGATTGTCCAGTGTTTGGGACCTGAGTCCAAAAATTTAAACATACCTGTACATTTTAATGTATTATTGTTTTGTACAATAAATCGTTATAAACGACAAGTGTTTCATTTTAGTTGCTAATAAGTTGATGAAATGTACTATTTATTTTTTTTTTTTTTTTTTTTTTTTTTTTTCCCTAATGGCCTTTTTCCATTGAGTCAGGCTCAACGCGATTCTGCCAATGTCGACGTAGTGGCGAAGACACGATGGAGATTGCTTGATCGGTTTTACTTTTGCTTATTAGCTCTTGTTGAGATTGGCCGGTTAGTGTAGTGGAAATTATCTAAAACAACACATGATAAAACATACACACGGGATAGACGACACAAGCAAATACAAAACAATACACAGTTAATGACAGTAAAATGTTATAATCTAATATTATATTTAGTTATATATTTCATTAAAAAGTTAATAAAAGGAGAATCAACAAGCATGAGGAGAGATTGGAAGTTAGTAGGACGGGGAATTTCAGGAGGAAGGATATCATAAAGAGAGACAGGATATTTGGGGCAGGAGAAAAAAATGTGGTCGGTAGAACCCTCGTCATAGCCACACTCGCAGAGAGAATGGTCTCTCACTCTAATCTTGTTTAAGAACAGAGGAGTACAGGAATGACCTAGTCGTAAACGAGAGATAGTAGACGTAGTGAACTTGCTACCGTGGCGATATTTTTGGAACCAAGGCTTAGATCGAACATTCGGTTGCAAAGCTGCATAAAAGCGACCACAACTTCTGCTTGACGAATCCCATTCAGCACTCCAAGATTCATACAAATCAACTCTAGCACAAGGGAGGAGGTCAATACAATGGAGTCTATGGTGATCAAGAGAGCCAGACTGAACCGCATCCTTAGCCAAAGAGTCCACACACTCATTGCCCACGATGCCACTATGACTAGGTATCCAAGCAAGGACAACTTCGATTCCTCGAAGCTTGCATTTGAGAAGCATTTCTTTAATAAGTAAAATAATTTGAAATTTATTTTTGGATTTAAATTGGTTAGAAGTGATTGCCTGAAGGCAACTTTTTGAATCAGACAGTATAATGGTTCTGTTTAGGTTATGAGATTCTACATAAGTTATCGCTTCTAATATTGCCACTGACTCACCAGTAAAAACAGTTGATTGGGGAGGGCATTTATAATTTAATAAAATTTTATATTTCGGAATCCAAACCGCACACCCTACACATCCTTCGGTGGATAATTTAGAGGCATCTGTATAAATAGAAAGCCACTGGTGAAAATCTCTGTCCAATATTTCTTCCAAAATTGCATTGGCATACGGTTCGAGTTTATGGATTCCAAGATCAAGAATGACAAGGGGGTTAAAGATAAGGGCTTGGAAATCAAATTTAAAGAGAAGGGAACCTGGTGAACTGAAAATGGGGGAATTGAAATTTTTCAATTTTCTATAACTGGTTACAGATTTAGGGGGGTCTTTGTGAGTCCAATATCCTCCAGCTGCTACTTTTTGGGATAAAATCTCCAGACAGGAAAGCAAAGGGTGAGCGGAATTCTGGGCTAGTTTAAAAATGAATCTGTCAGACAGATATTGTCTTCGTAAATGAAGAGGTGGCTCCGCACACTCGACCTGCATAGCATTTTTAGGGGAGGACTTCATTGCACCTAGCATAATTCTCATACACTTAGCCTGAATAATATTAAACTTATTGAGAAGAGTTTTATTGCATGGTTCCAGGATGGTGCTACCGTAATCTAGATGGCTGCGCACGAGAGCATTATATAGAAGTTTCATGGAGTATGGATGACAACCCCACCATACTCCAGACAGTGATCTCAAAATATTCATGCCTTTCTCACATTTCTCCGTAACGTGATTTATATGTAAAGACCCGGTCATACGGGAGTCCAGAATGAACCCTAAGAACCTAACATTATCATGAACAGGAATTATTTCATCGAGGCAATTTACTATAGGGGAAGGGATAGATCTTTTTCTTGAGAAGACAACCAAACTGCACTTTGGAACAGATAGGTGGAGACCATGATCTTCCAACCAAACATTTAGGTAATAGAGGGCAGAATTCAAACGGGAAGAGGATTCATCAATATGATCGGAGGATACATAGAGAACCAGATCATCAGCATATTGAAGAATTTTGCAAAAAGAAGTTACGGATAGCTCGAGATCAGAGGTATAGATACTGTAGAGGAGAGGACTTAACACCGAACCTTGCGGGAGACCTTTCCAGATCTGTCTTTGAGGAAGAAGGAAGCCTTGAAAACGGATATTTATAAACCTAGACATTAAGAGGTTGGAAATGAAGTTGACAATCCTCACAGGGATGTTCAGCTGGAGCATTTTCTGCCTGAGCACCGGAAGAATGACACTATCATATGCAGAGGAAATGTCTAGGAAAACTCCAACAAGCTCCTGCTTATTTGAGAAGGCGATCCGTATTTCCGAGGACAGGATGGATAAACTATCAAGAGTGCCCTTGGATTTGCGAAAACCGAATTGCGTATTTCCAAGTAGGTTCTTACTCTCCAGTAACCATTCTAACCGATTTTTAACCATGTGTTCTAAAATCTTGCATAAGGTACATGATAAAGCGATAGGTCTGTAGGAGGAAGGATTTGAGGGATCTTTGCCTGGTTTCAAAATGGGAATTATGGTTTGGGATTTCCAAGAATCTGGGATTAGGCCATGTTCAAAAATGTTATTGAGAATTATTAGGATAAAGGATTTAGCAAGGGGGTTTAATTTAATGATAAAAGAATAAGGGATTCCGTCAGGGCCCGGGGAAGAGTCCTTAAGGCCGTCCAAAACTATTTTAAATTCAGCGTCAGAGAAGGGCTCGCTAAATTCTTCAGAACAATTTGGGAAGGAAGGATGATGATGGACGTTTTCAAAATTCGGGACGTAAGGGGGTGCCAGAATATCAGCAAATGAATTTAACCAGGAAGATGGGTCATTGGAAAAGTTATTTGGTGGTAGAAGAGAACCACGGAATCTTCTGACACTTTTCCAAACATGGGATACAGGTGCTCTAGGAGAGAGGTTTTCACAAAAGTGATACCAACCTACTTTCTTTTTACGTGCCAATAGTTTACGGGCTTGAGCCGCGGTTTTTTGGTAAATTAAAAAATTGGTCGGAGTCATCGACTGGTTGTAATGAAGCTCTGCCTCTGCCCTACATCTAACAATTTTAGTGCAATCAGAATCCCACCAAGGAGGAGAAGCTAAAGTTTTTTTACCTGTTCTTTTGCAAGGGATATGGAGATCTGCAGCTTCAATTAAAATATTTACAAATTGAGCATACTGGACCAAAATATTATTAGAAGGTGAGTACTGAAGGGGGAGGATTTTGGAAACAACCTCAGCTGCAAAAAGATCCCAATTTGCATCCTGGAGTTTATATTTGAGAAGAGGTTCAGGGGAAGGAAGAGGGGAGACAGACTGGGGCATAGAGATAATAATAGGGAAATGGTCGCTACCGTATGACTGAGGAAGTGTTTTCCAGGATAGGAGAGAAGATAGGTTCGGAGAACATGCTGTAAGGTCAATAGCAGATTGGGGATTTTGATTGGGATAAACTCTGTGGGTAGGGGAGCCATCATTGATGATGGAGACATCTATATTATCGAAGATATCAATAATATGAACTGAAAAGGGGTCGCAGCGATATGAACCCCAAGAAGTATGATGAGAATTGAAGTCACCAAGGATAACTAAAGGTTGGGGAACAGAGGCACAGATGGTTGCTAAATCAGAGGCGATGTTAGGGTTAGGGTGAGGGATATAGAGTGAAAGGAAATTGATATCCATTACCTTGACAGCAACGGCACCAATATCCCTGGTGTGGGGAGGAAGAGGAATTGGGCTAAAATAATAAGATCTATTAACAAAAATAGCACATCCTGCATAGCCATCGCTACGGTCATCACGCAGACAAGCATATCCCGAAATCCTGAAATTGGATCCAGGGAGAAGCCAAGTCTCCGAAATGCCAGCAACGACAGGAGAGAACTTGCGAAAAAAATAAATAAGTTCAGATTTTTTAGGGACTAAACTTCTACAGTTCCATTGCAGGATTTGGGTTGGATCCATCAGTGGATTTAATAAGAGAAACGAGCTGTATTAATTTATCTGCAACGTTGGACGGTAGACATTCATTAAATTTAGATATAAAATTATCTAAAATAGCTATAAAAAGATCTATTAAGTTTTCATCATTAATCTTAGGAAGGAGAGAAGAGGAAAAACGGGAGTTAGAAGAAGCCGAAGGGTGGTCTGAGAGAGCACATCCATTGGGTAAAGAAGAGGGTAAATTTGTAATAATAGCCTGGTGAGCCTGTCGGTCATATCCTTGGGATAAGACAGGTTTGGGACGGGGATTTAAGAATACAGTCTTTCTGTACGAAGAGGTAGAAGGAACAGTGGAGGGGAATAGGGATGGGGAGGAGTTATTTGGGGATTGGGAAGTGTTAGAAGAGGTAACGTCAGCATAAGGACGTCGAACTGATGGAAACTGAGCTGACGCTTCAGAGTACGATAAATTCTTCTCTGACATGAGCATTTTAATAGACTTTTGTCTAGAGTGTTCGGGACACTGTTTGTCAGTTGCTAGGTGGCACCCAGAGCAGAAAAGGCAGGAGAACCTGTCGGAAGTAATGTCACAACTTTCACCTGAGTGATTCTGGCAGCATTTAAAACATCTAGGTTTTGACCGACACTGTGATTTGACATGACCGAAACGACAGCAATTATGGCACTGAATTGTTGGTAGTTGGTAAATTTCCACTGGCAATGCATTAAAACAACAGAATATACGTTGCGGAAGGACCTGACCCTCAAAAGTGACAACCACAGATTGGGTTGGAATCCATTTAGTAGAACCATCGGATGTAGTTTTTCTATTTAGTCGTCTAGCTTTTAATATTTTACCACAGCCCTCCAGGGGTTCAATGGCTTCGGCGAATTCAGTCATTGACCACTCACATGGAACTCCACGGACTAGGCCAAGTCTGGTTACATTATAGGAGGGGATGGAGCCGGTTAAATTACACGAGGCAAGGCATGGATGGGAAACAAAGTTATTGGCAGCTTCAGCGGAAGAGAATTCTACTGAAATTCTATTTCGACCTGCTAATTTGACACCACCATTGACAATATTTTTCACTCCATTTGTTTTTAGAAAATGGCCTACTTTAATAGGACGGATGGTAAGTCCAGCGGAAGGATCGGACTCAATTCGGGATAGATGAACGACGAATGGGCCATAGTCATTGTTGCTGTATGAACGAGCAGACTCCAGGCTAGGATGACTATAAACAGTTTCAATGGATGCAGACGGCAAATCTAAATTGGTTACGTTTTTTTTAGGAGCGTGGATATAGCCACTTGATTCCGAGGACGGACGTTTTGCGCCCCGTTCCGGCTGATTTGGAGAGAATAGTAAAGGAGAAGGAGTAACAGGAATGTCAGGAGGTCTACCAGGGGACTCGTCCCCCATGTTGAGATATAGGCCTTTTAGGCCTTAATACATATATAAAACCCACTTACCTTAATTATTACGAACAACCCGACACCAAAACAAACAACAATCTCAGTAAAAACGGTTGAAATGGGCTTAAATGCCAATTTTGACTGAAAAATCTCACTAACACGTGTGTCAACCAACTTCGCTAGCAAGAATCTCCTTCATGTAAATTGTTTTGCTTTTTCATACCGTACTATTTATTATAAGGTATACGTTAGTATAGCAGTGTCAGGGACTTGCTGCCTACCCACATATTCATTTGAAATGGTGCAGTTACAAATATCACCGTTGCGCTAAAGCCATGCGACGATGAACAAAGCCAGCAATGTCCAAGGTATACTTGTTGGTTAACCAAGTTAAAATCCGTTCGAAACTGTATGTTCGTAGAGGATTCCCATATAAAACACCTGTCTTTCATAAATAATGTTTGTTTTTTTCTTTTTTGATATTGAACCCAGGGAAATTAGGACATTTTTATTTTGTGAATAAAAACTATCATTTTGGAGTAGATCTAGTATAATTCTTGATCACGGGAACCACCAGTATGCACTATTCTTATCTATGCAGTATGCTTTACGTAGGTCTGTGAAGGGAACGAAGTACGAACGAACGGTGAATGTATGTTACAAGCAAAGCAAGTTATATATATTGTCTATGGTTAAAATGTAACTTGTATTGTATGCAAAAAGTTACTCTATGCTTGTATGCATGAACCTACAAGTTACAATTATTTCTTCTTAGCCTCCTACTGAAGCATAAACTAAGTTATTTTATTGAATAGTACGCTGGAAAGATAGAACTAATGGGATTCATGGAGTACACAGAGATTTACACGGCTTCATGATGCTAAGATAGCGCGTGATGTTATATATGCTGAAAGTTAACGAAAGTGTACTTAGTTATGGAAGCGTCAAAGTAAGTTAAACCATTCAAACATAACGCTATTTTATGCATGCAAGTTACATTGAGAAATAATACGTACGTGTATATAAGTAGTTTCTTGTAGTTACAAGTCGTTATCCCATGTTACAGGCTAGACACAGAACTACCAAGTAAGATGGCCCATTTAGATATAATGGAAATAGATGAGTCCAGCACAGAGTCTATGGTGGTGAAACATCCGATACCTGATATAACACCACGTGTACTAAGAAAAAGGAAATCAATAATGCCTGAAACAAGTAGATCATCGAATCGTCGAGTCAATATGAAACCCAGTAAGCGTGTTATGGTGGAAAATGCCAATCCCAAACAAATTGAAGCTCTATATCTGAACAAGAAAGTGAAGTCCTTGTCACAGACTTTAGAAACAATTTATGAAGAGCCTAAACCTCAAAGTAATAACACCGAACTCCTTATAGGTGGTAGGAAGGTTAAAAGATTGTTAACATTCCAATTAGGCAATCAGTACACTAAGGAGAAAATTAAGAAGCGTAGAGCAAAAATAAAAAAAATGTTAGGAAATAAATCCTTTCTCAACAGAAAGAAAATACCAATGCAGGTATTTCTCAAAACAATTGAGTGCCTAGAGTTAGATGAAGTAGTACAAACTGAAACTACACTGCCAATTAATAATTAATTACTCAATATAAGACTTGTTACCTATGGTACCTTTTATGAATTTGTGTGTATGCTCTACAAAATAAACATTCTCATATTTGCATTTTGTATTTTTTTATTTAATTAAGCTATACTATACCCTCCTTCATCATCATCCCTAGTAAACAAGACATTATAAAATTTAAAATAGAGATTCATCATTCAATTTATCACGCATGTTGTAGAAGTGTTTGGGCAGTTATTGTATCTCTTCAGAAGTCCTTGGGAACTTTCTTTTTTCTCAGAATTGACACAGACGCAGCGAGGTTGCTCTATACCAGGAGTATAGAGCTGTCGTGGTACTCCAATCCAATCCCTTGTGATTCCACCGCTATAAAACAATACACATGATAAATATCAACTTATGTTTGTAATACTATGAGATGTGACATTTTTATGATTTGTAGATGTCTTTGTTACTTATTTTGTATACTAACTCCATATTATACCTTGCATGAATACTCTAGGTTTATAGAAATCATTGATCTGATATCAATGCACTTAACTATGACTTTCCATATCTGTGTTATAGAATATAAATCTCTATAAATGCGTATAGGACAATCTTAATATGAAATATATAAGCTCATAGTCTGCTTGAACAAGCAGATTCTGTCAAGCGACCCTTGGGACTTGATGCCTGGAGCAGCCGCAGATTGTAGGGCTAGCGCGATAGTAGCTTTTCAGTTATGTTATATTTATTTCAATTGTGATTAAGTAAAGCTAGCAACCGAATTGGTATCAATACCACCTTGATTTGGTGCACCAAACTTTGGTGCCTTCATCAGCACTCCATGCACTGTTACAAGGTGGATATTTAAGATCCTCTTTTCGTGACTTTTCCTTCTCTATTTCACATGCTTTTACTTTATTATTGAACTCCATAGAATAAGCAGTTTGCAGTCCATTATGATCAAAGAATCTGCCAATCAAGATCCCTGAAAAGCAAATAAGTGTTATACATAACAGTAATATCTGGATAAAACGTGCTTGCATATAAGTACTAAAAAAACTACACCCACCTACTTTCTCATACTTGGAGTGAAAAGTATCTCTCCAATGCAACAATGTGAACAGCTCGGTGCAAGATAAATCAATAACATGGTCCCTATTATTGCTTTCATCATTGAAGTTACCCGTGATAAGCGCTCTTGACCCATCCTTGCCTGCAGAGAAATTAGTAGTAGTTAGTAAGTAAATTATTAATTTTATTCTTAAATATAGACCAGTATACTATAGTTACGAAACAATATAGTACTCTGAAAAAAACTAGATGGGTAATAACAAATGCAGACCATACCTACAAAATAGTGATATGCAGCACCCTTCTCGTAATGTTTTCTTCCTTCAGTGACATCAAAAACTACACCTAACATGGCTAAGTACAATTTATTTTTTATATTACCATCATACTGAGCTAATACTGTGTTTGTATAAATTCCTTCTATTTCCGTACTAGGGTGATTTAAAAAGTTATTATAAAGTATTTTTAATTCATTACGATATATGACACCTCCGGCAACGACGGCGATTGAAATAACAAGCTTTATATGATGTAGTAATGCTTTTAAAGCCATTTTTAAATATTCTAAGTAGTCTGTATTACAAAATTCAAAAGAAATATTAAAAAACTAGTAAGTATTAAAAGTAAAGTATGTATAATAATTAAGTATTATACATAATAGTTAATTATTCTTCGATTCTATGAGTGAGCAGCTCAAAACTTGTAACCCTTTCTATTCATAGGTATTTTAGTTATTATTATAGGTATTCTTCGTTCGCAAAGTTTTTTTTTCGTGCTACTTTGATTGCTGTTGATACATTTCCATTTTAGGAATCGGCACGCTTTTTCGAACACTTTTTTCAATCGATTTAATCACAAATATTCCATTTTATAAAAGATAATTAGCAACAAACTTTGAGCACAATTATTTTTGTTTTTGTTTACTGCCAAGAGTACTATATATAATATTGGTTTACTGACTGCTGACGCTGACAACCTAACGTTATTTATAGGGTACGTCATTATGATGTTGACATTTGATTTGACAGTTTATTTTTGGTTCGCCCTACATTATTTTTTTGTTCATTCAGTTCATATATTTGCTTGCTCTATGATTATTATTTTATAGGTTATGTCTCACAGTTCAAAAACTCAAGAGAAGACTATTTTTAAAAATTGGATTTATTTTCTAGTAATGTGATGATTCTAGGCTTGAAGAAATAATATTTCCAATTTTCCACTAAAGACTACAATACACTCTCTACCTACAACAACCCGCAAGACTATTGTTATCTCCTTACTATTATAAAAAAATGTCTAATAATTTTGTTCGTCAACTAAGAACAATAGTACAGGACCAAAGTAGAAGGAGAGTAGTGGTTACTGGATTAGGTGTTGTGTCTCCTCTCGGCACCGGTACAGAATTGGTATGGCAAAACCTCTTGAAAGGACAATGTGGTATAGTTGCATTGCAAGCTGATGAATACAATAAATTACCATGTAAAATAGCTGGCAAAATACCTATAGAGCAAGATGGAAAGGTATATAAGGCATTATCCAAGTCTAATTTAAAATCTATGGCTCCAGCTACCTGCCTAGCACTTGTAGCCACAGAAGAAGCATTATCTGATGCTAACTGGCTACCAGAATCAAATAGTGAGAAGGAGATAACTGGGGTAGCCCTTGGGATGGGAATGATAGACTTAAAAGATGTATGTGATACTAATGATGCATTAAAATTAGGCTATAATAAGGTTAGTCCCTTTTTTGTGCCAAGAATTCTACCCAATATGGCAGCTGGTCATATAAGTATAAAGTATGGGTTTAGAGGACCTAATCATGCAGTGTCTACAGCTTGTGCAACGGGAGCACATTCAGTTGGTGATGCTTTCAGGTTCATCAGAAATGGTGATGCCAATGTTATGGTGTGTGGTGGAGCAGAATCATGTATCAGCCCCCTGGCAATTGCAGGGTTCTGTAGGCTAAGAGCATTGAGCACAGGGTTTAATGATGAACCCACAAAAGCCTCTAGACCATTTGATAAAAAGAGAGATGGATTTGTTATGGGCGAGGGTGCTGCAGTTTTGGTTTTAGAAGAATGGGAACATGCAGTGAATAGAAATGCTCGAATATATGCTGAAATATTAGGGTATGGATTATCAGGAGATGCTGCACATATAACTACTCCAAGAGATGATGGTAGTGGTGCAGTTCTGTCCATGAGCAGAGCACTGAGAGACAGTGGTGTTGAAAAAGAAGATATTACTTATATCAATGCTCATGCAACATCTACACCAGTGGGAGATGGTATCGAATCAACAGCCATCAGAAATCTTTTCAAAGATCATACTTCAAATATTTCAATTTCATCAACTAAAGGTGCACACGGCCATTTATTGGGTGCAGCAGGTAACTTGGAAGCAGTATTCACTGTACTAGCTTGCTACCATGGAATCATGCCACCAACTATTAATTTGGATGAACCAGTTGATAACTTGAATTACATTACTAATTCACCAAGAAACTGGGATGTTGAGAGAAGAATAGCACTGAAAAACTCATTTGGATTTGGTGGAACAAATGCAACACTTTGTATAGGACAAGTATAAAAACAACAGAATCCCTAATTAGTTCCTGCTCAGATAAGGCATGTTTTTCACTATGGAGAATATGTATCATGAGATATAAATTAATACCTTGGTGTACTTTATTATGGAGCCTTCTACACAGTGTAATTTCATTACAAAGTACACCAAATGATATTCATTTGAGTAGCATGGTGTAATAATATATAAACCATCCATTGTGGAAAGCTAGATTCATAAGAGGAAGTAACAAATAAAATATTTCATCACTGTATTACATAGTATATTTTAAAACAGAGTTTACAAATGTTTTTCGACTTGAATAACAATGGCGAAACAGCCAAGGTAACTCCAGACTCTTCAAGCTGTTTGATTATGAGGAATAGTTCATCATGTACATAATATTGAGTCACATAAAGCATTGCAATAAAATAATTTGATCAAAAAATGCTACTTTTAAATATTTCATTACTAAGCTTTCTAACAATTTAAATAGTAAATATTTTAAATGCTGGTTTTTTATCCAGTCAATTGATTATATTATTGGAATCATTCAAACTTGCACTTGCTTCATCTTGGTTTGGTAACGAAATACAATTTCAACAGCCATGAATACTTTCAATAGATCCCTATTGTTGATCAGATATAGTAACTTCACTTTTTACCACTGAGTTATCTATTGTACTAGTGTTTAAACCTCAATATATTTCATTCCTTTTTATATACTTAAAAGGAAAAGAATCTGTTGGGAATTTATTATGCAAACCTGTATGTTCGATTTTTTTTTTAGAATACAAAAAGTCTCATTTGCTATTGTATCAGGTTGACATAGTCAATTATTGGAATGGCTTTAGATTAATAACTACTAAACTGTTGAGTATTTTGAGTATTATAATAATTACCATATTGATTCCAGTAACTTAACCTGGTACACTACATAGTGAATACATTATTTTCTATTGAGTGCATTACTAGGCATTATCATCAGTGTAACACTGATATGAAGTTTAAGACTTGATTTCTGGACAATAATTTGTTGACTTTTCATATATAAATCATGAAAACTGTTTGTCGGCAATAGAAGTTACTCGTCGACGTGTCGGTACGCATTTACGTTGCGCAATAGACCACGGTTGTACTGTATGTTTCCATACAAGTGCGTCTGCCATGAACAAAGTACGCGCCGACGATGCCGTTGGTTGTATAGAAAAAAGCAAATTCGTGAAACCCATTGCGTGCCGTGTGTGCGTACCTACAGGTCTACGCGTACCTTTAAATTACAATGCGGGTTTAATGAAGTGCAGTTGAATGATAGGGAGGCTCGTCGAGTTAGGCCGGCCGCTTCTCCTGCTTCTGTGGCGCCGGCTGCTGCGGCGTATTCACGCAGAGCTGTGCGAACTTCTGGCGTAGATTCTGCCGCAGCTCCTGTCTTTTCTCTGTTATATTTCTTCGTGCTCTGAATTCCATTACCTCCTCTATAGGAATATAACTGGTGTCCTGTTCTTCGTCAGATGAACATGTGTCCTGAAATGTGCATAAATCATAATAAAATTCATAAAATATCTCATCAAAATGCGTATCTCCATCACTGCAATCCGTTTGACACGATAATGAAAACAGGTTCTTAACCTAAGCACTCACCATTAACATTTCTTGTAGAGAAAGTGTAAAACCAGAGCATAAAGTCTTGTCATTCTTAGCCATATCTAAACAATCGCCTCTCTCATGATTGCAGAATCCCTCAGAGCATGCTACTTCCGAGCCTTCAGGTGAACTCATGAGCGAAGAAGAGCCAGACATTGTTTCACAGCAACCTCCGTTGTTCCCAGACGAATAGCCACAATCATGGGAGTGTTCATTGGGCGAGAGGTTGCCGTTTTTGGCCCGATTCTTTCCGGACTTTTTAGATGAACGGCGTGTGCTCGTCGAATCGTCGTGACAAGATTGACACCCGTCGCCACTCGCCTCGTAGCACGGCTGGTTGATGTAGTCGCGTGGGGACAGTAGATCAGTCGGGGTGTCTCGTTGCTCCAATATGCATTCTTCACACTGACACTTCTCATCAGGCTCCTCAGAATCTGCCTCCTATACAAAATTATCTCAATTAATAAATATAACAGCCATGGTTCATGGAATAGGATAAAATTGAGATTTTTTGTGGATTTTGAAATGTGGTACCATGACAAAAGTACATTAAATAATAAAAAACCAGCAGTGCCATTGCCATTCCTGAGCTGCATGATAAATAAGATATTTCATGTCATTATCGGTAAATTCGTAATTATTTTCTTTTTACTTACTTTGCATTTGCTTTCTACTGCCTGCCGCTCCTTCTTCTTGCGTCGTTTGAGTTTTTTCTGTTCTTTCCTCTGTTGCCTCGTCTGTTCTTCTTGGGTGATTTCGTCGTACAGTAGTTGCAGTTTGGACACTCCGGTCTTGTGTTCGACAGCAGTTTCGAACTTGCGGTAGAGCGCTTCCACAGCAACGGCCGCGAGAGTTTGACACGTGCCCTCTTCCTCCCTCAGCCTTAGGGAAATGCGTTGGAGCCGTTCATAGATACATATACCCAGACAAATAAGCACCTGTAAAAATAGATTAAGATTTTTTACCATGTAATTTTTTTTATTCAGTGGAATTAGGGCAAGAATAGTACATACCTCTTCTTGTGCAATTTCAAGTGTTTTGGCATGTCTCTCCCGATGGTTTCCGAGCAGCTCGGGCTCCGCTCGGGCGATGAGGTGCGCGATGTAATCAGTCTTAGCTTGCAAGTGCAGGTGTTTGTCCAAAAGACATCTCTTTATGCCACCATACAGTGCTCCAACGTAACCTTTTTCTTTTTGGGGCTCTTTTTCTTCAACTAACAGTTGGTAAGCTCGTAATACCTATTTGGTAATAATAATAGTATACGATTATAAACACAGAAAAATTCAGCTTTTGTTTTTGTTTGTAGATTTTACACAAAAATAGATTCTATAAGGAATCCTAAAAACGTTATCTACTATCACGGGTAAATCTTACCTTTGTTTTACAATCAGCACAAAAGCGATGCTTCCTAAGATAGTTGTGTAACGTGTCGTGGAGCGTGTTGAAGTGGACGAGCGTGACGTGGTCGCGCACGGAGGCGCGCATGGCGTCCCAGGCGGCGCACCAGGCTGCGCGCCCGCCCCAGCCCCACGCCGCCCAGCCCCAACCACACGCTGCCGCCCCGCCCGCGCCTGCCACCGCGCCGCCCGCCCCACCTCCTCCCCCGCCCCAGCCGCGTGCCGTGCCCGCCTCCAGCGAGTGCAATGTGCAACGCTGCGACTTTTTCCATCTAGGCTGACTCAGAATCAGGCATTCAATGCCCGTACTGAAATAATCAGATTTATGACTTGTAACAAATGATTTCATTAAAAAAGTATTCATACATAGTGTAAGTACGAGGAATGTAGATTTGAATCTCTGATTTGAAACAGAGAACATATGACAGATTATGGACTATCATCAATACAGTGCATTGGAATTTGCTATTGGCAATTGACACCATTAAAAAAGCATTGCAAGTAGTTATCATAATCTGTGTCAGCATAAAAATGTTTATTCAGAATAAATTGTTAATTGTAATTAAAAGTATAACCATAGCTTACCTGTGACCATTGAGTAAAGTAGCCAATGACTGTGGGTGTATAATCTTGTCCTCTCTAATTGTCATTATTTCATCAGGTGTTAACACCAATGGATCCAATGTGGGATGTCCTGATTTACAAAGCTGATAAAAAAGGCGTTCCACACTGCAAATATTCACACAATTAATACAATTTGTTTTTAAGAAGTAATGATCGACAACCTGATTAGCTCAGTGGGTAGGGACACTGCTTCTGTGCTAAGGAACTGAGTCAAACCTGGCACAGGTTCAAATCCCAGTAGAGAGAAACTTATGTGATGGTCATTAATGTCTGTACCAAGTCATGGAGGATTATAATCTATATAATTATTATATACTGGGTCCACCCCCCAGTCCAATATGGGTACCCATAATACAAGCATTGCTTAGTGTGGGGCCATGTAGTTTGTGTGTCCATCTGGCAATATTATTATTATTTATCATTATTGCAATCACAGTTGATGACTGTATAGTAGTATATAGTCAACTATAAACCATATTGAATATGGTAATGTGGGTCTTATCAGTTATTATAGAATGTGGCTGAAGTATTAGAATGAACTTGCAATGATTTAGGTGATAACACTAATCCAGGGCATCTAGAACCTAAAGAATACTTTGCCTGATAGTAATTATATAATTATGTAGTATTCAAATATGCACTTTCATGACTTTAATCACTGACCCAGGTGAAAAATAAAGTTGAGCCTACAATATTTTAATTTATTCAGATACCTTTGTACTGCTTTTAACTAGGCAATTCATAAAAATGACATTTGTATTATTGTTGTGTAAATTTTAGTAAGAATTTAATTTGTGGACATGGATGAAATATTATTATCTGTGAAAGATTTTTTTATTCGCATCTCTGGTGTCATATAGCGGAAAATAATAAATGTGATACTTACTCAATAAGGTCATAAAGTAATCAGTCTATTGCATTTACTAGGTTCACCAGTGACTGACCCATATGGGGTAGTCCAATTTTATTTTTACCTGTATTACAGGTATCCATGCTTAGGAAACCTACCTATAAATTCACACAAATGTTTTCCATACACAAAATCTGTCAATCACAATGGTTGTGATCAGAGCAATGAAGTATATTCTCCAGAATGTCGAAGGACACTATCCCAACCTCATGGGACAGAGATAGGGAAGGTGTTTCCATAACCAAATACACATTGTATCAAATGACCCGCAGTCAGTTTTAGGGTTATTTATGTTTGTATGTATCCCCAATTGTGAAGAAACTATACCCAAGTATATAAATGAATGTGTGTATTATATAATAATGATCAATTCTCTGATATAGATACAATACAAGCAGGATCAAAACATAGCATAAATAACATTTCTTCCTATTGACAATGACATGACTTTTTGTCTAAAGTAATAAGTACATTAAGAAATTACCTTCTTCGACAGCCTACACAAGGAATGCTTTGATTTAATACATTAAATATATCAGAAGCGTCTACTCTGAGCGCCGCTTTTAGTTCGTCTGTGGTTAGAATTCTATATTTGCGCATAAAATCTTCGTACTCACGACCTTTCACTTGCGGATTATCACAAATAAGACCCATTGTGTTCAAATCCATAATCATCTGCAAACAAGAACAAAATCTGATAGAATTCAACAAAGAAATAAATTCACAAAATAAGGTCATCTACAAGACGTCATTGCATTGAAGGAAATCAATGATCTGGGGAAAATAGTCTTCCTTGTTTTTATATAAAATTAATACACAAGAGGACATAGAAATACATCCTAATAACTCAATTTCTGTAACAAAACGACTGCAATATTTTTATGCCTGAATAAACTAAGCTCGATATAATGTCAAAGTGCATGAAGCTACTTACAGTAAGATTTTCATAGATAGTTAACGGCAATTGTCGTCTTTTTATCACAGGTTCCTTTTCGCTGTTGTATATATCAACCAATTTCGCCATTTTAATGATTAATCACATAAAATCGCAGCTAAAATACACAAATACAAAATGACGGACAACTTCTCTAGGAATACACGTCGTGCGATGCGTTGCGTCTGCGGTTTGACAAAGTATATTATCTATGGTTTGACACAGGATCACGAAATATAAAATATAACCGTAGATAGAGAATATTCTCTGCCTAGGAAAAATCCAATCAACCACAGACAATATAAATTAATTTGCGCAGCAGGCTATATTCCTATTTTATTTCCTCGCGTAAAGAAAGACAAAGGCAGGGCCGGGAAGCCCTGACATGTCGTTTAGTGAGCTTAAGTCGTTCGAGAGGAACAACATTCATCGGAATTTTCAAAAACTTAACTTATCCATCGTATGACTGGCATAATAACGTAACATTCTCTTATGAAGGGGTTTCATGGGTTTTAATTTTGAATCGAAATTTAAAAAAAGGCCTTTGTCTATGACAGACATAAGTGTACGTAATATAGGAAACAATTTTGAATGGGTTTATCGGATTTTGCGTTAAACATGCCCGAATCCAAACTTTCTCGTTTTATAGGAAAGTCTTTTCAAAAGGTAAGCAAATATAATGGGTAACCGTAAGTCAAATCTGACAGTCGTACGTAGTGGTTTACTTTTTCCCTTTGACAGACCCACTACTTTTTGTTTATGACGAACAGAAAAAAAGTTAATTCGTATATCCTAGGGTCATTTTGTTATTTTTAGTATTAAAATTCGTGATTCTGGGTTCTGGTAAATACATTTGTTACAACAATGTCAAAAATATTCACACCTACCAATCAAATACGACTCACTAATGTCGCCATAGTGCGGTTGAAGAAAGGTGGGAAAAGATTTGAGATAGCTTGCTATAGGAACAAAGTGCTATCATGGAGAAATAAATTGTATGTTAGTGTATCCAATCATATGAAAAAACTAACGATTCTGATAAGTTATGAACATTGATATGCCTATCTTGTTTTCTTTTATTTATTTCAGGGAGAAGGATATAGATGAAGTGTTACAGACACACACAGTATTCACTAATGTCTCTAAAGGGCAAGTGGCAAAAAAAGAAGATCTGGTAAAAATATTTAACAAAGAAGATCAAACTGAAATATGTAAAGAAATAATGGAGAAAGGAGAACTTCAAGTGTCAGACAAAGAGAGACACTCACAGATTGATTCTTTATTTAAAGATATTGCTACCACAGTTGCAGATAAATGTGTTAACCCAGAAACAAAGCGGCCTTATCCAGTGTCTATTATAGAGAAAGCTATGAAAGATATTCATTTCTCGGTTAATGTGAACAAAAGTGCTAAACAGCAAGCACTAGATGTTATACAACTAATAAAGAAAGAAATCCCCCTAGAAAGAGCACAAATGCGAGTGAGGATTCTGCTTACTGGAAAAGATGCAAAGAAAACCAAAGAAAAAGTTGTACATTTGGCAACAAGTGTTGAAGAGGAGAATTGGGACTCTGGCACAGCCAATATCATATGTTTGATTGATCCTGGCAACTTTAGAAGTTTGGATGAAATGATAAGAACCGAGACAAAAGGAGCAGGACAGTTTGAATTACTGAACTTGAAGGAAATGGTTGAGGGAGAACAAGCATTGTAAAATAATACCTAAAATATTAATGATTATTCTATAATCCTAAACAATAAAACTATTAATTAAATTCAGAGATTCATTGTGGCACTTAATAGATTTGAAGGTTTTTGATCTCCCCATTTAAAAGTCATTCTTTCGTGGTAATGTTCAGCAATACTACATATTAACTGGATTGAACTGCATACCTATTGTATGTGCTTATATACATATGTATGGTTTTATTGGTTAATAAATATGTTATTTAATACTGGTACTTTACTTATGGACTCTTATGTAATCATATCAAAGATAATACAATCACATGTGGATAGCTACACCAGATGGCAATTTGTGGAAACCACTGGCTGAGGTAAATTTGGAACATCTAGTTCTCACCATAATTAAAAGAAAGGGCAGGTGAGCCCATCACTGCATGTCTAACATAATATTGAATTTATTATATTTATATATTTATTTAACAACTCATGCAGTTTCCATTGAGAGCTGACTCACGAAAGGAGTATAACATGTCCCATGTGACCTTACATTCCAATACCCACCACATAGAATTTCATTCCCTTAGGTACGTATGTGCACAGTGTATATCTCTCCCTCTATGCTTTAGCCACATTGAGCATTTTTTTATGTACCAGACATTATTTTCAAATTTAGCGCCTAAAATTGAATGACTATGGTAAAAATCAACAGTGCTCCATTTCTATGCGATAAGTTTCTTTAAACATTATATTTAGTTTTTAAACGTAGTACAGGGAATTAATTATAAGTGTTTAATTATTTTACCAAATACATTAGATTTTTTTATTGCAAAAAACGGTAAGTAATCGTGATAACAAACGTGTAATGGAACGTTGAAGTGAATGTACCATCCAAATGACAAATTAAAAAGTTTTTATTTTTCTTATATTGGTACGAGATTTTATTGATTGTTTTCTTTCATAAGATTTTCGGCCAGACGGCGACTGAAATTGCAAGTTACTGTGATATATTTATTTTCAATAATTAACTATTCTTATCAACCAATTAAATGAGCAGGGATATCGAGTTATGTCTATAAGTAATGGAAGGTACAGAACTGGGTGGCGACCAGCAATTTTGTTTGAGATGGAACAATTTTCAAGCGAATATAACATCTCAATTCGAGGCATTGCGCGATGATGAGGACTTCGTGGATGTCACCCTGGCATGCGAGGGGCACCGGCTGGAGGCTCATAAAGTGGTTCTATCGGCATGTAGTCCATATTTCAAGGAATTATTTAAAGTAAGTGCCCACATCTTTCACTCCCCACACTTTGATGTGTCACCATTACAATGACTCTAGTGAAAGTTGTTATGTATAAAACACTTGATCTACTTACAAATGCCATGTCTCGCGTTCCGGTTAAGTACTCGTGATTTCATTTATTTGTACCTACTTTAAAATTCTGTTTCACAATTTCTAATTAACTCATTACCATTGGGGCTATAGATTACATTTATATCTTGAAAGCATATAATGAATTCTTCAAACACATAATGTAGCCATTACAATTCATGCTAATGAATGTGTTTGCCTAATTTTTAATGCATAAAAAGCATTTTGTAATAGACTTAGTTGTGTGGGGCCAATGGTCTCCATGCACATTTGGTTACCTCATTGTTGCTGATTTATATTTAGAATGGAGAAACATTGCACACCGTTTTTTTCCAGATAGAAGCTATTTTCTAATTCTATGATAAATCTTTTTGTGCTCTATAGTATTTAGTAAATCAGTTGTGTTAATTTCTTGAATCGTCAATACATTAATTATGTGGTCAGAGTGATAACAATAAACCATTAATTATAGTCAAAATAACAATAATACTTTGTTAACATACACACACACACACACACACAGGCACATGCCTGCACACATATTGAATGAAGCCCTATGGTTATCTTTTCTATTTGTTAAACAACTAGAGATTGGCAAGAGTAATACCTATATTTGTATGATTATTTTCAAATACACCGGAATCTTAAAACATTAATAAAGTTCAATCAACCGAACTAAAACCAACTTTAAACATAATGGGACTAAACATAACTTCCCTACCCTAACGGTTATCTGGTTACAACCTTAGTTCTTAGTTAGTGACAAGAAAAAAAATTAAACAACTAACCTCTGCTGTTATCATTCCATTAAATAACAGCTATAGGATTTTTGGCACTTGCATTCATGGTTTCAATATCATGTATGTTTTATCATGTGTTGTGTTAATCTATTTAAATCTTATCTTGTTACTAACAACATCTAAATTAGTTTAATCAAGCACCACTGTTAAACATTGATAGTGTTCAAAAGTCTATGTAACATGAGCTTAATACATTCATTACTGATTTACAGCAGGATGAAATTATGTACAGTGTGTGTGTGTGTGTGTGTGTGTGTGTGTGTTGAATCCTTATGCCTTGTCCATGAAAGAGCAGGCTGTTCCAGTAATAGCCAATGCATTTTTGTTGTCTCTTCTTTTGCTGATCCACATCAACATTTTTACTGTAGTGGATTAGTGTGTGAGTCGGCAGGAAACTTAGACACGTTATATATTATTGTATTGTGCAAACACATTCAAAAAAACTGCACAAACAAATAGGGCACAAAGTCTACCAACACAATTGAACAAAAATGGCATATTCATTATCATTTGACTTATTTTATATGGTAAATCTGTAAAAAGTGATGATTATAAGGTCATTGCCATTTGATTAAGAGTCAATAGTGCATGCACCTGTATTTACTTCACAATGAACAGAACCTGAGTCCCATCTAAGTTGTCACATTTAATAGCTTACATATGTCTTAATAGCATTAATGAGAATGTTACTTGAACATTAAAATCATTTTAGGATAAGTATGCTTACTATTAGCTCATGTAATGACTATGTTCCTATGTGGATTCACAGTGGGAGTTTATTCTTATTGTAATTATTGACAACTGAATATGCATTGTTGATTTCAGAACAACCCATGTCCTCACCCTATAATATTTATGCGCGACTGCGAGGTGTCGCATGTGCGAGCGCTGCTACAATTTATGTACGTGGGACAAGTGAACATTGCGCAGGCGCAGCTCAGCGCCTTCCTCCGCACTGCCGACGCGCTGCAGATACGAGGCCTCACAGACTGTTCACAACACAACGACAAAGTAATCCAACAACCATAATTCTATACATCCTCATCGGCCTATGTCATGCTAATACTTGTCTGTTTATCTTGCAGAAAGTGAATCGAAAATCACCTCCTTCCCAATTACGTAATTTGCTCAGCGCCAAGCCGTCACATTCTACCTCCTCCTCCAAAGCCGCAAGCCAAAATGTCGAGACGACTTCTGCCGACGACCAGGAGCAGAGCTCGAGTCGTCGCTCCACACGAAATTCTCCCGATGTTGCCAGAAACAATCTCAATGAAGAAGCTCCCTTTCAAACTTCTAGTCAAACGAGGCCTAATAATGATGACTATAGAGAAATGCCCAACTATCCTTCCCTTAGAGTAAAAACTGATCTCGAAGCACCAGAGGTGAAGAATGAAGAGAGTGATATACTCATAGACCCCGGGGACACTGACAGAGCAGATAAATGCCAAGAGTTCAATGCATCTGATCTTTTGGAACCGAAAATGGAAATGATGGAACAAGAAGCCAGCGACGAGGAGCGTTCCGGTTTCCCACAAATGTACTACACTGAGAACAACACACTCGCAAACCCGTTCGCTTCATTGCAAGGTATATACCAATCTGATGATGTTACAGATAATCAGGGCCGCGCCATTTCAGTATTAAAATCTCGGTTTGTTGTCTCGAAGCAGGTAACTTGGATCTCATGGGCGGGATGAACTCGGAGCTGCGGGACGAGAATGCGGAAGGTAAATATACTGTTTTTGTTACTGTCACGTCATTATCACACGCACACGTCGACTCGGACAGCCGCGCCCCCGGCGAACCCTCTGTAGCATATCGACGAACGAATCGGTCGTAGAAGAGAGCGCGCGCGGTCTCATATCGAATGTGGTGGCTAGGCGCGCGGGTGTCGCGGCGACGCACCGGCCCGCACCGGCCCGCACCGGCCCGCGCCGCGCTCGCGCCCTCGTGCCGGCCCGCGGTCCACGTCCCACCCGTCCTATTGGGCTGCGACTGAACCAACCTACGGATCCTATTCAAATGCTAATCAACATCACGACTTTCCCAAACTCGATATTCTATCCACACAAAAACTACTTTAAATATAGGATTATTAATCTAGTTTAGTTTTCTCTTTGCAAAACAGAAACTTTCATTTCAAATTTGCACGCGCGATATTTTGGATATTGAGGTCATCTGATTTTTTACAATAGTCCATCTCATTCACGACTTCGCATTTTTTTATCCGGTGCTCCGAAATGGTGTCATCCATTCGGGCGGTTCGGTTAAGCATTTGAATAGGGTCGCACGGTGCGGGCGGCGAGCGTGGCCCGGGCGGCGAGTGGGTACCGGCGGGCAGTGCGAACGTGGTGTTGTTGGCAGCGGGCGGCACGGCGGCGGGCGCGGGCGCGGGCGCGGGCGCGGGCGCGGGCGGCGGGGCGCAGTGCGGGGTGTGCGGGCGGCGGTACAGCAACGCGTCCAACCTGCGCCAGCACGTGCGGCTCATCCACGAGGCGCAGCCGGTGGCGTGCGCCACCTGCGGCCGCAGCTTCAAGACGCCGCTGTACCTGCGCCGCCACACGCTGGCGCAGCACCCGCCCGCCCGCCTGCGCGTCAAGCCGCCGCCGCCGCCGCTCCCCGCGCTGCGGCCCGCTCAGCGCTTCCAACAGTAGCCGACGCGCCGCCCGCGCGCTCTCTCCTACTGACCAGCCCGAGGATCGTTACGCGCTTGGAGTCGCAATGTTGCCCGTTATTGGCACCTCGCTGAGACAGCGCCAGCGACGGCCGCTTTATAATTATTTATATCGAACAACTCGGGTGCGAGAGATACATTTAGCTTTACGACGCGCCCCCGATACGCGTGTGACGATATTTATCAGCAGTCCGACCATACGCGGCTGGTACGGAATATCGATGTTGCGAGCGATATTGCGTCTCTAAGCGCGGTGAAGTCGTGAAGAAGTGACTTATAAAGTCGGAACGAAGACTGTCAATAGATGTATCTAGTCTGTGATCGGAGTGTCGCCGGGGGCCTGTTTGCCGTCACACCTCTCCGCTTATTGTGTGCCTTTCTATGATATACCGAGTACCAAATGTGCGCCGCCTTAACGAGTTTCCTTCGGTATCTGCGGCCTGTTTGCTTCCAGCCTTACTCGAATTATGTTGACACACATGTTATGATAGGCCTTAAAAGCTGCGTTTCTATTGAGTAGGTGGTAATTTAGATTCAAATTCGAAAAACCCACACTTTAGTCATAATAATGTCCCGAGTGACGCTTGAGTCATGGTGGAGAAGATTGGCGTGAGATGACTAATAGAAGCTCGTTAAGGGGACACATAAGTACCTTCCTTTCTGACAATAGACTGATTGTTAAAGCGTTTGTTGCAACCGGTGCTGATTTTACATGACATAGGTTATTTACTGGTTACATGATTATACATATACACGTTATCCACATTAGATTGACACTTTCCGTCGCAGTTAGGAATAAATAATATGGAGTATTTTCATAATAGAGTATAATTGTTTTTGTACCGATGATGCGGCGGGAAGGGTCGGGCACATCCGTTTTATTTGTCGAATGCGCGGTGCTGCGCGCGCCGCTGTGCGGCGTCCGCGGGCCGCCGCCGTGAACAACAATAGTGATATTTTTATACACAATCGTTTTATCTTTACTCAGTGTTATTGTTGAGTGATTGGACGGCTCCCGGTAAATAGTTTGTACAAAATCTCAGATATAATGAAAAATAAGTCTTCTAATTTGTATTTATACAGCTATACATACTATTAGTTTTTTAGAGTAAACGCCACAATTACGCTGCCATACAAACTTCCCACAGTTATGCTTAATGTATTCTATGAATGAGTCAATTGCGTTACTTCTCGTCATTGGTAATGAATTTCACACCGAAATAATTAGGACTTATATAGTACTTGGACAGTAGTTGATCTAAAATTATATAAAACGCGTTAGGCCACTTCACGTTGAGTTATATAAGGCATTGGGTGGAATTATAATAATTAGGTATCTTACTATAACATGTTACTTGCCATAGCTACCCGATCCCATGTCGTTGTAAGCGGACGGCATCAACACGATCGAGAATTAGAATGTAAGGGAAGGATTTATATTACCTACTTACTTTAAATTTATATTTTTATATCAATTTAAATTTTGATTGGTTGTTTCTTTGATGTTTTAGAAGGTAAGTATATGAAACGATTGCCATGAAAAAGCATGTCTAGTCATTTTGTAATAAAAAGCATTTAGAAGGGACATTTCATGAAGGTACGATTAGGGTTGTGATTAACAATATTAATTTATCATTTGAAATTTAACTGTAAAAATTGGAATAATACTTGATCTCAAATGACGTTTATTTCCATGATCTCTAAATTTGGACTTTGCATTTATTTTAAACAGTTTTTAATCTTAAAGATACTACGGATGATGGTTGATTGCAATAATATTACTCTAAAATAATCGCTTATACGTATTAGTAATAGTCATTTTAAAAAGCACTTTTCTTAAAATATAATAATTTTAATCCCAATTACTAAGTTAAGGCGCAGCTTTCATTACTGACATAATAATATTGAAATGAAAACATATAAATGTATAGAACAAAAGAATCTCTTCACACTGCTGAATTTAAATAGAAAATAATTATTTAGAAAGTTTATTATTATCATTATGGTAATAATGTTTATGGGTGTAATTTGTACAGCATATATTAATTAATATCGGTTTATCGATTCAGCTTATTTTAACAATTGTGTTTGACACAGTCATTGAAATGAAACATGTATGCAACTGAATCAATAATATAATGATTTCAGTTACATTATTATTATAGGCATAAACTTGAAGTACCTTTAATACAGTTCATATTTGGTCTATGCGTTACATAAGTAACTTCAATAATAATAATATTGAAGGAAACAGTTGAATTTTTGTATATGTTTATCTGTGCATTTTGCTTGCTCAGAATTTCAAACTTGTGTACACTGTACATAAATCAATGTAATTTTTTACTAAATATCAGAAAAATAAAGTACTACGAAGAAATTGAGCATTTTAATGGTCGTTATAACATGATCAAACCACACATGGGACAATTTAATTATTCAGACAGTATTCTAGACGAATATACAATGTAAAGAGTAAGTACCTAGTATGAGCAATAATAGGGTAAACTGACTCACTATAACTCGCGTTACAACTAAATGGACAGTACTATAAAAAATATGCAATTATACATTCTAAGGGCATGTTCCACTGTGTACTGATATAACCTTACCACAACTTATTTAAGATCCATACAGATCCTGTAAAATAATTCGTGGAAGAGCTTTATCATCACATTGTGACAGAGGTCCTAAATATAACGTTTTTGAGATAAGCATAGGTGCATATTACATTATCGTTTACCTAGGACGTCCTATTTATATGATAATGTACTTAATTAAGACTTACTATATATATGATTTACCCGCCATACACTGCTGTATGAACTGTGTTAACCCGCCATACACTGGCTGATTATGGCTATACACCAGCAGTCAGCTGACCGTGTGCCTTATTCCGTCGCTTAGCCGCAGCAGTGACATAGCTAGGCAGCTAGGCTATGTCACGGTTGGAAATCATACCAGGCCGTGTGTAGGTGGTCTAACGCTGGTGGTGGATTGTGTCAGTAGGCAGATGGGACGGGAGACGCAACCGGCCGGTGCCGGACGCCGTCTGGCTGGAGCAGCATCGGCGCGCGCTGCCCTTCGTCATCAAGCGGGAGAACGAGAGGGGGACGCCCGCCGCTCCCAGACTCGTATGTACCAACACACACACACATACACACGCATACACATTTAATTTAATGATCACTATTTTATATTCTACGTCGATCGCATATAGATTGCGTGGATTAGGGAAACATATAGTTATAAGAGATCATTAAAGCTATTTTTTATTAAGGAACAAAAAGTTAGCATTAAGTATCGCAAAAGAATATCTCCCAACATTATTTGAAAAAAATGTTGGCAGATAACCAGTAAGAGTTGGCCTTTTAATTATTATGTTTATACATGTATATAAAATCATTTTGTAGGCATTCGGTCGTACCTACATATTCCCTGAACGTTACAATTAGTTTACAATGTCATTACAGCCCTTTTTTTCTTCTAATATGATTTGTAAAGGTAATAATGTACTGAATGAAATTATGGGTTCAATTTCAATACCTATTATATTTTTTGAATCACAAAGCAGATTTGAGATGCCCCTTTCCAATTTCATCTTGTCTTTAAATGTCATTGTTCACCAACAATTGACTTGTCTCTTACAACATGAAGCGGTCCTTGGATATTTCATGCTTGTTTTTGTACTGACTTCAATACTGTTCTCAAGTAAAATATGAATCAAGGCAGTTCATTGTCTGCAGTCACCATGGTTGAGTCATAGGTACCTAACTTGTTCATGAAAATACTCATTTTTAAATTAAAGCAGACACGATTACTCAAAAGCGATGAAATTTACATCTTTGTTTAGTGATTTATTTGCGAAAGGTTTAGGTAAAGGATAGATCTAATGCAATCTATTTTATATTGGTGTGTTTGAAATGAGCCTTTATAGCGTACAGATTGAGCCCATCGCGATGATAGGTCAGTATGAGTTCTCCGTCAGTCAAATGTATGGTACCCATAATACAATCACTTATTGTGGGATATGGTTGGTGTTTTCGTCTGGCGATGTTATTATTATTGAGTGTAGATCTACGCATAAATATACGTATATCATATTTATCCCCCATCTCCATTCTATCATCGGTCGACAAGACGCACGGACAAGTGTCATCCGTACACTGTGGACATTCCTTCGGTACGCACTAAGCGGTTTGCTTCTACTTTCATCATGCGAACTGCCAAGGAATGGAACACGCTACCGGCGTTTTTGTTCCCCGTCGACTATAATCTGGGTGTTTTCAAGTCGAGAGTGAACAGGTACCTTCTAGGCAAGTATGCTACATCGTAGATCTCATCGTCACTTACCATCAGGTGAGATCGAGATCAAATACTTGCCTATATCATAATAAAAAATAAAAAAAAATACATAGATTATTTTTGGTATAGAATCATGTCGATTTTAGAGTTGCAAGTATTATAAGAAAAATGATTGAGTTTGATTGTCGTCGCGTCACGCCGCGTATAATATAAAATAGACAACATCTTTTCTAACGACTTGGTCGTACTACTGGGCTGTCTGTACATAAAATATATTTTAAATAATAATTTTTATATTTGACAACTGGGTTAAATACCCATTTAACCCAGTTGTCATGGCTTGATGGCATATGGTTAGACTCAAAAGCTAGTCTATACTAGTTTCAGATTTTTCTATGGGGCGATTCTGCACGGGTAATAATACAATGTCTGGCATCTGGGCTTGTTTAGCTCATTACTAGACACTATGTAAAGTCAGAATTTTGTTATATCGATTTAAAAAAAAAACCCAACAGCAATTGTTATTTTTGCGAACAAATATTATGTTTTAAATTGACATATTCAAATTCTGATTTCAAATAGTGTTTACAAATGCACTAAAGAAGCCAAGATCAAGGCTTGGTATACCCTCCTTTCTGAATCACCATGTAAACAGACTGACCCATTTCGATGGCATACCCGTATATGGTAGAAGCTCTTATAGGTATGTTGATTCCATGATTGAATATCATTGTGGGCGTCTATTAAGGTGATAGGATTATTAAATAACAACAATTGTGTCTTACAGTGTACAAGCTCACAGTGGTGCGGTTCACCCACCTTACCCGTCTTCTCTCTGTTATCTCACGAAACGTTGAGTGAGGTCACCGACCTTAGTTCGGCGTGCTTATATATTTTATCAATTCCATGAGAGAAAAAAAAACAACCGAATTGAGAACCTCCTCCTTTTTGAAGTCGGTTAGTAACAATTGTACTGCTCTAGTTTTACATCAGTATATAGGTGTCACATCGAGATGGGTCCGTATGGGAACGTCTGTAACTATAAGAGATAGAAAAATATGTTCAAAGGAACCTTGACGTCGGATTTAGAGATAAGAACAATACATTCATAGACCTTCAAAAACACTCATAAGTGAATCGGGAGTTGAACCCGGTCATTATGTTTAATTGCGATAGATAAGGTTTAACAAAAATAGTTTAAAAGATTTTAATAGATGAATATGTGAGTTATAGGGATCACATAAATTTAGAACATAGCCCCCAAATTTAAAGACAGTTATAATGGCATTATAACAAACTTTTCAAAGGAAACAGTACGTTATCATAGCGTTATAATCAATTATAACTTTCTATAAATTTGAGGGTAATTGTGTAAATGATGTTTGATTTTTAAACGAAGCGAACCAGTACCGTTTGCCCGTGCTGAGCGCACGGGCAAACTACAGGCTGAATTTTTTTAAATGTCTAATAATTTGATTTGTTTCTTTGGGAATGTTCGTTATATTTAAAACCTACTATTAGCTCTATTAAAACATGTCACGCTATTATTGATATACCTTATATTATCTGTGTGAATTGTAAGGAGAAAATATTGCTGTTAATCCTTGTGTCCAAACTGAAATAAGTGAGCCTATACAATTTTATTTTTATTCATTTATATGACAGAGGGGGACATTGCGTCGACCCCAGATAGTGGGAAGATGATAATTATTCATGTGTATGCGTTTGTTTTTGAAAATTTACTAGGTACGCACTAGGTACCTCATGCCACTAGTGTGAGTAATACAGCAATATTTTACGTGTATAAGAAATTATATAGTCGTGGTTTCAGGACAGTATAATTCCATAACTCCTAAATAATGTATCCAAGCCAGCATAGCGACGTTATCGGTATCACATTATCTCCACAATAGGTTAGCAAAATACAAAGAGTTATATAAGAACTAGAAAAACCCCATTATTGTAGCTTGTTAGAGTCAAATAATTTATTTCATATAGATCTATGAAGGCTTCTACAAATTGTGATTTTACATATGTGTCTCTACAACCTCTACAACCGGATCGGAACGCGATCTCAACTGAGAAGATCCGGCAAGAAACACAGCCGACTCGATGTTTTATTACAGAACTTATCGTTTTTTACGCATGATGTAAATTGTTTTATCCGTTGCATAGATAAAGCTCGGGGAGGGCGTGGAGATCCGCGAGGAGCTGCTGCGGGGCGTCAAGTGGGGCGACTATCGGAAGGTGACGCGGGGGCTGGCGGCCGCGCTGTTCTCGCCCATCGAGCTCGCCACGTGCTCGGTGACGGGGCAGCGCTGGTCGCGCGCGGGGCAGGAGTCGCGCCCCACCAAGCCGCCGCTCGACCGCCGCCGCGTGCACGCGCTCATCTCCTACGTGAGCCGCCACTTCCCCGACGTGGAGGTCAGCAGGATCAAGCAGGTGCTGGCGTACAAGTGCAAGGAGAACTGCGCCGCGCTCAGGATGAGGACTGCCAGGTGAATTTTCACATTTTCCGGCGCTTCAATGCTTCAATGCCATCGGGAAAACTATAGGTCGTTTCACGCAAAGTGGTCAAATATGGCGGCTATACGAATGCCGAATCCATTAAAACAGGCTTAAGGAGCACCGCCATCTTTTGACCTATAATATTCTGCGAACCATCTATACAAGATGTAAAAAATATATGAAATAATATTATAGGGATGGATTTGGTTTTAAAACCGAATAACTTTTCTCATTGAATATAGGTCGAATGATAAAAAAAAATCATACAATCTTTGAAAAACCATTTTGGTTGCTTATTTTCGACAACCCTACGTGTGTATGAATCCCGACACCGCTACACTCGCATCCCGACACCGCGAAACAACAAAATATTTGCGCTTGATCTGATGTGACCTCTAGAAGCCAGCGGATACTTACAGTGGGAATAAAGCTGTAATATTTATTACGCTTAACAAATGAATGTGAGGTTATCGCGGCCACCATAGGTTCCATGCTTATCGACATATGTAGGTTCGTTCGGTTGCGACGTGACGTCGGTGTCCTCGGGGAACGTATCTATATCTTGTCATGTTGATGACGAGACAATGTCAATACTTTTGCCATTCGTTTGACGATAATTGTCTATTAATAATGGGCAGGCAGGTAGGTATAACATACGGATAGCAGTTTAATGCCGTTAAACATGTTTTTTTTTTAAATAAAACATTCTCAATTCGTACACAGTATTTATTTTAAAATTGGCAGGGGGCTCGACTATATTCAGAAAGGCAAATTAATACGATATGATTATTATATTTTTTTGTTCGTGTAGGACAAAAAGCATTTATAAATAGTCAGACTGTAACAATTACTAGCTAATGGCTCAGAACATTATTTCTGTGCTAGGTAAGGTACACTTTGAACAATTCTAGAACAAATAATATTGTATACTCTTAAAATGAAATGTACTGAACTGTGTACATTTCTACAATGGCTTCTATAATCCGGCTGCTGCATAGATCTTTTTCTTATTACATCAACATGTACAAATTATCTACATGTACAAAGTAACCGAAAAACTAGAACTCATTATTGAGATGGAGCGTGCAAGCTTAACCCATTCTTAAGGTTTTATAACATGTACTAGCTGTTGCGCGCGACTTCGTCCGCGTGGTATTTAACAAAGACAACCGTTGACAACAGCCTGCTCGCCCATTCTGAGCCCGCGGGACGCATTGCAGGTTGTTGCTATCAAACTTAATAAGGCGCTGCGCTGCAACATTGGTTTTAATTTTTTTTCGTGAGACCCTATTTTTTTTCTAAAATAAAAGTAGCCTAAGTTACTCCTTGTTACATCAGCTATCTGCCAGTGAAAGTCCCGTCAAAATCAGTCCAGCCATTTCAGAGATTAGCCGGAACAAACAGACAGACAGACAAAAAATTTAAAAAATGTTGTTTTGGTATAGGTAACGTGTATACATCCAAATGCACTTAGTAAAAAGCGGTTATTTTAATATTACAAACAGACACTCCAATTTTATTTATATGTATAGATTATAGTCACGTACAATATTACTGGAGGCAGTAATACAATTTATAGTAGGCTGTCGAACTGTTTCAGCGACTCGACCAACTACATGCTGAGCGCGGCCGCGCGGCCCCCGCCCGGCGACGCGGACGCGCCCGGCGGCAGCGCGCGCTCCTCATACTCCAATTAGTAAGTATACGGACTTTAATTCGCGAACTATTTAATGTTGAATATCGTGCAGCAAACGTATATCATAATGGTACTATTTTACCTGACGGTACTAGGAGCAACTGCTCTCAAATATGACGATATACAGCAACCTTTTCCAAAGTAGGCGCTGCAGGCCTAAAGGGCCAGGGGCGGTAAGAGAACCAGAAAAAAATCGATTCATATTCGAACAGCAACGGCATAGTAACTGTCACTTTTGACAGACATTGTATGGGATATCTGTCAAAAGTGACAGTTACTATGCCGTTGCTGTTCGATTATGAATCGATTGTGTTAGCAGACTTGGGGCTCTGGGCTTGGTTACTATAAAACAACATTAATTCTACACATAGCATCGGTCTGTCAACCTTTCACAATGATTAATCTGTTAACTTTATTTCGTCATTTACGATTGGTCAGTCAGCGCCAGCGCTTACGCAATATTTTTATACGCTTAATGATACTGATGCAATGCTGTTTATATTGTATTCATTCCACATAGTCAGTCTACATTGAACAACATTAACCGACGGTTTTACAAACCATTTTATAGGAGAAGAACGTGCTATTGTAAATGGATTATTATGATGTTCTATGAATTCGATGTTAAAAGTCCGTCTACTGACTATACTTTTTATTACAGACATCGGTAGGCTATGTTATTTATACCTTGTTGTAATAGTGCTATTTCATTTTTCAATTACCTAATATTGTCACACCTAGGCAGTGGTCTAAATGAGCTTTTACAATAATGTACTGTGTTTTTGTTGTACAGCGAGACATCGAAGGGTCCAGGCGGAGGCGGTGGCGGGGAGCACTCGCGCGCGGGCGGGGGAGGGGGCGGCGGCGGTGGGGGAGGCGGGGGAGGGGGCGCGGAGGAGGGGGAGGCGCAGTGATGCCGCGCGCCGCCGCTGTGTTGCATATCAATTTCATAATCTTGTTATTTTTTACCAAAAAAGAAGAGAAAATCTAAGATACTCGTGGTTCTCCGGGCGCGTCCGCCGGCCGCTCGCTCGACAAGATTTATATTTATTTGCGCGGCGTCGCGGCGACGCTCGACGGCGGCGGGTCGCCCGTGTAAAATATTCATATTTATTTAGGTGATATTTTTCTATTGGCTACTGATAAGATTTTATCTCGTTATGTATCCGCCGGCCGCGCCGGGGATGCATTGTCGTTCGTAAGGAGAGGGGGAGGAGACGTGCCCGAAGCTCTAGCAATAATTTATCAGGTTCCTAAGACATGTTTTGTAGTTAGATTCTATTGCACGAATTTTCGCGAACACTGCCGCTTTATTTCTAAATTGTTTTTATAGACGTCGGTCGGTCGTTTTATTGCTTCCTTTATTATTATACGTTTAAATGTAAATCGAGTCATTTTCATGGTTATTTTAAAAATTGTATATGAGGCATTTAAGTGCTGTACGAGGGACCGTTGCAATTGCAAAGTAAATATATCAAAATGGCATAATTTTAGAGCTATCTTATAGATATTATAGTCATTTCGTTTTGTAGGTGTAAATGATAATAAAGAATTTATTTTGGAGCGTCAAGGTTTGGATATTGTAAAGTCTTTGGAGAGCTGTGATCAAGATGGATATAAAGCAGTCATATTTTTAAAATATACATTTAAGAGTTATAACGTAATTATAATACGGAACGTGCGGATCGGCCGCGGGTCGCGGGCCTGCGCACAGATGTATGTCATATCAAAAAAGCAATAACAATTATTTGATAAAGAACGTTTTATTTCCTTTTTAATACTATTTTAACCAAGTTGTTATAAATGTAGTTAGTAAATTGGAAAGATCTCTTGAGAAGTCCACGGTCATATTATATAGAGTTCTTTTGAACAATAACTAAAATTCTCTTAATAATAAAAGTCTCAGATTACGTCATATCAATTTGTAATACTTAGTTTTTTCACTGTTTTGTACGTGTTGTACAAATTACATACTCATGTTGCATCAGATCATGGAAACGGACCAGCGCGAGACGATCGGGGGACTCTTGAGACCGGGCGGCTCTATCACCCGATGGAATGTTCCTTTTCTTTACTTTTAAATAGTCTACTAAATTAGTCCGAGTGCAGACAGAAAAGCGTTTATCGTTCTGCATTCTGCATACTTTGGAATGGGGTTACTCACCGCATGCTGTTTACGGGCCGTTATATAAGCCATATATTAAAAAAAGAGTAAACGAGGCCGCCTCGAGACAATGTCCGCCGCGTACAAACAAATCGCCGTTTCTGTGGTCTGAGCTGTACACACTGCACTATTTGCGCGTCTTAGCAGTCAATTGTGAGCGGCATATGACATCATACTTTATCTAGCATCATATTGATCATAGAAGTAATGTATGAAACTATGACCATAGATAGCGTCATATGTTTGGATTACTTAATAATATATCCGTATCTCATATATAAACGATCCTAGATAAATGATGATGCGATATCCCCCTAAGATATTGGTGTACCTATAAATAAGTTATACAGTTACCAGAGTTAGGATATATTAGTAGTCACACAGTGCTACGTAGTAAAATCTTACCGATGTGTAATATTTTACGATGCCAATTGAAAGTCTTAATGCTCAATTTTGCCAAATTTTACTTGCCGAGAAAGCGTCTTGTCTGTTCATTTTAATGTTTGCACACATTCCCGCGACTAAAAACACCGGTAGGTATTTCGTAGTGAGAAGGGAATGGATTAGATTGCTCAATATAATATGAAATGTACCTATTTCGTTTATAGCCCGTAACACACCCACGTAGAACATGGAACGTTTCGGCCCGATAAAATTTATATCATTAGAGAAGTAAATGAAAATTAATCGTAATTAGAAATGATAAATTGAGAGTTAATGGATTTGCAAGTATAAATACTATGTGGCGAACGCTCGAGATGCAATATGTTAATTTAGTGCCAAATGATAAGTTAACTCGTAGCAATATATTGTATCCTAATGCTCTTGTGTAATTTCTCACGTAGTGTTAATGACCTATGAGGTTTCGAAGGTTTCTTTTACAAGACTATAATATATTTATACAGGGAAAGTGTTAGGTATGTACTGTTTGGAATTAAGAGTGTTGTCGGGGTAAAATACTCATTGTGGCTGGGTGTAAAAATAAACGTACCTCGCGCATGCGCCGCGCCGTACGGAGCTCTCGCCGACCTTTTGTAACCTAGAATAGTTTTGATACATAATAATATTCTTTAATGCTATAAGTTCACGATAATGATGTCCTCGAGTTGACCCTTGAAACCTCCACCGACATCAGGGCAATGTCTATTGGATCGAAAGCTTCCGCCGCCGTGGCATGCTGTTATTTTTACACTCTAGCCCATAATAGCACTGAATGAGCAATGGAACAAGAATTTATTTACTCAAATAAGTTTTTTTTTAATTATTTACTATAATTTTGTACTAAAAATTGAATAATATACATTTTTTTTGCATTTTTCGATTGTAATGGCAGCTGTCCATAATTGTTGTGACCGATGCGATCGGTCACTGTTGGTTAGGGTTTCATAAATAAATTTAAAAACGATACATCGAACATGACACATTGGGCACAAATATTAATAATTATATTGTTTTCTTTGCTTACTATTGTAATGATAATTTTAAAAAATAAATAGCATTGTTACCGACAGCCGGTCGTAGGGAGGTTTGTGAAACCCTAATGCGCGGTATGAACGGTGCCGGGTAGAATCGGGCCGCCCGGGACAAGCGACCGCGACCAGTTCCTAGCCCGCTCTGGCCCGCTACGGCCAGACGCAATCGCACCACCTGTCTCTGCCCCCGAGTCTACTCCGGCCGCCCTATAGTTTTCACTGAACAAAAATCAATAAACTTTTGTATATAAAGAGAACAACATCGATGCCACTGTGCTCCGAAAGGACACAGCGTTGTGCCAAAATTAAGTGCTAGTCTTTAAAAACAAATGTTGTTATCATTTTTCAGATTTTATTTAGTCCAGAATGTGTTTGTTCCTGTGCTGTGAAAATATTTTCTGACAAACCAACACTGGGTGATGGTGGTAATGGTGATGGGGGGGACAATGTGGTCGCTTATATTTATATATTTCTATGTTTTCTTTAGAACGTTGTTTTTGTTTCATAATATATAGATGTACGATTAGTGTACTATGAGATTCCGTCACGGGACTTGCGGCATATCATGAAACATAAAAAATTGGTCAGTGATGAAAGTTCTGTACACTTTTTGGTATAATTATAAAAATAAATTTGTTGGAGCGGTCACATTGTAGTTTAGAGTAACAGATTTAATCCGGCAACTATAAACACTAGCTATTTTCACGCCATGACTTGTAGTAGTCGCCTCTCTAGTGGTTCGATTTGCCTGTGATATTTTTCTGATATACTTATATTAAATTCACTCGCGGATCTAATCCCCGGAGTCTTCACACTGGAGGTATAGTTGTCGGTGATCTAAATAATATTGTGTCATTATTAGACGAGTCATAAAATCTAATTTCTAGAGTTACGGAGCGTTGTGTTGGTTTGTTGTTATAATTATAGTATTTATAAAATGCACATAATAATTTAGCTTTGAGCTTGTGCAATATTATTCCAAATTGTTTATAGATCGAAACTGTTATAATTATTATTTCTAAATTGTTATATAAATATTTTTATAAACGTAAAAGACAAAGGCAACTTAAATTATATTTTTGTTGTGCATTTATTATCAAATTTTATTAATACTGAACCACAAACTCATTGTGGACTGTAATGTCTGCGTCTGTGAAAACTGTTAAAGTAATTAATTAGATATGATACAGTAGAAGGTTTTTTTTATATATTGCTAATATTATGAGTCAATTCTAGTAATGTTAATGTTCCCTTTTTTTAGAATAATTTACGTTAATAAACAAATTAATCTAAGATTGCTCAACCAAGATGCAATGCTAACTGCAATGTAGACATAAAAATAATTTTATAATTAATTTTGTCCTTTTATATTATTTATCTGATATTTCAGTTAATTCATTTGTGAGTTATGGCAGCGCATGATAGTCTTATGTTTATTCTTAAGAGAGGCCAAATGTTGACTTGCTTACGTGAGACTGTTTTGCCAAGAATCCGAAAGTATATTATTACCTACATTGTTTTAAAATAAATGCTTTTATATAAAATGTATTGCTGTTTACATGGTTTCCCACTACACATGGCCCGCCCTATGGTAGGGCTGGCACTGCCCGCAACAATAAAGTTCCGCATGACTATCGTTGAGCCACTCGCCTGTCCTTTATTTTCGAAGCCTGGCGCGTGGTTAACAGACCGCTAACAGTGACGCTAAAATACAAACACTATAGTATGTTTTTGCAGCCGGGAAGCTTGAGTACCAAGACAAGGTTTGTGTCGATGACACATGGTTTTGGTGCTTCAGTAAGCTATTCGCAGCACTTCGTCTAAGAATTAGCATAGAAAGCAATTTTGAGCTTTCTATGAAGAAACAGTAGATATAAAACTTGTCCTTCTAGCCTAGATTGGACCTAGACCTTCATCTTTGGACTTGCCTGTGCCACTGACTGATAAGTGTGGTGAGTTCTTCCAAGATGTCCGGTAAATTTTAAGTAAAGTATCCACAGATTTACTGATAAATCATCATAATCGTCTTCGACATCGTCGTTATTATCAAGGTTTCTTATTATTTTATAATATTTTTAAGAAATACTCGACAAAGGCAAAAATGGCTCTATTTTGTAGCCGATTGCAAACCTAAAAAAAATACGAAGGAAAGTTCTCTAGTAACGGATAATAGAAGAAAATTATAACCACTCTGTAAGAAAGTAGAAACTACTGGTGGAGTGATTAGACCTTATTTAATCTTAGCTCATTGGATTGAAACATTAAAAACCGTAAAAAAAGTGTTTTTTATTTATACTCTGTGCGTTCTGAGAACCTTCCTTTTATATAGCTCTATGTTTCCTTCCTTTTGCAATCCCACTCAATCAATCGTTCGCATAAGTAACCAATCTGTGAATTAGTCATAATTTCTGTCAGTCAGTTATAATTTCGGTCAAACACAGTGTTACCAACCCTACTGTTTTAACAGTAGATTTACTGTTTTCACATTGATGCCCCTGTTTTCTGTTTCATTCCAAATTTTTACTGTTTTTCAACTTTTGTGCCTACCACATAGCAGCGCCACCGTAGAAAGATTATTTTCAGCTATAAATATTATGAAAACCAAATTACGCAACAGAATTGATTGAACACTAAATCCGAAATAACCGAGTGCTACTCATTTTAAGCCACAGAAAGGCAAATGAAGAAATTTAACAAAAATATGTATGATTTAAAAAAAGGAAATGAGTCTGAAAATAGCAATTGACAATGAAAGTGGAAAATAATTTTACTTTGTTTTTTTTTTATTTTGTGATCAATATTATAATATAACAATGCATGTGAGTCCTGGTAACTAATAAAAGTGGGTAATTGTTTTAATTATATGAGGAAAGTATGAAATCTGCCTTTTTTTACTTTACCTACTGTTTTCTCCCGTTTTTTTTATTGGTGAGCTGCTGTTTTTCAGTTTCTTGGGGTTGGCAACACTGGTCAAACAGTTCAATAACCTCAAAACGCAAATTTATTCTGTGGTAACCTTCCTGTCTCGAGTAGATTTTTTTAATAAGTATTACTATACACATGTGTAAGATATACTAACAAAATATTTTTATGATTTTAACCCCAGCAACGTCAGCTACAGCAAAATTTATTAGATGGCGTTTCCTCAGCCTAATGCACAAAGAGGTGAGACTGTAATGTTTTTACAAAACCTAAACCCATTGTTCTTTTTAATTTTTCCTTCATCGAATAAACGGCACTGTTATGTTAAGGAACCAAGGTATGTAAATGTAAATAAACCTGGTATATAGGAATCCTAATCACGATAGTGAGTCTTTTATTGATTGTACGGATGATTTCAGAGCTGACTAACAGGAAGATACTAGAGGAGCTACAGCTTAAGAAACAAATGCTGTTGAAGCAGGGAGCTGCGACTCCGCTCACCACCTCTTCTATATCGCTGTCGCAGCCGAGCCCTGTTAACCAGCTGCCTATGTGCTCCATCCCACCAGTGTCTGCAACTGCTGTTAGTAACACAATGTTACCGATTCTGTTTACAATGCTTTCTGCCTTGTCTAGCTCATAATATACAAACCAATGATAATACTCATAGTTTATAGTGCTTTAAAGATAAATAATCAACTTAAAAACTAAAAGAGAGACACTTATAAGAGAGTTGCTGTGTTATTTATTTTTCTCATAACTACTTTCCCATTTGGGTGGTTCAGTTTTTTATCAATAGAATGATCATCAAGAACTAATGGCAGTAGTAATGATGCCATTATGAGGGCTATGAAAGAAATATTGTGTCCAATTCTAATCTTAAACTTCTTACTAATCCACAGGGTTTCCCGCAATTACCTGAAGCAAACATAGTGAACACAAGCCACCGAGCTGCATTGCAGCACGCCAACGCCACATCCTGTGGGTTCTTTGTCTCCCAAGACTCCTCATTTGGAAACCAGATACTCCCAGTTTTGCCCAGATTTGATAACAAGTGAATACAATGACTGCGAGAATGAAGCTGAAGACCCTCCAGGGCCACTTGGAGAGTTTGAATGGGTTCACAAAACCCAAGATACAGTATGAGCAGTATGAGACCCCAGCTCATCTTGCAGCTTATGCTTTGTACACTATACAGGTAACAATTTTCCTTCTTTTTCCTTATTTCCTTTCCTTAGTTAATAGGATAAAAGACAAATCCATCTGATTATATTTCTTAATAGGTTAATTGTCGTTACTCTTCTCAGAAATGCTGGTTTAATAAATTTATATTTTATTATTCTAACAAGAGGTTTTTTTTTTATTTTTTATTCTACCATACAATGTAATGTTCAAAATGTTGTCTCCTTGGTTGTTTTATTAGGGTGTTAAATTTTACCCACCAATGGCTACAAACTATGTGGTCCGATAAACGTAATGGAGGTCCTAAGTTTAAAAAATGAATGTAATAGCAACAACATAAACATATTCATAGAAAGAAAATGTTAACATCTGATTGGTACAGTTATTTCTGTGCTTTATTTTTTTTTTTTTATAAGGCTAGGGGAATCTTCTTACACCTCACTGTTTTTGTTTATTACAGACACAATATGGGTCGATAGAAGATTGCATGGTGCTAGATGCGGGCTGTGGGCCCGGTGTATGGGGTATAGGTGCCGCCCTGCTGGGCGCCGGCGCCGTCACCTCGGTTGACATTGACGACGACGCCCTACAAGTCCTAAAGGACAATGTTGATGAATTTGAACTCACTAACATTGATGCAGTGAAATGTGACTTTCTGGAACGTGGAGCATGCAGGTAAGAAATTCATCATCATTATCATTTCTTTATTTGACGCCATCCGCTAATGAACTAGCTAACATTGACATTGTACATATTTTCAGGTGGGAGAATTGTTTTGATACAGTACTTATGAATCCTCCCTTTGGTACGAAGAACAATGCTGGTATTGACATGAAGTTCCTTCGTATGGCCACGTACTTCAGCTGTGATAGTGTGTATTCATTGCACAAGTCTTCTACAAGGTTTGTACGAAAAATCTTGAACTAATCTTATAGTTATGTCTTATGTGACTTTTAGCAAACTTTTATCAAAAAGTGTACAAATTATATCAAACTATTGGTTTCAGGACACATATAGAAAAAAAAATTAAAGATTGGGGAATCAAAGGCAGTGTGATAGCCGAAATGAAGTACCACTTGCCTGCTACATACAGATTCCATAAACAACACTCTATGGACATTGCCGTGGATTTATGGCGATTGTATCAACTGCACTTATGACCGAGGGTATATCAGTAACTTAACCAAGCGCGCATTTATTTAATGAGTTCTTTACTTTTATGACCGTTGGGTAATTTGTATCTTAAGTTCTTTAGCATGTAGGTGATATTTTCAAAACTCAAACTAATGACAGACGTAAAAAAATCGCGTATATGTAATAATTTAACACGATCGTGAGTAACTCCCTTAGCGAAGCTTTCGCTGGATTTGTTTATAGCCCATAGTGAACACACCGAGTCTGAAATGTGTTTTTTTTAATTTGACTGTGCAATGTTCTTTTTTTATTTTAACTTGATAAATTCTGCAAAAAAATATATTTATGTAAGATGAAAACTTTGTATATACTTACTAGAATATAAGAAATCATATAAAATGAACCAACAAAGTGATGAATTAAACTCATAATTGTTTTTATTTCCAATCTTCAGTCTTTAACATTACAGCACGGCTGCGCAAAATACACCTATGTATACTTAACAGTGTTACCAACCCTACTGTTTTAACAGTAGATTTGCTGTTTTCACGTTGATGCCCCTGTTTTCTGTTTTATTCCTAATTTTTACTGTTTTTTATTTAGCGTTCAGGGCCACCTATTACCTTCTCTATGCAAATATTTTGTGACAACCACTATGTAAAAAAACGCATTGACGCTAGATGGCAGTATCTACTGGAAACGTGTACACAAATTTAAAAATGGAGACGGGTCTCAAACATTTGCCACATTGTGTGAATTGGTGAAGAAACTTTTGTGCCTACCACATACCACCGTAGAAAGATTATTTTCAGCTATAAATATTATGAAAACCAAATTATGCAACAGAATTTCACACTAAATCCGAAATAACCGAGTGCTACTCATTTTAAGCCACAAAAAAGCAAATGAAGAGATTTAACAATAATATGTATGATTTTAAAAAAGAAAATGAGTCTGAAAATAGCAATTGAGGGCGAAAGTGGAAATTAATTTTACTTTGATTTTTGTTTTTTATTATTTTGTGATCAATATTATAATATAACAATGCATGTGAGTCCTGGTAACTAATAAAAGTGGGTAATTGTTTTAATTATATGAGGAAAGTATGAAATCTGCCTTTTTTTACTTTACCTACTGTTTTCTCCTGTTTTTTTATTGGTGAGCTGCTGTTTTTCAGTTTCTTGGGGTTGGCAACACTGATACTTAATTTATTACAAAACATGATTATACAATATATTTTTTTTTAGCATACACTATTAAAAAAATGTATGCATCGCGAGAATTCTTTTCCATTCGAGATAGGCATCTCCGTGCCGTATATAACATCGATGCGATTCTGTCAGTCGTCTCCGAACTTAATGTTCTGTGCTAGCTTGATGGTGCCCGAGTAGTTGATGGTGACGGTGGAGCGCCGCATGTAGTTCTTCCAGGAGTCGGAGCCGCACTCGCGGCCGCCGCCGGTGGCCTTCTCGCCGCCGAACGCGCCGCCCACCTCCGCGCCGTTCGTCGGGATGTTCACGTTAACGATGCCGCAGTCCGAACCGTGGGGGCCAATCCACTGGGAAATTAAACAATGTTATTAGAGCTTTTGACGACCTGATTAGCTCAGTGGGTAGTGACCCTGCCTTCTGCGCTGCGGGTCCCGGGTTCGAATCCTGGTAGGGACAAACTGTGTGATGAGCGCGAATGTTTGTACCCGAGTCATGGATGTTAAATATCTATATAAGTATTATATACTGGGTCGTCCCCCGTCCATCGTACGGTACCCATAATACAAGCGTTGCTTAGTGTGGGACCGTATAGTTGGTGTGTACGGCTGGCGATATTTATTTATTTCTTCTTTTCTAAATAATTGATAGGACTAGGCGATACTTGGCGGAAATCCATTGTTAAACAAATAGGGGATGAGGAACCCACCAATGACCCTCGGCTTGGAATCTTTTCCAATTATAAACCAAACTAGTTGATCGATAATTAAAGAAGCCAGCAACACCGGCCCCAGTCAATCAGCTCATAAATAAAAAAGTTATATTAATTTAAAGACGTCGACAACAGCTAGTAAATATTATATACTGAGTTCGCCCTCAGTCCATTATACGGTACACATAATACAAGTGTTGGATCGTAAAGTTCGTGTGTTGGTCTGGCGATATTATTTTTGCATTATCTTATAATGAATTTTAAAGTAGCCGATGCCAGAGGCGATTCTCTCCCAAGAACCCCTTATCTCGGACCATATACGAGAACAGAGAAATAATGTAGCTAGAACAATAGATTCATGGTTTCGTTCTTTTGTTTGGCTTTGAATTAACATACCTTAAATACATCTCCCAAGTTTTCGGTGAAGACACTAGAGGATAGTCCTTGTTCGACTTCATTATTGCACTTGATGCCAGTATCCAAGTCTGGGATCTCAATGCAGTATACGATGGGCGCGAAGCACTCTGTTTTAACTAGCGGGGAGTCGTGGGGCAGCCCCGTGACAATGGTCGGCTCTACGAAGTAGCCTTCGCGTTCGATCACCTGGAGAAACATGTTTAAAAAAATATATCTGTATATATAAAAAACAAAGTCGTGTTAGTTACACCATTAAATGGTTGGACACTTACCTTGCCGCCAAATTCAATTATCCCCCCCTGCTTGATGATTTCGGCTACAGTCCTCTTGTAAGCGTCCACGGCTGCGGGCGTGTGGAGCGGCCCTATAAGCGTCTCGGATAGCAGAGGGTCTCCGATCTTACTGACAACACCCGCGAAGGCCTTCTTCAGACGGGTCACCACATCATTGTACACCTAGGTTGTGAACATTTAGGAAATTTGCAACATTTTTATAATGGTATACAATCACATATGTTGGGGAATGTCGAAGGTCGCCTATACATTGGACTGATCAAGTTAAAGCTGCTATTTTATCAGTACAGGTACCAGGCGGCTGAAGTGTGGGAGGAATGGCGTCGGATTGTTATGCTAGGATTGTAACAACGAAGTAGAAGAAAAAGTGAGATGCCAGACTTTCGATAAGTCTGGCATCTCTTATTTATATATAGGGCAAAAGTTACTCTTTTTTCGAAAAAAGAAAAAAAAATCGCTGTTATTTGCATAAGATGGTCACCGTATTACATGTTGAGCGCTTTGCGTGCTCCAGCCAGCCTTCCTATTAGTTTTTCTTTTAATGCGGGTTTTAAACGTTCAACAGAATATTATAGACAAGAATGTGACGAATAATTTACTTTCTTATGGATGAGCAGTCTCCTGGTGGTGGTGCATCGCTGCCCTGCGGTGCCCGCGCATGCGAACAGAGCCGCATTCAGCAGCAAGTCCAGGTTCGCGTCCGAATTCACAATGATTGCGTTGTTTCCACCGAGCTCCAGTAGGTGGCGACCGAAACGCCTTTGCACTTCTACGCCGACCTGACGGAAGAAAACAATTGTTTCCTAATCGATGGCGAGATATTCTAGAATATTACCAAGAATCACGTAGTACTGACACGACGCATAATTTATGGTGTGGTGTTACACACACTACCGTAAGCATCCAGAGGTCAACGCCTGAGGTGCAGTGACAGTCAGGGCTCATAGCTCGCTAGTTACAGTTCATTGAACGTGAATGCGATCACACGCGACACTCTGCCACAAACATTAATTTAGCATTTTGTTAATGTTATACTTTATATAGCAAACAGTCGGGTAAAAATATCGTATATGTTAGGTTTTTTTGTTGTTTATCCCTCCCCCCTCCCGATTAACAGATGCATGTCCCCACCTGTTGCCCAACGGCAGTGCTTCCAGTGAAAGAGACAAGTTTCATCCTCTCATCCTTGACGAGCTGCTGCCCGACGTCCTTCCCGCCCACGCACAGCGCGGCCACACCGCCAGGAATGTTGTTTCTCCGGAGAACGCTCTCCACGATCTTGGTGACCGCGACCGCGGTGAGGGGCGTGGTGTCCGATGGCTTCCAAACGCTGACGTCACCGCACACCTATCAAATTGTTTTATTAGCTTATATGGTGTTTCTACTTATCACTGGTTGTCACCAAATATAAAATGGTTGTATATTTTTTGTGGCTGATTATTGGTGATGTCCAACCCGCACTGGGCCAGCGTGGTGGACTATGGCCTAATCCCCCTCGCATTGAGGAGAGGCCCGTACCCAGCAGTGGGACATGAATAGCACGGGACATAAAAAGGGCTGGTATTATTATATTGTTGATGTTATTTAATTGTAGGAAAACCATTACGATTGATAATGAATGGTATATTAGTTGTTTATTCTATCGATTGCAATGCCCGTCGATCGAATATGCTTTACTTCATAGTATGCTAACAATATTTTAAGTACGAGAATTTGACGTACGTACCATATACCAACGGATACGTACCATGGCAATAGCGCTGTTCCACCCAAAAACGGCGACGGGGAAATTGAAGGCCGTGATGATGCCGATCGCGCCGAGCGGGTTCCACTTCTCGATGAGAACGTGGCCGGGCCGCTCCGACGGGAAGATGGCGCCCGGCAGGCTGCGGGACAGGCCCAGCGCCAGGTCGCACACGTGGATGTACTCCACCACCTCGCCAATAGCTTCGGGGAGGATTTTACCTGAGGGAAAATGGGTAGCATTGGAAAAACAGTCGCCTATGTATGTTAACTTATCGTTACTTTGAACGATTTTGCTTTTGGAGATGTCCTTAGTTAGTAGGATATACCTAGGAAGCAATTTAACGAGGGTGATGCCAGCAGTGTGATAAGACTGGCGCGAACATGAACTTGGGCGAAGTCTACTTGTGGCACTGGTGGGAGAATAAAGTGAAAATAGGAATTTTACACTTCTTCATTTTGCGTGCATTTAACAAATTGGACCATTAAAAAATGCTGATACAAGAACGAGGTATTTTCGTGGTTGATTTCAATACATTTCGGGATCAATTTGGTCTTGCATCGCAATTCAACTTCAATCACACCTTAATGCTCTTAGATAACTTACCCATCTCCAAAGCGACCAACTGCCCCAAAGGCTGCAGTTTCTCCCTCAGCGCGTCTCCGATCTGCCGGACGACCTCCCCCCTGGCGGGCGGCGGCATCTCAGCCCACGTGTGCCACGCCTCCTGCGCCGCCGCAGCGCACGCTTCATAGTCCGCGGGGCTCGCGGCTTGCACTTCGGCTATGATTTTACCATTCGCTGGACTGAAGGACTGGATTACCTGTTTGGAACCAACATGTGGGGTAGGTTAGTATTGGGTATATATTCTATGATCAACAGCAATAGAACTTGGTACTATAAGATAAAAAAATAAGGCTATAAACGTGTAGTATTTTAATTACTATAGTTCGTAGCGTAGAGATTATTCGTAAGCTAACCGGATAGAGGCGCTGTTCAATTTGTCTTACAAGTGTCTAAATACGTAAACTATACAGTTAGCTGATGCACTGAAGTCAACCGAGACAATTATTATAGGTGTATAAGAGTAAGTATACTTAGAAATACTCGCGTTTATTTAAGACTTATCAAGATATACACAACGTTATTTACCTACGCTCACAGCTCACTGAACCCACATGGGTAGGTATACCTATAATCTTTACTTGCTGATAAATGTGGAATATTGTATGATGCAAGTACTTACGTATTTACTAATGTGTGTTATAAGTTTTTCTACCAATGATAAGAGGAGCTATCGTTCTCTTTAAAACATTGCAACGGCTAGGTATACTGCTGATTTTTTAGAAGTTTTAGTCTAATAGCCGGTCCACACGCTACACTGATAAAAATGACTCCGTGCTTCATAAAATATAAACATGAAGAATGATATCTAATTTAGACAACCGTAAATCTAGCATGAACATGTTGACATATCGTTCCGTCGGGTTCGATTTACGTTTTACAACTAATAGTTAACGTGAACGTAACGATTGGATTTAATTCTGATGTTTATTGGTGAAGGCAATTCATGTTAAATTGTTATTACTTACGCACAAAGTGTCCGTAACAACTCTTGGTCCTTTTTAACAGGAATACGGATAAAAGTTGCAGAATACCTTATAGATTATTCGTAATCATGTAATGTATTTTTCTCAGTGTACTACCTACTACTTCTACACGCACCGCGCCGCCGCGGCGCCGCACACCACGGGCCGTTCGTTGACCCACTCTTGCTAGCGGTTCTCAGAGGAAGTGATGAGTGAAATATATTGTCGCTAAAATTGTTATAGGATATTTTTAAAGGATATATGAATTTATAAAATTATCTACCTAAGTACCTATTTGTTTGAGTGTACCTCTTTTTATGTAATTAATAAACTAATTTATCCACTTTACCTGACCATTCGCCGCCCATTTACCATTGAACACACCAACATTTTTCTTTTCTATACCCAGCTCTTTTAGGAACGAATATTTCGACTCCTCCACGAGGAAGGTTGAAGCGCTGCGGGCCATTGTCACTCGTATGTGTCGCAGGCACAATGCGCTCCGAGACAGCACACGACTCATTTGTACAGCTCTGACTACAAACTACGAAGACATGCAGTAAATAATGCTTCTATCTTATTTGTGAGCAATTAAAGGCGGTGCTATGCTTTATCAGGCAGATAAGAAGTCAGTTGCTAGGTCAGGACGACGTGATAACGCTTTCCATTTGGTTTATATGCAATTAATAAACTGCTCTGCTTAAAAGATGGTGCGGTTATATCACATCTTTTAACTTGAGCAAATTCTGGATGATTTTTATTACTACAATCTATGTGAGAGGAAAAATAGAAATGTTTCATAATATCATAGTCAAATATTTGTACAATAGGTATATTCAAAGATATTTACATAAAAAAACAAAGAACTAAAAGATATGTACCGATAGGAAAAAAATACGTGATGATTAAATTGGGTGGTATAAGTAAAAAAAGACATATATTTTAGTAGCTTCAACAACAGCTATCAATAATTTATTATTACCTATTATAAATTAGCTATTTTGTACTAATGTTCACATTATTGAACATGATGTTTTAGTTTCTTCCTCTACATATCCCTCTCTAAATTCCTTTGCTTTTTGCGCTAGTAATGTGTTTTCATCTCGCTTCGCCATCCACTCAGGCAAGGGTTTGTTCCAGTCTTCTGGAGGTGAATCCCGTTTTTCCCAGATATCATTTTTATAATGGGATCTAAGGCGTTCTAATCGACGATTTTTTTCACTGTTTATTAGAGCTTCCTGTAAATAAGAATCAGAATATTTTTTATTCACGTAAACCATTAAGTACACGTACAGTACTTATGAATCGTCAAAAGTTATAAAATAATAAGCAACTAATTTACCGACCGTTCGGAATACTATTCTTATGAAGAAGAATGGGCAAGAACTCCATGGTTGGTTGTGAATCATTTTTACCAACCAATGTGCAAGGTCATTAACTGATCACTTTAGAATGGTGATTTTTATTTTTTTAGGGCAAAATTTATATGTGTAAAACTTTGATGGATCAGATGGTTCCTGTTGTCCACATAACAGTCATTTAAGATATATTTATACTTACACCAGCTTTGACATCCCTACTGCTCTCCCACTTGCAGCAGTTGTCGTAATCCTTCTTCCATTGATTACAGTCCAGGGACTCACCAAATATAAAATACTGATGAAATCTGCCTTTAAAGCTTGTGCATTCCTTATACTCATCCTTGTATAAGTCACATTCTCTGATCTGAAGATACAATATATTTTGGGTGGGTAAATAAGATTAATTTTCAACTATTTTCAAATAAAGACCATAACTGTAATGTTAATTGACTGTCTTAAAAGGAGAACGAAATATCATTAAGGTCTTCATTTGAGTCGCAGGCTCCCAGAGCCTTATTACTTATTTATAAATAAATAATTGCCACACTAACTGGACAATCCCAAATACAAGCCTCACTAGGGCTTGTATTATGGATACCATATGATAGACCAGTGGTGATCCCAGTATACTTATATAGCTTTTAAATATCCATGACTCTGATACAAATATATGTGCACATCACACAATGTTAATCCCCACCGGGATTCGAACCCACAACCCTCAATGCGAAAAGCTAGCACTGCCAAACCAACTGTGCCAAGTTAGTCGTTAAATCTTAACATTTTCACAAAAACGAATTATTGAATTGTATAATGAATAGTCGTAGAACTACTATTGTGGTTACTCAAATATTATGAGACGATAGTTTATTACTTATAACATTGCACTAACCAGCCAAGCATCATCAGATACAACTTTAGCGGCATTATCAGTTTCCTGTGTCTCTGTTTTTTCATTGACTGTATTAGTTTTCGTTTCAGCCATCGTTCTATCTCATTATTGTTTCGTAATTTCGTCAGTTCACTCTTTTATGAACAATATAACCTTTTCTACCTGTAGGTATAACCTCAAAAGTTTATGTGACTATCTGAAATTATGACTGAAAAATTGGTTATTTTGTATTGGAACCCTTTCAAACCTATTATAAAACATACTATTGCAGTTAGAAAATTTTAGAAATAATCCAATTTCTTTATACGTTCTGCAATATTTCAGCTGATCTAACATCATGCATCATAGAGAAAATAATCATGGAGTAGAATGAATGAATGATGGACGCTATCATTGTTACTCATATAGAATGGTAATGTGTTCTTCTGTAAAAATCAATAAATAACAGATGGATTTCTTAGTTCTGTCGATGTATAGATTATGCATTATAAAAAAAACAGAATATGAATGGTTACACATACACTTTGTCTACCTTTTTAATAGAGCTTTCCTCGGCTTACCTATGCCAAGTCTGGATTCAGCTACGTTGAACGCAAAACCCTATATAAACCCTTTCGAAAGGGTTTCCTATATATCATACAAATTTTCATTTCGTTTTAATTTCCGTTCAAAACCCATGGGAAACCCCTTCATAAGCAAAAATTATGTCGTTCGATGGGAAAGTAATATTTTAGGGAATCCCGATGAATAGGTTACCTTTTGAATAACTGCGGCTCGCTGAATGACTTCGTAAACAGATTGTCCACAATCGTGTAACGGAATACAGATTTGGATGGACTCTTACCTCCCTACATATTAGGTTGATAATCGTGAAACCCCAGCAAAATAAATTACTATAATATTTTGACTTTTGGTTGACATGTAAATAATCCATTTTGTGAACTTTGAACATTTACAATTGTTTTACAATAAAAACTACTTCGTTTAAATGAATAAGATTATCGCCCCTTTTGAGAAATATAGTCTCTAAATTATACTATTGGCAAATAATTGGGTAATAAATCAAAAATACGCAGCAAGCTGTCTAAGCACAATGTCTCTGAATAAATTAGTTGGTGGTGATTGTGGAGGAAATAACTCATTGGTTCAACTATCCAACATCGTGAGTCGTGATGGATCCCTCGCACAGCCACTGTCTCAAGCTGACAGGTTTGTCCAAGAGTTCATGGCACACAGCTCTCAACAGCCACAAACCTTCAACATGAACACTTTGCTAAATAATTTACCACCAGAAAGTGTGAACTTGCAGAAGACAATCGTATCCCATGCAGATCCCATAACCAATGTTGTTAGTCATGTCAATAGACCAATGCCTGCAGGGCCATCAACCTCATTTATGTCTCACCAACCAATGGTTTCTAACTTTTTCATGCCATTACAACCCAGGATGACAACTCAAGCAAAATCAAATATTCAAATAGAATATATAAATGAAGCGGAGCTAGAAAGTGTGACAAACAATGATGTAAAAGCCAAAGCTCAAGAGTATGTGAATAGTGTAAAAGATGATGACGAGCTTGCTTATAATCAATTCATGTCATTCATGAAAAAAATAAGTGCTGGAGAAATGAACTTGGGTGATAGTGTAGAGAGTGATCAGAAAAAAATGAGTAAGGATGAAATTATAGATGAAATGGCTGAGAAATATAAAGATGAATGGGACAAGCTCAGCAATGTGACAGATTATTGGAACACTGAAGCTGCCAATGGAATTGCAAAAGAATACACATTCACAGAAGGGAATGTTATGTTAGAAAATAAAAGTGCACTTGAACTCGGTAAAGAAAAGCTAAAGATAGGTGATATTCCTGGTGCTGTTATGTGCTTTGAAGCTGCTGCACAGCAACAACCTGAGTCTGCTGAAGCCTGGTTCCTTTTAGGAACTACTCAAGCTGAAAATGAGCAAGATCCTTTAGCTATTACAGCTCTGAAGAAATCACTAGAAATCAACCCCACACAATTGGAAGGATATATTACACTGGCAGCTGCTTACACAAATGAAAACATGCCTAAATATGCACACATGGCTCTTTTAGACTGGTTAAAAGCCAGTCCTAAATACAGTGATATGTTCCCATTAGATGTGAATGCCAAAAATTTAGATATAAAGGAATTGGAAGCTCATGTGAAATCATTATATCTTAAGGCGGTACAGCTGAATCTTAATCAGATAGATCCAGATGTTCAAAATGCTCTAGGTGTTGTGTTTAATATAAGTCAAGAGTATGATAAAGCCGTAGATTGTTTTAAGACAGCTCTGATGGTGGCCAGTAATAATGCCAAATTGTGGAACAGACTTGGAGCTACATTAGCAAACAGTGAGAAATCTGCAGAGGCTGTGGAAGCATACCACCAAGCCTTGAATTTAGAACCAGGTTTTATTAGAGCTAGATACAATGTTGGTATCACTTGTATGAACTTAGGTGCGCACAGACAAGCAGCTGAACACTTTTTAGTGGCACTCAATCAACAAAACAAAGCCAAGACTATGCACCCAAATGCATCAGCAACCGACACCAGCTCATCAACAATATGGACCACATTGAGGATGGTCTGCTCATTTATGGGTGAACATGATGTTGCAAAACTAGTAGATGATAGGAATTTAGATGACCTCAATAAATTCTTTGAAATATAATTGATTATACTGCTATATGATTAACTTCAAATTTATAGTTTTAAGGAAATTGGGATCATCAATGTTTTATAAATGTATAAGGTGTTTATAATATTTCGAATTTCAGATGGGAATTTGACATTTATTGGTAATCTTTAAAATAAATTGAAATCACATGATGTATAAAATTGTAAATGTACTTTCCATTAATTTATAACTGATAAAATGTAAATAGTAATAATAATACCAGCGCTTTTTAATGTCCCACTGTTGGGCATGGGCCTCCCATCAATATAAGGGGATTAGGGATATATGTTTATACTATATTTTTATATGTACAAAATGTTATGTTTTTTTATTTGAATAATTGCCACTATCCATTTCCAGATCAGCGGTGTGATTTAAACATTTTAAAATCAGACTGCAGGGATGCCAGCCATGTTGCGAGCAAGCAAAGGGGTATATCAACTATTCACATGTAGGAAACTGCAAACCGTTTCATTCAAGGGGCATCCTTGTGGATGATTTGAGTAGAACCAACAAGGTTTCTGTTGTATTTTAACATTTGAGGCACTTAGTTTTCTCTTTTTATTATTTTTACTCACTTCATCAATCGTTTTTGGATATCTCAGTTGTACTTTTCCATTTTGTACTTTAAAAATGTTATGGTTGTTCTTCAGAAGTGTTTGAATCCCACCACACTCTGATTTGAGCTGTTTCAGTTCTTCTTGGGGTATCAGTTGCACTAATTCATTAAATTCAACAGTTTTGCCAATAGACCAACCAGAGTCAGTACTGCATCCTGCCAAGAGATATTTACTGATACAACTTACTATTGACTCTATAAGATTTTGATCTAGTTTAGTACAGTTTCGTACTTTTTCTACAGGATCCCTAGCTTTGAAGTCTTTTACCCAAGGTTCATTTTCATGTGTATTTCCACCATTCTTATTAATCAATTCCTGTATCTTACTGCAGTATTGATTCCATTCCTCTTCAGAATAAGTTTTTCCTTTACCAACAAGGCATATTCTCTTAGTACTTGGAATCTTAAGCCTATCAATGGCTACATTGAAACCACAGTCCTCACACAATGTTTTGATATGTTCTAAATAGTCAATGTATTGGCTTTTGAATGAGTTTTTCCGTTGGTATTTGGTACCATCAAAGTTGTATGCACAGCAAGGGAGAAGAAAGAAATTACATTTGTATGAACTCCTGGCTGCAATAACTGGTATCCACGGTGTAAGCTCATCAGAGTGATTCCCAATAATCCAGTCAGTTTCAGGGAATATAGACACATCTGAAGGTATAATAGTTTTCTCCTGAAAATAAATGAAAAAATGCAATCAGCATTGAGGTCATATATAGTATGTATGATGAAAGAGTAAGATTACTATTCATACTAACTTCTAATCTAATATTGTCAGGGTACATATCCCAAATTTGTCTTTTTCGTACATCTAAACCAACACCATCATGCCCTTCTTGAGTCAATATATAAACAAGTAAACCGTTCCCACATCCAAGATCGACAAATGACTTCTTTGCAGCATTACCATCTTTCTCCCACAGGAGCAGCAAGTATGCTGCTATGGCAACATCTTCATACACAAACTTGGATGGATCTGTGCATTCAGGCCAGACCTGTAATAGATTGCCATGGATTAAGAAAATGGCTAATACACTATAGTTAAAATGTTGGTGATAAAATAAAGTTTTTACCTTAACCATTTCTTTTCCATATTTCAGTTTTAGATAATTATATTTTTCATAATATTCATCTTTGCACACAAGGGCTAATGATTCGTTACATATTACATTAGCCTTTGTATCACTCTCTGATGCTGTGCCCCATTTGATAAACTGTGGTAATAGGGTATTTTTAAGCCATATATAAGATCTGGATGTTTCATCTAAAAATAAAACATTAACAAATTCAAAATCCTATATATAATAAACTAAAGACAACATGAGTGCCAAATAGTAGGCATTGACAAGTAAGAGGAATCAAGAATATTAATTAATGAGCCTCTGATAATAGAGAGTAGCCTGAGTAGGGAGACAATGAATAACCCTCAATGAAAAAGTAATCCATTACAAAGAACTTCTGAAAAATTCCGATATTTTCAGCCAAGACATTTGCTGAAGGAGTGATGGGACAAAAGATGTTAAGGTGCTCTTAGGAACAGGCTCGAGATGACTAGTTAGCGAACACCACTTTTCTATAAATATAATAAGTTACACACCACATTCAGCCGTTAAAGTAATAACATTTTCTTGTAACTGTAAACCATATGGAAAGTCTGGACACAAGTGTTCTTCATAATCTTCTGGATTTACATTGTAGAAATTAACAGTTAATTTAGCTTTGTGTATACAAACAAGCTGGAATCCTTTATTGTTCGTGTACGTTTTTGGTAGTAATTCCAATAGAATAACCTCAATGCTATCTATGGCATCAGATTTATCACCGTTGGAATATTTTTTTATATCTAATTTCTTAAATATCTTCATTGCTAGCTCTTCGACATTGTCAACAGTCACTTCTTTCTCTAATTTAGGATATGATATAGGTAATTTCCATGTTGGAAGATTAGGCTTGCAAATATGCCTAAACCATATTTTGCTGCCCCATAATCTTTTATTTATAACGTGAGGTTTGGTTATTAGTATATTAACTGATTCCCAAAACATTACTGGAGTCATTGTGTGAACAGATTTGCAATTAGATTTCATTGTAGAATTTAGATGAAGCAATCAAGAATGAGCAATACGCGTTGTATTGCTCCAAATTTCTGTGAATTATCTACGATGAGCAAGAACTGCAAGAAGCAAAGCAAATGCAAATGCCGCAATAAAAATTTGACAGGTCGTAACCAATTTTTTTTAAATCTTGTAGTGTAAGGGCAATATTATGTATAAGTAGGATATTGCTTATTCATGCGGGAAGATAATATATTGAAACTTTTATATTTCAACTCATGGGAACATCTCAAACTGAAATATCTCTCCGTCTCCCTTCTGTTTTAGAAAATCAGATTGCGTGAAATGAAATGTAGCGCCGCCATTATTGTTTACAACACAGAACGGGTCTGTCAAAAACTCTACCGATTTGGGGAATATTTTTGTACTTTCATTACAGATATTTCAAATTTGATATTGTTATTTGCACAAGTTGATCCATTAAATTATATTGTTTAGCAAGAAATTGGCAGGTCTATATAGGTAATGTCATACACTGAGCTCGAGCACGGCTATCAAGGGTTGCGGCAAGCCACTCAGCCCCAATTTTACGTTGGAGAAGATGGAAATCTTGTCCCAATAAGATCAGTAAGTTATTTCGTCACTCCGAAAGCTTTAATTGGTAGTCGAGTTGACATTTATAGACCACTAGCAAACCCAGCGAACTCCGTTTCGCCACCAGATGAATGAATTTTCTTTGCTATAAACCTCACGGAGCCCGAGACCTTTCCAACGAATGCAAAACCGTGGAAATCGGTTCGTGCGTTCTGGAGTTATAGCGTCAGGAAGGAAAACCCGACTTATTTTTATATAGTAGATAAAGGAGTCGTACAAGTGTTGGAATCAATAACTGTCTGAATTAGTACAATATGCCAATAAGTTGATAAATTGTGCTATTATGTAAACAAATTTATTACAAGGCAAACAATATTGAGCGTTCATTTACCTAAAACAAAATGCACTTTGATTGAATAGATGACTAAATATTGTCTGTACAAACAATTCCTGATACCAACTGCTAAACACAGAAATTAGTATATAATTTGCATCTATAAATGTCAGTGTGTGTGTTAGAGTAATTATAATATATTATGTAGACACAGTATACATTTACAGTGTTGTGCACCACTGACAATGACATGTGAGGTAAAGTAGTATGTAAATCTATGTCAAGTTTATCTCGGTATTATCTAGTGTATAGTGGTGGCAACCAATCGGTAGCAAGGTTGCTCGCCTCGCTTATCACATAATTAGATAGTGTAGCTGGATAGATTGATAGTGAGCGATATGGAGTGGCAGTGGTTGAAGGACTGGTGGCGTCTGAAAAGATGGAGGAACAAGAAAAACAAGGAACAGAACAATGATGACATTTGTTATTGTGATGACTGTTTGCCAGATGTAAGATGACAGCTAATTGTTATGACATAACTTAATATACAATTTTAAATTTTTGTTACAATATTGGCAGAATCACATTGTGCCAGACTCAATGGAATAAGTCTGTTAGGCGAAAGATGTTTTTGTTATTGCCACTGTACAATGTTATTTTTTTTATAATTACTGACCATGTGTTTTTTCAAACTGTGTTGATGGACTAAACATAATGAAAGCTATATGGTTTTAAAAAGTGAAGTCAACAATCTTTTTATATTATCTACTGGTGACACATCTCGACCCAGAATACTCTAGATAAGTTTTCATACTTAATTGAGTCTTCCGAATATATGCGACCAAAGTACTATGGTAGCATGCTGACTAATAATTTCGTACCTAGTTTTGAGGGCGAAAAAGTTATATGCTTAATTGTATGTATTTCATATCTCAATTTTGTATGAAAAGGCATCCAAAATGTGCTTGACCCTATTAACTAGTACACCAATATGAAAATAATGTAATATTTCTTGTATGGTAGTAACTGTAATCTGGTTCTTGCAGACAAAAACAAATTTGATATTGGCTGTTTGGAACCATTCATTCACTTATCTTTACAGTTCAAGCTTGAGTGTATTTATAAAATTAACTGCTAATAAATAACCTTCTTATCATTGTTACTTTATTTTTGGATCAGGGTGAATTGGATCTGTGTGACTCGCTGGACCCCCACTGCGATGGCGGCGGCAAGAAGGTGGTGGTCGGCGTATGCGCCATGGCCAAGAAGTCGCAGTCCAAGCCAATGAAGGAGATCCTCACACGGCTCGATGAGTTTGAATACATCAAGATGCAGGTCTTCCCTGAGGAGGTTATCCTTAAGGTTCTCCACATTTTCTAACACAACTAGTGGAACAAAATATTGTGAAGGTTTGAAAAAAAAGCCAGGCAATTGGTTGAGTATGGATTTAATTATAGTTTCAGCGAATATGACAATTAATGACAAACCAAATTATTGATTCTGTGTTTATAATAATAGTTTTTTAGTACCTACCTACCCATCTTATAGTGAAATTGTAATAGATTGTAGTTAAATTAGTACCATGAATTATTACGAGACCTTGTCAAAATAACTACCTATATTTTGTTTTACTATTTGTCATTCTGTTTCTTTTCACGATTGATTAACAATTTCTTTGGTTTGATTTCCTGCACCTCTTTCTGAACTATTCACTGTACAGTACCCACTAAGCTGCATGTATTGTCTGAGTTCAATGGCTTCACTTACTCGCTTTGTTCCATGGGTGGTGTCAAGTTTCATTAATAGACTGTAATGGAGGGTTCACATGTTTCAGTGCAACATTGTTACTGGATATATGCAGATGTGTGAACTCTCAATAGTCATACTGGTATTCAGGGTTCTAATCTAAGTACATATTGCAGAAACCGGTAGAGGAGTGGCCCACATGTGATTGTTTAATTTCATTCCACTCCAAAGGCTTCCCCTTGGACAAAGCCATACAGTACGAGAAACTACGGAAGCCTTACGTTATAAATAACCTCCATATGCAATATGATATTCAGGTATGTATATCAATAATACAATTATATTTTTTAACAAAGAAAGATCATTGTCCTTCTTTCTTTAAATTGGCCTCCACCACCGCCGCCACTCCATTCACCGAATGGTAGGTATTTTGCTAGTATTATATAACGAACAAATGATAATAAAAATTGGGAGATTATATGCAGGCCTAATACGTAGACTAGGCCTAATAAACCCCATCTAACCCAATAAGTGTAGTGGAAGATACTTTAAATAAATTACTGGACTTCTTGGGAGAACTTGAAATGTCACTTTTCACCGTTTAGTTTTATTTTCAAACTGTTGCGCACGTTTATAAACACAAATCCACTAAAATTAGGGGTTATAATTCAATGAAACACATTTTTCACAAAATAAAACCAAATTGATAACCCTTCTCTTCTACTACTCTCAAGAAGTGCAGCGATAATATTGTCATGTCCTCACATCATAGTTGCTTTCAGTACCTACCTCAATCACAACCTTTTTTTACGTACCGTTTTCGTAACGTAACGTCTTCCATCCTTCTCACACCACAAATTCCATAAATACGTACGACAGAGACAGCATGTTTTCTCGATGACGTTACGATTACATTAAAAGTTCCCGCTTACAGTTGTGTGTTTGATTGACAGGATCGTAGGAAAGTGTACGCAATACTAGAGAGCGAAGGTATAGAGATACCGCGATACGCAGTTTTAGACAGGGACTCGCCGGATCCGAAACGTAAGTTCATTTACGTTGCTTTGTCTAAGGTATCGCGTCCACTTTAATATGGGACCCATTTTCTAGATGTATTCTATGACACTAATAACGCAATAAGGTCGAAACCTCGGTGTCCATACCAACCAATTCTATGTACAATCACGACCAGAATACAGTCTTTTTAATATAAATGTATAGATATACAGGTTAATCAGAAAGTGTATGCTAAGCCTTGAACCTGCGCTTCTTTAGTGCAGAAGTAAGCATTGTGCCAAGTAATAAAAAAAAAGTTGCTCACCCAAAATCACAATTGCCATTATGTCGGGAACAATATTTATTTTTAAAATCGACACCGAAATACCCTCTCCGAATCAACCTGTATATATATTTTATTAATATTAGACCACGAGCTGGTGGAGTCCGAAGACCACGTGGAGGTGAACGGTGTCGTGTTCAACAAACCTTTCGTGGAGAAGCCCGTGTCTGCTGAAGACCACAATATTTATATTTACTACCCCACCTCCGCGGGCGGGGGGAGCCAGCGACTTTTTAGAAAGGTAACGTTATATGTTATAGCTTTTGTCTGCAGCTCCGCCCATGCTACCTCAATGTCACATAGACTATAACACTCGGGGATAATATAGGTTCCTATTAGTGAAAGAATTTTAAGAATCTGATTAGTAGATCCGGAGATTAACCCCCAATCCAAACTCGCAAGATAAAAAACTTTACCTCTTGATAATATTAATATAGATATAGCATTGTCATTGATAAAGAAAAATGGTGTTGAAATTTGTTCTGGTAACTAAAAGTAAGGATAATTTTATTGGCTATTCAGCTTCGGCAGTTCCAGGGGTTCGTGGTGGCGTTCTAAAGTATCGTGCTTATTTGAATTGCAGATAGGAAGTCGAAGCAGTATATACTCGCCGGAGTCAAGGGTCCGAAAGACTGGATCATTTATTTATGAAGATTTTATGCCCACTGATGGTGAGCATCACAATTATTTATGGGGAATATGATCATAATTATACGCTGATATTTGTGAAAATGGTACCAAAATGATTATGAGACAAAAAAAAACAAATTCAGGCAAAGGATCTTTAATTATACTTTGTGCATTTACCATTTCATATCTCAAGTTGATCACACACTAGGCCGTGTTAGTACGTATCGAATGTGTGGATTTTACATGAATACTGAGTGACGTTGCATCACACAGCACATTGTATGTTGCGAGCTTTAACGTACATTGAGAAAGTTCAACGTTAGCGAACATCCTGGGTTCCGTGTCCTTTAAATTTATATGGGTTGCTAAACACCTGCTGTTCGCGTAGACGCTATAAAACGCATACTATGTAAAAACGCAGAACGCTAACATTTTTGTATAAACCTCCTTCAGCGTCCTCCACTCACCGTCTTGTGCGATCTGCATCCAGTTTGATCCAGGTCCTTTCCTGACGACATGCTTGCTACTTATTTGGGATACATTTTGAGGCGTTTTTCCCTCATAGCCTCTGCTCCAGAAGTGATTTTTCCCGGCTGAATGCGCCTTTAAATATAATTGATTCGTGTCCCGGCAGGCACGGATGTGAAAGTGTACACGGTGGGTCCGGACTACGCGCACGCGGAGGCCCGCAAGAGCCCGGCGCTGGACGGCAAGGTGGAGCGCGACTCGGAGGGCAAGGAGATCCGCTATCCCGTCATACTCTCCAACCAGGAGAAGCTCATCTCCAGGAAGGTGTGCCTCGCCTTCAAGCAGACTGTGTGCGGTTTCGACTTGTTAAGGTGCGAAGCCAGCTTAATCTTGAAGCTTTAAAGCATTTACCACGACTTGGTCTAACGGTTTGAGCGTCACTACCAGGTTTCAATTCTTGGCTGAGAAAAGTTTAGAATAGATCTTTTTGTTATTTTCCCTAGTCTGGGTATTACTGGATACTGTACACAACGTACATAAAGATTGCTATTTTTTTTTATTAGCAACATTATGACACATTTATGCTGGGCGTTGGCAACCCTCGCTCTCTCTCTCTCTGATCTCAAGCTCATTACGCGCTACACAATCATTTATGTTATTTTTTTCTAATATTTTTATTTATAATAATATTTTTATTTGGTCTTATCTTATAACGTACTAGCTGCGCCCCGCGGTGTTACCCGCGTTTACATTTTACTGGGATAAAAAGTAGCCTGTGTGCTATTCCAGACTATAATCTATATCGGTGCCAAATTTCATCCAGATCCGTTCAGCCGTTCTGGCGTGGCGACTTTCACATTTATAATATTAGTGGGATTATGTAATTATTTATGTTGATTACGCCTCAACTGGTAAGGATTCCAATCTATTGTACGGTACCCATTATAAAATGTACATTACTGGTTGTATGCGACTTTACAGTATATGTGTTATCTATATTTATTAGGAACAGGTTAAGGCATTTGTGCTCGAACCATTTCACATCACTGCATTCCTTCCACAGAGCGAATGGCAAATCCTTCGTGTGTGACGTGAACGGGTTCTCGTTTGTGAAGAACTCGAACAAATACTACGACGACTGCGCCAAGATCCTGGGCAACATGATCCTGCGCGAGCTGGCGCCCACGCTGCACATCCCGTGGTCGGTGCCCTTCCAGCTCGACGACCCGCCCATCGTGCCCACCACCTTCGGCAAGATGATGGAGCTGCGGTGCGTGGTCGCCGTCATACGCCACGGCGACAGGACGCCCAAGCAGAAGATGAAGGTCGAGGTTCGCCATCAGAGGTATGAATGAACACTGTTAAATCTTGCAAATCAGTATATCTCGTCATCTTTGATGTAGGTTCCAAGAAAAATACTCTTATAATCTTTAGCTTTTACTTCAAATAAAAATAACTTCAATAGATAATAATAATATGTAGTTTTAGAACAAATTAAAAAGATTCTAAGTAAGATGTTGGTTCGATCCCTAGACAATATAGATACAGAAGCCACAGACAATCCGGTGCATGTCACACTGACGCCGCCCGTTGACAGATCATTCGTGCAGTCGATGGCTCAAACAAATACTTAGTTTGACGGTTTAAAGCTCTATATACCAGATAATGGATGGAACAATTCGCTCCTAAACTAAATGTTACCGATGAGTTTATTGTTCCGAATTACCAGGTTATAACAACAAAGCTTCAATCAGCTGGTCTCTTACAGTATCCCCTAAATATAAAATCAAATAAATAAATAAATGTCCTGAGCCCGATCTCTCCCCGATCGTGTGGAATGACCGTCTGTCTCATCAGACTATGAGAGTGTTGGCAAAGAGAATATGCCTGTGATTATATACACTTTTCCACTACCATATGTGCTGTATAGTTAGCTACGCTCCTTTAAGATTGGCCGCCGTGACCAAAATTTGGTCAGGCTATGATGATATAGCTGAATGTATGATGTTACTTGGAAGGAAGCAGTGATAGCCAATCTGGTAGAACGCTTGCCTCGGTAACGAGGATCGCTAGTTCAAACCCTGGCTCGCACCTCTGGGATTTCTAGATTTCATGTGCGAATCGCATTTTCAACCACGATTATCACTTGCTAAATGGTGAAGGAAAACATCGTGAGGAAACCTGCATGTCTGAGAATACCCCTCGAAAGATGTGTGAAGTCCGCAAACCCGCACTAGGCCAGCATGGTGGACTATGGCCTAATCCCCTTCGCATTGAGGGGAGGCCTGTAGCCAGCAGTGGGACATTAAAAAGGGGCAGGCATGATTATTATTATATACCCGCGACTTCGTCCGCGTGGTATTTGTTGCTATCAAACTTAATCAGGCGCAGCGCTGCAACATTGGTTTTAATTTTTTTTCGAGAGATCCTATTTTTTTTTCTAAAATAAAAGTAGCCTAAGTTACTCCTTGTTACATTAGCTATCTGCCAGTGAAATTCCTGTCAAAATCGGTCCAACCATTTCAGAGATTACCTGGAACAAACAGACAGACAAAAATTTTAAAAAAAGGTTGTTTTGGTATAGTTACCGTGTATACATCCAAATGCTGATATGACTGACAGATTTTTCGAGATATTCGAGAAATACGACGGCTTCAAGCGCGGCCACGTGAAGCTGAAGAAGCCGAAGCAGCTGCAGGAGATCCTGGACATCGCGCGCGCGCTGCTGGGCGACATCCAGACGCGCCACGCCGACCCCGAGATCGAGGAGAAGCAGGGCAAGCTCGAGCAGCTCAAGAGCGTGCTGGAAATGTAAGACCCTCCCATACAATGGCTTCTTCTTCTGAGGCAGTCTTTACCAAAGTGGGCGATAACGGCCCCTTGTGGGCGCTGCGGGCCTAAAGGGGGCGGTAAGAGACCCAGAAAAAATATGGGGGCGTTGTGTAGAGGCTCACAATAATTAATTTTCTTTGAAGTTATAGTGGTTTTCGGTCTGGTCACGGTCAAGTCCAGTGCAGTTGTAGAACAAAGTTTGTTCCAGGTACGGACACTTCTCGGGCATCAACCGCAAGGTGCAGATGAAGTACCAGCCGCGGGGGCGGCCGCGCGGCTCCAGCTCCGACGACGGTACTAGCCCGGCGCACGCGCATGCTTTTGTTATATGAACATAAGACCGATCTCGGTAGAACTGTTCACTTAATTAACTATTTCCATCAATCCATGCGTCAAAAGTCTTATTTGATTTTGGTTAGAACAAACAAAAAACCTCTTTGCGCCAACATTTCTCAATCTTATATATAAAATTATCATGTCACAATGTTAGTTACCGTACTCCTCCGAAACGGCTTGACCGAATTATCGATCAAATCAACTTGTTTTGGTTTATAATTGGGAAAGTTCAAACGTCGAGGGTCTAGGAAGAATACTTGAAATATTTAATACCAGAGCCTCCATGAATGAGTATGTAAAAATGCCAGAGTCGAAAATCAGGTTTTATAATATTTGAAAGTATATTGCAGCTTTCGCTTCGACCGACCAAGTCGTACGAGCTTACCCGAAATAGGTATCTACCACATAGATTTCGGTTCTTGCGTTCGGGCAACTTCGGAATACTTCGGGTACGATCACCGAGCCCCGAACTCGCAACTTGCGCCTGCTCGAATCGGCGGCGACCTTAGGCTTATGTAAATAAGGATCACAGTCGTATTTACGATAAACATGTTTGGAAATCTAAATATGTTTTTTTTTGTAAATATGATTGTGCTCTTTATAAATATTCCAATAAGGATTGATTTTCAATACAAGTTTTTCTCAGCCCTGGAAGCCGGGACTCGCGCGCGACTATCAAGTACTTTGACATAAATATTTCCTGCTCGTATCAGGGCGCCGTACTTCTAAGCGAAGCCCCGGTTTTAAGAGCTGGTAGTGTAAATACGTCTCATCCCTAGTCCCTAACCCCAATTGTTTGTCGACGGATTTTCGCCAAGTTGTATACATTATTATTTAAAATAAAATAAATAATTATGTTTAATAATAATGTGTCGTGTGGGCGGTGCGGTGCAGTGGGCGGCGGCGGGGAGCCGTCGCTGGTGCTGATCCTGAAGTGGGGCGGCGAGCTGACGCCGGCCGGCCGCATCCAGGCCGAGGAGCTGGGCCGCATGTTCCGTTGCATGTACCCCGGCGGGCAGGGCCGCCACATACCCGGTCAGTGACCTCGCAACACACATGACCAACCGAACTAAGGTCTAACGACCTAGCTAGGTGGCATTGGATCAGCCATCGCCATGTATTTAACAAAGGAAATAATCTAAAATCCATAGATTTTCACAGTCGCAACTTTTTAATAATTACACTGCACCGAGCGTGGAAACCAAAAATACGCTTTGCTCTACAATTAATCTTACCTTATTTGAGATGAATATTCCAACTAAAATATTATTTATATGTAAAAATGTCTTTAAAATCCTCTTCATCCAAAGGTTGACTGGTAGAGATCGCTATTAGTGATAGGGCCGCCCATTGTAACACTCTGTATAAGTTAAGGTGGAAGCTCAGGGTCAGGGCGCGAAATTCAAAATGCCAATGGTTTTTATTTTTTTACGAAAAATTTGGACATCTTTACGATGTAATTTAGTGTTTTGCGATATCAGCATTCTGCATTGGATGTCTCGATGCATTAAGTTTGCTTAAAAAAGTACCTAATCCGATACAATACCATAAGGTTTGTAAAAACCGCTAATTTTACTAACTTTATGGTGTCCAAATTTTTCGTAAAAAAATAAAAACCATTGACATTTTGAATTTCTCGCCCTGACCCTGAGCTTCCCCCTTAAGGTGGAAGCGATCAGTCGCATTCCCATACAAATTTCAACATTGTAATACTCGATACACATACAGTTTTTTAGTTGTACAAGCATTGTTATCAATTCTCTATAAATTAAAGAGCTCGCAGAATGAAATATCAGGCAAAATCTTATAGTAATAACATCATAAAACGATATTAAATTTTAGGCTTGTGTGCGTGAATAAAAGCGCCTCTGTCCAAATTAACCCGTAACTAATAAAGCATCCGATTCTTTGTCTTTCAGTATTTACGGCGACAGATGGCAGCAGGAGTTTTTACTTATAATACATAAAGACATAACATTATAATATATAGAGAGATATAAATTTTCTATAAATAAGTATAAAGATTCATAATAAAAAATTAAAAATAAAAAATACATATAAATTTCGTTCGTCCATCGAACCTACGAACAATCGCATGTACCTACGTTTTTCACTTGAGCCACTTGGGGTGTGTTATTATCTGTGTGTGCAGATCGTCATGTATCCCTATTTCCTGTAATCCAAGTTTTTAGGATTTGTCTGCACCCAAAACATATTTTTTCGGGTTATTATAATAAAATAACCTACATACCTACATAAGGCATGTATTTATTTTTTTAAATAATCAATGAATGAATGAATATGTCATGTTTCAATTGGTTGTAAATATCATTGAAACCTATCAAAATATTCGTCGTCTTGACTAGTGGTCTACGTAGCCTAATGTTCTACACGGTTGATGCAAACGTGTACTATAGCAAGTTCAAATCTTGCCGGTGGGCTTGTCTTTTTGAATGATTGATATTGTTTCTGTAAGTGAATATTAGATTTCCAAAACACACAGCTCGGCCGTGTTACTCCAACATGGTGTGGTAGTAATATAACGAAAATATATATAGGTAGTATGTACACCTTCCAAGGCCATAGCTAGATGATGTCGTGTTACGAAATATGTCGCGCGAGTCTTTGTCGATTTATTGATCAATTTATCAAACATTTTTTTAGGCACTGCCGGGTGTGCTACTGATATATATATATATATATATATATATATATATATATATATATATATATATATATATATATATATATATATATCTATATGTATATATATATATATATATATATATATATATATATATATATATATATATATATATATATATCTATATATACTAGATGCGCCCGGCGGTGTTACCCGCGATAAAAAGTATGAAAAATTAAAACATCTATCCCACGGGAACCATACATTTTACCGGGATAAATAGTAGCCTATGTGTTATTCCAGACTGTAATCTATCTCTGTGCCAAATTTCATCCAGATCCGTTCAGCCGTTCGGGCGTGAAAGAGTAACAAACATCCATCCATCTATTCATCCATCCATCCATCCAAACTTTCACATTTATAATATTAGTATAGATATACATATATATATATATATATATATATATATATATCAGTAGCACAGCCAGCTGTGACTAGAAAAAAATGTTAGAATACATCGACAGCGACTCGCGCGACATATTTCGTAACATCGGTTTTTAGTAATTATTCAATATTGAATCAATCTGAGAAAATCTACATAGCGACCTATATGTGTACCTATCTCTTCTTCTTACTTACTGACTAGCTATAGGAAGGTACCAACCAGCAAGGCATGTATGTATATATATATATACATACATATATATCCAACCAACTAACCTAACACGATTGGCGATACAAGAAAGCAAGCCCCGGCACCTAGTATGAACGGGTTTTTCGAAATTATAGGGAAGCCTAATGAATGGGATACCCCTTGAACGTTTGAACAAATCAAGTGCGACATAGCTCGTAATTGAATAAATCTAAGAAAACATACCTATGTGCACCTATTTCTCTTCTTTTTACTTACCGATTTATTATAGAGTAGCTATAAATTGGTACCAACTAGAAACCTACTTAGTTTTAGATATATTGATATTACTTTTTTTTTCGTTTCTGAACGCAAAACCTTATACCTCGGATACGAGTACTCGTCTACATAATAAATAGGTGCCTAGGCCGAAAATAACTGGTTTTGATGCACATACATTCTGTACTTAGATATTATGTATGTGCTTACCTACTGTTATATTTTTTAAAATTATTCTCTTTGGATTCTGTTAATCTGAGGTATAGATATTTAATAAATATAAAAGTCGGTAAGCACTTACCAAGTTCTTAGAATGTATAGAATAGTGTTACTTATTTTGTTCTGGGTGTCTACGAAGTTAATTTATTATATCTTGACCAAATTGGCAGCATGTCTATGGTATGCTGATGCCAAATTCCAGAATTATAAAAAAAAATGGACTCACTACTCTGCTGCGACCGATTTCATGTATGTAAAAACTTACTTCAAAATTCAAATAATAATTGTGTGAGATTTGCGATTAGTTTTGTTTTAATTTGTGTTTTGTTTGCTATTTGAATTGTAATGGAGATACTGATGGAATGTGACACTGGTGAAAGTCGGGACAACTTGGTAACAAATACCTTAGAGCATAACTCGTATTGTAAAGTGGCTACACAACACAAGTTCAATTTCATGATTATCACTTGCTTGTGCTTCGGACAACACAGCCCGATCTCTCTGATTGTACCGGATTGCCATCCCATCGTATTATGAGAGTGAAGAACATCAGCGCATCTAGTGGAATCTATTATATTAGTATAGATTCCAAAGTTGTACAGCAGTGACAGCCTCGTTGGCAGAACGCTCGCCTTGGAACGAGGTGTTCAGGTTCAAACCCTGGCTCCCATCACTGAGATTTCCGGATTTTCATGTGCGAATCTTATTTTCCATAAAAAATATCACTTGCTGTACGATGAAGGCAAACTTTGTGAGGAAACCTGCATGTCTGTCAAAAGTCGTGTGAAGTTCACTAAACTGCACTGGGCCTACGGCCTATATGCCCCTCATATTGAGGAGGCGTGTGCCCGATATAATGGCGATGGGCTCACCCTCTATTACATTGGTACCAAAATACCATCGGTGAAATGTGGGTGCATTGCAGTGTGACGGTGTATGTTGGCCCGTCTCTGGAACGATGATTGAATGATTGAATCTATACATGTCACAGCAGCATTTACCTTATAATAAGTATGGATACAGTAATAATTATTATTGGACTAAACAATTATTTTTTTCTTTTTAGCGGAGGAATGAAGCACAGGAGGTTGCAAGAATCAAGATGACTGTAAATTGTATAGAGTCGATTCTATATCATAATATTAGTATTTGAAACAATGTTATATTTACCTAATTTTAGAATACCAACAACAAACAACATTGTTTCAAAGAAATTTGGAAATGTAGCTGTATCCCTTATTAGGTATAGAACTACATTGCCAAATTTCTTATTCCCTTGTAAATTATAATAAATATTGTTCTTGTTGTTGATCTGGTATATTGTAAAGCGTAATACTTTTACAGTTATCATGCAAACCTTGCTATATTTATAAGATCTATACAATAAACATTATATTTACGAACATGAAAGTATACATTTTTCTTTTCTATCTTTTATTTCTGAAACTTTTAATATTGCAAAGCTCGCAAAAGTATTTCTATTATTTTACAACCGATAAATAAGTTTTTTTATGATCGCTCTACCTGGTGGCATAAAAAGACAACTTTTAGTATGCGAGACTTTTAACAAGTGCTGCGCTCTAGCGGCACAAAAAAGACGTGTATTTGTCTATGTGTGAGTGCCTATTTATACAAGGATTTTAGAAGCCATGGTATCTCATCCATTATAAATGATTTCAGGTTAATGTTTTTTTGGATATTTCAATGCAATGTCGTAGTAGTGCTCGCAATTTGCAACATCAAGTCTCATAGATGCTCGATGTTCGTGTAACTAGTTGCAGAAAAACAGGACCATCTATCGAAAATGTGCGGCAACCGACCCTGAGCATTCACCTTAAGTAGATTTTTGTAATTTTGTATTCATTTTATGTGGTGGAACTATAAGTGTTATCTATCTATTTATCATTTATAACCATTACCAAACTCTTATTCCAATGCATTAAGCTGGTCTTGCGATATGCTCAGTCAAACTAACAAAATTAGCTGATTGGATATTTGCCGGGTTTGTAGGTGAGGCGGGTACTCAGGGGCTAGGCTTACTGCGTCTCCACTCGACGTTCCGCCACGACCTGAAGATCTACGCGTCGGACGAGGGCCGCGTGCAGATGACCGCGGCCGCCTTCGCCAAGGGCCTGCTCGCCTTGGAGGGGGAGCTCACCCCCATATTGGTGCAGATGGTGAAGTCCGCCAACACCAACGGACTATTGGACAACGATTGCGATTCCTCGAAGGTTCAGAATATGTATGTATTCCATTATTCCTTGGCCTCTTTTTTTTATTTAGGGTTTTTTTATTTACAAAAACTTTCTTTCGTCCTCAAAAGAATTGCCTCTTTAATCTGCCCCTTGATCCAGTCGCCTAACGTGAGCCTCTTGAGATGTTTGTCGCTACTAGGCCATGGGCGGAAATGACTATCGGTACAATGATTGACGCGTCTATGTTCCACATGTCGACAACCTCCCACTGTGGAAGCGGTGTGCATGATCAGTTGAGAAGTACGTCCGGTGATATGTGTGAGTGTGTGGATGTTGTTTGCTGGGTAGCAGTGTGTATGTTATCCTGTACAGTTTGAAGTAATTTTCTGACTGTACGGCATGTGTTCAAGATAGCCGCCGGAGAAAATATATACTGGGGGGCAGTCTTAGGGTGTTAATAGACTGGTGTAGTTGTTTAGGTATGCCGCCTGTTGTAGAAAGCACTATTGGAACTATTGTAACCTTTTGGAGATGCCAAATTCGAGTTATTTCGTCTTTGAGTTCGGTGTATTTGGATAGTTTTTCAGCTATTGTTGTTTCCAAGTTGTGTGTATTAGGGAAAGCAATGTCTATTAAATAGCCATTTTTATTTGTCTTGTTTATAAGTGTGATATCTGGTCTATTGTAGTGGATTGTTCGGTCAAAGTATAATTTTGTCGTGAGGTCCTCTAATACAGTTTCAGGGCTATATTTGTAGTAGGGCTGCATGCTGGTTACTTATTATTGTATGGTTCAGGGCCAAAGCGCGGCTGCACGAGGCGATGCAGGTGGAGCGCGAGTTCACGGAGCGGGAGCGCTCGCGCATCAACCCGTGCGGCTCCGTCAGCATCGCCGCCGCCGCCGACTTCGTCAAGAACCCGGCGCGCTGCTGCGCGCAGCTGCAGCGCCTCATCCAGCAGCTCGTGCACATCGTGCTCGTCAAGAAGGACGACCCCAAGACTAAAGGTACCTATTATACACTCCTCCTGACTCCTGACTCAATTTCAGTCGCTACGGCCAATGGAGAGAAGCTAACTACGCCGGAGATATTATATTCCTCTAACGCTTGAAGTCCGATGGGACGACAATCCGACACGATTGCAGAGGGATCAGACGCAGAACAGATGGCTTTACGTGATTGCTCCGGGGTACAAAAAGGTACCCCTCCTCAACTCAAGACTTCATTCACAAAAACTGAACGTTAATTTTATTTGCATAAATATAAATAAATAAATATCGCCAGACAACCACACCAACTATACGGTCTCACACTAAGCATAGCTTGTATTATGGGTACCGTATAATGGACTGGGGGGGGGGGGGGGTAACCCAGTATATATATATTACTTATATAAATATTAAACATCCATGACTTGGGTACAAACATTCGTGCTCATCACACAAAGTTTGTCCCTACCAGGATTCGAACCCGGGAACCTCGGTACAGATAGCAGGGCCACTACCAACTGCGCTAATCAGGCCGTCAAAATCATGCATGCAATTAATCTTCTAAAAAAATCATTTATGCCATTGTAAATAGATTGTACCTTTATAAATTCAAAGTTTTCATAGAATGCATGGCTCAACAACAGGGAATAAGCATTTTTTTTTATAAATTAAAGATTAAGTACAAATGTAGCGAAAATTCCATGATGGTAATTTAATGCGCCGTTTTCCGCTCCATCTTGGCAACTAAAAGTGTACCACAAAAGCCAAATTTGTCGTAAAGCAAATTAAAATATACTTATTTGTATATATATAGACACGATCCTATACCACGGCGAGACATGGGAGCTAATGGGGCGGCGATGGGGCAAGATTGAGAAGGACTTCTGCACAAAAAACAACACGTACGACATCTCCAAGATCCCGGACATTTACGACTGCATCAAGTACGACCTGCAGCACAACCAGCACACGCTGCAGTTCGACTTGGCCGAGGAGCTGTATATGTACGCCAAGTACTTGGCCGACATTGTTATACCGCAGGTCAGTGACATTTATAAATGTTGGAACTTCACACCACTACTCGTATTGTATGACAGAATATCTACCGTTGGGTGGTCGAGGCCATTTATAGAAAGAAAGACAATGTTCTTTCAGTGGAATTTTGGGGTCAATTTCTCGGGCGCTAGGCTAGGTGAGGCATTTTGATTAGTAATTAATACAATATTTTGTCTTACTGTCGCTGTTAACTAATTAAATAGTAATAATGGAGTATTGGGTTATTTCATTAATACTTCACATTCGTGTTGTTTAGTAAATTGTATTTGCGTAACTTCATAAGCGTGAGATATTACACATGACTAGTGTTTTATTTCTAATGCGTATATTTGTCAGGAATATGGATTGACGATGCAAGAGAAATTGACAATTGGACAAGGCATTTGCACGCCGCTACTCAAGAAAATAAGAGCAGACTTACAGAGAAACATTGAAGAGTCGGGAGAGGAGACCGTGAACCGATTGAATCCAAGGTTCGACTCATACATATGATATATCTTCCCCGTTCAGCCTGCATCAACCCATTGTTAGGTATAAGCTTCTTATCTTTTTATTCGCTTTAGTTCTGAGCTAGTCTAGATCTCATCGCTGGCTTCTATCGGGGATCTCCATATTCCCTAATTTATACTTTTGTTCAGACTATCTATAATGTCTAAATTTGAATCATCTTACCTACACATTTATAAAAAGTTCTAACTAATTGACAATGGTATTACAAAACATATTTCTAGAAAGAAAAGTGCTTTCTCTTTGTAAATTAACGAACATTTCGTTACTATAAAGATAAGTCTATCAAGTTATAGGCCTATAAAAGCAATCTTGACTTACAAACTGGGCCCCAAGTCTGCTAACACAATCCATTTATAATCGAACAGCAACGGCATAGTGACTGTCACTTTTGACAGATATCCTGTACAATATCTGTCAAAAGTGACAGTTACTATACGGTTGCTGTTCGATTATGAATCGATTGTGTTAGCAGACTTGGGGCCCTGGAGGGATTTAGGTTTAGTTTTTAAGGCATATGCATCGAATTTCAACAGCTTTTATATGCCAGCATTATTATGACATTATATAGATAGGTATAATCCTCTGACGTTCATTCATCTATAGTATATGTAGCAATTAATTGGTTCCAAGAATAAGTAATTTATCTTAACGTGAAGAGGCGTTATGTATCGCAGGTACAGTCACGGCGTGTCGAGTCCGGGCCGGCACGTGCGCACGCGCCTGTACTTCACGAGCGAGAGCCACGTGCACTCGCTACTCACCGTGCTGCGCTTCGGCGGATTACTTGATGTAAGTGTAAAGTAATTCGAAGTGCTTCTTCTTTTTTTTAAGTTTAGCTAGCAGCCATAAAACAGCCAACCTGCCAGTGTCACGTAAAATTGTTGATCGTCATTTCATCCCTAGATGTATTTACCAACGATGACATTGAAATCCCCCTACCTAATCAGTAAAGTTGTGGATATTTTTACTAAAATTTACCGAAGAACTTGAAAAGCGTTGTTTTTATTTCCTTAATACGTACACATTGTTTATCAAAGAAACAAATTTTTTTTTGGAACATAAAACATAATTGACACCTTCAATTACCTGTTAAAAAGTTAAAATACGCAGTTACGTACGCACCCTACGTACAGATATGTTTATAATTATTATTGTTCTCAAAAGTGACGTTGTAACCATGTATTAATGCATTTATTATCTGAATTCCCTAAATTTGTCAAACAATTTGTCAAATACCGTTGTTAAAAATGATGTGAAAGATCTTGGCCCCAAGTCTGCTAACACAATCGATTCATAATCGAACAGCAACCGCATAGTAACTGTCACTTTTGACAGATATCCCATACAATATCAGTTAAAAGTGACAGTTACTATGCGGTCGCTGTTCGATTATGAATCGATTGTGTTAGCAGACTTGGGGCCCATAAGCACAGACAGTTATAAGTGCGTTTAAAGCAATAAATACTTGCTTTGCTATTATAGGTGTTGACCGACGAGCAATGGCGGCGCGCGATGGAATACGTGTCGACCGTGTCAGAACTAAACTACATGTCGCAAATCGTCGTCATGCTGTACGAAGACCCCACGAAGGATCCCTACTCCGAAGAAAGGTAACTTGTACTATTCTAACAATATAATTGATAGAACTAGGCGATACTTGGCGGCAATCCATTGTTAATCTATGGGGAAAGAGGACCCACCACTGACCCTCGGCTTGTCAACTTTTTCGATTATAAACCAAACATGTTTTATCGAGAATAAAAGAAGCCAGCAACACCGAACTCCTCTAAGATGTTAATCGAGAAAATATTTATCACGAGTGACGGGACTTCAAATAATATGCAATTCTCCGCGACACTAAGCGAATCTAAAAAGTATTCGACACGTGTTTCGCATCTAAACGAGGCATCCTCAGGACCGCTGGGCTACGAATGAGCTCATTCGTAGCCCAGCGGTCGAGAGGCCGAGAGTCAGTGGTGGGTCCTCTTTCCCCATAGGTATTCTAACAATATTCTTAAATTTAAATAAAACTTATTTTAATGATTTTATCGCGTTTATTTTATGTTTGTTACGTTCCCGACGTTTCGGCTGCTTTACAGCAACCATGGTCACGGGGGACTGAGGTGGTTGACGTCCTGGTGTCTTAGTTTGAAACGTAAAATTAGTTTTATTTCAATGTGTATAGTATTCGCGTAAATATAAGAAATTAATATTCTTAAATTCCAAATTTATTTCGCTTTTTCTATATTGACCGGTCTTGATTAATCATTCCTGTATATGTTATGGGTAGTCCGTTTTACGTGCTGTCGCTTCAACTGCATCTTAAGACATCACTTAACACTGCGCGAAGAGACGGAACGAAACACGATGCCTAGCTAAAATGAAACCTTAACTGCGCTACGAAAGGCACAATTTGACTCGAAATCGGTTCCCTAGCAATTGGTATATCAGTCACTATCTACTTGCTTATTGATAGGGACTCAAGCGATTGTGAACCAAATCGTTACCATACGTAGAAGCCTTTATTCTAATCCCTCTCGACCGTTCGTCGGTTTGTCTGTGGAACGCTCAAGACAAGAACTAGTTGCTTATGACTGTGTGTGGTACTGCCAGGTTCCACGTGGAGTTGCACTTCAGTCCGGGCGTGAACTGCTGCGTGCAGAAGAACCTGCCCCCCGGCCCCGGCTTCAGGCCGCACAGTCGCAACCACTCCACCACTAATAACTCCGTACGTATGATATGTAATACCATCGTTGTTGTCATGGCAACGCGTTTTGTTGATAGAGACAGAAAACAATTGCATCTTGGGTACTCGGACGATGGAATAATAATGTGTAGAACACGCGAATTGGTGTGTACGTAAGGTCGTAATTCGCGTTTACTACACAAATTGGCTTGGTTTTTTGTTCTTTCATATGTTGACACACAGTCTGTATTGTTAAACTTGGTTGTAATATATAATCAAAGTTTTGGTTCCATATGAAATTTAAATTGCCATAGTTTGATATATGTACTTAGATGATGCATTCTCATGGCTGACGTTCCTCTAGTTACTTATGACATTTTTAAAATACGTACAAGATGTGTAACGATGCGATAATAATTATTGTAGCTGGTCGATAACCGTAAAATTAAAAAAAAAGTCATAATATGGAGCTATTGGATGACCTAAGTCTTTTTAATATCTTAGCCATTTGGCATATAAGTTGGTTACATTAAGCCTATGTCTTACAGCAAAGTTCATCGGACGAAGTGAAATGCATCGAAGAGGAAGGCGAAGACGACAACATGGCGAGCCAAGAGACTTTACAACCCGTAAGATACGCAATAATCTGTTATTGCGACAATGCGGTAAGGTTGAAATTATAATATTATTATTGGTTTTAGGATGATATCGATGAAATGGACAACACGTTCTCGCAAGGCAAGCTGTCTAAGTCGAAAATCAGACCTTCGGATCCAATACCTATATGGTAAGTGCGTTTAAATCGTTATCGACAGTTCAATCTTATACTACTATCAGCCGAAAGACGTCCACTGCTGGACAAAGTCATCCCCCAATGATTTCCACACATCACGGTCCTCCGCCACTCGCATCCACCGGCTTCCTGCGACGCGTGTGATAACATCGGTCCACCTTGTGGATGGCCGTCCTACACTAGGTCTCCCGATTCGTGGTCGCCATTCTAGAACCTTTCTGCCCCAACGGCCATCGGTTCTGCGAGCTTTGTGCCGCCCACTGCCACTCGACTTTGAAATTCTAGCTATGTCGGTTACTTTAGGTCGTCTACGGATCTCCTCATTTCTGATTCTATCGCGTAGCGAAACCCCGAGCATAGCTCTCTCCATTGCGCGTTGAGCGACCTCGAGCTTTCTTATGAGGCCCATAGTAAGCGACCAGTTCAATCTTATAGTTGTAACTTATATGACAGGGCAGCATCTAGTATCTAAGATACAGGCTAGGCCTAGTTTCGATACTAGAATTACAATGAAACAATATACACTATCTAATCTTTAATTTACCTACACAATTTTGTTAAGATATTCTAATTACTACAAACTAACAACAATTTTTTTTGACCTAAATAGTTCGAAGTCTCAGTGGTTGAACTCAACAATGAATCGTAGGCTTGAAGTAAAATAAAATGTAGTTCTACCCGCAACATTTAATATAAATTCTATGTAATGTGCTAGTTTGTATAATTATGGTGTATTTTGCTTATAAACAATAAATAAATAAATAAATTTAGGGCTCTTAATCGCCTAACAAATACCGGTAATGTTTTCGATTTATTAACTGGTTGATATAAGGAACTGTTCATCTCCCACCTAAATGTTATCTATTACCGGTTACTATCTAAAGCCGATTTATGATTAACTGTTTCATTGGATTGTTTCCTCCTTGATTCATCTATTATTCTGGACAATAGCTTTCATTGAGTGACGTCAATGTAAATTTAATATTAAACAGTGAATATCCTTCAGATATACCGGTTAGAACGATACCGGTTTTGAGAAACCGGTATCGTTCTAACCGGTATTTGTATGATACCGGTTTCTCAAATTAACCGGTATCCTGTATCTTTTTGATTGTTGTCCAACTGCTATGCAACTAGTTTGGGAAATAATTCGCGTATTCAACTCTGCTATCTAGACAGACCATTCCGAAACCATATAAATATGATTTAATGTTTATCGGTATTGGGACCGTTTGGGTGAATGATTTTATTGTTTCAATATAGGGATGGCGTATATGATCGCAGCACCCTGCACTACACGGTGAGCGGGCACGAGGCGTCCAGCCTGGCCGCCAGGCTCAACGCCGAGCTGCGCGCGCGCAGCCACGCCGACGACGACGTCCGCGACCATGCGCAGGTATATGTCGCGGTGGTGACGTCTAAATATAGACGGAGGACATGTAGCATTTTGAGTAATATTTATTTCATTTTGTACAAGAAATGGACATTTTTAAATGGGACTAGGCCCGCCACACACTCCCACCACAGCTACTCCTGTAAGCCAGGATCTACAGTCCCATCCCATGATGACACCGAGGTGTGACCATCGGCGAGTCCCGGGATAAAGTTAAATGTCTTGGAACCCGCATGAATTGAATCGAAACATAAAAATAGGAGGAAGAAATGGACATGGATTTATGAATTAACTAGCTGCGCCCCGCGGTGTTACCCGCGATTAAAAAGTATGTCTATCCCACGGGAACCATACATTTTACCGGGATAAAAAGTAGCCTATGTTCTATTCCAGGTTATAATCTATCTCTATGCCAAATTTAACCCAGATCCGTTCAGCTGTTCTGACGTGATTGAGTAACAAACATCCATCCATCCATCCAAACTTTCACATTTATGATATTAGTGTGATTATTCCGTCTCATGTCGCTAAAGAATTATATAATTCCGGGGCTAAGATCTGGCACACTCTTTTAGCTCTAAAGTAATATCGAACCTAACCGGCCACGGTTCATAAAACAGCAACGACATAACATATGTGTCCGTCAGTGCGAGGAGAAGGCCGACAAGGAGGGCGAGGAAGTGCCGGCGCGCGCGCGCAGCTACGACCGCCACGCGCCGCCGCACGACCACGGTAAGTGAACACCCAGCGACCTGCTGCCACTTGCATCGTGCGAACCGCCAAGCAATGGAACACGCTACACTAGATATATATGATAGATAGTTTCTCGATTAACATCTTAGAGGAGTTCGGGTGTTGTTGGCTTCTTTTATTATCGATCAAACTTGTTTGGTTTATAATCGAAGAAGTTGACAAGCCGAGGGTCAGTGGTGGGTCCTCTTTCCCCATAGGTTAACAATGGATTTCCGCCAAGTATCGCCTAGTTCTATCAATTATACGCTACACTGACAAAAATACCTTACATAATTTACCATTAGTAGCCTGATTTACGAAAGTGATTTATTTTTAATATTACTGTGTTTAATAATAATGACATTTGATTTTTTTTTTAATTTCGTTGGAAAGAATATTATACAACAGTAAAATACGTACAGCCAACCTATAAAAAAAAACTAATAGTAATGTGAACATTCGGTTTAAAAGATTGGTATCAAAATTGAAACTTTAGGCTATTAAGGGTTAAGAATCATGTATAAGGTATTCTGCAACTTTTATCCGTATTCCTGTTAAAAAAGGACCAAGAGTTGTTACGGACACTTTGTGCGTAAATAATAACAATTTAACATGAATTGGCTTCACTAATAAACATCAGAATGAAATCCAATCATTACGTTCACGTTAACTAGTAGTTGTAAAACGTAAATCGAACCCGACCATGCTAGATTTACGGTTGTCTAAATTATATCATTCTTCATGTTTATATTTTATGAAGCACGGAGTCAGTTTTTCTCAGTGTACCGGCCTCTTTGTTCCCCGCCGACTTCAATCTGGGTGTTTTCAAGTTGACAGTGAACAGGCACCTTCTAGGCAAGTATGCTACATCGTAGATCTCTCGTCGCTTACCATCAGGTGAGATCGAGATCAAATACTTGCCTATAATGGAATAAAAAAAAACCAAAAAAAGCGCAACTGCACGCATCGCCACACTAATGTACCTACAGACCACGCGATCTCACGCTCCACCATGGAAATAATGCACAAAGTCAAAGTCAAATTGTTTATTTCGTATAGGCCTACGGGGGCACTTACAAATTGTCATTACATTTTTTTTTCCTTAACACTTCAACCGGGTCGGAACGCGACCTCAACTGAGAAGATTGAACTGACAGATAGATACTGGTTTGTTTTCTTTGAACTCTGAAGCTGCCTCACATCAGGTCAGATCTGGTGCTGCTGTAGATCTCGTGGTCTGTTGCGGAAATATCTGCTAGTAAGAACTATTAGATGATCTGTGGTAGTGCGTCCTATTTCTCGCTGTATACTACATTGTATACCAGACCAGTGTATATAATATTGTTTATGGATGGAATCATAAAGTAGCGGCTTTTTCGTCTTTTCATTCGGATAAAGACATACTGGGGCAATTTCATGTGGGTAAGAATTTCGTATGTGTTCGCCTAGATGTGTCCCTAGCATAATTAATACAGATTTCTTAGAGATGTATTAAAATTTTCATTTGTTCAAAATGTTGTCTCCTACATCACATATTGGGTTAATTTTAAATTGTTGACATGCAAATTGAATATATATTTGGCATTGCGTCATCGAGTTAAATAACACAAAACCTAATATCCCCCAATTAATAGAAAGTTATCGTCTATTTGTAATTTCATGAGTGTTTATATTATCTCTGTTAGTTTGATTTTCGGTTCATTATATTATTATATCTATGTTTAAAATAGTATGTTAAAATAAACCTGATTTGTTATTCACTATTGTAAATAATTCGTCAGCTGCTAAAGTTCTAAAGTCTGCCTAGCCGTTCTTACATTGTTCTCACATACCCATAACAATGTACTGCTCAAAAATGTAAAAGATCTTATTCAAATCGGTTCATAAATGACGGACTGCAGAGGTAACAATCATAAAAAAATACAACCGAATTGTTAACCTCGTCCTTATGTTTAAAAGAGCAACCATGGAATTTCTTTGCCTGTTCTTCTCCATAGGAACGGCATTCCGAACGGGTGGTAAAGTTGTAGCTTAGCATGTTGTAGACGATTCATAAGTGCTGTACGTATTGGTTTACATATTCAGATTCTGATTCATCATCAATCACCATTGTTTTGTTTAGTCGGTAAACTTTTACATCGATTTGTGTGTTGGCACGCAGGTGTGTCGTGTGTGTGTGTGTACCGGTTTATTTGACATGATTCTTTTGGAGTTTGTAGAGGTACTTCGCGGGGCGCGTATCGCTGCTGTTGTTGAGCTCATACTGGCCGGCGATCTTGTGTGTGTTCGCGTTGCATTCTCGCTCCCCGCGGGTGCGCGCGCGCGTTTGACTATCGTTTGGCACCTGCATGCGCATTATATTCACACTAACAATACTTTAGATGAACTATTGATGTGAAATAATGTAGCGTAACCGTGCTTTCTCGGTCGCTATTTTCTCCCTCGGTCACATGTGTGTGGGCGCGGGGGGAGACGCGACGCGGAGGGCCGCGTGCCCGCAGCCGGCGAGCGGTGGTCAAGCGCGCGCAGGGCGGGCCGCGGGCCGCATCCCCATGTCCGTGTGCTGTACGTCTCGCCCGCGCTCTCTTCTAACGCCACAACGGGCACGCTTTACGCACAATATCTATTATATTTATTTTATTTTCTATTTATAACTAACTTATTTATTTTTCTCTATCACCGTCCTGTCTCTCTAACTGTCGCTCGCATACCTCGTAACCGCACCCCCCGTCCGCGCGACACCCCACTAAAGTGTCACCCGCTCCCCCCTCCCCGCCGACGCCGTCCGACCGCGGCCCGAGCCCGAGCCCGAGCCCGGACCCGCTCACCCCCTGTATTAACGTGGACGGCGTCGAGTCCTCGACTAACGAGCTCCCGCTGTCGGCCATCACGTTCGGGCGCGAGGCGGCGGCGGGCTGTAGCGTGTGGCGGGGCGCAGGGCGGCGCCAGCGGCACAGCATCGCCGGCCAGATGAGCTACCTCAAGATGCTGGGGCTGGGCGCGCGCGGCAAGCTGGCCGCCGCCGGCCTCTTCAGCACCGCCGTCATCTCCGGCTCCAGCTCGGCGCCCAACCTGCGCGTCATGATCCCCACGGCCTCCGCCAGCAACGGTGAGTTACAACCTCGCGTCACACGCGCTAATTTCTTGCGAGTGAAAAAAGGTAGTACATACTTGATAGTGAAATCAGAATCCATTGGAGATACAGGAAAACTGTCTGACCATTACGCATTTTTTTGTGATTTTCTTTATGGCATAGTCAATATTTTTGATCAAGCGTGCGTGAGGTTGTCTATAAAAATTAATAAAATCATAAAATTCATGTTCAAATATTTTTATTGCATTAGAAGAAAAATTCGGGGCAGCAAAATGCTCGGTGGTTCGTCAAATTATTATATCGATCTACAACGTTATTATAATATTATTTACATATTCAGATCATAGTTTTCATGCACTTCCGAATATATTATTTTAGATCTATAGTAAAATATGCTTCGCACCGTGTTGTCACTGCACTTTATAAAGCTTCGCGTGCATGTATATGATAATCGAACGCGATCGATGGGTCGTCGTGTCCCATGGTGTGTGTTGTGGTCGGCAGCGGCGCTGGAGGGCTTCGGCGGGGTGCCGGCGATCCGGCCGCTGGAGACGCTGCACAACGCGCTGTCGCTGCGCCAGCTGGACGCGTTCCTGGAGCGCGTGACCGCGGCGCCCGTGCTGCTGGGCACGCCGCCGCACCACCACGCGCACAAGCAGCCCTCGCCCACCAACAGTCAGTACACAACACACATTCACATTCAAAAAAACATCTTAATTTCAATAGGAAAGATGGCTGGGTTCTACCGCCGACTTGGGATCCAGTAATTGATATTTTATAAAAAAAGAACACATCAATGACGTGAAACACCGGTGCTCCACTAACAGTGGCGGTTTTTTTTTTTTTTCCTAATTTCTTTTGTAGTTTACCATGCCCCAATTTTTTTATTTTTATAAAAATAAGAGTGCGGCAAATTTGAAATCCGCACCGGGTGCTAATGAACTATGCTACGCGACTGTCCAATAAGTCTGCAATCTGTCAACATGTACAAGATCGCATCCGCCATTATATCAGATTTGATAAGCCACAGATCCTCGCAAAAGAACACCGATTCCGACCAAGGATGATACGTGAGGCCATTGAAATTAAGAAACATCCTAATTAATTTCAATAGGGAAGATGGCTGGGTGCTATTGCCGGCTTGGGATCCAGTAATTAATATTATTAAATCCAAACCCAAGCCGCACCACTGTGAGCACTTTTTGCGTAGACAGGACCGCAAGGGACAACTAAATATGATGGTACCCCGGCTCAAACTATGACACTAGGACGTCAACCACCTCAGTCCTCTAGTGACCGTGGTTGCTGTAAAGCAGCCGAAACGTCAGGAACGTAAACAACATAATATAAACGCGATAAAATTCCTGAAATTCGTTTTATTTCAATATAATTGATAGAACTAGGCGATACTTGGCGGAAATCCATTGTTAAACTAATGGAGAAATAGGACCCACCACTGACCCTCGGCTTGTCAACTTTTCCAATTATAAACCAAACAAGTTTGATCGATAATTAAAGAAGGGAATTTGAGGTCCCGTCACTCGTGATAGATAGTTTCTCGATTAACATCTTAGAGGAGTTCGGTGTTGCTGGCTTCTTTTATTCTTGATCAAATTTGTTTGGTTTATAATTGGAAAAGTTGACAAGCCGAGGTTCAGGGGTGGGTCCTCTTTCCCTCTTAGGTTATTTCAATATTCTTGTTCTTATTGTTAACAACGCTTCGTGCTATATCGTGGTGGTGGTGCGCCAGGTGTGGGTTGGAGCGGTCCGTCATCGCTGATGTCGTCGTCGGGCGAGTTGCCGAGCGGTCTGTCGTCCGCCGGCCCGTCTTCCCCAAACTCCAACTACGCCTCCAATTCTGAACACAAAACCAACTCCACCGAGAGGTATACACACACTTGTTTAACTTGCCAACCTTTGTTAGTTTTTACTTTGTCCATAAGACCGTGATACATGGTTGGAATGTGTTTTCAGAGTGTTCTCTTAGCGTAGGTCTATCCATTAAAACTTCATTCCATAAACGATTTTATCTAAAGAGAAAACGCATTCGAATCTTCTCCATAGCTGTCACCTCAACTAGTTTTGTATTATAAACACTTGTTATAACTGCTAATGTTGCTTGATGTTAGTTTTTACTTAATCTGTACACACCCGTCGGAAGGCAACCGTTACGTTTCATTGGATATAGTGAAATTTGACGGTAGCCATACGGTGAGGCCATTCAGTAACAGGTGCGGATACAGGACAACGCTTAAGGGGGGGGGGGGGGGGGGGGGGGCAAGTTTATGTCTCGTGATATAATCTCTGGATCTTTAAGAAAAAAATGGTCGTAATCAAATACTTCAGTCATGAGTCAAGGATCTTATCCACGCCTGTTCACTAATCGGGACTAGGTTTTGTGAAAATATTTCGGGATAATTTCTCACGGGTGGCGACGACATGTCATGACAATTCACACGAACGACCCATGCTTGCATCACACATTACCGGAGTGCTCAGCTAATGGGAGGCAGCGGGGGACCGGCGAACTAACCGTTATGGATTCCAGTAGCAATTGGAGTAAAAATGTGCCGAGCAAGCTCCCCCAGTGGGACGGCGAGGCGGCGACACTGTGCGCGCTCGACTCCAGCCTGCACCCGTTCTTGCCGCACAACACTCTCGCAGGTACCTCCACACATCATCTAGCAGCTAGGTAGTAGCTGATCTGAGTCGCCAGGGACTACTCTGCTAGCTGATCACCGAGAGCGTAAGTTCCACTTTAGCTAGTATTTTTTATCCAAATAGCGCATGTAACGACTGATTATTTTGTCAAAGTCAAATCATTTATTTCGTATAGGCCTGTGAAGACTTACAAATTCACGTATACAATTTTTTTCTTCACTCTTCAACTGGATCGGAATGCGACCTCAAATGAGAAGATACGGCGAGAAACTCAGCGGGCTCTTGTTTTAACTCTGGTTTATTACAAAAAAAAAATAAGCCCCAGTGTGTAGCTAGCTGTAATAACCCTTATGAATAATAATTAGAAATCAAAATTCCTTGCGCATCTAGACGTCGAATTGGAAGTCGGTTGAATTGAATAAGGGCGCTGATCTAAGGGAACTTACTGTACCTAGTGTATATACAGAAACTTTGCACGATTATTTCGCTTACTGTTACGACAGTACTTCATTGGTTATCACACTACACTACTACTTACATGGTGTTTCGATCGATTGTGGCATGACTATAAATACGCATGCTCTGCACTGTTTCTTGGAATGACTATGAATATGTTTATGTATCCCATATTGAAGAGTGGATTCACGACACGACCCAATACATGATACATTTGCATGGATTTTCGTAATAATTCTAAACCTTTTCGTAAATTCAATGCTTTTATGCGAAAGATTCATGAGCTTAATTGAATGAATCCCTTCTTTTTCATATCTAGGTTTCATGGTTTTTTTTTATTACGTAGAAATCTTATCTGCCCAGAGTTTGACTCTCACTCACCTTAATTGAACGTGGTTCGCTCGAAACTGGTGGCCATGGCGCGTTGGCGTCCCGGCGAAATATAGCTTATAATGTTAGTCAAATATTTAAATGAGTACCGACAATGTTTTTAATCTTTAGAAGAATCTTTAGAGATGATGTTTAGGCTGTCATGTATACTTATGAAATAATTATAGGTTCGTCTATTAGCGGCGACGTGACGCCGGTGTCCATCGCGTCGGAGCTGGAGTTCAACAGCAACGAGGCCACCGCCGGCTCCATCACCGACCACGACTTATTGGTACGTGCCTTTATATACATCGTGTTCGGTTTGAGTTCGCTTTACTTCTTCTAGGTTAGCTGAAGATCACTAGAATAGCTGTCACTTCACCTTCGACCGATTAGTTGTAGCCGAATTAAGCCGAGCGAGGTCCGAACCTAACCGAATGACCAATGACTAATAATGTATCAATATCACTAATTTAAAAATACTGTGTCCATTGATTCACAATAGACTTGTTCGTTTAGTCAAATGTACCGTGAACACTGAATCACGATCCATATAAGAACAGTATACAGCCAAATAATGACAGAAATATTGGTTTTATTTATAGAGTGCTGAAGGCGAAGACGATGAAGAGACGTTGTCAGCAGATCCTTGCGGCTCGCCGGTGAAGCTAATAAAAAACGATCTCGGACCACACACTTTCACACAGTCCACGCCATTCCAACTAGACAACTGTCAGCCCTCAACTAGCAATGTATCCACAGACTTCTATGGACTTAGTTTGCAACAAACTAAAGAATGTTTCTACAAAGACGTGCCATCGAGCAGTAAAAATTACAATATAGAAAATGACGTGGAACAAAAATGTTCTAATGACACCTCCGCCCATTGTTTATCCAATCTCGACTCGTTGAATTTACAAAGCAAAGAACCTAGCAAAAGTAAGATGAAGAAAAATGATTTTTTAAATAATGGAAGCCGAAGATACAGTGATAGTAGTGCCCAGAAAAGTAACGCGAGCGCTGCGACCGTTGTGTCTGGCAGCCGATTCAAAACCACGTTAGTGGCAGAGCATAGTACCTCTACCGACCATAGAGCAAGCGAGGACCCAGGTATGCCGCTGGTCACCAAAGCTAAAAACGCTATTGTAAAACCGGGATTCACCATTACTGATTAACCTCGGGTAGGGTGCATCACGATATTAGTGAGAAACTGGTGCATCTGTATACCGGCGGGGCTTGGCCTGTAGGTAACAATTTAATCGTGATAGCAGTGTAATTTATATTTTAAGAATCTCGCATTATGTGCACAGAATAAAGATAATCGTTATATCAATCAGTGTGTATTATACTGTACAATATTATCATCTTAGATTTTTTTTAATGTCCATTGCTGTGATGATATATTTTATCCATGTAACATTTTGTATTCTTCGTTTATATATTTTATGCAATAAAATGATTATACCGATTTTACTTGTAAGATTTTCAACTGACATTATTTCCATATATTGAGTTTGTTATTACTATTAAATATTTTTTTGATTAATCTGTATTTTCTTTGCCCTTTGATAAGCTTGTTGATTACTTACAACCAAGTTCTAATTAACAATTTGAGGTACCGGTATCTTGTTTATTTGTAAAAACATTTAAATTAAGAAGCCATCCAATTTGAGTTTAGTTTGGCAATAAATCTATACTCTATACATATAAATAAAATTGGAGTGTCTGTTTGTAATATTAAAATAACCGCTTTTTACTAAGTGCATTTGGATGTATACACGGTACCTATACCGAAACAACATTTTTTACAATTTTTGTCTGTCTGTCTGTTTATTCCGGCTAATCTCTGAAATGGCTGGACCGATTTTGACGGGACTTTCACTGGCAGATAGCTGATGTAACAAGGAGTAACTTAGGCTACTTCTATTTTAGAAAAAAAAATAGGATCTCACGAAAAAAAATTAAAACCAATGTTGCAGCGCAGCGCCTGATTAAGTTTGATAGCAACAACCTGCAATGCGTCCCGTGGGCTCAGAATGGGCGAGCAGGCTGTTGTCAACGGTTGTCTTTGTTAAATACCACGCGGACGAAGTCGCGGGCAACAGCTAGTCTATTATATATAATACAAAGTTGTTTTAGTCACCCCATTTATAATTTAAGAACGGGTGGGCCGATTTGATAGAATTAAAATTTTTCGAGTTGTCTCTGCCCCTAATAACTATTAAGACATGGGAAAACTCGCAAAAAATAATAATAACGATAATAAAATTCAAAGATTTATTCAAGTTCGCCAGGATAGCTATGTATGATGTAAATGTGACAAACCCCCTATAGCGAGATTATCTGTCGTTCGGAATAAACTTATCTCAGGGATTACATTACTTGATTTTGTGTTAACTTTCCTTTATATCGCATACGATGATTTCGATGATTCTGCATTGCAGTAGTAGTGCCGCTTGAGTGTAGACAGGTAATTTTATACAGTATTTTAACTGCGCTATTATTTCGCGCTGGAGCTTGGCGTAGTATTGAGCTTGTTAATACCCCAGAAAAAAAGAAAATACAGGCATATATGTAGCAACTTAAAATTTATTGAATAATAAAAGAAACAGTTCATTCTTGTGTAATTTATACAAACAAGATAAATAATTCCACTTTCCAGTTTCAATCTATAGACAGGCGGTTTATATGGATTGAAGATATTTTAAATAGATAGGAGAAATTGTAATTTTTAATTAGATAGTTCTCTCATCTTACAAAACATCTGCCAAATTCATACAAATTTATATATAATACCCTTGTTTTGTGCCAATTGTGATACCAATGCTTAGTAATCTTATTGTTATTTGATTGTAATATAACTGCTATATGTGTGTAATGCCAACTGATTACATACTATGGATTTCATACCACACATGTCTTCTATTTTTTTGTTTTGAACAATTTTAATGAATAGATTGAAATGTACTGGCTAAACATCAACACCCTGAGATCATAAACCATTAAAAACTAACAACCACCAATTACACTTCTATTAACAACATAAAGATAAGCATTTCCGCTTTGGCTTTAATATCAAATTATCACACATACGGTAATTTAAAGCTCATGCAAGCTTAACTTAAAACTTGCGACTGAATGTCACAATTGACATTATTAAGCAATATCCAGAACAAAATCACTCTTATTCTTTCTTGAGGTAAAGCATTTTTGGTGCTATATTCAAAGTAGATAAAATTGTGTTAAACATTCCCCGGTGCTGAACTCCTGGCCATAGCAGCATCACGGTGGCTAGCACATACACCAGGAATATGTTGTTCACGGAGGATGTTAACCATGCCAAGGTGCACAATATGCTGATTGAAATGAGATAGTACTGGAACAAAATACAGTTGTTACACATATTTTTAAAACGTAACTAGAAATGTATTAGAAGATGCAAGCAACCGATTAATCTTACCATGCAAGGACTAGTTTCCCTCATTGAATAAAATGTGCGGATATTATGCAATACTCTGTTATAACTGGTCACAATACTCTTGCAAATATCTTCATACATTTTTTCATGTTGGCCAGTCCATGCGGTGGGCCCATACAGTGAATTAGAAACAACTGGCACAATGAAGTCTATAAAATTGAAGAATAGGCCAAAAACAGCAAATGTGGTGAGAGAATTTAGATCCATGATCCAAATGAGCAGAAACAAAAGGGAAACCGAGCCAACTATAGCACAAGGGTGCCACTGCTGTTCCCATAACATTATTGACTTCAATGGCAGCAGTGCCATGCGCCATCCTTCTAGGAACCTCTTTAATTTCTTCACCTGCTGCTCCTGAAACAAAGATAACAGCTACAAATACACTGCAACACCAATCAATGACCACCTAATTAATTGCTTTATATTACACACATTGTCAGTTTTGTTTAGAAATAATCTGTGTATATAGAGAAAATAAATGTAACTACTAGTTTATGGATAAAAAATAAAGGTACGTAATATAATGTAATCTTAGCAGGTAAGTACATACTTACGTATTATTTTGAAAAAAATCTTGCGAGTACTCATCTTTGTTTGAACACGATAGCGAATTGCGTTCTTTAATTGTATTCAATATAATAGAAATCATTAAAAGATCTAAACAATATTTATCATAACTACACTTACCTGATCCTGAAGATTTACAAATTCAACCATTTTATTTTATTTTATAGGAAATCCTCGTTAAAATAATAAAACACTGAATACTATACTTTGCACAGAGAAAATAATCACTGCGTTTGGTAGTTTGATGTAATTCGGCGTTTGGAGACAACAATAAAATTCGTTCACATTACACCCTCTTTCAAATTCAAAACAATAAAAATCAATCAGTCAGTCAGAAACAGCGGGGTTGCCAGAAGTGATTTTCTATTTTTAACCCAAATTTGAAATTATTTTTCTTAATCTTCAAAATTATACAATTTGCTTAAGTTTTACTCAGAGGCAAAAAGTTAATTAACTGACATACTTCGATAATATTAACATTCGCCTTTTTCTTTGATATACTGTTTTAATTTCCAAACCGAAACAACCGAATAACCTAACAAAAAAAATCTGTGAGCGAATCAAAAGAATTAATAATAGATTATGTTCATTTTATGTAGAATGTAACGACCGAGTCAACTGTTTTAAGCGGTTGCGTCGTTAAACGGACTCAAATACATAAATGTATTCAGTTACAGCCTACGGTTAAAAAATCTCCATGTTTTCGATTTCTTCAAGTATTTAATATCTCCAAAAGCTCATTGTTTACCAATTATTGCGAAAAATACCCAATCTGGTAACCCTGGGAAATAGAGAGAGAAATCAGTATGTCAGTTCACTCTTTTAATTAAAACATTAGGGCTTACATCTTTTTTGTCGATGATTTTTTTAAAAGTAAGTGGTATATATAGGTGCATGGTGGTATTATAAGTGTCGCCAGAATTCAATGTAAATTACCATGTCTGCAGAGCCCAGAGGTTGAGGTCATAGTCATATCCATTTTAATACATGTTTGATTTTGTCAGGATGGAAACCTATGAACGAGTTTTGATTGGGTTTTCATACGTATAATTTTGTTAGATCGATCTGAAAAATTATAATCAGAAAATTCAGGATGTGTGTGATTTAGAACAGAATTGTATGCAATTTTGATCGTTTTGATTTCTTAACGTGGAATGAAGATTACGAAATTCCGGATGTATCAGCCGCCCTAATACCACAAGCTGTGCCCAAGGTCTGCTAACACAATCGATTTATAATCGAATATCAACCGCATAGTAACTGTCGCTTTTGACAGATATTGTATGGGATATCTGTCAAAAGCGACAGTTACTATGCGGTTGCTGTTCGATTATAAATTGATTGTGTTAACAGACTTGGGACCCTGTACATAAGTTTCATACTTGCGACGTCAATTAAAAGGGGGATATCAAAACTATAAATTGAAGCAGTTTAGTAGTATGCATACGTAGGTAGTGGGGATGGGCATAGGAATAAATGAAAAATCTGTTAAATGAAAGGCATAAATGAAACAGGGTTTATTCACACGAGCAAAGCTTTGTAATAGCTTGCCTGTCTGACATTTGTGCACAAACAAAAATTTCGTCAAGTACTAATGCACGCGTTGCATGCACTATGAAACCAAATTAAAAGCTAAGCACTCGTGAGAATAGCCCTTACTTGAACATATCAAGAATAACATTTATTATCACATGTATAAAGTAAAATAATCCGTACAAAAGTATAAAGTAAATAGCAAATCAGTTCTCTTCAAATAGATATTAATTATATTAATATCATTTATATAAATAAATAAGTAATAATAATAAATTGTTATTACACCTTTTTACTTTACACGGCGGAAGTAACGCTTTCCAGGAGTATTAGCTTTTTCATGCGTGAGAGTCTGTAAGAGATAAAAATAATACTTCAAATATATGTAGGTAGTTGGAGGATTTGTTTTAAAATGCATTAAGGATTGACTACATACTTAAAAGTACTATTCAATTTACATTAACAAATATTTACGGAAAGATTAATGCTGCAAGTATAATACTCACAACAACACACTCATCATCGGTAAATTGATAATGCCGACCACATTTGGCACCAGTCTCTGGCACTACTGACTTTGTCTCCAGTTCAGTGTCATTTAAAAGTGTTGTCAAACTCTGAAAAATAAATATATTACACAATACACTGCAGATATAGATTTTTTTTTCAATCAGTCAGTCACTATAAATGAAAAATAACTTACTTTTATTGTAGTATTAGGCATATGTTCTTCATAGTCTTCACCCAGTTTAAATTTATGTTCCACAGTTCGTAGCAGTGAAGAGTTTTTAATAGTCATAATGTCACCATCTAAAGTTATTTCCATCAGTGGTGATGACATAGACATCATTTTGCGTCCCATAAAAGGCACACCTGTATAAATAATGTTAAGTAAGTACAGAACCATTTAGTACATAGGTAAATAAGAATTAAATGTATTGAATATGAATTTCAGCACTTTATCTTATATATGGATACAAATTTATATGAATTTTAATGTTAATATACGTAATATACATACCAACAGCTGTGAAGTAGTCATCAATATTCTCATTTTTGTAATGTTGATACTTTCCTGCGATAGCCGGCATTATTAATTTTCTTATTTAACAAGTCTGTTGTGACTATTAACCATACACAATAAGTGTCGCCGATGTAAAATTAAAGTATTTTCTCGATTAGTTGGTGTAATCTTATCGGAAAAGGTTATCAATCACGTACACTAAGTCTGTAATTAACACAATTTTAATGATAATAATTCAGGATAGTAATGATAAAAGAGAGACTTATACCTCTACTATCAAAACTTATTTACCTAGCAACATACAAAGTAAAAGGATGTGATGCTTACCAAGACACTAATGCTATTTTGATATTATATTATTTTCCTTGCTTTAATTTATTTATTTCTTTACAAAATGCAATGCGCTGAAATAAAATGATTAAAAAGGTATTTTTTAAAATATCACTAAATTAGCGGTAGCGGTGATGATGAATGATGTGTATGACATAGTGATTATATACTCTTTGGTGTATGATACGATCATGATGGCACATTTGTTTGATTTGACGCAAATGAGTATTTTTTTTTTTTTTTTTTGTATTATGGCTATCTGCCGATCTTGTTGGACTCAGCAATTTCTGCCAGTGTCATGTGATGGCTACTCATGTGTATGTATTTTTTAAGTATAAGATTTTTACATGACAGTTATTTTTGGTATCTGAAACAAACATTTATAATTGTTAGTGAATGAAATGCTTATACTAAATAATATGAACAAACAAACATAGAATATACATAATTATAACTTTATATTGTTAGAAGACAGAAACTTAATAAATGCATAAATAATTATGGGATTTGGGAAAAAGGATAGGAGATGGCGGACATTAACTGGTTTTTGGATTTTAAGTTTGGAAAAGACTTGATCAAGAGGGGCTATATTATGTAATGGACAATTGAGGATGATGTGATCTAGCGTACCATCGTCTAGGCCACATTCGCAAAGGGATGAGTCCCGGACCCTTATTTTATGTAGAAATACTGGAGTGCAGCAGTGATTTAAACGGATTCGGCAAAGAACGGAGATAGTGGTTTTCGGTATCTTTTTGAATCTATGGAACCAGGGTTTAGGCGGGATGGAAGGTTGAATAGAGGCATATGAAGTGCCTTTAAGTTTGCTAGACTCCTCCCAGCAAGTCTGCCAGGACTTATAGAGATCAAATTTAGCTCTGTGTATCAAATCGTAAATTTGTATTTCGCGGTATTTCCTGTCACCAAAGTTGTTACAGGCAGCAGCTTTGGCAGCTGCATCAGCACACTCATTACCACTTATACCCATATGAGCCGGAATCCATACTAATATAACCTCGACGTCCTTTACAGAACAAGAATACAAAGCCTTTTTAATATCCAGAATGATTGAACTATGGAGACAATCCTTGAATGGATTTTTGACGATAGCCTGAAGGGCACTTCTGGAGTCTGAGAAAATTACCGCTTTACTAATAGCACTATGTGAAGAAATAAATAAACATGCCTCAAGGATGCCAATGCATTCTCCTGTAAAGACCGATGTTTCCGGAGGACATTGGAATTGAAGGAAAATTTGGGAGTTGGGACTATAGACAGCAATTCCAGTATTGCCATCTGAAGTTAACTTGGAAGCATCCGTGTAGAATTTATAGTGGTTCTGCCACTTTTCATTGACAATGGAGGAGAATTGAACATTAGCTTGAGCAGATCCTTTGTTCAGGCCTATGTGGTTATAATTTGGGACAAAATTTAAAATGTCGTATGGGGTCATATATATCGGCAATCTATTATATTGGGCAATGGGAGAAGTTTCTTCCACCATATGTATTTTCCGCAATGAATTTAGTATTAAAGGGGGGGCTTTGTGTCTCCAATATTCGTTTTGTTCAATATTTAGCGAATCCAAAGTTGAAAGTTTGGCTAAAAGTTTGTGGTCCCTTTGGAGGTAGATTTTGAAGGTATATTTATCAGCCAAATATTGCCTACGTAGGGAGAGTGGAGGTTCACCACTTTCCACCTGCATAGCATTGATAGGTGTCGATCTCATACAACCCAAAATAATGCGGAGGGATTTTGACTGAATGGAGTCCAATCTAGTTATTGCAGTTTTATTACACGGCTCTATAAGGAAAGTACCATAATCCAGTTGGCTTCTAATTATGGCATTGTATATTAATTTTAGAGTGAAGGGATGGGCCCCCCACCAAACCCCTGCAAGAGCCCGCAGCAAATTTAACTTTTTTTCACATTTACTCATGATGGAATTAATATGTGGAGCACCAGATAATTTTGAGTCTAAGAAAACACCAAGAAATTTGACTTTATCCTCAACCTTGATGGGAGAATCTTCAATTTCAAGGTGAACTACAGGGATGGCTCGTTTACGAGAGAAAATTAAAACGGAGCTTTTAGGGGCTGATAAACTAAGACCGTGGGATAATAGCCAATTATTTAAAGAGTTGAGGGATATTTGCATGGATTCCTTAGCAGTTTCAATGGACGAGTCCGATACATACAGGCAGAGGTCATCCGCATATTGTAAAATCTGACAGTCTATATTGAGGGATTCGTGAAGGTCGGCAGTATAGATGCTATACAGCAAGGGGCTCAGAACTGAGCCCTGGGGTAGTCCACGCCAAACAGTTCTGCAACCAAAGTCCTCACCCGGGATATGAATCTTGACCTTGCGACCAGAAATGAGATTGCATATACAATGAAGCATCCTTGCCGGGATACTCAGCTGGCGTAGTTTACTTCTGAGTACGGAAAGAAGGACATTGTCGTAAGCAGCTGAAATGTCAAGAAAAACAGCAAGGACAGATTCGTTTTTGCTGAAGGCAATACGAGTATCTGAAATTAAAATTCCTATACTATCCATAGTACTGGCTCCCTTCCGAAAGCCGTACTGTGAGTTAGCTAGTAGTCCATGGTGCTCTATATACCAGTTCAATCTATTTTTAATGAGATGCTCCAGGATTTTAACTAAGACAGGGGAGAGGGCAATAGGGCGGAAGTGGTCAGGGCTGTTGGTTGGTTTCCCGGGCTTAGTGATGGGGAGGATTAATTGGGTTTTCCAGGAATCAGGGATAAAACCAAAGAGGAAACAAACGTTAAGTAAAGAAAGGAGATATTGACGAGTACGGTGGCCAGTATTTTTAAAAAAGGAATAAGGAAAGCCGTCAATACCAGGGGCAGAATCTTGGACATGGTTGAGTACTCTCTCTAACTCACAAATAGAGAAAGGGGAGTCTAAAGGATCATGGGAGACGATAGGGGAGTCATGTGAGGTAGGGCATTCACTATTGAAGGGGACAAAAGGAGGGGCTACTTTATTAAAGAAGGATAACGCAATGTCGCGAGACATAGCAGACTGATTACGGGGCGTAGAGCCACAACTATATCTTTTAAAATTTTGCCAAACTTTAGAGGATGGAGATGAAGGAGAGAGGGAGGAGCAAAATTTCTTCCAGCCTTCGTGTTTTTTCTTATTTAAAAGTCGTTTGGACTGAGCGACTATTTTATTATAATTAACTAGATTGCAGACCGTCATGTTATTGATATATTGTAGCTCGGCCTCTTTACGGGATTTAATAGCTAAAGAGCATTCACGGTCCCACCAGGGAGGGGATGATAACTTCCCTGTAGCTGAGTTCTTTAATGGGATATTTTCTTCAGCAGCTGCCGAGATAGCTTCAGAAAAATTAGACAAACATATGTCTATGTTACTGTGGGAAATTTGGGGGAGGCCCAGGACTTTGTCTTCCAGATATTGCGTGTATAGATCCCACTTCGCTTCCTTAAGTCTGTACTTCAAAAGGGGAGCTGTGTCATTATGGGGGAGAGATCGGTCTAATAGTGTGCTACAGATGGGGTAGTGGTCACTGCCATATGTCAGATTTAGGCATTTCCAATCTAGTTGGGATGCCAGGATAGGTGTACATAGGGTAAGGTCCACACAACTTTTTCCTTGGCCGGGCCTTGGGAGGCGTGTTGCTGAGCCATCGTTAACGACATATAAACCTACCTCGTCCATCAAATCGACTAAGTCGTGGCCTGCACTATCACTATGATCAGATCCCCACAGAGAGTGATGACAATTAAGATCACCTAAGATAACAATAGGTTTATGGGAGGAGCATATATTTTTAATGAAACTAAAGCATGAGGCATTAGGGGAAGGGATATAGATGGAGATATAACTAATACCCAGGATCTTAACTCCAACAGCATTAATCTCATCACCATGTTGGGGTAAGGAGATAGGAGACATAGGTAAGGAATTATTTACAAGTATAGCGGCGCCGCCATAACCGTCAGCACGATCATCACGGAGAACGCTATACAGGGGAAAATTAAAACGGAGATGAGGGGTTAACCACGTCTCCGAAATGGCAAATATAGCCGGATGGTATGTATTAATCAAGTGAATTATATCATGTTTTTTCGGGAGTGCACTCCTGGCGTTCCATTGCAGAAGATGGAATTTGACGGGATTGAATAGTTGATATCAAAGTGTTAGCAACGTGGTCTGGTAAGGAATAGCTGGACAAAAAGGAGGTCAGCAACAATATTAAAGATTCTATGGTGGGGACATCTTCATTGGGAGAGGGAGGATTATTATTGATAGCGCATCCATTCGCGGAGGGAGCGAATGTGTAGCTGTTAATTATATCCTGGTGGACCCTGCGGTTGTAACCAGGAGCAAGAGGGGCATGGGTTTTGGGTTTAAGGGTGACCGTTTTCCGATAGGAGATTGGGGAGGGAGCTTGTTGATGGGTCATTGACTGCTTAGAGCTGGGAAATATTTGACTAAGAGGAGGGGGAGAGAGTGATGATGAGGAGGTGACATCAGCAAAAGATTTATAAGAAGGTGGGAATTGTTTGGATGCCTCTGAATATGAGATGTTATTCTCAGCCATGGAGACTTTAATGTTTTTCTGTCTGACAAATTCAGGGCATAGTTTACTGTTTGCTGGATGTGGGCCTGAACAGTATAAGCATTTGAGGTCCTCAACAGAACATCCGTCTCCAGAGTGGTCACCACCACAGCGGAAACATTGGGGCTTAGACCGACATTGGGTCTTGGTATGGCCATATTTGCAACACCCAAAGCACTGCACAGTCGGGAAATGATACAGGGTAACTGGGAGTGAGTTATAGCAACAGAAAACTCTCTCTGGAAGGATCTGACCGTCAAATGTGAGCACTACAGTGGAGGTAGGAACCCACTCTGTATTGCCCGCATTTATTGATTTTCTGTTCATACGTCGAATTTTAAGGATCTTACCACATCCAACTGGTGTTTTTAAATTATCTGATATTTCTAAGTCTGACCAGTCGTTTGGGACACCTTTCACTACACCCATTCTGGTTATATTATAAGTTGGGATTAATGTATTATAACCTTTATTTTTTAGGCCCTCGTTGTCAATAAATAGATTGGCATCCTCAAAGCTTTTAAATTGAACCGCAATACGGTTGCGTCCTATTTTTTTAATTCCGTCCTGGAGAACATTGCGTACATTCAGTTTGAGCATCAGTTGCCCGAACCGAACTGGGTGGATAGATGTACCTGAAGTTGGATCGGACTCGACCATAGACACATGGACTACATAAGGTGCAACATCTTTGTGTGTATATTTTGACCTTGAGATCAAAGATGGGGCCGTTTGTCTATCTCTTTTGTTTGATGTATTGTCGGATGTTTGAGAGTTTTCATTTGGTAATCCACGTTTACGGTTGTAGCTTGTTTCCAATTTTTCAAAGGATGCTAACGGAGCCGTTAAAACTGGGGTAATATCTAAATAGGTATTTTCATCGGAGGACGAGGAAGGCTGTAAATTCGGTGGGCGGCCCGGAGGGCGATTGTCACCCTCCATGATCGGCCCGCATACGCCTCACAATACAAAAGAGGACTAACCTTGAATCCGGAAGGACGAACAAACAAACAGATATGTAAACAAAAACACACACACAACAGACACCCAAAATATCACTATAAATTCAATTTTTTAAGCCAATACAAGAATGAAAAAAACTCCACATGTGTTTGTCACCAACACCAGCGCGCCGTTCGTATGGTTCACCGCAAATGAGTAAGCATAAGCTAAACTCTGCTTACAATAAGAAAGTTAAAACAAACACATTAAGGTTATAATATTAGAAATAAAGATATTTTATTTCATACTTATAGCAAAGAAACAATACAGCTAAGACATTGTTAAAAGAATGTGAATGACAGTGAAAAAAGAAAATTATATTAATAACCTGCCTGTAACAATTTACCAGTATAAAAACCTCATTTCAACACTCCTCCTTAAATTGATCACAGTCAGCTCTCACTGTCTCACTCACTCATGCATCTACTGCGTTATTTCATCTTTCACTCACTTGACCATCCAAGAAACACACCATTCAAACTTGTCTTTCGGTAAAGCCTTTGTCAATGCATCTGCTGGCATCCGCTTGCTTTCTAAATATTTCAACCAAATTACTCCATTACTCAAACATTCTCTAATGAAATGGTATTTCAGATCAATATGTTTGGTGTGATGATGATGGACGGGATTCTCAGCAATTGCGATTGCAGACTGGCTGTCGCTATACATAACGAGTTTGCTAGTTGTACCCGTTATTTCATACATCAGTCTTCTCAAAAATATGGCCTCTTTTGCCGCTTGCGTAAGACTGATATATTCAGCTTCAGTGCTAGATAAAGCAATCACTTGTTGCTTTTTACTCTCCCATGATATTGCTCCTCCAGCAAATCGGAAAATATATCCGGAGTAGGATTTTCTGTCGTGGTCTCCACCGTGATCTGCATCAGCGAACCCTTCTATATTCCTTCCAGTTTTTCGGTAACTTAAACCATATTGTTTGGTTCCTTTTAAATACCTTAAAACTCTTTTTGCTGCCTGCCAGTGCTCCTCCTTAAAGCAATTGTTGAATTGACTTAGAAAGCTGACAGCATAAGCAATGTCTCCTCGCGTACACACTGCCAAATACATCAAAGATCCTATCAGTTTTTGATATGGTATATTCGTAGGCGGTGTATATTCTTTCTCTTCAGGTTTCATCAAACGCTGACCAGGCACTAAAGGTGTGGCAACAGCTTTGCAATCTTCCATTGCAAATTCCTTAAGAAGCTTTTCAACATAAGCCTCTTGGTCTAGTTTAATTCCACTTGTAGTCTGATTAACTCTCATTCCAAGCACTAGCTCCGCTTTGCCTAAGTCCTTCATTTCAAAACATTTCATTAATTGCTTCTTCACATGTGTCAACTCCTTCTCATTATTCCAGAAAATCAACAAATCGTCCACATATACCGCGATTATTGTCAAATCGTTGTTGGAGTTCCTCAAATAAACACATGGTTCATTTTCAAGCCTATTAAAATTATTTTTCTTTAAGACCTCGTCCAATTTTAAGTTCCATTGTCTGGGAGCTTGTTTTAAACCATAAAGTGATTTTTGAAGTAGACAAACGTAGTCTTCCTTTCCCGTTTCCTTAAACCCATCAGGTTGGGACATGTATATTGTCTCGTCTAGATCCCCATTTAGGAAAGCGGTTTTTACGTCCATATGATCTACTGTGAGACCATATTCCACTGCTAAAGCCAGCAGTAGTCGTAGGGAGCCATGTCTCACTACTGGCGAAAACGTTTCATTATAATCCAGGCCTCGTTTCTGCCGGAAACCTCGTGCTACTAATCTAGCCTTGAAACGTCTCTTATTTCCCGCCTCATTTTTGATTCGAAGAACCCACTTAGAATCAATTACATGTTGGCCTTTTTCAGGTTTGACTAAAATCCAAGTTTTGTTCTCTTTTAAAGCATCTAACTCTTCTTGAATTGCCTTTTTCCAATCTTCTTTATATTTGCTATTCAAAGCTTCATCAACAGTTAAAGGTTCTTCACTTATTTTATCTTCTATAGCAACTTCATAAAGAACATGATCTGGAAATTCTTTTGGTTTTCGGTTTCTTAATGGATATCTTCTCTCTACTCCAAGAGGTTCCACGGTTTCTTCTAGAGAAGACACAACCTCTTCAATGGCATCCATCCATCCTTCAGAATCATCATTTCCTTGAACGTCACCCTCCGGTTCCACTCCTGAAACTTCCATTTCTTTTTGTAAGTCCATTTCTTGAACTACACCTTCTGGAACTACTCCATAAGTTTCTATTTCTTCTGGTGAGATTTGCCTCTCATTATTGTCTTTGGATTCTAAAACATCTGTAGTAAGATCAGTTTTAGATCTGATGCTCTCTCCCAAGGGTAAAATCATAGTATTAGGCATAGTAGACTCTTCCACCATTGTCTCATCTTTTGTTGTTTTATCTTCAAAAAAGATAACATCTCTTGCTTTGTAAACATGTTTAGTTGTTGAATCTAAAAGCCTATAAGCTTTTGATTCCTCGCAGTATCCAACAAAAATCAATTCTTTACTTTTCGCATCCCATTTCTTGCGCTTTTGATCTGGAATATGCATAAATGCTTTACAACCGAATACTCGTAACATACTTAGATCAACTTTTCGTCCAGTCCACACTTCTTCTGGCGTCATTCCCTTGACTGCAAGTGTTGGTGACCTATTCTTCAAGAATACCGCTGTGTTGACAGCTTCCGCCCAATAGCCTCTGCTAAGTCCTGAATCTTCAAGCATGCTTCTTGCTTTTTCATTAATGGTTCTGTTCGCGCGCTCGGCGACACCGTTTTGTTCGGGCGTGTATTCAACTGTAAGTTGATGAACAATACCGTATTCTTTCATAAACGAACTCATCCGCTTGTTAACATATTCAGTTCCATTATCACTTCTTAAAACTTTTAATTTTTGACCGGTTTGCGTTTCGGCAAAAGTTTTAAAATCTCTAAGTTTTTCAAATACTTCACTTTTATGATTAATAAAATATACAAATGTTTTTCTACTATAATCATCAATAATAGTCATGAAGTATCGATGACCTCCAATGGATTTCTCTGACATTGGACCACAAACATCAGTGTGCACTAGTTCCAGTACAGACTTTGCTCTAGTACCTCCAGTCTTTTTAAAAGGTAATCTAGTTTGCTTACCTTTTAAGCACGGGATACATTGTAGTACAGGTGGATCAGCAAAACTTACTCCAGTAGCCATACCATCTCGAAGTATTTTCATGTTTTTCAGTCCCAGATGAGCCAGTCGTTTGTGCCACAACTCATATTTATCTATGACAGTAGTAGCATAAGCTAAATTTATATCTGAAATGAGTTTAAATTTGTATACACCATTATCAGGCTTACAATAGAATATCACTTCACCAGTTACATTACATTTAGACTTGTCATAAATCTCACATCCTTTATCTGAAAACACAACTACAAAGTTCCGCTTTACCAACGTACTTACACTCAGTAAATTAGCAGATAGACCAGGAACATACATCGCACCTTTCACTCCAAATCTCTCGCTCTCTACATCACCACTACCAACTCCATGCAGCGTCTCTCCATTCGCTACAACAATATCAACTGAATCGTTAAACTCTTTGTAGTTTTGCAACCAATTTTTCTTCATTGTCATATGTGATGATGCGCCCGAGTCCAAAAACCAATCCTCATTATTGTTTTTTGTCATGGTTCCAAAGGCGGTGTACAATCTCTGCTTGCTCTGGTCTTTATCCTTATCCTGTTTCTTTGTTGGGTTATTCGGACAATCCATAGCTTTATGGGGACCACCACAAATGAAACATTTTATCTGTTTTGTATATTTCTTCTGCATTTTTGCCGGGGTAAATCTCGGTTTACGAACATTTGAGCTTAATGCTGTGCTTGTTGAAGGCACTTCTTCTCTTTGTAAAAGCTTATTTTTGACATAATCAGTAGTTACTATTATATTAGAGTTTTCAATCGCCATTCGCATAGGTAAAAACTCTATAGGCAACCCTTGCAACATTAGTGCAGCCAATAATTCATCATCTACCTCTTTTCCGATGTCTGACAGCTGCTGTGCTGTCATCAGCATACTGGTTACATATTCTCTAGTGTTACTGAACATCGTTAGTTTTAGGCTTACGAGCTTTCCGAGTAGCCTGCATCTGTTATTAACACCTTTATCTTCATATGCAACCTGTAGGGCCTCCCATGTCTCTTTAGCTGTTCTGGCTTTACGTACATGAACCAGGCAATGTTGTTTTATCATTAAACATATCCTTGCTCTTGCCTGTTGATCTCTCTTGCAACTAGCTATATCAGTTACAGTTGTACTCACGTATTGCCATAGATCTTCACATATCAAGTAAAGTTCCATTTGAAATTTCCAAGAAGAATAATTTGATTGTCCATCTAGCTTATCAAATGATGTCAATCCTACATTATTCGGCATTCTCGCCAAATTCTCCGAATTTCCTCCTTCATGTCTCACGTTGCTATCTCCATCATAACTCATCGTTGTTTTATGTAGACAACTTTAGTAAATATGCCCATAACCAGTAAGCATAAGCTAAACTCTGCTTACAATAAGAAAGTTAAAACAAACACATTAAGGTTATAATATTAGAAATAAAGATATTTTATTTCATACTTATAGCAAAGAAACAATACAGCTAAGACATTGTTAAAAGAATGTGAATGACAGTGAAAAAAGAAAATTATATTAATAACCTGCCTGTAACAATTTACCAGTATAAAAACCTCATTTCAACAAAATGGTATATGTTTTCTGTGGTTTGAGTTTTGACGCATAGTAGGGATGGGACGTATTTACGCTACAAGGTTTTTCTTCATATCATCATGTCACATTCATAATTTTTTTATAATGTGTATTTATTGAATGTGTTATTGCTATTAATTACTTGACAAAATACCGGCTAAGTTGTGGGTGAGGCCATATTCATATCCATTGTATTTCATCGCATCTCACATCGTAGAGAAAGAAGAAGTTTATGGTACGGCTTGATTAAACACAAACCCCCATTAAAACTCGTTTAAATGGGGTTTTTTACAGATGAAGTTCGTTTTTTCGACACAACCTTTGGTTAGCCCCTTCAAAAGGGATTGAACGACTTGTTCGGGCTGTACTACACTGTAGGTAGATCACATAGTCGAACTAGAGATGGTAGACCATGAACATGTGTAGACTGGGGTAGCCTATGGTAGCCTTTGTGTCTTTTTTTCTCTGTGCTGCAAAAACAGACAGACAACAAGAATTCCCTTTGCAGAGAAGTAAGATGAGCGAGATGTGAAATGTTAAATGAACTGTTCGCGAAATAATAGAAAATAATGTTTAAGTGATCGAATAAGGTGTTTTTTTCCTTCGAGGACTCTGAAATCAATTACGATACAGAGCCGTGTCATTGTTCATTGATCGATTATTTAAAGAAGATAATTCTTTAGTTCAACATATAAAATGGGTGATAAAGAGGACTATTTAACGTTGTACCGGGTGTTCTTTGAAAATTTCGCTGCTAATGTGAATCCTGAAGATCAATTGCCAGTGAACATCGCAGGTTACACCATCACCGAGTCTGAATTAGTGGGTGAAGTTTTGTACTGGACGACTCAATATTTGAATGAGAAGTAAGTACATATACTTTTATACTCACATAATATATTATATAGTTCACAGATAGAAACCTGTTTGTAGTGTGGCATTCCAGTTTGTATGATAAACCTGCTTAGAACTGATAAGGATAGTACAATGGTAACTGCACACAATATCATGATAAGAAATTAGAACATCTGCTAAACATAGAAAAAGGTTTCGATTTTATTATGAATGTTTACCATTAATTTTATAACACGATAAATGTCCTGCAGAATCTGGGATGGTTGGCCATGTTACAACCACCCAATCATCCCAGATTCTGTGGGACAAACCTACACAATAATTTAATTAAGGTCCCAGTTTTGCACAATAATCATGTCATACAAAATGCCTTAGACTTCCCACATTCTACATATTTCATCTGACACCTCTAAGATACACCTATGGGTACATATTTATTTACCCATATAATCATATATAAACAATCCTGCCATTTTTAATTGTTTATATATTTTATCCATATTACTATGGGCAATATTAAATTATAGCATAGATCCAGGTAGTAGTGTTGTATAATGAACATATAATTTAGACATACAACCAATCCTTTCAATAGTTTCATATGCTCATTAGTTCTATCCCGTAACACACCCTTCCCTTCTAGATTTTGTTTTCCTTGTAGTAGTGTAGTATAATCATGTAATTATTTCATTCAAAAAATTCAATAACAGAATTGTACACTATTTATTTACTCAAGTATATTTTGTTTAATACCCAACTCAATTTTGAGTGTAACCAATATGGAATCTAGTGACAATGACCTCTCAATGGGACATTAACCCTACCTTTCAAGGGCCCATTCTAACTTTTGTTCAGTGTGAATGTATGGAATATTTGTGCAGGTGTTGTATTTACAACTAGCTGTTGCCCGCGACTTCGTCCGCGTGGTATTTAACAAAGACTCAGCCTTTGGCAACAGCCTGCTCGCGTTCTGATCCCGCGGGACGCATTGCAGATTGTTGCTATCAAACTTTAATCAGGCGCAGCGCTGCAACATTGGTTTTAATTTTTTTTCGAGAGATCCAATTTTTTTTTCTAAAATAAAAGTAGCCTATGTTAATCCTTGTTACATCAGCTATCTGCCAGTGAAATTCCCGTCAAAATCGGTCCAGCCATTTCAGAGATTACCCGGAACAAACAGACAGACAGACAGACAGACGGACAGACAGACAGACAGACAGACAGACAGACAAAAATTGTAAAAAATGTTGTTTCGGTATAGGTAACGTGTATACATCCAAATGCACTTAGTAAAAAGCGGTTATTTTAATATGACAAACAGACACTCCAATTTTATTTATATGTATAGATTGTTTCCTACAATTCTTGTACATGTGTGTCAACAGAATTGTGATTGAATTACATAAGTACCGACTCAATATTATTAATAGTCCCAATTAAATCTGTCCTCAGACTTGTTGTGGTGTTCAGATATTTTTTATCATATCTTAATCTCCCCTCTCCTTAATAAGAGGGGGATTTAGGCCATAGTCCACCACACCGGCCTAGAGATAAAATTTTCTCAAATTTTCTCATGATTTTTTTGTTCACTGTTTAGCAAGTGATGTGTAGCAAGGCCTATCAAAATTGTTTTAAATTAAGGCTGACTGTTATTGTTCTCTTAAAATGTTTACCAGCTTCATCTAGAAGAAATTGCTCTTAACTACCTATGTAACCAACCATAATGTACCTACTTCCAGTACTTCCTAAACTTAGATGCAATTGCACCGTACATTGCACCATATAAGAATTGATTGAAGTTATATACCTATGTGCTATATAGAGATTTAAAGATCATTTTTAATGTCATCATGTTCAATCTTCCTGCCTGAGATACATTTTTTATAGTGAGCAGGACAAATAGAGCACATTACTCATCTATCAAGTGTGGGCTCGGTCCGACTATGAGGTAGGTACCTGCTTACGCATCGTACATTCTGTTACGCGGAAAACTACGCAACATTTTGACACACCTCACCTTTTGGTAATCTGCTCTTCCTTTTTTGCAACTTGCATTTACATCTAGACAAGCCATCGCAGTAATAGACAGCTGTAATCAATTTGCAATGGCTTTCTAATGCAATTTTAAATAGATGATTGCTTTATTTCTATGTATTCGACGGTACCTAAGTACTTTCGTAATTTAGTTATCATCGTGGCCCTTAAGCTAGACAGAAAAAAATTGCTACCTACTCAGCTATTAATTAAAAAAAAATGTTTTGGTTCCTGTAGGTAGGTAGGTAGGTACTATCGACTGTTTCTTCGAATTAAAAGTTTTATGTTTGCGTCCCTTAACTAACACCCTTTCCTTAATAGGTAGGTATTTCTTTTATTAGAATCGACCCAGTAGTTTAGTCGTTAAGTTGTCAAAAAATTATCCCTCCTCTTGCGGCGCAGTCGGGTACCTATTAATGAAATAGCGATAACGACGGAAAATAAACTTTTTTATTTCAGACGTAGATTCAATATTAAAGCAAAAATCTTAATTGGGTGCGATCCCACTCTTTCTTACGTTACCAGTATTATGTAAATAGGTAGGTAATTATTATGTCTGACGTGTTAATTACGCGTTTATCTACGTGAATGAAACAGACTAGAAAGATCTTACAATTGCTACCATTCAGTGGGCCTGTACCGGTGGGTACTGTATTTTTTACACCTACCTAAATCTTTTTCTAATGACATTAATCTATACATCTATACATATAAATAAAATTGGAGTGTCTGTTTGTAATATTAAAATAACCGCTTTTTACTAAGTGCATTCGGATGTATACACGTTACCTATACCGAAACAACATTTTTTACAATTTTTGTCTGTCTGTCTGTCTGTCCGTCTGTCTGTCTGTCTGTCTGTCTGTCTGTCTGTCTGTCTGTTTGTTCCGGCTAATCTCTGAAATGGCTGGACCGATTTTGACGGGACTTTCACTGGCAGATAGCTGATGTAACAAGGAGTAACTTAGGCTACTTTTATTTTAGAAAAAAAATAGGATCTCACGAAAAAAAATTAAAACCAATGTTGCAGCGCAGCGCCTGAATTAATTTTGATAGCAACAACCTGTAATGCGTGCCGCGGGCTCAGAATGGGCGAGCAGGCTGTTGTCAACGGTTGTCTTTGTTAAATACCACGCGGACGAAGTCGCGGGCAACAGCTAGTTGTAAGTATAATTAAGAGTAATATCATGATCAATACCATGATAACCTTACGTGGGTATTTTAGTTTTTTCTTCCATTAGCTGACACTGGAAAGGCTGACGCAGAAGTCTACCTCTGCACTCTACAGTGTATTATGTATTATAACAGTTCATCATTAAAGGCTGCCTTTTAAGCTACGTTCAAAGAAAGCTCTTCATCTGACAGCGCTTGAATTATGGGTACCGTACAATGGAACAATTACCTAATCTGAAATAGTGGACTGGAGGCGAACCCAGTAACACTCAAATTAGTAGAACTGACACAATAATAATATAAGCAGCAAAGAATTAAATAATACTTATATAAGTAAATAAATTATATTAAGTTAGAGTAAAAAGTAACCAACACTTGTCTTGTAATTACCTACGTGTAATTTGCTAGGCGCTCCATTTAACCAACTTATGTTGCAAGAGTGCAAGTTGTGTGTGTTACAGTGTCGTTGGCCATTTTGTTGCATAACATCTCATACATACTTTAATGTTTTAATTTCAAAACTTTTTAATAGAAAGACTTTTAATTTATATTTTGGGAAAATTGCAAGCGTTTTGGGGTTCTTTATTTCACGGCATGGTTGTATGGCTTGTAATCGTTATTGTATCTACACATCATCATCTACAAGTCTCCTTTCGTTCGTGCACGCCAACTATATCCCTCACTAATCTCCGCCAAATCTCTCCCACGATTCTTTTTATGTGCAACACACTCAGCATGAAATGTTGAGAACTATAAAAATGACAAGCCTGATCCTCCTGGATTTTAGGTGCTGGGATTTTTCCAAAAACAACTCGCAATACTCAACCGTATCGCCCGCACAGATTCGCTGACAATAGTATAACTTGGTACCTACCGATATTCACAGAACAAAATAACATTATTGTAGTAATATTATATAATACTCGGTCAATACGATGCGAAATCTTAGTCCTAAGAGATGCGCCGACAGCATTTTCCATTACATTAGCTGGTATGAAACTCTAAACTCGTGAGACGGCAGAGTGACCATTTCACTGAGACATTCTATAAGGCTATGTACACATACATTAGCCAGGTGTTGTTTGGTCCAATGTGTTCAGTACGTAACAATCTTAAAATAGATTTGTGAAACTTGGCAATCTACGAAGGCCGAGGTCATCAAATTGAATCACTTGCAAGTGCATCATCTATTTATTATCATTTTATATTTTTTTTATTGTCCTTTTGTCTCGGGTATTGAGATGATGTTACAGCTAGGAGCCTGGCTGACAACATGCAGCCGATAAATCGCCATGTCTTATGTTAGACTGTTTTATGGTTGGGTTTCCGGGCAGACAGATCGTAGAAGTAACTGAAAGACGGCCCCAACACAAATCGGTAAAAAGGATTAGTAGGTGTAAAAATACTTTCTCTCGGTAATGTTTATCGTCTGCACAAATGTTTTCTCGAGGGCCCGTGGGCTGCACGTAGGATTGCTTCTCTTGATATATAAATTGGTACGAGAGGCCGCGTGGGTCGATGCGGATGCCGTGATAGTAAAGCCGGCCCGTGTCAACGCTCTGGCGCATTGTTTGTCAAATATTAATTACCAAGGAATTCGCCCGAATTATGTTTACCAAATAAACTATAGGCACACCGATGTGCCATATTTATGACGTTCTCGTTTAGTTTTACTAACTTATAATATTATCTTACCCGCATACCTACTACAATATGCCCAAAGTACTGTGTCAACTGACCGAGATTGTGTATATGCATTCGTTTTAAAAAGCGGGTCAGTGACCACTATATGTATTGTGCAGACAGACAGACTTACACGTCCGCATTTTATAACTAGGTAGGATCACCGGGCAACAAAAACCGAGGGCAACTACTAACATACGTTATACCGAGTGAATGCCCGCGTGGTTTATTTACTCACTCAATCCATTGATCTCATATGAAACTGTGTGCCATTGCGTTCAATGTAGCACTCGCACCCACAAATTTTAATAGATTTCAATCGTAATGGAGTACTCTCTGTACTCTATTGTGACGGTAAACATTATAATCTTATCACATCCGTATATCATCAAATTGATTGAATCCTATGAGATATATGCGTAACAGCGTAACAGCCAACTAAAACCTTAAAAAAAATGAGCCAAAGTTCGGAAAATAAAAAATAACCATTTGCTCTTATAATGCCCCACGGAAGGACAGGCTATCGTCCATCACGCTAACCCAGTGCGTTCGGTCACACGCAACAACACACACACATCAAAAGACGAACACAACTGTAATCTCCGAAATTTTGTTGGAGACGTCTGAACCAGGTAAATTTTGGAACATAAATTTTTCACCAAAACTTGATATTATCATGTAAACCGCATACTTTGAATGTCCACCGCTGCAAACATGCAGTTAAGCACCTTCCCTATAGTTAAGTGGCCAGACATTCACATAATTGTCAGAAATGCTGGAAGTTTTGTTGTACCTATAGTGGTTCTTGCAACTTCAACTCTAATGAATCGGGTTAAAAAATTGAAAGTGAAAGCGTGCAAATAATAAAACAACCGAACCGAAATGCATGCCCTTCAGCAACATGTGAATCATGTCCTCAAATGACTCACCATAGTATGCCTAGCAGCTATCAGCTGATAACTATACTATCCTTATACGTTCATGCAACGAGGAAAACATTATGTAAACATGGCTTATACATGGGTTTAATGCATATAATCTATGTATATTTCGACCCAGAAGTAGCTATAGGAAAAATTGGTTACAACTACAATATTTGTTGCTTTGCTAATTCTGTACTTTTTTTGCAATTGTATTTTTTTGCAATTGCGGTTCAATTAAATGCTCATAAACTTTGTAGTTTCTTTTCCAGACGAACAGATAGTTATAATCTGCCTACTTGCTAAAATCCTTATATTTGTTCAAGCTTTACGTGCGTAATATATTCTTAATCTGAATCTATAATGATTAGGTGGGGTCGGTTTTGCTCGGACTGGAAATTATCATATTATGTAGATTCTTGTTTACTTTATACTTATGTAAAATTTATGAGACGCATCAATTGTATGTTTTAGGTAAAAGCAAGAAGTAAAAGACCAGATTATCACGGACGTAGATAGATAGTTTTGATAATGATATCAATGCGAGGCACCGGTTGCACTTGCCGTTGATGTTATTGTTTTGTTAACTCCTATTAAACTGTTTACACATCTCACAATACATCGGCATGTAGTGTATTCTTGTGTTTGTGCGTTTTTGAGCATGACCGCCACGTCGTGGTGCTTTACCATCATTAGATTATATAAATAAGATCTACATGATATAACAAGTTATGTGTACGATAATTTATACTCCCCTTGGGTACCTGTTGTTGGGCTTATAATCCTTCCCATCTTCCTAATGGTGACATAAATTTGGATATCTATTCTGTGATTTCACTTAATGTGTTCATTCGAAATCCATTCCACCATTAAAATACCTCTGACCTGGCGTCTAGGCCTCATGAGAGATGATTTTTTCTTCGAATATAACTTACATTGTATTAAATAGTTTGTTTTTTGTTTCCAGACAATGTCCGCCGACACTGATGATTCCGCTGCAGCGGATCATACTTGATGAGGTGCAAGTAGCATCGAAGAAACAGCCAAATGAGTTTGGTTACAAATCTGACGAATCAGGTGTGTAAGCATGTGCTTTTATCAATAGCCCCCGAATACTAGTTAACTTTAATATACAACGACTATCAGAGCTACACTAAATTCAACATCCCGACATCTCCAAAGCAGGTCTTAAATATTTGCATAGCTTTTAGGTGTCCTGTCGAAATTCCGCTTGATCGTGGTAAACAACAAATTATATTTTTTTTCCTGAGGAAACCTCTATATTCCAAATAGTCAAAAAGTTTTTAGACCCCCTATAATTATTATAAGAAGTTTCCGGACTAATATCACACGGCAGTGATATCAGCCAAATTCGAATAGGGTTACGAAGGAAAATATTAGATGTCAAAGACTAGAAATGGTCGCGCGATAATATTCATGACGTTGTTTCATACGTCCATCAATGTTGGTGCCGAGATGCAATAAATATTGATTGCACGCGCAGAGATGGTTGGCACTGGATTTTATTGCTTACGTCATAATTCACGAGTTTACCATCTCGGCGTGAAACAATTATATCTGTCTGCTTAATGTTGCTATTGTTTAGGGCGCCGGAGATGAAGTTCGCATAGATATGATGTCACACTATGTCGGTTTTATTTTTGCTTACATCATCAGCTTCGGCCATAACAGCATTGGTGTAGTCCAACGCGATCTAGTTTATTATTCAATCGCTATTCACCGTATTTCAATAGGTCTTTTAACTACTCATGTTGGTCTGTCAGACTTATATCGATTGCCGTATTTGACCAAATGTTCAATTAGAAAACATGTTAAGGAATAAGTGTCACATACAATCTGAGCTCAATGTTAAAGTTAAGTTATTCAATTGTCTAAGAGCATTTGGTACGAGGGATGGCAAGCGCTATAGTTTCAGTACAGGGCTCCATTAGGTCTAACACAATCATAATCGAACATCAATGGAATTTTAATTGTTGCTTGTGACGAGAGCTTTCTAATATAAGTAGGTAAATGTCAAAACTGGCAATTTCGATTTAGAGTCGATTGTGTAAGCAGATTTGGGGCCCTGAATGAATAGTATTCCTTTAGCAAGCGTAAACAGGTCGCCTATCCTTATTCTTGTAGTCCGAATTCATATGCCAGTGTGTTGTAATAAAACGAATGCTCTCAAGCAATGGCTATAACCGTTTCCTTTTCTCTTATAAGAGGAGTAAACAAACGCGTTTAGGTATATTTTATTAATCACCCCATTTCTCTATATTCCAGTGTACATAGCCCTCCGGTTGATGCAGGCGGTGACAGCCCGCGTCAACGACGTTTGCCTCCGATACTTAGACAATTCGAAACTTGACACGCTGCCGCCGCCGCCGCCGCTCGCGCAGCGCGACCTCAAGACCGTCTCCTGCGCAGCTAAGAACTCACGCCGCGCGATGGAGGACCGACATGTGGAAATTGGAAATTTGGAAGCATTGTTCGGCATCGAAGTAAGTGACTGACGTCGTTGGTATTCCGAAGCTTCAAAAATTGAGACAAGTTATTGGAGTTACTGATAGTTGGGTCTCGAAGGGAGAGTAGACGGCAAGCAGTCTCTCTCAGTAAATTTATAAATGAACCAAATCGTGTTAGATTGAAAGCCGACCTCGTCGTTTCGTTTTGTGTATAAATGTCAGCAGTGATAGCCAAGTTGGTAGAACGCTTGCCTCGATAACGAGGATTGCAGGTTCAAACCCCGGCTCGCACCTCTGGGATTTTTCACGTGCGAATCTCATTTTCAACCAAGATTATCACTTGCTAGACGGTGAAGGAAAACATCGTGAGGAAACCTGCATGTCTGAGAGAACCCCTCGAAAGATGTGTGAAGTCTGCCAACCCGCACTGGGCCAGCGTGGTGGACTATGGCCTAATCCCCCCTCGCATTGAGGGGAGGCCCGTGCCCAGCAGTGGGACATAAAAAAGGGCTGGAATTATTATATAAATGTCAGGTTGTTTCCATGTCGCGTACATGACCAACTTGGCTAGTATTGCTTTTTATTTTCCTATAAATGTCATAATTTCCTGCAATTCATTTATGCTATAGGTATATATTTACTATACCTAGTATATATATTTACGTATAATAACTGGCGCTTGATTTGAATGTGCGTAATGCAAATGAATAAAATGATGTGGCGCACAACTTTCAAATAATGGGGAATCCCATTCATGACAACAGAGATTTATTTATAAATAAACTTTCATTTTTGTTAAGCGGTGCATGAAAAACTTACTGCAGAGACTTTTTGTGAGTCCTTTCGAGATTTTGAGACTAGGATTGCGCATTCATTTATTAGATAAGAACTATCCCTAGCACACACAAATGTGACATCAAATTTCATTTCGTTTAACGGACGGAATATACCAAGTTTGATAGAACTACTTCCAAAAAAAAGTTTTTAAAGTTTGATAGTTTACTCAGATCTAATTCGAGAATGGATTTGAAGTATTGTAAAACTTGGTGTGTGTGAAATTAACTACATAGCCGCGCGAGTTGATTGTATTTCGGGGCAAGGGGCGGCAGTATCTCCCCCCCCCAACCCACATACCTCACCTCGCACAATATTTGTAAGCTTATCGATCGTTCGCAGGTGGTAGATAAACGGGTGACCTATTTGACGATCCGATTGGCTCAGTGACCCTGCATTCGTTGCTGACGGTCCCCGGGTTTGAACCCGGTAGGGACAAATATTGTGTGATGAACACGAATGGTGTACCCGAGTCCTATACATAATATAATATCTATATAGTAAGTATAAACTGGGATCGTCGGGAGTCCATTATACGGTACCTACTCATAATAAAAGCGTTGCTTAGTTTGTGGCCGTTAAGTTGGTGTGTTCCACCCATCCATCAGCCGAACGACGACTTCCCCAGTGAGATCCACACATCACGGTGGTCACGTTGTGGCAGACCGTTCTATACTATTCCCCAAGGGCCATCGTTACTTCGAGCTTTGTTGGTCGTCCAGCGATATTAATTTCATAATATAATTCCAGACGAGCGAGCCGACGAGCTTCTACGCGGTGTACGACGGGCACGCGGGCTCGGCGGCGGCCACGTACTGCGCGGCGCACCTGCACCAGTACGTGGCGGAGAGCGCGCACTTCGCCGCCGACCTGCGCCGCGCGCTGCGGGACGCCTTCCTCCGCACCGACGCCGAGTTCGTACGCAAGAGCAACCAGGAGGTGAGCCGCCACCAACCAACTGTCTGATCATGCTCCGTTCCGCTCACATTACAGATTTCATATATGAGAGTGACGGTGATAGCATGCTTTCCAGATTACATTAGGCCTTTCTGTTTAATTTATCGTTCTTATTAAATGAATGTGGTCTTTTGCATTGGCGATCGTCACAGCTCCAACCAATTGTCAATATCAATATTTTTATGTTCAGTTCTGGTAATATCACAGATTTAATATATAAGAGTGACGGTGATAGCATGCTTTCCAAACTACATTAGGCCTTTCTGTTTAATTCATTGTTCTTATGAAATTAATGTGGTCGTTTTGTATTGGCGATCGTCACATAATGGACCGTTGATTGAGTAATTATTGACGAAGCATCGATGGATGGATTAAGATTGAGTTAAAGCGATCGTACCAAACGATCAATATGTAGATAGATCTTATATATATGGAAGATTGGTTAATATATTCACAAGCTTGATTACTTATGCTATTTTTCATAGGACGCATTCTGAATGGATGTTAAAATCATAGTTTAGCATTTTGTGAAATTTTGTCGATTCATAAGTACTCTTAAAATTATACGTATGTAAGGGCTCCTACTCATGTACGACACATTGTCCGCCGACGATCGATATATCTGCTGTATTTGGCCTATATCGGTGCCGGGCATGTATGTACAGGGCACGCGAAAACTCGTGTCGGCAACGTGTAGTTCATGTGCGAGAGCCCTTGCGAGGGAGACACGTGTAGCGTGTAGCGTGTCGCGCGATAGTGAGAGTGTGATGGTGTGATAGTGAGTGCGGTGTGTGTGTGTGCGACAGCGCGCGTGCGGCGGCAGCACGGCGGTGGCGGTGTGCGTGCGCGGGCGGCGGCTGCTGGCGGCGTGGGCGGGCGACTCGCTGGCGCTGCTCGCCAAGCGCATGCGCCTCATGCAGCTCGTGCGCCCGCACAAGCCCGGCCGCCAGGTGCGTGCACGACACTATACCAGGGTTGCCGGACCTTTATGTATCAACGTGCCATTTTTTCTAAAGTAATGTTAAATGAGGTCATAGACGTGCCATCACACAATTTTGACTGTGATTACTACTATAATTTTGACTATGCTTCTGAGCTTACGCACACTAAAACAATGTGTGCATTCACTATGACATACATAGCCCAACGGACTTCGTGAAATAGAATATCTGTACCTACTTCACACTTTTTTTTATAAGTGCATTATGAGTTTTTGCGATGAGGTGACGTGCCCAAAATATTGTGTCGCGTGCCATTGGTGCGCCGTCCCTGCACTATACCCTTCTGGAATGCTGAAACATGCTCAGGATTCTTCAGTGTCCCGAAGGACACCGTGAAATACTGTACAATAGCACGAGGCCGATGCTCAATTCATTGCCTACCCACCGGTTGCCCGGTTTATTTGTCGACGTTAGTACTTTTTGTTTTTTTGACCTGCTGCTAAAGTCTGATTAGCCGTTCCTACATTGTTCTCACATACATATAACAATGTATTGCTCAAAATGTAAAAGATCTTTTAAAAAAAAGAGCAACCATGAAGTTTCTTGCCCGTTCTTCTCCATAGGAACGGCATTCCGAACGGGTGGTAAAGTAGTAGCATATTTTGTAACTTTTGACGATTCGTAAGTACTTTACATAATGGTCTACGTGAATAAAAAAATATTCTGATTCCGACGTGCCGAAACGTACTGAAGCCTGTCGCGGCATACTGTAGCTTCCTGTGGTATTTTCAAGTATCCTTCTGTCGATATCATCTATGTGAGAGATAACAGTATTACAATAAGATTAAAAATCGTTTGCCCTTACATTTTTTTGAAGCACACAATACAGGCGATTTATTTTTTCAGGACGAAAGAGAAAGAATAGAGTCTGCTGGGGGGACGGTGCTGTACTGGGGCACCTGGCGTGTCAACGGACAGCTGGCCGTCTCCAGAGCTATAGGTGAGCATCGGGCTAGCTTCGTGCAAGTTCGCATATGGTCACATCTCTCCCTCCTACTCATACAACGCCTATTAAACAGACGGGAGGAGCGAGGAAGTGGAATTTGGGAGCATTGGTGAAATTCTATCTCTAATAGTTTTGGAAAATTACAATAACTCTACTTCTGACTAATGCTTTCAACGTCATATGTTAATTTTGTAATTATTTGATAGGTATTGTGATAATGATCCCATTTGTGCTTTCTGAATTATTCCTTAGTGCTATAGCACTCCTATATGTGAAATAATTTTACAAACGGAATCAGTAGATCCGGAGGTCCTTACATGCAAACTTATAGTTAAGTTGGTGAGTTTTCATCAAAGTCTTTAAGTAATATTAGAGTAGTAATGGCCGAGTAAGAAACTAGTTTTTAATAACTCCTTTGAAGCGTGTCTAAAGAGGGTCGCGTTAATTTTGCTATTATGTGTCGACTGTACGAAGCTGCCGAGCTAATACATAACCATGACGCAATATTATGCTACGGCAGGTATTCCGTTCCCGTGACGTCACGTGACTGGCTCAAGACTACGTCTTCGGCCATCTTTGACCAATCAGCGGTGTTAATTCTATTAAAGATGTCAATTAATAGCATCACTGATCGTCACTAGGAATATAATACTTTACGTAGTATATTATTTTACCAGGTACCTACATATCCATAAAAAATACCTAAACTTGTACATTTTGAGCGTGCCATGTAGTGATATCTCTCTCAGATATACTATATTGTTCATCCGATGGTTTATCGGTAAACCGTTTTTGTATCGTTAACACCATACGTTGTTTGCGACGGAGTTTTCACGAGAGCGCCGCGCCGTACCGCCTATACACCGGGATTTTTTTAGTTCACATAAAGTTTTACACAGCCGTTCGTGTTCTCAACATCCTAAATCACTGCGGTTTACTGCGTGCGCGGGCGGCAATTATCTGTTGACGCATGTAAGGTTAAGGAAACAAATAAGCGCTATCTATAGCTCGATGAAAAGAAAATAACGGCGAATCGGTTTTCAGTGTAATTCCAGCCCTTTATTTAAAGTCCCACTGCTGGGCACGGGTCTCCCCTCAATGCGAGGGGGGATTAGGCCATAGTCCACCACGCTGGCCCAGTGCGGATTGGCGGACTTCACACATCTTTCGAGGGGTTCTCTCAGACATGCAGGTTTCCTCACGATGTTTTCCTACACCGTTTTAGCAAGTGATAATCATGGTTGAAAATGAGATTCGCACTTGAAAAATCCCAGAGGTGCGAGCCGGGGTTTGAACCTGCAATCCTCGTTACCGAGGCAAGCGTTCTACCAACTTGGCTATCACTGCTTTCAGTGTAAACGAACTGTTAAATCGCCAAGTCCCTCCCTCTGTCCAATTACCATTAAAGGGTTCTTGATAACAACCGCTCTCCTGCAAGCGAGAGGCGAAAGTTAATAGGACGTTTTATTGTTATTGTCGAGTGCGGCGCGCCTCGATCGCTCATATTTCACTAGCGATCATTACGGTCGTGCGCCGGTCATTAAGCTGTTAGCGACCCGCCCCGGTGGAGCGGGGGATGACTCGCACAACACACCACAAATTTTTAGACGGATAAGGATGAATTGTTAAGTCGAATATCAAATTTGTGGAGGTACCCCGCTGTTTGAGTCAACTGAGGGAACGAATGGACGTATAGGACCTTTTTAGTTTTGTTAAGATATAGTTGTAGCAACCCAGATATCTTACCGGAAACTAATGCATAGGTCGGTACTATTGTGATGTTTATTTTTTGTTTGTACTCTTAGCTTCGCTGAGGTACTTATTTAAATCTATGAGTCAGTGTTTTGGTTGTTTTTTTTTAATTTATAAGAATTTAATTTTGTGGATATGGGAATAGAAATGTATGTTGAAATGGGTGCGCAAATACTCTTAATATAAACTAGCAGTGATCGCGACTTCATATGGATCATTTATTTTTCTGGATATTGATCTGCTTATGGGCTATGACCATCCCACATTTTATTATAAACTGGTTAGAGGAATTTGAGACACGTTTTTGGCTATTCTATGGAAAATCATCACCATGCCAAGTTTCATCAAGGTCTGGCCACTAGTTTTCTCGTTTAGCGTAGCGTGAACAAGCAGACAAAAATGGCGGATTCTGCTTCTGTATCGGAAATAATGTCCCTATGATTATATTTTTCCAAAAATGTGCATTATGCAGACACGACCATAATACTATGACAGATGTAATACATCTAAATATAATTTAAATTTGTATTAAAACTGCTAATTAGCACGCACCCAAGCTTATAACAATCCATACTATACATAAATAAAAGAATATTCGTTAACTCAACTGTGACATATTACTTTCAAAGAAACTATCAACTGGTACGGTACGTATTATAGAGGTTTATTTAAAAGCGCAATTTCAATGAAATTGAACCATCATAATGAAAGGTACAATAGTGGGAGTGCATCATTGACACAAGCAAGTGTACCGCGGCGCCGGCGTGTCGCGGCGGCCACCCCTCGCGAACGCGCCCTCCGTCGCAACCCCCAGCACGCACCCATATATTGATCAATTCGGACAACTGCACTTTTTAGGGTCGAACTGTTTACGTAAACTCATATTGATATTGGTTGAATTATCGACTGCTTGTTCTTCTTATCGCGTGTCTGTGATAAAATTATTTCTGGTCTCGTGACAAAAGAATCGATACGTTGTCGATTTGTTGATTGACCAGGATACGCCGGACGTGAAAACATACCCAAATGACGTCGCCCGGGGAGGCTTCTTGCATACACTAAAGAAGACTGTTTAATTAGCACTGGTTGAAGCGCATGTGCAGGCCATATTAAGCTTACCACTATTTATCAACTCATACCATTAAAAAAACAACTGTCTTGAACGATTTTTCTTAATGTGTTTTATGTATACCAGTGGGGTGTTAAAGAAGATATATTACGTACTAATTTTAGTAAAATAAACAACACTCGTAACTTAGATCCCAAGCGATCCCCAAAAAAGGTAACAATTGCAGTGAATTCTGTAGTCGTTTCCATAAAATATCGATATAATCAACAGCACCCATCCCTATCGAGGACATTAGAGGGCGGCAACGGAATAGTAATATTACAATGTTAACATTTCCTCCGCAGCATTCGAGGTTGGCCCGTGGGCCGTGGCTCCCCTGCTACGGTGCCAAAACTCATCGATACGCGTTCCAAGGGAGATTAACTCCCGAAACGTTTACTCTAAGCCCTCACCCCGAGATGCTCAAAGCTATCCACAGATTTTCATGCAAGATTAGTCGGGTATGGATCGTATTGCGAACATAATGCGTAGGCGAGCCAGCCGTTTGAACGTAGCCCATTATGTAGAACTAGAAAGTTTTGTAACTGTAACAGTGTAGCTACGATATTGGAACGTAAGTTGTGCCCATTGTTGTACTGATTCAGCTAAGAAAGTTTGTGATTTAATTATTGAAGTAAAACTAAGTATTGATATGTAGCCATTGTGATTGGGAACTCTACTGTAAAAGTTGTTTATTGTAATTTCGTATTTCTAACTTTTACTTGTGATGTAGATTTCGATGTTAACCAATGTACTTATAGGTCAAAAGAGATGCAATATACTTACCATAGATAAACTTTCCGTACTTATCCCTTTTTTATCGTCGTTCTACATCTAAGGAACATTAATTCCACATAACAATATATACATAACTATATATAACCACACTAAGTGTCCATTGTCCAGGGCCGCCTTATATTGTATGTTAATGGTTACATTACTGTATCGCCTATGTCTATAAATGCGAGATCCACTGATTGGCCGACTCACTCACTCATCACGAAATCTCCGAAAAGATGAGTCCTAGGGACTTGAAATTTGCCACTTGGGTTCCTCTGTGCCCTTAGGAGATCGCTAAGAAAGAATTTAGGAAATTCGATAAGTGGGGGGGGGGGGGGGGTCAAAGTTTTTATGAAAAACTTTATTCTGTGGGTAATTATAATGTTCTACATTTTTACGCGGACGAAGTCGGGCGCAACAGCTAGTTCCTTATACAGGAAATAAAAATCAACACGTTTTATTTTTCGTAACAGTTGCGAAATTACTTAGTTACGGTTCAAATTAATCTCGTTGGATATTATATGTAGTATATCGGCTCGTTGAAAATACTGATTCCTGATGGACGATGATTTACAATTGGATTTGAATAATATTCGTTGACATGACAGGCACGCATGTTGATGTCACGCCATTTGATTCGATGAAGGCGTCACCAAATGTTATGTTTGGTTTTTCTGTTTATATTATGCTCCTCCTGATTATATTTAAAGGTCATTCTAATACCATCAAACATAATTATCATTACTTTCATTTTCATAAATTAGAATAATGAAGCAATCCTTTTTTCTAGTATTTATTATTTGGCTTTATTATATAGCTACGATAGCTAGGTATATTACTTCCCATAGTACTTCCATTATACATATATTAATGATGAGTGTTTGATGTTTACTCGTAATTTAAGCCTTTGAACTAATTACTAGACTCTAAAATAAGGGTTTCCTATAGTAATCTTCACTATTAAGAACTTATTTCATCATTCATAAATAGTGCTGCCTCTTAGATTGACGTTTAGGAGTTCCATTTCATAGCTACATTAATAATTACGACTTAGTGTTTAATTATTTTCGGTTCAAATACGTATTTGCCGGCTTTTTAATAATATAGAAGATTTATAGGGTCCTTATTGTCATAATTATAAATCAAACCATAGTTAAGTATTTATAATTTGGTCAGGTGACGCTCAGTACAAGCCGTACGTGACGGCTCGGCCTGAGATCGCTACCGTGGACTTGGACGGCGATGAGGACTTCGTGGTGGTGGCCTGCGACGGACTATGGGACTTCGTCAGCGAAGACGAGGTCGCGTTGTCGGTGTACAGACAACTGGCGGCGGATCCCGGTGAGTGATGCATGGACTTTGAGCATTTTTACAGAACCTGAAGAAAGAAAATACCAGCGGTTGTAGTTCAGCTGTATGTGACAAGACATGACACAATATAGGAAATATACATTTTGTTCCACTCTCTCTCTTTCAATAAAGATAGAGATAGTTTGTCTGAGGTGTGACAAAATTGCTGAGTAAAGTCTTTTCACGGGAGACCGTGAAAAGACTTTACTCAGAATAAAAAAAAACATCTGTATACTGGTTCATTCGCACGTACGCAGATAAAAAAGTGTTCTAGCTTTTTTTTCGTATTATTCTATAGGCTGGTTAAATTAGCCAACTTTTAGACCAGTCATTAATAACAAGTTTATTTAATAGTAAGCGCGTATTCAATTACATTGAAGGCCTTTAAATTAGTATTTAATTGATATATCGAGTAATTGGTAGTTACTTGCCCCGGAGACGGAAGGTTAATTGTTATAATTATCATAATGGTGTGGACTATGACTATACATGAAGTATAGGACATACGTAGAGGTAATTTGTTAATTATTACCCATTTTTTTTAAGTAGGTAGTAGCTATTGGTGCTCTAGAGTGTAAGTACGTTTCGCCAATGGTATTTGGTCCCTAGTTGTCGAGTCTGTTACCATTTTACCGGGTATTCTCCTCCTAGATGCGGGTTGGCGAACTGCACACGCTTCTCGTTAGATGCGCAGGCTATATTTATATTTGCCTCCACTGTACAACAATGCGCATCTGATGAAGATGATACTATAATCTCAGAAATGCGTGTCCGGGTTTGAACCTGGACACCGTGTATCCAAAGTAGCGTTTGACTACCTGGGCTTACAATGTTTCTTTATTTTTTGAAGTTTGTTTCGGATTTGGAATTATTTTTTCGCGAGTGCAAGTTTGGACACACAAAACTTGAGAGCGTTACTCATGGTTTAACAGGTACTGAGCCCCGAGTCTGCCAACGCAATCGACTCATTATCGCATAGCAACAGCATCTTAATTGCACATTTCACAGTTTTATCATACGAAAACTGTGAAAAGTGCAATTTACTTTGTCATTGTCATTTGATTATTAGTCGATTTTGATGGCGGCGGTCTCGGGGCCCTCGCAAGAGTGTGTGTAACATTTACATCTATCAATCGCACCGCGCTGACCTTCAGGCTCACACCGCTTACACAATAACTGCATGACTCATCGCGCCCCACTAGACAGGACAAAATGATAATTAAACGTCAAAATATGGTACTACAAGGCTTAATTGCTTGACATTATGCATTACCGGGCGTTTTACTTTTAACAATATTATTTAAGGTAATTCTGTTATTATTCTAAATACACTCGGTAACAACGAGTCCGGGTCACCAACAGAAACCTTTATATCTCGATGAGAAAACTCGTACATCTTTAATTACGACATTAATAGTGCCTATTTATTGAATACCAGGGAGCCTTCTTATATATTTATTTTTATGGCAGAACAGAAACAAAACGAAATAACACAGGCAGTGTAATTGTCGATCCAGATTCATTGCTGTCACGTGATCGCCCAGACTTTCGAGGCTGTCTGGGGCATATGTCGCAAGGACAGGAAATTTCTAAATCCCTTGTTCCATTTAGTCATACTGAATGATGACAAAAATGGGCGAAGACACGATAAATATGGATTGGCTGGTTATAGGAGCATCCAAACTTTTTGTAGATACGATAAAGATGGATTGGTTAGAGGTGCATCCAAACTTAATTTTTGTTGGTATATTATCAGCGCAATAAGGTCACACGAAGTCAATAAAGCTGTTAGGCTGTCAGCAAGGTGAATGACAAATGACAGCGCTCGAGCGACTCGAGTACTGACTGAGGAAGCTGAGGCACCTTTGCAAGTCTGCGCGGCCAATCAGTACACAGCCATTGATGTGTTGTTTATCTCTGCCTAATGACAATGTTAATAAAAAGCGATTTGGTGGCCGTCATCGATTGAGCGGTTTGAGTGTGATTAACTTGTCGTAAAGGGTGATATGATTATGACGTCTATTTGTTGTGAAAAACGAGAGCACTACCATTCAGAGTAGACCTTTGACACACATTGTTACCCTCGCGTTACTCCCGCGTGATAAATCTGCACAAGGGCGTGATGGGTCGCGGTATTCTGGCTAGAACAATAACTTTGTCGCCCTAATATCTTTGTAGAGTGCCTTCAATGGTACCCAACGCTCACGGCGATAAGAGCTTTCGTGTTGTTCAGTAGAACTTTTATACGTTTTGTATATATTAGGGTTTTTTATTGTGGCACTTGCAGATAAAATAGGGGTTACGTGGGATTTTTATTCACTGTAGAGGAAAAGGCAAAGTTTAATCCAGAACATGCACCTACCACCTACACTGCTAAGTTATGCCTAATAAAATAATATGTTTTATGAAGCCATTGATGTGACAGTAATATTATGGTAATGAAGCAACAAATGTTTTAATCCGACACGTCGACGCAAGTTATTACCCTCTCGAAAAGGGATGGATCCCCTCTGAACCCGTCGAGTGTCCGCATTATTGTTACTTTTTAAAATGATATCACAATTCAGGAAAGTTTTATAGTTGTATGCTTGATAAAAAATAACTAAAGCTAATTGGTTGCCTTAGTGAATACAATGCTATAGCAATATGTTCGCACTCACTGTGAAAGTTAAGTAATGTTCGCTTACTTTTGAACACAACAAAGTGTTATCGCTGTTGTTAAGAAACATATTATTTCATCTGTTGTTATGAAAAATGTGAAGATAAATGTCCGGCGTAATTACGGTGCAGTTCTATTCAAACGCAAAACAAACACCTGTGGATGTAGAGTCGTTACTGTGGCACTCGCAGGTTCCTTTGTTCGAATAAGTATTGCGAAAAAACCCGGGCGAACAATAAGAGTATATAGCTAGTTTATGTTCCGTAACGAGATTGCTACGGTGCCTAGATTTCAGTCGGGCTGCGGTCAGGCCGCCGCCACCACAGCCCCACAATACTGTGTCGTAATTGCGTCGGAAGTGGGGAAGTGGAGAAATTGGATACTTTATTTTGCCCCTTGCAGCCCCGCGTCCGACGGCCTTGACGGCCTACCCCCTCCTGCGCCGCTGTGAAGCCTTTCTAATTACTTATTACTTTTCTAAATGGCTTGTAAATGTGTTTTCTCCTGGCGTTGGAAAAATTACAGCGACGAAATCCAGACGGCTGTTCGAAACAACATACTTGGAAACACGAGATTATCCTTTCCATTTCGACGATTGATTTGCGATTGATCTCGTGGTATTGTTAATGTTATTAACAAATTAGGTTAATAATTATGTTCGTTTTGTTTTTTTTTATATTTGTATTGATGTAACGTATTACGTTTGTAAATTCTGTAATCCTTTAGGCGAGTTCCAGCTTAACGCTTCAGTGGGCACTAGACCCGTCTCATTGGATTAGGCGATTTAAATGTTTAAACTGTTGTGAGTTTAGTCAAATAAGGGTGGGTTTGGGCAGCCGTCCCTAATATCCGACCGGGGACCGTTCCGTATTACGTTCTCTAATATTTTGATATTTCAATTTAACCCTTATTACCTATTGTGAGAGTCGGGTCTTCCTATTCATGTAGGTAAAAATGTAGTCTGTCATCAGTCAGGTGTGAGCCATCTCGTGTAACACTTTCCCTACTCGTGTTGAAACCTAATAGTCGCTGTTTTTATATAGAATGTTGTCATTATAAATTAGCGATATTGCGCGAACAAATCGATGCTGATTTTGTTTATCATTATCAAATGATTATAGTCTGCATTAGTGTGACATCGCATCATGTGTTCGGAGCGATTTATTTTGAAAGGGCTTCGGAGTCGTAACGTCTGGCATCGCCCGCTGACCCCACCGATAGCATTGTTTGTTGATAGAGCGATAAACGATCGATACGCTGTGGACGTGGACAAGCACGCACGAGCGCCCTCCACACCATATCATACGACACGGTTTGGTGCCATAAAAACTGTGAATACACAGCCTGTCGCGTTTCGGATGTTAAATAGATACCCCTGGAAAGATGAGGCGCCACTGTTATATCAGTTATTTTAGTATATCATGAAAAATATAAATCATTGCTTCTTCGTTAACACAGAATTGTGATTCGACTCGGTGCTTTAGACAGCCATCCCACATTCTACTACTCTATGCCAATACATTGCATTGAACGTGATTAAAGAATGGTTATATTGATAACATAAAATGTATGACACTACTAGGATATGCGCGTAATTGATTATGTTTTCAATTAACAAGATAAAGGGCGTTCTATCTTGGATGCGCAAGAGCAGCGTGTTTAATCTGACATTAGTTGGCACCGCGCGGCGCAAGCACGCGCCTAGCTAGCGGCCTTGACACTGTTGAATATCGCTTCATTATCTGCCAACTTTCATTCATTGCTTATCTTGTTTCGAATATCATAATAAACATTTGTATTCTTAACTAGATAGATGAATCACTGACCTTTGCCACTCACTTATCGTCTTCTTATCGCATAACGTTCGACGGAGTTGCAAAGATAGCAAAATTTACGTTCGCAACAGAGTATTCTAACATAACTCATTGAATTCTTCTCACATAATCAATTTTCAACAGTCTACAAAAATGTATTGGAGGTTGATGTGCTCTTCCCGTTTCAAAGCTATTACCCACAATTTTTACGGCTCTGATCGTTGATGTGTCATTCACACGAACACGAGGCGCATGCGCACTCAAGAAGCAGTGTAATGTCATTGAGATTATTACAGGAACTACCGACCCAAATGCAGTTAATGAAGATAATCGTGCGCTCAGGCAATTATTTGTAATTCTTACACTAGATACTCTCATGTAAATCTAATCAGGAATTACCCCAAAGACAATGAATTTTGTTAAGTATTTACTGTGATATGCTATAGGAATGTTTTTATAAAGGTCGGAGTTCTATTTATCTTATTTCAATACATAGAAGAGGATTGCAATGCAGTAACGTGTAATGTATCATAATCTGCTATGAAACTGTTTGTTATATTATATGTCCGTTAATTAAAAAGAACCAACAAATAAGCGACAAGCTACGTTAAGACAATACATAACTGACATGTTAAAAAAAGAGAATGTGTATTGATTAATGAAAGTACAGCGCTAGTTGCTAAACAAGCCGTGGAATATAACGGGCTCATTAGCATACACCGCAGATTGCAGGCAAGAACCGCGGACCGTGGCCCTTGCCTCGCGCTCGGCAACCACCGTCGACGTCGACCACCGCTCTCGATACCACCACGAGAGACGCAATTCTGAAAGGAATTACTTTCCCAAACTTGTGATAAGTTTCTACTGTTGCTACAATATACATTGAAAGCAATTTGCACGTTAAATTAAATTAGTAGAAAGGCCCTTCGTGATTTAAAATTTACCTAATTATGTTTTAATTTAGAAATGTTTTTTCGAAAGTGAATATGATTCGCTCAACATGACATATCGGGCGAGTAGACGCGAGGATCGCAGGCTGCGCAGGCGTCGTTGCTCGATGAATTTGCATTGTATACATGACGGTGACCGACGCGCATGCGTTGATTCACTAATGCTGTGTACGATCATCACACGTACCATTCAATATCGTGTATAATTCAGCTGAATTTTGAGCAGCATGCGCTGTGCGCTGCCTTACTCAGCGCGATTTATTCTTGAAGTATGACTCGCGACGAACCAAATAAATCCAAATATAATGTAAACAATTTCTTGCGGACGACGTCATTGTACTTGCGTTATAGTGTCGGCTGTGTAGACCATTCGTTTATAGATTTGGAATGATCTGATTCTTAAAAGACTCACCCTTTCGGAAAAATACACAGCATCTAGTCTAAATTGTTCAGCTTTCCAGCATTGCACTCTAAATCTAAAGAGATTTACGTAATGGACTATTTTTTTTCAATTAATTATCTACACCTTAGTCTTTTCACGAATATTAATTTGACACTTTACTTATTAACCCGTTGCACAAGCCACAATCTTGATGTTATCTGCAATGTATTCGTTCACAGCGGAGTAATTCCGACCGCTGCACTAGCGAGGGGGTGCACTTTGCAATAAAACTGTAGAGTTGCCGGGAGGCGGGTCGGGCGGCGCGCCCCGGCTCGCGAGGGCTGCTCGTTACCGCGCCCGTCGTAGCTTTGACATCGTTACATTCATTGTACCACCCCTACCCACTTCACCCGCAAATCATCCACTACACTCAACATCTTAGAATTACAAATGTATTTAAAACGCGCATGGGGAGGCTCAGATACAGTTTGCGTAACATTAATTTGACGTTTATAAAAGAGAATCTACTGAAGGCTAACAAGTTCGAGGATTCCTTTGTATGGATGAGTTCTTATTGTGAGTTGTATTCTTCAGAATTGTAATTGTAGTCATCATCAAATGCTATTTGCATTGTTAAAGAACAGTTTAAAATGTACTTAAGTATGTTCCGCTTTTTCTCTTGTGACATACACTAGTAATTTGTAAGTGTAATCTCCATCGCATGTTTTGTTTTCATAAAAAAATTTTGTTAAGAAATCAGCGAATGTGAATAATTATGAAACGGCCCGTTTAAGTCAACTCATGTACTAATCTGTAAAAATAAATTGTGAATTCACTTCCTCAATTTGTCTCTTTTTGCCGTCGCAGCCGGCCCCCTCGGAGGGCTGATAGAGAACACCGTAATCCTTTCAATCGAATAACGGGGGATTACAGAAGCGCAATTTATGTGGGCCTATGGAAATCCGCGTAAGCGATTTCTTCACCGGGGCGTCGGCGCGTCGCCCTGTTGGAATGTGAAGTAAAATTGTAAATTCACGTTGTATGTACGCAGTGACCAATGACGCGCTGTTTGGAAATACTGCACATTTTAATTTTATCTCGTCGTATATTGTCTATTGGAACGCGTCCAGCCACGCTCCGTCTCGCGCGGTTCCGGGACCACGTGGGTGGCCACTAGGCGCACGCTCTCTTGAATCACTCACAATATCAGTGACAACAAGATTGCACATTATGATAGACATGTCTGATGGCTGGTAGGTCGTTTTATATGATTTATGTGTCTTTTGTCCACATAACAATAAAAATTGTCACACCCACAATAGTTTAATACGGATCTTTACTTGCATTCTTACTATTAGCGAGAAAATGAGTTAGCGTAAACGTTATATGAAGTCATGTTTCATGCGAGTGACGCTTACAGCATACGCGTGCTATTCTTATTCGTTGCCGACTTTTAACGACATGAGAAGTTTCACAAAAACTAAATTTGCTCATGAATTATTCTGAGTTATGACTGCTCAGTGCTCACTATTCGGAAGTCGGGAGATGATTTTCATACGAAAGCGCGTAATGTGTTCGTACATTTGTACCGCAGTGGTACACGGAGAGTTCCTTCATCATTAATTAAAAAGTATTGGATATGGCACGGGGGGCCACGAGCTGTCAGCTCCGGTCGGTTGTGGGTCGGTTTGTCCGGTCGCGTATACCTTTGTTACACTACACGGTGGTATGACCCTAATGCCTGTATTGGATTTAATATCTTGTCTTGAATTTGAGTGCTCTTACAATCCAAAAGTTCTTACTGCTAATGTTTTGATTAGATCTCTAACAATATGACAAAACTATCTCACCAAAGGGATTGTCGAAGTTAAACCACTTATTTCACTCACTTATACATCATACTAGCTGTCTAGTAAGATAGGACTAGGACTAGGATAAAATAAAATATGGGTAATAGATGTGTACAATGCCTGATCTTAAAGACCAGATTAATCTAATTAAATATTTTCATGAGTTAGCCTATAGGACTTTCTCGCTAGACGACAAAAGTCTCTCCTTTTCCTTCCATAATCCTCTATCTAACTAGGTCAATTGGTGGGCACGTTTTTCTCACATAGGTATCCAGTTCGTGTTGCCGCCGTCAGCTACTAAATGCTTCCATTACTATTTTATATAAATCTATCAAAATGATTACGTATTCTCAAACGAGCACGCTTGGTGCAAGCTTAGATTAGCTGGTACGCACACGTCAGGCATTATCGGCGGTATGCACCTCTGCCTAGCGTTGATTAGCACCCAGTTGATGTTTTAACTGCAGGTACGTAGCTAATGTAAACAGTAATTTGTATAAAGGTTAACGACATGTAATGTGTTGAAACGTAATTTAAGCTCGGTTTACTTGTTGCAACTCGGGAGAAAGTGGGCGGGAATGACGGACCACGGTGCTGCGCGCGTGCTGTCGCGATGTACTTCAACCGTTGAAACGCCATACGATCGAGTCTTTGTTAATGTGTCTTTTGTTGACATCATTTGAAAAGCTTCAATCCTATCCCGTATCCGTATCTTAAGGTTCTGTAATCTGTACGTACTTGTTACTAGCTATTTAGATTCAGTCGAGGTAGCGCCATTTGTGGTTACGAAATTATTTTTTAAAGTGGGGTTCCTACTTTACTTATTATCGTCGCTTTATTGTTTTTCTTTTAACGTATCCCTCGCTGAAGTTCTCTCGCTGGTCACATAACAAATATTTAAATCATCTCCATCATCCATGGCTCCTTTGGCTATTCTGTTCTATTGGGCCCATCCAACATGGAATTCATAGCAATGTGCGGTCCCAGTAGTAACGTGATCCTCCTCTTAGATTCGTGAACCACTAGCATACATTATTGTCGTATATAAGATTTGTTTGGTAGGCTTATTCCCTAATTATATGATAATCGTTGCCACTTAATAGTGATATCTTAGTTACATCACTTTCACGACATTATTAACTATCTAATCGGGTTCACACATGAACAGTTTTAGAATGCATTGTTCATACTCTTGACAGGGCAGCTAAAAGCTATTATTTTGTAATCTTACGTCATGTACAATGACTAATTGCAAGGTCTCTGCTATCCTAATTACATCGTCACTCCGTAAAGTATTTTTATGTTGCGGATTAACATAGGCTAACCTCAAAAGAAACTTTAGAGTAATATTAGGAAATAGAACAAGTCGAGCAGAGGTGTAAAACCAATAAGTAAAGTAATATGAATCATATTAGGAATTGTTATGTTGTAATTATTTTAATAAATCAAATGAACAGTTTTAAAAGCAACTGAGTTTTATATTTAAGCTAAGCACACGGACTTTTTTATCTTGTAACAATGAAGGCCTTAATAAAAACGTATTACAAGAATTATTTTTTGTTGTGATCGCAGGCGCAGGCGCCTGATCACGTAGGTCCACGAAATTAGTTACAAACTACGCACAGGCGGCGGTAACAAAAAACCTTGTCCAAGCCGTCAAGGCTATGTGTATCGATGCAGGAAACAGAACACTCACTCGCCCCTTTTAAGATCATCAATACCCGAAAAGATGCAACTGAATACTTTGTTGGGAAAATTGGTTTCCATCTTTAGTAACCGGTCCTTCCATGTAACAGAATTATCTGGAAATCAACGTTCAAATATATGTATGGTATGATATGGAATCAGTCACGGATAAATGATTGCAGAAAAGTTCTACATAAAAGGACGGATTTTGATTTTCAAATCCGCGGCGCCGTTCATATTTTTTGCTGAATATATTTGCATGCAATGGCGCTGGGCTGCCAGACGCCGTTGTTTGTCCAGCGCTGTTTGGCGTGGTCCATGTTTGTGCTGCCACTTGCCATTGTGCTGCCATCGCCCCGACGGGTTGCGATAGCATCTGTCAATTGATCCATGGGTGATTCGTTGCTGTACTTCCTTACGAGTTGTTTACTGGATTGGATATAAATAATAACGATACACCGTGATAGTTTTATTACCTATTTTTTTTTTCCAAGCTCATTCATTGCCTTGTCATTGCTTTATTCCTTTTTCAAAACCAATAACTCAACGATTTACTCGTTGTGGTATTTTGATAGAATCCTATTAGAAAATGATATAGTATAGGTGATAGCAGCATATGTGCACTTATTAGTGCGACACGGTTCGGCTCAGTTTGTGCGTCGCACTTCTACAATAGACTGTTGTTTTTGCGAACACAAGTTCAACGACCGAGCAATTTTTGTACACCCGGCCTCCGGGTTATTAAAGATGAGAAAATCACCAGACGCGAGACAGTCTACCGAACTATAAACGACAAAGCGTGATTTTCCGCTTCGTAGTTCTTAAAATCTATGATAAAGATGCACAATATAGCAATTTCTTAATCGTACTGGAAATGTTTTCGCCTATCGTAGACTCATGATATATAATATTAAGGTACATTGATAAGTAAGCCTTATTAATAAATAACACACGCATGAGTAATAGCCCGTAATTGGCGACTGTGGCTATCGCTACTAAATAAAGACGCCATGACATCCGCCCAACTAACTGTTAATGTCATTGTGTGAGTATTATTAAATTGTATATATCCATTCAATAATCGTCAAATGTTCTGGTAATGTATTATTTCATTCAGTGAGTGTATTTATGAAAAAAAAAATACAATTTGCTGTCATTTTCGTATAAAAAGGAACCGAAGTAAATTTCTAAAGTGTATAAGATTATAACAAAGTTGCACCATTACTGTACCATTGCGTTGCGCAGAAATTATAGTTTGATTGAAGCGGGCATTCATGAGTCATGTCGACTTTATAATAGCTCCAACTAGACATTTATGAGGCGTGGAGGCGACTTAGTCGCAACTCGCGAGCATCGCCGCCTCATTGGGATTCAGCACGACTCGACTTGGACCAAACTTCACCTTATCCGGCCACCTCGTAATGTCTCCATTGTTCACCAGATTGGTTAATCCGCGAATATTTAATGTTCCTCATCGTTCGATACCTCACTATAAAGGCAAAGTGTATTTGTACGGCCTGCCATTTTACTTCTTGCAAGTATGTAATCATCCATATCCAAACGAGATTTTATGCTTGTGCAGGAAACTATTCACATAGCATTTCTAGATTCGGCGAAAGCAAGGCTATTAGAAAGGCTAATTGTTCTACGAGAGTTGTTTTCGCCGTAATTTAATGCAACTTACACACGGCACTTGCTACAATTTGAGAACAAGATACTGCCGAGATTGAGTATTATGTGTTAAAATATTAAACTTAATGTCAACCGAAGGCACGTTTAAAGGTGTATTGTATTGCAATAGATGATCTGTTTCTGCGTTTTTTTATCATTGTATCTTCAGAGAAGCGTCTGACGACTGACGTTACGTCAGTTTTGCGGTAATTTCACGCCTCGCGTGCCTTTGAACTGTTCCTTGTGGAAAAGTGAAGTTTCGGCGAGGCGGCACAAGGCGCGGTGAAGCGTGGCCGCGCCGGGGTCGCCACCGGGCTGTAGTCTTACACCGTTGATGCTACTTAGCTTCTACCGACGAAATGGCAACTCATATGATTAACTCTAAATAAAATTTAACTCGACTCAGTCTATGATTGTGCGAAATAATTTCAAAATAATCGATTATCACAAGTCATAATCTAAGAAAGGTGGAAAGCTACGTAATGATTTTCTCGATAGTGGCGAATCCTGTACCGAGTTGCAAAGTACCTACATCGCGGTGGATTCTGGAGGTTTCGGTGAACGGCGACAGCCGGTAGCATCTGGAGGGCGCATTGCGCGGGCGTCGGAGGGGCGGCGCCGCGGAGTGCGGCCGCGGGGTGCGCCGGGCGCTGCACCGGGCCCGCGAGGCAGCACTCGCCAGTCCCCGAGACACCGGCCGTGCGAACGGCCACCGCGATACCGTCGCTACGCTTCGCGACCCACCCGCGCTCGGTACAGTGTGTCATTTCGCCGCCCGCCCAGCACCAGCGGCGTTCGCACCCCTGCGTGCTATACACATGTGAGTCTAGCCACTAGACAGCGATCACTCCCACGCGTGCCGCCGCCCCACCGCCCCCGCCGCGCGACCGCCACCGGCATCTTGTCGCCGCCGCCGGCCGGCCGGCTTTTCACATAACCTCTTTGTGGTGCAATTTTTGTAATGGCAAATCACCAGTGTTCCGTGCTTCTATGATTTTTATGATATATGATTGACATTTAGTGATAAGATTTACTGTAGCGAGCTACGAGATTGTAACACCCGATTTACTAAGAATTTCCGAGAGGTAGAAGGTAGTTCTCTCACAAATACACCGGAGACTAAAGAAAAATGTATATTTGAAATACCTAATTATTCTCGTTTCTTTTTTCAGTTTTATAAATTTATTAGCACGTAATAGGTAGTTATAAATAACTAGACAATTATGATAACCTCTTTAGCATCGTACCCAATCAATTAAGGCAATTGTTTTAATACCGAGTTAGATTAGTCATAACAAAAATAGTGTTCGAGGAGAATGTCAGTTTTCAATTAGATTAATTAATATGATCCCTTCATGCCGGGTGCGGTACGTGCGAAACTAACCGCTACTTAGATCAATACTGATAAAAGCAGAAAATACTTAACAAGGAAGATGTTTGAAAGAAAATGTTAAAACCGCATTTAGTTATACCAGAAAAAAAATGAATATTGTAACCATTAGAAATATAATGGGAAGAGTGTGAAGCTTTGTGTGTAGCAAAATCCGTCGCGTCGCTTGATCGTGGCCGGACCGCGACCGGCCGTCGTCCGCCAGCTCGCTGGAGGTCTACGAACCTACCGTGGAAATGGGATTATTGCACGATGGCCTTAATGCCATTTCGCGCTCGTGAATAACTGAATCTAATCCCGCAGCTATATTGTTCCATCTACACAATGTTAAATTCTGATTCTGTGCCAGTTTTGACCTGGGTGCATGTGTCAAGACATTGTGATTTATTTTTATTAGATTATTCACCGCACCTACAGCTTAGAATTCTCTGTAGCTGTGTGCGTTTTCTATTAGTATCTCTCTGTAATCAGTTGTCCATTTTAATACATTGACGGGCTAATAATTTAGTTTTAGGTAACCACCAATGTATCTATTGAAGCAAAAATAAACACCATATAAGGTTTTCCATTTTATACATTTCTATTTGGGTTAAAAAAAAGGTAAACGGTATTTTTACGCCTTGCGTATGTAATTATGTACGTAATAGGGTAATATATGTTTGACACCAACGTTGCCCTTCAATATATTGCACTATCTGGTATTCTGTTTAAGTTTTTGCAAAGCAATCGTTTCTAATTTTCAGGTGTCGTAGAATTTAAACTAGTGGTGACAAGGCGGAAGGGTCGGTGCCGGTGGAATAATTAACAACTCACAATCACGTAACAACTCTACAACGGCATGCTAGTTATTGCTGATGTACATACACAAACACCGTCTTCCTGATGCTAACAGTTGTAGGAAGAAATTCTTGCACTGCGGAGCTTTTTTTTTAGTAAAATATTTGCTTTTGAGTTCTTTATCAGTAAATGTTGCAACAATTTTAACTTGATTGTCGATACTTATACCAGCCATTTGAATTTACTAACCCATCACTTAACTATAAAGAACTTTATAAATCCAAACTTGTTAAAATGCAGTTATAACAATGCAACATATCGTCAATGTATAAATGTAACACCAAAATAGGTATCTTATCGCTTTAATCTATTCGACTATATGTTTTCAAATGTAGCTTTAGCTTTCTATCGATATATCGAGGTGTTGCAATCGGCCCCATTGTGGCGAGCTGGACTGCTAAACAAGACAGATGTATGTTCTATTGAGCTGTCGACTTGTACCATAAGGAACACCTGAATGATCGCCGTGTTAGTGTTGTCATTACTGACAAACATGTGTCCGAATCTCCTATTGCCGGATTTGGGCGGTATCAATTCATTGAGAGTGTATTTTGATGGCCGTATTGATCGAACGCCCGCTTTGGAAACAAGGTGTGAAGGTTCGAACAGATGAGATTTTCAAATTTCATGTGCTGATATCATTTTCAATTATGATTACCACTTATTATACTATGAAAGCAAATAATGTAAGAAAACCTGCACGTCTTTTGAAAGTTGTGTGAAGCTTGCCATCACTGGGCTAGGGTTGCGGACTGCGGCTCGTATCCCCCTTGCGTCGAGGGGTAGTGTGTCCGGTATAATAACAATTAGTGCGCACCCTATTACATTGAGTCCAAATTAAATAGGTGAAATATTGACATTGGTGAAGTAATGTAGTTTGAATAAATTATATAATTTTCATTCACAAATGATTGCAAACAAAATGAGACAAGTTAAATCTTCCGTGCTAAAGATGTATCTCGCTTTAAATTGTTTGCAAATGAGCCCGGAAAATATGGCTTCCAATCCGAGATGGTTCATCGCGTAGTAGGTACCCATCCAACGCTATTACAGAAACAGCCGCATTTTATCCAACTCTAATTTACGTGACATAAACTGATTAAGATCTCTAAGAGGGAGCTCTGTGAAATTTTCAATAAGATCATGTGAATTAATCTCCGAACGAGAAGGTCTAGTAATGTCGAAACATTGTTCTGTATTACACACATTTGCATAGAGGCGGTGCAGCCGTCTTTGTTTAGGCTATCTGTTCGATGTGATCTGGTATTTGCATGTTAATACTCGGCTCGCTCGGGTTCCCAGACTGTTACTGTGCCGTCATTAAATACAGTTGTACGTGAAATATTATTGTACTATTCGAGAACACAATTCGGTGTTACAGCCGCGGCGGGTGAGTCGGCGGCGGCGTTATGATGAGAAATCACGGCAATCCCGCTAGTCGCCGCTACGGTACTTTCTATGGCTGTTGATCTCCATTTAATGCGTTTCGACTTGCCAATGCGGTCAATTAATCACTCGCATAGACTTTAACTATTGTGCAGCGTTTTACTTCGACGGCTTATACAATAATTGGTTTGTGCAAGAAATCGATAAGGAATAGGAGAAATTTACATTGGATGTTGGATTGTGTTTATTTTTCTGTAAAAAGACAAGTCTTATAAGCAATTGACTTTATCAAAACTGATTATTTTAGTTCGAGGCATGATGTTTATTGTCATCTAAATCGGCTAACAAATATACCTAAGTGCTATTTCATCAGCTGCCGAAATTGACTCCAATTAAATTCTCATCGAGATACAAGTGTTCATTTACTTCACGTGACTAAGTAACCATACGATATCACTATCGAAGACATATGTTAACCACATTGTTATGGCAGACAAGAGATTGAGTCTTAAGTTTTATGAACTAGAACACGCTTTGTATTGTTGTGCCGGCGAGCAGGGTGTGGTGACGTCATAGACAGCTGTAGGGCGAGTGACGTCACGTCTCGCCGCGGCCATTGACCCCCTGCAACCCTCCAGCGCGCGCCGTTCTCCGCGCCTATAAAGGACCTACCTACGGCCATGAATAAGTTATGGTATTATATACGCCCTGAAAGCGGCGGCGCCGACCTGGGGCAACCTGAAATCCACAGAATTTTTATTTATTTCTGTATTTTAAAATCTGTACGCTTTTTTTTTGCTCTGCTGCATTGCTAGCCGCGTCACGTTATTTCTCAATCATTATGCAGATAAAATCCGTACAGATATTATTCGTCGTTGTGTCAACAGCTTTTCAATAATAACAGTATGTTATTCCGTTCATTAAGTCAAGACATTTAAGTAGCACTAAACTTTTGTAATTTCCGGGCTACTATAAGCAACTTGCAAGACTACTGCAACCTAATTGTTTTATATAACACTACTAGCTGTTGCCCGCGACTTCGTCCGCGTGGTATTTAACAAAGACTCAGCCGTTGGCAACAGCCTGCTCGCGTTCTGATCCCGCGGGACGCATTGCAGATTGTTGCTATCAAACTTTAATCAGGCGCAGCGCTGCAACATTGGTTTTAATTTTTTTCGAGGGATCCCATTTTTTTTTTCTAAAATAAAAGTAGCCTAAGTTACTCCTTGTTACATCAGCTATCTGCCAGTGAAATTCCCGTCAAAATCGGTCCAGCCATTTCAGAGATTACCCGGAACAAACAGACAGACAGACAGACAGACAGACAGACAGACGGAAAGACAGACAGACAGACAGACAAAAATTGTAAAAAATGTTGTTTCGGTATAGGTAACGTGTATACATCCAAATGCACTTAGTAAAAAGCGGTTATTTTAATATTACAACCAGACACTCCAATTTTATTTATATGTATAGATAATAAAGCTTAATTGCGACGATTGTTAATACCGTGTAAAATGTGTTAACAACATAGGTGTACCAATCAGAAAAATCGATAGATTTTTGTTGCGTATTACAATCCACGGAATTACGTCAAATACGCGTTTCTGTTGCGGTGGCATAATAACATACAACCCCTGCCATTACAGCCCTGCACATGGGCATGTCTCATGGGAGTTTTACTACCTTTAAGTGCAAAAATGGTATCCTTCGGTGTGCTTTTCCTGCACAATGTGTTTCTCATTACATTTTTTTCAAAGTCATGTCAATGTTAAATCATTTGTTTCGTATAGGCCTATGGGGGCACGTACACATTGTCATTTACATTTTTTTTCTTAACTCTGCAACAGGGTCGGAACGCGACCTCAACTGATTTTTTATATGATGTGAAGTCACGCAACCCTTAAAAGTAGTTAGTAATTTAGAAAAGGTTTGTTTAGATTTTAGAATAGAATCTGTTGCATAATCAATTTATAGGAAGGAGAGTGAAATATATTTTTTAATTAAATTTATATTAGACTATATGTGAATATTTTCCATAAATAATTAAAATTGTTGGGGTGGGGTGTCTGCGGCTTTGCCTCATTTCACTAACGCGTCGCATTACTCTCAAAAAGGAAATAGTTTAAAAGCTCATCTTCGACATAAATCGATCTTGTACCGGTCGTCGTTTCTGAAAAAGATAATATTGCGTGAAATGTTTTAGACGACATACAACTTTTACTGTATTCTGCTCGATGCTAGAGCTCGTCACGCGAAGTGATCTCCGCCCATCGCAGTAATTTCTAACACCTTTGCATAAATTCAAAGTTTAAAGCATAAGACAGTAGGTACGTATGTACGTAGTATAATTAAATGCTTTATTTCTTGTTATTTTACCGTACATAATTCCGCATAAAACGTACTTTCCCACTCGCGGTAAACATGGAATGATAAGATCGCTCCAAATCTTGCGATTACTATTGTAAGTAATTCTCTTTATGCTTTTCATTTAAGCAACAGGATTGCAATACACTTTATTTTTCAAGCTAATGTGTGCTTATATTGTATTGTATCATGGATTATGTATGCTGTCCATTTTTGATAGTATGAACTCATTTCGCTCATGAAGAGCTACGCTAGGTAACTGAAGCGAGCATTTTATCTTAAATTATAATTATCATATTTTTATCTTAAAATTAACTTTTTGGTAAAACAGACAATTTCATTAAAAAAAATATACCCTATGTACACACGCACAAAAGATACACAAATCACGGCAGTAAATTAAATAGTTTTCCGTTCCTCCTAACTTACAATAAGCTCTGTTTACTTTGATTAAGCTTATTTAGTATCTATTTATGCTGGCATTACATTTTATGCTGTGAGTGCGTTTTGTGGATTGCATGCACGTACCGATCGTTTCTTGAATGAGGGCTGGCGCTGGCAATCGAATAGCTACGTGAGGAAATGTCCCCCGACGCAAACTGCTATCGATTACATTACCGGCTGGGAGTGGTGCGTTTCATTGACAAAGTTTAAATAAAAAGAAAAACAATTAATCTATGAACTAAAATAAGTGAAGTTGTTGAACTGTAAGAGTATTACAAGACCGTTATAGTTAAGTGAACCACTGTGATCGAGTGAAATACATTCGTTCGAGTGGGTGCGCGAATGCTGCGAAATGCTCGAAGCTCATACATCTTAGTCATCGATACACAATAAACGAAATGACGAGCTTTCTACTGTCTGTTCTTAAACGTGGGAAGATAATGCCGATGCGTCGTTTACATAAATTGGCTTTATACCTTTACAAACGGCATGGAGTCCGCACCGACGGCGAGGGGAGGCTGGGCGGCTCATTAGCAAGCTGGAGTGGATCGCAGTTTTAATTGCTACCATGTTCCCAGTATTTACAGCAGGTTAAAAGTGACTGTGTAACTTATTCGCGTTTGCTTATTTAAGTGAAAGCTTTTAAAGCTGCTCTAAGAGTGGCCAAACCGTGCTAATTTTAGCCACAGTCGCAACTGGATGCAAAGGTGTATTGTAAGTTGAATGTATTCGTCTGTTGCAGCATCGTATCGCTATATGTTTGTCTAATGGCTTATTTATAACTGTAAGATGGTTCTTAACTATGTTTGTTGAAATCAGTCGTGCGTGCCTTTTTAATTATACAGGATGTTAAGGGTATCGTAACGTAAATTGGATAAATGTTACACTTAATGCCTATAATAATAGTATAGCAATCATTTTTGTGTCTAAAATGAAAGGGTTACAAATGTTGAAATTTTTGAGTGCAAAATGAGTCGTAAACCACGCGATCTCAACACATCGAGGGAAATTTTGAACTGGGGGGGGGGGGGGGGGGGGGTTCAGCTTCGTTTGATGAGTCCATAATACTAGTTTTTAGTACGAAGGCACTCACCCAGTATATGCATTGGAAGTTTTGCAGATTTTCAATGTTTATCATATTACTGGTCGCTATAAAAACAAGGATAGCAGTATATAGATGTTGTACGTACGTACGATTAGTAGGTCACACTTCATTTGAAATATAAAGTTAATAACGTTAGCCTAGCTCGTTAAGTTAGCCTTATTTCAAATACATCGAAACTTTATTGGCGACTATTTTATGAAAGTATTTTCTGTGTCGAGTCTGTGTATGCATGTAATGGTCTCTGTTGGAAACGACTCGAGTCGTGACTGCGGCTCACAATCACACGCAATAAATTCTAGTTAGTCTATTTCATTTTAATACATCTTTTTGCTGGTGATCTAGATCTCGGTGTTTATGTTAGCTAAGAGTTTGATATTTTAACGTATACAACTTAAACCCATTTTTTGTTAAATTAAGGGACTGGTCAAAAAAAATCAAGAGTCCGCACTACTTCTGCAGTCTCAGTCCCAGCATAACTCTTTTGTTAGCATTACAAATGCAAAATATTTTAAGTAATGCTCTGGATTCCTACGAATATTAAACATTTGTCAGTCTCACTAAATTAATATTAATAGGTAATTTGTAATTTTGTATACTTACCTAGTTAATTCCACTAGTGATTACGGTTTTCTATCCAATACTTATTTGATTTCAAATCTCTTAAGAACATAACCTACGCATTTCTACAAAATTCATGACTGTACTTACCAAAATCTAGGTACCCAAAGTTCACACATAATACAGTTCAAGTTTGATCAGAAAATTTAAAATAAAGTACTAATGCAACATCTCAGAAAGTATAGCTAAAGTTTCTAAGAAGTTTTACGAGTAAACTAAAATATAGGTCGATGATCCGTTCAGTCTCGGTATGGAACTATCTATGGACCAATTCATTTAGAGTAATATTCCTGTTTCCAGGCTTTTCTAAAACATTCCTATACTGCAGTGCAGGACACGTGAGAGCGAAATGATGAATATTTAACATTCATGTGCGTGGTTTATTAACACCATCGGAGGTGTCGTTGCATGACGGGCGTGCTCGCTCATAGCCGTATTTACATTTCGTGCACGGGAGTGGCTTGATTTACTGGCCTGCGACTTCGGGGGACTTAAATTAGTGCGCTGTCATATGTCAAGCGATATTTTATTTTGTTCCTCTCACACTGCGCCTGTTGGCTTATTTCGCTTGAAATCTCCATACTCGGGCTCGTCACAGGCTATTTATAAACGCTCCATATTTAGAAGTGTTCCTTTACGCCCAGTTTTGTATCGTCTTGTGCCGCGCTCCTCTGGATGGTTCAGAATATGTATCAGCTTATAACACACAATACTTTTTGTAAAATATCAAATTACAGGGCATTCACAAAGAAATATATATTGAAGATACATACTTTATAATAAACAGTCTTGTTGCAGTCTGTGATTTCAACTCGTGTGTCACTTGAGATGTTATTAGAAAGAGGAGAAGTGACAAGATTGATAGTAGACAGGTTGGTCAATAAAGGTGCGGGCGAGAGGGGGACTTCAAAAGATTCGAGGGTGATTGATGGCCCCGGGATACCCTAGACGATTCGCAGACGCCGATCAACTGACAACTGCATGTGGCCACTAAAGTTAATTTGTTATTGGCGTAGGAAGAGATTAGTAGTGTTGATGACAAGTTATTCTAAATCTTATAAATTAATTTACTTTATTAATAAACAGATGTCCCTTTTAAATACATACTGCTGGGCAAGGCCCATCTGCAAGAGGAATCAGGTAATAGTCCATCATGCTAGCCCATTAGGAGTGGGTAGATGGCAGTATGTGATTGTGAAACAGCTACCAAGTAAGGCTCTAGCTATTGTTTGTTAATATTAACGTATGAATAGACTGTGAGAATATATGTGACGATTTGCACATACCAATCAATGCGCTATCACTATAGGGGTCGTGCGGCGCCGGCGCCGACGCGGCGACAAGCAAGACGCTGGGCGCCGCTTTGTGACTTAGCCTGTTTTTAAACCAACTTAAAAAAAAGAAGGACGTTCTCAATTCGACTGTACTTAATTTATTATCCAGTTCAATACGTTCGCACGATATCATTAAACTCCTCATATGTTTTTCGTCACCATACTTATGCCATCAAAATACGTCTTTCGTTTCGTCCTCCATTAAATTACTCAGCAAATCAATTCAAAAAGACACTGTCAAAACAATTCATCATGATAGACAATGTAGGTACTTTATACATATTTAGCTATAGCTACTATACAATAGAATATCGGGAGGGTCACGTAGGGAGGTGATGTAAGCGGCGATTTCCTGCGAGCTCCGCAAAGCACTGTGCTGGATGAGCGTGTGGCGTGTGCTTGCCTGCTAATTAGTCGCAGTGACGTCACCCACTGGGGAGCGTGGCTTCGGCCCGCCATTACCGGAGGTCTTCGCGCGGAAACGACAACGACCGACGCTTTCTCTGTGGGTCTGCAGCAAACTCTCCACAATGCCCGGCCGCCAGGTGAGCCTTCAATGTCAACAGTGTTGAACTGCGAACTAAACTTGAAGATAATTATTTGCCACAAAATCAATATTCTGCACTCTTCTTAAATGTATGATATTGCTCGAAATTATATGGTAGGTTGAAAAGAGAAAGAGACGAGCAAGGAGGCGTCGTCGTCGATCTAACGATCGCATTTGATAAAATAGGCGGAGCTCAGGCGCGTCGCTAAGCGTGACTCATCTTAATGGCTGCAATTACGACAGCACGCGGTGCGACTAGCGCAGAGTCGCGCGCGCGCTGCAAAGAAACATTACGTGTTAATCAACTTTTTGAAAATCTGAAATCATAAAACCTTAATCCTACTTAAATCGAGAACTTTCTAATCGGAAGCACTACCGCCAACTCGCCACCGAAAGGTACTACGGCTGATTATCAAAATCTTATTGCGACAATTGAAGGTCAAATACCAATTGTCATTTCGATGCAGAGTTGCTCGTTGGATCGAATAAAGGAAACATTTTTTTCCGTTAACTGAGTTAAATGAGGTCGGTCAATATCGTAAGAAGTGTCATAAAAACTTATATCGGTACGACTGACTAACCGCTAATTGCGTGAAAACGCTAGATTTTCCGTTTTCTTGTTAGGAACAATTTCTTGATATTCAAGGTTCCAAAAAGAAGAAATTTCACTAGTGTGACCTACGTTCTATATGCTTTTGGTGGTCAGTGGTAGCCTCAGTTCACGATACCAGCTCAGGCCTACTATGGTGGACACGAGTACTGGTAGAGTAATTATTTTTACATACCTTGAAACTATATATTTACTCTTTTTTAGGTATTCTGAACTACCTATTTATATAGTTGTTCAACTATGTATGGATCGATAGATTTGCGAATTGTAGGAATTCCTGGGAGCAAGTGATTTGCGATATTGGTACCCATCTTAAGTTCGTATTTTGAAAGCGCTGAATTGTGAATCATGTTCAGGTAGGTACTTTTAAATGCCAATGCGCTTCACTCTGTGAAAGGCCCACTCGGTGCAGCAAATGCCATCACGATGTCGTTTTGGACGATTGCAAAAGCTGGATCTCACCTTAAGTTTACGTCATGTTTTGAGTAACATCCAAGTATCACACGCATGTACGACAATCCTTTTTTTATGACTGGGAAGATCTCTGAAGTTTTCACTACATGTTTGTTAATCTAACCGTGCGCGTACATTTCCTATGAATCAGCATGTTGACGTCAGCCTGGTGCACGCCGCTATGCCCTCGCCCCGTTTCCTACTTTCCACTGTGTAGTCATATCACCGCAACTTCAATTCAAATGAACACATGTGCAGAACATGCGTTTAAGTATATAATTTTTTTTACAGGGTACAGATATTGCTATAATAGAAAATATGAAGCTTTATGACTGAACAGCAGAAACGTAACATAGGAATGTGAACAGCTTTTGGGAAGTTGTCTAATTTAACGTGTATTGGTTCTTTGGTATTTGCACGTCATAAAACGCCGCGCTCTAAATTGAGATCTCAGGATTCCTAGGAACGCTGAACTATTTAAGTGACTGTACCCGCATACTATAAACTGCGGCCACTCGATTAGCGTCGCGTCGCCGCCTCACACCGTGACACGGTGCCTAGGAAACAGTTCGCCGCCGATGCCGTACATCTGCAAGTGTACGACGCCAATGAACCATGTAACTTAGATCGCCTTAAATCAATGCCTTTTTTCTACATTGCGTTTATTTGCACTGAAACTATCTTATATTTTACAGCAACAAAAGTATAATCCAATGCCTACACAGTTATTGCATTGTGTATGTTCTTTCGATATCAGTCTCAATTAATCAAAGGCTTGATATCTCACTTAATTGCTGTTTCGACATAGAACAATGACGCTTTTTCGGAAAACAATAGGCTACTAAATAACATTCTTTGTTCATCAAAACGGAACCTGGTTTCAGTATCAATTTGGAACTCCTACGTGCGGCCCACAGAGCTGCCTGAGTATTTATTCATGTCGAACATTTTGACAGTATACAAAATGCCTCTCATTATTCGCGGTAAATACGTGGTTTAAATTAGTTACGTATTAATTGTAATCCATGTCGTATGGGAGTGGTATCAACGGTTTTATCGTGTCTAGTTACAGCAGCCTCCGCGGAATAACTTGGGTTGTCCGCCTACTGCTCGCTCTATGGATAAAAGCATCGTGTAGGACGCATGGCAAATAACTTGCTGCACTCCAGTTTGAAATCTTGTCCTTATTATGGTGATCTGTTATATTATATTGGCAGTTTTGTATTTCTGTTTATGGTACCTATCCTTAAAGGAACGTTAATTTACAACTTCTTTTGTTGGATTAGGATCAACATTAGTACAGTGTACACTGAGAAAAAAGATAGGTAAATGCAAACCTAATAATGTAGGTAATGCAAAAAATAGTTGAATACAACCTAATTTAAGTTTTCTGAACCTAGTGTAGGTAAATAGTTTTACCTTCGATTGGGTAAATACAACCTACAGTGTTTGGTAGCGTACTATATTACGTAATTTTAACCTATTTTACGTTAAAGAAACCTTTTTTTTTACCTAACTGTTACGTTAACGGGCCGTCACCTAATATACACATTTAATTTTACCTATCACTATCAGTGAATACTACCTAGTATGATTACACATAGCTTAAAAACACCTAATAATAGGTAGCTTCGACTAAATTGTACTTAACCTAAATAATTATTTGGAATTAAAATTGTACATTCGGTTCCTATAACCTAATAAAAGGTTGTAATAACCAATAAATTGTTTTGTATAAACCAACTACATTAACATTTTCATAAAGTTATCGCAACTGATTGCAGTTGTCTCTAATTAACCTTGGCAGTAGGTTAAATAAGCCATTTTAAAGGTTTTCGTAATGAAAACCTGTGGTACTAGGTAAATATGCAAAACAAAAGTCTGTTGAAATAACACAATCCTGTTATAATATATTTGTTATAAGGTTTTAAGATATAAAACCTAATAATACCTAGTTATGCACAAGTTAAGTAAAACCTACTCATAGGTAAAATATATAAGATATACATTTAAGGATTAAATGGAGATGGTGCGGCGCATTAGGACCACGCCATGGCCTTATTTATACCTACTTACTCTATGGCAAGAGCATAGCAAAAATCACATTTATACATTATATGCACAGTCACAGATTATCAAGTAGGTACATAATTTGGAGAGCACATATTTTTTATGCTTTGTTTGTTTGCTTTTGGTATGTATTTACCATGCTAATTTATTTAGACGGCCAATCTCGTTACACAACATTTGACGCCAGTTTTTTGGCTATTACCCGAATTGTGTGTTCCCACATCTCTATTAAATTTACCTCCATATACAAAATTTTGTGACACTAAATAAATGATGATGGATAGGGCGCCACAATGGAAAAGACTCTATGCTATCTTTTTTTATTATTGAAATACTTAACTTATACATATTTTTTTGCTTTAAAAGTATTACATAAACCATGATTGATCTGTAGTGCATAAGTCATTTTTTGTTATAGCTTTCTTCCCGAAAACAAAGCAGATGTAGTTGGTTCCAGTGGCCACATGACATAATCCATATTTATTATTGGTGATAAAGACATGTTTCATTTATAAAATATGGTTATAATTACAAGAATAAGTTTTTTACGGCGGATCTGGCCATCTTTTAAAAATTGTGCTAGCAACACTGGCCACTGTATAGACAGACAGTCATTTTTGCGTTCGCTTCGGTCGGGCCGGCTGCGACAGCGCGCTGTGCTGTTGTGGCGCCTTTTTTATTGCTTTCATTATACTGGGATCGTGAAAATATGTACTGGGTTTGTGAAGTGAAGTCATGGAAGTGCTACTCAACGATTGGCAAATGCCAGAAGAAATTATTGTAAAATTACTGGTAAGCTATTCACAACCAATTACATTTAGCCCTAGTTGCGTTAGATTTACCTATTTTGTAAATGTTGATAGGTTATTGATGGTAAAATATGATTTGGGTATTGATTATATGGTTCAATTTATATTGGTATCTGCTAATATTGATGTGGTTTTAGAGCAGCAAACTCCAACAAATATTACGCGTCATCTTATCGGATGGTATGGATGGGGTCTTAGGATTTAACCCCGGTACATCAAATACCTCCTGGGTTTGTCACAAACGTCTGCGTAAATAAAAATATGGCATAGGTAAATTAGGGATTCCAACAATATTAGCTTTATATGGCTTTATTTTGGTTGTTTGTAGGTTATTTAAATTTTATTATAAAGCCTGAGGTTTTGGGATACTTATTTGTCATTGCATGGTGTCTGCATTGTTCTTGTATTTGCTGTTTACAGAGGAAAATATTGAATTGAATGCAATAGAACACCTTATCGAGGAAGATTTGGTAGCGCTGATTCCAAGCACCAGAGTACGGGCTAAATTACAAAACGAATAGAGAAACAAAAATTTGATGTTGGCATGCTTTCTTGTTTATGATGAGATTGTGACAGCTGGTGTATACATATTTAATTGATTTAATGTGATTTCAGAATATTAGCAAAAGTACAGCATCTTCAACTACTGAAGAAAATCCAACATTTGATTAAGATGTAAATATGGAAAATATGTCAATAGATTTAGAGAAAGCACGAGAAGTATTTGAAAATGTGATGCATGAAAAGTAAGGGGCTGAAGTTAAAAATGCAACCTAAATTATTATTTTATTTTTATTTTGTGTCAATTAAACACAACTATTGCTGTTTCAGAGAAAATAAATCTATTTTAAAAATAGTGGAAGACTTTAAGGCAGGGAAATACTTAATGGATTATCTTAAAAAAATGTGGAAAAAATTAATTAGGTACATAATACCTATCATGTTGGCATTATTAATGTACTTTAACGTATCCAGTTGATTACCGTTACCTATTAATTATTTTGCTATAATCAAGTAAATACTTAGTTACTACCTACTACCTATGTACCCTACACCTATCGATAAGGTAACTCTAACGCAACTAAAAAGGTGCAGACAATTCTCAGTAGGTTATATTAAAGCACTTATTAGGTATCCAATACCTACGCAATACACTACCGGAAACTATAAATTAGGTTATTTATACACATTGAAAAGGTTACAGACATCTAACCATCATCTAGACTAGGTTTAATTAAATCATTTATTAGGTATATATCAAAATTTATTTGGTCAAGTTTAACGTATATTAAGGTAAAATTATCGTAAAATACTAGGTGTTATTAAATGTTTATTAGGTTATAGTATCGAACCTAATATTAGGTTTTTGTCGGACAACCTAGTCACTACGTAACTTTAACCTACTATTAGGTGATAGTTACCTTACTAGAAATAGTTTAAAATAACCTAATGAGTCGGTACAACATAAGTTTATGTAATAACTAGTGCACTTGGTTGTTGTTACCTAATGCACTACGTTGTCCGACAAATACGCAATATTAGGTTAAATATTAGGTAACCGGGACCTAATTTTTTTCTCAGTGTACCTTCACTCCGTCGGTTCAGACTTGTTATACTTGACAGTAAAAGGTTGTTTTAATATTTAACTGGACACAATGAATAATAAGTACTAGTGAGTCTATAAATAGCCGAAGGCCGTCTCCTGTCTCGCTTTATGTATTTATGTCTACATTCGGCCGATTGCAGAAAAGGCAGGGGATTTATATAGAAGCGCATGAGTTGCATGACCCAAACTGGTTCTGATGCAAGTAAGCTCCCCCGCCTACACGCTCGCCATCTTCATGACCCGACACGTAACCCTCGCTGAGTCATTTTCAGTATAATAGTCGTACTTTCCATTCGCATGCCACACGAATTGAGCAAAAATCAACTATGAAGAAATCTTTTAGCACTGAGTGAACATAACAATAATATTGATCGCATTACTTACTTAGTGTGTGCTGAAAATAGCAAATGTGTACTTATCCGCAATAATTTAACGAGAATAATGCATCATTCACTTGTGTTGAATCAACAAATAGAGTCGCGTGCTCGACTGATTCATTTGCAACTTTAGGTCAACACATTAAAGTGGGAGGATGATGTGTTGTTACAAACTATATATCTTCATATGTTGAAATATCTGCTTGATCTAAAGGAGTTGTATCTTAAATTCTCATGCTCTCTGCTCAGGGTCAGGTCCGTTCAGTTAGATCTAGTATGACTGCACTAACCGGTGGCTTGTGGTGCTATACACTTGTGCAAATCATGTGTAGAGTGTCCACTTGAGTGTCGCTTTCTACATTGTACAATTCCTTTCATTAAAGTATGACATCACTGCACGCATTAACTGCACCAGATAAAATGTGCCCGTTTGAAGAAACCACACGGCAATGAGATGAATTTATTAATAATATTTTCTCAACGAATTCAAAACGCGTTGTCATTTAACAAGTTTCATGTTGTAACTTCAATCTCACCGTGGTAAATAATAATTACTAAATATTAATAACTAGTACTTGGTAGAGCCTGAGACTTGCCGCTATCCAGGGGAAATCTATCTACCTATCTACCGGGACAATAATTATACTGGATAGTAATCTTGACATAACTTATTATCATGTTGTTAAAAGTTGCCGAGTGGATTTGAAAATTCCAAAAATAGTAGCACGGGCTTCTGTAAGGAAAATAATGTCCGCAACGATTATTTGTATCCAAAAGTATTCAGTTTTCAGACACGTACAAGTTACAGACTAATTATATTATTCGTAGACTTGAAGTTTAGTTCTATAAATATCTTCATAGAGTGGCTATATAAAATCAAAGCGGCGCGGGCGATGCATTCTTCCGTGATTCTTGTGGTCATTTTGCATTCCACGTGTTTATATGCGAGTGGAAGCGAGCATCGAGACACGCTCCATTTGCGACGCGCCCTCCTCCTTTACACGTTACACACGGCCATATAAATAATTCCCGCATGCTTGCAACAAGTCGTATATTTCAATTGTACCCAATACTTTCTCGCGCTTGTATTAAGGAGCTGTATATATTTCTTGATTCCATAGAAGGAGTCGATTTCTCAGATTGAGCGGTACCAGTCCGGCGAGCTTTCGGCATAAACTTTTTGTATAGCGTTGCGTGCAGGTTTCGTAACCGCACCTACCTCCATACAGCACACGTACATACAGTCTGTTGGCATTGCAATCACTTGCCTTTTATTTATGAGATAAAGATATCGGTCGTGCAAAGCTTCACTTTGAGTTAAGTTTTTGAGACCGGTTATGGTAAAATCAGGTCCATGCAAAAATTTGGGTTTCCTTTATTAGTCAGAAATGGATACATTAATGCAATATTGCATGCACATGTTCCTTATTTCGTTCAGATTTCAATGCAGGATGTCTGCCTTCTGATAAACGAACAAATAGAGAGAGGGAGAGGCAGTCATTAAACCTTTACGACATCTATTTCTAAACATCCAGAGTGAGCAATAAAACACTGCTTTGATCTCCTCAAGTCTGGTGTATGTAATCTAAATTATACTTACTTGCCTTTTTTGTTACCAGTCTGTGATATATTTTTATTCAACTGGATATCTTGAAAATCATGTAAATGGTAATTGTCAATGTATATAAACTTTGTTATGACATGGGGACTGTGTCCGGTGCTCTGGCGATATTCCCTAAGTTATGCCGGCCATAATATCTTGCATGCTAACGCCGGTTCTCGCGAAAAGTACAGAAATAGTCGGCTCCCCACACCGCGACGCGACCGCTCCGATAATTCTGTCAGTGCATTACCAATGCACCTCGCTGCTGGAGTCGCTGGTGCTATTTTATTTAAAACCGGCTTTACAATATTGAATTCATCGAATCCTGCAACAAGATTATTTCTGTCTGTATGAGGTGTGACGAGAGAGAGACTTTCTGTTGTAATTTAATCGTTACGGCCCGTGTCGGCTTACACTCTTATTTCTATTTCAATTTAACTTTCAATAGCGTTTCATTTAGTTTAGCTAGGTATGTCATGCAATAATACAATGATTTACGAGAAAGCAACTTGTAATAGTGAAACTACTCGCTGTACGTACACAAATGTTATTGTTTCAGTGGTCGCCTAACTATTATCGGCGCTCGATTTTCCGAAATTGTATAATTAAAATTGGTCAGCACGAATTAATTAACATTTAATATTGTCTAAGCCGTAAATAACTCTAATACTAGTCAATGATTGTATAGTTTGTTTTCCGGCGTACAGACTGGTCCCAATTACGGGTACAGCGTGATAAGTCCCGTCGATAGGAAATGTATTGCCCCAGCTTTTAGCTCGTGTGGTAGATTGCACAGAATAAGTAAAGCTTAATGTGTGTGCACTCGCTAAATAGTGATAACACAAGTTAAGACGTGGTAATGTTCACGACTTAATTTTCAAGTTATCAAAAAGTTTCAATTCTCATTCGTTTCTATTTAATGGAAACAATACAAACATATAGTAATTGACAGTAATTATAAGTACACGAGTATTTGCAAAATAACGATTGCAACGAAGACTACAAATTTCGAGTACGAATACGACTGAGCGTACTTTAATAAAGTGTTGACATTCACACTTTATTTCACCTTAGTTAAATAAATAGAATTTCACCATTCGGTTTTAGAATAATTGAATATTAGCAGCTTCGAGGAAAAGTTTGAAGTTCATAGTGAAAATTGAATTAGTTTTTATTTGTACTATTTGGTGAGTAATTGGAAGCGCTGTGAATACAGATTATATTTAGTTGGCCTGAATTAAGTTTTACTAGCTTCGCTATTAATGGTTCGATTTCTCTTGGCCTCGGCCTCTGACGCAGCACGCACGGCGTATATTCGTGTATCACGCAAGGACCAAGAGGAGGAACCTTCCTAACCTGATTCCTGAGACGAATTTTTAGAAATATTCTCGAAATTGTCCATTACTATGTATAACGGCGATTGCTAATTATTGATTTGACTTGTGTCGTCATGAGATTTTTGGATCACTTATTGTTTGCACGTTTGTTCTTTATCACAGCGATTTTTTCAATCAGGTGGCTTATAGATATTTTGGAGCGCAAAAATACATTAAATAGCTCAGTAGACGGTGTTAATTAACCGCAGCGATTACTTATTGTTATCGGACCTACTTAGCCTTACTTTTTGTGTCTGCGAGCTGTTGAAAACCAGCTATGAATCACCAACTCACTGCGTAATGCGCTTAAGCAAAAACATCCTGTTGTACAATTTAAATCAAATAATTAATTTATGTTACCTGAATTTCAACGTTGAGCCTTTTATTAATTTTTAACACGTCTTAGGCAATCTGCCTAAGAGCTGTGGACTGCAACAGTAACACTAAATGCATTACCTACAGACACTCATTATTGTCACTGATTGCAGTTGAAGAACATTTCAAGTGATAAAACTCGTAGGAACTAAACCTACTTCTATCAATAGTATCATTAATGGAAAAGGTATTAGGTAATTAATTAAATGGTAATTTGTGGTTAACTACGATTATGCGGTTAGCAAACGTCATGTCTTAATTATTGGATTACTTTATCTCTCATGTTCGTCAAGTTGAATGCTCGCAAGTATGCGCAGACGCCTTCGTTGCAGCTCATTTAGCAGACAAGCGCGCTTCATCGGACCGTTAACTAGTTGTGTGGTTAAAATTGAGACATTGATCAAAAACAACACATTTACCTAGCTACATGACTCCATATAAAGAAGATTAAATGATCCGGTATAAGATCAAAAGCGTTGATATAATTGGAACTCGTTTCAAATTATCCGGTGTTTATGTTTATGTGTCCAACATGTTAATGTTGGCGTGCAGCGGCGAACGAATTTTTTACATACATAATTTTTTATGGTAGTTCATTTCAAAAAGTAGCAAATTCAAATTGGGATTTTGTAATTTATGCAAGCTGCTTCTGCCATCTTTCCTTCATTTGTTAAATGACAATTATAATGTCAATCGCCTTTCGCTGAAGTAAGGACCTTGTTCGCATTGTACAGATACCTACCACCTTGTTTAAATGCAGTCGTCTCCATTCAAAAGCTTTCTCGAAGAGATCGCAGCTTACGATGAGCCCAATGTGATCTGCTGTTCGTATCTTGTTTTGTCTATTTTAAAATGTCAGTGTACAATAAAGAGTTATCTGTCTATCTGCTTAAAACTAAGTGCACATACATCTAAAGGAGCACAAACCCTAGTGAATTTCTCAGTGGCTTTTCGCCAATTATTAATGTGTCTATTAGTTCGCAGACTATGTTTTGTGTGTTATTTATCTCATTTAGTGTAAACAAGCCCGTATGCGTCGCCGGCGCCGCCGCTGGTGAATCACACGATCGCGATGTGGGCCGCATGTAGGGATACCATGTATTACGTACTCCTACAGCTAAAACCTCTGATCTCTTATGCATAGAAACAGCTGTACATAGAGCTGTATCGACTGGTTTTCGTTTATATTTTAGGCGAATTTATAATCGTGTGAAATTACCCGATAATTTATAAGAAACTTGTGGTGTACTCTATCAAATGACTTCTGCTTCTGGTTTGTATCCAGTAAATAGAAGGTTTTAAACACTCTTTTCAAGTGAGATACTTGGATGTATCCGGAAAAGCAGTTATGTTTAGTGACCGTAGGCGCCGGGCGTTGTGGCGCGCTAGGCTGTGGGGAGCTGCATTGTATGTAAAGGAGGCGCAGGCGGGCGCCGCGCCGCCGACGCTCGCCAGTCTCGAGAAAGCACCTTTCAGCTGTCACTGTGATCAAAGTGTTATCTACACCCATCGCTTATGCCCCAACCTACTTCAAATTCATTTCACAACCGATTTCACAGTCAAATAATACGTCCTATTTTAATTCCTTAATCGATGTTTTCTCTCGCACAAACTGTTTGTTCGTTTATCGAGATGCTCTTACTCTCACGATTCGTGTCGTGATGAGACTCTCGCAGATCCACGAAATGATAGTTTTTCCTGTATTCGTGAGCAGATTCAAGTTTAGCTTTAGTGTCTCTAATTTGAACAAATGTACTGGTGTTTACTTATTCACTTTCGTTTCGGATCTTTGATTATCTAACCAATATTTAAAAATCAAGGTTAAAACATATTATTCGATCTTTCTGATCATGATTAGCTAGCATAGATATGAACTTTTGTCGAATTTATAAATACAAATTTATTTGTTTTATGATCATTATACGTCTGTCGTAAATTTTGAGGTTTGTAAGACTGATCGACTGCAATTGAAGTTCGTGATCATTGATTTCCCGATCTACTGTAATGTGTTAAATTTAATAGTGGCTCCACAGAATGCGATGGTTTTAAGTCCGGTGCGAACCGGGTGAGAAACCGAACCATGCAAACATAATATAGCAGAATACCCTTGACCCGGCGTGGGAGAGAGACGCGGATGTATTTTTAACTGAACGGTTCATTAACCGAAGATTCAACGTTAGTCTTGAAAGGTTGCAAGACCTGCAATTTGCGATTGGTTATATGACTTCAAAATATTAGCATTAGCGGGTATTATTTAAGGGACATGTAAATATCTATATCTGTTTCGGGATAAACATTATGTGGTGTTAATGTTTTTGAATGTTGTACCTGGGTACAATAACGCCATGTTTATGCAGCTGCCGGCGCTCGTTCTCGATTTGTTTGCTATAATGCGTAAGACCCAACACCGTTTCATAGGATTGTTGAATTCTGTCACCAGGTTATAATTGACAAATTGTTTATTAACTAACACAACACTTTCCAAATATTTGCAATGATGCGTTACGTTTAATTTCGCGCTGTTGGTGTATTGCTTGTGAACGCTTGTAATACACTATTCTTAGCCATTGGTAATCAATCAATTTCAATATTAATCTTTAATTGTAATACGTGTGATGTACCTATATTACGATTAGGTATTAACTTGACTTCTTGATTACCTCGTTTCAAGCAGAAAAAGATATCATCTTAGTATCTTCAGTTAAACGAGTAGGGCCGCTGGGGAATAATCTGCAAATTGGCTGAGATAATTTGATAACCTTGGCCATATACGATTGGGAAATTGCAATGATTGCGTCGCAGGCCGGCCGGCTGATGAAGCAAAGCGCTCTGCGTCGCCCGCCCGGCGCATGTTGACGATATTGGCAATGCAATTACAGATAGGGTTGACATCTCAACAAACAGATGCACACTTCATCTGCTCAATATTTAGGTTGCCCGTTGCTAAAACGAGCGATATATTAAGCGTTGAACGAGGTTCTTAATATACAGACGACTTTAGCAGGTGTACTCTTAATGTGATAGTGATGAACACATTCAAATGTTGATAGATAGCATCTAAATTCTTGGGCTTTTCATATATAACAAACAAGTTGTTTATGAAAAACTTGTAAGTAATAAGAAATACTTAATAACTTTTCACATTGTGCCGATGAGTTCGGGCAGTTTGGCTGGTATTTGGGTAGATCAAGCATTTGGTTCCAAATATTGAAAGCACCTTTGAATAAATATTTGCTAAATGTTTTTTACTTGGTGTATAAAGTGGAATATCGTGTTACGTCAAGAATAGTACACGATTGTCAACCCTGTGCGCTCCCTTCCCCATCCCGCGTCATCCCTCCCGGACCGCCTCCGACCTCGCGAATATTTGACGCGCTACAAGTATTTTGCATTAGCACCTACCGGACTGACCGCTCGAGGCGTTTATTGAACTGCATTCACTGCCTCATCAACATCATCTTATTGAGCACCGTCAATCAGTTACCACCTAATCAGCTTTACGTTCATGCATGCGGTACAAGATTTATTATGAAATACAATACAAGTTATCTAGTTAACTATACAAAAAATAATAGCGGTAGTTCATGATTATATTTGATTATACTAAGTAGAGCTTTCATTGGAAGCCAAGAAATATTTTTTTTACGCATCGATTTATTTATATAATTAGATATCAAGCATCATCATCTTTAATATCAGCCCATTTATACCTAGTTAAAGTCTAATAAGGTAAAATATAAGGATACAAATAACTTGTCAAATTCGCCAAATTTTACCGGGTCGCAACATTACATTCAATGTGGGTTATACGCGTTGAGGGAGACTCGTTCCCATACGTGAATCATACTCGACCAACAGAGATGACCTCAGTGGCGAACTGTCCAAACAAATGATCGTGTCTCACATACCTAAGCGTTTAGACGTTACATTACTTGTTACGTACTAAAAGGCATTAGTTCTCTACGCTACATCAGGTTATGCATTTTGGTGTATCTAGTAGAACGCTTGCCTCGGTAACGAGGATTGCAGGTTCAAACCCCGGCTCGCACCTCTGGGATTTTTCATGTGCGAATCTCACTTTCAACCATGATTATCACTTGCTAAACGGTGAAGGAAAACATCGTGAGGAAATCTGCATGTCTGAGATAACTGGACTATGGCCTAATCCCCCTTGCATTGAGGGGATGCCCGTGCCCAGCAATAGGACATTAAAAGGGCTGGATTTATAATATGGATTATCTCAATCTAAATTTTATTGCCGTTTCTGAAAAGAGCGTGAAGTAGGTAACATTTTTTTTTCATTGGAATAATCTTGTAAGTAAGGTCAGCGACCGGCTGCGCCGGCGCTCGTGATTAGACAATCGTGTAATTTTCACAAAACAACGCGCTGCGCGCGCTTCGCGATTTATATTTACTGTTATCTGATTCATTGGGATGACATACAGCCGACCCACTGACATTATGTGAAACAATTCCCACAGATGTAAAATTGTTTCAAGTACCTACTCACAAAATGCTCGGCTATGTCCCTCGCGGGTGCATTGACACTTGGCGAGTGGTAGAACGCGAACGATGTTGTGTAGCTGCCATTATTTTATCTGGTTATTAACCTGTAATGGGAATAAAGTTGGAGGCGCGGAGGCAGCGCTATCTGATAACCACAACGGTCTATTTATTATACAAAACTAATTATGGCCGTAAAAATTGCGATACCCCAGCGGCGAACGTAATAGATAGTTTTGTTGGCACAATAACAATGTATAGGCTTAGTTAGGGATAGACGATTGAACTAGACGCCCCACTGTACCTCTGGCTGGAGACCTTTAAGCGGTCGCCTTGTCCGTTCAAGCTGTAAGCCCATCTGCGGTTAACAACTTCTGACAGTTCGCAAAACAAAAAACAAAAGCTGTAATAAATACGAGGAAAATAAATGTGATTTATCTAGCTACCTATCCTTATTGTAACCGAAATTTATAGTTGCAATAATCATTTATAATCGATAAAAGGCACATGATTCATAGATAAGAATAGCGTTAATGCATATTCGCATGAACTTCCCAGAACGCTTTATTCATAGCATGGTATAGTTTGGTATTATAAACATCGCCCAAAATAACCAAGTCAATCTTAATTCAGATAACGGCGTTAAATTAAAACGAGCTATGAATGGTATTAAACCGCACAGGGCGGTTATATCAAGGGCAAAAAGTGGTTACTTGTTGCGTGGGATCGGGCTTTTGCATATAAATGCGATGTGAGGGCGTGATTTGTCGTTTGGGAACAGCTCGCCAGCGCAATACTACATAGCATGTAAAGTTTGCTAATATCGAACTGAACTTAGAGACTATAACTGGTTCTGATAATGCGCGATCGATAGTGTGGTCGTTCGGCGGGCGAAATATACGTTTACATGTTTAGTCACTAGGGGGTAATCAAAATTTATAGATAAAGGTGACACAAATAATGGTTATGAGTGTGTATGTGGAACTCGTAAGACACATTAACTATTAGAGCGACAGCTGTCCAGATGTGAATTTGAAAGGTGCACGGTTATGTGTGGGTGGGGCGTATGTTTGTGCAGCATCCCGGAACTGCATATATAGCAATTGACACGATTCTCATCTTTCACACACTGTATAGTTTAAATTCACACCACACTCAGTTTAATAATTTAGGTCGCTTTGTTTATTATCGCATGCAACCAGCTGCTGATCCGCATTTCATCTTTATGATTAGTGTATGAAACTATACCATAATGCACAGGAGTCTCGAAATCTTGGCGAGTGTTGCCCCGTGCTGTTCATGTTATGATTATTACCACTGTGGTATATTTTTTGTTAAATCAGCTTATTCCTCGGATTACTCTCGTATTAACCCAAATCGTTGCACGGTTTAGCAAAAAGTAGCAAGCATTTTGTGCTCGTTATAAATGTGAAAGCAATGTGTTCAACTCGACGGGAGGTTAGACGTTGGTGGCGCGCGACATGGCCAACTCAACGGGCTACCTTCCAATTACGAGAGCAATGGGATCCGCGATGCTGCCAGCGTTAATTAGAAGGATCCCGGTGGCGCTCGGCCGGTATAACTCTTTCCCGGCCGTGTTCGCCCGCTCGCGAACCAATTACCGGCCAACTGATGAACGTCGAGCGTGCACGAAAGTTCCCACTCAATTTCATTACGCTTCGCTGTGCGCGCTAACAATTAGAGAGGTTTCTATAATCGCGATTAATTCATTGATTACGGGAGGCGTACCTACTATAATAGATGTATGCACCGATTGTTGCATGTAAATTATTAGAAGCAATCTATCGATATGTTAGTAGGGAAAGCAATTTGCTTTTCGTATAACATACTTATGTTTACATATATACAGAAAGGTAGTAGTAGTCAGACAGAGTATAACTAAGACTTGAAACTGTGAAAAAAAATTTACTCATAGAAAATCACATTTGCGATTTTGTTGGGAACAATTTGATTTTTCTTAAATTGACATCAAAATTCTGACTTGAAACAATGATTACCAATGCGCTGTAGAAGCGGAGTTTCCAGGATTAGTATACCCTTTCCCAATCACCCTATATAACTGTTATAAAGTAGACTATAAAGGACTGTTTCACAATGTGCTGATAAACCCTATGCACGACTTATTCGCCGAAATTGTATTGGCCACATGTCAAATAAGTTTTGAATAAAGGTTGATCAGCGCGTTATGTACCAGGCCCTTAGTAAAAGCTTTTATCGCACCCTGAATGTTTGCCATGTGTCGCGTCATCGTCTCCGCCATCGGACCCGATTAGACAGTCTCGAGATTCGTCTCTAAGTAGTCCTGTCAAGTTTGTTTTCCTACGATAATGCTTATGTAAATAACAACCACCCCTCAGCGTTCACGCCTGGGAAGCTATTTACGTATACGTTTAATTAACACTTCAACGCCGGAGTGGATCCGTACGCCGCATATTGGAATACCGACGCATTATGAGTATCGCAGCTGTTGATATCTTCTGCAGCCATTATCTCGAGTGGTTTGCAATATAGATCCATTATAAATAGGTGTGACGTAACATGTATCGTTGTTTCGGTGTACTGTTAAGACCGCAGACGTTAATGTCGGCGGGTGTTCGATTCCTCGGTTGTACGACGCCACGGGTTCCAATATAAGTATACGCGTATAATCTTCATACCACAATTGGATATTAAGGAATATTATAATACCACTATGTGGGGCCGTGCTGCGATAAATACAGGTTGGTTTTTTCAAGTGTGCGTGGATGGCCTTATCCAAAACTATATGGAAGAGCGAAAAATACTGAAAGGACTCTTGAGACCGAGTTAGGTGGACTCTTGACTGCATGAAAAATTCACCTGTATACTCAACGTTGGTATCACACCATAGTTCCCGATATAACCAAGTTTTCATTTTATATATACTTATACTGATAAAGAATTCTACATACCTACTAATGATGTAGACCTTATTTAAACATTCAGTATAATAAATATATTTTCTTATCAAGAACATGAAGTGTGTAACAATTATGGCCATTGTGGAATTGGATGTAAGGTTAGCTATACATATACAAATTAAATAATATCTATACTTAAATTAAATATGCTGTTAATATCATTATCAGACTTGTTTATTAGTTACATAGGTGGGCTGAAAGCCTCAATGTATAAATAATTGTAATTACACACGCAAACGTTTAAGTCACAACCTTGACCAAACAGACTAACTAAGTTATGTTAAATAGAATATCAAAAACTGACGTAATACATTGTTACCCGGCTCAGAAATGGGGTAGTAGTCGGGAGATTTTCTCCCACCTTTCCTGCGACTAAGCTAAAAAAACATAAAGATTGAATTCCCTTACTGGATGTATGAGTTTCTAGTCATATACGCCAGTAGTCTTTACAGCTAAATAAGTACCTCAGATCGTTTATGATGTGATGCGACTAGTTAATGTAAAAGTAAAAAAAATAAATTGATTGTACAATTTTAAATAATATTTTTTTAATTACAATAAATATTTACGCTACTGAAAAACATGTTGTTTTCATCATAATATAACCTAATACCATGATGATTTGACTTCAATCACCACACTATTACAAAGGTTAAAGAACTTACAAAGGTTAGGTAATAAATAATCTTATGCAGTGTATCTATCCACCTGACTGGCGAACATAGAAATAATATTTTCCCCTCGGGCCTCTACCTGCAGCCGGGGGACCGGAGACATGCTGGAAAATTGCACTTGACCCTACCTCCCGACGGCGCGGCACCCCGTTGCAACCCGTCGTCGTCGTCTGCTCGCTGCACTTCAATTCGATTTGCGAACAAATACTTAACTATTCTACAACATACCTTAACCTCAATATGTATACGAATCCTATACCTCCCCTTAAAATAATATTCTCGCGTCATACAATACACCGACATTTAAATGTAACTTGAATGCTTACGTAACTGACTTAAGACGTTATCGGTAACGAATGGTGTAATTGTCTAAATTCCTCGATAGTGTGGAGGCGTGGGGCAGGTGTAGACGCCGCCGGGCCTCGGAGTGCGCCGATGGGCCGTGTTTTCTTTTTTGCTAGGCGGCCGAGGAACAATGGCCGAGCAACAAGCATTCCATACCACCGTTACCCGCCGGCAGTAATCGCCGCTATGATCACTACCACACCGAGTGCCCTCGCTTTGTCCGGCATAGGTACATCTGTCTTATAAGCGGCTTCATTTCCTTACGCTTAATGTTGCTTTCTGAACTGTTGGCTTTCTGAACTGTTTAGACGTTTGCGTGAACAATTTTTATATCTTAATTCGTTTGTTCTTAGTAGCCGGTCAGTTATAATATGATGGTAGTTGTAATACCAATGGAAGTCTCGAGATTCTACCTTTACTTCTATTAACATATATTTTGTTGCATTTTCGAAAATAAACTTATGCCGTCTGTATAAATCAAATTAACAACTTTCTACGGAGTTGGATGGAAATAAGAGTAGACAGGGCGCGGTTGGCTCGGAGCCAGACCAAACAGGGTAAAAAGCAAGGGCGGGCGGCGCGGCGCGGCGGCCGCGCCCCGAAATAGCGAGCAAAGTCAAGGCGCACACTATGCGACACGGTAATAGTTAGTTTAGAGCACGCCTTATCAAATACCAGTATATTACCTTTTTATAGGTACTTGCTAGACACACCCTATGACAGGGCGGGTCCAGTTTACCGGTCAGCAGTCGAATGAAATCATAAATTGCCTTGTTTAAACTAATTTAATTATTAATTTTGTCACGAATGCGTGTTATAGTATAATAAAATATGACAATTTAAAAATGGCAAAATATACACACGCGTGCTAATGTTTAGGTATTGCAGTATAGTCCCTAATGTGTCTGCTGATCCAAATAGATAACAAAAAAGTGTCGTTTCTCCAGACAATTCTAACTAAATTTTCATCGGAGCCGTAACCAGGGATGATAATGTTATTCGGCGAATTCAAGGTCAACCTAATTATTCTACACCATACCGATGTCTCGATACCTAAATAAAACTTAAAGAATGGCGGCTTTCATTTAACGAAGGCCTATCACGTACTGGTGTTATGCGGCACAATAGCGGTGCACCGACCAGTGAGTCATGGCAGTACAAGCTTGAGACAGAACAAGGACATCCTCACACAGGACAGCCGGCGGGCGCTATGGCAAATCGAAACATAAACATAGTTACTCCATATCCGTTGGTGCTATTCACCATTATGCCGCAACAAATTGCAGACATAAATGACTTCGCAACACCGTTAACTTAGCACTAGATGATACATACATCAAATATTTAAGGATAATAACTTCGACGAAAAACTATTATAGATGGATGCGCGAACAATGTGTAATTAAGCACAAAAAAAACAAACCCTTTTGTTTCAATAAATATGTTGCTCGCGACCCTCCGTCTGTATTATGTCTTTGTATAAGATCCAATATCGTCGCTATCCGAGAATAACTATGCCAATAATAAAATTACTCGCTGAATTTACTCTCCAAATAACTCATATATTAGATTCATAGATTCTCAATATACACTGAGAAAAAAATTAGGTCCCGGTTACCTAATATTTAACCTAATATTGCGTATTTGTCGGACAACGTAGTGCATTAGGTAACAACAACCAAGTGCACTAGTTATTACATAAACTTATGTTGTACCGACTCATTAGGTTATTTTAAACTATTTCTAGTAAGGTAACTATCACCTAATAGTAGGTTAAAGTTACGTAGTGACTAGGTTGTCCGACAAAAACCTAATATTAGGTTCGATACTATAACCTAATAAACATTTAATAACACCTAGTATTTTACGATAATTTTACCTTAATATACGTTAAACTTGACCAAATAAATTTTGATATATACCTAATAAATGATTTAATTAAACCTAGTCTAGATGATGGTTAGATGTCTGTAACCTTTTCAATGTGTATAAATAACCTAATTTATAGTTTCCGGTAGTGTATTGCGTAGGTATTGGATACCTAATAAGTGCTTTAATATAACCTACTGAGAATTGTCTGCACCTTTTTAGTTGCGTTAGAGTTACCTTATCGATAGGTGTAGGGTACATAGGTAGTAGGTAGTAACTAAGTATTTACTTGATTATAGCAAAATAATTAATAGGTAACGGTAATCAACTGGATACGTTAAAGTACATTAATAATGCCAACATGATAGGTATTATGTACCTAATTAATTTTTTCCACATTTTTTTAAGATAATCCATTAAGTATTTCCCTGCCTTAAAGTCTTCCACTATTTTTAAAATAGATTTATTTTCTCTGAAACAGCAATAGTTGTGTTTAATTGACACAAAATAAAAATAAAATAATAATTTAGGTTGCATTTTTAACTTCAGCCCCTTACTTTTCATGCATCACATTTTCAAATACTTCTCGTGCTTTCTCTAAATCTATTGACATATTTTCCATATTTACATCTTAATCAAATGTTGGATTTTCTTCAGTAGTTGAAGATGCTGTACTTTTGCTAATATTCTGAAATCACATTAAATCAATTAAATATGTATACACCAGCTGTCACAATCTCATCATAAACAAGAAAGCATGCCAACATCAAATTTTTGTTTCTCTATTCGTTTTGTAATTTAGCCCGTACTCTGGTGCTTGGAATCAGCGCTACCAAATCTTCCTCGATAAGGTGTTCTATTGCATTCAATTCAATATTTTCCTCTGTAAACAGCAAATACAAGAACAATGCAGACACCATGCAATGACAAATAAGTATCCCAAAACCTCAGGCTTTATAATAAAATTTAAATAACCTACAAACAACCAAAATAAAGCCATATAAAGCTAATATTGTTGGAATCCCTAATTTACCTATGCCATATTTTTATTTACGCAGACGTTTGTGACAAACCCAGGAGGTATTTGATGTACCGGGGTTAAATCCTAAGACCCCATCCATACCATCCGATAAGATGACGCGTAATATTTGTTGGAGTTTGCTGCTCTAAAACCACATCAATATTAGCAGATACCAATATAAATTGAACCATATAATCAATACCCAAATCATATTTTACCATCAATAACCTATCAACATTTACAAAATAGGTAAATCTAACGCAACTAGGGCTAAATGTAATTGGTTGTGAATAGCTTACCAGTAATTTTACAATAATTTCTTCTGGCATTTGCCAATCGTTGAGTAGCACTTCCATGACTTCACTTCACAAACCCAGTACATATTTTCACGATCCCAGTATAATGAAAGCAATAAAAAAGGCGCCACAACAGCACAGCGCGCTGTCGCAGCCGGCCCGACCGAAGCGAACGCAAAAATGACTGTCTGTCTATACAGTGGCCAGTGTTGCTAGCACAATTTTTAAAAGATGGCCAGATCCGCCGTAAAAAACTTATTCTTGTAATTATAACCATATTTTATAAATGAAACATGTCTTTATCACCAATAATAAATATGGATTATGTCATGTGGCCACTGGAACCAACTACATCTGCTTTGTTTTCGGGAAGAAAGCTATAACAAAAAATGACTTATGCACTACAGATCAATCATGGTTTATGTAATACTTTTAAAGCAAAAAAATATGTATAAGTTAAGTATTTCAATAATAAAAAAAGATAGCATAGAGTCTTTTCCATTGTGGCGCCCTATCCATCATCATTTATTTAGTGTCACAAAATTTTGTATATGGAGGTAAATTTAATAGAGATGTGGGAACACACAATTCGGGTAATAGCCAAAAAACTGGCGTCAAATGTTGTGTAACGAGATTGGCCGTCTAAATAAATTAGCATGGTAAATACATACCAAAAGCAAACAAACAAAGCATAAAAAATATGTGCTCTCCAAATTATGTACCTACTTGATAATCTGTGACTGTGCATATAATGTATAAATGTGATTTTTGCTATGCTCTTGCCATAGAGTAAGTAGGTATAAATAAGGCCATGGCGTGGTCCTAATGCGCCGCACCATCTCCATTTAATCCTTAAATGTATATCTTATATATTTTACCTATGAGTAGGTTTTACTTAACTTGTGCATAACTAGGTATTATTAGGTTTTATATCTTAAAACCTTATAACAAATATATTATAACAGGATTGTGTTATTTCAACAGACTTTTGTTTTGCATATTTACCTAGTACCACAGGTTTTCATTACGAAAACCTTTAAAATGGCTTATTTAACCTACTGCCAAGGTTAATTAGAGACAACTGCAATCAGTTGCGATAACTTTATGAAAATGTTAATGTAGTTGGTTTATACAAAACAATTTATTGGTTATTACAACCTTTTATTAGGTTATAGGAACCGAATGTACAATTTTAATTCCAAATAATTATTTAGGTTAAGTACAATTTAGTCGAAGCTACCTATTATTAGGTGTTTTTAAGCTATGTGTAATCATACTAGGTAGTATTCACTGATAGTGATAGGTAAAATTAAATGTGTATATTAGGTGACGGCCCGTTAACGTAACAGTTAGGTAAAAAAAAAGGTTTCTTTAACGTAAAATAGGTTAAAATTACGTAATATAGTACGCTACCAAACACTGTAGGTTGTATTTACCCAATCGAAGGTAAAACTATTTACCTACACTAGGTTCAGAAAACTTAAATTAGGTTGTATTCAACTATTTTTTGCATTACCTACATTATTAGGTTTGCATTTACCTATCTTTTTTCTCAGTGTATGTATATAGTTGGTAAAATAAAAACACACAGTTTATCTGAGAGTAAATAATGGCTTTCTCCTTGGAATAAAACTTATTCCACTTTGGTCAAATTGGGCTGAATGTTAATAATAGTATTATAGACACGTTTTAGTGCTCTTTCCCATGAAACTACAACTAAAATGTTGTGCGTCGAGTTCCATATCAATTGGTTACGATCTGTTTTGTTTGCTTGTGCAGATGACTTGAAGGCGGTGACGAAGCGTCTGACCGTGCAGGCCAAGCGGCAGGGTTCCGCTGATAATATCTCCATAATCGTGGTGTTCCTGAAGGACCCGCGGGACATTGTCGCTGACAACTGCCCGCCCATGGATCTTGGGTAAGCTTGCGATTGATACCCAGTGTTGTGCTTATCACATGTTGGATCGTGAAATAAACGTGATGCTTCTATTAATTTACATAATATATTTATTGAAAATAAGACATTATGTAAATATGTTTTTTTTTAAACCACCCGATATTAATTTCTAGAGTTATAATGGTACCTGATACCTCTAATATTAACATAAAGTATTTTTTTAAGATTTGTTGTAGCTTTTAAATTATGAAAGGCATTTTTAATTCAATAAAATACTTTTCAATATATCTTTAGGTGTATTATTAAAGCCTATGTAGTTATTGAACACGATTCTCGTTTCGCGCAATATGTTTTCTAGGAATTAGTATTCTAACATTGACTATGAGTAAAATCGTCAGGGCCATTTTTTGCTGTAATAATAGAACGAATACTTCGAATGCTTTTCTATTATAGTTCATAAATATTTGCAGTTTTTACCTCATAAGCTTGCGGTAAATACCTGCATTGGATTGCATGATTTATATTACCACTACAATTAACTGCGACAAGTTATTAATTAATTTCTATTTTTAGAACGTTATCCTTATGATGTCATTAATTTAGTACTTAATACTTATACAGGTAGTCATCATCTTTATTTCATTCGAAATGTTTACAATTGTATTTTTTCCATTAATTAATTTAAATAAATTAGGTGGTTTGAGTTCTTTGCCTTTAACCGGTTACAACTCATAAATACGTAATGAGTCGTGGATAAAAATTATGTCGTACGAACGTGACATTATCTTATAGGTGCCTACACGGTGGACGACCTTGAACACAGCTTGACTATCTTCTACCTCGTGTGTCTATGAAAATGAAAGTATAATACCGTCACTTTCATCGATTAACCTTGAGAATGAAATATGGGGATCGAATATTTTCACAACGATAAAGACTCGATTAAAAATAAAAATGAACCAACGTTTAAAAAATAATACTTATTTTTTTATGTAGGCTGGAAAACGCGATGGTGAACGCGCCACCGTTCACCATCGATACAGAGGCATGCAAACGCCAGGTGGACGCGGCTCCCGCCAACGTGGCTGCGGAGGGCGCCGAAGCAGGCACTGAGGCAGGCGACAACGGCGTTGATAACTCCGACAGTGACAGCGAAGACCTAGGCCCGGAGACTGCGGTCGACATTGACGACGTCGACGCAGAGAGGAATCATGAACCACAACCGCCCACGCCCCCTGCTCATGTCGGTGAGTGCTATGAACTAATCACACCAGCTATGTTTTTTTTTTGCAATCATTATACAGTTGTATGCGGCCAGTAACGAAAACAGTACCAGGGATTCAATTCATGATTTTCCTTAGATCTTTTCATGAATTATACTCATTGTTTTTATTGTGAATGCGTGTTTTACGATACATTGCGCGCTCAAAAATTACAACATTTGTAACTCATGACTTGCGACGTAAATGATGATTAGCCCCAGTTTTCGTTAGCAAGCCCATTAAACCCAGTATTGTAAGGTGTAACAATAAAAGTGTTATTTAAGAGGTGCGTTGGTATTTTATAAACATTAACATTTCTGAAATAATAAATGTAATTATAAGAAATTTAAAAAACACCGTGTAGGTACTAAGTGCGTGACGAGACGTTACTGACTCACTTTCTTATAGAATAAATCAAACTCTATTTACACATTTATTTTTACTTAAGCGTGGCCGGTATGACATGAGCTACTCGTGGACCTCATAAATTATTTTTCACTATTATTGGTATACCTTATTTATAAATCTACCTGTTGTTGTCTGGACATCAAAAGATCATGTGACAACCCTAGCGCGTTAATTCCAATGATATTATGTTACCCTACCTAATACCTAGGACGTCCGATTCCTCTACACATTATCCGATTTCATCCGATAGTTTGGATAGGATAGCGATAGGAAGGTGTGCAACCCGTCTTAGTTACCTTGGACTTTGTAGCAACACTGACCATTGAAATAAGGAGTTTATTAGTAAGGAAACAATATTTAAATTAGTATACTTGCGAGACTGCACAAACTCAATCAACATACCTACCTATTTAAATGTATGGTTGCGTTGCCACCTAAATTCAATACATCTACTTGAAATATTTATCTAAACCAATTCAAATTAATTAGTCCTGTTTACATATCTGCATGTAACAGTGTTGTTTGGCGCAATGGCGTTAAAAATAAAATCATTGTGCGGTGTTTAAATAAATAAATACCGCCAAACAGTTACACCAGGGCCCCAATTCTGCTAACACAATCGATTCATAATCGAACAGCAACCGCATAGTAACTGTCAATATTGACAGATGTCCCATACAATATCTGTCAAAAGGGACAGTTACTTTGCGGTTGCTGTTCGATTATGAATCGATTGTGCTAGCAGACTTGTGGCCCTGCTGTGTGGTCGGAAACCAAGCAACGCTTGTTGGTGTTTTGTGTACTGCACCTATACCTGCGATACCAGTTGGTACTGGGAGCAAGTGACGAAAAGATCTTTCCGATATTTGCCCTGGCGCGAATCGAACACGCAACCACACACTGCAGTGAGCCGAGCCGTCTTCGCTATAACCACTACGGCAAGCTGTCGTCAGTTTTTATTGATATTTTAATAAGAGCAAAAGAAAAAGTGCGCGTCGTGTCGGTATGCCACGGTTTATTGATTGTTACATTCACCCACATCTACATCGCGTCGCGACCGGCCGTATATGCCTACTGCATACCTAATGCCCGGTTTACATGATTCATGTTGGGAACTGTACGAGATGCTGGTTAGCTTCGTCGACCGCGTGTAAACAGTTTTTATTCGCAAATTGATAAGTAGGCTAGTTGCCGTAATACGTTGCTAATTTATTTATATGCTATGTACTTGAATCGTGTAAATCGGGCATAAGTTACTGCCCCTGCGCACTACGTGGCTGATCGCGATGTTGCCAGTACCACCATACCGCTTGATGGGAAGGCGATCAACTGAACAGCTAGAACAGCTGGTCTATTCAAGCGTCATGCAGACATCTTTTAAGAATTAAGATAGGTATATTAAAATTAGGTAGGTATTCAGTTAAAAAGGTAGGTAAGTAGGTAGGGTATAGTTTTTTTTTGCAAATACTATGTAATAACTCTTCAAGGATTTAATTTACCTAAGCCGGTAAAGATGACTAAGCGATTCCGTCATCGCAACTTAATTTTTTATAGTATATCGTTGGATACCTATGTGAAAAAAAAATTTATAAGAGATAGCCTGTTTGTTGTATGCAAAAATATTAAATTTAAAGAATAAACTGGAAATTCTGAAGTAATATTAAAATGACACGCGTGCGGCATCCCTATCTGGGTGCAGGCCGCAGCCCGCGCACCTCGCGGCCCCGCGCCGCCGGCCGCCGCGCCCGGCTGCCGCCGCCGTCCCGCTCGCTCACCCCGTGCCGCCCGCCCGTCGTCCGTCCCTCTTGCAGTCACTCATTGAACGTCCGTCGGATCTGTGCTATTCGCCGAATAATTCTATTGCTATTGTTGTGAGTGAAGCTCCGGCTTTTGTCTACGTTTTCGGCTCAAATATTACGTAGCCAGTGCAGATAATCCGTGCAGTGATATTAACGTTCACGGTATGTGGCTTATAGTGAATGTTGTTGATTATTTTCACATACCGAAAAGTTTGTGAAAGGTTATTTCTGTGTTGATTCATGCGGGGCGGTGTTCTGGAAATAGAACGGTTCGTCCGAAGGCGCATCCCTCCGGAGTCCGTGAACGAAGGATTCCCGGAGGTACACTCCGTATTCTCGCCTTCACGAAACTATTCAAGTTCGATACCGGGCGTGTCTCTGCAAGCCGCTCTCGAAATGGCGTCCGCGAATGTCTTGCGAGTTTGAAATCGCGACCGGTAAAATAAAGTTGCCTAGAACGCCGCTCGTAAACAACTGGCGTTGATAATTTATAGCGGCTATAAGTTCAGCCTGTTATTTATTACATTTGAATCGCACGAGTTAGTTTTTTTTTTATTCAGACAAGCAAGGGTGTGTCACCTGTTGATACCGTCGATTCCGAGACGGAGGAGGGTTGGTCGTTGCGTGCCAGCCAGGTGTTTTGCGTTGTATGTATGTACCTAGCTAAATTGTGTTTTGTTGTGATTGGTGCAGTGGAGGAGGGCCAAGTCGACGGTGCTCTAGTGGATAATGTAGCTGAGAGCGGCGACGACTCAGAAGACGAGTGGAATTACTTCAAGGGCGAGGGTGAACGCGAGGATCGCAATCCCAGCGAGGAGCCCGACGAGCTGCCGCGCTCAGACACACCCGGCCAGGATAATGTGAGTCAAACATACGCTATAGTCTCCTTTATAGACACTACTGTTTGTTTTCTATACTTAATTGATGATATATATTCCCAATGTAATAGGGATGACTATTGCTACTATACTAGGCAAATTACCTCAGAGTATGAGTATCCTTTGTTACAATATAGGTTACATTAATCATTGTAATACTTAGCTTAGAAGAATTGCAAGCATCATACATGTTTCTCAAGATTTAACACTCACTTGACCTAATGCATGCCTCCTTCATTTGTCAATGAATTATACCTGTTCAACCATAAAATCCCGTAATACTGACTACCATTTAGGTACCTATGTGTCTATTAGCAAATTAAGTAGATAACATTATGTTGTATTAAGTTATTATAATTGTTTTGTAGATACATACATTTGAGTTGATGCATTAACTAGGTATTAAAACTTTTTTCCATGTTACAATTCTGCAATACTAATTCCAATATCTGTGATAAATGCACTTGTGATATTTTAAAACAATTGAATCATGATATATTGATTCACATTGTTGTATGTGAATACAAAATTATTTTTTCAACGGTAATAGCTTTAAAAAATCATTGTATTCAAGCTAAGCATTGCCATGTGAACAAAATGAGTGTGGTGCGCAGGCAGCCATGTCCCTAATATTACATAATGTAATTAGTGTATTTTATTATTGTTTTCAATCCTTAAAATCCTGTTTCCAAACTGTTTATTGCAGAACTTAGCTAAAAAAACAAGTCTCAAAAGCCTACCCATCTTCATACAATGATTTTAAATAATATGGTAAATTACCGATTTATTTGTTGGCCACAAACAAATGAAAGTCAGAGCAAATAAATTATTAACATACTCATAATGAAAACTATAATCAGCTGTTACTTACCAGATTATTTGTTTATTAATACATAGGTGTATGAATCATTTCAATAGTAAAGGTTATGTAGGTACCATTTGGTTATTAATAAAAATGCTACATCAATGTTATTATGATTACACCAGCTCTAGCCCATGGCTCTGGCTAGCCATCGATTTTGCTCAGCTGCTTGACCGCCAGTGTGGTGATACTATACTATTGATACACATTGAACCTTCAGCCCCATTGAAGATTAAAGACCTTATAGAAATAAGTCCAGTACATTTTAACTAAGCTTCAACGAACATACACAGTCAAATACTCAGATGTACTTTTTTTTTCATTTTTTTTTTGAAAATGGTTTAATTTAGTTCGGTTACAGTTTTATACTATTACTAGGACAGATATCTTGTATGTGACCACAATAACCCTTTACTTGTGGTTTCAATACAGAAATAGAATATAAGGATATATAAGCCTGATGTTATACAAGATGATTCATAAAGCGTATACTAAGCTCGGAACTTGGGGTTCATAAGCGCATTTGTAAATTTTATGTGAAGTCTAAATTTAAATATGTCGACTTTAAAAAATATAATTTGTTCCCAGTAAAATGATAATTGTGATTTTTTGCGAACAACATGTTTTATTTTTAATTTGACATATCCTGATTCTGCTGTTACATAGTGTTAAGAAATGCGTTAAAGAAGCCCAGGCTCATGTTCTTGTATATCCTTTCTGAATCAGCCTGTATAGGCAAGTGTTTATACTTGTGTTTCAATTTCAGATTTGAAAGTTACGTGTACTTAAATTGAGGCCAATAATTTACCAAAAAAAAGTTGATGGTGCTATTGCTAAAAGAAGTGATTTATTCATGTACTTATTATATTGCAAACACTAGACTAGCAGGGTACACAATATTAATTCTTTTGTTAATAACTAGAGACTAAATTGAATTTGACATCATAAGATACATTTTGGTGTCTCGCTCATTCATTACAATGATGAGAAGAATGGCATACATGCGCTTATTGTCTTTATTCGCTGACTTATTATGTTGTGAACGCTAGACCGATGGGGAAGAGCATGTGGTAATTATTTCTTCCAGTAGTTCATGCACTACGCCCAATACTAACTCAATGATATAATAATATTCCAGTCGGCGTGGGAAAGCAGCTCAGTAGACATGAACAGTTCGCCTCTGAACCCGGACGCGCCGGTGTTCGTGCCGGGCGGCGTGGCCGGCGCCGACGTGCTGCTCGCGGAGTCGCCGCGCAAGCCGGTGCCCATGGACGACATCGAGCTGCCCGACCGCGCGCAGTTCGAGACCGAGGCCGTCGTGAGACCAGCAGAGCTACTCGACTTGGATAATTGTGACCAGCTGAATGGCCATCATGTTAGTAGCCTTGTTATCTACGAACTAGTATGTGTCAAAAGTTAGATTAACCGCCCTATTGAGAGAAAACCAAAAAAAAATAAACAAAAGAGGGTTACGAAAAACGTAATAGCAAAACGATGCCACGTTTTTATAGCTTTATTGCTTTGTTAGGTGGATGATCAGACCATTTTCAATCCCAAATAGGCATTGTGGACATTTTGGCGATCGTAATAGGGAAGGATAAGATTTTCTAGCCCAATTGAGGGGCAAATCATGTTGCTATTTTCTTGGCACTCTTCCAGGCTAGGTTGCAGTGTTGATTAAAATCAGGATAAAAATAAAGACATGATTTAAATCAATTAATCCTGCTAGTTTGTTACATGATCATATATCTATGCCGTAGATTTAGCATTATAGGCATCTGAAACTATATTCATGAATAGAATCCTACATTCATTGCCATATAAATATGAATCACAAGATATATGTCATAGATGTATGATAAAATATAATTCCCCCCTTTAATTCATTTTCAATCCATTTTTTTTTTAACTATTCCTGACCATCTATTATATTTAGATATGAGAGGCATTGAATTGTATAATGCATATTAATTAGGTTAAGTTTGTAAGGTGCCCGAAAACTATATACTAGCAGCATTTGCATTTGCCCTTGACAAAAACATGGTATGAATCATAAATTATAAAAATGCAGGCGTGGTCAGATTCATCACTAATGAATAGGAGGAAAATTCATTACATGTTGAAAGTTGTGCACATGATTTCATTACTCATAATTAGATAATATATAATTATTATATGACACTTATAACTTACAATATAGAGATCAAGATTTTTTTCTAACAAATAATATATTTTAGATAATTTTTAAAATGTCCTAAAATATTTTTTTTTTCCAGAATGTATCGGTCGATGATACCGTTAAAGAGCACTTGAATGGTAACGATAAATGCACCATGGACAGTTTGGGCTTTGGATTCAATGTTGGCATTGAACCTGAGAAAGTCAAGGACAATGGTCTCATACAGGACTTCGAGAGAATACAAAAAGATACTACAGATTTTTGCGACATTCAGGTTAGTTTTCAGTTTTAATTTGTATTATTATTATTGGATAAAGAACTTCTACACATTCGAAACTGAGATGGATGGCAACTGTCTCTTTTGCTTATAGCTCTGTCTCTATTGGCATGTTGATCCCATCGTGTACAAGCCCATACTTAATCTATATGGTAATGATCTGCATTGTAAATGCTTTAACTCACAGGTATTCCAGACACACACAGAAACAAATCCATTTGCTGTTGAAGGCGATGACGAACTATTCGAAAGGCTGAAAAACAAGGAGCGAGATCCCATGAGTATGAGCTTTTACCAGGAGAAAGATGATGACACTTGTGAAAGGCTCTCCAATAGAAATGAATCTCACGTTGACCTCAACGCGGTGCAGCCCCTACCCGACAGCGATGATGAGGATATCCACCCGAACGGCGTCAGTGAAAATGATCGGATCGGAATCGATAAAGAAAATATCAACCCAGAAGAACAAATTGATTTGTTAGCATCTGATCAAGAACCCAATAATGACATCATCAGGTTCGACGACAGGCCAGGTGACCTCGCCCACAATTTGGACAGTTTCGCACAGGGGGATAATTTCTCAGAGTACAATGTTACTAGTTCTAACAATATAGGGAGCTATTCTAACTTCGAATTCGAATGTAGCAACATCCCACAGGACACAGTTTTACAAACCGATACACCCGAGTCTCACAAGTTGCTGTTTGAACAAATACCTGAAATACCAGACGGCAAAAGTTCGGAACTAGGATTCACGAATGACGAGACACAGGAAACTGAGAGTGATAGAGAAGTGAGGGCCTCCACACCTCAAGATGAAACATCACAAGACGTGGACATGGATAAAGTTGAGGATTCCCCGAGCGTGGAGACGCAGCCCCAGCCGGCCGGCGACGAACTGCGCGGTGACGGAGGTCTAGCCGCGCCGCACCCCGCGGGACAGCCGGACCCGCCGCTCTCCCCTGCGCCTGCGGACACTCGCCCGACAGACTCTCCCGCGCCGCTCGCAGACACACTCGCTACAGAGTCCGATCTCGAAGCAAAACCTGAACCAGAGATCGAAAACGCAGACGCACGTCAATCGGATCCGCAGCCCGAGAACACCTTCGAAGATATCACATCGAAAGACGGCGAGTGCGCCATCACCGCATGCGCAGAAACACCCGAGCCCCCCGTTATCAAACTCGACACAGAACACTTGTCGCAGGCGGTCACTGACACCGAGCTCTCGTCGCCCGCTCGCTCGCCTCTCCCCGCCGAGGAGTTGCGGCCGGCCGAGTCGCCACTGCCGCATGAATCGCCACTGCCACACGAGTCTCCACTGCCGCATGAATCTCCACTGCCGCACGAGTCTGCCCTGCCGCACGAGTCGCCACTGCCGCACGAATCTCCACTGACGCACGAGTCGCCACTACCGGCCGAGTCACCGCTGCCAGCCAAGTCGCCGCTATTGCTCGAGGCTGAGCGGCTGCCGTGCGAGGCGCAGACGCCCGAGCCGGCGCTAGCTCGCTCCCCGTTGCCTGCGGAAGCGATCTCCTCGCCGGAGTCTCCCTTGCCGGTCGAGTCCCCGGTGGCCGAATCCGAGCCGCGGGCCGAATCCCTTCCGCCTATCGAGTCTCCTGCGCCAACCGCGCCGGTCGAAGCCCTTCTGCCGGGTGAGTCGCCGCTCCCGACTGAGTCGCTGCTGCCGAGCCAGAATTTGCTGCCGACCGAGTCTCTGGCGCCGAGCGAATCTCCGTTGCCCAGAGAATCACCGCTATTGGCCGCGTCTCCGCTACCGAGGGAGTCCTCGCTGCCTCGAGAGTCGCCTCTGCCCGAGGAGTCCATCGCGCCAGAGTACGCGCTACGGGACGAATCGCCTCAACCGACCGAGGGCGATCTATTGGATGAAATTCAGGCATCCGTCGGGATCGTTCCTTCCGTGGAGGTGGAAGTGGTGGCGCCGGCCGAGTCCCCGCGGCCCGCCGACGTGCCGCTGCCCGGGGAGTCGCCGCTGCCGGCGGAGTCGCCGCTGCCAGCCGCCTCCCCCGTCCCTGCAGATACTCTACTTCAGGGCTCGCCTATTCCTACAGACGCGCTACCCGCGACGTCACCTATTTTGACAGATGCGCTTCCCGCGACTTCGCCTATTCCAGCGGAAACACTCCAGGCGGCCTCACCCGTTCCTCGAGAAATCCCTCCCGCGGCTTCACCTGTTCCCGGTGAGACCCTCCTCGCGGCCTCGCCAATTCCCACGGAAATGCTTCCCGCTGCATCACCAATTCCCTCGGAAACGCTCCGCGCGGCCTCACCCACTTCCTCAGAGTTTGTCCCTGCGGCCTCCCCTATTCCCGTGGAATCGCTCTCCGCGCCATCACCGGCACCCGCGGAGTCGCTCTCCGCGATATCTCCGGCTCCTGAAGAGTCGGTCCCGGCGGCGTCGCCCGGCCCCGCGGAGCCGCCCGCCGCCGCGCCCGCGCCCGACCTGCTGCCCGAGCAGCCCGCGCCGCGCGCCGACCTCGTCACCGACGTCGACATCGGCATCCCCGAGTCGCGCGCGCAGGAGATCTGCGTGCCCGTCACCAGCGAGATCCGCCTGGACGAGGCCGAGCAGCCGCCGCCCGCCGCCACGCCGCCGCCCACGCCCGCGGTGGACGCGCCCGCGCCGCAGCTGCACGCCGCGCCGCTCAGCGACACGCCCATGGCCGCCGACGCGCCGCCGCCCGACACCGTGCGAGCGGCCGTCGCCGCCGCCGCAGCGGGCGCGACCGTCGCGGCCCTCGCCGCGACCGCTAAATCGATCGCGAAGACGCCCACCAAGAAATCCCCGACGACCCCGACCGCGAAACCCGATGCCCGCACACCCAAATCGGCGTCGAAACCGACTACTGCGCGGACGCCCGCTTCGGCAGCCGCCGCCGCCGCAAAAAGGCCGTCGGCGGCGCCCGCCGCGCGCACCTCCACCGCGAAACCGTCCCCGCCCGCCACGAGGACCGCCGCGCCGGCCGCGCGCCAGGCGACGCCCGCCTCGAAGCTCGCGACGCCGGCCTCCCGCCCGGCCTCCGCAACGAAAACGACGCTGGCGCCGAAGCCCGCCAGCCCAATCAAGGCGCCCGCGACTCGGGCCGCACCTCCGAGGACCAACGGCGTGGCGCCGAAGCCGGCGGCGGCCGCGGCCCGGCCCGCTGGTACTGCTGCGGCCACGCGCGCCGCGTCCGCCCCGCGCCCCGCCACGAAGCCTCTGGCGGCCGCACGGCCCGCGGCCCCCAAGCCCGATGGCGCTGCCAGGCCGGCCGCCGCTCGACCGGCCGCGCGCGCTGCGCCCGCCCCCAAGCCGGCGACAAAACCTGCGGAGAAGAAGCCCCTAGCAAACGGAGACGTAAAGGAAACGAAGCCGGCGAGTCGCCTGGTGTCGCGGCCGGCGCCGGCGGCGGCCGCGCGGCCCGCGCCCCGCCCCGCGCCCCGCGCCGCGCCGCTCGCATCCGCACCTGCCAGGTGAGCTAGGTTTTTCAGCAATGAATGATGCCAGGTTTCATCTCACCGGTTTCTCACGTAAATAACTAATCCATGGCGTTTGTGCAGGCCCGCGGCGGCCAGGCCGGCCGGCGCGCCGCGTGCGCCGCTCGACAAGCAGAGCAAGGACCTCGCCAACAAGCGCATCACCGCCAAGGCCGCTCCCCCCAGGACTGCGCCCGCTAAGGTATCGTGATATTATTTCTAAAGAATATACCTAGTTACCGTATATACAAATTCATTGTAAAGCACATTTCAAACACCATCACGCCTAGAATAATCTCTATGATGATGTTTACTCGACAGTGACCTCATTGTTGTATTGTGTTTAATCTCAGACGTCGACGGCGACGAGCACCAAGAAGGCCGTCACGAAGCGGCTGATCGAGTCGCCCAAGAAGGAGCCGGCGGCCAGCAACGGGCTGGCGAACGGGTCGGCGGCGCTGAAGCCGCCGCCCAGCCCGCCGCCCGCCGACAACGCGCTGCTGCCCGACGTGATCGCGTGAGCGCCGCCGCCGCCGCCGATCTGATTCCTATTATTTCCGCTTGAATTTTGTGATTTCCTATAAGTGTATGATAGTTTTAACGTCGCTCGTAGCGGCGAGTCGTTAGGTGCGGGAGCGCGCTCCCAGTTTTATATTATAGAGTCGCTTTTTATAGACGTGTACGTCGTGCGGGCGGCGGCGGGCCGGCGCGGCCGCCGGACCCGGCCGCCGGGCGCGGCCCGCCGCCGCTTTTAACGGTTATTATCCATTATAATGATTATAAGTCTGTTTTAGAATTTTATATTACCAACGAATGATTGATTAAATCTGGCTTTTAATTTATTTTCTTTGTATAACCGTATTATTATTTAAATAAAAATATGAGGAAGGACTGATACATTGTTTTATTTATAATTAAATTCTATTCCGGTTATAGCGAGTTATAATCGAACTTATTGCTAGTGCTTCTAATAACAATTTTCAATGATATCGATGTATACTTAATATGGTGTTACAAAGAAAACTGGAAACATAGTATATATTACTGAAATAAATGTTTTATTACATTTTTTGTGCATTTTATTCTATGAATATTTATCACAAATAATTAAAGTATGGTCAATTCTTCAAGTGCGGGAAGCGCAGGTCTGTGTCTCGCAGGTTGTCCTCCATCCAGCGCTCCGCCTCCAGCGTCATCTCCTCGTCGAAGTAGTCGCGCCATCCGCCAGCCTTGCCTGAGGTAGAGAAGCAACATTGTTGAAAACACAGAACTTGGGAGTAACCGTCAGTCTAGAAAAAGTAGGCATATAGTATATTATAAAAAATATAAGTATTTGCCTTGTCATTGATATGGATGTACTAGTGATTGTAAAAGTACGCAAACAGAATACATAATTATCTAGTGCTTTCTCGAGGACATTAGTACTTGTTCACGTTGACTCGCGGGCGCGGTCACGAAATATCAAACATGACGTGATTTCCAAGTGTTCACGTTAAAAACGCACGTGCGGTCTAAGTAGCGAGCTAACTAGCGACTGGCGCGTGCGGCGCGCTCGCGGCAATTTCAAACGCGTGAGACGTTTTTGTGTGTTCATGTCAAACTAGCGGCGGCGCGCGCGCGGCGGCGGTTGCGGGCGCGGCAGATGTTGCGTTGCGAGGTCGCGTTCACATTGGCCGCCAGGCGTTTGCGCGAGTGTGACGTGTTGAAAACGATGAAAACGTGCTATCGTTTCTAGCGACAAGTTCAAAATGATTGAACTTACCTGACGTCGCGAGTGAATCGCGCGCGCCGCCGCTAGTTTGACATGAACACACAAAAACGTCTCACGCGTTTGAAATTGCCGCGAGCGCGCCGCACGCGCCAGTCGCTAGTTAGCTCGCTACTTAGACCGCACGTGCGTTTTGAACGAGAACACTTGGAAATCACGTCATATGTTTGATATTTCGTGACCGCGCCCGCGAGTCAACGTGAACAAGTACTTACTCTCTGCACGCTAACGTTTTCGTTTGAACAATTACTATCGTGCACGTACTCGCCTTAAAGTTATTTTTGCTTGGCAGTGCTATAAGTATAACGGTTGGGTCCGCTACTTACCTTAGTACAGTTTTGAAAATGTTCAAATACATATAGAGTGATCGAATGTTTACATAGTTCTACCAGCAAAATTGTGTTTTGTCTCGCGTAGCTACGGCCGAAATTTATAGAATGACTCGATAGGTATTTGGTGCTGTAAAAATCGTACTAAGCCTCCAGGCTATATATCAAGGTGGGAAGTACCAAATACATGATTAAGTTTTTTTACCTTTTCTAATGAAAGCTTGTTCGCCTGGTATCAAGATGCCGAGCGTTTTCATGACGTCGTAGTTCACAGACTTGTTATTCTTGAAGTTATCGATGCTTAGATGGTCACACAATCGCGCTATCTGTTCTTCTGTGTAATCTTTATCGAAGAATTTCGCCACACGACGCACCGCTCCAGATAAATCCTAAAAAATTAATAAACTCGGTCAAAGTTATGTTCGGCAAAGGATAACGTACTTAACCAAATCCCGTTTATATTTACTCACATTGCAAAGTTCTTCGTAGAATAAGAACAGCATGTTAGGGTGGTCCCTCTTATCCCATGCTTCCTTAAGATGTTCGAAATATGGTGTCCAGTGATCTGCAGAGGTATACAATATATAAATAACACAAAAATCTGAACCTCAACATTTATAGAAGTCTAATCTAATTAACTGTCATTACAAAGTGTTTGATGAGACCTTTTTATAAATTAGACACTTTACGAGGAGCTAGTAAGAAGTCAGATTCTGTGCTATACAGAGGTGCATGAATATAAGTACAGTCTCATGGTAGAGCGTATTGAGAAAAAGTTAGCGTATACTTTTACTGAAGGCTGTATGGGGTACAATGTTTGTTCTGGGCATGAAACGACTATTTCCTGTCGAATTTTCAAATGTAACTAAAAATACCTATTAGCCTTGACAATACGGCGTGGGAATTTATTTATAGGAATGTCCAACTCACGTAAATCCCGTCTAAAGAAGTCCCAATATGTTTTGAAGTCGCCAACATATCCCTGTGTTCTGATCAGCCGGTTGAGATGATAGAAGGACACCACGACGTCTCTGGGGTCCCTTGCGACGTACACCATCTTAGCTGTGTCAAGGAGTATCGGCGGGAGGAGGGAGAGTGGCAAATGCGACTTCACGAAGCGAGGAGAGGGAATGTCAGCGAGCTGGTCGGTACCCGCCTGGCACACCCAGCCCAGCTGTTCCAATTTCTTTTCATCGTGACTGTTCTCTTTTGTGAACTTTTCTTCCAATACAGGATGCACGCATATTGAAAATCTGAAATTATATTTATGGTGTAAGGTGATAGTGGAATTGTAATTACCTACTATATTTCCGAATGCCATTTCTATGACTCGTTGAAAATACTGGCGTAATGCAAGTAGCGCGCACCGACGAATAAATATAAGTCAATAATGATAAACACCGTATCATAATCCGTCTAGAAATCAGTTACGAGCGAATTAGTAGGCGGAATAAGTCATAAATATTGATTAGTTTTGCATGTCTGCGAACATCTGGGTACTCCGCATCTACGTTTTACTGTTCACCGTGGGTGCTCCCGAGCACCCACGTAGTTAGGGTTCCTGTCTAGAGCTAAAGTTGGCTTTTGATCTGGCTTTTGCTTTAGCTTGCAGGTAATACGTTTTCCATTCGACTAAGGGAAGTAGGTACCGACGTAACGCTGTATTACGTACCGCAGTACGTAGGCGTATCTATACATATAAATAAAATTGGAGTGTCTGTTTGTAATATTAAAATAACCGCTTTTTACTAAGTGCATTTGGATGTATACACGTTACCTATACCGAAACAACATTTTTTACAATTTTTGTCTGTCTGTCTGTCCGTCTGTCTGTCTGTCTGTCTGTCTGTCTGTCTGTTTGTTCCGGGTAATCTCTGAAATGGCTAGACCGATTTTGACGGGAATTTCACTGGCAGATAGCTAATGTAACAGGGAGTAACTTAGGCTACTTTTATTTTAGAAAAAAAAATAGGATCTCACGAAAAAAAATTAAAACCAATGTTGCAGCGCAGCGCCTGATTAAGTTTGATAGCAACAACCTGCAATGCGTCCCGCGGGCCCAGAACGCGCGAGCCTGCTGTTGTCAACGGTTGTCTTTGTTAAATACCACGCGGACGAAGTCGCGGGCAACAGCTAGTAAAAAATAAATGTTTAAGTAGATGCTTACTCCAAGAATGGGTATCGCTCAACGAGAGGAATGGCGTTAGATTTCTCGTAATCTAAATCATTTGCTACCAACCAAACTAACTCTTGAGTCCATGTCGTGCCTGCAACAAAACGACCGAAGTTACACTAAAATTATGATTAGTAGGCCAGTTGGTTGGGTCTCGGAAGCCCAACTTTACTATTGTCAAACTGGACTGAAACACGGTTTTAATATTGTTAAACTGTGGTCAGAAGGCATTTATGGTAATCAGCCAGTCAGGCCAAACTAGAAGCGACTCTAATACAAAAATTATAGAGAGAGGCGAGGATGACGAAGAAGTAGGTACGTACCTGATCGTGGATAACTGGTGACGAAAACATCACTCGGCCTTATTGGCATGTTGTACAATTTCATCGCTTCTTGTTTATACTTTTGTGGGAAGAAGTAGCCTTTTGGGCCCACGCGCACGAAACCAGTGAGCTCGCCTGCGAAACGAAACAACATCATTTTGAAAAATATTTGTTCGGAATAGATAACGTTTTTGTTGGAGCTACGTAGATTTGGATGATTGGTTGACGCCAGGGTCACTAGACATGTTCTTATATGCATCTTGATTCGCCATATTTCATTAATTACATAATTAATGCTCCATCAAAAATAAAGACTATAAATAAGTTAACAGCCATTGAAATATTGTTGTTTAATTTGTAAATAAACAATTAATTCGATCGTGAAACGTGATCGAATACGCGATTGCTTATTGGACCTTGGGGAAATAATTACCGACAAGTGTTAAAAGTCTTAACTGCCAATGGACTGCGGAAAATAACAATCTTGTAAAGTAAAATCAGTTTCCGCAGACAAATATAGTTAATTTAATACTCATACAGAAATATGAATAGAGTAATGCAGTCCCAAGTTCATGAATACTATTTTCACATATTATATGAACGTAAACATTTTATTTGCGATTGTTTTTTATTTATTTACCATGTGAGGGAATATACCTTCAGGTACCAATGACCACCCCTCGATTTTATTATGACTTCAGACCCCAGTCACCATGGATATAAATAAAGTCCTTGTTGAAAATACTAAATCAAACGAACCCTTACTTGATGTGTCTAGTTCACGCCTTACGGAATTATTATGATACAAACTTTTGACCCCGCCACGGGACTTAATTGAAAATATTCATTATGTAGGTACCTACCTACTTAATATAGTTTTCCCCATACAAACTTAGTGCCTCAGTACGATCGGGGGAGGGGGCGGCCATTTGGGAAGGTAACGAAACTGCAACGTATTATAAATAAATATCGCCGGACAAACACAAACTATACGGTCTCAAACTAAGCTACACTTGTATTATGGGTACCGTCCAATGAACTAGGGGCGAACCCAGTATATATTAATTATATAGATATTAAACATCCATGACTTGGGTACAAACATTCGTGCTCATCACACAAAATTTGTCTCTGACAGGATTCGAACCCGGGACCCTCGACACAGAAAGCAGCGTCATTACCAACTGCGCTATTCGGGTATAGGCCAATGTGTCAGGCTAATCACCCCCAATGATATTTTCTATACAAATATTTACCTCCTTAGGGGTCGAATTTCCAAAAATACCTCTTTAGCCTACATGATGAATCAGTCAATCTGTTTAGCGTTTTTTATATAACAGTAATAGTAGGTATATATACATATTTCGCTATTTTTTTGTTAAAATAAGGAATTGCAGCGAAATCCGCATACAGACAAGGTCAATAGTGACGGTATGAGAAACTGCGTACAATTGGCTGCAACGAAACCAAACCAATCGATAATAACCATTAAGAGCATAATAAATGCAAAAATAGATACTGCTTTTATAGTTTAACTAGCAGCACCCAGCGTGCTTTGCAATGCCACAGAGAGATTCTCAAACATGCGCGTAAACTCATCAAAGTTCATCGCATTAGGATGACTGGTTACGAACGCATAAACGAGACAAACAAAGAAACATTATCATATTTATATAAGTATATGTATAGAATGATTCAGAAAAGGTACACTAACCTTTAAACCTGGGCCTGGGCTTTTTAAACGCATTTAATAATTATTTACTGTCAGAATCATCCTGTAAGTAGCGAGCATAGAAAGTAGCTTTTGCCCGCGTATCTATCAATTTTTCTGTACCTTTTTTGTATATGTGCTCTATCTTTTGAGTCCAACCATTGATTCCAATAGTAAAAACCCGTTTACATTGGTCCAATAGTTTTTCAGTTCAGACAAACAGTCAAAACACTTGTTTTGAATTCAGATGCGTCCAAATAACCTATTTGGACTATTTTTTATTTTATACATAAGTGTGTTAAATAGCTATACATATTTTCGCACAGTTACAATTTTATAATCGTTATAAGTATACATACATATATCATGACCCACATATTTATATATATGTTACATACTTACATACATAATTAAGTGATCACAACAATAAGTCATTGACCGATCATGGAACTAAAATAAATGAACTTGTGAGTGACCGATAAATCGATGGTCCAGAAGAGAAACATCCTAAGTACGGGATTGGAAATTTTTCATGAGAATAGTTTAAAGTTTGTCACACGTTAAATAAGTTGTTATCTTTCTATAGTTTTACAACAAGTTAGAGTTACCTACCTGTTATGTACCTGTCTCGTGGCACTATTAACATTTACATATAGGACAGAAAATTGTAATAAAATTACTCTATAGTTGTATAGAGTAATTTTATTACAATTTTGACATAGGTAGTACTTTTTGTGGATGGTTATAGTCGAAGTGAAATTATGTAAAGTTATTTAACAAGTCAAATTTATATGTTTCTCTTTATTTTCATTAGAACTCTGTTTTTTAGAAAATTTGCACTCTGGTGTAAAATGGTGCTTAATTCTCATTTAGGACATATGCCATTTTAATAAGAAAATCTAAAATGTTGGATTTAGCACGTTTGTCTTTTTGAGCGACCGTTGATGAGGAACAAGATGATTGAAAAAATATTGAAGTAGGTATAAATATTGCAAAATACTTAGGTATCTCCAAATATAAGAAAGTAAGTTCCTGAGGAGTGAAAACGGTGAATCGACCCTTTCAATAAAATAAGTCCGATTGATAAGTACTACTTGTTTATTATTGCTACTTAACTACTACTTACTTTTCGAGTAAGAGTCTCATGTACAACGTTAGTTCGTACTGGCTGAATGCAAAAAGTACAAAGACCTAAAAAAGAAACCGACACGCGAAATTTAAAAATGGAATACGTGCCAATAAAGTAAAAGCTTCAACGCTCTTTGCGTTGTCGTGGTATTGCAATATTTTATGATTAAATTGTTGGTATTATTATCATACCTAGATAAGTGCATAGTTAATATGTGTAAATAAACGAGCAGTACGTAGTGAGAGCCAATAATTACGGCCTTTGTTTACCTACGATCGAAGATATAAGTACCTACGATTTTACGTTCAATTAGAAACCAGAATGAAAATGGGGTGCTGGTTATTGTAATTTAGAAATACCATCGTAGCTTAATTGGATAAGTAGGTAGGTAGGTATGAAAAAAAAAACAAATAAAGTAGAGCCCACTCACCGTGAAAGTATTCCATCAACTTTTTGGCTTCCTCCGGCTCCACATCTTCTATTTTTAACTGGGTATTGTTATTTACTATATCCATTTTTACTATAGAATCTTACGGAATCTCAATAAATTAATTTGCTCGATCTAAATTATGAATGCGTCAAGTGAAAGTGCCCACGCAGGTACAGGTTGCGGGTGTGCGCGCGCGCGGGACTGCGAACACTGCGCAGCTGCGGTCGAGTTCGTACGAGATTCGAATTTCGAACACAACTTGAGGCTGACGACTGCAAGGTGTCCTTACCCTTAGACTCCGTTTGGCTTTAGTACTGACCGGCCGCTGCACATTTCATTTTATTTAATACACTATCTCAAGGCGCTCGACCGCCGATACACGTCATTGGTTATAACAATTGAATTGGGTCTACTTCCTAGAGAGGTGGCCCTCAGAGTTTTTCAATCTATTCAGCTAATAACATTGTCAAACTAGATCTGTTTACCACGACGACCTGAAAGTAATGACGGAAATCTTGAATTGAAGCGCGTTAAAGTTTTTGGCATACATTTTATTTATGTAGATATACGAACTATACGGCCCCACTAAGTAACGCCTGTATTACGGGTACCGTACAATGGACTGGGGGCGAACCCAGTAGGTATATAATCTATACATATTGAACAAAGTCGTGAGCCGATTTTTATGATCTTCATTTATTTAAACATGGAAAACTCACAAAAAATAATTATAAACATAGATTTTTTTTTCATACAGTTCATTCTGGCATAGTACAAAGTTCGCCGGGACAGCTAATACTTATATATTATATACCTATCCATGATTCATGCACAAACATTCGTACTCATCACGTTGGAGAACTTCACACGTCTTATGAAAGGCAAGCAGGTTTCCTCACTATGTTTGCCTTCTCCGTACAATATCAACAGAGCCGTAGCGAGGAATTACCTTGAGAGGGTCAAGCTCTTTACCAGAGATAAAAGGCAACAACAACAACTTTCGGGGGAAGGAGGGGGGAGGGGTTAAAGATCCCCCGTTTATGGCCTTGAGTGTGAAGCATAAATTAACATCTAATTTAGTCCATCGTGTGAAGTGATAAATCAAGTCCGTTCTTAGTTTTGAACATGTCTAAGATAAAAACTAAGAACGCCCACCGTCAAGCGTGTTAAGAGAGTATGGAGAGATTAAATATTATGAACATGCTGGAGCCAAATGGTCTTCCTCCAGGCAAGCGGCAAGATAGAACAAAGAGATAGGGTAAGTGTACCAGTGAATGAAACCTCAAGGAAATTTTTGACTTTAAAAATTAATATAAATATGTTACCACGGGAATTTAAAGTACATGGCTATGTTTTTGTATAAAGCAATCATTCAAGATTATGAATGTATTTAGTTATTATATTAATGAAAATAGGTTTAATAAATATTTGACGATAAAGCGAAAAATCCGGAAAATCACCAGTGAATGAACGGTATTTTCCAGTAAATAAACGAAATGAACCCAGTAAATGAACAAAAATATTATTTAATTTAATTAACTATAAAAGGCATATTTTAACGAAAATAGGTAAAAAATATATTGTTAACGTAATACTCCTACAATGAATAAAATTAAAAAAAGTGTTTCCTCTTTTTCATTCATCTTTTTATTCTTAATCTCTTCTTTGTTTTTCTTTGAAGATATATTTTTTGTTCTTATTTTTTTAACATAATAACTTTACGCTTGCCCAAAAGCTTTTCTACTGCTTCTTCTTTTTTTTCTTCTCCTGTTGTTTTTTATAGAATATGTTCTATGTACCGTTAGTGTAGATCCTGTCCTACAGAAAACTTAGTTCTGGGACTAGTCTCAGTGTCATCATAGGAGGCCGCCGTAGATCCTGTCCTACAGAAAACTTAGTTGTGGGACTAGTCTCAGTGTCATCATAGGAGGCCACTGTAGATCCTGTCCTACAGAAAACTTAGTTGTGGGACTAGTCTCAGTGTCATTATAGGAGGCCACTGTAGACCCTGTCCTACAGGAAACATAGTTGTGGGACTAGTTCCAGTGACATCCTAGGAGGTCACTGTAGATCCTGCCTTACAGGAAACTTAGTTGTGAGTCTAGTCTCAGTGTCATCATAGGAGGCCACTGTAGATCCTGTCCTACAGGAAACTTAGTTATGGGACTAGACTCAGTGTCCTCATAGGAGGCCACTGTAGATCCTGTCCTACAGGAAACTTAGTTGTGGGACTAGTCTCAGTGTCATCATAGGGGGCCACTGTAGATCCTGAACTACAGGAAACTTAGTTGTGGGACTAGTCTCAGTGTCCTCATAGGAGGCCACTGTAGATCCTGTCCTACAGGAAACTTAGTTGTGGGACTAGTCTCAGTATCATCATAGGAGGCCACTGTAGATCCTGTCCTACAGGAAACTTAGTTGTGGGACTAGTCTCAGTGTCATCATAGAAGGCCACTGTAGATCATGTCCTACAGAAAACTTAGTTGTGAGACTAGTCTCAGTGTCAGCATAGGAGGCCACTGTAGATCCTGTCCTACAGGAAACTTAGTTGTGGGACTAGTCTCAGTGTCATCATAGGAGTCCACTGTAGATCTTGAACTACAGGAAACTTAGTTGTGGGACTAGTCTCAGTGTCCTCACAGGAGGCCACTGTAGATCCTTTCCTACAGGAAACTTAGTTGTGGGACTAGTCTCAGTGTCATCATAGGAGGCCACTGTAGATCCTGTCCTACAGGAAACTTAGTTGTGGGACTAGTCTCAGTGTCATCATAGAAGGCCACTGTAGATCCTGACCTACAGAAAACTTAGTTGTGAGACTAGTCTCAGTGTCAGAATAGGAGGCCACTGTAGACCCTGTCCTACAGGAAACTTAGTTGTGGGACTAGTCTCAGTGTCATCATAGGAGGCCACTGTAGATCCTGAACTACAGGAAACTTAGTTGTGGGACTAGTCTCAGTGTCATCATAGGAGGCCACTGTAGATCCTTTCCTACAGGAAACTTAGTTGTGGGACTAGTCTCAGTGTCATCATAGGATGCCACTGTAGATCCTGTCCTACAGGAAACTTAGTTGTGGGACTAGTCTCAGTGTCATCATAGGAGGCCACTGTAGATCCTATCCTACAAGAAACTTAGTAGTGGGACTAGTCTCAGTGTCATCATAGGGGGCCACTATAGATCCTGAACTAGAGGAAACTTAGTTGTGGGACAAGTGTCAGTGGACATAAAAAGTTATACTGTAATCTGTGACTTAAAGCTTAGGAATGAAATTTGAGTTTTATATGTGTAAATATATACAATTATTATGTTAACTCTAGTAAAAAAACGTCTTGATCATTCACTGGTTCCACATTCATAAAGTAAACCAATGATGGAACATTACTTTAATGCCTAGTTCATTAACTAGGTTTTTAAAACCAATAAATGAACACACCTGTTCCAATATTGGCCAAAAGATCGGAAATCTATTTTAAAACAATATATCAGTGGAAAAACTTTATTAACGTAATAATACGTTACATTATTTAACAAAAACATGAAATCTGTCATGTGCCAGTAAATAAACACTCTTTCATTCACTGGATTTTTTCCGATTTCTTGTACCAATACTGGGACCCCTAATATTTTACTAAATTCACGATAAAATTGGCATAGAAACGGGTTAAAAGTAACAATGTAACCTATCTTCAGTCAAATAACTATAGCACTTATCGCAATAACTACCTAAATTGATACAAAATAACATCAAAAATATGTTGACTTACCTGTGTCCTTAATTCCGGCCCATACAAATCTGGACTACAACGAAACGGAAAACTTCAAATGCTCGTCATTTTGAAATGAATCATCGATACAAGAAACAACTGCTACCACTATATTGAATAAATTGTTGTCAATACAAAAAAAAATAATGTGTATTATAGATTTGTTCAGATTTCTTAGTATTTGGAAAAAAGTGGGTTTTGTCCATTCACTGGGGGGTGTTCATTCACTGGTACACTTACCCTATATATACTTACTAACGTCGAATAGTAAATGAAAAGGAGCTCGTAAATAGAAATAAAACACGATCAAGTATTCAATGTAAAGTGTTATTACTTAGGTAGTATTGTGTATAGATTTTAATCGCTGTAGTAGTTCTTTGAATAATTTGTAAGTAATTGATAACTACGCAATAGAGTGTTGATCACTCTTTATTGTTATTAAACATATTAATATACTAGCTGTAGCCCGCGACTTCGTCCGCGTGGTATTTAACAAAGGCAACCGTTGACAACAGCCTGCTCGCCCATTCTGAGCCCGCGGGACGCATTGCAGGTTGTTGCTATCAAATCTAATCTCTGAAATGGCTGGACCGATTTTGACGGGACTTTCACTGGCAGATAGCTGATGTAACAAGGAGTAACTTAGGCTACTTTTATTTTAGAAAAAAAAATAGGATCTCACGAAAAAAAATTAAAACCAATGTTGCAGCGCAGCGCCTGATTAAGTTTGATAGCAACAACCTCCAATGCGTCCCGCGGGCTCAGAATGGGCGAGCAGGCTGTTGTCAACGGTTGTCTTTGTTAAATACCACGCGGACGAAGTCGCGGGCAACAGCTAGTTGTTAATATTTACGTGTTAGTAGCTTTTAATGTAAGTAGGCAATCTCGTTCCTATACATACGGTCAATGAGGCCATGTTTGGCATAGTTTATTTTAAGTTAGCGTCGATTGCTTTTTACGCAGCCTCTATCTCTATCTACTTACTACGCCATTGAACGCGAGCAAATACATGGTATTTTTCAATAGGTATTGGGTTGGATATTGCATGTATCAGGACACTGAAAATTAAAATATTATTAAATAATATCGACTAATTATCAATTTAATTAAAAATTAGGAACGTAATTTATTTAATAAGTACATATCTACAGAAGATAATATTAAAATAACACAATTATTACATAAGCATACTTTATTTTAATGAATTATTCAAGTGCGGGAAGCGCAGGTCTGTGTCTCGCAGGTTGTCCTCCATCCAGCGCTCCGCCTGCAGCGACATCTCCTCGTCGAAGTAGTCGCGCCAACCGCCAGCCTTGCCTGCAACAACAATATTATATTTACCGGTATTTTCACGCCAGTGTAGTAGTGCATTAGGTTCACAGATCTGAGCCCTTTTTTTAGTTTTTTACACACACACATTACACCAACATTAGGCACATTATGCCAAAGGTATTTGGTCCCAAGGTAGTACCTACTCAGGTACATACATACATTAAAAAATATACTTAATTCAATGTCATAAAAATTATATGAAAAAATTTAACAATAATGGCAACTGTATAATTAAACATACCTAATGGAATATCAATTTTATGAACAAAGAAATAAGGCTGTTGTTTTGATATGGTTTTCATTGTGTTAATTATTATTTTTGTAGCTACTTATATCACAAAAAATATGGAGTGCTTAGTTGGTAAATAAAAAATATTTAGTAAGTACCTACAATGTGTATTTGGAGTTGGCCTAGATCAAAACCGATAATCTCTCTACAGGTATTCCCGTATCAAAAGTTTGATCAAAATCCGGTCAAATATCTCATCGCATCTCATTGTGTAAAGAAAGAAAGAATACACACGTGTGTTCACAGAGGGTATTATTTTATGAAATAGTCAAACACGTGTTGCAGGTCACACTTTTTTGACTATTTGCTAAAACAACACCAGCCATTGCTTGCAACATAAGTTAATTAAGGAAGCTTGTATTACCTTTTCTAATGAATGTTTCGTCTTCGGCCAGCAAGCCCAGGTCCCTCATATCCTCGTAGTTGACGGACTTGTTCTTCTTGAAGTTGTCGAACTTCAAGTGCTCACAGAGTTTTGATAATTCCTCCACAGTTAACTCTTTACCGAGGAATTCAGAAACGCGACGCACCGTCGCATTTAAATCCTGGAATAAACCAACAATTCTATAAATACGACTTTAATAAATTATACATACTTACTTAAGGCGTTATTTTAAGAGTTGAATAGATTTGGAGCATTCACTCTGCACCAAAATTACCTAAAGAATTAGAATTACAGACGAACCCCGTGATAGTAGCGGGCCCAGTGCCGCAAACACATTAAGTTCAGTAAGTTCTTAAGTACCTACTACCTATAAAATGCTACTTATCATACGCGCTTGCCTTGTTGCGTAATATAGCGTAGCTTGATGTGGGCTATATACACCATCATCATAATTATACAACTCAATGATTTTTGCATGTCAAGCTAAACGATTCCTCAATAACATTTTAAATTTTAAGAATAATAATATAATAGCCAAACAAACATACCTTTGATAGCTCTTCGTAGAACAGGAATAGCATATTCGGATGGTCTCTTTTATCCCACGCCTCTAAGACGTGTCCAAAATAAGGTGTTAATGTGTCTGCAAAGAATTTATCATGAAATCTACTTCAGACTACTATAACTTTACTCAGATATAGGTTGTCAGTATGTGTATCAGAAGCTTAAGGCTCGGACTACATGCATTCGGAATCTCCCGAACGCGAAAAGAACGGCCCCAGATTCAATACGTCGCACAAGAAAACATTTAAATTTTTGCTCATCGACTACATGCGGTCCGGGGCATTCAAAATGTCAAAGTGTAGCGTGTGTGCGCTTCGCATGGACCCTTCACAACCCACTAACCACACCCGCCACTTCACCCCCCCCCCCATCCCCCTTCTAATGATGGTCATAAAGAAACCCGGCCAAAATCTTGTAAAGTAAATAATATCCTAAAACATTATATTATTTGTGAACTAACATAAGCTTTTAACAAATAAATTCCAGAAATCCTTAAAGTCTCCGGGAAAGTTCGCTAATTTGAAAAGCTTAGCGTGGTGGTAGCTTGACACGGCGACATCTCTCGGGTCTCGGGCCACGTACACCACCTTCGCGGTGTCGAGTATCTTGGGGGGCAGCAGGGACATGGGCAGGTGGGTCTTGACGTAACGCGGCGAGGGGGCGGCGGCCAGCAAGCCGCTCGCCGGTGTCGCCATGAATTTTAATATCCCTCCCAGTGATTCCTTCATTTCTGGTTTATTAGTCAGTCCTACGTAATAATCTAGCTGATCTTCAACGAAGAACATGAATTGCCTGCAACGTAAGGTTTTTTTTTTATAAATACTACCCTCCAATAACACACCAAGTAATCATTAAATAATCGCATAATTGAGTCAATGCCAATACTTACTAAGATATCTATTATTTTTAAAACATACTCTTAAATAAATATACTTATATTTAACTTCTTACTCCAAAAATGCATATCTTTGTGTTAGAGGAACTGCTTCAGCGGCTGCGTAGTCCAGGTTGCTGGCGAGAAGCCAAACTAATTCCTGAGTTAATGTTGTACCTGTAGGATAAAAGCACCGGATCACGTCATTATAACGAAAATTCCTAGGTTTGTACAAATAATATTTACCCCAGAAACAGTGGCCTAGCTAATGTGGCTATAGGCGGGGTAGTACGCTGGAAACCCCAAGCTCAAGGGGCCCCTCGGCCTCTTTGCACGGCGTTCGAATAAGTAATATAATATCCTAGTTGAAGAAAGAATTATCAACTTTTATCTTTCTACTCCGGACCAATAAACTCCGGACCAATAAACCTTGAACGACTCGAACTGATATCCCAAAAATGTCTCACACCACCAGAACATAAATATAACAAGGTTCAACAACTATACAACTCAATTGTTTGTGTAGTTTTATATAGTGAAGTAGTTGAACACCTTTAAAATGTGTTTAGTTTAGTACTAAAATAGGGCCACATAATTTATTTTTCAGGGCCCTTGGTTACACAGCTACGCCACTGCCTAAAAGGCGGGCGTTAGAATACTAAAAGTCAATCGAATATTTGATATTTAAATACCTGATCGCTGGTAAGAAGCCACGAATATATCGCTTGATCTAAGCGGCATATTGTAGATGTTCTCCGCGTCTTTCTGATAAGTTTTAAACACTTGGAAGCCTTTAGGACCCACTCGTGAGAATTCCAAATGAGGAGCTGATTAAAAAACATAAAACTCAATTTTAAGTAGCGTCCGATTTTTTATTATATATAGTATACCTCTGCCAACCTCCTCGCGGCAAACAGTCATGATGGTATTTAATCATGTTGCCTGGGGGTCAAGCTAAATTTCCGTGGTTTTAATAAAATCCAGGCGCGTATCACAAGACCGCACCTAAGGCCTAATTTATAAAAATGACCTACTAAAAAACTGGTGCCAGATCATATAAATAATCAAAGAAAGGTTTATAAGTAGATGGTGAAATACTTACCATTGTAAATCCTGTTTAATTCCGCCACCTCCTCAGGATTCAGATCCTTAAACTCGTAGGGAAATAATATTTTTTCCTGCTTTGCCATAGTGCGGCATTTATTGTCCAGTCCTGATAGTATTCTAGTGACTACAGCAACAAATAACTTACTAAATTATATCTGTTGTCATATCAAAGCGTAGGTATTATAATAATTATAAGACACTCGACTTGCGGCTTGATAACGAAGATATAGGCTATCACGAAATATTACATAAACAATAACAATACATATGTACCTACCTTCGTGTATAGGTTTCAACTTGTGAGACCTAAAATAATTGGGTACTTCCTTGTAATACAAAAATGAAATGGACGATTTATTTATCAGTTCAGAAGTTAGAACATACCAACATACAAACTAATAAGATCTTTATAATACAATACTTACTTTAAAATTAGACTGCCAATGTACCTACTACTCTGGCCTTAGTAATAAAATTGGCGAATTGCAGCAGCATAATGTTTATGTAACTTGACGATTCATAAGTACTGTACAATAATGGATTACACGAATAAAAAATATTCTGATTCTGATTCTGATATGCTCAACGTATGTATCATCGTTCACTATCTTTCTAGGACCTCACTCTGAACTTCGCAGGATTTATTTGACGCAAATTATTTTACCTAAACATAGTCACAGCACTAAAGAGTTTATTCATAGAATATCTCATGGATTGATTGCATCCTCAGGTGACAGGAGGGCTGGTTATTTCCTCGCTCAAAAATTAGTTTGATGATACCGCGAGGAAATGCAGCCAGCATTCTTGCCACCATTCCAGGCGGACAAGGACGTTTTGATACATAGTTTATATTCATATTTTTTTTGTTTTCCTATTTCCAAAACACACCTTTGAAAAGTATATTCTATTTATTTTCAAGTTGCTGACTCAGAAATGGTTCTGCCAAATCCTAGTGGATTAACTTTTCTAGTATAAATCTACAAAGTTCAACCATTTTTTTAAATCATCGAAGTAATATTGGCGCTCCAAGAACAGCAAATAGTTATAAAAAAAATACTATAGTGATTTCCACACCGAGGGATATTTGTATAATCAACAATAAACCTATTATCAGGGTTAGTTTCCATTACGTAAAATGATAAAAGGGAAAATAATAGGTATATTTAAATGAAGATAACGTTCCAGGTGCATTGATAAGGTAATTAAAGACTATTCTTTAGGTACTTAACACGATCATCGGCACAAATCGCTCAAGACATATCAATAATGTAACTACGTCAATAACTACGTAAATAAAGATAAAAACCGTTATCTAATGCCCCCTAGTAGCCAAGCAGTGTATATCTACATTATATCTATTATAAAATATCCTAAAAGGGTTAGAGAACTGAAGGGAGCCAATCAAGGCCAAGTGTTTCGAACATTTACCTACACTGGATTACTACACTACACCATTGGATACATAGATGGCGCTGCAGAAGACATTCAGTGCATATTACGATTCACCATGCAATCATGAAACGCGCTATGAGTGTTCGGAGAATCTAACATATATACTGTTAAATAGAATAATAAACACGGAAAATATTAAATAAATACTTTATTCATCGCGGCAAAACTTTACATATTTTGGCGGCACACACGAACTGTCAAAACACTCTCCTGTCATCATAGAGTTTCGCCGCTAGTGACGTCCCGCTGCACAGCGAGTGAACGATCACCGGTAACAATACATACAAGATCCCGATAACAACGGACGGGGCATAGCGGCCGCTTCGCCAGTACTGGAAGATATCCTTTTCCACTAAATAGTAATTTGGAACTAATGTTTTTAAAGTTCAAACAAAAATCTATAGCAAATATTCAAGGTCCTGTAGCTGAGAAACTATGATCTTTATCTACTGACTGCAGTCTATCTAAAGCTCAGTTATCTAAGCAATTACAAATCAGTTATCTCAGATGTTACCACCTGCACATGTATCTCATACCTATGTTTACAGGCATACTGGATTGCATTATAACTTTATATCGAGCTGGTGGTGTTTTAGAAGATGAAATCTTTATAAAGTATTAATTTCATTTATTAACTGTTTTCTTGTCTATTGTTTATCCAAGTGCGGGAAGCGCAGGTCTGTGTCTCGCAGGTTGTCCTCCATCCAGCGCTCCGCCTGCAGCGTCATCTCCTCGTCGAAGTAATCGTGCCAACCGCCAGCCTTGCCTGAGGTAGAGAAGCGACATTGATGAAATCACAATACATGTAAATTTTACATGGAATGAGTTGCACCTTCACAAGTAGGCATATAGTATAATAAAAAAAATAAGTATTTGCCTTGGATGTTATAGTGATTGTATAAAGGTACGTAAAAAGAACTCAATTATTTAGTGCTTTCTCGGGGACAACTCTCTGCACGCCAACGTTTTCGTTTGAACAGGTACTGTCCTGCACGTACCTCCCTAAAAGTATTTAATACCGGCACTGATTTTAAGTGTAACGGATTGCTCCACTACTACAAGACTTACGTTAGTACAGTTTTGAAAGTATTCAAATATAGATAGAGTGATCGAATGTTTACATAGCTCTACCAGTAAAGCTGTGTGTTTTCTCTCGGACAGTTACGGCTAAAATCTATAGAATGACTCGATAAGTATTTGGTGGTGTCAAAATAGTATTAATCCTCCTGGTTGGTAGCGAGTAAGTTCCCCAATAGTACAGGGCTGTAGTGCTAAAGCTATTGTATCCAGGATGGTATCCAAATATATAATTACGTTTTTTTACCTTTTCTAATGAAAGCTTGTTCGCCTGGTATCAAGATGCCGAGCGTTTTCATGACGTCGTAGTTCACAGACTTGTTATTCTTGAAGTTATTGATGTTCAGATGGTCACACAATCGCGATATCTGCTCCTCTGTGTATTCTTTATCGAAAAATTTCGCCACACGACGCACCGCTTCAGATAAATCCTGAAAAATAAATTAATTCGATCAAAGTTATGTGAGGCCAAAGAGAACGTACCAACCCACACCACGTTTATTTCTACTCACATTGAAAAGTTCCTCGTAGAATAAGAACAGCATGTTAGGATGGTCCCTCTTTTCCCATGCTTCCTTAAGATGTTCGAAAAATGGTGTCCAGTGAACTGCAGAGGTATACAATATCTAAATAACACGAAAAACTGAACCTCAACATTTATAGAAGTTAAACTAATTTACAACGGCATTACAAAGTATTTGATGAAACCTTTTTATAATCTGGGGGTAAAAGTACAACTTGAGTATTTACAGTCGAACGTAACGTAAAATGTTAAGACTGCTTACAAAAATCACGAGATAACGAGACGTTAAGAATAATAATAAAGAATGTCTTAAAATGAATATAGTATTTGACTACCTATTCGCCTTGACTACTCGGCGTGGGAATTAATTTGTAGTTATGTCCACAACTCACTTAAATCCCGTCTAAAAAAGTCCCAATAAGTTTTGAAGTCGCCAACATATCCCTGTGTTCTGAGCAGCCGGTTCTGATGATAGAAGGACACCACGACGTCTCTGGGGTCCCTTGCGACGTACACCATCTTAGCTGTGTCGAGGAGTATCGGCGGGAGAAGGGAGAGTGGCAAATGCGACTTCACGAAGCGAGGAGAGGGCATGTCAGCAACCTGGTCGGTACCCGCCTGGCACACCCAGCCCAGCTGTTTCAATTTCGTTTCATCGTGACTGTTCTCTTTTGTGAACTGTTCTTCCAATACAGGATGGATGTTTATTGAAAATCTGAAATTATATTTAAGGTGTAGGTGATACAGGAATTGTAAATACTTTATATCTGAACGCGTCAAGGTCGCATGGCGCAGTTTAAGAAAATGGGTGCCCATGCTATTTCCATGAATCGTTGAAAATACTGGCGTAATGCGAGTGACGCACATCGATGTATAAATGAGTAAATAACCTAAGAATAAGTAAGTGTACAATGGTGAACACCGTATCATAATCCGGCAGAACTCAGTTATAAGCGAATTAGTAGACAAAGATTGATTAGTTTTGCTTGTCTGCGTACATGGGTTCTCCGCATCTACGCTTTACTGTTCGCTGTGGGTGCTCGGGAGCAAAGTAATACGTTTTCCACTCGACTAAGGGAAGTTGGTACCTACGTAATACTCAGTACGTAGGCGTTTAAATAATAAATGATAGTCAAGTAGATGCTTACTCCAAGAATGGGTATCGCTCAACTAGAGGAATGGCGTTCGATTTCTCGTAATCTAAATCATTTGCTACCAACCAAACTAACTCTTGAGTCCATGTCGTGCCTGCAACAAAACAACCGAAGTTACACTTTGATTTTTATTAGTAGATTTGGTAGCATGTATGACGTGGCATAATCGTACAAATCGAATCTTTATGATAATCATAGGACGATCACAAACGACCGGATAATTGGAATCTAAGAAAGATCTTTGTTATCGTACGAGCTTATCAAGATGCTCCTAGGTATATTTATGTGTATAAAAACATAGTCAGTTGGTGGAAAAGCCCGATAGATTGGCGCGTAACTCGCTAGTTGGGTCTCGGAAGCCCAACATTACTACTATTATTATTGTAAAAGTGTGAACTGTAACACAGTTTTACTATTGTTAACTGTGTTCGCAAGGTATATACGACAATCTCTCCGAGTTAATCAGCCGGTCAGGGCAAACTAGAAGCGACTCTAATATAAAAATGAAATGGAGAGAGGCTAGGACGACGAAGAAGTAGGTACGTGCCTGATCGTGGATAACTGGTGACGAAAACATCACTTGGCTTGATTGGCAAGTTGTAACATTTCATCGCTTCTTGTTTATACTTCTGTGGGAATAAGTAGCCTTTTGGGCCCACGCGCACGAAACCAGTGAGCTCGCCTGCGAAACGAAACAACATCATTGTGAAAAATATTTGTTGGGAATAGATACTATTGTTGTTGGAGCTACGTAGATTTACTAAATCTACCCCTCTTTTGTTGATAAATTTAAGTGGCGGACCGGTGTGCCCCACTACATACGAGTTGGACTTGATCCCTTGCCGAGTACAACGTGATAATATAATGTTTTCTCCGTACAGATTGTGAATTTTTCGTTGCTGCGCCGTGAATAATCTTGTTTTTTTTTTGTGTTTGTGATTGCGCGTAGGCTGCGAGTGTCAGTGTCGAGATTCGTCCCTCTATTCAAAGTGAACTTAAAGGTGGTTCGGTGATGCGTCCCTCGCGATGGTGACCTATTGTGTACCCGTCCCGTTTAAATCGTCCGTCTCTATTATCATTTAAATATAGGACACACAATTGTAATAAAATAATGTAGGGTACTTTTTGTGAATGGTTATAGGTAACCAGTAGTCTAAGAGAAATTATGTAAAGTTATTTAAAGTCAAATTTGTCTTTGTTTTCCATTAGAACTCTGGTTTTTTTGTCAGAAAATTTGCAATCTCTGTGGTGCAAAATGGTGCAGAATTCTCATTAAGTACATTTGGCATATAAAAGTGAAAATCCAACATTTTGCATTTAGCACGTTCGTCTTGTAGAACATCGATAAGAAAACATTTGAAATAAGTAGATGCTTCTTAATAAATTATGACCGTTGATTAGGTACAAGATGATTGAAAAAATATTGAAGTAGGTATAAATATTGCAAAATACTAGGTATCTCCAAATGTAAAATCTGACTGGTTAATATATTATAGTAAAAAAAATCTAAAGCTTTATGGTAAAAGGTGAAACTAATTTAGTTTTTTTGTTTAGAGCCTTGACAACTCTATCGGGTATTTCGGTACACCATAAGTGGTGGAATGCTATCCTCCCATACACCGCCGATACTATGTAGATTCTTGAGGAGCGAACCTTGTGACCGACCCTTTCAGGAAAATAATTTCGATTGATATGGTACTATGATATGGTACTTGTACTACTTGTTTATGATTGCCACTAAACTACCTATCCACCACTTACTTTTAGAGTTAGGGCTTCATATACAAAATTAGTTGGTACTGGCTAAATGCATAAATTACGAAGCTAGAAGTTACCTAAAACGAATACGACACGCACAAAATTTGAAATAGAAATAAAGTAATAGCTTCATTCAACGCACTTTGAGTTGTTGTGGTATGACAGTAGGTTGTTGTGGTATGACAGTAGGTATTCCAATATTTTATGATAAAATTGTAGATATTATTTTCTAGCATAGGTAAGAGCATAGTTAATAAATAAAAACAAAAGTAGAGCCTACTCACCGTGAAAGTATTCCATCAACTTTTTAGCTTGCTCCGGCTCCACATCTTCGATTTTTAACTGGGCATTGTTCTTTTCTATATCCATTGTTGCTATAGAAATTTATAGAATTTCTATAAATTAATTTGCTCGATCTAAATTATGAGTGTGTTAAGTTCAAATGCCCACGCAGGTACAGGTTGCAGGTGTGCGCGCGCGCGGGACTGCGAACACTGCGCAGCTGCAGTCGCGTTCGTACGAGATTCGAATTTCGAACACAACTTGAGGCTCACGACTGCAAGGTGTCCTTACCCTTAGACTCCGTTTGGCTCTAGTACTGACCGGCCGCTTGCATTACATTGCATTTTATTTAATGCACTATCTCAAGGCGCTCGACCGCTGATACACGTCATTGGTCATAACAATTGATTTGGGTCTACTTCCCAGAGTGGTGGTCGTCAGAGTTTTTCAATCTATTCAGCGTATAACATTGTCAAACTATATCTGTTTAACACAACGACCCGAATGTAATGACGGAAATCTTGAATTGAAACGCGTTATAATTTTTAGCATACATTTTATTTATGAACTATTTACGAACTATACGGTCCCAAACTAAGCGACGCCTGTATTACGGGTACCGTACAATGGACTGGGGGCGAACCCGTTAGGTATATAATCTATATTTATGATCTTTGATTCTTTGAATTTGCCTCCGGCCCGAATAGTAGAGTAACAGTTAAAATATGGTACATTAACAAAAAAATATAATAAATATTTATTTTCATACATTTGATTCGGAGGCGGACCTTCACACCATTTCAAAAGACTTTTAGGCTTTGCCACGATGTTTGCCTTCCCATCACAGCAATCGATATTGAAAATCAGATTCGCATCTGATATCCCAAATGCCCAGGGGCGTGAGCCGCCGCTTCAAAAGCGAATTTTCGACCAACTTAGTTCCGATTGTTGCACTACATCAACTAGCCCTTGTGGTATATTTTGTCAGGCCGGTAGTATTTCACTCTGTGGATAATATTAAGAAGCTTGAACGCACTGGGCCGCTTCTTCGCTCAGCGGCCGTTTTTACATTTTCTAGCTGCAGCCACACGCGGTCTTAGCTAAAGTTACTTTAGACCTTAAGGTATTTAAAGTATTGGAAAGCAGGGCTTTTATTAGGTGCTGCCAAATCGAGTAAAGGAGCGCTGGATGGAGGACAACCTGCGAGACACTGACCTGCGCTTCCCGCACTCGGATAATTAATAAAAATAAAGTATGCTTGAGTGTAACAATTGTCTTATTTTAATATTATCTTAACATAGTCATAGCGCTAAAGAGTTTATCCACAGAATATCAATAGGTTGATTGCCTCCACAGGTGACAGGAGGGCTGGCTCTTTTCTCGCTCAAAAAATAAGCTTGATGATACAGCGAGGAATTGTTGCCAACATTCTTGCCACCATTCCACGCGGACAAGGTCTTTTTAATGCATAGTTTGTTTTCATACTATTTTTTGTGTTTTCCTATTTCCTAGAAACGGTTCTGCCAAATCCTAGTGGATTAACTTTTCTAGTACCAATGAACAAAGTTAGACCATTTTTTTAAAATCCCACAACAGCAAATAGTTATATGTAATTATAATACGATAGTGATTTGTACACGGCGACATTTTTGTATAATCAGCCATAAACCTATTATCAGGAATAATTCCCATTACGTAAAATAATAAAAGGGAAAATAATAGGTATATTTAAATGAAGATATCGCTGCAGGTGCAATGATAAGGTAATAAGAGATTATAATACTCTTTAGGTACTTAGTACGACGATCGCCACAAATCGCTCAAGTCAAATCAATAATGTACCTACGTAATTAAAGATAAAAACCGTTATCAAATGCCCCCTAGTAGCTAAGCAGTATATACGTATCTACATTCTTTAAATATGAACACATTAGGTATGTCTATAATAAAATATCCTGAAAGGGTTGGAGAAATGAAGCGCCAAGGGCTTCGCACATTTACCGACACTGCTTTATAGTTGTAGCGACCTCTTCATTCTCGCCATAAGATACATAGATAGCGCTACAGACATTCAGAGCAAATTAAGATTCTCCATACAATCCTGAAACGCGCTATAAGAGTATTCGGAGAATGTAACATATATACAAGATCCCGATGATAGCGGTATGGGCATAGCGGCCTCCTTGCCAGGCATACCACCCGCCGTGCTGGAAGATCTTTCCTTTTCCACTAAATCATTTGGAACTAATTATTTTAAAGCTGTAGCAAATATTCAAAGTCATGTAGCTCAGAAACTACGATCTTTATCTACGACTGCAGTCTATCTAATGCTCAGTTATCTAAGCAAATCAGGTATCTCAGATGTTACTACCGGTACATGTACCTTATTCCATGTTTACAGGCATACTGGATTGCATTATTACTTTCTATCGGGTGTGGTGTTTTAGAAGACGAAATCTTTACAAAGTATTAATTTCATTTATTAACTGTTTTCTTGTCTATTGTTTATCCAAGTGCGGGAAGCGCAGGTCTGTGTCTCGTAGGTTGTCCTCCATCCAGCGCTCCGCCTCCAGCGTCATCTCCTCGTCGAAGTAGTCGCGCCAACCGCCAACCTTGCCTGCAAAAATTATGAATAAATTTTGTTTGTAGGGTTACGCGACTGGGGAAGTGTTAATTAAAAAAAAAAACATTATTTAATTCCAATTTTCTTAGTAATTGTTTGAAATAACTTTGCTTTGCATACAATGTGAAACAAGACGAATTCTCGGACACTCAATTTGAGTTTATTTAATGAGAAATATTTATTCACATTGTCATTAATTATTTGTATGCATAACTTACATATTTTAAAACTAAAAAAGGGCATCATCTTTAGATGGCCGGAAATATGAAGTAAAAAAAAAATTAAAATTATTCCTTCAAATGTAAGTAATTGATAGCAGGAACTACTTTATAACAACTGTAAATGTTTTATTGGTTTTTTTTTCTAATTACAAAGCAAATTATACTTTTGATTCTCAACAATTATATTTTAGGTTTTGCGTTAATACATGCCATATGCGTTTAATGCCATAGAAATATATACTCATATATCGGAATATAAGCGTTTTAAATAGAGGTTTAACTCACCTTTCCTGATGAAAGTTTCATCCGACGAAGCAAGACCGCATTCCTTTAGATAATCGTAGTTCACCGACTTGTTCTTTTTGAAGCTTTCGAAGCTGAGATGGTTGCACAAGCGATCCAGCTCCTCAGTGGTCAGCTCTTTGCCCAAAAAATTTGCTACTCGCTGCACCGTCGCTGGTAGATCCTGATAAAATGTTAACATCTGGTATTATTTTCCAGTCAGTAGTAGTATTTTGGCGGAAAAGGGAAAATCTTCCGGCCAGGCGGGTGATATGCCTGGCGGGGCGGCCGTTTAGCTCCGACAGTTATTGTCGGAATCTTGTATATACCTACGTTATGTGCTCCGAAAACTCTCATAGCATGATTCAGGATTGTCTGAATGCGTCTGCAGCGCCATCTGTGTAGCTTGTAGCAAGGTTGCAGGGGTCGCTACAGTATACTTACAAAAGTTACTATTACATTAGGGTACAATACTATCGCACTGCATTTGCAGACTGCAGAGCATTTCCGCCAATCTTTTCGGAGAAGCGATGCGTTATAATGGTGGTTTATATTCAAGGGTTTGTAGTATCGAAGTAGAAGTAGAGCTCGTACTATTCGCGACAAAAGAAAACAGTGTTCTAGCTAATACGCATGTACTTTTTTCTATTAATTTACCTACCCCGGTAAAATCTTTTCATTTTGCGTATCTCACCAAGTTTCAGTATGATCCGCTAAATGGATTTTGAGTTATACCTAGTATATTGAGCCTATTCCGCGGGAAACGATCTATATAAAAGGATAAAAACCTATCCTAGATTTAGACCCAGGCAGGTGATGGCAAAAAAAACTAAAATATTTACATGCCTAATGCTAAGCCTAAGCCTATTAAAATATTTACGCCAGCTAATGGCACATATCAATGTGCCATTAGCTGGCGAGAGGCAAAACAGTCCAGGCTGGTTTTTATACTACTTATTTGGTGGTAGAATGGTCGGTGATTAACCGTTGTTAACGCATTTATAATTTTGGTTCATTTATGTCATATTTTTTACCTTTGATAGTTCCTCATAGAACAGAAACAGCATATTCGGATGATGCCGTTTTTCCCACGCCTCTTTGACGTGCACGAAATATGGTGTCAGAACTGAAAAACACAAAATAGAGTCGTGCCTAAATATTTGCTTTTACATATTAGGTAACCTACATTATAGGTATAAAACAACTAGCTGCGCCCCGCGGTGTACCCGCGATTAAAAAGTATGTCCTTTTCCTCTATGTCCTTTTCTGTAAATCATGTCGATCCTTTGCTCTATGAAAAATTAAAACAAATCTATCTCACGGGAACCGTACATTTTACCGGGATGAAAAGTAGCCTATGCTATTCCAGACTATTATCTATCTCTGTGTCAAATTTCATCCAGATCCGTTCAGCCGTTCTGGCTTGATTGAGTAACAAACATCCATCCATCCAAACATTCACATTTATAATATTATATGGGATTCGAACTCACGCACTTAAGCCTTTGATGAATAGGTTCCAATAGTCCTTAAAGGTCCCAAAAAAGCCATAAATAACATCTAATAGTCTAGCATGATGGTATGAGGATACAGCGACATCCCTGGGGTCGCGCGCCACGTACACCACCTTGGCGGTGTCGAGCAGCGGCGGCGGCAGCAGCGACAGCGGCAGGTGCGACTTGATGAAGCGCGGCGTGGGCGCAGCGGACAGCGCATCGGTCACTGGATTACACATAATTTCCAATAACTGCAACACTTTTTCTTTGCCTATTTTGTCCTCTAAGCTTTTTTCAAACTCCGTGCGCCACTTTTCTCCGAATGACATGTATAACCTGAAAACGTGTTGACAAATTATATAACAGAATCTAGGTATTAACGTATTATTACAAATACGGCTGTCGATGGATCCCAGTGAATACTTACTCCAAGAACCTATATCTACGCGCGATCGGAGTGTCTGCCGCCGTGGCGTAATCCAGGTTATTTGCTAGAAGCCACACCATCTCTTGAATCCACGTTGTGCCTGCAAGACCCGAGAATGTTTAAAAAGGCAGGAACCTTCAATAAAATTAGGAGGATAGAAAATCAGAGACAAGAACTCAAATCTCCTTTGGTAGATATTAAATAATTTTAAATGAAATTAATGTGAGAAGAAAGAAAAAGAAAGAAAAGAATAGAGAGTGCAGTTAGCAGGAAATGCTAGCAGCTCACAAGGCTCTACACTTGCATGATTTTTACTCGTAAGTGTATTTGTTCTTTTGAGTAGCTTCGTGTGCGAATGAGCTAGCGAGTAATTTTTTTTTTTTTTTTTTTTATTACATTATAGGCATGTATTTGATCTCGATCTCACCTGATGGTAAGTGACGATGAGATCTACGATGGAGCATACTTGCCTAGGTAGGAAGGCGGCAGTAGATAGAGACGCTACATTCACTAGGCACATGCAGCGCAACTGATCTGACCCGCCATCCATGAATGGCAACACCGAACATCATGCCGGAACACGGCTAGGCCGCTTGGCGACATGGCTTTGTTCAGTGGGTGGTGACTAGCCACGGCCGAAGCCTACCACCAGTAGAGTTGTCACCTGGTTGGCACCACCCGGGGTCACGTGTAGGGTATCTCGAGGGTACTTAATTCTCCTACGGACGAAGGTGACTCGACCCCATCGTACTGTATATAATGTAATAGGTGGAAGGAGTATTGTTTTTTTTTAAGTTATTTTTTCATGTTGATACAATAAGAATAAGACTAACCAGATCGCTGATAGCTTGTAACGAAGATGTCGTCGTGTCTGAGCGGCATGTTGTATATGTTCTCCGCGTCCCGGTGGAAGCTCCTGCCCACCACGTAACCTTTGGGCCCCACTCGGACATAGTCAGAGTTGATAGCTGAAATTCGTTCTGTTAGTAGTCAGCCCAATGATAATCAAGCTAAAAAAGGCTGGGGTGGGATTCATTTTTAAACTGATTTTAGTATGATATTATAATAGAACTATATCTCACTGTGATTGCAAATATCGGTATAAAGACATGAAATGAAAAGATTTACTCGACACAAGTAGATATTTAGTTAACAAATTATGAGGAAATGAAGAGAGATTTAACAGAGATGTCTTAAGTTGACCACGGTGTGACCTGTGCCGAAAGGCGTTTGGCTCAGCATGAGCTGGTGAAGTTAAAATTCGCCTCCAGCGCTGATTTTCAGCTGAAGCCTCCCTCCCTCCTCCACAATTACTTGTTGAAAAAGAAAACAAAATATCTGGCCACCCAATAGCACATAGATTGTATAATAAATAGATATAATAGGTAGGTTACATACTAAGTATGTTTACTAAATAACAAGGTAATGGATAGTAGGTGTACAAAGGACAAACAAACGCAAACATATAAACACGTAGCCGTACGGCATTATACTTACATCTCATAGATTTGGAGATTTCGTCTTTTTCTTCGGGCTCAAACTCCCGATACTCATACGGGAAAGGTAAACGACTCTTATCGTCCATCACAACTGCACAAAGAGAATTACGAAAACATCCAAAATATTTAATCCACCGTCAACAGATTGTTAACGCCGCTGCATTTTCAAATTTAATCAATTAAAATCAATTTTATAATGAATGTAAAACAAAGAGATACGCTTACCAGAATTAAGTCGCAGTTTACAACGAGCTATTTGTGGACGTGTCCGTCAATGTATCCCACAACGTAAACAGATGTTGCGTTTCCCACTGACGCAGACAACGACTCAATGCTGACTGATAGATGTTGATTTATAGGTTTCACTTTTTATTAAGTGCTTGGTCTGTGGCCTCAAGCAAGACACTCGTTATCGGTTTGTTATGTCTGTAGTGCGGGTTTGGTAAACAAACTCTGTACAAAGCAGCACGTCTAGCCAAAGCCGTACGCAGAGGGGTTTTAGGGGTTCAAACCCCTCCCGAAATTCCTTACACAACCCGCCGTTTTATACAAAGATACTTTCAAATGTCTCTGGTCCAGAGCTCGACCCCTTTCCAAAGTGGATTGCTGGCTATAACAGCCTTGCGTCTAGCTATTCATAAGCTAACAGTAAGTATTTACAGCCATTTTGTATGGAGAATTGAAAGGTTACATTCCTGTCCGCTAGAGGCGAGCTCTTTAACATGTCATACAAAAGTAATAGCTTACGAATAAACTCGCACTTGGCCCACTGATTCATGTAGACAGCGTGCTATCTAATCTAATCCTCATCAGTACCTACCGAAACAAATTTCGAAACGGCCGTCAAAGGACTTAATATACACTGTAGGCGAGCAAGGTGAGATAGACGGCCTGGAGTGCAGTCATACCGAATCCGTTAACAATTTTACCTCTGGGTATATTTTATGATAAATTAAGATACCTTTGAATATGTACAATATTTTATTAATTTCTTTAAAAATAATCACAAGAAAGTCTCCTCTTTATTGCCTGCTATTATTTATTTATTTCTATTTATTATCATCCAAGTGCGGGAAGCGCAGGTCTGTGTCTCGCAGGTTGTCCTCCATCCAGCGCTCCGCCTGCAGCGTCATCTCCTCGTCGAAGTAGTCGCGCCAACCGCCAACTTTCCCTGCAGAATTCGGATGGTGTTTCACCATGTTCTTGAAAAGCACAAATTATATTGAACCCCTAATTTATAGACGTTGATAACTTTATCAAACGTCATATCGTACTGCGCACAAGAGTTGTGCTTTGCTCAGTACTATATGACGTTTGATAAAGTTATAAAACATATAAGTATAAGTTTGGGGTTCATGTTTATACTTTATAGGTATATTGATAAGTACATAGTTTCTTACAATGTCTTTAACCGTGTGATGCTAAAACGCTTTTCACTCACTGAGGATTCGATGTATTATAGGATATAAAATAATATATAGGTATCTTAAAAGTAAAGACTTTTTAAAGTAGTTATGGACACTCTTCCACTACTTATGATGTAAAACAGCTTTATGGGTAGCTTGAGTAACATACATTCTGCCACAACCGCATACATAGACTGTTTTTCTCGCACCTTTCCTGATAAAAGCTTCATCTGAAGATGTTAAACCGTATTCCTTCAGGGCCTCGTAGTTCACCGACTTGTTTTGCTTAAAGTTTTCGATGCTTAGGTGGTCACACAAACGATCTAACTCTTCAGTAGTCAGGTCTTTGCCCAAAAATTCTGCAACGCGTACCACCGCCGCCGGGAGATCCTAAAATCAATATAATACCTATGTTAGTTACCCACTATAGATTTGCTAGTTTAATACTTATACAGTGTTATGAGCTAGCAATAATCTTAGATCATGAATTTGACCGGAATCCTTTAACCTTCGGTGGTTTGGATGTGCACCACATTTTTTATCTACCAATAACCGAGACAGAAAAGTAGGCAATGTTCAGTCTACAATATATCTTGAAGTTATGAAGGTACTTACAGTAGACTGGTGATTTGAACATAGAACCAGCTATTTTAGACTTTACTTTGTCGATACAATCAGGTTTAATTGTTGCTACATTATCGCTAATCCGTGACCAAATGGATTATTGCTCTGAAGTACCTATTAATTATAAAGTCAGTACGCAAGTTGATGCGTTCATGCGTGTGCGCCGAATAATGTTATCTTGATTATTAATGAAATTTGATACCTTTGATAGTTCCTCGTAGAACAGAAATAGCATGTTGGGATGATGCCGTTTCTCCCACGCCTCTTTGACGTGCGCAAAATAGGGAGTCAGCAAAACTGGAGCATAAAATAGATACTTACTTACCTTGGTGATATAGGACAGGACTCTAGCATATTTAGGAGATACCTTCATCGTTTTAACTTCCTTTTTTAACGATCCGATTAGCATAGTTGGTAATGAAAGTGACCCAGCTTTCTGTACTGAGGGTCCCGTTTTGGAATTCCATCAGAGGCAACATTTGTGTGCTGACCACAAATGGGTGGACTTACGATCCCATATTTACTCTACACTGGCATAAGTGGCTCTATTTTATGGCAGAACATACGAAAAAAAAAACCAGAATAAATAATAATTAATAAAAGAATTTTGATAGCAAAATTATCACGTCGTCGTCACCTGCCTATATACATAGATCTACGGCATCTATTCCACATTGAATTAAATAAGATATAGATAAACTCACTGAAATCTTTTATAAATAAGTTCCAATAGTCCTTAAAGGTCCCAACAAAACCGTAAATAACGTCGAAAAGTAGAGATTGATGATAGTAGGAAACGGCGACATCCCTGGGGTCCCGCGCGACGTACACCATCTTGGCGGTATCGAGCAGCGCGGGCGGCAGCAGGGACAGCGGCAGGTGCGACTTGATGAAGCGCGGCGCGGGCGCAGCGCACAGCGCATCGGTCACCGGGTTACATATATCTTCTAATATTGCCAAAGCCTCTTCTTTGTATGTTTTATCCTTTAATTCTTTTTCAAATATCCCTCTCCATTTTTCATTGAAAAACATGAAAAACCTGAATAACAATTAACTCTTTAGCAATAACAACGAATAGCAATGTCTAATCAAGCAAGAGTATCTACTGAAACCCTACGGCACTTGACACTGGAACACTGAGTTGCAGATCTTATTTACTTTTGACTGTAGTGCCCAATGTCATTGTGTTATACTAAATTCTAACGTATCATAGACTTTTCTTCAGAAAGATAATATTCAAGAAGTAACTAGGACATTCACAGAAAATAATAGTTTTACCACGACACTACTGACGGTATACTGTATACGTTTTGCGAACAATATCAAATAGCTACAGATTGATCGATCCAATGTCGGTATGGGCAATTTTAAGGTTGGAGCGAGATTCATTTATGCAGGTAAGATTTGTGAGTTTGGCTGCAGAGGGTAACATACGGATTTACTGATGTGATTCTGTAAATTATGTCACTAATAGAAAACTACATAATCCCTGAGTGCTAGACCTGGGTGATAGACTAAGTTTCGTCGCGGTACCGCGGACAGAAGCTACCTAGCTAGTTTAGTGTAAGTACGTACTCCAAGAAATAATATCGACGCGAAAGCGGCGCAGCAGCCGCCGCGGCGTAATCCAAGTTGTTCACCAGCAGCCAGACCAGCTCCTGACTCCACGTCGTGCCTACAAGACCCGCAAATGTTGAGTCAAAAATTAGCAAATATTTTTAAAATGCAGATTGGGGAACGGACAAGCAACTTCAGAAATTCGCTCAGGGGGTCAAAGCGGTTAGCTGGAAACTTTGTCGAATGACTTTTTATAAGAATTAATTAGATAAGGGTTAAGTGATTCTGCCTAATGACTGTCCCTCCCCAAGAGGTCGTAAAGTTTGTGTGGCGATAATTAAACAATTCGATAGTGCTTGAGTTTGGGTTCATTTAATCGGCATTGAAGAGCACTGTTGCTTAGGAACAGAGTTAACAGAGTACTATTTTGACCAGCCGCTGAAGCTTGCCTAGCCGCTCCTACATTGTTCTCACATATCCGTAACTAACAAAAATGTTAAATATATTTTTAAAAAGAGCAACCATGGATATTCTTTTACAACTGAGAATAATTATACTTTTATACGCGGACGAAGTTACGGGCAACACCTACAGAATAGATAAATGACACAAACCTACTAGGGCTGCAGATAACTTAATTATATAGAAGTTATATCATTACTAACCAGATCGCTGATAGCTCGTAACGAATATGTCGTCGGATCGGAGCGGCATGTTGTATATGTTTTCCGCGTCCCGCTGGAAGCCCCTGCCCACCACGTAACCTTTGGGCCCCACTCGGATATAGTCGACGTTCAGAGCTGAAATTTATACATAAGTAAGTATGTTAGTCTATGTAAGCTGTGAACAACTATTAGTATAGTAGCATAATGTTTTTGTAACTTTTGACGATTCATAAGTACTGTACAATAATGGTCTACGTGAATAAAAAATATCCTGATTCTGATTCTATTTTTGAGGTAGGTATATGATATTGGAATATAATTCCTAAAGCTCCTTACGTAAATACACTTTTCCTTTAGCAGTCCTAGGTCCAAAAAAGGGGAGCCATCAAAGTCCCTTTTCAATGGCTCCCCAAACGTTAATTAGAGGGAAGATGGAAATATATCTTTCCTAAATTATATTCATCTCGTTAAGTAGTTGTTCGTTTTGCGAACTAGGATTTAACAATTATGAATCAAAACATCCAATTTTATTTTTGACAAATAACGTTTTTTTTTAGCTAGTAGGTACCTAGTAGTTTTGTTACGAGGTCAAAATTATAATTATGAAATATTATACAGAATTATTGACATACAAGAACAATGAACTAAAGGTTCATGATAAGAGAAATAAATAAAAACCCCGCTAATTGCGTGTCGGACCACGCACAATGTAGGCTTCCGTGGCCATGCGGACAACAAAAACTAAAAGTAGGTACTTCGGCAAACCAAAGCCATGAATTACAAAAAAAAATGTTTACGGTTGATTTCTTTATCTTTCCATTGTATTCGGACTTGACCGGATATCTAGTCAACAACCCTACTCGGGAGTTGGGTAAACTTCTTTTTATATATATTTTTGTAGTACTACTCGAAGTCTACAAATGTGCCAAATTCCAGTTTTCTAACCCGAATACCTAGTTTCTTATTAAAATGACTGTAATGTCGGATAGACGGACTGACAAACAGACGGACATGACAAAACTATAAGGGTTCCTAGTTTGACTGCGAAGCCCTAAAAAGCCCGAATACAAAACAATACAACAAAATGAATGTGAAAATGTGTTCAAATGTTGTTGTTGATGCCATAAGTGTCCAGCCGGCTGATCGCATTTCCGCGCCGAAGGGCAAACCGCTCACTCCATAGATATCAATGTAGTTACCTATTGCTAGCTCATTCGCTTCGCGAAATAAACGCCAGTCCGCCGCCCGGTTCCGCGAAGCGGCGCGCAGAGGCTGGTAAACAGGGCTTCGTAGTACCCTTTTGTCTAATGGCTAGGATAAACTTATTCCGGATAATATCCCGCTATGCCATCAATGAGATATTGGTTAAGCTCACACTCTATTTTGTATAGCAGGGCGATACAAAATAGAGTGTGATTCTTACTCTATTTTGTATCGCCCTGCTATCGAGTTACTGAAAAAAAGGTTCTTATGTAAAAAATATATTCTCCCAAGAAGATTTTGGCGAGAACGAAGACACGACTCACTGTGTGACTGTCGTGTATTAAAGATTTATGTACTTACAATTCATAGACCTCGCTACTTCTTGATTCTCCTCGAGCGTAAGCTCCTGATACTCATACGGGAACGGTAAATGGCTCTCTTCCATCTTAACTTTAAGATTCCAAACTAGGAACACCAAAGACCGCACCAACAATAAATTTTCAAAGATTCAAAATAAATGATCTTCTTGTATTCTACGCGAAATATTCAACCAGACGCGTCAGTGGGCGCTTATATACCCACGCGAGATACACCTACGTCATAGACGAATTGTAGAATCCGAACATTAGTAAAATGGCTAGCCGCTTAACAAAACTGGGTTGTTATGTAATACGGCTGTTTGACGTTCAGCTGGATTGTAATACGGCTAAGAAAATCTGCGCCGCATTTTTAAAGTAAAATCGTCACTTTTACAAAACTAATTAGGTTGAATAATTACTCAAACTAGTTAGATTTGTAAAAGTTTCTCAATGGAAAAAGGCCATAACTCAGAAATTTCTCCGTTATGGCCTTTTTCCATTGAGATAATTTAACATTAAGATGGCTAATCGTTAGCACCCTTTCTCTCAATCGTATTGCTACGACATTGCGGCTGAACTTCAATATTCCAATACGACTCTTTATTGTAAAGCGGCTAGCCGTTTTGTACAAGAGCTGATTCCGCTATCTGGCTGCGACGCCTATTTGTTACCAGTTATACCTAGTCACGTGGTTAAGTGGCTTTGCAATACAATCTGCTTAGGGTTCCGTAGTCAAACTAGGAACCCTTATAGATTAGACATGTCCGATTGTCCACCGTGTCCATATATTTTATGTCACAGTAACTTTATTCAGATGCAATTCGGGATAGAACACTAAAATTTGGGATAATTATAGTTGTTTAGTACCGCTTAAAAATTTTCGTAAGTATAATATTGTAAGCAATTTTTTTCAGGGTAAATACCTGTAAGGAGCACAAATGTTTTCGGAAAAATAAAACCATAAATATGGCTGTATATGTTTTTTGGCGGTTTTAGATGAGATTTTAGCACATAGCGTATTAACCAGGTCTTAAATGACTGGTTAGCACCAGAGAAAAGTCCGCCTTTAGGCCTAAACAACCCGCACTCTATGAAAGTACACAAAACATTGACTCGCAACGTTTTTAAGATTATAAAACGTTTAAAGGTATAAATCTGTAGATATATTTGTTTGATACCAGTTTGCTTTGGTACCGCAACAAAGATAATGTAAGTACCAACTTAATGTTTATGACGATACCATGACGATACATTTGCAGATCTACATTTGTATCAATCTTTGTACCTACTCTGATATTAGTTATAGCAACAAAGATACTGTAAATACTCCATGTTTACTCATTTATATTATTTACTTATTTTTAGATATTATTATTAACTAGCTGTTACCCGCGACTTCGTCCGCGTGGTATTTAACAACGTCTCAACCGTTGGCAACAGCCTGCTCGCGTTCTGATCCCGCGGGACGCATTGCAGATTGTTGCTATCAAACTTTAAGCAGGCGCAGCGCTGCAACATTGGTTTTAATTTTTTTTCGAGAGATCCAATTTTTTTTTCTAAAATAAAAGTAGCCTAAGTTACTCCTTGTTACATCAGCTATCTGCCAGTGAAATTCCCGTCAAAATCGGTCCAGCCATTTCAGAGATTACCCGGAACAAACAGACAGACAGACAGACAGACAGACAGACAGACAGACAGACAGACAGACAGACAGATGGACAGACAGACAGACGGACAGACAGACAGACAAAAATTGTAAAAAATGTTATTTCGGTATAGGTAACGTGTATACATCCAAATGCACTTAGTAAAAAGCGGTTATTTTAATATTACAAACAGACACTCCAATTTTATTTATATGTATAGATAATGTCAATACAAAAACCGCAGGGCAGCTTGTGGCGAGCTGTTGGTAAGCTCACCACACACCACGGGCCCGAGTGCCTCAGAGAGTCGGTTAAGGCCCCCAGCCTCGGCGTGTATTTCGTCAGCTGAGTTGAGTTGAGACCGACGGGGGCCCGTAGAACTTTCACCTCTAGCTTGCCCTAGTTGGCTGTCCAGAGAGGGGTCGTTAGAGCTATATGATGCAGGAGTGGAAGGCTTAAAGCGCATACCTCCGCGAGTAACCGCGTGGGAAAGCGCAGCACACCTCTCTACACCGCTGAGCCGCTCATGCCAGTGTTGCCCCTTATCATCTCATATGACACCCTATTTAGGGGGACCCACCTATAGAGCGTCGAGTCGCCACTTGCCAATAGTATTTAGATAAAAGCTGATTATGGCAGGTGTCCGCAACCCTTACAATAGTCATATCCCATGTCCATCCAAACTTTAATTCCTAGTGCAGGAATATGGATCTATCTTTCCACATCCCTGCAATAGTTGCAGCAATTTGCTGTTTATGCTATAATTTTCAGCAGTTCGGCAAAATTTTTAAAAAAATGTCTCTAGTTGTTGAAACGATGTCCCCGCACAAGCCTTCCAAAGATCAAGGTATAGCCCGTGTGGAGAGAGACATATTAGTAATATTGCCAGACGAATATACCAAATACACGGTTTCACACTGAGCAACACTTGTATTATGGGTACTCTACAATGGACTGGCGAACCCATTATATAATACTTACTCGAGATACTCGACTCGAGTACAAACATTTATATGAAGTAAAGGTTTTAAATAATGTCCGCTAGAGGCGCCGTTTAATTCTAAATATGTAAACTATAGACTATACAGTTAGCTTGCGAATATCCTCGCACTTGGCATACAGGTTACAAGATATTAAACCCCAAAGTTAGCCTTTTAACCTACGTTGCGATTCATCCTGATTCCGAAACATGTTTCCTGTAATTCATGGCTTTGGTTTACAGAGGTACCTGCGATATGTTTTTGTTGGCGAAATGACTACAGAAGCCTATATTGTGCGTGATCCGACACACACTTGGCCAGTATTATTTTATTAAAAGTGCAGTCAGTCAGGAATGGCGGCGGTTTGCCTTCACTGAGTAACATAAAGACGAATGTATGTAACGTATTGTAATTATGTATTGTGTAAAATGAAAAGAGTTGTAAAGTGAAAACTTGTAGGTTTATTAATAATAAAAACACACAGAGCAATATTTCCATAGAGTAGAAAAGGCATAGAGATAAATTATAATATTATGTCATAGACAACGAATAAAAGTACTGGTTGCGCATTGTATATCGCTTTTGCCCGAGCTGCGCACCCGCAACTATGGGTTTTGTTCTGAATTTGAACCTTGAGGTTGAGTTGCTCAGTGTGTGATATCACACATTGATGACTTACCTACTAACCTAATATTTATGTTTTACTTTAATTGATAGAACAAGGAGGAGGCACACACCCCTGACCGTCGGCTTGTGAACTTTCCCACTTATAAAACCAACAGTTCATCGATAATTGAAGAAGTCATCTAGTCATATCAATCTAGAATCTTTTTGCCATAATTGAGTGCCGGGAACCTAATTAATATGTATTTTTTTCGGCTTTTTCAATTATCGATCATCTTCTTAGAAATGCGATAGAAACACTTACACCAATTATACGCATTTTTATATATGTTTTGTAAGTAATTGGGTACCTTGAGTCTTTTTTTTTTTTTCAAATAATATGTCGCATTGTTTCGTCATGTGACTTTTTGTATAAAAAACTAAAGCACTAGCACCGGCTCACGGCTTCGCTCTCAGTATCATAAAAATACTTCTAATAATTTTAATTTAAGTTAAATGTTTTTCGCTGGCTCAATACTCGATTGTGGCAATACAATCGCAGTCGAATGTCAAGTCTGCGAAATTTTACCCAACCATCGCAGGCAAAGGAAACAACTTCTCGCCCCTCCCGCACCCCGCTCCCTGTACGTACAAAATACCTCAACTGCTTTCAGTCTACCTCTCCAAAAACGTCACCAGCAATAGTACCAGCAGCCAGAAAGAGCATGAATAGTCCCGCCTAAACTAAACTAAACACACCTTTGTCCTGGGAAGTGGAATAGGGGGACCTCTGGGGAGGTCAAAAAACTACAACGCGTGTCGCGAGCACAGCGAGTAAACAAAAAAAAATACACAGCAAATAAGAACATCTACGTACTAACAAACAGATCGGACCATGAAATAGTTTAAGTCCCGTGTGAATTCTCACAAGAGGACGATTTGAATTCAATTGGTAATTAGATTTCAAGCCAATTAACTTGATAGCACTATGCCCCGGAAGTCTCAAATTATGATGCTGACTGTACAATACAGAATACTTAATGACTTTTCTTAATATTTTATTTATATTGTTATTGATGAGCCTCGCTATTTAGCGCGGCAACAATATTTTCATTTATGGTTAATAAATGAAAATATTGTTATTTATTTATTTATTTATAATCAGTTAAATTATTTTATGTATGGGAAGCGCAGGTCTGTGTCTCGCAGGTTGTCCTCCATCCAGCGCTCCGCCTGCAGCGACATCTCCTCGTCGAAGTAATCGCGCCATCCGCCAGCCTTGCCTGCAAATGTTACATTTGTTTACCGTACCATCAACACTATTTGATCTATTTAGTCCAATAATTTTTAGTGCCCCCAAAAAACTATATACTTAGTATAGATAGAATTCGCATCGCGTCTAACCTTTTCTGATGAATGTTTCGCCTGAAGAAAGCAGGCCACATTCCCTCATGTCCTCATAGTTCACTGACTTGTTTGTCTTGAAGCTTTCAATGCTGAGGTGGTCGTACAAGCGATCTAGCTCCTCAGTGGTCAGCTCTTTGCCCAAAAAATCTGCCACTCGCCGCACCGCCGCCGGTAGATCCTGTAATTTACGAAATGTTGGCTTAAGTATGGTAGTAATAGTATGTCTATTTCACTTTTTTTATTATCTCTTTTACCTTTGATAGTTCCTCGTAGAATAGAAATAGCATATTTGGGTGATGCCGCTTTTTCCATGCCTCTTTGACATTCATAAAATAGGGTGTGTAGAAAACTGAAATGGATGAATATGTAAATGCTTTAAATAAGAATTATTTATCCCATCTTAAATTGTTCTACTTTACTGTTATTAAGATTACATCGGCAATCAGCAACAATATTGATGAGGATTATTCGAATCTTTTGAATTTTACTAATATATAAGGTACGTCAATAATAGTGTAATTTATTTTAACATGTTAAGAAGTAAATCATACCTACACATCACGTTCATGTATGAAATAATTGTTGTAATTTGTTTTTTCATGAAGGCGAACCAATAGCGTTTCAACGTGACACTTGAGTGTAATTTTAAAATGTGTAATAAATTGATTTGTTTCTTTGGGGATTTGGGAATGCTTATCTTATTGACTTGTTAAAATATTTTATACTATTAAAATTACACCTTATATACTAATTATACTGACTAAGAGCCCGCAGGGATACAAAACTAAAATTATTTTATCATCACGCAAGGATACATTAATTTTCATGTGACGTCCCATATTACGTTCAAATTCGTAGAAAAAGACAGAAATACCAAAAATGTAATTCACTTACCTAAATCTTTAGTGAATAAATTCCAAAAGTCTTTGAAGGTGCCACTAAATTCATAGAGGAACTCGAATAATTTGCACTGGTGGTAGTAGGACACGGCGACATCCCTGGGGTCGCGCGCCACGTATACCACCTTGGCGGTGTCGAGTAGCGGCGGCGGCAGCAGCGACAGCGGCAGGTGCGACTTGATGAAGCGCGGCGCGGGCGCAGCGGACAGCGCATCGGTGATAGGACTAGATATAAGGTCCAGCAATGCTACAGTATTTTCTTTGTTGTCCTTATTTTCTATTTGTTTAACAATAACATCTCTCAACTTTCTATTGAAGATCATGAAAATCCTGCAAAGTAATATAAATCAATTATTTGTAAATTTTTATACAAATTTAATTAAGGTCAAGCAAAGGAAGCACAAAAGGTACATGCATGTCACATTTTCTATAAACGTTATCGTATGTAACAATAAACACTTACTCTAAATAAGGATAACGACCCGAGAGCGGTGTAGCCGCCGCTGCAGCGTAGTCTAAATTATTCGCCAGCAGCCAAACCAGCTCCTGGGTCCACGTGGTACCTGCAAGGGCCAGTTTAAATAACAAAGTAATCCATCTCCCTCCCTCACAGCAACAGCCCAAGCCGAATTCGTGCCTATTGTGGCGCTCTTGTGCTAGTTGTTACCTGCCCTTCCCGCTAAAGCGCACTTTACGTTCGCGTAAAAACCCGAGTGAAGGCGAAGAGGCCATATCAATCAACATAATACACACACCAAAAGGCACAAAATGCCATATCAATCAATAGAATAGGCACACTAAGGTTTCCTTCTCAATGCGTGGATATCCTCAATGCGTTAATCCAGTGATTCCCAAAGTGGTCTATATCGACCCCTAGGGGTTTATGACAACCTGCAAGGGGTCTACGTCAGCGAAAAAAAATTTGGGGGTCCATGAAATGAAAATGGGGGTCCACGATAGTGGATCTCAACACATACACTGATAGTACCTATTTACTTACATCATACTATCTTATAATATCAAAACATATACATTATTTATAAAAGTACCTATGAAGTAAAAAAAATATTATATATGTTTATAAAATTGTGTAAGTTGTAGGATGTTGGTATTCGCTTTGTGGTCGCAATACATTTTGAACTTGTAAAAACCTGAGAGTCGCAGTCTCAGAGCTTCGCTACCTTGCACTGACATGTTCAATTCGTCACTCTATAAAGGACGGAAATCAATAGGAAATCAATATCAGGTAGGTAGGGGGTCTACCCAACACGGAAAAACATGGCAAGGGGTCTACGACACAAAAAAGTTTGGGGAACTCTGAGTTAATCTATAGCATAGGTAGATAAACTACACTCGGCTTTTGAAAGCAACTAAGTTACTCACTACTTCTCTGGTAACTAAATAACAACATAAAATTATCGACCTATAAATGGAATTATTTATAACAGAAACCATCGTAGTCCCTGATAGCAAATCGTATCCTCTACGGTCGCATTGTAAAAATATTAAAAATGTCATTGTTAGTGGACTACAACTTCTAAAAATTTGGGGTGTACGTGTTCTCACCAGAACGCTGATAGCTCAATACGAATATGTCATCCGGTCTCAGAGGCATATTGTAGATGTTCGAAGCCTCTTTGAAGTAATCCCTAGATACAATGCAACCTTTGGGCCCAACTCGGACGAAGTCGATGTAGGGTGCTGAAAAAGAAATAATAATTGTCCATTATAGCAATGAAAAAATAAACACTTATGAAAGTCGAAATGGTTATTAATAATGGTTATAATGGATATTTTATAGTTATAGATTAACTTACATGACACTTTATTTCAACCTAGTATTTCAACCTCCTCGAGTTTTAGGCTTGTCTATTACAAAAATACCGTTCATTACGATAGATAATTATATGTACATTTGTGCATAGAATATGGTGCGAGAACTAGAATCAAATTATTCTCACACGGAGGTGATTGAACTTACATTTGAACCATTTCGCGACGGCCACCTTCTCTTCAGGATCCAGCTCCTGATATTTGTACGGAAAAGGCAAACAACCATTTTTCTCCATAGCTACACAAAGTAACGCAAACTGAGCTACAATCAAATGTGAACAGGTTTTATATACTAGCTGCGTTGTAAAGTAACCAATTTGTTTTTTACATTATACAGGGTGGAAATAAATGCGGCATGCTGAGGGAAAGTGTAAATATAGATGACAGAAAAAAATATTAAAAGAAAACATTATAAGCAGGTAAAACGCAAAAAAAATTGTTTTGTAATTCTATGGCATCGATCGACAGTGTATTTAAATGGCTTTAAAAATGTTATATCTTAAATCAAAGGCTGTGTGAGGAAGATAGGTGGTGGGGCTTACATAATGTTATGAATTTAATGAGACATCATGAAAAAATACATTAAACGAAAAATATTTTAGTATTCAAACGAAATCTTATTTAATTATTCATAATATCAAAAAAAAAACAATAAATATATAAATGAATGTTTGCTTTAGTTATTTGCTATCATCATATTTAAGATACTCTCTCTACACCGACTGGTTTTTTACAGCCTGTATAAACCCATTGTCTCGTTTCCTGTAGTTGGAGATCGCTAAGCGAATAACAGAACTAGATAGCTCTTACTCGAAAATCCTATATAAAAACAATGGTTGTGTCGTGTCCGTGCATGCATTTTTTAAACAAAAAAGGCATGTGACATAATTTTGGAATTTTAAATCTATGCATCAGAGAAAACTGTTTCACAGATTTTGATGAACCATGACATGGCGATAGCTCTTATTATTACCCGAATCAACATTGAATACTTCTTATCCTGAGTATGGATGAATTCCGGCGGGAAAAGCCATGACTGTCACTTAAAGTCGACTAAGTTGATTTTCAGGAAGCTTGGCATAGTGACAGCTTATATAACTACCGGATGGGTTCCTCCGGATATTAAAAAAAAACGAATACTACGCGAACAAAGTCGCGGGTACATTTATATAGCTAACCGTAAATACGTATTTTTTTTCTTAATAAAGCGTACAGACTAATAGAGGACAATTTTTGGTGGGATTAGTAAATTATAAGTAATTACTACGAAAAAGAAACATTAGCGAGTTTTTGTTTGATGTTATCTTTTATATACCCTACTTACCTACTAGGTTTACAGTTTCGTGTGAATTTCCCGGTTTGTTGGCAAAATAATATGAATATAGATAAAACATTAATTTATTCCACTTAAATGAGACGTAGGTACTTAACGCACTTACGTAGTATATAACTTATAATATACGGAAGTAATATTCACGTGATAATGTAAAAATATGATTATATAAGTAAGTATTTGTATGACAATCCAATTGTTTCATATTCAAGGTCCAAACATAAATTATTTCCAATTTATAGGCATTACATTAACTACAATATAATCTGTATGTACCTACAAGGACTTCAACCTGACTCCATACCTACGTAAAATGATTTATATACAGGTGTACCTACTTATACAGGATAACTTCGTAACAAAAACTGATACCATGGATTCAGCTCATGATTCTGGACCCCCAGGGTAGGAATTTCCCGTCGACCTTTTCATGAATATACTTTATTTTTGTCAGTATTTTGAAATAGTTTTTAGCACGAAGTCTCACAAATAGAGGCTATCACAGCTTCAACAGAAGAAAAAATAAATATATATACGTATCGAGTTAAAAACTCCTTAGTTTGCGTCGGTAAAAAAACAAGTACTCTTATCTACTTTATTTAAATAATTGTGCATTGTAATAATGGAGGAAGAAAGTTTATTCACACAATGTTTTTAACTAAAAAATACAAATTAAAATATTTCGGGTTTCGTAGGAGGTAGGTATGAATAAAATGATTAAGGACTTGTAGATCTATTGTTTATCCGAGTGCGGGAAGCGCAGGTCTGTGTCCCGCAGGTTGTCCTCCATCCAGCGCTCCGCCTGCAGCGTCATCTCCTCGTCGAAGTAGTCGCGCCATCCGCCAGCCTTGCCTGAGGTAAATACAAGTAAGTTAGAATTAAGTAAATGGATTTGCTTTTAACAACATCACATTTTACTAGGTTTTTTTTTTATTACATTATTTCAAACATTAGAAATTATGAATAAGAAACCACCGGCAAAATACTCAAAGTTCAGTCACTCAGCCTATCATATGTTAAAGACGTCGTTACCTTACATTCGTCGCAAAAAAAAGTGTGGCGTTTTATTGTTCCAGAGAATGGCGGAGTTGATAAGAATAAAAGCTTTTCTGAATGGTATGCCACGAATAGCTGACGTCACTTTAAGAAACCCTCGGTGAGGAAGATCATTTTTACATAGCATTGCGTGGCTAACTATCCCACCTTTCCTTATAAATGATTCGTCACGGGCGAGCAACCCGTATTCTTTCTGCTCATCGAAGTTTAGCGCCTTGTTCTTCTTGAAACTGTCGATGCTGAGGTGATCGCAGAGACGATCCATCTCCTCGGGAGTAACGGTTTTACCAAGAAAATCTGATACACGCCGTATCGCGGCCGGCAAGTCCTGGTGATAGATATGATATATTTAGTTTTGTGAAAAAAAAATTGTGTATTATTTTTTTTAATAAAATCAATCTTCGTATTTTATCGCGTTTATTGTATGTTTTTACGTTCCCGACGTTTCGGCTGCTTTACAGCAACCATGGTCACGGGAGGACTGAGATGTTTGAGGTCCTGGTGTAAAGTCTGAACTGGGGCCTCATATTTAGTTGTTGTTTGCGGTCCGATCTATGCAACCTTAAGACACAGTGAGCACTTTATGCATGTGTATATTTCAATGTGTAGTATTCGCGTAAATATAAGAAATCAATATGTATTTTTTTTTTAAGAAACAGTCACAACACCAGCTGTTTTATTGGAGATTAATCTAGCGCACTTATCAAAATATAAAAACAAATGGACTTTGGTCCCTGTGCTGATTCTTACCTTTGCGAGTTCTTCATAGAACAAGAACAACATGTTGGGATGGTGCCTCTTCTCCCACGCTTCTTTGACATGGTCGAAGAATGGCGTGAGAGTTACTGAAATATACAAAAACAGTCTGATTCATAAAAGTTTCAATATTTTTTTAATGTTATAACAGAGCATTAACAAGATGAACGCACAAAATCCTTATTCGTAAACGAGCAAGTCAAAGTCAAAGTCATTTATTTGCGAATACAGGTGAATACAGAATGTTATGAAGCAATGTAGTGCGAGTGGACAAAAGCCTTTTAAAAGTGTTTAAAAAATACATTTTAATGTATTATACTGTGCACCTAGCAGGAACTTCTAATGTAATCATAGTATCATCGAGAAAACATGCTGTGGTGCGACTGGGATAGAAAACGTTATCTTACGTTCCCATAAAGCTGCGTAAAAATGGTCTTGAGCCACAGCAAGTAATTAACTACTAACACAGATAAGAAAACGAGTTTTAATCAGTGTATTAATTCGGATGTCAGTCTTTAAATCGTCATCTTTATGTACGACAAAATACAGTTATGTTGGTAATCGCTATAGAAAAATATTTTATATAAACGTATTTACGAACTGAACTTTAAATATTTTTAACGACGACGTGCTTACCTAGATGCTTTGTAAAACTATTCCAGAACTCTTTGAAGGTGCCGTTATATTTTATCACCGTAAACATGCGGGACATGTGATAGCACGACACGGCGACATCCCTGGGGTCTCGCGCGACGTACACCACCTTGGCGGTGTCGAGCAGCGCGGGCGGCAGCAGGGACAGCGGCAGGTGGGACTTGATGAAGCGCGGCGCGGGCGCAGTGGACAGCGAACCAGCCACCGGCTTTGACATCACATCCATTAATATTAATGCTTTCTCTTTATCTTCCCGCCCTTCGATTTTCTTAATGAACTCCTGTCTCCATTGCTCGTTGTAGTACATGAAAATACTGAAATAAATTTAATAAAATATCTTCAGTGCTATTGAGATATTCGCGTTCGAGTAGTATCTGTATCTAGTCATATTTCCACACGAAAATAACACAAAACCCGCTTGGGTGTCGCTATATTTTTTTAAGTGCAGTAAATCGTAACTAAGTAGGTAATTTGAGTTTTATGATACACCTTTATAGTGTAGGTCTGTCAAAGACATAGGTACTAATGACTGAATAGAACAAATCTACTAAAGCAAATAGGTAAATCCTTTTTAATACTAACTCCAAAAAGGGGTATCGGTGTGTCAGCGGCTTGGCTTTCGCTGTGGCGTAATCGAAATTATTTGCGACCAGCCAAACCAGCTCCTGGGTCCATGTAGTTCCTGCAACGTAACAGGAGGTATAGATGTGGCTAACATTCACCAAAAATCCAGCAGAGATACGAAAATGTAAAGTCAGATGCTCGAAAGGAGCCTCCCCAAATGACGACATTGAAGTGAGTTTCCAGTTTCTCCTCCTCCGGCGCATCCTGGGCAATCGCTGAGTCAACAATTTTTATGTGCTTATGATATATTTTATTTGATACTAGCTGTCCCGGCGACCTTCGTACCGCCTCAGAATTAATGTATGAGATGTTTTCCATGTTTGTCTGCTATTCAGGGCAGAGACCAACTCAAATATCATAAATATCTGCACCCCGTTCTTGAGTTATAAATGGTGTAACAAATACGACTTTGATTAAAATAGATATAGAAAAAAACATAAAAAAATTACAATTGTGTGTGTGAGAGCAATTGTTTTTTAACTGAAGTAGGTAATGAAAATGCTTACCGGATCTTTGGAAGGTGACCACGAAGATATCACTCGATCGGACAGGCATGTTGTAAATTCCTGTCGCTCCATTCAAGTAATTCCTGAACACTACATAGCCCTTAGGGCCGACTCTCACGTAGTCTAAATTAGAAGCTGGACAAAGTAAAAAAGATTGTGTTTTATCTATGTCCACCACTTTGTACGCGCAGACTAGAGGGACTTACATGTCATGGTCAAGTACCATATTTATAATTTATTAGTCTAAAATTAATACCTCCCCAATTTGGCAATGCCTTTGCCCTTTGTTTTTTTTATCACATTGTTGAATACAAAAATAAATGTCCAGACAATTAATTCTATGACGAATAGTTTAATTACTTACCATCGTATAATCTTTTAATTTCAGCAATCTCCTCCGATTCCAACTCTTTAATTTCAAAAGGAAAATCTAATTTATTTTCTGCCATTGTTATACCTATAGTTGCAAGGGCTCACACACGACCGATCACAGCTAGAACTCGCAAAGCTTTATATATCAACACAACTCAGATGATAATTGTTACTAATAGGATAATAATTACCCACCTATAGGCTGTATTTTATTTTTAAGATCGTGTTCCGTAGATATTAGTTGAAAATATTGAACAGTGATACTACCTAGTTTTATCTAGACCAAAGAGTAATAGATCTAGACCTATTTTTTGTTTCACAATTTTTTTTTTTCAATAATTTAAATCTGGTATATAATATTGAGTTGAGGGATTAAGTAAGTGTTACTAGTTACTAGAAACACCACATGCAAAAAGTCATTCGACAGCTTAGAATTTTGAGGTTGTATACAGAAATACACAACAAGATTATGGAATTTATTTGAAAAGTTGTCTAATGATATGTATGTATACAGGTTGATTCAGAGAGTGCATAATTACCTTTGAGTCTACGCTTATTATGATTATGTGAAACCAGAATTTGCGTATTTCCACTTTTTTTGCTCACATCACAATTGTAATTATTTTGGAAACAAAACCTGTTTTATAATCGTCATAGACGACGACATATGGAAATTCTGACTTCATATGATGTGCACAAATTCGCTAAATAGGTGCAAGTTCGAAAGTTAGTACAAATCATTCTGTAGATAGAAACAAATATGAAAATGATAAAAATGGTGAAAAGCAAGGAGTAAGTAAACTAACCCAGGTCTACTTATAAATATTCTTAATACCTAATACGGATTACGGTTATGTACCTTATCCGTAGGAAGACCTCAGCCCTTAGAATAGTCGGGAGCGGGCGGAGTCGCTTGCTTTCTCTATCGCAAAAGATCTTCGATTTTTTTAAGTTTTAGAGTTAGGCATTGGAGTTGTAAGTTACTTTTAACAGCACTATTTCTACAATTATCTAATTAGTTTAGTAGCTAAGTACCACAACTCCATATGATCTCCATTTGTTAATTTGTTTGTAAGGGTACTTAATTAATTTTAACCATCAGAAACATTAAACATGATTTTGAGAATGATATCTGTTGAAATTACCTATTTAATTTGCAAGCAAATAATAAATATGAATTAAGTAGTTAAAATTAATTTCAATTGTGGGAATGGATAAAAGTACATCATAAAAAAACTGATTCAATCTAAATTTATAAGGATTACGTAGGTGCACCGCCGAACATTCGCGAGATGTACGCTCGGAAACGTATCTACTAACAGCGACAATAATTAATGTAATTTGTCTCATAATTCTTTATTTGAAATAAAAATAATTTTAAGGACATTATCGCGTGTATTTTGTTTTTATGTGGCAAAAAATGTGGAACGCGTCACGGGTTTGCGTGTCACGCAGGGTCCATGCTAATCTAAAAATCGGGTAGCGTTCCATATTTTTGGCAACGTAAAAACATTAAGTAGACATAGGTATATTTGTTTTTTGACCACGCATAGCTCTTTAGTATATACTCCGATTTTGATAATTATTTTTTTACTGAATAGGGTAGGAGAGGTATTTATTACCTATTCATCCACCACCCTCCCATTTTAATTTATTTCTGAAAGTCTTTACCTTTTCTCAATGAGCTACTCAAGTATAGTTCAGACACACATACAAATTAATAATACTGAATTTAAAGTCTCAACTTTTTCAAGAATGTAGCGCTTTTAAATTTTTGGTATATATACTTTTTTATTTTATTTAGACGTAGATAAATACGGAATTATATTTAAGTAGGTATAAGTAGTTGGCCCTGACTACCGATATCGAACTGTTTAGCCATCGTTAGTGATCGTTAAGATAATATTATAAATACTATTGGCCGAGTGACCACGCAATGTTTCTATTTCAATAAAAAAAAGTGGAACACGAATGTGTTAATACAAAATATCTTATGATATACAGTGTGTAAAGGGCATGGTAACGAAAACTTTGTGTAAAGGTTACACTTATGACTTTAATCAAATAATAAAAATCATTTATGTTGATAATCGTGGGTTACAAATTTTGTAATTTCTGAGCGTTCTAATAAATATATATAAATAATTAGTACAGTTGGACAAACTTTGTGCGATGAGGTCGTGCTCATCGAGCAAAGTTTGTCCCTATCCCCTGTCCTATCCCTATATAGTATGTTAGTACCCAAGTAATGGATGGTTCATATCTATATAAGTTTTATATACTAGGTTCGCCCTCAGTCCAATGTACGATGTACAACTCCCATTATACAAGCTTTGCTTAGTGTGAGACCATAGACATGGTGTGTACGTACGGCGCAAAAAATGACGAAATTAAGTGCCTAGGATTAATAAAAATCCTGTTGCGTATATGTTATTAACCGCCAAATACATTAACTATCTAATAAATAAATTAGAACTATGTATGGATTATTAATTACCTAACCTATTAATGTTACAATCAATAAACACTGTACACCTGCAACTCGACAAATAAAGAGAATCGGCCCTGCGACTATGACAGAGGATGTATAATCCATCCCTTTGTTCTACATGCGTTTGGTAAGTAGCGATCTGGCTTACACGGTTTCGTATCCGATCTATACTAAAATGTTAGAAGTGTATGAGCGCCTTCTGAAATAGTACACATTATGTTGATATCTGCTACTTAAATACGGTTCAACTACTAAGTAAGCGGTTACCGGTAATGTAGGTTGTATATCCTCAAGTTTTAATGACTATTTAGATACTTCGAAGATCAATTATCAAAGCACTCTCTGTTTTTACTAGATAACTGGCAATATTTGGGTAAATTCAATAGGTCCCTTATTGAAAAGTAACCTTCCTGTAGCTGTAACTTGGGCAAACATTTCAAGATACACTGCTTCCTCGTCAACCACAGTTTTTTTTTGTGAAACAGAAGAATCAAAAGAAACGTGCAGCTCCCCATTCAGTGAGTAGGTGCGTAATCAAAAATTAAGAAGTATTTACTCACTAAAAAGTTCTGTCAAGATTTGCCAAGGAGTAACGCTTCCATTTCTTAATTATGTTTTCTGTTTCCTTTCTATATCGTTATCTATAAGTAACTAGCAAACCTGGCGAACTCCGTTTCGCCACCAGATGAATGAATTTTCTTTGCTATAAACCTCACGGAGCCCGAGACCTTTCCAACGAATGCAAAACCGTGGAAATCGGTTCGTGCGTTCTGGAGTTATAGCGTCAGGAAGGAAAACCCGACTTATTTTTATATAGTAGATGGTATTTGTTATATAGGTAGGAATTAAAAAATAAACGAAAGAAATACGAGTTTTACTTAAAAAATACAAATAAATAAGTTACAATGGCATGGAAATTCATTAACTATACAGAGATCAAAAGCTACGATGCGATTACTTCGGGCGTCGGCTGTGACTTGATTTTATCAGGCGTCGGCTGTGACTCAGTTTTACCAGGTGTCGGCTGTGACTCGGTTTTATCAGGCGTCGACTGTGACTCGGTTTTATCAGGCGTCGGGTTTGACTCGGTTTTGTCAGGCATTTGCTGTGACTCAGTTTTATCAGACGTCGACTGGGATTTTGGTTCGTCATCTTTTTTGTCTGATTCCTCTTTGCTTTCGCTGTTTTCTTGCGGTATAGGTTTGCAGGTGAGTGTGACGGGATCGCGAACTCTGTCAGGTCCACACTGCTCGGTGGCGCCTAGAAGCTTGTACTCATCTTGATCAGATTCGTCAGTATCCATCCGGCGGCGCCCGGCGATCACAATCTCGACCGCGCGCCTGTCCACGGCGGACCTCTCCGACCCTATCTCCACTTGGTACGGCTTGCTCGGCTCGACGAACGCCTCCATGATATGCACACCCGCGCGATCCTGCAGCCCTGGCTCCTTCTCCGTAGGCCTGTTGCTCCTCGTGAACATATCGAGTAAGGGGTTCATTTTCTGCGGAACCGCTAGGAGGATCATGATGTTTTGGATGTCAGCCCGCACGTTGAATTCTCCATCTTGTTGTTGGTCGTAGGTTGCGGGCGCGGCGGCGGCGGCCACGAATAAGCACAAGAGTACCAGGAGCATGGTGCGTGCGCGCGGCTATTCTCCAATGCGCTGACTGCGCCCCGCATGCGCCCGCGCCGCTTTTACCGGCGACACGCGAACCAGTCCCGCGCTCGAATCGAGCACATTGTAACGGTTAACACGACATCAATATTGCAAGTCTCGATCTCATAAGGAGATTAAGCGTTGATCATCAATTTATCGTAGGTACATAGTAGCAGCTATGTAGTTGCTATTTACTTTGAACAAGGCACGTTGTGCACGGAAGTCGTACTACGGTGTTGTTACTAACGTATTGTTGTTACGTATCTTTTGGGGTCTAAGGTCGCAATAGATCGCCTTAAAATTTGCTTCTGTTAAACACTTGAATATCTAGTTTGCAAGCATTGGGGTGCATCAGAGTGAGGCTTAGATTAATGGTGTCTTATTTATTCGTATATTCGGCTACGTTGTACGTTTATGTGCCAATTCAATAGTAGGAAGACACTCTGATATGTTTAAAACAGATTGGTGGGTAACTACAATAATTTTGATAGGGACTTTTAACTTTGTTTTGTTAATATTTCAATTGAGAAAGAATAGGGATAATAATTCTGGGACTCACCAAGAGGTGGACCACTGACCCCAAGACTAGCAGAAATCCTTAGGGAAGGCATCCGCTTAGTAAATGTTATTTGGCCGATGAAAAGCAAAGTGATGTAGGTAAAAATAATAATAGAAAGGTCTCGCTCTCTCTTCAAATGAGGGTATTGAGGCCAAACATAGAAAATAAAAGGATATTCCGATGACGTATCGTCTGGTGTGATGGGCTCGAGGCGTTTCCTCTCGCGTGTGACAGTGACCGCGGGTCATCGATACGATAACCGAGATTCATTTGCACGCAGACGCACACACACACGTAAAACACACACATACAAACAAGTGTATTCATAGAGTGGTCCACATGTGGAAATGATATACTGCGCAATGTCGGTTGCAGTAAGTATAGTAAGTTGCAGTAATTAGCTTGTGCGAGATGCAAACTTGAGTCTTCAAATTATCCGTTATCTTCCTCCTTACCGTAAATATGGTACCTAGTAGAGGTATAATAGTAGTAGGTAGAGTTACCAACTTGCCATGCCTATGTTAATAATCTCTCCAAGTAAATACTGTATCTGCATTTGAGTCTCCAGGACTAGAGCCACATTTCATTAGACTCAATAGCAGTGTGATAGAAAAGCCAACAGTAAAGTCTGCACGGAGTGATTCAGAAATGGTGTATTTAACCAAAGCTTCTTTAGCGTAGGTGTTTGTTAGCTCTATACTTAATAAATTAAATAAAAATGAAAAATAAATTTTGTTCCTAACAAAGTAACAATTATGATGTTTAGCGAACACTTTTTTTATTTGAAATACTTATCTAATTTCTGACTCCAAAAATGATTTAGTTTTAGAGGTTTGAGCGTATATAGAGCTATCTGCTCACTGCACCGATAGGACCCATCCATCCATTCCACCTACATCATATGTACAAACTTATTTCCTATTTTATTAATTTAGGGCCATAAAATTGGCGTGTTCGTCTGGCCATTCTTATATATATCCACATTGCAATCAAGAGTTACCCATTATTGTATTATCAAGAATCATCGATCTGAGTTCCAGTTGCGGGTTGGAAAAGTGCTGTTTGGGCGAATTTAAGTAACACCACGTAAACCTTCGTAAACACTAGCTAGCGCTAGTGTACCGTCTCTGAAACTTTTGTTGTGAACAGTTTTCATAAAGCTTTGGTTATTTGCGCTCTAGTCGGTATTGGTAGCTTTACTAGAAATGTTGGACGCTTTCTAGGTGTTCTCAGGATAAGATAAGCTCTTTGTTTTTAGAGATCAAGACTTCTACTCCATTCCATATACAGCGACAAGTAGAATATACAATTTTATATTGTGCTTAATCGATATAGCAGCTTTGGGTAAGGGTGATGTCAAACTGTTAGGCAAACGGCATATCTTTTTCAGGTACAGCAAGTACCACTTTTTCTACTTAAGTTTGCAAAGTCCAAAACCTTTTTAGTATGTCATTTTCATTTATCACGAAACCAATGGAAGGGTGATATGCTAGAATAGTATATTTGCTCGTATAGGCATATGTTATAGTTTGTAATCAAATAAGGTTTTGAGAAAAACAATAATTTAGGTATTTTTCAATAAGAATTATCATTTTATTTTCAACGAAACAATGTACAAACAATTTAAATCGAACTTATAGCGTTAAGTAAATGCAATCTGGCTACACATTCAATTAAATAAATTCGTTATTTAATACTAGGGAGAGCGACAATACCACGAATGTTTGTAGATGTTTACAAATATCGATATACGCAAGTCACATTTCTTTCAATCTTCAATGATGGCGGGTCTTCCTCAGCAGCGGCATCAGGAGCGTGGCAAGGCGGTTTTTCAGTCTGAAAACAAACAATATATTCATGAAGTACGTAATTTTATAACAAAGCTATTGAACTATCGGGGTTGTCGATGTTATGAGAATAACAATTTCCAATGAATAGCTTTTATTTAAAGTTCGTAAAAATCGTTTGTTTACGAAAATAAACCTCATCTCTTTAGCTTAGGAGGATATCATTTTTCTTTAAGGTTTACAGACAAATAATTAGGTAGGTGTAGGCATCTTATTAACGTATTTGTTTTATGAGGACTTCGAAAATATACCTTTGAGCTTTCTCCTGTTTCCTCGTTGACGCGTCTTTCTTCTGGCTCTTTAAATCTGAGCTTAAGCTGACGTCACTGAGCGGAGCTTCAGGCTTCGCTTGCTGAGGTTTTTCCTCCTGAGGCTTACCCTCCACAGGCTTGGCTTCCTCGGGCTTGGCTTCTTCAGGCTTGGCGTCCTCAGGTTTGGCATCCTCAGGTTTAGCCACCTCTGGCTTGTTTTCTGTTGGCAAGGATACTGGTGTACTCTGAGGCGGTTTCTGTGGATACTCCTGGTTGTACTCTTCTAAAGCCAAATCAAGGAGATCATCCATGTCACCCAGAGCCGATAGGAGAGACTCCGCAGGCGCCACCGCGATGACCACTCCATCGATATTCAGTCTGTAGTTTTCGGAACCATTCTGGCGCTGGTCGTAATGCGTGTGGTGCCTGTCGCAATCGGGGGTCGGCGCGGCGGCTGCCACCGCGACGAGCGCGACCACCACCGCCACCTCGCACACCACCCGTCTGTAGTTGACCATCGCGGAAGGTGTACTGAACTTGGTCTGCGGCTGGGACCCGCTATGTACCCATTCGCCGCTGCATCTTTTATTTATTCGCTGAGATAGCGGTAAAGCCGCAGCGGGCTAACCGCACCACGCACCGGTCGCCGTCGCTAAACTGGTATTAACACAACAGAATTGTGCAATAAATACAGCTAGGTAGGTAGGTGTCTTGAATCTCATCCGTTATAATAATCATGGTGTTTATTTGTGCGCGTGCGACTATGTCAGCGTTAACTTTAGTTTTTAGAATCCAAAATACTAGAATGAAAAAAATATTGTATCCATTTGTGGAAGTCACGTTCAGATAGTTTTTTGCTATCCCGCGGAATCTCGTGGCCATGGCTAGGTATATTTTTTGGTTAAAATTGATAGTCCAATAAGTAATTATCTTGTCTTCTAAGGTCACCAGCTCGACCTAGTGGCCGGATAACCTTTGCCATCGAAAACTTGAAACAATCGTTAAAGAATCTATTTTTGTAAAATCTTTAGTTTATTTATAGTTGAATTTGGCACATGCGCGCTCGTACGATGTGCCCTGCTTCTCATTAGCATGCCCATTACTAACGAAAATAAAAGTAGGCTGAAAAGGTAGACCCACAGATCACGAGAGATATGCCGTGCGGTTCAAAATGTATGGGAACTCGCTGTCTCCGTTTTGTTTCCAACCACTCGCTAAAACCAACCAATACCAAGTCTCCTCGGTGCGTGCTGCGTCGTCGCCGTATACGTGTTGCCATTCATGGATGGCGGGTCAGATCAGCCGCGCTGCATGTGCCTAGTGAATGTAGCGTCTCGATCTACTGCCGCCTTCCTACCTAGGCAAGTATGCTCCATCGTAGATCTCATCGTCACTTACCATCAGGTGAGATCGAGATCAAATACTTGCCTATAAAGTAATAATAAAAAAAAAAAAAAAAAAAAAAAAAACAGCGGCCGTACCACGCGACGCACCAGTTTATTCAAAGTATCGTTAGACGATCTATACATTGCCTCGTACATTCACTCAGTAGCGAACATAGGTGGTACTTAAAGAGCCATGTATTTTGTACAAAAATAAAAAAGTCGTTGTGCTGCATGAAACCTAAAATAACATAATAAAGGCATTAAATATTTTTTGATTTGTTGTTTTTAATGATTTTAAAGACGAATAAATAAAATACTTAATACTGGCTGGTGAAATGAGATTCCATCTTTCGCGTAGTTCACTTTGCTGCTAGTATTTTTGCACACAACCACGGAATAACACGGCATTTAAAAAAAAAGTTAGAGCTCCGATACCGACGTGCAGTTGCAGTCGACTGACGGCGAAAACTCTATGTTAGCGTAATTTTGGCTAAAGGTGAGCGCAAGCCCACCGCTTTCATAACATATCTCCTCTCATATATCTGTGGGTAGACCCTATTGAGTAAATAGTTAGTTGATATTTTATTACACAGTAGTTAGAAGAGCCGCCTTTATGTAACCGAGTGTATGGATTCGTTCTCGACCCTTGCCACGTGAGGCTAGTCCTACCATAAGCTTTAGACTACTTCCTACTTAATAAATTGACTTTATCATAATAAATTGACTTTATCATAATAAATTGACTTTTATAATTAATCTTACTGACTCGGAAAGGCCTTTATTGTTCGAAATCTGCTCGCGAAGTCCAGTATATCAGCATTAGTGGAAATGGATTTCGAATGCGACGAAATAATGCATAAAGTAATAATAATATCGCCCTCTTGTATAATGGGTCCCGTACAATGGACTGAGGTCATCAGGAGTTTTAATATGTTTTCTGTGCACTGACACGTAAGGTCTTTTTTAGCTTCTCTTGTATATATACTATCTGGTACTGCCCCCGGCCGTAATGTTCCCAATACCCAAGGTAAGGGCCATCTTATGGTGAACGGGCTATACCTACGCTAATTAATTAGCCATCGTTATAGATATATCGAGCAGGTGGCTAGTGCGATGGTGGCACAGTTTGCCGCGGTCACATCACAACATTCACAACAACCTGTTGGGCGATGCGCTCGCGGACAGCTTTCAACTAACTGTACCGACCACCTACTTTTAGGTATTGCCGATAAACGGTAAAACGACAACATTTAGTTTTATTCACCCTACCTTGTTTGTCTTTCAACATTGTAGGTAGTTAGTTTATTTGCGTATAAGTACTTCGCAAACCAGTGAGTTATTTGAGCATTCAAAATGTTGTTAGGGATTATATTATTTTGTCTGCGCCTACTAGCGACATCTAGTGAAGTCGAAAAGTACGTCATCAATCTGATAATAGCTACAGCCATCAATATACAATGTAATGGTCTTTGATACAAAACAGCTTTCTAGACTTGGGTCAGAAGTCTGAACTAATCAGCTTTTCGCTGACAAGTTTCGCGTGCTTTCTAACACTTAATGTGCGTAAGAGAACTAAGGTAAAATGCATTTTTTTAATATGATTTATATTTTCATATATAAACCGTATGTATCGTAACTGTTTATATAGTTCAGTTCAGTCAGCATCACAACAACTCCTTCTATTATTTTTTGTTAGGTGGCTTCTCGTGGTTAGACCATAATCAAAGACAAGATGATGTATTCTTTGTAACCAAAGGGATTGTTTCAAACTCAAACTAAAGCTTTGGTTAGCTTTAGTTTGACGTATTACATTACTTCATGGTGTACTCAGTATGTTGTATTTTTGTTCAAAATCTACAGGTTCAATTCCTGGCTAGGGTAATATTTTTTTCAAAAATCTAATGATGCGGTTTTATTTTAATTAAAATCGGTCTCGAGTGTTCTTTAAGTATTTTTCGATATTCACTATAGTTTCGAATTTACGCATACTTAAAAAAACTTAGGTAATTTTTAAATGATACAGGCATTAACAAAATTACCTACTCAGAAAATACGAGCGTAATGCGTTGTATTTTCTTTAAAAGCAATACTGTTTTAAGGGTTCGTTATATGTAGGTGAAGTGCTTTAATTAGTATTTTTATTGGCGATAGCATGCCTATGCAAATGTTCCGGTGCCGGACGCTGCAGCAGGATTACTCCCAACGGTACAAACGAGACAGTACGGTAAAATGGAGACACGTTCACAAGTAACGAGTTTAGGTACCTAGTCTTACAAAAATAAATAATGTAATCAATATCAACGACGAAAGAAAATGTATTCTGCAAATTCAATTTTCTTTGTATTATGTTTATTTTTATTTTACAAATGTATATTTGTTACCCCGAAAATGGATAGAGGGGCATAAATTGTACCGAGTAAAAATAAGAAATATATTTTTGTATGAAACACGCCTGGCGTGTGCGCCGCACTGGCGACACGGCAGTTTTACACGGGGTATGTGTTTCGCCGCACTGCTGTATGGGAAAAATATTCATACACGCCCAGCGTGTAAAACCGAATGCGCGTAACCTTTCCAAAAACACGCGGGTCGTGTTTTCCGCACTGAACGTGTGAATAACACTGCAAATTGACATTAAGCATTATAACAGTAAGCATTATTTTCGATACAGAGTTCGAATACACCATTTTTTTAATGACTCTATCTGTTCGGGTTTCAAGTGAGAACTGCGGGACAGAACTTGATAAAAATCGGCTCGCTGGTAACACACAGAGCGTGACACAGGATACTGTTATCCCGGGAAATGGATGAGTTCCCGCGGGATAGCCAAAAAACAATAATAAGTCCACTCGGTGGATATGTTCTTCTTCCTTACAACATACAGTATCAGTTTTAACGTACTTCTGTGATTTTCCCAATTAAATAACTTAGATTGTTTTGGAATGTTACCGGGTTTTGATGCCCGAGTCGTAATTTTTTTAAGAAATACACTATGAAACCGGTCATCCTGATTCATTCCATACAGTCGCCCCGTCTGTGTGCCTTACTCGAGGTAACTAGGTATATTAAGGAGGTAAAGGGGATATAATAAAAAACCTCAATATCAGAGAAAAACTAAGTTTATTTCATTCAATAAAAAAATAATATTTAAATCAAAATTTTAATACACGTAATTTTATAACGATGAACACTTAGCAAACTCTAACACTGTAAACGTTCAAAATTATTACATAGGAAGACTTTATTGTACACACAATTTGAGCTTACTAAAGGCAAAGGAATTCTATAGTCTAGAGACAATTCTAGCAGCAATTCCAAGGAAATATAGGGCATGAGTCATACATTTTCACCATGCGCAAGCGCCAAATAGGAACGGACGAAATGCGATCAAAAATCAAAAGGAACATTCCATGGCTTTCCACGCGATTAGCCCCGAGCCATCGACACTTATTACGAGTTCAAAAGGTAAAATAAAACAGAATCAATATTACATTTTACTAGAAAACTATAAATCTAATCGTTTATACATAAATATCTCTTTTTGTAATATCATTTTTGGAAGTTTACTGACATATACCATTTATAATTAACATCAACATCAATGGAGTCATAGACGAAACAGTATGTTAACAACGCCACCATACTTTTTAATATCACTTATTAAAATGTAAGCTAGATTCGACGTTATTTTCGACAAATTTGTAAGCAGTATGTTTGTTTACACACAAAAAAAGTATAACAATATGGGGAACAAATTTCTTGAAAACAAAAAAAACTTGTCTTTTGTGTCGTATTTATTTTCTCTAAAAGACCACTAAAGGTCAGCGCACACCGACAGAGTGGCTGCCTACAACAATTAAAAGTCAACTTCACACCCTCTAACAAACGACGATTGCTGCGTGTGACCATCCTCGCCCACATTTAATGTTTATTTTTAAATGCGTAAGAGTGCATTAACCGTGTGCGCTAGCTCTAAGGCATTGGACATAATTGAAAAACGCAAAACGAAACAAAAACATACTACTTCAATCGTATATAAGGCACTTGGGAAGACATAAAATTACAAAGTGTTAAGGCACTATACTTATGAAAAATGTTTAAAATTATTCTTAATTAATTAACACTATAATCTAGGCAATATCGATAGAGTACTAACAGAACAAAATAATGTTTAATACACCTACGAACCTATAAATTAGGCCTTATTGTAACACGAGTTGTGCATATGATTCAAGCTTTTGCAATACTTTTAAGGATAGGCCAAACTGACGCGAAAGCATTGTAATCATATTATCTGGATATACAGTATAAAATTATAACTATTGATATTTGGACTGTCTCCGGAACTAAATTAATTCAAATTGTCGTCGCGATGTTCAGAGTTTATCTGTGAATTTCGTTAAAAAATAATTTACAGAAGACTTTTATTTAAGTATAAAATATGTATAATTATTATGATTTATAGCAGCCTTCCCAAAGTGGGCGATAACGCCCCCTTGTGAGCGCTGCAGGCCTAAAGGGGGGCGGTAAGAAACCCAGAAAAAAAATGTCACATGTAGGATCTCTGTCATTAGTTCCGTATACACTCACGTGCTATCTAAACTCTCATTTGTCGGTGTAGTGTGCCGCAACAATCCTGAGCACGTGGTCGTAGAAGCCGTCTCCGTATCGGAGTCGGTAGACGGCGGTGTGCAGGTAGCGCTGCGCGGCGCCGCCCGCGCACACGTCGCGCGACGCCGCCATCACTGTCACCGCTTGTCGCCATATTCGGGTACTTACTATATATAAATAATATATAAGTAATAAGCTTGTTTTAAAGGTTTTCACCTTTATTATATTTTATAATCCAAGCTATTTAACTAAGATAAGCATGCAATTTTGGTATTTAAAACCATATCAAGTCCGTTGGTCCCTCCACTCCACTGGGCCTCAAGTCTGCTAACAGCAACGGCATAGTAACTGTCACTTTTGACATATATTGTATGGGATATCTGTCAAAAGTGGCAGTTACTATTCCGTTGCTTTTCGATTATGAATCGATTGTGTTAGCAGACTTGGGGCCCTAGTACCACTCTAATTTCATAGAGTACTTGCATAAAGATACGTTCCCGGTACAAACATGACAGGTTATGAGCGGATTTCAGAACGAAACGTTTGGAAATTACACTTATGGACATTAAATTTCAGTCGCTTCCTGAGAATATGCGTTCAAAATTAATATTTTTATCATTCACATAGGTGCAACATATCATATCATATCAAAGTTTACGTAATAAGGTACAAAATAAAAATGTTCACTCACAAAAGCGCTGCATATCAACATCGCAGTATTGCAGCAGCTGTTGTATGGACGAGGCGCCGGCTATGGGGGGAACATTGTTACAAGTGACCAGTATCGAGTTGGGTACTATCGATTTAGCTACTATATCTTCCAGCTGCGATTTTAAAGCCTGGAATACAAGATTAAATCGTTAGTAACGTACAGACTTTTGGTTAGGGTTGCAAACCCATAATATAATATTCTGCTATTTTAAGGACCCGATAGCAGTGATAGCCAAGTTGGTAGAACGCTTGCCTCAGAAACGAGGATTGCAGGTTCAAACCCCGCCTCGCACCTCTGGCATTTCATGTGCGAATCTCATTTTCAACCATGATTATCACTTGCTAAACGGTGAAGGAAAACATCGTGAGGAAACCTGCATGTCCGAGAGAACCCTTCGAAATATGTGTGAAGTCCGCCAACCCGCACTGGGCCAGTGTGGTTGATTATGGCCTAATCCCCCACACAAGGAGAGGCCCGTGCCCAGCAGTGGGACATTAATAAGGGCTGGAATTATATTAAGGACCCCACTACTAGATATTTACTATCCTTCTTTACGGAAAATAATATGCAACATTATTTTGTATCAAATTAAACGATCATAAAAAGGAATGCAGCTGAAAATATTTAATGAAAAAAAACTCTACTTTTGGTGGACGTGTTACTGAAACAATGCAGACATCCCGCTCTTACGCATTACCTGGTTATCAGAACTAGTGTCCGACTTCTTGTTGTCATCCCTTAGAACATGCAGCTTGTATGATGTAGGTATATGCTGTGAAACAAGAATTGGGTCATTGAGTAAACACCGCCTGAATTCCGCGCGCGACCTTTGAAAAAAGATACAATCAATAGGACTTCTCGACCTGCCGGAAAATTTAAGAGATGTTGTTTAATTTTTAAAACTTGACAGAATATTCATAATACTGTAATAATTAGCGACTATAACCAACTGCTAAGCATGGGTATTTCAGGCAATAGTACTCCACGCTGGAATTATGATTACATTACAAGATTGAACACTCTCAGCATGTTTGGGATCTAAATGTAGCCAGGCACTGGCAGACTGGCAAAGAAATAAGGAGCGCTTATAAAAAAAAAGAAAAAAAAACTTCATGTAGGTTGTAATGTCTTACATTAGTATCAGCGAGCATTAGTATCCTGTGTGTATGGGGCTGATCGGTGGTGTCCGGGGACAGCCGGTTCACGCAGTCCGGATACAACTCGGCCATCACCACACTGTTATCACCACCCAGTCGGGCTTTATTGAGCTCTACGATTGCCAGCTCGTCCAGTCTATCGTATATCAGTGTTGCCACTTTCGGTTTTATACCTGTAAAGAAAATTAATACTTCTGTTATAAGATCAGTAATAATTATAATCAATGATGAATTCTTATGCACAGAATGATCACCCTCCGCACCCAACAACATGTATGCGATACGTCACTTCTAGTTCATTGCACTTTCTTGGTGCGGCCAACGATTCACCCAATCATGTATTGCTTATAAATGTCACTAAACATATGTAATGGTTATATTATGGGAATAGTAATGAGATTTCTGTATCGCTAGATTGCTAGGAACCTGACCGATATAAAACCAGTAGGGCTTAAACATTGCATAGAGCAATGTTGTATGCCATAGAATGTTTTCCCCTGTCACCATCGCGCATTTACAAGTAACTACCTGCAACTCACGTCTTTTAAAAACTTCAAAGCAAATCGTCGCATTCTCGACACTCGCGGTGGGCACTTGTAATGTGAATGGGGTTTTAAATTCAATACAATTGGCATGTTAATTCTTATACTCATACTCACCGCTAGATGATATTAAATGGGAGCATGAAAAAAATTGTTTTGATAAATATCTTGTTCATTGTTACAAAATTAACATAACAGTAGGCTTTGACAAGCTCTACACATCATGCATTGGGATCAGGTCTATAATTTCATCCCATCAGCCAGAAGACATTGCTGGACATATGTGTCACCCTTAGACTTTCACATATCTTGGTTATGTGCAACTTGCATGTACCACCTTCTTCATTGTGTGTTGTCATTATAACATAGCAATTTTTGTCACAACCTTAATAACAACCCTATTTGTGTGAACATAAAGCAGATAAATTAATAATTATGCAAAATCTAGACAAGCTATTACCAAAATGCTCAGCAGCCACTTGAATATCGGCATCTTCACACCACGCCAAGATTATCTGCAGAGCTTGTGTTATGGAGCACTGCAGCCTATAGAAGAAGGAGCCAGCCCGGATGGGTTGTTTTTTTCCACAGCCATCACAGATCCATTGCATTCTAAAAATTCGAAAGATTTTTTTTTAATATGCTCAGACAAGTAAATGGTCCCAAACTGAGCTATTACTGTATTAGAAGTACTTTACAATTAACTGGGGCTCAGATGCTCAGATAAGGGTAAAATATAAATTATGAGATAATTTATTCAAACACCAGTAACAGGTGAATAAACCTGCTTTTGCTCAGATGACTAATATAGGCTTATTTTGATTGGTACTTATAGAACTCACTTTGAAAGAAGTGCAACTCGACAATTGACAATACCTGCTGGGGATAAAGAATATAGTACTCACATACTCATCAAGATATTGTAAGATATCTACAACATGAGTTGTAGCTTAGCATGTTAATGATTCTATTTACTTCTGTGTGCTTGTTATGGATTTTACAAATATCCATAAGGTAAGCCAGTTAAATAAGGGCTGGAAGGAAGTTTTCAGGAATGCTTACCTATCTATAACTCTTGCATTTCTACATATCATTTTACAGTCAGGTTTGCGTGTGGGGCAGGTAACAACAGCAGGCAGCAGTCCAAACCTCTGCAGTCTACCCACCAAATGGCTTTCCATTCTCTGATCACTATTATGTGTTATAAACTCCCGGTACAGTTTATAGTTCCTGGAAAATAGACTTTATAATTGTTGTAAAGTATATACACGAAGACTGTGCCTGGGTTCCCTGAATGGGTAGGCAGAGGGAAACTGCAGTACAAACACATTTCATTGACGATATTTAGTGGCATTTCATTAGGAGGCAAGCCCATTGCTATTATGCTATGCACAATCCTCAATGTGAGGGGATTTAGGCATAGTCAAACACACACACAAACACAGGCTGACACATACTTAATAATTATAACTTAATTAATTAATTTTCTTTAGGTTCTCATTAGTATTATTGTTTGTATATGGCATTATATCCCCCAGAAGTCATATAGCAGTTTCTGTTTTCATGCAGTTATGACTATTAAAGAATTGTGTACCATGTTGTTTAGTTGGAGTGAAATTACCACTGGACAAGGGTAAGCAGAGATTACACAGGTACTCACCCAGGACATGTGCTAAATGGTAAACTCGGCTCAGCATCAATCTTTGAGCTGTTATCGTAGGTAGTAGAATCTGCTTCCATGTTTCATAGTAAGTATTCAATAACCAAGGGAAGTGTAATTTACAACCATGTTGTTCTTGTTTCATACGATCATTAGGTAGGGTTATTAAGTTACATAGGTTGAGAGAACTATGCAGAGGTAAATGTAATAGTTACTCTAAATAATATATCAAAATATAAATATTGTGCTTTGTGTGTTATTTTCTCTATGTGATTGATTGATTCATAGACTATACAGGTTTGATTGAAGATTGATTCAGTGTTGCCAGCCCTACAAAACTGAAACCCGGCAAACAACAGATGATAGAAGATAGTAAAATGTTATTTGAAAACATTTTTTATTTTCTGGAAGTTTTTGCAATTCGTAGCTCAGAAATGTCCTCTTCCTAGACCACTTTACGAAAAGATTGTACTGCTATCTAGCGTGAAGTTTACTATATTTTAACATGTAACAGATGGTGCCAAAAGTAAAATAAAACTGACTGACAAAAAATCAGGATTGTTATTCAGAGAATAGTTAAATTTACTGTTAAAATAGTAGGGTTGGCACATTGGCAGCCCTGGATTGATTGATGGATTTTCGATTTAAAAAAATATAGCGGCACCATTTAAGGTATTGTGCCAGTGTCAAGTGCTGCCACGTGATGTGTGCAGCCCTCTTCTTTCCATGTCTTTGAGGCAATCACGGTTACTCCATATATTTTTGGAAGAATGAAAGAACTTCGTCTTACTTTCGTTAATGGCGTTACCCGACGGCGTATACTGCCAATGTTAAGAAATTCATAGCAATAACGAATTCATTGAATACATTGATGGTTCTAAAAAACACCAGTGGGTGCACATTTTCGCTCTGTTGCTATCGACGGGGCTTGAAATTCAGTAAAATATCTTGTCAAGGCTATCAACGAAAGTTTATGTAACGAAAGTTATAACCTATTCTCTGTCTACGCTTTTTTTGTTATTGTACATTATTATTTAGTTATGTGTAACTTTATTTATTACTCCGAGATTTTATGTACTTACATTATTTAAGTACAGTATTTTAACAGATTCTCATCCAAAGACTTTAACTGTGTTCTCAGCGTCCTTCAAAATTATTCTGAACTATTTTTGGGCTATCCACCACTGATATTTTAATACACTGGCAAAATTACCGAAGATTGGTGGAGCCTCACTTTGCTCCACTCCTCTATCACCTCTATGATTTGCCCAAGCACCACTGACCTCTATGGTATGTATCGCTGGACTAATCATAAGCCCGGTTATCGTGTGCCTATTTGATTTTCGCCATTTTGGCGCTGATAGCGGCAGTGAGGGGGAATGGAACTAATAATAGAGATGGGACAGTGATATGATACATCGGTAAAAATGTTTATGCTTAAACCTACCCATGCAGTAAAATGAAAATAATTATGATCCATTCCTTTAACAATGGCTAATGTCCAAAATAGTCGAGTGGTTAATACTAAGATGAAGCAAATAATGATAATGATTAGCCGAATCGCTCATGGGTAGGGTAGGTAATTTTAGTATAAGCCGAATCCGGACTAAAGGGTGGTGTGTGACTAGCTAGATCCTACTTAAATAAGGATCGTTTTTTAATTAGAAATGAGGTAATGTAATGTTGTCTGGGAAGCAATGGAGTAGGTAAGGTATTAATAGAAAATAAAAATCATCAAAGTAGATAACTCTATTAAACATAACTCATGTAGAGTTATGTTTAATAAAACAGTCATCAGAGAAGTGTTTCGAACAGATGTAATCATATTTTTTCGGACGCCAACTAGGCTTTTCAATGTTTTTGAGCCATAATTCTAGTCTTCTATTGTCAGTCGGAAACCTGTGAATTAGTAAACATTGTTTTAAAATAATATGTATTTGATAATACAAATCTGTCTTCGGCGATTTTTACGTTCTTGAACGTTCTATCTATTTAAGATATTGATAGAAAAAATATCGATAAATTTTATCGACAAGGAACTTTTACAGCACTATTGAATTTTATTGTTTATAAAAAACCGATAATACAAAGACAAATGCGTTGTAATCACGTATAAATAAGATTAGTAACATATTTTTAAGTGCCTATAATATCAATAGAAGTTTTAATTTCTTGAATATTAGCCGTAAATTCACTTACTTGTGGAATGTAACCCCACTTCCCTTCTGGTAAAGAGTTTTGCATAACACGCACTCTTTCATGGTTTACCTATTAACTAACGCCACTTATTTATGTATTAACTATATTAATACGACACAACAAACAAGTTTAATCGCGTTAAACCTTCAAAATCACTTTATAAACACGGAGACAATGTAAACAAAACAACGGCCATTTGCATTTTACGTCAGATTTAGTTCCTTTCCCCCACGATGGGGGCGCTTCAAATAGGCACCATAGATAGCTGTCATTTTAAAGGATATCATTAGTCTAGCGTACTTGTATCATGGACGTCAGTGCCAAGCACAGATCTCAAGCAAGCAAGCAATCAATCAATCAAAGAAAATATGAGTTTCAATTAGCGTTATTTTCTCTATGGTTTTAATCAAACAAATCGTGTTGCAGCAATCTTTTATTTTTATTGTATTATAAATAAAATTTCTTCAATCATCTCAGCTAGGAGCATCGTTGGTGATGAAGTAAGCATGAATATCTTCTTTTTCTATGTAAGTAATATGTTATAATCAAATCTATTTCTGTCATGAACACACATTTATTTAGATCGCGAAGTACATAGTCCGTGTTCGCAACTTAGATATTTTGCCCATACCATAACATAAATAATCTATAAATTATTTAGATCTCGTAAACGATACGCAACGCATGATTAAATTTAGTTTGGATTATTTTTAAATAGTTTTGTGTTTTATTTATTTGCTAATTAATAAGTCATTGAAACCATGTCTTAAAATTATCAATAATTAGTAGAGTATTAAGTTCTATGGAAAATCGATACCTTGATGTCAATTGCCAATAGGTACTAAATTATATATATTGATTATTATATACCTACTCACTTGATACATAATATCTATATCTTATACAAATACATAATGATAAGTATTAGTACTTTTAATTGATAAAGCATTCTTATTCATGATATTCGGTATTCTTTCGCTGAAATGTATGTGAACATTGCCTATTATAATTAATTAACTAGGATAAAGGCAGGCACTACAAAGCATTCTGTGCAAGAAAAAAAACAATAAATGGATTTTATCTTGTATGAATATGGTGATCACACTAAATTGAGAATTTAATGATACCTTTCATCAACCTTATTCATTTAAGGTAATTATTAATGACGATGTGTAGTTAAAAACACATTTCTTTAGTGCCGGATACATTTGTATTTATTCCTAACAGTTCAGAGCATACATTTAATCAATTTACTTTTGAGATTGTTATTTCCTTTAATTTGATGTGATGTTCACAATTCAATCCTTATTATTCACTTTAGTAACAATTGTTTCACTTGGTAGCTATTTAATTGAACCTACAATTGATCACTGTCTTCTCCAAACCCTTTTTGGATTGATATAAAGATGAACAGTAGCAATAATCAACCTCTTAATATGCCACTACTGCATACTGACCTTCTCTCAATGCAATGTGCATTTAGACCACACTTAACCACCCTGGCCCTGTGCAGTGCAGGTTGGTCTTCACATCTCAATTGAGAATGAATAATTTCTCTCCCACATGCTGATTTTCTCATATTGTTTTTTTACCTTTTAATAAGTTAATAGACATGGTTGCAAATGAGATGACACACATGAAATCCGTAATTCCGAGTGGTGTGACCAGAATTTCGAACCTACGGCCCTTGTTTTCAAGGTTTAAACAACCTAGAAGAAATTTACCTCGTTTGTCTAAATAGTGCCCAGCAGTTAGCATCAGACAGTTAGGACCTATTTCGACTTATCTCTCTTTCTCGCATAAGTGTCTAGGTGTTTATAAGGTCAACCTAGCATGGCAATATTCTTGCATCACACCCTACTTACTCACTCAATGGACCAATACTGCTGAAATGAAAAAAATCTTAAGTGGACAGTGAATAATGTCTCTGATGGACATTAAAATTACACAGAACACATTATAAATACAGTTATACCTAATCATTATATACTAATTAGGAAGTAATAAAACAATAAACTTGCAAACATTAAAAAAAATACCTTACTTTAAAAGTACGTATTTCGTACATGTATGATTTCCTCGTGGGTGCGTGATTAAGGGCAATAGTTTGTGTTAGTGACGCAACAAGCTTATTTTCGGCGGCTCTAGAATGTATTTCGTCCGTAGCGGTCGTGCAAACGCGAATGGGCACGCTGACGACGTTAAACTCATGTTCTAATAGAGCTTGTAACTGCTCTACCTACGTAAAGTACAATTATCGCGCTCTAAAGCTATTGTAATCACAGCTGCAAAACAAAATGCGATCGAGCCTCGGGCAAGCAACAAATGAAAGAACTACCAAGTCCGATGCTATTCAAGCTTTTCATATTGATATAACCTGAATGATATAATACCAACTTAAAGAAAATTTAATTGGTACTTCAGTTCCACAAAAATGTATCCTCACTAGGATGTTATCCCAAAACTCGCGAGGATTACGCTCTAAGCAACGTGTGACCAGAAATAGGCCAAATATACCTACACGGACTGCATGTGAAATGCCGTTTACTGCACTTCCTGGTGTATTTAAGTTTATAATTCTGGGAATATCCTATAATGCTGGCTGAGAAGTTATCGTAAAACCACCCTTTGGGACTTTAAGCTTAGCGTATTTATTTGGAATTATCCGAATGTGTTTTTATCTTAACATTTAGATTTGTTTTCCGTTCTGGTCCACTGCTGCAGGACTGGTCCTACTATTAATACACCTTTATAATATCACACAACGTAATGATTTACATAATTTATCGTTTGTCGTACACCAATCCGTTACAGCTGATCCAACAATGGATTTGCTGATTTACTTTCTTAACAGACGCAAACCAATCTCGATGAAAACGTGTAGCCAAGCAAAACGAAAAAAGCTATACGATTGCAGAATTTTCAAATTGCATTTAAAAACGGATTAACATTATCTGGGTCGATGTGACTAAATTCCTCGAATTTAGTAAGTATTGTTTTCATAATATTCATCCGATCTGTGATCTAAGTACCATCGCTGACCGTTTGATTATGTTTTGTGTTTACATCATCTACTCAGAAAATTAAATGCTGCCGTATTTATCATCGTTATATTGTTTACATATTGAACATGTTCCAAACTACTAATTTCCCAAACACAGATAAAAAAATAATATTTACCTCAACTCCATCATGAGATTGAACATTAAACGCCGATTTATTGTTATGTACATAATAACTCCACCCGTATCTCGTATACCGATTATTGAAGAAGCAATCGAATGCTTCCATTATATAAATGCATTAAAGACGGTTGCAGTATTATAATCTCACATCTTGCAGTTCTAGTCCGTCTTAAGCAAAAGTGTAGTGGAGTGTGTGTCGCCTGCGAGCAGGCAATTACACGCAACATTAGATGCGGTTGTGAGAAGCTAGACGTTACGTGACCGACGTTGCTGGCGAGACAGGCGGTAGCGTAATTTCCCTTAAAATAGTCCTTGTATATGCACTGCATATGCACATCAGCTTAAAACTTACAATGATTCTCAACATTCTATGATTTTTTTAAGGAAGATCCTTCTCAATGTGCATAACCTTTCGCCATTCGCTGCGGTTACTTACAAAGACGACCCGTAGCGAATTCTAGGTCACCAGTCACGGACATCGCCCACTACACCATACTCAATTTATGGTTGACACATAAGGTTTAAAATTCTATGATTTGTCCATGTATAATGAACATTTATTACTCTGAAGACCAAGAATGAGGGTTTAAGAAGGATTTTTTTTGCGCATGTGCTTTATCTAACTGTAGATTGTATCTGTTCTATTGTTTCTAAATTAGGCAATCACACTACTTAGGCAGTCTGCGTGGGCGCATTGTAATTGTGTACAAAGTTACGCTCCTCCTGAGGACGTTGTAACGACAAACGCACTTTCTACTGAAGCCAAATTTAAATTACGTAGTTAATTATTGTCTACATTATTTTCCACTAAACATGTTCTATTCTTCTAACGTTCTCTAGCTTCTTCTTTCACTCTTTAATCTGTCTGGTTTCGGTGATCCCTTGTCCCAGTTTATACATTTTAATGTTTGCTCTCTCGTTCACTCCACCAAAATTCACTTTCTGTATTTAATACAAGATAGAAAATGTAAACAGACGGAGATAGTTCCGTTTTTACCATTTTTGTACGGAACCAAAATAAGTTTTCATAAAAAGTGTTATGAATGTCATGGTAGATTCTAAGACGTGACCTTGGACGCGAATGCAGCGCTGAAGATAGACACGCTACCTTGCGATGAACACAATATCTCAAAACAGACATTTCATGTCTCTCAGCCATAAGTGTTATTTTTGACAAATTGGATTTATCATTGGTACAGAAACGTTTGTGTTTTGGTCTTTCTCCGAGTGTGGCTTAAATGTCTTGATTAATGTCCCACATTTGCAAAAAAAAATACACAGTCATATCGCGATTTTTGCGTATACTTGTTACTACAAATATATTGGTTACTATGAACTATACACTCTTAAATACTTTTTATCCTCACGACTTTTCCTGTTTGCGGGCGTTTGTCACCATTATACGGCACCATTGTTCACCTAATTTATGGGGTATTGTTAGAACCTGTACGATTTATAGGGCTGTTGTCTCAAGAAATGCATGCCTACTTTGACATTTTCTAATGCAAAACTGCGGATAGATTTCTCTTATTTAACGCATAGCTACGCAGAAAGATAATATGGACTTCTTAGTGTGTATGTGTCGTGTGGCTAAAATCTTCAGTTTACTTGGCTGACTACCAAAACTAATTGATACCAAGCAAATCTGAAAGGATTTACATTAATTAAGTGATGATAAACTATGTTTCGGTTGAATAAATTCTGCTAATAATTGTGGTAGCCTCAATAGATACGATTCGTTTCTGAATATAGAACCACAGAATCGTATAAATCACACACATGTAAATAACTTTATGCGTTGGCATAAATCCGATTAAAACGCCCGTCCGATGAACGGACAGCCTCATGAATTATTTCGTGTGTATCATATCTGTGCACATGCATCATCGCAATCGCTGTAATGTCGGAGTTATTCCATAGTGTTTAACTACTACTATGTGATTAATATTGAAATCCTTGCTGTGCAAATTAATCAAACTACCTCAAATACTTATTTGATATGGTTTACCCATTGGTGGCGCTGGTCCTGATTGGTGTTAACTACGCCTCTACCAGGAAAATGCTAATTCGATAAAAAAAAATATTTTCCTTTCATCTACAGCTATTCCTTTTACATATTATCTACGTACGTATAGCTCTTGTAATCGATCGTAACTATCCTTTATATCTATCTATCGCTTTAAGAGGTTACAAGGGAAGGTGCATTCCCAGCTCCAAAGTTTATCTGACAGAAATAGAGCTGTGTTGATGTTTTGTTGTTTATAGTATCCGTCTGAAGACGGGGACGTAGGCATGCATGGCCAGGCCGGTCTCCAGCCGCGAGTATAATTAGCAATGCAGCAAATTGAAGTCCGTAGAACTGTCTTCACTGTTTCTGGAATGTCATGTAATTTTTTGCCACAAATCGGAGTAAGACCATTTCCCTTAACCTAAGGGTATGCTATCTTTGAAGCGTTGGTTATAAATATTTTACATATTAAAATTTATTGGTCTGGATGTTGGTATCCATTCGGTTTTATGTCGAAGTTAAATCATCGTTGGCTGTATCTTTATTTACTTAGCTGATTATTGTACCTAGTAGTGATTATTATCACATTTTTTCTAGTTTATCATACTAGTTTACAGCGTTGGGATCACTCAGTATATGTCATGCTTATACTGCTAAAGCTTTACAATTATTATAAAGCTCATGAACGACTATTTCTGTTTCTATTAATCCATAATTCACATCCAATAATTTCAAATGGTTAGCTATTGTAAGTTATGCCGAAAACTCAATTAATATTAATCTAGGAAGAGTCATATCCTTTATGATGATTATATGATCTCACTGCAATAAATCATATTGTGACGGAAGTACTTTTTTTGGTTAACGATCGCCGGCAATTTACATCCGATAGTTTATATACATTTATTGTATTTGCTTATTATCACATAATTGTCAATAACCCACAGGTCATTCAACTTGGAGTTCAATTTAACCTACGCTAGTCAGTTGCGTCAAAAAGTGATAAATGGTAAATCCAAGTTAATTGAGTTTTCAAGACCATGTTACATTCGTTTTAATATACTACAGAGGTTTCTATAGCCAGAAGACGACAACTAGATGATAACATACACAGAAACATAGTCTGATTTTAGCTCATTGAGCCAAAACTTAGTATATGCAAGTTGTTTACGGACAGAAATAGGCGAAATGGCGGCCGGAACGGCGACGGACGTTTCTATAGAGCTCGCGTAGTAGGTTAGGAAGATATAAGCGGCAACGGACATCACAAAATGTCCGCGAGGACTGTCTAAAAGGGTTGTAGACATTGAGAAGCTATTTACACGAACTCTCTATTTGATCAGCTATTTTTGGTAAACAATAATATTAAAATGGTTTGCTTGCCTTCGGACAAATGGGTGTAGGTCAAACTCGGAATCAGTCTTCTGGGATTTTATCACATATTGAATAATCATTGAATTATCACTTGATGAATGGTGAAAGTTTAAACCTGCGAGGGTTTTAAAAGACGTGTCTAATGTTTACCAAACGGCACTGGGCCAGCGTAGTGGTCCAATTGACCTCTGCCTACCCCTAGGGGGTACAGGCGTGATGATTATGTATATTTTTTGTGAAGAACCTACAATAGAAAGTATTCCATTGTTTGTATACGGAGAAAGAAATACTTTCCCTATCAGCACCCGATAAGCGCCCATGAGAGAGAGGCGCGGACAGACCTAAGACCAGCCGAAAGGCGTGCTTAATCCGATTAACGTCTTTCCACTTCACTTGCGTAGGGCGTTAAATAATAAAACGACCACAATCTTGGATAATGATTTAGAGATCCAGATGATAACGTAAGTCCGAAGTTTATAATATTGCCTTCATAGATCTGAAAATACCCATAATACAAGCGTACCCATAATTGTGTGGGACCGTTTAGTTGGTGTGTTCGTCTGGCGATATTTATATTTATTTATTTAGTATAGCTGCAATGCTATGCTATGGCTCTGGTCAAGTGGATTTTAACCCCCGACCCATAAGTTGGAGGCCTATGTCTGTCTGTCTGTCCGTCACATCGTAGCACCCAAACGCGTGGACCGATTTCAACGCAGTTTTTTTATTCGAAAGCTGGTTTAGTTGAAATGGTTCTTTGTTATGTTTGGTGAAAATCTTTTCAGTCGTTTTTAGTTTATGAACTCTTTTCTATGTTGAAGTAGGGATTTCACGTACAATGGGTTAATTTATTCTACATTTACGAGTCGGATCGACCTAAAATTTGGTACACTATATCAAACAGTCTGCAGACTACCAACTGCTCGAAAACTTACAGTAGATTTTAGAGTTTTTTGGCTCATTGAAATGAGAACAAAGATAATGGCATCCTTTAGTTTATTTGTTAAATCAAACATTTTAAATAAGATATCTTTTGAAAACACTGAAAGCTATCAAGTTATATCCAACATTAAATGAATATTCAGGGGTTTGGAGAATCATGCCTGACTAAATTTTCACGAAATCCAGTCATGTTTCTATTTTGATATTAAAAAGGAGAATGTGTCAGCGGCCCGTTCAAGCAAGCACTAAACGTACTTCCTAAATGGCAGGAAGATGCGCGCGCGCACCATAAACGCCAATACGTATATCCGCATTAGCTAATTGCTCCACAATCTGCACCCGCACTGATTGTTCATCAAATTGCACGGGCAGTGAAAGCTAAGCCAAATGATATATTTTATGATGACTCGCCACCTTCGAAAAACACTACGTGGTGAGTTATATTTGAATATCATTCATGTTATTTATGAGTGCTCAAATAGGTTGCTATGTTAGCGTGAAATATTGAGCCCCGAAACAATTTACATACTCATTGCACGTCTCCTCTAGACAAATTCAAACTAATTTAATTAATTCCCATGTGACGTTTAATAACACTCTACCATTATAGTCAGCGTGGTTACAAATAACTGACTCTGACTCTACTGTTGCAATAATAATTAGAACCCACTGTATAGAAAAATCGTATCGTGAAGATGGGATATATAGAGATCGTTTCTACTGAACACGTTGAAATCCCTGTGTTATCCACGCTATAAATTAATTCAAAGATCGAACGATCTACTTATATGAACTTTCACCTGCACAATGGAGACTATGTAACAAACTCTGTATATTGATTTCTTGCAACCCCGCGTGAGAATCTCCAACTATGCCATCTCAATAGAATCGCGTAATTTGTCGATGTAAAACACCTCTGAGAATACCTTATCATCGTTATGTTTTGCGGTAGAACCGATTATGTTGCACACTCTAGTGCTATTTTATTTGCGACATGTTGCCCCGTTCAATGACCTGTATGTGTAGTGTTATTTCGATATAAATACTAATTGTACGTTATTTTCGTGTCACGGACTCGTAACTGCGTGCAACGCGCTGACCTCTCGATGCGGAGTACGCAGGCTCCGCCGCAGACTCCAGAACTGGGTCACTCGACCACCGGCGCCATCCGAAAATGTCACTCAAAATAATTCATACTTGCCGTGAGTTTTGTGGAAGATAGAAAGCTTATTCATGATCATTTTGCAGTGTTGTGTGCAAAAATCAGAATATACTAAAGTAGACTTGAATAATGAAGGTGATCCCAATACAAACTAGAAAAGCTTAGGGAGAAACACTATAATCCTGATTTCTTAAATATAAAATCTGTTAACAACGTTCTTGGAAATATAAAGATTCACTTTATTTGAATACTTTGAGTTCCTCAACCCATTTATTGATCTTCTTCTTGCTCCGGTTTTAGATATAATTAGATTCCCCCGAATTGCGTAAGCTTGTAACTTTTGAGTAAACACGATGGTGTGACTACTCGAATCGCGTAAATGCAAGTCCTTATGTTCAGTCACGTTGAGTAGCACAGCAATACAAAGGAGAATATTATGCTTGAATCATTGCTGGAATCCACCAATATCGGGTTGCATCCAATGTGGCGCGAATTCGTCACAAATTTACAAGGCGCCCGTTTGTTGCTGGTAATGCCTAAGCGATTTCCCGTCATGCGCCACGTGTTCCTTCTCGTCGGTTACTCACTATCCTTATTCATTTTATATTTTCGTTTAACTCTACTCCTACGAGTTAGCAATTATGTTTCCGTGCAACATGTTCATACGCTGTTTATAAATGTTTTCTGTTTCAAATTAAAAACATAACCACTGCCTAGTTATTATAATTGGTTTTTAATACAGCGCGTGTAGATCTCGTGTTGATTTTTTTTCGCGTCCACTTGTTTCATGTAATACTATTTATGTAACATAGGTGCAATAAGGTTTCTCTCGATCGCCTGGAAATATCTGATTTTAAACACTTTCAAACGAAGTTTCTGTAACAAAAGAAAACCAGAACATGTTTACGAAAGAACACAATCGGTGCCCGTTACCTTACGACTTACGAGGCCAATTCACGCCAATTAACTAAATTGGACATTTCATTGGAAACGAATTAAAAGGAATCCAATTTCTTATGATTAGAAATTCTCTGGCAGAGAATATAAAAATACATTTCAATGGTGTACTAAAATTATTGGTTTATTATGAGAGGGGAAAACAAATAAGCAGCTAACATTTATCAGCCGTCATGTGGACCGACGTTCAATCTCGATAAGTACGGCTCGTCACACGTCCGGGTAAAATTAGCTTGGAGCTTGTTCCTTTTTGCCGTTGGGCTATCGATTTGCGCTGATAATTATCTGGCAGGCTATTTATTTGTCGTATGAACATGCTTATAGAAAGAATGGCGTAGGAAAATTATTATGTAATGATATTAAAGCATGTGCTCGTGTTTTTGTTTCTGATTCATTAGAAACGTCTATTCGTAAAATACATATTTTGATTTGGTACGTCATAGTTGCACTCCAATTCTCTGTGGCCAGCAGCAGATATGCAGTCACGATCACCCTCGCGTCTACGTAGGACGCGTGCGTTGTGTTTCTCTAACTTCATGTATATTTTTCCGTTGTAACTTCACTCTCTAAAGGACTCGATCAGTTTGATTCAATCACGCTGCGGCTTTATTTATGAAGTGCTAACCGGATTTACTTGGACTGAAAAGGAGTTAAATTTAAATTGTTGATATCATGTAAGTGCAATTGTATTTTATGTTCTGTCTGGTATTATTCATCGTTTAGTTAGCAGTTGAATTGTTAACTTTATAGATAGGAAAATTATTTCAAATGATCTGGCTGTGTATATTGGATATCTATTATTTTGCGAACCGCTGCACGAGACATAAGGCGCCAGTTATAAGACCGGTTCGAAAGTGAGTGTTTTGTTGACGAAACCGGATCGGTAAATAATTACAGACTTAATGGAGGCTTACATGTGCTTAATAATATTTCCATACAAATTTGTAAAACATCCATATTTATTGGCGTGTACATAATATAAAACCACAACGTGCTACTCAATTTATTTTCTGTCAGAATATAGGTTTTTTCTTTTAAAGCACATTATAGAGCTCAAATAATTTGCAAGTAACTTAATCCTTTCGATGCCAAGTGATTTAGTTCCAGTCTGTTCCAACGAAAGGATTTGTCTGACTATAGACAGACCGTATACAAAGAGCTACTTACTCTATTTTTTTATCAAAGGCGTCCCTAACCTTTTTATTGACTCTACAAAAACACCTCCTCTAATAAATTATGGGATCTCAAGTTGATGTGTAATATAAATAAAAAAATTGTAAAGGAACATCTCAAAACGGCACCTAGTCATCGGACAACGAACCCGTGTTTTTAGAGCGACGACCTTGTAAGACTTAAGTATTATTTTAAGTGAATGGCAAACTAAACAGAATTCATTAAATAAATATGAAAGAATATTCGTAATTGTCATTACAGCAATCAAGTTTATCGAACGTCATAAAATCCTATAAAAACTGTCCATATTCAGTGATGACGCCATCGTTTAGCCGGGGGCCAATCTATTTGTAGACTCGTTAAATTTTTTGCTAAGGACTACGGCTGTATCTGAAATTTCAATTGCTTATGAAGCTGTAATTCGCGAAATTCATTTTGAAAGTTGCCTTTGAAATTCACATGCATATTACCATCCTCAATTTCCGCAAGTTTTTTCCGCGCAATTTCCTGACGCGAAATGTTATTCTCGAGGTTCTTGTTGGCCTATTTCCTATTGAAGTGGTGTCGCATAACACTGACGCCAGAGAGTCTAGAGCTGGTTGTATACGCTTAGAGATTCGTGCAAACAAATCCACTTACTACACTTATGTGGCGTAGATTTATGAAAGAATTTTAAAATGTACCCCCGAATTTATTGACGTTTTATAACTTAATCAAACGTCATATAGTACTGCGCACTAGAGTTTTGCTTTGCGCGATACTATAAGAAGTTTGATAAAGCTATAAAACGTCTTTAAATTGAGGGGATAATTTAAAATTACCGTCGTTATACAGTCCCCCTGATTCATAAAGTACACGTACCGTACGTTAACTCTGTTGTGCTTCCGTTATAAAGTCCATGATCAATGTCTCATGCCCATTCTACATCACCATTCCTCTTGTATACCGTTAGCTTTATGATAATTCATTGAGCCGCGCATGAAACATTAGTTATTTCGTTATTGTTTTGTGTCTATCTTCATTGTTAGAGCTTTGTAGTGTTGCTGCAATTTTAATTCAATTTAATATTAATAGTTAGTTGAGCGATTTGATTGGTACCTCAAACGGTAGAGAAAACTTCGTCAACATCTTTGCAGTGCTCGTTATCCTGCTTGCACTGGACTCATGCCAATTCTGTAATGACCACATCGGATGTTTTTTTTTTTAAATTTTATAATAAAGGTTTTATGTCTATCAAAAGCCGCCGCTACAAAGTCTTTCAAAGTCACAGTGAACTTTGTTTGTTTGTAGATGTGTTATTTCAGTGCTGCATCTTGTTTTCAAGGCGTACGGCATGTTTATCGTCTAGCAATGGGGCGCGTTCGTAAAACGGTAACGATTTACGATCGTATCTGTGGCTCGTTCAGTTTCTGTGGCACCGCAGATGTTGTGTAAATTCAATTCTAATGTCTAATCTAAATTCTTATTTTTTTAATTTCTTGGTCAATGTGTCCCTACTGACATGTTATTCATGGCGCCAAGTCTTCGTGATATTACGAAACCTGCTTCTATATAGGTTATTGTAACACGACCTTTTAAGGCAATTCCAATGGGAGACATTTTAGGCTGCGATCGGCAACCTTTATTCCTTAACAAAAGCGTTGAAATCCGGTTACACGGCTAAGATTTATTGACCTATTCAGCTTGTATTTGCTTTCAGCTATCTCAATATGAACTTATACAATAAGTACTTATATTTAGGCAGTAATCGTTCTCGTCGAATGAACGGCAGCTTCGTGCTTTAACTATAATTTATTGTTTTCCTTTTACTCGTTTTCGATGTAATGTGTGTGATAGAGACGCTTGCGATGGCGGCAGCTCGATTGAATCAATCCCCATCGGTTCCACTTTCCCGGATGTACTGCACTATTTTATGCCTTTAGCGATTGCATTGTGTATGAAGTCCTCGTAATCACCAATCACTGTTGTTATGCAACATGTATAACCAGTTTAGTTGACCGCTGGCGAACTAAAGCAAATAAAGTTCGCTTAACTGATATGTTTAGACAGCTACCTTTAATAGTCTCCGGACGCGTGGTCAAGTAACGGTATCATTTATTACCCAGTATTGATCGCTTGAAAATAGGCAGAAATGCAAACAAAAAGTCCGATTATTTGCATAGACTGATTAAAATAGACGCTGCAAATGTCTGACTGCAGAAATGAAATATAAGAATAACGTTGATCAGTATGCAGACGCAGTTGCGGCGGCAATGCAAAACAAAGAGCAACGAACTTGCAGGAAGAGTCCTTGCCATAAATCACACTAGCTCCATATTCGATTGGTCAGAAAGTGATTCACGTGTGAGATAGTCTATTTCGGGTTTTAATTGCCAGTAAAACTGTTAGATCGTCGTTGGTCTATCTAGTTTTTTTATACTCAGTGTCGCTTTCACTTAGAAATCAACCTGAAACAAAAACCTGATTGGCTGTGAAGATATGGCAACGACCATAAGAAAAACCGCTAATAACGTTAGGGGATTTGGGATGCTTGGAATGATAAACATGAACCTTAATTCAGGTAATTTGTCAAAGCCCGAGTTCACCGTACCCCATATATTTGCTAAAGTCTTCAGAGACATCTGTAGGTTAAGCAAAGGAACTCCAAATGTTGTAGTAACGTCATCGAAAAAACATGCTGTCACTGTCTTACATATTTATAAAATATTTGGTGTGAAAGGGATGGAAGACGCTTACGTACCGAATCGTTTTGTAAATGGGCTTGTGCTTGAGGTACTGTTTTGAATAGCTTCTGCGTATTATGGATTTTGGTCCGAGAGTTAAAAGAAAATGTGTCGTGCGTGGTTGTCCCATTTATGTTATATCTAGGGTCGAACACATGTGTTTTGCCCTGTTTTTGAGTAGAAAGTACACGTGCTCTTTACACAGCTGCTGTGGTGGCGTCCATAAATTACCTTTTTACCCGACTGTGCCAGAAGGGGGGTATTGTTTATCGAGTGTATGTATGTATGGCGCCTGCGGATGAAAAGAGAGGGGAGTTTTTTTTTTGTTATTTTACCAATGTGGATATCGAATGAAAGCTATAGTCAATAGCCAATTCTAAAAGTATGTGTATTATAAAACGTATATATCACCATTTTGATACAAACTACAAATAAAAAAGTCGGTAATATATAAGTTATAAAAAAAACACGACAGCAATCCAATTCACTGAGAAGAAAAAAATAAGCTCGAGAATCGCAGCCCCACAAACAAAGTTACTCAAAAAACATATTTGCTGCACAAATTTATATTCACTTGAGACTACCACCGAAAATATTTTGGTTTTTTTGTTTGCCTCTGCCTGCCATTCATATTATTTTTTCTCTTATCAGTCAATTGTTTTTGCAGGCGGGTTTTTTATGTAATTATTTTTTAATTTATTATTTTGTTGTATGTACTTGGTACTACAAGTAAGTGATGATTTATTAATTAATCAATAGACACTGATGAATGACTTGCTTTTGTATTCGCCACTATTATAGCATTACAAGCTTACTAGCTAATGAACACATTTATTTAGTTGTTAGTGTTCTACGGCTCCTATTTTACTTGCATTATTTCCATTGCCTGCAAACTATTTAAATATTCATGGTTGTTGTGAATTTTTTATTTAGTAAATTATGAAATAAAAATATGTTACAAATTTCGTCGAGGTAAATTGAAGCCCGCTTCAACTTAACTGTGTTTATCGGCGTAATGCTCATTAACAATATTTATTTTTTCATCCTGTTATTGTATGTAGGTTATAGGTATATTTGTTGGGTAATAGAGGATAATTTGTTCATTAATAACGTGTAGTATTATTATTTACTTAGTATTCATTAGTCAAAGTCAAATAATTATTTCGTAGGTCTACCACTTACAAATTGCCATTAACATTTATTTTTGCTTAACTCTACAACCGGATCGGATCGCGATCTTAACTGAAGGAGATCCGGCAAGAAACTCAGCGGGCTTATCTTTTAAACATAAAGCTTTTTTATATATTTTTTTAATAGTCACGTTTATTACAAAACAAAAACAGAAAATTAAGCTCAAGTGTGCCATGTGAGGCGCACACACGCTAAACTTTGAGATCTTCAAGTCTTAATTGACGAGCTAGAGCCTAGATATTTGAGCAATCAGTCATTTATTATGTTGTGCCTAAACTCTAACTTACTCTAAATCTAACTTAATCTTTAATTCTAAAAATATACGCAAAAACTACGGATGTGATAAATTCGAGCAATGCAAAGCTAATGTTGATCAACAGATTCAGACATCATAAGCACCGTATATGAAAAATATATATTCCACTCAAAAATTAAAAATCTTAAAATTATATTATCTCCAATCAAGTTTAATCTTAAAGGCCATTGTGGCAAAACTATTATTTCTTGACCATGAAAAATATAAACAAGACTGTTTATTTAAGGCTTATTTATATAAATTTGGAAACCATACGTGAACTTCTGGTATGACTGAAGTAATTGGCTCCGCACGTGGTCATTCATACTACCCAATAGACCTCGGCATGTGGTCGATCTGCGCTGGCGTCGCGTCGCTCCTGGCCGAGGCGCAAGCGCTCCGACGGAAGTCTGTTATTTAGCGAGTCGTACCGGCTGCTAGTTGTATAGCACATAGTATTTACGATACAAAGCAGCCTGCGAGCTTGGCCTGGCGTCACCCGACCGTCGAGATGGTTAACGTCTGTTATCCCATTCATTACAAAACGTCTTTACCACCTTATCTTATCTAATCATGACTTATGGGATACCCAATTGCTACTTACATCTGTCCTAAGTCTGTATTTTTAGTACTGCTGGTGTTTTTTAAAATCAGAAACTGTTTGAAAAGTTAAATTAAGTCCGGCTAATTTCATAGTAATACCATATCCGTGGTACGCTTTGTTTGTCGAGTATTTAGTTCTAAGCGTAACTTAATTTAGATGTGCGTCAGAACGGCTTAAATAGGACACGGTATTTAACTCTATCCGTTCAGAAATCTTTAGTACAAATTGGCGCCACCTAGAGCTTTATCTAATACGCTCAAACAAACTTTGATCCTAAAGTCACTTTGTTTTTTAATATTAATTCTCTATTATTTTTTTAAATATTAACAGAATTGAAATTATAATCTAAGATACCGTTAAGTTTGTATAACATTCATAACAACGAAAGGGTGCATGAATATATTATGTCCATTTAACATTCTGGCAAATGACTATATGAAATATTAAAGCCAGTTGTAAATCATCATATAACTCTACGCCGCCGTATTCAATATAGCGCGCTATGCGGAAATGGGACGGCCTGTTTGAACGTCGCCTTTTTAAAGTCCAGTCCAAACATGCCGAAATTAAATATCGAAGGAATGGAAATCCCGGTGCATCCCACGTCCGACATCATAATATCCATATTTTATTAGTTCCCCTATTAGTGTGCCCTGCTTAGCTCGAACCCATGCCAACTCTATAATCGATCGCAGTAATTAGTTTTTATTATGCAAACCGCCCAAACAAGAGGCAATGAATGCGACAATTGAATGAATAGAAAATTAAGTTAGCAAATTCGAAACTTTAGATTTCCGCCGAGTTTTAACTTCTCCAATTGGAATAATTAAATTAAAGAGCTTCCCATTTTCTGAGTGCAAGAATTTAGATATATTATATGCTCTGCAAATGCCCCGACTTTGGTATTGTGGAACGCTAGGAATGCGAGCGGGCGAGAGGACAGATATAATTAGAATGTCTGCTCCTGTAAATTCTACCCCTTCAGACACGAGTTTAACGTAAACTGCCACAAATCATACCTTTGTTTATTTAGCGTTCAGTTGCTTTGTTTATACCTAAATAATTTTAACCTTGATAACAAAGAATGTATCAGAATAATAAAGTTGTTTCTATATACACAAAGACGCATACCTACTACAGTCTTCTTTGCATAAGTGGACAGGGGCGTCTACTAAGCATCTCTATAAGCTTTGCTTATGCCACCGCAGTTTGCTTTATTTAGCGAAGTCTTTTGTTTAAGATACACTGAATGTAGTCGTTAATTTGCCATGCTTTTTAAGACATATTAAACAAGAAAAGAACGGCGAAAAATGCGTCGTACGTTTTTCTATGTGCCATAAAGGACATCCAATGTTGGTTGAATTTAAAAATGTAATTTCGCTGTAGTAACATAAATCTTTTCCTGTGTAAAAGCTTAGTTATAGAAGCTGCGAACCTGCGTGTTTGATAGGCATAAATAAATATCGAGACCCACAAAGGTACCGTTGGTGACATCAATTTTTGAGATGCATGCAGCGTTCTCTATCGGAGTTTATGGCGTATAATTTCCGTGTGAAGTGATCAACGATTCACTGTATAATTGAGACTGCAATCGAACCCGATATCCGTGGCGAGGCAGGCTCGGTTCCGCTAACGTGGCCCGCGCCGAGGATCTGATTGCAAACGATGCCTCACCCAGGTCACTCCACAATGAGGCGGATGTAATCTTCTTAGAACAGGACCATTGCAAAGCTTTACATTCATTTAAGGATCATCTTTTTAACCTTTACTGGGGTGGGGTTAGAATATACATTTTCTACGATTAGTATCGTTATAGAGGTTGGTGTTTTCAAAATCGGAATACCTAACACCGGACTGAGTCCAGTGGTTTGACAATAGGCAACTAGTATGATGGCTTGGCGGCTCCGAAAGATTGTTGAGTCTGTTCCGGCCTGGGCAAATTGCAGCAAGATCTTTTCGCAATTTACCCCGGTTTCGGTGTAACTGAGTACGTCTTCAGTCCATTGTATCCAGAATATAAGAGTTGCTTAGTTGGGGAACACAAGCTTTGTTCGTCTAGCAAAAAAAACCTTAGCGTTCTTCTCTATCAGCTGTATTTACTTCTTCTCTCCTCATATCTCCGTTATGGTAAGCTGGTATTCTTCTCTTTTCACTCCATCCATCTCCTCATCCAAGGTTTAATGGACACCGGACCTAAGCTTGTGTGTGCTGGTTCGTGGCGAGTGTTGAACACGCCGGCGAATAGACGCACCGGTCACGGTTGCGCAGGCACACGTTCCGTGACTCATTGTAAAGTTATACTGCAACGAATTGTATTGTAATGTTAACAAGTTTGGATTTTTAAAAAAGGAAAGCTGGCCAGGTCCGGCAACGGCGTTATATGTAAATAGGTACTGCTGACGATCAACGACATTTTGAGACTTGACTTCAGTTTTCATAAAGGGTAATGAAAGTGGAAGGAGCCAGTCATTATTATATAGAAAATAGTCAAAAACCAATTTGCTGCTATAGATGAATGTATATATAATAAAAATAGACTTATATTCATTGGAAACTACCCGACAAAGTTTGATATAAAAATAATAACTAAACTAAAAAAATAGCTGCACCTATGTAATATTGTATTCAAATTCAGAGTGTTTTCTTAACAAAAAATGTTACATTAACACAGATGTTCAGTGTTATGTAAAGGAGCAGTTAATATTTTTTGTAATGAGTAACTAGCATCAAATGCTCGTCTTAATTGCGTTGATATCTAGAACATAAGAATTCCCGTAGTCGTGACTAGCTCGATGCCCATAAAGAGCCCTTATAAAGTCATGGTATATATAATTCATGTTTCATTACATTGCACGATTTTATAGGATTGTCTATATATAACACCTTGTGTAAATTAATCAGTTTTAATGCACATGCCCCACTTAGCCAATCGGATTTAACACCACTTGCTTGCAACCCGCCTATAATTATTAACTAAATTTTACGCCCATTGAAACCTTACCTTATTTTTAGTCTGATTTACCATCTTATGTAAGGTCATACTGGATGGTCACGAGTCTACTGCCATCTATGGTACCGGTCTCACCAGCCGCAATTCAAAGCGTATACACCATATGGCCGATATGCTGGTCAAGGGCATTCATCATTCCCATCAAACACTTGAGAAGTTCACAGTAAAATTCTCTACGTTGATAATTGATAATTGCTCTACATGTATCATATATGTAGGTTTACCTACATGTATGATTCATGTAGAGCAATTTTTTTATGACCTAGATTGCAATGAAGCTGCCGAAGAAAGTTAAACGATGTTGCGATAATTATCATTAAAGTATTACGTATTTTACTCCATTAAAGCTTTTTATGAGGTGTGTGCACGTATTTTTGACTTCAAATGTCTTACGTCATGTTTATAATTTTGTGGTACTGTGTTTTTCAACCGTGCCTTTAATTGTGGAAAGTGGTTGGTTTTAATTCAATGCAACAGCTGCGATTTGCTACAGGGATCATTAACGTGATCAATAAGCACGAAGCGCCAGCCGGTCTCAAACTCAATCACGGCATGGCGATGATGGCCGCTATAGGCACTGAAAATTAAATTACCCGTGTTCGTTAGGGTAGGTTCAACTGGACAGGATATTGCTGTCTGAACAGTTTAACGTCCGACTACTATTTACCATCATTTAACACTGTAGCTGTTGTTATTAACCAATGCAATTACTCGGCGTTAAGGTTAACGTAATTAACGTAGTACTTGAAATCTTAGTGGAATTTCATCTTTTGTATGAAATGAAAAAACGTACACATCACGCATCCGCGACAATATCCAACTTTCTAAAACCCGTTGAGTATATTAAGACATACAAACGAATCATTTTCTGATGATCTTCTCACTTGTGCTATCTTCTTCCCACGCGTTAGCCATTTATTTAGCATAAGTCTTTTGTTCTTATGTACGAGAACAAATTGTCGACTTTCATCTTATTTAATATTGCCTCACTTTACTTTACATGGGTTACCGAACATCCAATATTCAATAACACTTGATGTTTTTTCGGATGAATTCAAAGACTAAATCATCCTTGCCTCCCATTTTACTGTTTTCTGCATTACCTACTTTTGTGCTGTGCCAATTGATTCCAACGTTTTCTACATTTACATCATCAAGAGAAGGATTGTTTTAGCATAAATGGCCTACACATTTCTGCACAAATATGTTTTATCCCAATACACCTGCACTTCGTTACATGACGTGTTGGTTTAAAAAATAGGAAAAACAATATTACGAGTGCAATTTTAGATGCAAATACCTGATGTAGCGGCAAATCTCTTGGTGCATTTGCGTAGATCTTTAATGTAGCTTGATTCTGCGCATCCGATCGATCCTCTTTATGCTGCACGCAATTGAATCGACCAAGCAAATCGAATTGCCAATGAGGGATCATTATGGTCTGAATAGAATTATTATTTACGTAATAATGTAAACAAGGTTATAATGCATTGGTACCTTAGTATTTTTTTATTGGTGTTGTCTTAGGATTATTTTCATTATATTATATTCATTGGTGGAGAGGTTGAGATCTACATGCAGCAGTGTTTATCCTCATCAGGGTATCAAAATGTCTGCGATGTTAATTATCCGTTTATTCCAACCTTTCCAACGCTCTTTTATTAACGTCACATAAATAAACAGGCACAACTTCGCCGCGTGCAATTCATGCGATCGTGATGCGAATACTCGTTTTTGTTCGGTGTCCACAGCTGCATAGCCGATATTCAAGTGTGGGGCGTACAATTATAATCTTGCCATGTTGAGGCAGCATCCAACTTGATTAAAAATGATAATAGAGAAAGGCTCATGTGAATTGTTGGGTTTTACGACGGCTACACATGGTAAGGCGCCGCGCCCCCTCCGGTCGTCGCCATCGCCCGCACGTTTTGGTAGTACCATCCGCGCCCGACTCCGATATTGACGTGTTATAAAAAATTCATTGCCAAACTTGGCTTTGCCTCAAAACTTCCTTGTGAAACAATTGTGCAATACCCTGTTTAGTTGGAAATTGATTTTTTTTATTGATATTGTTTTGTGTTTACCGCTTCGGTTCTATAAACTTTCAGGTAAGTACTTACTTACTTTATTTGAGTATTTCTCCTTATTTTGAAAGCTTGTAAATTTTGCAATATACAAATAAATACACATAAAATGAGTTTCTTTTGGATAAACTTAATAATAATCTTGCTAAACATTCTCTGAAAATTATCAAATAAAACTTATAAATCTGTCGTCAAATTTTGATTTTATCTGATAGCGTGTTTCGTTCGATTATAATATGTATAGTCAATATTATATTGACAAGGACACCGTGTGCGTGTCACGTTATGTGGAAATATCACCTTTAATGCTCGTACAATTATTTAGGTTTATACATAAAAAAATGTCTCTACGCAATCGACTCAGGATGACAGAATGTCGCTATCCTTATTCCTCAGAAATAATGTTTTTCCAGCACGAATCATGGACAAAAATCGATGTTTGTTCCCTAATTGGGTATTCCCATTTCGCACTGTAATTGGAGGGTGCCCGACGTGGGGGACCTAGTGTTTATGGCATACACTGTTGACTGCGACAACATTCGCTCGAACCACGACAAACATTTAAACAGAGAGTACAGTTAAATACATAGCTTGAACTTGACATACTGCGATTTTGGATATACAACCTTCACTCTGTTTTAACTTTAATGGACATAACCCCAAATTTAAATAAGTTTTAATTAATTTACAAGGTATTACATTCATTTTCTGAAGAAAAATGCTTTGTAATGAGTATTTACTAAAACGGAAGCTTAGGTAGGTATTTAAAATGATGCTGTTTTAAAGGGTTTAAAAGTATGTGGAAGAAATTGGAATTTTTTTCATCTCATTTGTTAACATGACCTGCTTTGCTTATGCGATTAGTTTCAATATTAAATATTCCCAAATGTGAACATATTACTTTTTATAATGTAGATGTTACATGCCTATACTGTGCACTGTTTTTCATTCGAGCTATGTTGTTGCCCGCTCTTTGTCTTGAGAGGACCGTCAGCCTATTCTATGAGATAATATTTTTTATCGGAAAGTCGATCTAACAAGCAAAACGACTGCATTTGATGAACCCGTGTTTTGTGGTTTTTTCTATTGTGTCTCGCAAACAACTCGCTGCCCGATCTGTTTACAATTCCCATTATAAAAATTGACCATTTACAATTTAGTTTTCTTTTTTTTGTTACTTTCAATAAGTATGTACTTCTCTACTTACTTTTAAAGTAAATACAGCTGTCAAAACAAGTTCATTGTTTAATGTTTTTAATTTTTAATAAAAATGATGTTTAGTTTTATTAGTAAAACGCTCTGATTTCAATTAATTTACTTGCTAAGATTACCGAAATAGAAATAAGAAATATTAATGTGGCCAGCTCAAATGTTATCTGATTCGATTTCGGTAATAATGTCATAGGGGTCGTTAAAATTATGCGGGTGTTTCGTAGAGGGGCGTGGCGCGAATGTGAATTGTCGACGATGTTGGGGAATCGCCCTTTAGCGATTGCGAAAAAATCGAATTGCCATTTTGGTACCATTTCGCAGATCGAGATTTTTCACGAATAGTATTGCCTAACATTTAACGTTGGTACTTTGTTGCCTATAAAATAAATACCTAGTGACAAAATTGACAACCTTATTATTATTTGGCATAAGGACATTATATCATACACTTGTTGCTGATCTTTAGATAGTAATTCGATTACATAAAATGCCTACAAGTAAATCTACCATACGATTCAATTTTTGATAGCTGTAGCTGTTTAGGAACTGGATTTACTAGTAGACCAGTTTTTTATCCATTAATGATTAAATTATGAATAATCAACTGTAGAATCCTTCTAGAAACCAGCGAGCGTTTTATGTTACTCATGTTTCAATCATTTCGTGTATTTCTGTCCACTAATTATTAGATAGAAATACGCGAAATGATTAAGACAGATTTGCAAACAAATTACAATCCTGTTGGAAATCTGTTTCAATAATGTCTTGTATTTATATCGACTAATTATACGAAATGATTAAAATAGAGTTACGTAATAGGCCCACAGAATACGAGGCTATAATATATTTTTTTACATGGTTTACCAAATACGTCTTTGCTCTCAAGTAACAATTTTACCAGCTTTATTCTCGTCAATCTTGAAGAGGGTCGCCGCCGCTGAGTTGTGCTCATCTCGGGAACAGTTCTATTACCGATGTTAATCTGTTACCAGTCATCCCAGAGGGATAGGTAACGAATTTACTGTAAGATCCTTTATTTACGTAAAAGAGAACATTTAATTTGTCGTCCCTGCTAATAATACAACATTTTACAACATATCTTTACGACTCAATGGTCGGTGCTAATTCTATTATAATGAAATAATCGCAAAGTTGGATTGATGCGAACATTTATTTTGGTATTTGACTTGGAACTTGCCAGGAATAAAGAAAAAAATAGTACACGAAAAAAGTCTATTCTCTTCATCCTTTCCACTTCAGTTATTGTATAACTTGTAAATTTATATTTTCCGTCACGCGATTAATTCAGGTATTTGATTGCGTAATGACAAGCTAGCTTGACGAGCCCAGCCCTCTGTATCCGGTCCCGCCCTGTCTACAAAAGGGTTAAACGACCTTTTGTTACTACCTGTATTACAACGCACACTTGTTTGTATTACCAAAGGAAGATTTACTGGTATTAATAACATGTTATTGTTAGCAGATAATAATGACCAAAGCAAATCGTCCCGCTAACAGGTTATTGACGTCAGCCACCGAAACGTTTATTATGCTTCGAATGCTTGTTATTATTTTCTTCCTCATCTGATTACTAATCCTGTAGCACAATAAGGTGTTATTCTTATCCTCCTGTTTATCTATTAGCCTTTTTATTTACACCCTGCCATTTCTACATTATTAAAACTCTACATTCTCATTTAGCCCGAGAGTCCACAATGAAACATGAACATATTCTGGAAAGTCGTAGATAACGCGAAGTGTAATTCAGTCCTTTAGATAACTCCCCAGATAAGTACACTGATATGGACACGTGTTTTATAATGTGTGGTACATTCAACTTTCACAAGCTAAAGTAATTTCATCACCAGGTCGTAAAAACATCATTAAAACATTCCCTCGGACTAACAGATGCGATGAGTGACAAGGTATCAGCCGAGCCCTAGGGGCCGTGCGGCCAAGCCTCAACTTCTATTATAGCTGGCATAATTTTACGGGTGGCAACTGACGCCTGTTCATATAATGAAATGTAGACACACGGCTTCCTGAAAAAAAGATTTAGGTGCTGTTCCCAGTTTAAATTGAGACTTGAAATTAAGGTTTGATCTTATCGTGATGATAGGTTAAAAGTGTAGAGATGTTATTGATTCCTCTTGTACGACATTCATATACCTCTCTAGTATTTTGTTATTATATTGTCGTTTCCTTGTTTCCTTATGTAGTCAGGAACGTTCAAAGCAATGCCATAATTATAACAGCTACATACCTAATTGCTCGCAACCTTGAAAGGGAAGGATATCCCTTTACTACCGTATCTACTTCGAGTCACGGTGAAATTAATAACGGTGCATTGTAATCTATATCGATAGTTATCTGCCTAGATTTGATTTACTAGTAATTAGTTACCTACTCCTTCCTGAGATTGTTAATGTAAAAGCAAGTGAATTATAGTAATGATTAACAAAATACTTTGCAGAAAAGCCTGCTCTTTGAGGCGCTACAGTACCCTTTTCTTGAAGCGATACGGCAGTTTTTTATACCTCTATAACATCGGTCTGGGTACGACTTAAAAACAAAATTCACTCCAAATTCTTGATTGACAGGAATTTGTAGGTTTAATTAAAGAGTTTACAATCCCCATAAAAAAAACCTTTATTATTTGATTTGATTTAAAATCAATCTGCTGGCGCTAATTCCAATATACTTTTTGGCGGCCTCATGTTCACTAGTATTACAAAAAGTGCCAAATCCCACGTCCGGCACACACGGTGGCTGGTGTAACGACCTTGCCTCGTCTGCTCGCTCACGACACGGAAGGACGTATATACATCATGAAAAAAAAGAATTATTTGTCTGGCTTTGTTCGGAATAAGAGCATAAAAATATATTGTGGTAGTTGCACATTTTATAAGCTTTTGCATCGGGAATTTCTCTACATCCTCAGTAAAGTTTGTATTATGGATGCCATGCAATGGACTAAGTGTGATTACATTCAGACTAATTACAAAATAGTTTGATCAAATAAATTCCAATTCATTTCCAAAATGCGCTCAGGCTGGAATCGAGCTTACTACTACACAGCACAATGAGCTGAGCAGCCTTCCCTCAAAGCAATACACAAAGCTATCGTTATCGTTTTTTCCAGGATACAATGGTACAGGGTACAAACGCTATACTCTGTTGATATATTTAGAAAAATAAAAAACCAAATAAGTTGAATGTAAAAACATATTCTGAACTTATTATCTGTTGCTCAAGACATCGATATCGCAATGAGATTATTTGCCATGGGAATCAATAAAGACTGCGTCTCAAGGTGACTCTACCCGCAGAACAACATCAACGGTATTTCTCTTCAATTTCTGAGGTCTGCCCTAGGTCGTTTACTGCAATGTAATCTCAATGTTGTAAACCTTGTCGAAGCAATCATGCTCTACAGGTTTTTTTCGCGCTACTGACTTTGAAAAGGTCTTTATGTTATGATTTGTTGAGCATGTTTCACACATTTTTTATACACACGCTCTATCATTTATATTAGTTACAAGCCATTGTACTCTTATATTCTGAATAACATTACGTCATGTTTTCCTGTACACAGTTGTGGGTGGTTTTGTCTTAGGCCATTAGTTTAATGTGATGGTGGAAACAATGCAATTTAGCCCGTGAATACATTGCATTGCAATTACATGATTTTGGGCCATTAGCGCACAATTTTAAATTGCTACAGACGTCTCTGAATGTATTTGGTTCAGATTTGTGTGAACCTACCTAAAATAACGCGACACGATTGGGTCGCCACACCGTGTGTTTACACTGGTGTCAATCAATGGGAAAATGTTTACTGGTTCATTCGTGGAACGGCAAACCTTGTCAATGTGTCACCGGCAAACATCAGCGTTTGTATAGTCTTAAATTATACGCTGGACTTGGTTACAGGCGCACAACGTCCAGTCCAATGTCATAGTGTTGCCCTAATCCTAGAGAAATACACACACAGAAACACAAATGGGTTTGCCAAAATACGCTATTGCACCCTGCTTGTCTATAAAACGTGATACGGCAACACGAACAACTGAATTATAATTTTATGAAAAGTGACCTTAATTCCTGCAATTCCCAACATGGGTTAACGATCCGTTGAATTCTCATTAGCTGTCAAATATATTTGTACGCTGTATGAACGGAATTCGCGAGCTTATTATATGCATTAACCTAAATTCAAGTTACAATCGTGTAAGCTTATTGGCAACTGAGACCTGCTGATGGAACGTAGCCAAATCCTTCAGAGTAACCCTCATTAGATGATTGGGCAATGCCTATTGCCTTGTTCTGGAAGCGATGAAAATTATCAACCGATACCTGAGTTCTGAATCGCCACCCTATAAGGTGAATCGCATTGAGTGTCAATTGGGATAAGATAGATTCCAGTAATGACTTCATCCTATAACAAGTTGTATCGTACAATACTCGGAAGATGGGTGCATTTATTCATATCTGCTTCACGCATGTAAAACCATTGATCGAAATAGTTTAAATAAAACTTCGACATTACTATAAATATCGGAGATTTCTGCTATTATCGTATTTTGATCACCGAATTTTACTACAGGCATAAAACTGCTTTTAGGTAGCGGTCATAATCGCTATAAAGTTATTTTCGGTTTATAGAATCATGAGGTTCAATGGTTCTATATATTTAATATAAGGGTTTCCATTTTCAATACGCGTCAAAGAAATTCAAAGTTTTCTTAAAGAAAAAACGCAAGGCTTACGTGCTTCGCGACCACATAACGCAATCCGGCCTTTCTAGAATGTCAAGTAAATCAATGTATGGTTACTTTGTATTACAAACGTGATCCCAACAAGAAAGTTACTCAAATTACATTTTGTAACGTTGATGAGAGGCCTACAAATGTTTCTACATTTAACACAATTGTATCGTCTTGTTGCTATACAACACTTAGGTAAGAGGTAGATTCAATGTATCGTGTTACTTGTATTGAACGTTTAGTTTCTATAGTGTTACTATAGACAATCCCCGTGACGTAATTGACTTTTTAAATTAATAAATGAGCAGCGTAAAAATAAACTGAGTGTCTAGTGCGGTGGGTGCGCAGACGGCGCGTCGCGTCACTTCTCTACTACCGTGACAAATTGGATAGGAAGCGTGTAGTATAACATCATATAACTTTTTAAGTATTCATTTGTATAGGACGGATCGGTGCCCCCCACCCCCCGTGTATTGCAGTACGATGACCCTGCTACCCGATAGACTTGCTCCCTCCCTATCAATTCGGAGCTACCAATATTACCATCGTAATTACAATTTGTGGGAAAGACATGTCACTTTACATACATGCAGTTTCTAAAGAATAAGTCAGCTCCAAAATGTAAAAAATAATATATTTCAAATAGAGTTGCTGGTGCACATTTAATTGAACATCCGGTCAGTTGACACAGCCAATTAAGTGATAATTAGCCTTTGTTTGGGAGCTAATGGTTACTTCGGCAACCTTGGAGCGTCGGCAAAGTCTTAATTTGATTTATCAGGGAATTACCTTACGCGAATCTCAATAGAAAAAAACTTCCTCTGAAATCAGGCAAGTCAACTGAACTATAGAAACTAGATATTAGCACTCATAGGTAAATTTCGTTGTAATACGTGTTGTTTTGGCTTATATTTCTCACGTGTCATTCTAGGATGCTTTTTGATGTATATTTTAGAATAACATTTGTCCCTCTATGAAAATAATACAATAGATAAACATAAAACGTGCGTAATTGCAAAACACATCTCAAATACCTACGTGTAACTATTGTTATGTATGACTCAAACAGCAGTTGTGATCTTATGCATTCAAATTACTATTTACTCGTACAATTTCTCTTTGGCAACCCTATTGCCAAAGAGAAATTGTACGAGAAAATAGTCAAAATTGACCATTACCATAGGTTTGCTATTGCTATATTAATTACGAATCAATCCTGTTATCAGACATATAGCCCAGTTTTATATACAAACAGGATTAAAACATGCTTGTGCTGGAAATACATTCTTTCAGGTTAAATACATTTCTTATTATGATAGATTTAAGAAAATCCTATGCTTTATGCTTTAGTGTACTGCTTACCCTAAAAACAACACACATTACACCCATACTCTGAATCTACCAGCAGATAACTTATCGCGAATCCAAGTATTGCCACTCCAAATGCATTCGTATGTGAGCTATCACATTGTTACTATCGGTCGATATTACAAATGACTTTACTGTTCCATTGTTTACCCGATAAAAGTCAAAAGCGTTATAGAAATATTTTTACTTGAAGTCGGCTTGAAATACTCTTGTAAAGTGCTCGGCAATAGTATGACGATGAATAACAAGTTGGCCGCGAGGAAGGCCTCATAATAGTTCCATGAGAACAATTCTATACAACGTTGCTACACAGTACTTCGCTAGGTACTTTACCCATTGTTGGCCGTTTCAACATTTGACATTCTAGTGCCATACTTATTACAATGCTCTACGGCGACGGGATCTTTTATGTAGTTGAACGCCTTGTGCTGTTATTTCAAGTAGTTGAACGAGTATTTTTATATGCGAAAACGATGTGAAACCTGAGTCGTATGTTCGAACCGTGACCTGTGTCATGTACAAATATATATATATATATGTACCAGTACCTGTACCGCCTGAAGGTAGAATTAATTCACCAAAGTGTGCTACACCAAAGGGTGTAGCAAGCTATAACTTAGTTAGTCTCTGTCCGCCTCACAGATATATGAGAGGAGATATGTTATGAAAGCGGTGGGCTTGCGCTCACCTTTAGCCAAAATTACGCTAACATAGAGTTTTCGCCGTCAGTCGACTGCAACTGCACGTCGGTATCGGAGCTCTAACTTTTTTTTTAAATGCCGTGTTATTCCGTGGTTGTGTGCAAAAATACTAGCAGCAAAGTGAACTACGCGAAAGATAGAATCTCATTTCACCAGCCAGTATTAAGTATTTTATTTATTCGTCTTTAAAATCATTAAAAACAACAAATCAAAAAATATTTAATGCCTTTATTATGTTATTTTAGGTTTCATGTAGCACAACGACTTTTTTATTTTTGTACAAAATACATGGCTCTTTAAGTACCACCTATGTTCGCTACTGAGTGAATGTACGAGGCAATGTATAGATCGTCTAACGATTTTTTGAATAAACTGGTGCGTCGCGTGGTACGGCCGCTGTATACGGCGACGACGCAGCACGCACCGAGGAGACTTGGTATTGGTTGGTTTTAGCGAGTGGTTGGAAACAAAACGGAGACAGCGAGTTCCCATACATTTTGAACCGCACGGCATATCTCTCGTGATCTGTGGTCCGCCTAGTAAAATCTCTAAAGGCAATTGTATCGTCATTTTAGAAGCATGCTACGACTATCTTTTTTTTTATTAAAATTGAGTTGTTAGCAGTACGAGATACATTACATATACTACAGCAGCATAGACATTTACAATGCCCCAGGCTTGAGCCACCAGGACATTTTAACGTCATTAGCTCAATGGTTATGGCTATGGCATATGGATGGATCTACGCTGCCTGTAGATTTTACAGTTATTCTACCATAGCCAGTATTTGAATAGGCATCACCCGGGACAATAGCAATAAGCTCCCCCGAGATTGCACTAGCGAAGCCATGCCCAAAGGCCGCGCGCATAATAGACGCAGTCTCATAGTACCGCTGCACGGGACTGATTAAAGCGGGCCGATCACTCGCTAACCAGAACACATTAATCAACAGGCTCGTTTCTTTTGTTCCAGAACATGTAATTTACACGAAATGGAAGAGGAAAATACATCGTGTGCCGGCGAGGCCAGCCCGCCGACCGGCGACACCCCGCCGCCCAGTGACAACGTTCCTACCAGTGACACCACACAGGGTAGTGACACTGTCCCAAGTAGTGAACCACCAAGTGTAAATAAAGACGAAAGTGAAAAAGACATTAGTGTTATTACAGATGTCAGTGCCAGTAACGAGGAAAACGTTACAAAGAAAGAGGAAAGTGTTGCCGTCCAAACACAGAGCGAGGACGTTAACTGTCCCGAGGCGATACCGAAAGAATCATGCGCCGAGCATGAACCGTGTGAGGTGAACGACGACGCTAGGTCGCTGGGCGACCTGGACAGCTTGCCGGCGGGAGATGAACTCCTCCTAGGCGCTGCTGGCAGTGATAGTGGAGTGGAGGGGTGCGGGCGTGCTCTGAGCAGCGGTGGCGGCTCTCGGTCGTGTGCCTCCAGTGTCGTGTCCTGCGGCTCAGGGTGTGGCTCCGAGAGCTCATCCCTAGCCGGCGCTCCCCCCCGCCCCAGGCGTCGCGTCAACGTCAACGTGACCGAACCAAAGCGAAGCTCACCTGTCAGCTCGTCCGCACCGCGGCCTGCAACCGCACCGCGTGGACCAAACTTAGCCACGCGAGAACGCGCGAGAAGTCGGGAGAAGCCGATGCTACCAGAGAAACCTCGCCCGCTGACACCCAAGCCTCGTCTTCGCCCAAACGCCGACCTGCCGAACCTCGTCCGTGAGAGTCCAGCGCTGCGTGCCAAACCCACTAAGACCTCGACGGCTCGGTGCAGGACGCCGAATTCGCCGAGTGAAGAAAAGAGATGGCCGGCGAATGGACCGCGACTGACTACAGTAGCCGACGCGAACGCTACACGCGTAGCTGCTGATAAGTACGCGACTCTACCGCGACGGAGGCGCGACGCGGATCCCGAGGTCTCCCCGCGGCACGAAGGGACTCCGCCCTCCTCGCGCCGCCCCACCGTCACACGATCCGCGTCCTCGAGGTCTACGGTGAAGACGCGAGTGAGGATATATGCGGAGAAAACCTCACAGACGGTTCTGCTCGGGGCTGACATCGAATCAGCGCTGGCGGGAGTTGTGCCAAATATCGAAAGGTAAGTGCCTACTCGAATACGCTTATTGATATAAAAAGCAATTATCATCAGTAACCTAGTTATTCATGATTTTTTTATGAGAGAACATAACTTTTATGCATGACTAGATGAGAATAACATGGGATAATGATGGTTCGCTCAAACGGGAGGAGGCTGTTTTGCTAATCAACAATTGTGAAGTGTGAAGGACCCAAACGAAAACTAGCACAAGTACAAACAATACTTAGCGCTTATCGATCTGGGGGTCTGTTTGGTGTGGATGCTGAATCTGAAATGTATGCGTTTGTTGTCCACAGCAGTCGCGTGGAGGTATCCCGGTGCCACCGCGGCGTGCAGGCGTGCGCGCGCGAGGCGGAGGCGCCGCGGCTGGAGAGCGCGCTGGCCGCGGCCGCCGAGGAGCGCGAGCGGCGCCAGCTGGCCGAGGCGCAGCTGGCCGCCGAGCGCGCCGCGCGCCTGGCCGCCATCGCCGAGCTGGAACGCAACTCGCAGAGGTTGCTGGAACTCGCTGGAGCCGGTAAGTCATCCCACCATTAGTGAATCGCCGACAAAGCATCATAGGTATCCGTCCAAAGACCGGCAGTAGACACTGACGAAAGAAAGAATGTTAAATATCTCATTGATACGATGTTTTTATCGCCAATTAATCTCCGCATCCCCCGATTAAGGAACTCGCATAAAACATTGTTACAGTCACAGATTGCTTTATAAAATAGTTAAATTCTCCTAAAAATATTGTCCGCACCGAAAACAAAATTTTTAAAACTATTATGTTTATGGTAGACAAAAATCTGACCTTTAAACTATGGATCGTGTACCGCGAACGTGATGTGACCTTTGTAGAACAAGCTCACTACCATCAGAACTCTACCGATAGATGATCTTAAATTTCGATTATTTTAATAAGTACCTACACAGCCTCTACTAGATGCGAAATTTTATATTTCAAGGTCACGGTGTTTTTGATATGACTGGGACCCAAGCATAGAGCTGTTTGTTTGTTTCATCATTGAACCCAAGTCTGCTAACACAATCGACTCATTATCGAACAACAACGAACATAGCGAATGAGTTTTTTAAGGGAAATCGGTCTAAGTGACATGATCTGTAAGAAGATGAATGGGGCTTTTAAACAAAGACTATTTTTATTGTTACTGATATCAGCCATGCAGCTAATTTTTTTGTAGCACATTTTTAAAGGTTATCATGTCTGTAGCGCGGTGTTCGAGTGCGTTATCGCTATCGATAAAAAGTTGCAATATCGAACCATGTTAATCTGTATACTTGGAAATGACTCCGGATTATATAGAAAATATTGATACATTAGTTAGATAAGATTCTTGCGAAATGAATGTCCCATACGCCAAAGCCTCGCTAGCAAATATTACCATTCCAAGATTTCTCTGAGTTATATTGAAAACAAATCCTTAACACTCAAGAGAGCGTTCTGCGTTTCGCGTTCATTGAATGGTATGGGATGCGCTTCCGCGGGTGTCATGAAACCAATACAAAAAAGGCGGACTACAGAGAGCTTTTACGTCTGCCCGGAGTATTATGACAGAACGGATACCTCAAATAATAAAGATGTGTCTAACATTTGTCAATTCAACGTGACCGAGAACGAGACACATTCCAAATCGGACATGCCTTTGCGCATAGGGAACTTTAACTGTATTTGAACTTTAACATAATTTATCTAAAGCTTCAAAGAAGCGGTATTGGAAATGGTTGTGACAGTGTATTTGTCGCGCAGGCGCCGGCGCCGGCGCGGACGGGTGCCTGCGCGCGCTGGACGAGCAGCTGCGCGCCGCCGGCCAGCTCGCCGCCCGCCAGCGCGCGGAGATCGACGCGCTGCGAGAGCGATGCAACACGCTGCACCATGTATGTATCTACAGGGGATCCAGGAAGAGTATACTATGCCTTGAACCTACGCTTCTTCAGCGCACTTATGATCTGTATGGGAGCTCAGAATTTCGATACGACAATGAAAAAAATGTTTATTATTGTCATTTTGATGGAAACAATTTTTTTTTTAAAAACGACATCGAAATTCTAACGTCACATAATGATTACAAGTGCGCTAAAGAAGCGCAGAGTCAAGACTTAGTATACCTTTTCTGAATTACCTCTATAGTACGGTCGCAAACTACCTGGCATGGCACTCATTTCCAATGACACAATGCAATAACGTCGAAAGCTCAATATCGTAAAGCGGTTGTCTTTAAAAACGTTAGTGCACAACGTACATTGGTACGTTGGTTGGTTACCAACTTATATGCCAAAATAGCCCTTAATGAATCCCGTATTAAATTACCCGACTGGTACATCTATTATTGTGAGCCTGCTACATTGCTGCCTGCTCACACGGTGTAGATACTTCTGGGAATGTATGTGTTCCTCTTATTTACGTGTTTTGTGTGTGTGCCTACGCGGATAGTTAATAAATATTTTCGTGAAGACGAATTATAGGCTTGCCCCGTCTTACCCTTATTTAAATTTGATTTGCTTAATTAAGTTGTCCATGTTGTGAGCGGTATTCGCATGTAATTACGGAGCGAATTAGATCGAGTAACAGAAAAACACCTAACTTAATTACCTCCATAAATTATCTCACTTAATTAAACAATAATATCAACATTTGTGTTATTGTGATATAATGTACCGCAGGAGGCATGCACCGCCCGCGAGAGCAGCCGCGTGGCGGAGGCCCGGCTGGCCGAGGCGGAGCGCGAGGCGGCCGAGATGCAGGACTTCCTGGCGGCCGAGACCGGCGCGCTCGGCGACTCGCTGCGCGACGCCGAGGCCGAGCTCGCCAGGGTCAACGCGGACCTCGACAGAAGGTCAACATACTATCCTATTCACATTATACATTTGAAAAAAAAAAACACCATACTTGCTTGTAAAGTGGCTCTTATTTTACAGTTATTTTTTTGTTTATCTTGCAGCTTATTATACTTATGTGCTTTCCACTTTATATTACCGCTCTTGTGTTTAAACTTAACATTATTTATTTCATTTTACAAAGAAGTTTCAAGTCAATATTTTTTTTTACAACTCTGTAAGTTAAAATATGAAATAAACATTTTATTTCTGAAAATTATTTATTTTTGTCATCAAATTAACATTGATTTTTTAAATCATATCTGTGTATAATACAAGTAGCTATCACCTTTAAATGATAGGACTCTGTATGGAGTTGAACGAATCAGTTTTAACGCCACGCTTTTGTCGAAGCACGACGTAACGTTTCGGTGCGGGGCCGCAGTCGGAGCGGGCATGTGTAAAGGTTCCGCTATGGTTGCGTGCAGGCGCGCCGAGTGCCGGCAGCTGGTGCGCATGTGCGAGCAGCGGCGGCAGGAGGCGCTGGCGGCGGCGGCGCGGGGCGGCGCGGGCGGCGGCGGGGGCGGCGCGGCGGCGCTGCGCGCGCTGGACGCGCTGGCGCTGCGCCTGGCGCGCCTCACCCGCGCCGTGGCCGCAGCCTACCGCCTGCCCGCGCACCACCTCGAGCCCACCGTCTACCACAATGACCTCTACAGGTGACTGTTACGTGTTACATGTTGCATGCGCAACGGGGCTACACAATTTATTTCAATATATTTGGGACACGTGTTTTATTGTATATCTGTAACGTTAACTATATTAAGATTAATTTTCCACTAAATAAGAAATAAAAAAATATTATAATACACAATTCATTTTGTAAATTGATATGCGTATTCGTTATAAATATGATTTCTTAATTTTATTTTCAAAAGTGATCCACTATCATTACCACCCATATCCATGTACTACGTGACATTTTATTCAGACTTGCATATAGAAAGCGTATTCTCTGTGTCCTCCAAGAACATTCGTAAACTGCGATACAGCCATCGTCTTCACCTTTCGCATCGACCCACTTCTATGTTTGATTTATTTCAATCATAAATCCTGAAAAAATGATTGTAAACGTAAACACTGGTGTGCACAGTCGCAGTGACAGCGGCGAAGCACTATCCCCGGAGGAGGAGCCGGCGGGCGGCGGGCTGCTGGGCGCCGTGGCGCGCGCGCTGCGGCCCGCCCCAGCCGCCCCCGCCCCGCCCGCCCCAGCCGCCCCCGCCCCCGCCCCTCCCGCCCAACCCGCCCGGGACGACGACCGCTCGCACATGTCCGACGACAACGACAACTCCGCGGACCTGCTGGATTCGGAGACGGAACCCTGCCTGGTTACCGACCCCGGTACGTATTCAATCCTCATGTGCCTCATCGATTACTGATAATCGACCCAAATCAATAACAATATTCATAATCTACTATTAAATATAAATCGAATTATTGGTATTAAATTTCAGCAAATAATCGGCGAATAAGTTTCTAAATTTTTAGTTACTCAAAATAATCTGTGGAATATTCTGTAAACCCACAGCATTGATTTGTCAATTCTCTTATAGATTGCGTAGAAGAATGGTGGTCGGGGGCAGAGGGCGCGGGCGCGTGGAGTGGGGATGAACTGTCGCCAGAAAGGGACTCCTGTGGGGACATTGACAGAGGTGAGACTTTGGTTATACCACTGTGACAAATAGTAAAGCGGTGTTAGCGTGAATGTTGCAATGGTGTACAGGATGACTTGAAATGTATTGCGGTAGATTTGTTTAGAGTGTAGTTGTTTGGGTAGTTTAGGATCGTTTGGGGTAATTTAGGATTTTCACGCAGTTCGAGGTCAGGGTTATTTGCGATTCTTCTGGGCTAGTTGGGGTACATTTGGGACAATTGAGGTGGTTTGGTTGATTTGGGGTTATTCGGGATCGTTTGCACCTTGGAGTACTTTAGGATTGTTTGAGGTTGTTTAGGTTTTTGGGGCGGCATTCGAGCAACTGTGCGGTCGCATGGCGCACGTTTTTGCCAGTCGTTCGCAATTTGTGTCACGTAAGCGGCCTCAAACTGAAGCCGGATCTCCCCAGAGGGCGAGTCGGGGTCAGCGTCGGAGCGCGAGTCGCTGCGCGCGCTGTCGGCCGCCATCGCGGCGCGCCAGCGCTGGGAGGAGGCGGCGGGCGCCGAGCGCGGCGCCGTGCTGGCGCGCGCGCTGGCGCTGGACGCGCGCCTCACGCGCCTGCTGGCCGCGCTGCGCCTCGCCGCCGCCAGCGGGGACCCCGGGGCGCTCCGGCTCGCGGCCGCTCTCAAGTGAGTACTGCGACATATACAGGCGGCCGGGCCGAGGTTACACAGGTTAAACAGATTATTTCAGCACATTTTCGAGTCCAGTACACAAGTCATTTACTATCTATGGAGTTCTTTCTTAAGGCTGGGCCCTGTGCGGCCCGCACACCGCGAGTGGAACTTGATAATTTTGCCGATTTGCTATTCTAGAAATATATTTCGTTGGTCGTGCCGTATCCCATAATCCCACATCCACTAACGTGTGCGTCACTCTAATTAATAACTGATTTGGTCTCGTATCTATTCTAGAGACAAAATCGACATGACAGAGAAGAACGTCGCCGACGTAGTGGTTAAAAAGCTGGCGGAGCTCGACGCTAGCAAGAACATGATGGAGCAGTACCGCCAGTCTGTCGAAGTGAGTCATGCCAAACCCGATACCTAGCTGTATTTACCTAGTTGTAACCATTCAGGTATAAACCTGACCGATAAACTCACTGTTTTCCAGAACAAACAATAATTTAATTGATAATGTATACAATTAATTTAAATTATATCAAAACTTTATTAGCTGGCGCTAAATGCGATTATTAAATTGAAATATATCCTCAGCCAAATAATGATATATCCGCAGTTTAAGACAGTATAATGTCGCTGTCTCATGTTAAATTTCGATACGACCTCTTTTTCTTACCGATATGTAAGTATCTAAGTATGTAAGTATCCGATATGTAGTCTTAGTATCACTTTCATTTCTCTTAACTTTACCGATGCCCAGTGCTACCAAAATAATATTACCGCTATATTACGGTGATTCAGTTCCGATTTTGAACTGTTGATTTTTTATGAAAAGCAACTATGTTTGACGATTTCTGTCTGAGACAACCGTTGCTTATTACTTTGTATATCTATTTAACTAGCACAGTACCTTGCAATGACGTAAATTCACAGTATAACGTGTCTCATTAGAATACATTTTACTAACAAAAGAATACTTCTACATATTCACTTCAAACTCAGGAAGAGTTGAATCGCATTAGTATCAGAAGTAACTAAAGATAACCCAATATTGTGTTGCCACATTATTATAATATATTGTAACAAAAATGAACAAAAAAAAATTGTGTTGTTAGTGCCGTTAACTGATTTAATATGAAACAGGTATTTACACCATTCAGGGCCTGCTTGGCGATCTCGAGTCAAGAATAAAGCTCCAAGGTTAATAGTTTGTTTCTATGCTGCAGCATCACTCAGCTTATAGAACCTAGAGCACCGCGTCGTATGTTCTCTCCATAACAATGTCCCATATGGAGCACAGCATTTCGTAAAATATTATAGAAATTCGCATTAAAATGGCCTATGTAAGATATGTATTACTACTATACTACAAGAATCACTTTTTTAAATTAATATTATGCACTATTTTACCGTACAATTCTTTATATTTTTTCTATTAAATGAAATATGATAATATAGATGTTATTAAATATATGTGCATAGGAGAGAACATAGTGACTTTATTGGAAATATTGCTTTCAACATTGATCTTCTTAGCACTACAATTATGTAAATAGCCACTGGGGAATTGTATATAACTAAGATATTAAATAGCTACGAACGTAATTATAATGAAAATAATAAAATAAGAACACATAATTGGCTTGAAATATTGGAATTTTGGTGTAATTAGGATATTTATATTATTTACTTTTACGACCAGCTGCTCAGGCCTGCCTGACCGTTCCTACATTGTTCTACCCACTAGCCATAACAAAGTACTACTCAAGAATGTCAAAGATCATTTTAAAAAGAGCAACCATGGAGGTTCTTGCCCGTTCTTCTCCATAGAAACGGAATTCCGAACGGGTGGTCAAGTTGTAGCTTAGCATTTTGTAACTATTTTGACGATTCATAAGTACTATACTTAATGGTTTAAATAAAAAAAAATATACGAAAGGGCGATTATTTTGCTGCATTTTTTTTATTGTTTTTTTTTTTCAAGTAGTACTGACGTTTGAATGTCGCAATTTTGTTTTCCTTCGCAGACGCTCAAGAAGCAACTGGCACAGGCCGGTGAGGAGGACGACTTAGAATCTATTGAGGAGGTGAGTTTATTATTGAATCTTAAGTACGTCTCTAGTAACTACTTCGCTCCCCTTAACAACCAACATATCATATCAAATTTTCTATGTATTTTAGTAGTGAAGCTTAAAGGCTCTAAAAACTGCAAGTAATATTGTCAAGGATATTTTCTTGCTGCAATGTTCCTTCTGCGATGTTATTATCAACACCGAAAGCATTGATAGTGGCAAGTGCCTTGCAATATAGACTGCAACTCGACGGTTTGCAATAAAGGCTACTAGAAATTGCTATAATACTAACTCGTTCACGAATGATTTTAAATACCACCTGATTACCGTAGTTGGTAGTGATCCTGCTTTCTGTGCCGAGGTTTGAGGTATTTTTTTGCGCGATGAGCACGAATGTTCATGGATGTTTAATATTTATATGAGTATTGTATACTGGGTTCGCCCTCAGTTCATTTTACGGTACCAATAATACAAGCGTTGCTTAGTGAGGGACCGTAGTAATAGTTAGTATGTTCGTCTGGCGATATTATTATGATTATAGTAATGAGGAGTGTGTGACAGGAGCTGGCGGCGTGCAGCGAGAGCGAGCGGCGCGAAGTGTACGGCGCGCTGGACGCGGCGCTGGGAGCGCTCGGCGCGGCGGGCGGCGCCGCGCGCTGGCCGCGCCTCGCGCCGCTGCGCGCGCGCCTCGAGCGCCTCGCCTTCGCGCTCGCCGTCCCGCCCGCCGGCCTCGCCTCGCCCGCCGACCTCGCCGCGCCGCCGCCGCCGACGCTGCAGACCTCCGCGTAGCGACGACGCCACGAGGCGCGAGGTGTCCGCGAGGCCGCACACCCTTGACCACACTCATCGATATACCACTACGTTTAACATCTAGCATCGGGGAACAAAAACACTACTGTGGAAGCACGTCAATTACGATACATACTGGATCGCGAACGTGGGAAGCATGCCGAATAGAAATATTCAGCCTGTAGGTTCGACGATCTTTGTAATTGTTGGATTGCCGTGTACTGTTTGGGCTCTCTGAAACGCATATATTGCGAACGCTCTCCTCTATGTATGGCCTCTTACAAGCGAAAACGGTACAAAAATCAGCTATTCTCTCGCTCGCTCGCACTATTTAATTAGGTCGCGACAGTTCAAGTGTAGACTCGATTGCTCTCTACTCGATTCTACTCGATTATCGAGGTCCTCGAAACCGATTCAAATATTTAAATTGAAACTACGCATTAGGTCTTCTTCGTGTAACTAGCTAGCATAGGTAGACTGTGGCTAGAGAATGAACCCTAAAGCTGTTAAAGTTTGAATCACTTTACAATTAGTTATGTATTATGTGAAAGAACACTTTATAAAGTTTGATGGCAACACGATTCTTGACCTAGGTTAAATTGAATGACCCTTCGGAACTTACTTGCTCCCGCCACGGAAATACACCGTCCGTCCCGCGCAAAGTATCATTAGTGAAATAAAAAAATACACTATACAAATAGCGAACTAGGCGTGAATGCGTTCGAGGCCGTTACGATATTAAATAGATAATTGTTAAAGTTTGTTGTTGATCGTGTAGTGTTCGAAGGATCTCAGCTAGCGAGGGTTGCGCCGCGCCAATGACATGAATTTAAATATTCATCATTTAGCGTCAATGCATTGTATAAGTATAGTGTCATAATAATTTGCTTTGTTTTATGAACGAGTATTTTAGATTAGTGTAAAACTAAATTAAATATTTTCATTCCTAATTGCATTTAACAATTGATCACAACTATTTGTCGCAGCGATCGTATTCTTTTATTTTAGAAAGATTATGATTTCGTAAAAGTCCTTTTTTTATTCCTTATTATTTATAAGTATTCGATATGTGAAAACTTGGCTTGAAAATCAAAGAGCTTAGTTTATATAAAAGCTGATGCGATTGTTGCAAAATATTGATCGTCATACAATTTCTAAATCATGACAAAATTATGTAATATAAGTGCCATTAGTGTTAGTTCAGGTAGTTTATGTAGTGCTGATCTTGGGTACACATCAATGTTTTTATCAGTCTATAAACAGACATCACAATCATATTGTACATTGTTAATGAATAATATATTTTTTTATAAATAAATTTCAAATATATCACAATATTTATTTTCCAGATCTAGTTAGTAACATTATTGTCTTTGTAAATTATATAAAGATCAAATTTTCCTCGAGTTCTGGCAATGTGCTGCTTTTCAATTTATTTAAAATTTAGATAACCGTGCCACATGACAGTACCAAATTAGTTTATATTATAATATTGTACAGCGTGTTGCAAGTTAAACAAAATTGTAACAAAATGAGACTGATATTGTATTTATATAAAAAAAATTGTTACCGGTCAGTTTGAAGTTTCGTAAAATGAGTTTTTAATATGTTTCATATGAATGGTTATAACTTAAACTTCCCAATACCCAGAACATTATAATAAATTGTTTGCGAACGCTATACGTATCATCCATCCGTATGCTTGCTTCAGGTGCTATTGACATTATAATCATTATAATATTTTAATCAAGATATATATTGATATTGATACATAAATTTATTTCGATGCCGAACTGCCCAAGTCAGTGGATAATAGATGTAAGAGAACATGGATTTATTGTGAAATAAATTTTGGAAATTATATGATGTAAATACATATGTGTATGTAAATAAAATATACAGAACAATGAAGTTGTTTCATTTCCAAATTGCTTTGACATTATTTTAACCAGCTATTAAGAGAAAAAGGGCGTTGTTCATATTTCTTTACGCAATGAAATGCGATGAAATAAAATGGATATGAATATGGCCTCACCCACAACTTTGCCCATGTCAAGTAATTAATAGGAATAACATCTATACATATAAATAAAATTAGAGTGTCTGTTTATAATATTAAAATAACCACTTTTTACTAAATGCATTTGGATGTATACAAGGTACCTATAGCAAAACAACCGTTTTTTAAATTTTTGTCTGTCCGTCTGTTTGTTCCGGGTAATCTCTGAAATGGCTGGACCGATATTGACGGGAATTTCACTGTCAGATAGCTGATGTAACAAGGAGTAACTTAGGCTACTTTTATTTTAGAAAAATTAAAACCAATGTTGCAGCGCTGCGCCTGATTAAGTTTCGATAGCAACAATCTGCAATGCGTTCCGCGGGATCCCAACGCGCGAGCAGGCTGTTGCCAAAGGCTGAGTCATTGTTAAATACCACGCGGACGAAGTCGCGGGTAACAGCTAGTATTCAATAAATACACACAAAATGTCGTTACCTAATCAAAGGCTCGGTTACAAAAAGTTCAAACGTTCTTTGAAAACTCACGTACATTTTTCTTTTTTAATAAAGCATCTGCAGGGAAAGCTAATGAGAATGACACAAAAAATCAATCTCTTGCTAGTATTAAACGACTGTGATAAATAAAAGTAAGTTACTATTTGAGACATTTATTCGACGTATTCCAAAGATACATTTTAATTAGTAATACAGTTGAACCACTGAACTTTTAAATAATTTACTTTTTTAATTCTGTCTAACTATACATTGAAACCTTCGAATACAATCTTATAACTTGATTTTAGAGGTAGGACTGTACATATTTACTTGCCGTTACATTTGAAATACATAACTAGATGTAAATAAAATATACAAGTGTACACAACAGCTATATTTACATTTTGCGAAGAAAATCATTATTCTATGGATATACGTAATAGAAATGATTTTATATAAACACAAATTGTTGTAGTACACTGTAGAAGGCATGCTGATTTATGACAACACACAGACATTTTATAATTCAGTTAAACATATAGTACGCGACACGTAATTTGAACTTTTGTGCCAAAAAGTAGGTATTACACAAGTGATGCCCTCCTGATGTTTGATCCTCCAATCCCCAAATCAAGGAAGGTATAACCCTCCCTTCCCCATTTGTCAAACAGACCAAAAGTTCTACGCGCTGATGCGCAAATTACTTGTTGAGATGTTCAAGCTACGAGCCAGGTACTATACCAACGTAGGTTCATAACTATGTGCTACATTAGCAACATATGTAACATAGGTTAAAAAAATACTTTTGTGAATAATGTATCTATTTTTTTATAAAATCTTCTATTGAAGATCAATAAAAAATTTAGATACGTCTCATTAGACATAGGAAGATACAAAAACATGGGATTCATATTGGCATAGTTATAGAAACTTAACAAGTATATATAACAACGATTTTAAAGAATATTTTACTAAATACTGTCAAATAAATTGTTCCCCTGCGTTTATGTGTTAAAAAGTTGTTAATATCGTCCTATTGCATTTACGTAAAACATATTAAAATAAAAATACTTATGCAAATCCTTAAGTAAGATTTTTTTACCGGTCTGATTTTTTGCCATCAATATAGAGATTTTTATTTAGTCCACTCAAACTGAATTTATAATATTCCTGGCGGCTATATTACAGTAGGAGCGTAGCCCAATCAAAAAGTTAAACTAAAAATATACAAATAAATCAGTCAGTGGGCTGCAAGCTACATTCTATTCTCCTAACTAAAGTACATAAGTCATCTCGCACTAAATCCATACACTCGATCCTCCTCATCAACTTATTTAACAATCATAATTAATCATTAAATAAAGGTATATAAACTATGTCCACTTGTTCGATTTCATGATATTATCCTTAATATACAACATAAAAAAAAGTATTCAGTATACACTATGTCGCGAAATGCATTTTAAATTCCTGCGATACATTCATTCACCTGTACCGTGTAAATTATGTGTAAATAACATGGAAAGCTATTTTATAACAAAATAGAACATTATGTGTAGATAAGGAATGAAGATTTAAGTTTGATCAGCGTGCACTTGACATTGGACCTTAGAAACTAATGATGTCAAAAGCGTCGCCTACTTTTTCTAAACTAACACAAAATATGAACAGCAATTATGTTTAATATTATCCTGAAAAATACCCAGCCTAATGGGTAAGTCCAAAATATACTTTAAATTTGTTTTGGCTTTTAAATAAAACTTGTCGCGACATTCATTCGCTAACCGCTCATGCTAGCGTGAATATTTAGCGGTTGAAAACCGAACATTAATTTCAAAACTGGTCTATCTAATGTAAATATAACAGATTGATTCGTGGGCACTGCCTAACGAGTCAATTTTGTTAACGCTGGAATATAACCACATCACCGAAACGTCGCACACTGGTCGGATGAGTAAAATAGTAAACTAAAGAAAACACATTTCAATAATGGAAAAAATAATCACGATCATATATTTTTTCCCCATTATATTCTGAGTCATAGAATTGTACTTATATCTACTAATAAGACCAAATGTATATTTAAAATATTATTTTGCTTCAATGCAAACGAGATCGTTTTTGCGAATCTAGTCCAAATTACTAATCAATGCAAAAACATAACAAAACTACAAATATGAAACAACCCAGAATGTATATATATTTATTCTTAGAGCATAGGGCTGACGCTGAAAACGCTATATATGAATACTTTTCCAGCGTTTGCAAAAAATCTGTCGCGTGCGTTTTTTTTTCAACAAACGTGCCTTTTATCGTTAAATACACTATTTTAGGAGTTCGGACCAGTGTGTCGTGGGACGCGCACGCGCACATAACTTAATACAGACAAAAGCATTTCTGCTGAACATGTCCGGTTTACACTATTCAATGTGACAAGTAGTTAGTATAATCAATGATTATACTATGTTATAAAATATTCGTATGTATGTAATAGACATAGAGCTTCTAACATTTTATAAATTACAATATTGCCGATAAACAATGATAATGAATATGTCAGAAATATTATTAATTAATATTATAATCTTATTTGTATGTATACCCGTTCATAGCATTTTTGGGAGTATTAAATATGAGTTTGATTTCTGTTGGGCTGCATATGTGGAATATATTGACACCATTTAACCATCATATCTTAATATTTTTCAGGTTTTTAAATCAACTACCAATATCTAAATAAGTTCTCGGACAGTTTACATTTGTGTTTATCAAACGCAATTGCAAAATATATATAAAAATAACTGCTCAGAACGAGCTACTCGTCGCGCTCACAACCGTGAACGACACATCAGCATTCAATTGACGCCGTGCCAATTGCACGTGGTATACTAAATATCTAGACTTGCAATATTAGACAGTACGTCCTATGTGATGGAAGTCGTATGAAATAATGCAAAAATAATTATTTTTAGACTATGTCACACCTTAGGATGTGTGCATACATGTCATACTGGGGGATATTTCGTCACAGTTTATCATCACATGGGTCCCAGGCAGGCCGTCGAGTCCATCGGAGATCCGACAGATTTTCCTCTTCTTTATAGTCTTATTCTCAATGTTTGTTTTGGGTTCGGCGTTGGGTGACTACCGACGTTTATACGAAGCGATTGTTGTGAGCTGTCCGAACCCCAGTACCGGTAAACTAGAGGTAGGCCGTTTGTCAAAATCTTTCAGGCTACTGATTGCCTGTAGTATCTATCGAGGATGTTAGAATGACAACTGAGGCTGGATAAACGAGCCCTCCGATGATAAATCGACTGCTGAACATCCCATTCCGACTCCAGCCGTCAGTCGGTCACATCGGACCCATCATGTGTATAAGTCTATCCTGAATAAAACTAACGCTTAATCCATATAAAGTGACCAAGGTTAGTGGTTTATGTGGACAGGTAGAGGCGGTGGTAGTCGTTGGCGCCGAAGGCCGCGTTGCACTTGGGACACTTGCGCTGGCGCGTCTCGTAGCGCGTGCGCAGGCAGTCCCAGCAGAACACGTGGAAGCACTTGGTGAGCACTGCGTCTTTGCGCTTCACCTGCCGTAACGAATATCAAACCATCAGTATTATTATAGTTTCCTAGAAAAGATCATGGCATCACAAGGGAACGCCTTGTGGTACTTGCGGATAGCAGCTGGCATAAACTAAATTCAGACAGTTGAAAGCCGAGTTGATGTGCATTGGTGAACCTTTGCCCAACAACAGGACAGCAAGTTGAAGATGAAAGATGGTTAGTGCCACCATATACAGTCAACGTGAAATATAAGTGCTAGTGGCAGGCATGCATGTATAATATGAGTGATATAAGTGCGTGGCGGGTGTTCGAACCTTGCACGAGGGGCAGGTGAGCGTCTCCTTGTACTCGCGGATCTCCTCGAGCAGCACCTCGTCCATGCTGCTGCCGGCCTGCTCCATCTTCTTCATGCGTTCCGCTTTGCGACGCAGTATTGCTAACTCCTCCTGTTCAACATCAACATTGTGGATGGTCTTATTCCACGTCGCTTGATAAAAGTATCGAAACATTAATCAAAAACATACTTTTCCCGTGAGCGAGTCAATAGGCAGGTTACAATCTGTCGTATCCCATATTTTATGCATGTGTGTTTTAATCTAGTGTGTAGGGAAACACACATAAAGTCAAGGCCAATAATAATTAGTATCGCTAGATGAAGATCATCTACTTATTTTTGACCGTTGCTTACTTTGAAACTATATGATTTGTGTATACACACAAACTGTATAGTCTCAAACTACGCAACTCTTGAATATAAGTTTTTTTTATAGCCTGGGGTGTTCTACTGCTGAGCAAAGACCTCTAACGTCCAAAAGATCTTGTCTTGAGTGTGTTGTAGCCGCGTTTTAACCGTAAAGGTTACTCAATCGTCGCACCATCATCGCCTTGGTCTGCCACGACGTCGGCGACCATTTTGGGGCGTCCAGTTATTGACGCGATTTGCCCACCATTGCGGGTCCATTTATGCAACATGACCAGCCCAATACCACTTTACCGACTTCTTGCACTTGCCTCGGTGTCTTTGATGCTGTCCGTCCAAAACATAATATTCTGCGCTACATTGCTCCTTGGCAAACCGACTATACCCAGACGGGAATCGAACCCACAACCACCCGGAGCAGGGAATCGCGCAAACCAGAAGACCAAGTCGTAGTCAACTCACGTGTAGTCTTTTTGTTTTATACGCTTCGGCTTCTAGCGCACTCGTCTTCTCGGCCACCACCTGTTGCGCCTCCTTCATTTGGGCGTGGTATTTCTCTGTAAAATAATAGCTTTGATATGAATAACTTTGACAAAACGATGGGCACCGTGGACAGTGGGCCTGCTTTCTGTATCGAGAGTGCCGGGTTCGAATTCCGGTATGGGCAACCTTCATACCGCGATGGTACACTATTGGATAATGAGCACTAATATTTATACCTGAGACATGGATAGTTAATATCTTAACCTTAACCATAACCGCAATGAATACAATTTGGCAGCTAAAGCGACATTCACATCTAGAACTTCACTTTCTATTGCCTATCTCTTATTTTTACTGACGCCTGGAAAGCCACCGAATAGCCCGCCGATAAACTTGTAGCTTTGCACCGAATACGCGATGTGCACCAGGTCTGAGGAAGCATATGAAGTGCGTGTGTGTGAGCGGCGGGCCGGTGGAGGGCTAGTAGGCGGCGGCACGGACCGAGATGCAGCTTGAGGTCGGCGGCGGACTGCGCGGACTCGATGGCCTTGCGCTTGTGCATCTCCATGGCCTGCTGGCGCAGCAGCAGCTCCTTCTCCACGGCGGACAGCGTGGCCTGCAGCAGCCGCTCCTTCTCCTCCAGCCGCCGCGCCACGCCGCCCATCGACTCGATCTGCTGGTCGCGCGTCACCACCTGCACACACACATAATCTACTTCACACATTCATACATTTAAACAACACTTACACAGCATATTCTGAAGTGTAATCCTACTAATCCTACTAATATTATAAATGTGAAAGTTTGGATGGATAGATGTTTGTTACTCAATCACGCCTGAACGGTTGAACGGATCTGGATGAAATTTGGCACAGAGATAGATTATAGTCTGGAATAGCACATAGGGTACTTTTTAATCGCGGTTAATACCGCAGCTAGTAATAATATATTTTCTTCTTATAGTGTCGAAGGCCAGAATATTGTTGCCATCCAGAAGACTGTTGACTGCCCAGGGTGTGCAACTTACTCAAATGACATCTCACGAGAAGACTTTTGTTGTGCACCCCAATGTAATATGCGAGTACTTTGTAAATGCAAATATTTGTAACGGTAAACAGTTGTAACGGTAGAAGTTTCTGGGAATTTGTTGTAGTAAAGCAACGCAAAAGTATTTGCCCGCCTCGCACCTGTTCCTGCAGCAGCTGCTTCTCCTCGCGCAGCAGCTTGTGCAGCGAGTTGGCCTTGATCCGCTCGGACATGAGCTTGAAGTTAGCGTCGTCCTTCTCGCGCAGCTGCTGGATCAGCCGCGAGTTCTGCTCCTGCATGTCCTCGAAGGCCTGCCCCGTCACCTCCATCTCGTTCAACAGCGCCTCCTCTTCCTGGGTGCAAAGCTACATGTTTGAGCAAAGCTGTATATTTTTCTTCTGGAGGATGTAGAAGTTTCAACGTATGGTGTCAAGTTAGACTTGCATAGGTAACTTTATTCCAGGGCCCTAACTCTGCTACCACAATCGATTTATAATCGAACTGTCACTTTTGACAGATATCTCATACAATATCTGTCAAAAGTGACAGTTAATAGGCGGTTGCTGTTCTATTATGAATCGATTGTGTTAGCAGACTTGGGCCCAGCTGGGACGGGGAGTAGGCAAGCAAATCTCGCTAAACTGACTTCCTCGGTAAAAGAATAAGCCTGTTTGAATTAGTTTAGTACTTTTCGAATGAATATTGTGTAGTTTAATGACAATAGTTTTTTTGAATAATCCATTTCTTGCCCTCTCTTCTCAATAGATGCATAATTACATTCTCAAGTTTTCAGAATGACAACGCCTTCAAGAACTAAAAGTTGCGTTCATGCATTTTTTGTGCACAAAGGAGGGATTTTGCGGAATTCATTGCCTAAAGGGGGTCAAAATCTGTATATCTTAATATATCTAAATTACGTGTCACGATGTTTGTCCGCTATAGACTACTAAACGACTTAACCGATTGAAATAATTTTTTGCACACTGTGTGCAGTTTCATTCAACTTGAAAGATAGCATAGTTCATGTCTCAATTTATAATCGCAACTATAAAAATATTTCCTAGCAATAATGCATATGGCAAAACAACGTTAGCAGACTCAGCTAGTAGACTATATTTTTTTGTAAGTCGTGCATATGGCTGGTTTATAATAGATAATGTGTGGACTGACGGGCGAGCCGGCGAAGGGCCTGGCGAAGGCGTGCAGCGGGTCGGCGCTGGGCCGCGCGCACGCCAGCTGCTTCTGCAGCTCGTACTTCTGCTCCTCCAGCTGCTTGATCTTGCGCAGCGCGTCCTCGTCCGCCACGCGCCGCTCGCGCTTACTCTCCTGCACATACAAAATTACAAGTCGCATGAGTGCGGTGGCTGGAACAGATGTAACCTTGATGGACCGTCATATTAGATAGATAGATAGATAGATAACTCTTTATTGCACACCGATTTCATAAACATTTTATATGGTATTAATAAATAGGTACAGTGTACAGTGGGCGGTCTTATCGCTAGCTGCGATCTCTTAGGTGCGTATATTGCCAGCTATAGCTACAAACTCGACACTACTCTAGTTACTCTATTATAGTGTTTAGCGGAAAAGGGAAGATCTTCTAGCCAGGCGGGTGGTATGCCCCGACGGTTATTGTCGGGATCTTGTGTATGGTACTTGCTAAGAAAACTCTTATATCGCGACTCAGGATTGTGAGGACAATTGTCTATTGTTCTGAATGCGTCTACTCCTGCGGCGCCCACAAGGGGGCGTTGTCGCCCACTTTGGGAAAGGCTGATTTAGAGTAACATCTTTGGTTTCCCAAAACAAGGTTCTGTCCACATGAGTCAGTGTGTGTACCTGCGCCATCTTGGCCTTCTGGCGGTGGTCCTCCAGCTCCTGGCGCGCCTTGCGCTCGGCGGCCATCAGCTGCACCTTGTCGCGCTGCTCCTTGCCCACGCCCTTGTACATGTCCAGCAGCAGCTTCAGCTCCTTCTGCTCGTTCACCGCTTTCCTGCGACACGTGACATACTCAATTTAGTTTTGTGCACGCACACGCAGTTAAGGGCTGTACTTTTTTTTCGCTGGGAAGTGCCTTTACTCATACCACTCCCGACCCCTCCCTCGAAAATAGGCAGAACAAAAGTCAGTCCAGAACCTAAGGGCTTTGTTCAATACTAAAATGCGCTGTAAGTTAGCTTATTAGTGGGTCTAGGGCTCTATTGGGTAATTTGAAGAACCACTCGCCTAGTATTCGAAACTACGATGTGTCTTCGATGATATTGACACCTTCAATTTGTATAAATCCTTATTAAAAGCCGGGGTATTTATGTCCAAATTGTTTCCGACTTATTTGTTTGTTTATTTTTACAATGTAGGAAATGCTGTTCAGTTATCTGATACCTAGTTTATGGCATGCATTCTTCTTTCTCTTTAAAACCAAAATATATTGACTTTTAATTAACGTGTTGCTCAAACAGATGTCTGTTCAATACTATTATTATATATGTATTCCAAAGGAAACCTATTATTAGTTTTACCATATTTATATTTTATAAATGTTTACTTGGTATACGGTTGGTTTTCTCAATGAATAAAGAATGTTGTTAGTATAAAGGTACTCGCTTGAGCTGCTGCTTGAGCTCCTTGATGAGCAGCTCCTGGTCCTGCAGCTTGGCGCGGCCCGGCTCCTTCCCCGCCGCCGGCTTACTCTCCGCCGCGCCCTCCTCCCCCTGACCACATCCCCCACATTACCACCACACACACAACTAGAAATCATCTACAAACTTGCACCGCGTTGAGAGATTGGATTGACTCGATCGTTGCAAGCAAAATGCTTACAAACATAGATTCAATTGTCCACATAACTTGTCATATATGTAGTATAGCGACCGTAAAAAAAATACATATTAGTTGTTCGTCGCGACTAAATGACAAGTTCACGCGTCTCAAAGAATCGGAGACTCGTGATGAGTGAGAAGTGCATGAGCAGTGTATTTCGAGATAGAAGACGGAAGGATTCATCCCTAAATTTATTGAACTTTTCATCAATTAACAACTGTATTACGAAGCGCGCTTCTTTTGAAAAATCGACGGGGAATAGGCATGATGACTGATTTTGAAAAACTGTTCTATAATATTCTAAGGTATCTACTATTTCCAAAAAAATATATTATTTCGGCAGGAAACTAATTTTTATTGGAAAAAAACGCTATTTGAATTGTAATTTTAAAATTCGCTCCAAAACGATCGCCGGTGTCATGGCGTCTGCTTGTGACGTCACTATTATGCAAACTGACCGCAAACACATCAAATCAGTAATTTACGTATATAAATATTGTAAAGAGTATGGAGTTTATCTTATTACTCTTTGCTGATAATGTTGCGGTTGCTTAGCAACAGGTTTTATATTGTTTGTGTCAAAAATGGTAAATCCTTGTTCCACGTTTTGAGAACACAAAACTATGTAATTGATCGATAGAAATCACGAAATACTTTATAAACGCAGGTAAAAACAATTACTAAGTGCAGAGATCGTCGAAGTTCGTACGAAACTTAGCGATGTTTACAATGTGTACATGCTCGTGACGTAGTTCACTCTGATTGGTGTTCAAGTTATCATGGCGGACTGTTGAATTTTGTAGTTTTATTTTATTAAATAAATTATCAATCTCGCCCTAAATCTGTAAATAAATACATTTTTCAGAACCTATTAATCCTATCTCATTAGATAAACACATTATTTTAGTGATTCTTAGTTACTGTCATCATGCCTATTGTAATGATTTTCAATTCTATTTAGTATTAGGTGTAGGTGTCACCTCAGGGTCGGGCTCCTCCTTCTTGAGCGCGTGCGGCTTCTCGTCGGCGGCCGCCGCCCCGCCCCCGGCCCCGCCCCCGCCCGCGCCGCCCCCGCCCGCCGCGCCGCCCCCACCCCCACCCCCGCGCGTCGACTCTTCTAGCTCCTTGCGGGCCTGCGCACGAAACGTACCAAGATGACGAACAAACACATTTTTACATGGAATTTTTAAATGGAAAATAATAACACATCCTGAAATTAGAATACGCACCTTGTTTAGTTCCTGGCTGGTGTCCTTGTATTTCCTCTTGTACCTGTGCACTTCCCCTTTCAGCTGCTGATTGTGGTTCTGGAGGGAGGTGATGAGGTGCCTCATCTCGCGGTTGATGGGGCCGGTCTGCTCGTTGGCGGCCAGGTTCTGCTCGAACTCAATGCGGAGCATCTCGTACTCCTTCCTCAGTTGACCTAGAACGTCTTCCAGTTGTATCATTTCCGCTCGAAGCGTCTTCTGCCTTGATAGTTCTTCACTCTGGAAAATTTCGTGTGTTATTGTACCGGTGGGCTTATTTAGCATCGTTTTACTGTTACAAAGAATTTTGATGATGTCAATTTAGCTCTCCCATACGTAGATCAATGACAACAGTAAACTCATTGAACGATAACTTCTTTGTTGGCTGTACTTGATCAGTTTTGTTTAGAGTTCAAAGACACAGGAGAGCATTGAAATAAAACTAATTTTCCGGATTTTATCGCGTTTATTTTCTGGTTTTTACGTTGCTGAAGTTTCGGCTGCTTTACAGTAACCATGGTCACGGGAGGACTGAGGTGGTTGACGTCCTGGTGTCATAGTTAGAAACGGGGTACCCTCATATTTAATTGTTGCTTGTGGTCAGATCTACGCAGAAAGTGCTCACAGTGTCTTGAGGTCTTGCAGTTTAGTTTAAGGTCGTTTCAACTATTATGATAGAGAGCTAAATAAAGGACTTATACTTAGAAAGTTGGATAGATAACACAAAAGCGGCATCATTTTTGATAACACTGACCTCCATCATCTCAATCTGTCTCATGTGCAGATTCTTGGCGTTCTGTAGTTGCATACGCGTCTCGTCGAGCGCGGTCTTCATCTGCATGGACTCGTTGTACAGCACCGAAAACTGGCTCTGCAGACACTTGTACTCCGTGGTCTCCACTATCACAGACTCCGGCAACTGGCGGATCTGTTTTGGAATCAAAAATGAAGAGTTTAGGATGTTATTGAATAAAATTATATACGTAACTAATAACAATGGCTAACAATTAAAGGATAACCTGCTTTTTTCTATGGTATTTGGACGAGATAACGTCAGTTTAAACTACGATCAAATCCACTCACATCCATCTTGAGTTTCTCGACCTCCTTGAGGGTGTCCCGGTGCTGCCGGTGCAGGCGGTCCAGCTCCGCCAGCCGGTTGTTGGCGAGCTCCCGGTGCTCCTCCAGCTCGGCGGCCACGTCCTCGAGCTTGGCGACGGCGATGGCCGAGTGCGGCGCGGTGGGCGGACCCGCGGCCACGCTGGCGCCGGACTGGTGGTAGCTCTTCAGCTTCTCGATGGCCTCCGCCAGGTGATTCTCCAGTTTGTCATTACGCGATCGCACCTGTTAAAAGATTTATCTATAGAAAATACTAACCGCGCCCCGCCGTGTTATCCGCGATTAAAAAGTATGTCATTTTTGTCTATGCCCTTTCCTGTAAATCATGTCAATCCTTTGCTCTATGAAAAATTTAAACAAATCTATCCCACGGGAACCATACCTTTTAAAGTAGCTTACGTGCTATTCCAGACTATAATCTATATCTTTGCCAAATTTCATCCAGATCCTTTCAGCCGTTCTGGCGTGACTGAGTAACGAACATCCATCCATCCAAACTTTCACATTTATAACATTAGTGGGATTATTATTAGGCAGCGGGGTGTAACCTTCAACAGCTCGTACTGCAGGTCGTCGATCTGGTTCTTGAGCTCCGCGTTCTCGGTGTCGCGGCTGTTGACGGCGTCCTGCAGCTGCGCGACCCGCAGCGTCATTGCGTGGTGCGCCTCGTGCAGCGCGGTGCACAGCGCCTGCAGCCGCCGGTTCTCGGCCGTCACGTCCTCGTTGGTGGCGCGCACCACCGCCTCCAGCGCCCCCGCCCCCACCGCCACCACGCCGCCGCCCTCCGGCTGCAGCACCGACGACTCTGCACCACACACATCTACACATAACTCGCTATACACCGACGAGTTCTTCACCGAAAGTATCATGGATCAAAGTACACCGCCGACCCCATTTCGTTAATAATTTTACAATCGATATACATACATTAAGTCAAATCCCCGAAACAGTGGAAACAATCCAAAACAGTTGAACAGATTGGAAACATCGACTTTTACTACTAGTGAACGCGTTACTTATAACATGTAGGCCTATGATCCATTGTGTTGTGTATTCCCCTTGGCATCCACAATAGGAACACACAACACGACTATACACAGGGATGGTTTGTAACATTACACATGGCAGCCCAACGGCCCTTAATGACTTACAATATTTACTTCTATGAACGGTAACTATAGTCAACCTATAGCTCAAATCGACATGGTTGAATAAGTTGAACTTTAGATCGGGGAAAAAAATAATGAATACAGTATCAATAGGGTAAGCATTCCTTATGTAATCATAACAACAACAAAGCATGCTCGCACTGTTATTCCTATTTACGACATCTGTGGTATGAGTGAGATAGAATACTGGATCATCACATAAAAAGATTGTGCTTCCACCATAGATTGGTAAAGAGCAGAGATTTTTCATCAGACAACCAATACAACATTAATCTTTTCTGCTATATAATTCCAGCCCTTTTTAATGTCCCACTGCTGGGCACGGGCCTCCCCTAAATGCGAGGGGGGATTAGGCCATAGTCCACCACACTGGCCCAGTGCAGGTTTTCTGCTATAGTTATAAATAGAATATAGAAAGAACACATACCTTCTCCCTCCCCCTTGATTGCCCGCCATATCTTGTCATTCCTCTGCTGCAGTCGGTCAAAGGCCTGCAGGACCTTTGCGACAGCACGCTTGCTTACTTGCACGCGGTTCGCGAGCTGAGCATCCAACTCCTCCTTGTCCCAAGTGGACAGTTGCATGAGAAATGATGTGGTTGCTTCATTCTCATCTACAACAAAATGTTAAGTAAATATTAAGAACAGATGATTGCTGCAATACCTAGTATAATATCCCTAAAAGCATACAAATTTCCTCTCCACGTAAAGCAAATTATTATTTATGTTCAAAGTGAATTTCCTTATTTTTAACATTTGCATTGGGATTGATGCTTATTTCTTTGTAGCATTATCACAAAATGTTCCAACATGATCAGCACTTTACTCACTTTTGTTCTCGGATTCGTCAGCCGTCTCCGCATCGAAACGTTGCAACAAAACTCTTATATCTTCATTTAACAGGTTCCAGTAACGGTTGACTACACACAAGACCGCATCATCCTGTGTCTGGCGCTTCTCCAATTGTTCTATCCGAGCACGCAGCTCAGCTTCACATCTATGACGTTGTTCTATTCTCTGTAAACACATGACACGTCTCAACATGCACTCAGGCTATGTCCCATCTAGCTTACACATCTAGGATTAACAGATTATTATGAGAGAATCTCATATGCAATAATGATCATCACTATCATAAAGGCAAACAATGGCCAGAGTGGTGGACGATGGCCTAAATCTGCCTCATATAGGGGAGGATAGTGCCTGGTATAATAGTAATAGGTTTGCCTGCTATAAAATTGGGATTAAAAAACATTGGCGAAATGTGTGTGCACTGCAGAACACGTCTGCCTAAATCTTTGGAGATTACAGGTGTGATATGTTGTATTAGATATGCATGTGTAGAGCTATCATATTCTTCAAAAAGTTTGATGTTTTCGGTACTTTCTGGTTACATGTTGAGTTTTAAATGCAATATCGGCAGTAATGACACATAGATTGCAATTGCTGAATTGTTACATACCACATAGCACAAACGGCATTATTTATCATGAAATCATACCCATCTCGCTGTCTCTTCATTGGAATCAAGAACAATATAGCTGTCACTGTTTATTTATTTGACAGTTAAATTAATGTTTAGTATATGTATGCATTATTTTATGGGCACTGTTTGTAAAAGAGTGTACATCTTTATTCTGCCTATCTACAGTAGTGGCAGATTCCAAACGAATAATAATCTCGAGTAAATGCACTGTAAATGTTAGCTCTCCCAACAGGTGGCCTATTATGTTTCAATGTACAATTCAATTGATTAATTCTTGTCCTAATTATTCTTGATTTCCAGAAATAAAATGCTGTGTTGTATTATTGTTATACAGGTCATGGTTAACTATACAAGGATATCTTTGCAATCAACAACACTGTATCTGTACATTGTAGCCAGTGGGCTAACAGCGTTGTCGTTAAAAGTGATATGATACAATAATGAGACTGATAAACACAGCTGATTATGACAAAACAATGTTTCAAACTGTGTCTCAACCAAATTTGCCTAAATATGTATTCTAACATAACTGTATAAATGTAAATGTCTAGGAAACTTGTTGAATAAAAGATACCTGTGCTAATTTCTTATTTTGGAACTGAAGAACTTTTATGTCCATCTCCTCCAGGGTAGACACAGGGCCAATAAGATGGGGCTCAAAGTGAACCTTCTTGATGGCCGGCTGGCCGCTGCCATTGCCGCAGTCTTCCGATGCACGCTTCGACATTATAATCTAATAAACAAAAGATACACACGTAGAATTGAGGATAAATATCTACTTTTATTACGAAAACTATTGATCCATATAACCTAACCAAATGAAAAATACGTATAAAAACATGGCTACCTAACGATATTGACGTTATATATATTTTGGTAGGATTATAAGCATACCTGCTTGTCAACATTGACACTCTTCTGAATAGTTGTTAATTAAATGCTGTAATTGAAGATTTCTATAATAATTAATAATTAGAACGTGTCTCATTTTGCTAAATTAATTAAGAATACAAATTATAAAACACCAAACTCTTCCCAAAAGTTAGCCAACCTATCGCTCGCTCGCTCGCTCGTCCGTCCGTCCAATCCGCCAGTGTTGCCTGCCACCTCACTTTTTAAAGTAGGGCTTCTGGTTTTTTTAGGTTGGCTATCGTTTACAAAATAGTGCAATTTTGCCAGTGTTGAGTATTTTGTTCATAATTGTTTTAAAATTATAAGTACATCTGATGATAATTATGATGTCGATGAAGACGATGAAATAAATACCCTACCTCTATTAGTAGAAATAAAACAAAAATGACAACTTCACGGTTCAACTTCTAGTATAAATAGCTAGATCTAGCCTGTAAAGGGCTAAGGTAGTAGTTGTACTGCAATTCACTGATGAGTGATTTTACTGTCAAGTAAACCGTGAATTGTTCCGTCAACTGTGTTATTAGAGATGCGCAAACTACATCTTTTACTTGATTACAGATTTATAAATCTTTTCACTCAAAAGATTTAAATCACTCTTTTAAATCTTTAAATCTTTTAATTCCGTGTGTGTGTCGGAATTAAAAGATTTAAAGAGTCATTCATACGACACATCGTAAATGATTCGAAGAGATTCGGAAGGAGAAAAAGATACATATACTACTGATTTCCCTTCATTCTTATCAGGCTTAGGACTGTCAACCTAGCTTTCATAATTAACTAAACAGACATACAAGGGCCAGGTTGGCGTTATTAAATACCTACTTAGTACAAATGAGGTATAAGAACGTACTTATTTTTGTACCAAGACACTTGATCACTACCTAATTATTTACATTTATTAAAGTTTTTAATTATTTACATTTATTATTTATAGTTTTTTGTTCAATTCACTATTTACACTCTCAAAATAACTTCGCATACGCAATAAAAAGCATCGAAACATGTTTCGAACATTCAATCAAAACTAAAACATAACAAACCGTCACTCGATTTCCTATTTTTAAAAAAATACATTGCACTTAATTATAAGGCGCAGAAAGAATAGTTTTCTCTGCATTCTACATTATCCGGCGAGGCGTCGTATGCAGTACGCACGCGCGAACTTACACATCCTTCTCTATCTCTTTCTGAATCATAATACCAGCCTATAGTCTTCTCACTCCACATCGTAATGGTCTCAATTGAATCAATTTGAATCTTATCTAAAGTGATTTAAAGATGTAATCCAAAAACTTCTGATTTAGTGATGCATGATGTATTATTGAAAAAAGTAAATCTTTTTTTCAATTCACTCAGGATTTACACATCTCTATGTGTTATACTACTGATAGGCTCCAAAGGGCTAGCACCCAGAGTCGTTAATCAAAATTAAAAAAAACTGATAGTGATGTGCATTATAGATGAATAATAATGTTATTATAAAATGATCGACTGTAATGCTTAAATCATCGACTAATCATTATTGAAGCCATCATAAATTTATAAAAAAAATAAGTTAAGTTACTTCCATCAATTACAATTTTCATAAATTGATAATTACAAAAACAAGCGAGGTTGAACAGGTTGCTTTATACTCGTTGCTCTGTAATCGCGTCGACACAAACAGATAATCATTATCAACTTGAATGCATAATGCATTCCATATAAAATAATTCTGGCTTTCAAGATATGATGTTGTATATAGATATACTAAGGCTGTATACGTAGACAGACGCAATAATGATCGAAGGGGATTAGGTAGGGGGAATCTGGTACAGTAAGTCCATATTAAGTAATGTAATGTAAAGTATATAAAACGTTGTATATTATAATCGTTATAACACGATATATACAGGAACGGTAAACATCAACTCCACAAATAAACACATTCGTATAAAAACCCTGGCGTAAGTATACATATTTTCTATTTACATTACCCGAAATTATAAAAAATAAAAACATAAAAGCAGAAATGGGCGAGTTTATTTTGGCAATTGGCCACAAAAATAATGCCATTTATGCCAGTGTAGAGTATATTGATTCATCGTTGTTTTAAATATAAGTACCCCTGATGATAAGTGTTCATTCTTTATCTACGAAAGCTGTGGACATTTTACTAAAAAACCTACCAGATATATTGGGAGAAAGTTGATAAGTCAAGTTATACTATTTTATGTCAATCGCCTTCACTTGTGCATCTTATGAACACACACAATGGTTAAAATTACAGATTCTATATCAAAAATCAATTTATGAAAAAAAAAGCAATGTGGACAATTCATTGTTCAACTATCCGCAAAAATGCCCAAATGTTACTTATACAGGCAGTTTAACTTACACTAGATATTAGAATTCATGATACTTCTATATTTAATTTGATCCTGGAACATTCTTTGGAAAACCCTGTATTTCTTATCGTGATACAGTTTAGAACTAATATTTGGTTGTATAACATCAGCAGTCCCGCCCATGTTCTCAATGGCGTCATTAACATTTGTGAAGTACTGGGACGCACAGGCCCCTAAAATAGCGGAACCGACTAGAACAGAATCCGCCTCGCGTGGTTTTAATATCGGTAGGGCCACAGCGTCCGCTTGCGTTTGTACGAATAAAGGATCTTTGGTGATGCCGCCGCATACTAATAAGGACTTGAATGGCTTGTAGCCTGACAGGACCAGGGCGTCAATGATGTGTCTCGTGCCATACTGGAAATCAAAATTACATTATCATAACAATTCAAGTCATATAATTTATTTTGATAGGCCACAAGTATTCCCACTTGTTTTCAGGATCCAAACGCGTCCTCATTTGCAATTGAAAGACCCGGCAATTATCTCGGGATACTAATATTTAGACGCATTCGACCACCCAGTGAAAAATCGTTTTTCTACGGCATTATTTTTGTAGCCAATTGCCAAAATAAACTCGCCCATTTCTGCTTTTATGTTTTTATTTTTTATAATTTCGGATAATGTAAATAGAAAATGTGTATACTTACGCCAGGGTTTTCATACGAATGACCTAATTCGTCTACCAAAGAGATATATAACTGATTGGTGAAGTCGATAGGACTTTGCTTTATGCACCAAGCTTCCCAGGGTTGAATCCCAGTAGGGGTAAAATTTTTTAGTATCACGCACGAACATTTGTATTAGACTCTCGAGTCATGGATGTTTAATATCTACCTACATAAGTAATTATATACGGTGTATAATAAATAGGGTTTTACATATTTTAACAGGTCCATCAATAGGCTATAAAGGTCATTTTCCCGTTTCTCCCACTTTCCCGTCAAATTATTTGAAATTTAAAAAATAACACTACATTCGGATACATACTTATCACGCAAAGATTGTCCCTACCAGGATTCGAACCCGGGACACCCTGAGCACAGAAAGCAGGGTGACCAACTTTGCTAATCAGGTCGTAAAAAATGCGAGCACACTCACCGAGAGCGCCTGCAGCGTGGCGAGGTATAGGAGCGCCAAGTTCTCCTCATTACTGTTTATTGTGAGGCCACTGATCATGCCCCTCATGGCGGGATCAGCCAGTGGCGAGCGGTTGCCATGGTAATCCGGCCACACATGGATATCACGTGTCAGGTAACTAACATCTTTGTGCCCGTGGGCTCTTGCCATCTTCGCCAAAATTACTCTTAAGTGTGTTCGTACTCTGAAAATAAATAATAAATACATTAGTGCACCCATGATTGATATCCTAAATTAGTGGTGCTTGATGTGTCAAAGGAATGACAATGGGGTCTTTGTTCAGTACTTGTGTTTGAACGGGACACATAAATTACATCAGGTGTAGGAGTAAGCAAGATACATATCAAAATTGGTTTGCTAATCCCTATAGTTTCAAATTTGGCCTTCCACACACACACTTGAAAAATTCATTTTAATCCTGAATGGGTATGGGTGGGTAAAGCATGATTTTATGCTGCGGAATAACATGCGTAGAAAGACGTAGCTATACGAAAAAAATAAGATGCACAGACTTCTTTCTTGGGTATTCTTTCATATAGCTCTGTCACACTCTGCTTTAACGCCGCTGTATAGTGAATTCCATTTATAAAACTTACGCGCCAGAAGACATTTTCTTTTCTAATTCAATGCCAGCAGGATGTGTCGATATCATAAAGTCCAGTAGCATTCCTGAGGCACTTTGTCCTGCTTCATTGAGCCACATGTCAGGAACCATCGCACTGTAATATGGACCCCAGACACCTTCAACTAAAACAGCAGTTTTCTTCACTGCCATATGACATGTAGATGTACCACAAATCAAACTGAGACGAGATGACATATCCATGTCAATGTTTTCACCGTGGGTACCTATCATTCCCAAGCCACCAGCATGTGCATCAATAATAGATGTAGCTACGGGAGTACCTTGAGGTAGACCAAGCTGGCTTGCAACTTCAGCAGACAGCCCCCCACAGAATTCTCCTGGCATCAAGACTTTGTTGCCAATTTTCTTAAAATTGTCCACAGCTAAATCTTCTAAGCCAATATCCTTGAGATAACTCAGGTTCCATCCTCTTTTACCTTCAATGGAGCATTCATAATTCCATTTGCAGACTAAAGAACACAGTGATCGACTATGGGACCCGGTTGCTTTCCAGGTCAGAAAATCAGGAAGATCAAAAAAGTATCCAAACTCTGACCATTTGTTTGGTAGGTTTTTCTTGAGCCAGAGTAGTTTAGGCATTTCCATTTCTAGGCTTACTTTCCCGCCAACATACTTCAGTATGTCATGGTTAGTTTTATTTATTAAGTCGGCTTCGGCTTGCGCCCGGTGGTCCATCCACATTATAATATTTTGTTCATTGTTGTTTGAACTAACAGCAATTGGATTGCCACTTTTGTCCAGTGCAACCAATGAGCAAGTGGCGTCAAATCCAATTCCTTTGATATTAGCTGGATTTATGTCTGTGACTACATTCTGAAAACAAATATTTTACAAAGTGATTCTATTGAGTTTTCTATATAGTTAGCCATTTTGAGTGCACTACACACAGTCTCAGGCCTCAGCTCTCTGGAAGCACGGGGTTGTATGTATCATTACAATGTTTTTGATCACCATTTAGAATGTGATACCTAATTATTGTTAATTATTTACTTTGCAATCCAAAAGTTGCATGTTAGGTATTTGAAACTGAGGGCCCTTTTTAACTAACATATATTATAATACAATGAAAAATTTAAAACAAGTAATTCTTACTTTTATTGCAATGGTGCAGCACTTCCAGATGTCATTTGAAGACTGCTCATAAAAGTCAACTTTTGTTTTCCATGTTTTTATATCCTTCACCGAAGATGTCACAACATGACCTTTTTCATCCACCAGAGCAGCTCGCACACTGCCTGACCCCACATCAACACCAATGAAATAAACCTCTTTATTCATTTGAACAAACAACTATTACTCAACTCTCTTACTTCTCAATCTCTTTAGCGGATAAAAACTAGAAAACAAATATTATTAACAGCACAACACCAACCAATTTGCCTTTCAGTGAATGTGAAGTGTTATGATATAATTAAACAAACTGATAAAGCGACCTTGGGCTTGTAGATATGTTTCAATCAAGTAATATAAGCCTGTCGCAATCTTTCCTTGCAAATATAACCTTGATATTGTTTATAAATACTTTAATGTCTTAGTACCTAATTACATTTAGGAGAAATTATTAAATTTATATATAAATAAGTGAAAAGTATACATACTTCTTAGTTATCAAATATAACTATAACTTGAAAGTTAATTTAAGTTTAGCGCCATTACTTCCTCTTAACTTAAGTGATTACTTCCTCTGTGGATAACTTAAAAATAACAACGCTATGTATCGTTATTTTTCTTGAATAACAATACACATACATCACTATTAGTTACTACTTGCTACTTGTCCGTTTAGTTTGTATGGTGACGATTTATTTAGTTTTATTTCAATAGATAAAAAATGAAAGCGTCAAATATTTATGTAGAGACCGGGCGGGCAAGTCACTCAGCGATCCGCAGTTGTTCAATGGGTACCGTATCATTGGGATTCCCCAAAATTTTACTTATCCATAGCATGACTGACTTTGCTGCTGTAAATCGTGTTAGTTAGTTGGTTCGGAAATCACAACATAATTTATATGAAAAAAGATATGTAAAAGGCAACAAGCTAATAATATCGAGCAATTACCCTTACTACTTGACTTACTTACCTAATTAGTATATTAAATAATTGCCTTTGTGTAAAATTAAATATATATTTTTTCATATTAGAGAAAAAATATTTCAAATTTGGGTAGAACTGAAAAGTTGCATCTGGCAACCCTTATAGGCTCCAAAGGGCTAGTACTTAGGTCCATAAACCAAAATTAAAAAACAAAGCTCTGCTTGTTGGTCAAATTCCGCTACTTTGATTTGATGTGATGAGCAGTGTTGCCAGAAGGTTACTTAGGTAACCTTTTAGGTGATTTATGACTGCTTCAGGTTACTTCTAGGTTACACGACACAAAAGGTTACATTTAGGTCATTTTTTGGAATTTGCTTGCGGAATGATTTTTTAATTCCCTCCAGTGGCTTGTATTATTATGTATTCTCTACATACTACATACTGTAATAATAATAAGTACATACTAACGAATAACTACGCTAGTAAGTAATACGTTTAGTCGCTGCCCTTCGCCTGCCTGGATCACCTGCTGTTGTGTTGTGTATGGTAGAAAGTCCACGAAAGCGAGGAGATCGGTATACCTACCTACTTTGCAGACTAATAACGAAAGGCTTAACTGAAATAAATTTGACTTAGTTGGTTTGGGTTCCCACAATAACACCGGCTAACCACAGTAAGTAGGTATGTTCATGTGTGTGTGCTGGGTGTGTGTCTGTGTGTGTGTGTAATTACAGATGTTCAGAAGTAGATTTTGTAAATATTAAAATACAACTTTATTTAAGTTATGGAAGAAACTTTTACATTACCCATAATTCTGTAAGTTTTTTTTTTTTGCTTTTGGTCATCTAAAATGTAAAAGGTTACTTTTCCTACAAAAAGGTTACTTTTTGTACATTTTAGGTTACTTTTGCCAAGACCTCGCTGGCAACACTGGTGATGAGTTCTCTTATTAGTCTGTGATGTGATGCACGATTTGTTTTAATTTCCCTCACGTTTCACTGTTTGCTTACGAATAAATAAATAAATGCTTGTATTTATTCACAATGGTGCGTTTTAAAAACAGGTAAGTTACACCGTTTTGCCTTGTAATAAGAAAGTTCAGTTCCATAACATAAGTTCTAAGTTTTTAAAGTATTGCTATTCACTTTTCCAGGTACATCACTGTAGAAATCACATCTCCTATGGTTCCTGACAATAAACCGCTGCAATTAAAGTCCAAGATGTTACATGACACAGTGCTTGGTAAAATTCAGCAGCTGCATGGTGACTTTGGTAGCGCTGCAGTTTCGAATGGCATCCTTACAAAATATTGTAATGAAAATACTAGGATAGCTATCCTAAGATCGAGGCATGGGCCGCATAGATTTGTTACTAGTTCAATACCTTTCATTACTAAAATAGGAAAATTAGATGTTAGATTGAATACACTGCATGTTGGTGCAACTCTCAAACACAGTTTCAAGTTCATTCAAAAGCACCAAAGGACATATTTAGATTCCATGTGGTCGACTTTAAAAACAGACGAGGAAAGGAAACAATTGGAGAATGCCGTCATGGACTTCACCAAATCAGATGTGTCTGTGAATATAGACAAATTAACATAAAGTTGTCAATTTTATTAAAAAAAAGCCCCGTTACAATGGATACACTTACTTATTTAGTTAATTGATATAAAAATATGAGACATCTAAACATTTTAAGATAAAAATAGTATTATAACATCTGATGATTATGAGATAAATAGAATTACTTGTAAGAATACATTGTACATTATGCAAATATTTTTAAAGAATATACTTCTAATAATAAGAATGAATAATAAAAACCTACCAATTAAAAAAAAAATCAAACTCATAAAAGCTAAAATCTGCTTACAACCACATTTTTTTTTAAATTGGTATCACAGTACTGTACCAACAGAATGTGCCATAAATAATATACTTAGTGTGGGATCTGTAAATAAAGTTTTTTCATTAATGTAGATTGAAATAGAGGCACTTGGATATATTGTAAGCTGTTGCACAGATGTGTTACATTGTATGTTACATTAGTGAAAATGTCAACTACATGATCTTTCTTAGCCTGTTTGGATATCATTTTACATAACAACTGTATGAATACAGAGCCCCTTCTTTCTGACCTATAAGCTTCTAATTCAGGTGCTGTGGCCCAATATATGAGAAAATTTGTTTTCTTTGTTAATGCAGTTTTTGGACTATCAGCAACAAATTCTGCCAGTGGTGCTTCATCAACTTGACACGCTTGAACTATTATAAGTTTAGGTTTGTTATGCAAGTTTGAAGCATCATCTGAATCTAATAAATTTTGTATATCATCCATTTTGACCTTCACAGAGTCAGCTGCATATACATGTCCTCTCACTCCATGTGACAATATACATAACATAAAAATGCTGTCATCTTTAGTAAATTGATTGTGAACAATATCTTTAATAAACTCAAACATTTTCTTGTGATCAATGTTTGTTGCACTAAATACATCAAAGTTCAGGGACTTCATAGTCCTCTCTAAAGTTGCTTTATCTTTGTCCGAGCCCATTCGTCTGTCTAATACATTACATTGATTAGCGCTTTCTATACTGTTTTTGGATGGATAAAAATCCTCTTGGTTTATTATAGCACATACACCCACTCTCTTAGGATTTTTTATCTCATAGCTATCTGGTCCTAATTTTACTGTATCACATTTAAAATTATCATTGGTTGCTTCATCTAAATGCAAATTGCCTATTAGCTCATACAAATCTTCAAAATTATGATTAGAATATTTGTCATCTGTATGTGGTTTCTCAGTTTCATCTACTTTAGTAATAGTAGGAGTCTGTGTTGGAAGATTTGGTTTAGATTCATCATTGAGCATACGTTGTAAGGTGCTTAGATCTGAAGCGATCTCTCGGAGACCAGGCAAGCTTTCTACAATTTTAATGAGTTTATCTATCTGAACTTGATACCCAAACACTTTTTTATCATATTTATATTGACTTATTGTGATAAACTTTTGGCACATGAGGTCTAATAAAATAAGCTCGCAACTCTCATGATTCATTGTGTCAATGCCATAAGTTAGAAGGGTTTTCTTTAATTTTATCAAATTGCTCGAGTCTATATTTTCACACAATTTGTACAATACTATCTTTATAGGGTTTATAAAGGTTTTGGCACAGATGTTATCTGGTAGATATTGTTGTTTTATAGTAGGCACATGAAATCCTAATTTCCTGATTATGCTGTTCAATTGGCAGATTGTTAGGGCCTCTATAAACTCGTTCTTCCAGTTAGGGTTGTTTTTGGCATGTTGAAACCATTCATGTAACATGTTGAGGTTTGTAGCACAGCTTACGTCCTTAGAAATTCGCTGGAAGACGACCAGTCTCTGTAGTGCCGTGTCCGGAACATCATACAACAGGAACACAAGGGACACCAGGTCATAAGGATTATCCAGTAACTCTTTCTCAATAGCTGATATAACTTCATTATTTATTGCTTCGTTATTAGCGATTACCTGATCTGGCTCAATTTTATGCCTTCGGGCGTCTGAACTCAACATTTTCACTTTCGGGCGGCCTGTTACTGTACTGTTGTTGATACCAATAGGAATATTTTGCCTATTTGTATGATATACATGAACACAAAGCACTAAACTTTATACGAACTTAATGCTCTATGGTACTAGATAGTAGATACCTAAGGATGCATTTGTTTAAATCGATTCGATTTCGATTGGGAAAGGGAATAAAAATTGAGCGCTGGAATTCGTACTAAGCGGTAGATTATATTTTGTGCACTCACTGACAGACCAAGACCATGATGGTGTGTCGATAGAATAGGCATGATGACTGATTTTCAAAAACTGTTCTATAATATTCTAAGGTATCTACTATTTCCAAAAAAATATATTATTTCGGCAGGAAACTAATTTTTATTAGAAAAAAACGATATTTAAATTGTAATTTTAAAATTCGCTCCAAAACGATCGCCGGTGTCATGGCGTCTGCTTGTGACGTCACTATAATGCAAACTGACCGTAAACACAACAAATCAGTAATTTACGTATATAAATATTGTAAAGAGTATGGAGTTTATCTTATTACTCTTTGCTGATAATGTTGCGGTTGCTTAGCAACAGGTTTTATATTGTTTGTGTCAAAAATTGTAAATCCTTGTTCCATGTTTTGAGAACACAAAACCATGTAATTGATCGATAGAAATCACGAAATACTTTATAAACGCAGGTAAAAACAATTACTAAGTGCAGAGATCGTCGAAGTTCGTACGAAACTTAGCGATGTTTACAATGTGTACATGCTCGTGACGTAGTTCACTCTGATTGGTGTTCAACTTATCATGGCGGACTGTTGAATTTTGTAGTTTTATTTTATTAAATAAATTATCAATCTCGCCCTAAATCTGTGAATAAATGCATTTTTCAGAACCTATTAATCCTATCTCATTAGATAAACACATTATTTTAGTGATTCTTAGTTACTGTCTTCTTCTTCTTCTTTTTTACGAAATGAGATGCGATGAAATAAAATGGATATGAATATGGCCTCACCCGCAACTTAGCGGGTATTTTGCACAATGTCTAGTAATTAATAGCAATAAAACTTTCAATAAATACACATTATAAATAAAATAATGGATGTGACATGATGAAATGAAAATGGCGTGTCATAAATTAATTACAGTTACTGTCATCATGCCTATTCTTCTTCTTTTTTTACGAAATGAGATGCGATGAAATAAAATGGATATGAATATGGCCTTACCCGATATAATTATAAACCTTCGAGCTCCACCGAGTAATCCGCGTTAAAAATCTTCTGTTTAATATAAAAACATTTATCCGACGATGCGTAGCAGCTAGCACCAATTTACCGCTTTTCCCGAAGGACTAGCCGATAGGACCTTTAGCTTAGCATTAAATAAGTAATTATATGTATTAATAGTAATACTTAACGTTAGCCGATAGGACCTTTAGCTTAGCATTAAATAAGTAATTATATGTATTAATAGTAATACTTAACGTTTTGCGAGATACTTAAAGCTGCCGCCCCGCGCTTTAAGAACTAGATAAACACATCTATACATAATCTTAAAATCAAATAGATTATAATCGATTCTACAAGTCCTCAATGAGCCCATCACTAAGCTTACAAAAGAATGACCTTGAAAGGCTTGACGTTTATTTAGGGAATCCCCAACGAAAATAAAGGTGACGCCATCGCATTTCATTATCTTCTTATTTTACGAAATAAAAGTCTATGAAATACCCGTGTGTGGCCCCACAAAATAGTGGGTATTCAAGTATTGAATTTAATAAATAAAATGTATTAAACGGGGTATTTTTCGTTTAACCAGTGTACATTTTACGCTGGATGAATAACGTAAGCGGCAGTAAATCGAGTAGTGAGGAATAGCAATAATCATCACGCAACATAGCATCGCTTACACTATGTTATAAACTAAATTAGTTAGTTATTTTATTTTAAGCAGTTATTTTAGATTCAGTAATATAAGTTAACAATAGAATTTTACAGGTATTGGTATAAAGCTATGACAACGTCTAGGGTTATCTTTATCTTTATCTGGAGAAAAATACCCGGCTTGCGTAAACGCACCCCATACTCATGTCATCTGTCATCATCAGGAATTTCATAAGAAGTTAGGTTATATTTTTGCAAAGTTAATATTCAGATTTTCTTAAATGGTCCTAAAGTATTATATTTCTTGCAAATTAGCTTAGGTCGGTCAATCTGACGAAGTGAAACACAGTAGACGAAGGTGTTAACATGCAAGCTACCAGGTCTGAGGTCCTGAGACTTTATAAACACCTCTTATTGTACTCGAAATCGCTCACATTAACTGACCCCGCGTATTTCAGACGTAGGGTTGCAACTGAGTTTAGAAATAATAAGTCATTGACTAAAGAAGAAGAGATCACTTTTGCATATCAGGTAATGTCTTATATTATTAAATACAATTTGATGTAAGAACTTAGTGGGTTAAACAACCCATCCAAAATGTGAACAAACATTTTCTTTAATTATTTAGATACATAATTATTGGTTTACCTCTTTCAGAAAGGAGAAGCATTGTTGCGTCGCTCATCTGTGGTGTAAGATGTTATTTCTGAATCCCGTGTGTCAATTACGTTCTGTAGTTACACATCACATAGTTGCAGCTTTAAAACACACAGTGGATTACTCGAAAGTACCTAAAATAATTGAAACCGATCTAGTGGAGAAGTTTGTTAGAGGTAGTGGGCCTGGTGGATCGGCCGTAAATAAAAACTCCAATTGTGTGGTTCTGACGCATTTACCGACAGGTACGTGAAGAAAATCACCCCACCACTTGCCATGATCAACTCATGGGTACACACAATTGACTGGAAATGAAATGAAAGTGGCACCTTACTTATCATGCTTTTTTGAATAGACAAACTTTATACATTTTCATACAATAAACTGAGTTTGATCTATGACTTGGTTACAAACATTCATACAATTGTCTCATCAACAAATTGTGCCAATTGAATCACTATTTAGATTTAAATTTCAATGATTAGCCTTCATTGAAGAAACAGCTGCATGTATATCTCTATAAGCTGGACTGTTTTCTTTCATCCTCGCATATTTTGATGAAATATAAGTATTTCAATGTTCTCAATATATTTCAGGTACTGTTATCAAATGCCATATCAGTAGGTGCCAAGATGACAACAGAAAAATGGCTCGTGAAATGCTAATAGCAAAGTTAGATGAACATTTAAATGGAGAAGAGAGTGTTGCAGCTCAAAGGAAGAAGCAAGACGAAAAGAAGTTTAAGAGATCAGAGTATAAGAGAAAGAAAATGGCTCAGTTGAAAAGTGAATGGAAGCAACGGGAAGGATTGACATAATTGCTTAGTAATGTAACTATTGTAAAAAATAAAGATGCTAGTAGATTATTGGTATAAAAGACTCTTATTCTGAGATGCGTTGTTATATTTGTGAAGAACAGCGCCATCTATTGATAAGGTTAGCACACCAGGTTGGTGTCTCTGTATGTACTCTGTGGGAGTTCCTGTGAAATTTTACTGGTGGTAGGCTTCGGCCGTGGCTAGTCACCACCCACTGAACAAAGCCATGTCGCCAAGCGGCCTAGCCGTGTTCCGGCATGATGTTCGGTGTTGCCATTCATGGATGGCGGGCCAGATCAGTGGCGCTGCATGTACCTAGTGAATGTAGCGTCTCTATCTACTGCCGCCTTCCTACCTAGGCAAGTATGCTCCATCGTAGATCTCATCGTCACTTACCATCAGGTGAGATCGAGATCAAATACTTGCCTATAATGTAATAAAAAAATTATGGCAGTTCTCGCTCAGTTTCAGCTGCAATGCTGCCAAGAAAGTGAAGCTGTCAACTCCAACAGTGGTACCGAACGAAATGCATGCAACACTCGAACGAACACATTTTTACCATCAAGCTAGCCTGACTCAAATAACTTACCTCAAGGTCCATAGGTAGTCCAATCCAATATGTATATAATTACCGACAATCCAATTAAAATATTTTTTAAATTCAGAAAGGGCGAACGATTGCGAGCTTCCTCCCCCCCCTCCCCCTCCCCCCTAATGGCTGGAGATATGGGCCATATAGTCCACGATGCTGGACCTATGCCGATGCGGGTAAGCGGATATTTTCTCTTAAGTAGGCTTGGTTCAGACAGCGAGCGTAATTTATTGAGTTGGGAGTCGCGGTTGTCATTCAAAGTTTAGACTCATTTATGCCATGTGGCTCAAATGGGAGTTTTTATAGGTATATCTAATGCTGAATGCATTGTAAATTACGCTCGTTAAGCCTCACCCATAGGAACATTAAAAAGGAGGTAGGTACTATGAAATATGTATGGCTAGCGTTTCGCCCGAGTCTCATAATACTTACTTTCAGCTTCCTCTTTTAAAAACTAAAGTGAATAGGGTAATTGTAAAATGTTTTCTATAATGCTCAATCCTTGACCTGAATATTGAGGTTTTATGTCCGTGTTCCCTACCATTTGTTTTCGCCTGTGAGTTTGAATCTATTTTAAATTGGATGTATTTCTGGGATTACATTAGGTACGTGTAGGTGTGACGAGTAACTAACCTACTATAGATAAGGGACTTTACTACCTCCTAGAAATATATTTGTTCCATTTTATCGGGGACCGTGGCAAACCGTTGCGCTAGAGCTGCGTCTTGCCACCATCTTTATGACGCCTGCAATTCCCATAAGGGTAGGCAGAGGTACGCCCAGTGCACTCATATTCCAGCGACGGTATTTGGTCCCAAGGTAGTAATACCTGGCATACTTTCTGTCGATGTCAGGATAATTTGGACCATAGTCCACTAGCGCTGGCCGCCAAAAATCATACAGCTTTTGAATGAAGTGCACTAGGTTCCTTCACAACGTTTGTCTTCATTGTGCAAAATTACTTAATAAAAAAAAACCAGAGACTGATAACTCGCTCGACATTAAACTTACAACGCAACGCATCCGCGATCTTTCCAAAAATCACAACAACGATGACAGCTAACGTCAACAGCTTATGAACGTGTAGTCAACTCGAACGAAACTCGTATATATTTCATGCATCATGTAGGATGCATGGTAGTGGTATATACGGGGCCCACTGGGTCACGGTCGCCAACGACACGGAGGCCGGGGTCCCGTGTTGTCTCCCCAGCCTTCCTATTTCCCGATGTACGGTATTGTGCTCTTTGTTACCATCAAATACCCTAAAACGTTTCTGGTGGGTATTGCATCGGCTTTCGCTTCCATCTTTCTGCTCTTCTGTAGTTATACAGCATGGTTCAAAAAGGATATACTAACCTCAGAATCTGCGCTTTTTTAGCACATTTGTAATCATTATATGTTAAGTAGTAATATCTTCACGTATTGATAATAATGCGCTGAAGAAGAGCCGGTTCAAAGGTTAGTTAGTAAGTACATATATCCTTTCAATTTGTGTTTACTTAAGTTAGGTATTTACCTACGACCTAGTTGTAGTAGGTAGGTAGGAATTTGATTTGACGTTTAAATTTGATGTGTGACTGTACCTTTGTCTACTTACCAAACTTGAAATTCTGCAACTTTTGTCCGTTTAGGCAATTGGTATCAGATTCTTTCATCCATTAAATTCGCTTTTATCAAGAGTGAAACTCTGACCAATTTCCTAATAGCAATTTCATTCAAATTGCTATTAGGAAATTGGTTTTGAATGAGAATATGCAATTTATTTAGGTATCGTATTTATATAAACTCATATGCATATACAAACAAAGTAGTACAATGTACCTTATGTATAATTTTAGCTATAGAAGTTAACTATTAGGTCTTTACCCTAATTCGATTTTGAAATTCGACTTAATTATTAAAGTCGGTAGGTACCTAATTGCATAATTTGTCTAATTTCAATTAAGTATCAAATATATCGTTATTGCCACCAAGGAGTGACATGATTGTTATAAGATTTCCCTTACTTCCTTATCTAGAGCCAAATATTTTGTAGGTGTCATTATTTCTGCCCGAAGGCGAAACATCTCGATCTGAATTCACAGTGAATTGTGATGTTAGTATGACCACAATCGGTTCCAACAAGCCGCAAGCGTGTCGTTAACGAGAATGAACGTTGAAGAAGTCGCCGACCAACTTTCCATTGCGATTACAGGAAATATGTAGGTACCTAAGTAGGTATAGCATTTCTGTGGATTTTTTTTTATTCTATGTAACCAAGTTAGAAGAACGATCGCCTTGGAAACAAGGATCATAGGTTTAAACTCGCGAGCAGGGGTTTGCATTTTATAGCTTTCATGTGCGAATATTATTCTCAATCATGATTATCACTTGCAACAATGTGAAGGAAAACATCGTAAGGGAACCTGAATGCCTGTGGGAACCTCTATAATAATTTCTAGAACGACGTGTGAGGTTCGTCAACCTGCACTAAACCAGCATGGTGGACTGTGGCCCGATTCGCCCCCACATTGATGGCGGCAGTAGGACAGTGAAGGGCTGACTATTCGTATGTTCCCATAAACATATTTATAGATAGGCCCTTAGAAACTTACTCTTAAGTTACTAAACTATAGCTAACTCTCGAGGTCTTTACGACTTAAGACAGTAGTATAAGGACGTATATAATAAAGCAGGCAACGATTGTAACTCGGTACATATACCTACCACAAAAGTAATTTGTAAATATGGGAGCTGTGTAGCCATATATACTTTGAGTTAGTACTTTTTTTTACCAGTTCCCACATTGTTCTCACATAAAGATAACAATGTACTCAAAAATGTAAAAGATCTTTTTAAAAAGAGCAACCATAGAGTTTCTTGGCCGTTCTCTATAGGAATGGTATTCCGATCGGGTAGTAAAGTTGTAGCTTAGCATTTTGTAACCATTTTGACGATTCATAAGTACTATACTTGATGGTTTACACGAATAAAAAATATTCTGATTCTATTGAAAAAAATGTTTTATACCCTGCGGCTTTGAAAGCGTGGAACACGGAAATTCCCAATAGTCAAAAGTGGCTTACTCCGCGAGGGCTCGGAGCGTTGTATAAAAATACGTGCCTAGATTGGATGGAAATCAATTTTATGCGGAATTTATTTATGGAAATCAGTTTAAAATTCAGCAAAACCTTTTTACTTATGTATGTATTATGGATTTGAAATATATATTTAAATTAAATTTACTGACAAATCAAGTATAATTAAAATTTACAATAAAAGTTATAAACTAAATAGGAAAATAAAAAACTTAAAAATAGTATGACAACAAACTATATGAGTATATCATAAAGATCTCGTCCGCGTGGAATGGTGGCAAGACGCTCGCTGCATTTCCTCGCTGTATTATCAAACAAATTTTTTGAGCGAATCAGCGAAATTACTAAAATTAATACCTATACTTTTATAATGCAATACTCACCTTTCAAGTATACCTCAGGGCCGTGTATTACAAGTCTGACTAGACGCAATAATATCAGTAAATGGCCGGCGAGAATATAACAATGCTTTTACTATGCTGTTATGAGTTTTATGTCCACCCGCGGCGGGTTTTATTACACAGTTAATATTGAAATAAATAGCAGGCACTCGGTTCTTGATAACCTAGGCTCCAGGGACACCACGTCAGAAAGTAGCGAATGGACCTTGAAAGGCAAAACCGTGGATTTGCGTTCGTTTCGATGAAGATCGCAGAGTTGTTTCGTCAATAAATTGTATATAAATAATTTTACAGCTCATCTGTATAAGTTTATTAACTTGCGTCATTTCCATGGTTGGAATTGGTTTACGGGTCTCAGTTGAACCTATGTACATATTTTAACAGCTACCTTATTTGGCTCATTTTAAGGGTCGTGGAATGGGTGTCCAATAATCTTGGAAAAGGAAGCAACGAATTGTTTAAACCTGATGAGTTAGGGCTGGGACCGAAAAACTATCTACTATAGTTATATGTTAAAAAATCTTGTTAGTGCCTAAAGGCAATCATTTCTAGAACCTACTTAACTGCATACTTACAGTGCATAGAGGATAGTCGATGTTGGGTTGTTGATAATAAAACAGTTTTCAAACTAAACTTGTGCTTTATTACCACAGATATATTAGAGGAGATATGTTATGAAAGCGGTGGGCTTGCGCACAAAGTTAGCGTACATTTGGCTAACCTACAATTTTCGCCGTCAGTCCACTGCAACTGCACGTCGGTGCCGGTGCTCTAGTTTTTTTCAAAATGCCGGGTTGTTCCGTGTTTGTATGCAAAAATACCAGCAGCAAAGTGAACTACGCGAAAGATGGAATCTCATTTCACCAGCCAGTATTAAGTATTTTATTTATTCGTCTTTAAAATCATTAAAAACAACAAATCAAAAAATATTTAATGCCTTTATTATGTTTTTTTAGGTTTCATGTAGCACAACGACTTTTTTATTTTTGTACAAAATACATGGCTCTTTAAGTACCACCTATGTTCGCTACTGAGTGAATGTACGAGGCAATGTATAGATCGTCTAACGATACTTTGAATAAACTGGTGCGTCGCGTGGTACGGCCGCTGTATACGGCGACGACGCAGCACGCACCGAGGAGACTTCGTATTGGTTGGTTTTAGCGAGTGGTTGGGAACAAAACGGCGACAGCGAGTTCCCATACATTTTGAACCGCACGGCATATCTCTCGTGATCTGTGTTTATTACTATGCAATCAAATTACGGATTTAACTAAAACAATAACTTCTAAACCTGTGGCAGAACGGTCAGGGGTTCCCCTGACCGTTCTGCGGCCCATTTAGAACTGGGTATAAGGTTCAGTGTTTATTGCCTACAAGCTGTTAAGCGAACTCTACTGATTACCAAATATCGTCGCCTCGACCTCTCGGGTATTCCATTGTTTCTGCTTCATTGTGTCCTCATTCATTCGGATACAACACTCGCTTCTAATGTTTGTGTTTTAAATTAATTTCGGGTATTGTAGTATACGCTGGAGTTGAAATCTTAAAATCTTTACCTAAACCGTAGTACCTACTTTAGGTTATTGTTTACTAAAGTAGTTACTAACCTACATAATAACAACGAACATTATAGTAATGGTAGCAACGCTATCTAAATTGTAAATAACTGAACAACGGCAAGTAGGTAGGTAAAAATAATTTGGATAAAGTATTTTCGTATTTAACAGTTAATCCTAAATATGTACCTATTTCGTCTAAACTAAGTAGGAACATGAATCGGATATAACCTTTTAATCCGTGATTTCAATGATCATACACTTAACATTTGCCCCAAAGGAACGGCGTACATATTTCGGTCGGAGGAAACTGAAAATACAATTTATTAGGTAATTGTTATTTGGGGCGGCTCCACTCTGTTTGGCCCGAGGGACGAGGACGTCTGATAACATAAAACAATTGCTGTTGTATAATTTAATTTTAGGCACCTATAACAAATTAAAAGTAAACAAATAACGCATCAAACTAGACAGACATTTTGGTTATCTCTATTAAGCCTGTTTCTTGTAATTAATTGATCCAATGTAGGCTTACTTCTGTAATGAGACTGATGTTATCTGTAAAGGCTGTATACTATGTAGACACAGACTTCACGCACTCGACCCTATTATCTTTATTAGATGACATTTAGATTTTCATTAAATCCGTGACGTGTCGCGGAGAGAGATAAACATTGCCATTACGTGAACGTGATTTCGAGAAGTAGACAAGATTCGACGAGGAGTAAGACACCCACACAAACACGCACACACACAAACATACACACACACACACACACACACACACACACACACACACACACACACGCGCGCACGCACGCACGCTCACATACAAATACTTACACTATTACCTGGAGACGCATAAATAGTGCCAATTGCAACAGTCGTATGATACCAAATATCATGTATCATATACATTGTTAATTTTAAGTAGGTACCTAACTATGTAGGCAAATAATGAAGTATAGAATTGTTTGAACGTAATTAAATACACATGAGAGCATGTGGTTTTCTTCTCGAGAAGTTGATGGGTCTGCATCAACTTCGCAAGAAGACAGACATATAACTTCGCCTCAGTTATCGCACTTAATAGCTTAAGGGACACGGTCCCTACAGATTCTTGTAAGCTGGGGTTCAAAGTAATTAAAGTTGGAATGTCTTGAACACATTTGGGTGTGTGTCTACAATAGAGCTATTCTTAATTAGTTAGTAGTAAGTCGTTATTTTCTATTCCAAATTTCTGTACAAAATTTCGCTTAAGAATCTCTTGGTTTCTCCAGGTGTTCGGTAAATAGGGGTGTAGTTGAATGCAGGGTTGATCATAAACAAAACCCTAACTGTATTGTCATCAACTTAATATTTACGTATCTACAGAATAAATCAAGATAACTACGATAAATATAAATAGGTACCCATAAATAATACTAAGCTGTAAAAGGTTTATAATCCATTTAGCTCAATCCAATTTTCTAAGAACGTTTTGCAGCTAACGACGGTACTAGCAGGTCGTTTACTGCCGCCAGCCAATAGTCTCCCTTAATCCAGGACTTAGACTGTCGGCCACGTAACGCCCCGGCCAATGACCCGACTGCGTCCCGGGGAACTTTAAGTACCACGTCGGTTGTGTAGCTACTTTTTACAACCGACCCTTTGGTGATTCTACTATTTACTTAACGTTTAAGTAACTAGTACGGAAATGAGATCGTTTTGTCCTCGCCTTTCTATGCATATTAGAGCATGGTCGAGTCTATGTAGCCTATAGTCTATATACCTAGCCTATTTCTTTAAAGGAAACATCTTTGGACATTATTGTTAATCGATAGTATTCGGTACTTTTAGAAGGATTTTACGAACAAAGTGGTAACGTACTTCTAACAACATAAATATCTAGGATATTATGGTTCTGGGGAAGGGATTGGTTTCCGTGTCAAACAATTATATATATAAATTAAATTTGATACCAAGTAAGAGTTGTTCTATAAAAAATAATGCGACATTATTTTGCAGAATATCGTTTTAAGACTTCAGTCTTTTGAAACACCGATCAAGAACACTTAGGCCTCGGCCTCGAATTATGCGGGCAGCGGGTTGGCAGCGGCAGCGGCGCGGGGGCGGGCAACGAGCGGTGCACTCCAGTCAAGCGGTGACGCGCTGCGCGTCTGCATATGTTTTTGTGACGTGTCAAAATATATCGAGCGTTAGGAATAAATTTGAATCAAAAAGAGGTTGTTGCCGCTTTTCAGACTTTTCGTTCGCGAATAAAAACAAATATCTCGGCAACACAAGGAGAACGGCCTTCGAATTCGAGGCCGAGGCCCAAGGTCTCGGCCCCGAATTTTGCGGGCAGCGGGGCGGCAGCGGGGCGGCAGCGGGGCGGCAGCGGAGCGGCAGCGGAGCGGCAGCGGAGCAGCAGCGGGGCGGCAGCGGATTCCAGGATCGCGATGAATGTATCTAACTTTTATTTGTATCTATTAAAGTAACTACCTCATTATATAGCTAATATGCTAAGGGCTGCAATGAAGTTACCAACCAGTAACTTCGTATGTAAGTAACTTGAAATGTTTCTTCATATTATTTTATGCGAGTTAGGTATTCAAATAAACTTGCTAACAAAGTTAAAATTACTTGTTGCTTACGGTATTGTTTGTTATTAATTTGCATAAGGTATATAACATAGGTTACAGATTTATAGGAGATTAATATGAAGATGTTATTTGAATAGGTACTTACATACACACGCAGGTAGAATATTACCTACTGGCAACCAGAGGGAACAAATTCCCTACTTGGCAATGGTACCGATAGGTAGGTATACGTTTAGATCTATGTATATAAAAGCGAAATCCACTGACTGACTCATTCAACACAGAATCTCCGAAACCATGAGACTTAGGGACATCAAATGTTGCACCCACGTTCCTGTGAGCTCCCAGTTGCTGGTTAAGAAATAATCTTAGGAAATTCGACCCCTAAGAGGGTACAATTGTGTCAAAGTATGGAAACATTCCACGCGGATGAAGTCGCGGGGAACAGCTAGTATTAGATAAATATTCCTACGTTACAGGTTCGTGTCAAAGTATCAAAGGGAAAGGAGAGAAAAAAACCAGTGGCATCGAGTACAACATTAATTATACCTGCTTGTTGCCACGGACAAAAACTTCCCACTTGTTGCCACTATAGCGCCAAGCGGAAAGAAGTCACACTCGTTGCCAGTGTGTGGCGATGAGTGGTACGTTGTTTTGGAAATACCCACCACTGGTTATATTGGTAACGAGTGGGAATATACGGATCATACTTAAATAAGGCGGAAAGGTTTTCTGAATGCTTTTATGTAGTCAGATAGTGTAGATTGACGAAGGTTTGCGGAGCTGTGTGTCGTGATCAGGCATATTTTCCACTCCTTTTAGTTATAGCGTGAGTATACAAAGAGTCATTTATCATCTTCTATGCGGCCAATTTATTGTTCCTTATACTAAGACCTATTTTCGTCAACGTTATATCCAAACAGCGTTAAGTATTCCTTTTGTGCCGTCCAGACACTGGTTTGTAAGTAAACCCGGCCCTTTTTAAGCTACGCAGCCTATTTTAATGTTGTTTACGGGTTCGTTGTACAGCTTTAATTAAAATAATGTCGCTGGACCAGTCAGCCAACTGTACCTACTGTCCCAAACCAAGCAATGCCTGTATGTGTACCTGCAGTGGACTAGGGGCGGTCACAGTATATCATTATAATATGTACCTACCTAGCTGTTAGCCGCGACTTGGTCGGCGTGGTATTTAATAAAAAGTTTTTCTAAAATAAAAGTAGCTTGAGTTACTCGTTGTTACACCAGCTATCTGCCAGTGAAGTCCCGTCAAAATCGGTCTAACCATTTCAGAGATTAGCCGAAAAAAACGGATAGACGGACACAAATTTTAAAATCTGTTGTTTTGGTATATGTACCGTGTATACATCCAAATACACTTAGTAAAAAGCGGTTATATTAATATTACAAACAGACACTCCAATTTTATTAATTTGTATAGATATTAAAACATGACTCGGTTACTTATGCTTAAAAATTGGCGTTCATCACACCAAAATTGCTCATACCGGGACCTTCGGTGCAGAAAGCAGGGCCCCAAGTCTGCTAACACAATCGATTCATAATCGAATAGCAACCGCATAGTTACTGTCACTTTTGACACTTTTTTTGAAATTTTATTTTATTAAAGCTTCATAATGAATTTAAAACCCTTTTAAAAAATAATTATTTCAATATCTGTCAAAAGTGACAGTTACTATGCGGTCGCTGTTCGATAATGAATCGATTGTGTTAGCAGACTTGGGGCCCAGGGTCACAACCAACTGTACCAACCGGGTACTAACTATGAACACTTGTACTAAATTCGGTATATTTTACTGCGTCGTTTGTCTCATCGATCATGCATAGTGATGACGTCGGTGACATGACGCATTTGACTTGCTAATGTGACCCACTGTGGACACCGTCTATTCAGTGTCCACTAACTATTGCGACAATATAGATACTATAGCTATAGTATAAGTATAGATAGTTATAGTTATAGATATTATAGCTATGTAGGGGAAATAAGTTCTAATGCGGTAACAATAGACGATATTAGTGCTTAAATTATGGTAGTTTGAGCATATAGGCCGCCCAGCTCACTACACCGGGTGGTTGCGGGTTCGGTTACTGGCTGGGCAAATTGTAAAAAATACATTTACGTAATTTTTCCTAGTCTATATGTGGTGCTAATTGCCTCCAATACTTTGTACATATACTAACGGTATCCATTGTAGGTACCTGCCTACCCTGTTTCCAATAGCAGGATGAAAATAACATTTTACAAAACCCATTTAGCCTGAATCCCAAAAAAATTGTTAAACTAAATAAAAAAAAAAGATATTTGTGGGTACTCCATAGTACTGGTATTGCTATGTTTCTGCACTATACATGTGGTGCGTTCGTTTGGCGATATTTTTATATGTTATTTAAGTAAAAAAAAGCACCACTGAAATGCAAAGTTGTTTTCCAATTTTCAATTAGCGCTGAGGACTGGTGGTTCGCCGCCTGACCGGGAGGATCCATCATTCATTAACAAATCCGGAAGGTGATGACAGAATCCAATTAAAATGAATCCTGAAAACAATAGGTTTGTTATCAGGAGTATTTATTTTTCAAAATTAGAACATTTTCATGACGTAACTAACGAAAGCGTTAACATGATATAACATTCAAGCTGAGCTTGGGTTCCTGTAGAGAACAAGTAAGTATTTTTACCAGGGTACGATAGGCTATTAGAGATCCATTCCAGACACTCGGAACCATTAGGAACATATTGTTTCCGATAAGTCCAGGCTAGAATTGAACCCGCAGCCCGGTGCAGTGATCGATACGCTGAAACCAGTAGATCAAGCTTTTGAAAATGTTCAATAATATTGGATTTCAAACAAAGATAAGAGAGGTATTGGTAACCATGTCCTCCCGTGACCATGGTTGCTGAAAAGAAACCAAAACGTCGGGTACGTAAAAAACATAATATAAACGCGATACAATCCGTAAAATTAGTTTTATTTCAATGTGTATTCACGGAATTATAAGAAATCAATAGGTATTGGTAAGCCAATATTTTTTTTTTTTTTTTTTATTACATTAAGTATAGGCAAGTATTTGATCTCGATCTCATCTGATGGTAAGTGACGATGAGATCTACGATGGAGCATACTTGCCTAGGTAGGAAGGCGGCAGTAGATAAGAGACGCTACATTCACTAGGCACATGCAGCGCAACTGATCTGACCCGCCATCCATGAATGGCCACACCGAACATCATGCCGGAACACGGCTAGGCCGCTTGGCGACATGGCTTTGTTCAGTGAGTGGTGACTAGCCACGGCCGAAGCCTACCACCAGTATAATTTTAATTTACGCGTACGAAGTCGCGTGTAATCCTAGTTTAAAATAAATCGTCGTGTAGGGCGCCGCCCCCGCGGCCCCGCTGTGTCCAATATCGCGACGTGGACAAATGAGCGTTAGCTCTCACCCCGATCCGCGAACCGACCACTATCATTCATCACAGGATCGGGTTTACTCGGCTGATTTATCTGAGTGCGAAGCGGGGGTGAAGTATGTAAGCCGCGACACATTCTTTCGCGCGCGATTGAACACGTGATAGCTCGCAAGTCCAATGGAGAATCAATGATAATCCGGGTTTTTCACTGTTGATTCTTTCGCGCACGATTGTTATTTTTTTGCTGTTTAAATGGAAAGAGCATGAATCGCGCGGGATTTTTTTGCGTCCGGTGGCGTAGCCCACGCGATTTTGATATTTTCTTATTTATCGTTACACTCGCGCTCGTTACCGCACGAACGTCCATTCTCGTGGTAAAGAGCGTACCTCCGCAAAATTCCGAAATTGAGTGGTACATACAAATGCCGGACAATGCTCTAAATATACGGCTCTTTGCTACTGGGGTGTAGTAATCAGTCAGGATTTCTTTAGAATAACTGAAAGATTTTTTTCTCCTAATAGTTTTTTTCCATTGAGTCAGGCTCAACTTACGATTCTGATAGAAGTAAAAAATTATAACCATTATTAAGTATTATTTATCATATCGGTGCGTAATTGATACCTATAATATATTAAAACATCGGAAACGAAGATTATAGAATTTGATTCCTTCAGAGAGATCACTATTACGCCCAGTTTACAAAAGGACAGTGCGGAAGTAATAAGCAGCAGGTGTCGCCGATTTAACAGCTGGCGAGGACGAAGTAACAATTATCCGGAATAGATCTCCATACATTTCTAAATTGGCTACATCTCACATGCGTACTGTCCTTGTGTAAGTCGAGCATTACAGAGCTTCGAGTGCGTGTTTTTTTTTACAAGCAATACGGGTACTGTACTCTATGAATGCACTGCATAGTATACTCATTGCTCATATTGTATCGTAGACAAAGAAATGTATAACGGTTTATCTACGTTTTGTATGGCATACAGCACCTCTAGCGAACGGTATCTCAAACGATCAATTCTGCACACAAACTGGGCCCCAATTCTGCTAACACAATCGATTCATAATCGAATAGCAACCGCATAGTAGCTGTCACTTTTGACAGATATCCCATAAAATATCTGTCAAAAGTGACAGTTACTATGCGGTTGCTGTTCGATTATGAATCGATTGTGTTAGCAGACTTGGGGCCCTGGAACATGATTAACTGATGAGGAATAATAACGAAAATAAATACGGTTAAAAATAGCAGAAAGAATTCAAGTTTTCTTAAATAGCATGGCAGAAAAAATCTCAAAAGAAACGGATTTTTTTTCTATCATTTATGGTGAACATCAATCTAGCGGCCATTTAAAATGATGGCGGTAAAGCGAAAACGTCAGGCATTACCATCGCTACATTTCGTCCGTAAGGAGCCATAATGATCTTTAATAGTCTCCCACTTAGCCATCCTATTCCAATTTGAATGCTTCCAAAGGAGATTGAAATATCTAATTTAGGGTAGCAAATTCTATTATTTAAGTGCTTTGTAATCATAAATTCTCGGGTTCAATTGTATTAACAAATTTGTAGTTTTGGTATAAGTCAGTTCACTAGGTACTATTGCACACATAAGTGCCTGGGTTTCGTAACTTCGGCTTTCTATCCTGATTTTTTCTTCGATCAGCATCAATAGGTCTTAAAATTGTGAAAAAAAGCTGCAATGCAGTTCCGTCTAATTTTACTAAGACCATACAGCTTCCAATAGATATGTAATATATTTACATAGTTCACCACGTTTTCAGAGTTAAAATGTTAAGTACAGAACAACGGCAAATAATCTGCATACAAAAAAAAAATTAATCACGGGAGTGGATACTGATGTTGTTATTGGAATTAGAAGTGGTGTGAGATGTTCGTGTTACTTCTGTTCCACAAGTGTAGGTACAAATAAAGTGCAAGCAATATTTCTGTGTCATTAACAAGAAATCGGAACTAGTATCATGTTAGACCTACACAATGTGCGTCACTAAGCACGTAAATCATTTATTTGGCGAATTAATATCCTAAAATGAGTAAACAAATATCGCATCTTTCTTCTATTGCGAATCATCATTGAATACTAATATAATATGTAATTCTATTATTGCAAGCAGTGATATTAAGCAGCGATAGCCAAGTTGGTAGAACTCTTGCCTCGGTAACGAGGATCGCAGGTTCAAATCCCGGCTCGCACCTCTGGGATTTCTGTATTTCATGTGCGAAGCTCATTTTCAACCATGATTATCACTTGCTAAACGGTGAAGGAAAACATCGCGAGGAAACCTGCACATCTGTGAGAACCCCTCGAAAGACGTGTGAAGAGCGTGGTGTACTATGGCCTAATCCCCCTCGCATTGATGTGGGTACCGTGCCCAACAGTGGGACATTAAAAGGGCTGGTATTATTTATTATTATTGCAAATCGTGATACGATAATGACGTCCCTGGGAAACAGTTGCGGAAGTTTGTGACAAGTCGGACAGATAGTTTGACAATGTCCACGTCCCCCACAGCGACATGACACCACGCACAATTCTCAATTCGATCCCATCATGAATAATTTATTTCATAAAGTTGTACCGTACAAAAGTTGAAATTATTAACTTTGTGTTTGACAAGCAATTGTGTTTTAAAGTTCTCGGCTATTTTTTTTATTTCAGCCGTCATAAGTTATTCAGTATTCCTTTGTTTGATTTTTCTCGTTCATTTTGTAATTTCTATTATGCCTACGTTTATAATAAATCGTCTAGGGGATTGTGATTTCAAGCGATTGGGTTTCTACGGTCTAGTTAATTCGACAATTTGTTTTTTAATTTGTCAGTTAGTATCTCTGGCCTATTTAACGTTTTTAGTTGAAATAAAACTACTCTTACGGATTTTATCGCGTTTATTCTACGTATTTTACGTTCCCGACGTTTCGGCTGCTTTACAGCAACAACCGTATGATTAGTTTAGTTTAATGTGAAGTATTCTCGTAAACATAAGATCAATATGTTTTCAGTTGAGATAAGTTGATGGTTTCAAGTGGGTCCTGCTCGTGGCATAAGCCACAATTTCGATGGGGTGTCGTAAAGTCATTAAGAATTTCTAGAAAAAATCTAAGACCTTTCCTTATATGCGTCAATTAGTCTTGGCAATAGGGTTGCCCCTTCTTACATTGTAACATAATACAAGCGAAAAGGCTACCCTATCAGGGCACAGTTGGATGAAGGCATTTCGAATAACAAAAGGTTTTAAATGTACTTATGTAACATGAAAAAGTACGCGTCATGTTATGTGAAAGCGGCTTACCTGGCATTTGATTATTACATTGTTTTGTCTTTTTGGTATTTTACTCAGCAATGCTATAAAGAGCTGGTTAATTATAAATGGGATATCAAAATAGACCGCACATAATACCTGCTAAGTGTTTTTAATTGCGACACGAATATAAATGTATATATGAGTTCATTACTCGGGGCTCTATAATATATTAAATATTAATGTATGCTTCAGATGAATCAGAATATAATGTTAGAGTGAAGTGAGTTGAACATTGGTGTGTTATGTATATTTTTTTGTATTGTGTTGTTTTATACCATGGTACAAAGGAAACTTATTTCTCATCGTTCAAGTCCACTCGTAGCAGCATGACGCAGTCGCCGTAGCAACGACAGCGCTACGAATCAATGCTACGGGCGGGCTGTCAATATTTGAACTGCTCTGGACTAAGCACACATCCGCTTATCCCTATGCTTATATACTTAGCCAAGCATGATATTGCATAATGCTCGATTACATAGTGACGTCGAGCGTTGCCCCAGAGGACTCTTATATCTAATCTTTAAAGAGCTTCTTGCACAGATTGTGTAACATGGTAGACAGAGTTAATAGAATACCATCTAAGTTAATGTATTATTATTCTGTTGCGTAAGATACTTCAGTCAAGGATTAGATAAGTTTTAAAAGTAAAACTTCTCATGATGGATGGCCGGTTCCGTAATCTAATAGCTGGGCTCGATACCAGATGTTCAGCTTGATGGATATTGGTAGATATTAATCAACACCATCTCGGCGTTTTGTGCCGAGAGGGGTAGGCAGTAATGTACTGCTGTGCACCAATCATTTACCGACGGTGTTTGATATGGGTCACTATTTCCATTTTACTGAGCATATTTTCTGCAATGAGATGGTCGATAGATTAATGTTTTTAAGCATCATTACAAAAACCTTCAATAAATAAAAGTTTTTTTTTGTCATACACCGTTCCACGCGGACAAGGTATTTTTGATACATAGTTTGTTTTCATATCATTTTTAAGTTTTATTTTTATATTTCTGTTGTAAATATTTAGTGATAAATATATATATTAAATAATATAGGTATATATTATTTCACTGTTTTATATATACACGCTTTGTACGAATCACAAGGCGTCATGGAGTGGAAACATGAATTTTCATGAAGCTTGGTTTACAGACTTGTATAATTGTTATTATTATGTAAATTATATTGTACTGTACGTAGAATATTCGTGTTCATTGTTTGAGGTTTTATAATTGTTTTGAGTCATAATTTATGAGTTATGGCGTTACGTATGTGTGCATACGCGGATTTTTTTTTTTTTGAAAATGTGAAAAAAATGAAAAAAAATGATGACGTTACGCAGATTTTGGAATGACTGCATACATATATAACCATCATATATATAACATTTCCTATATCGGCCTGACAACCTGATTAGCGCAGTTGTTATTGACCCTGCTTTCTGCGCCGAGGGTCCCGGGTTCGAGTTCTTGTAAGGACAAACTTTGTGTAGTGAGCAAGGATGTTTGAACCCGAGTCATGGATGTTTAGTATCTATATAAGAGTTTAAATATACAAAGTTCGCCCTCAGTCAAATGTACGGTACCCATTATGCAAGTGTCGTTTAGTGTGGGTCCATATAGTTGGTGTGTTCGTCTGGCGATATTATATAATAATAACAAAATAAAAACCGTCTCCAAAAAACTAAAAAGCCATAAATAATCTAATCTTGAAATCTACCTTGTTTAACTAAATCAAATATTTAACTAATCTCGAAAAACATACAACCGAATTGAGAACCTCCTCCTTTTTTTTAAGTCGGTTAAAAAGCATGTGTATTGTACTGCGGGCTTTGAAGTCGGTAATCAAACTAATTATGGCACGAATTCAGTTTCAAAAGTTATAAATTGTTTGCACAATTTCAGATTTAGCGAGAGGGTTGGAATATTTCAGTTTGATTGAGTATTCTACTCGAGCTGCAGGCTTAACCATAAATGCTTCGCAGTATATCTGCATAGCTAAAGTTAGTCTGAATGTCAGTATAGAATTATGTTCGGAATATGGCGCCCATCGTGACTATTCATGTGTATGGCACTGGCTATATCGCAAGCTTTGATTTTAAGAGGGCTTCTACAAGTTCGGAGAGTCATCCAACAATAGAAGACGAAGCTATTAAAATAATTTGCAGTTGTAGTTCTGTCTTTCTCTCTATTCGGTCGTTGATCCGACTGTATAGAAGACATTTAAGACTCACATTAACATATTTTTTTTTATGGTAATGAATATTTGTGCGACAAAATATACAACATATGTGTTAGTAGCTGGGCTAGCCGGAGCACCATAGAGTTATAAAGTGATTACCATTTTTAAGCTATAAAATAATACCAATGAAAATGTATAAAATACGCAATGAACCACGTGAATGCATTTTTTGTTAAATTCAGTGAATAGTACAGATATGGATAGCCACGCCCAGTTTGGAAATAAATACTCTTCAAAAATCTCTCGGAAACTTATAAGTGCCGCAGTGTATTTGATCACGAAAGTTTTGAAAATTATAAAATAACCGTCAGTGGATCGATGAAGCCTGTGTTTTAGTCAACCGAATTTCGAATGGTAGCATTCGATTAAGTTTTGAATTATCGATTACAATTGAAAACAAGCTACGAATGCTAATCATTTCATTTTATTTAAATTTAAGAAGACATTAATGCTAATACAAAAGATCGCCCGACGTGACCTTAAATGTTTCATAATGGGAAAAGTTTTGTTTAACATTTGCGCCTTTCCTTGGCGCGAATGGAGATCGCTTGGCTTTATTGTTTATATATATTGGTGTTCAAACAACATAATTAAAAACAAATATTATATTGGAGGCTGATTGGCGAGTACCCGTATTTAAAATGATGGGTTGGATGCCGTTCTAAATACCTGTAAAGGTAGGTAGTATTTATAATGAGCCGTACATAAATAAATTAATAAATCACTGAAATAAAACTTATTTTAAGGATTTTATCGCGTTTATTTTCTTCTTATTCTTATTAAAAACAGAAAATAAACGCGATACAATAATGCTATTTCAGTGTGTCGTGTTCGCGTAAATATAAGCAATCAATTAATAAATTATTAATAAGAATAGTTATTATAGTATTATGTCATTTTTAATACGCAGAAAAGCTGCAGATTTATATGATTTCAAGTGATTAAGCCAAAAAAAGCCCTTCAATGAAAACATTGTCTGTTACACATTAAACAATTCCTCCCGTAGTTCCACGCTGTATAGAAGTATCTACTAGCATATTTATTGGTACTTACCTATCACAGATATATATTCTAGACGCGAGCTTTGCACGATGCATATGTGAATTCCAACCCGCGGCAATAACGAGAAACGTATTTTATGCTGTATTAACTTTAAAATTGTATTTACTGTTTCAGCTTTCTAGTGTGTGATTTTTTACCTAAAATGTGGTATTTGAATACACGAGAGCAAGCAATATTTAAAACAAATTGGAGCTAGACAGCAAATATGTTTGTAGTTGTGTGAAAAGAACGCTTAAATTTTAATCTTGTTAAACTCCTTGGACAGGCTATACATACGGAATAATATTTATTAACGGTCACCCGTTTTTTAGAGCATTTCTAAAGATTTAACGAAATACCTATAAAAGTAGTTTAAATTATAATTTCCTAAGATCCAGAAAAAAAAACTAGAAAATTTTCTCTCACTGAACAAAAGGCGGTAGATTATATGGAGATTGATTAACAGATACATTGTGCTTCTTTTTTTTCGGTGCCCTTATTTATCTTATTTCGAATATAATTCCGATATTTCTTCACTATCCCATGATATAGAGCATGGCCTAGACAAGAAAAAGGAACTTGGAGATGTTTATTTATAGATTAACTTCATATACGTCTTGAACTCTGAGTAAATATCTAGTAATCATACTGAATATGGTTAATTATAAATATATTATAACCCTCAATTCAAATAAGTAATTTTCCATTTACAATAATATTACAAAGTATTTTTCAGAAGAGGAAAACGGTTTTGTAATGCTTATTAACTTATAATTAATATAAATTGTTACCTACCTATTCATTTTAAACAGAAAATGGATTTAGGACAATGGATGAATAAGAGTACAGACAAGTAAAAAAAAATACATTTAAAATACCTAACCTTACCTGTCTGTGGCTCCGCGATCACAAGTCTATAGCATATTTCCGTTCGATTTATCAATAAGTGTATCGTTATGTAAACCGAACTCATCTTGCGTAGCACACGTAGCAGTGATGACGTCACGTACGTCGCTACGACGATAGGGCCGCTACGTGACACCAGAAATAGAAAAACATTTACATCAGTGTGTAGCTATCAAAAATTCATTTCCTTGGAAGAATGCGTTAATTGTTTTAAAATTACGAGGAATAATAGATAATAACATAATAAAAACAACAATAATATCCCATGGGTATACTTTCAACTTGGTGTAGATGTTTTCGGTATTCATAGGTAGAATGATTTATACTTTTAAAATCGTTCACGAGTGCTAGATAAGTCTCACTAAAGTTGGGGACAACCTGGTTCTCGACCTTAGTATTGCAAAGTGGTGTAAAAGAGCAGTTATACACTGTCAGGGTGCCAGGACCTTTCCTCAGCCTCCCTTTATACAGGTTCAAAACGTGGTAACTCTAGGTGCTGCTTTTGTATTGGCCTAATGACTCACAATAGGGCGTGTCTTTAGACATTCTTTAATCCGAGATATAGGCCAAATGATAAAGTACGTACTTCAGAAATTTTAATTATTTGATGAAGAGCGATGAAATATAACCTAATGCCTTTTATTGCTAATTCTGTAACCTATAACAGAATCAGAATATTTTTTATTCATGTAAACCATTAAGTACAGTACTTATGAATCGTCAATATGGTTAAAAAATGTTAAGTTCCAACTTTACCACCCGTTCGGAATGACGTCACTATTGAGAAGAACGGGCAAGAAACTCCATGGTTGCTCTTTTTAAAAAGATCTTTTACATTTTTGAGCAGTACATTGTTATGGGTATGTGAGAACAATGTAGGAACGGCTAGGAAATCATATTACAAGTACATTATCCCACTATTGCTAGGTGCTTATCTTCGTTAGCAGTTGTAATTATAATAATAGCAATAGGTACTGATATGTTATGTATAAATGTATATTGTAAGTCTATAGTAAATTGCGTCCCAGAATAACCGTAATCTCGGCTGCTATTAAGCTATTACGTACAACAAAGCTAATCCCGATTGAAAGCAGAATATTATAACACAAGCCTCAGACGACTTCATAGATTAGCGGAATATTCCCACACTCAACCGGGGATAAATTTCATGATGCAAGGTTTATTTCATAATAATACCTCATGAAATTTAGATAAGTACCGTTCATCGTAATTTGTTTGATGATTAAGTTAAGAAGAGTGCGTCTAAGGACACTGTTAGGAACGTTTGAGGCATAGATAATATGTATTTTTTTTTATTACATTATAGGCAAGTATTTGATCTCGATCTCACCTGATGGTAAGTGATGATGAGATCTACGATGGAGCATACTTGCCTAGGTAGGAAGGCGGCAGTAGATCGAGACGCTACATTCACTAGGCACATGCAGCGCAGCTGATCTGACCCGCCATCCATGAATGGCAACACCGAACATCATGCCGGAACATAACATAACATAACAGTATATCGTTTGTGCGTGTAAATAGGTATTATTTTAAAATATCTAAATTATATAATACCTTGGGAGGTTCGGTATTTTCATTGCGCATTCCGTTGGTCAAATCGTCATTATACTCATTGAATGATATAATAAATCTATGCGAGCTCATATAAAGTAATCTAGTCGCGCTAATAGTTTGAACGAAACCCATCTAAAAGAATATATTTTTTGTATTCTCAGTATTAATGAAAAGTTCTTCGATGTAGGTACATTACTAACAGCCCTGCTTCGCATGTTCAGTCAGGTATAACCGTGAACATTTTTAGAAATATTTTACGGATTAAAAGAAAAATAAGAGGTTTGCCCGTTGAGCCAAATCTAAAAGGGTTGGAGATGAATCAATCCATCTGTTAGCAACGGCCTTATTTCTGATGTTCATTTTAATAATATATGATCATGATAATTCGGAAGTAGGATTTGCTTAGGAGATTATCTTTTTATAGGATTTTAATTAAACGGCTATGTAAGGTAGAACATTATGTAGGTTCATATAGAGACATACATATACAGGCTGTATCATCGAAATGGGTTCGTATGGGAATCTTCGAAACTATAATAACTAGAAAAATATATTCTTAGAGACGAAACAGTGAAAGCGCCTCTCTTGGAAAAGAGTGGACTCCTTACAATATACAAAATCAATATTGCAATAAATGACGATGCTTTTTTTTCTTCAAAATGACCGTGATCGATTCCCGATTCAGGTATGTGGTTAAAACAAAATGTAAAAATGCAGTTCTTTTTATCTCAAAGCATGCCGTCGTTTAGAACATACTTTTTTATCTCTTATAGTTTCTAAGATACCCATACTGACCGATCTCGGTGTTACATCCTGTATACCAACATGTATTGAATCACCTATAAAGGATCTAAAACATAAAAAAATCTAGCGTCAGTCACTGGCTGAAACATTAAAAGCAGAAAATTCCTTAGCCTATCAACTCGTTGCGCAACCCTCACGATCCGACCACTGATTTAGCTTTTATCAGTTCTACTGGGGAAACCGGGAATCATTTCATATCATAAAATATTATTGCTTAGAAACGCTGGATGTTTAAATTAAATAAAGATCTTATATAACGTCTCCGGTTAGGATCTACACCTAACGCACACGCGATTTCGGTTGTACTATATACACAAATAGGCTTGGTATTTATTTTGTAATTCAATAAGTTGTTCGTGACACTCTGTCTATAATATTTGTTCGCCTGAGTAATAAAGTACAGTTGTAACTTTATGGGACAGTTGGCAATTGTTTACCTCTAGGGTCACCTGTCACACCTTCGTCTGTTGTTAGTACGAATAATTAATCTAAATAAATAATATATTTGTATTTTAACTTTCAATTGAACATATCGAAGTTTCGATACCATTTTTGTGCACCAAATGAACCACAGATAATTTTATTACCGCCTCCATCCGTGTATAGAGTATAGACTAGTCCCCAAATTAATAGAAGTTAATTAATGAAACTAATGCATTTCATTAGCAAACCGTTCTACTAATTGTTATGTTAATAGTTCTACTATTACCTTTGTTGTGTAAAAGGCAATAACCGTTTATTGTATTTTTTCCAGAAGCGGTACCCTGAGTGCACTTTCGTTGATAAAAAATTGCTAATTCCGTAGCTTTTTAATTGCTTTTATGTCTCTGGAGACTTACTAACTAAAAAATTCTGATTACGATCATCGCTACGGAAGTTTTGGAGGAAGAAATACATCTTTTGAACTGGGAAATTCGATGGTTCTCTAGGTAGAAAGTGTTTGGGGAAATGTAAAAGTTTAGTCAAGCCTCGCAGTATTTTTTTAACGACACCGACGGTTCCTAGCGGTATATATTGCCGTCAACCCGTCGATTTATATAGATGTTGAGCCCAGAAATATTATCAATAAAATCGATATACTTATTTGAATTATATGTATATACGTAAGTATGTTTACGACCTGATTAGCTCAGTGGGCAGTGACCCCGCTTTCTGTGCTGCGGGTCCCGGGTTCGAATCCTGGTCGGGACAAACTTTTGGTCATTAGCAGGAGTGGTTGTACCTGAGTTATGGATGTTTAATATTTATATAAGGATTATATACTGAGTTCGCCCTCAGTACATTGTACGGTACCGATAATACAGGCGTTGCTTAGTCTTAGTATAGTTAGTGTGTTCGTCTGATCGTCGATTTTTTTTATATATATTTATACCTGAACATACAGAAAAGAATATTCAGGACGCAGTGTCTTTTAAGGTTTCAGAGCTAATCAAATTTCTCAAATGCAGGTACAGACAGCCCACTTGCAGTTGAAGGCCCGTATTACATAAGGATGCTCAGTCATGAATCTAATTTTAAAACTGCTTTTAAGTATTGCCTTTACTTTAGCATGACTTTCATAACGAGATATGCAGGTACTGATTTTTATGTAGTTGTTCCGCGGCAGTTTCACATGATTATGTGTCTAAAATAAAAGCGGGTTGAGTCGTTATTAGCCTAAAACAAGTTATTTGAGGCTCGCCTATTATTAAGGGACAATAAATTTGTGAGTTTCGACATTTTGAATTCGGATTTCGAACAATTTCCAAGTTATTTCCAATAGCGGTGTTTCGGCGATGTGTCACGCCGCAGATCGTAACCCAGCAAGTTTGCGGCCCTCCGCAGTGCCCCCGTCCCTCGAGATGGGTCTTACGTGACGACCCGAGCCCTTGTACGAAATACTATCTATGTGATGGTAAAATAATATTACATTGCAATGTTTATATTGTTTTGTTTCAATGTTTATATTGTTGTGTTTCAATGTTGGCATTGTTGGGCTCCAAAAAGCATTCGATTGATGTTATTTTTTTTAAAAGCGGGTTTTTTTATGCCAGCATCAACTAATTTCTCTATATACTACTTACTGTGGAAACAAACGACTCTGAGATGAAATATAGTGAATCAACACAAGAGGTATTATAATCTAGGTTCTAATTTAAATAAATAACTAAGCAAGTAGCTATTATAAAGATGTAGGAAATCATTATTATCTGTCTGTGCTTACGCCGGTACGTTTTATTTCAGAAATTCACAGGGAACTATTAAACTTTGGTCGGATGGAACCCTAATAAAATTTTACGACACGAGACTTTTTTTTCTAAATGATAAATGCCGATGGCCGCAAAATGGCTTTTATAGTTTCACCAGACGAGTCTAAAATTAGAAATAATTGGTGTAGGTGTATGTCATCAATTCCAGAGAGAAACTAACATTTTTAAAACTAATGCTCACTAAGTAGTGGTTGTAAGTACAAAAATGCTTCACTGCCTATCCTTAGGGACATATAACAATATACATTAATTATTATAATGGAGCTTTTTGCGAATGTTGTTTTGGACTCAATATTGAATTATTAAATGGAATATATATCTACTTAAGGTTTAACAATCCTATGTCGGTTATAAATTATTTACCTACCCTATAGGCTGGGCGTTAGAAATATAATGTAAAATATTTAACGAGCAGCAGGCCATATCAGCCAATCATTTCGTGTATACATTAATTAGTCGATAGAAATACGTGAGATGATTAAAGCAGGAATACATAGGTAATACAAAGCCAGGTCATATCGATCACGTTTATCTATAAAATAAATACGTAAATATTTTTTTACTTTAACGGCCTTACGTACTTTCACGTACTACAATCGCATAGAAAAAGGCTACCAATTTTTTTTAGAATGATTCTTTTATTGAACACGGACATAGCTTTTTTTTAATAAGTAATTTTAAATGTGTAATAATTCATAATATAATATCGCCAGAGGAACACACCAAATACGTATATGGTCCCACAAGCAACGTTTGTATTATGGGAACCGTACAATGGACTGAGGTCGAACTCAGTACATAATACCATATTATATAGATATTAAACATCCATGACTCGGGTACAAATTAAACATCCATGCCCTGAGTGAACTCCGGAGATGTTATTTTTCATTTGGCCCACAGTCGTCGCACACACGTTGGCGCACTTTTGACAGATATCCCATACAATATCTGTCAAAAGTGACAGTTACTATGCAGTTGCTGGTCGATTATGAATCGATTGTGTTAGCAGACTTGGGGCCCGGCTGTTTATGTCAATGTTCCGTAAATGGATTGTTAGGGTCAAACTTAGTCCACGTTATGTCAGAACAGAAACCAGCCAGGCGCCGTCAGCGTCGAATGAAACCTGGCAAACGAGAAACTTGGTTAGAAGGTTGTTTTCAAAACATGAACAATATTAATTAAGAACTTTACACTTGTTCTAACTTCTTAAACCTGATATTCACCATGTTGAGTCGAGTCGAATACCTTTAATAATAATAATATTTTTTTCATTCATCCATCGTATATCGTTTTTTTTGTTGATGGTATCAACTTTTTGTCTACAATCAATGGACTTGGATAAAAGTGGCACGAGTATTGCGTTCCTATATCGTATGTATGTATGTATATTTAGCACCGAATAAGTATTCGATATGAATAAGCTGATGATTTATTGCATTTGTTTTAAATAAAAAAATCTTCGTTTTGGCCTTAAATGGTGGTATTAATATACGTTAGCTGATGAAATATTAGATTAAAACAAAGAAAACGTGGTGTTTGTTTTATTATTATTTAAAATAATTTTGATTGTCTCAGAAAAAATGAGAGATTAAAATAAAATATTTTTTACAGATTTTATAGAGTTTATTTTAATGTTAAAAAGTGGCGAAAAAGAAAGGTAGAAAAATGAACGTACCGCAGACAATGACGTAGATTATACGTTAAGTTCATCATCAAATACGTCACTAAACTTCGGTAGAGCTCGTAACAGTCATGGCTATTCGAATTAATACTCTCATTTCGGAAATATTTCATACATTTTACGAGGTCGTTGTGACGGCCACGAATGTTTCCAACTCGCGCCCGATGGACGCCGGATGTCGAAATTGTCAACATGCACGCCGACGAAAGCATATTATTAATGTATAAAACAAAGACGTGTTAGTAACACCATTTATAACCCTAGAACTGGTCGGTCGATATTCATGATCTTTGATTTTCTCTCCGTCCCGAATAGCAGAATAACTATTAAAACATGGTCAAATTTCACAAAAAAAAATATGATAAAGATTTTTCATTTTCTCATACATTTGATTATGAGACGGTACGAAGTCCGTCGCTAGTATTATAATTAAAAGGACAATCATTAATTGTAATACGTTTTCTATCATTCTCATCGGCGACAATATGTTTGACAATATATGCCTTATCGATTGAACCTATTTATTTTTATAGGGAATCAAATCAACATAATAATAATATGCACAAAAGCTTGGTTATTATGCGGTTCCAACGTACCTACCTAATACATACATAATCTTAAAAGTTTCCCGAAGCCCAGAAGGACATTGACCGCGGCTACGAGGCTACGCAGCTGTGTGCTGCAGACTACGAGAATCTACGACGAATTTATCGATTTTTGAAATCCTTATAAACATTCATACACGACTATGCCCTGTAAGATATAAATTATTATAATATAGCATGCTTATTTACCGGCTAAAACATTGACTGACCGGCAGACAACCAATGCTTATCTGTATATTAGAGTTTAACGGTTATAATTCTTAATTATTGCTTAAATAACACATAATTAATTTTCTACCAGCTCCAGGCACGTAGATATCTAGGACGTAAAGTAGCCCATATTTAATCTAGAGTCATACTGTATCAAATTTCATTGAAATGCGGTCAGCCGTGTTTGCGTGACGCTCAGTTAAACTTACAAAGAAACACACTTTCACATTTGCATAGTAAGGAATCCTTGTTTATTATGTGGCTCAATGAAACGCTTTAATAAATCAAGTATTGTTTTTTTCACCATCTTTTTTTTATCCACTCCAATCCTGCCAACCATAGATCAATCCCTCTTCCTTTTACCAACCGAGTACCTCATACCAAAGACAATACTTGATTTTATAAAAGCGTTTCATTGAGCCACATAATAAACAAGGATTGCTAATGTTCATCAACATAGTCAAGCTTATCTTGCAGCAAATCACTCACTAAAATCTGTTTAGCAACTAGGTACTTAACCAAAGTATATATAGCAACTAAATACGAGCTGAGTATCGTTATAAGTTGGGAGAGCCAGATAAGAAAACCGAACCTTTGTGATACTTTGCGTGTCACCACACTATTACCGTTTTACCTTATAACGTGTCCCCGCTCTATTTGTTTTGCACTCTGACAGTAAATTCGGCGCGATGATATGTTTTTCAAACAAATATATTGGGACACGCCATTTTCATTTCTCCATGTCATGTCCATTATTTTATTTATAATATGTATTTATTGAATTTAATATTGCTATTAATTACTTGACACTGGCAAATTACCCGCTAAGTTGCGGGAGAGGCCATATTCGTATCCATTTTATTTCATCGCATTTCATTTCGTAAAGAAAGAAGAAGAAGTATATTATAATTTGGATTATTGCTGTGTTTCATTGAACTTTTTGAGGTTGTAATAAGTATTCAATTAATTATCAAGCGAATAATTAGGACATGCATTTACACAAACATACAAGTACCTACTCGTAAAATTATTGGCATACTACATGTACGTACCTACTATCGACGAAAGAGTATACAAGCATAATTAAACAAGCAAGATAATTATTGCCATAATTACCGCACGCTATCATTTGAAGCAGATTATAAGGGAACACATGTTCTAACATTATCAAAATACACAAATGAGACCGTTCATGTTTAAACGGTCATAATTTTACTCATATTCTGGTATAAGAGAACATTGAATTTAATTATCTAATTAGATCTTATGCTTATTTTTAATAAGTACTCACTCCGCTAGCTGGATTAAAATACATGTGGTTTAAAATATTAATTAATCTGTCGGTTTAACCTGTCTGTCTGGTATGTTTTGGAACTCTAACGTTTGAATACCTACCACCAAATAATATTTAGTTAAATTATAACTTGAACAATAATGCAAAAGTATCAACAATCAAATTCAACTGTTGCGGGTAAGTAGTAAAGTACCAAAAACAAAATGAAAACCAATTAAAAATGTTTTCTACACAAAAATTGCTTAATTTGATTTTCGACGAGAATAATATTATTTACCATTTCTCTTGAATATAAAAAAGAAGGGACGTTTAAGAGGACAATTATAAATTACAGTTCATGGCAGCCCGCGACCCTAACAAAGATGGCGAGAGTACACGGCCTCTCCGGCGCCAGTTAAATTGCATTTATTTCATTCTTTCATTCAAACGAAACCGACATTCGTACCACGCGTTCGGGCCTATATTAAAAAGTTATTAATGTTACCAACCGATTTCTTTTTTTTATGTGCCGTAAGTACAAAGATTCGAATTTGGAATAACGCAAACGAATTTTGTTTCAGTAATAAACCAAAAAAAAAATTCCATGTCTGAATCATATAAAATCTTAAAAACTATCAAACCGATAGTAACCATCTAACAGGTTGTTGAAAGCGGTTTAGCCTTTCTGGAACTACGATATTACAGACATACTAAGGTATGCATGGGGAGGGGGGGGGGGAGGAGGTGAGAGGTGCGGGTGCGAGTGAGGCGAGTCGCGTTCTGTATCGATTTTCACTTTGCAGTTATGGAAAAAAAAATGTTAATTGTCAACATTACATTTCATTTTGTCAACCATCTCACCTCAGCATTGCGTCAGGGATTAAAAAAATCCAATTTTTTATATAAAAAGTTTGACACTTTTAATTACTCCCCAACACATAATTATGTCGGCGTTAGGTCGTTGTTGTAGAAAAATCCATTACTTATTCCGTAGTTACCAGAGTTAATTAAACTTCGAGCACATTATTCAACAGAAAAAAAAATTATGACGCCAGACACATAACAACCTGGGATCGTTATCAAACATCTTTAAAGGGATGAGCTACCCGATGTTGGCAACGAATACCGCCTATATATGAACAGACCTAGGCTCTCGCAAGGAAGTTTAATGAGGGGCGTAGACCGGAGTGCTCCTATCATTTATTTCAATATTATCTGCGTAATAAAACTCCACAGGGACGGCCATAAAAGGCGTAACGGCTTTGTTCTAAATATACGCAACGTTTAACGGTTAATATCGTGCTGAATCAGATGGATGTGACGTCGAAGGATGTAGCCAGTGCCATTTTCACCTCATGTACATCACTCAAATAGCTGTGTACATAACTGGGGAGCGGTGGAAAACGCGAGGATATGAAGATTGTCATTCGAAGCTACCTACATCTTAGTATTTGGATAATTTGGACATGCCACATTATTCACTAGTATATAGGTAATTAGTTCTAATCTTGTATGCAATGTACTTTCCAATCAACTGTCTTATTTACTCAATTTCGGTTATAATAAATTAAGATAAAATTTTCAAAATGCACTCAGCAAATCCCCACCACCATCGGCCTGCAGGGGTGCTCAGAACGCTGGCAGATCAGACTGGCTGGCTGATGTGTTCGCCAAAATATGTGCCAGCGTTCTGGTCACCAGATGTCTCCACCAGACGTTTGTTCTTGTAATACATACGGTAATAGCAATAGTCCTTTTTTGTTTTTTTTTTATCTATCTCGCCTGTATTACACGCCTTCAAGAATATTTATGTTATATATATTTATTACACAGATATTTTCCTATGAACCGAGCGATATTTGGTTATGAATATAAAACACCGCCCTCCATAATTCATCCGAAAACGTTTACCAAAATTATTCGAAAATAATTTGTATTACGTTCAGAAATAGCGCGAAAAACAAGCAACACCATTTATCTTTTAATTAATCTTAATGTTAATCCGCCCCTTATGCGAAGCGAAAGAAACATTTAAAGTATTCTCTCTGGATTCTTCAAAGAGCAACATTGTACGGATCTTGGAAACTTCAAAGAACAACGTCGTAAGAAACTTTCATGGCAAAAGCATTATTCCCATAATCTTAATAATATGTATACACATATATACCGATACGCAGTCTGCGATACATGTACCTAGAAACTCTAACAACATGATTTTGGCGTCAAAGAACAGCACATTTTTTATATAAATAACAATTTATTCATTCGATTAGATTTTAATTCTTAAAATCCATAGTTCACCTCAAATATTGGTTTCTTATATTCATTTACGCGAATACTACACATTGAAATAAAACTAATTTTAAAAATTTCATCGCGTATCTTTTATGCATTTACGTTCACGACGTTTCGGCAGCTTTGCAGCAACCACAGTCACGGGAGGACTCCTCCTGTTAAAGTTATTACTGCAAGTAAAAGCACTTTTGTTTAACTATCAAATAAGATGTTTACGCACTCACTCATGGAGGAGTATTGTTGTAGAGGTATTTTTATAAACATTATATCAGGCCATTAAGGTCCTACACGGTTTTATTGCCATTTTAACGATAACGTTTACCATAAGGAATTAATTAAAAGCCCGCTAGCGCTGTCCCCGAATGCCTGTCCCAACATAAAGTTGGTACTGCTAAATACATACATATTTAAACAGGTCCAAACACATTACTAAAGCCTCGCAAAGTCTACGAACGTTTACGTTACGTTTCATTATTCCCAAACGTAGCGACACCGTACATTTGCCGGAAAGCACTGTAAAAACTCTTAATGCGCGCCCTAACTTCATTCGGGCATCCTAATTAAAATGCGGCTCTTGCCTGAAACAGGACGAACTGAAGTATTTTTACCATGGAAGTTCACGTTTCATTAAAATAACTTAAGATAGCTAAATCTTTTAGACAATTGCTTTTAGTACTTTTCCGCAATTACACTTGCTAATAAATTGCTCGGAAAATGTGTCAGTTTTAGGAACCCTTCCAGGCAGTAAACTGAACTGCCTGATGATTTTATATTGTAAACTCAATAATACATACCTTACTTATCCAAAATCGTTAATTCTAATACAGCAACCATGGTCATGGGAGGAACTTTGAGTCCTCCCGTGACCATGGTTGCTATAGCCGAAATGTCGGGAACGTAAAATACATAAAATACCTAGATGCGATGAAATCCTTAAAATTAGTTTTATTTCAATGTGTAGTATTCGCGGAAATATACGAAATCAATATGAAAAAAGGATATATTATATGATGCTACAGTCAATAGTATCTAATTATTAACTTACCTTAACCAAGCATATTTATAAATGCCCAGGTCCCAAGATACATACAGTGGTGTAATCAGGAACATCTTATCTAATCGTCATCAGGAAAACGTGCTGTCACTGTCTTGCTTATCTATCACATCTCTTGTGTGAACGGGATGGAAAGAACGCTACGTAAAAAGGATTTTCCTTGAGGTGCTGGTCTTTGTAGTAGTTTAGGGATAAACAATTTGCCAACAATAATAGTTTTTGTTGGAAGTGCAGCCATTATCATTAATTATAAGTATTGTGTACTTTTAGTGTTACAACAAATAAGTGTGTAGAAATGATAGATGCTGTTGGTGGCAGATGCCCTTTACAGCTTCACCGGACGAGAGGACGAGCGCTAAATGCGCTCCAGCCATAAGGGTAGCGGGCAACTAGCTCAAGGGCACTTCCCGACGCACGGCCTCGGTTTGGGCTGTTGCCAGTGTGAGGGTTGACGACGGACAACTGCTCCGAGATGCGAAAACGCACCTGTGGCCAGAAGATGTGTCTGTTTGTGTTAGGTGTGTCGGGCTGGTCATTCGAGGTGTCCAGAAGTGCGGAAGGGTGCTCAGGGGGGTCGATCAAGATCGACAATAATAAAAAAAAGAATAACATAATAACTGTAAAATTTTGGTACACACAGCAATATAGCTCCAACGTATCTAATCATGCGTAGATATGGTATTAAAAAAAACTCACACGAAACATTAAAAAAATATAGGTACCTATACTAACATAAAATATTATTATATTGTTTGTATTCGCTCGTAAAAAGGGTAGAATAGCACTATTATATTCACGTTTGCTACGTGTTTTCACATAAGTATATTGTTAAAAATACAACTTTTTAAACGACGTACATCTCGCAAAATTCAGTCGTGTTCAACAAAGTAGCTACACAAATTCTCATAATATTGTATCGAAACAAATTCAGCTGCCGTAGCGCGTACATAACATTTTATATAGATGAAAAAATACCTACTGGGCGTTCACGAAATTTTGCACATCATCATATTTTAAGTTAAGCGTACCTTTCATTTCATTTAATAACTTTTCGTGCTGATGTCGGGAAATTGGGTGGGATTTTTAGATTTTTTACGATATTGATCGCAGATAGGTACCTAGTAGACACTAAATATAAATGATGAAATTATCGACCTGGGTTGGTAGTAAACCGTGTATAACAACAGATTCATGCAGAGAGAATCTTGGAATATTTTTTTTTGTACTGTAAGTAAGAAAAACGCGTAGTTCGACCTTGTAGCGAGCACTTCAACCGCGCCACAAGTTACACAGATGGCGTTGCAGACGCATTTAGAACAATAGACAATTCTCAACACAATCCTGAATCGCGCTATAAGAGTTTTTGGAGCACGTACTCATAACATTTATACGAGATCCCGACAATAACCGTAGGGGCATAGCGGCCTCCCCGCTAGGTATACCACCCGCCTGGCTGGAAAATCTTCTCTTTTCCGCTAAAACCTAATTAGGTATAGAGCTCAGAGGCAGGGAAAGCGAGTGAATTACTTCGCCCGCAATAAAACTACCACAAGGTTTACACGAGCTGTTCATAAAAGGTACATATCTAGAAGTCTTGACACTTATTACATTTTTCATTGCTACTTTCTTCGAGGAATGTTTTAGCGGTATCGTGAATACCAATAAATTTCACGCTTCTGTTACTTTATATGAAAACATACCTAATCCATTACGAAGTCTACACTCTGGGGAGTAGAGAAAATTGAATAATAAGAGGAGTATCTACTTAATAATATAGTATGGCTACTAAAACAATACGTGGACATTGAAATGCAATATTCACACAAAATACATAATACCTACCTGACAGACGGCGTTCACACTATCAGTATTATTACAAGAATCCCGCAAATCGCGTTCCATATTACGCCAGTAGTTTCTGTATCGCAAGAAACCCGAGCTCAAGACTAAGTCCTAATCCAATGGAAGGGATTGGATTTGATCATGTGATCCGGATTGTCAGTGTGACACACGCCTCATAATTTCAAAATATTTTCTTGTTCGCTGGTATTGACGAGATACTTTTTTTCAGTTTCAAATAGAGGTAGGTTTTTGAATAAATATCGGTTCGTGGGTTTTTTTTTTGTACTACAGACTTTGTTTTGAGGCTGTGATTAGTGGACTATAGTAATCGTAGCTTAAGTAGGTATCCAAAAACGTTATCAAACTTAATGTTGATAATAAACGCATTTTTGCACATAGGTAGGTAACATGCTATGGCTTATTAGCTTAATGTGAGCTTTTAATTAACTAACACGTTCTGTCTGACACAAGGTTGGGTGTTTCATTTACTATATTAAGCCCCAAAGTATGTCATACTAGTATTTGTACACGAAAGCTAAGCTTAGTAAAATGCCAGTTCACAATTTTCACTGAATTGCAGTCCAAATTAGAGGGCTTGTACACGTTCAGATCAACCGCCCGCGCCCCACAGAGACAGAGCTATAAGAAAGAACGAGACGCATAGTGCGTCTGTTTATAGCTCAGTATTTTTGGTTGGATTGTTGAATTGACTCTGTGGGAAATATAAATAAACTAGTGGAAAAGGATGGCCTAGCCCATTGCTACGATTTCACAGATTATCTTCAAGTGTTTGTACTTTAAATCTAAATGGTTTCGTTACACAATCCTTAAAACTTTATAGAAGTTTAAAATCTCGGGTTTTTATTTTGGGGTGAACACTAACTACTTTTGTTCCTCGCATACTGCCTTGGATTTGATGGCAGCGTAGCGTTTGCATCTCGCTACGAAGCTCCGCGTAGCCCGTAGCCGCCGCTACGCGATTACCCCACGATATTGGATATCATGCAAGCCGACGGTGAAAACTATTACATTTGAATGTGAAATATGAAGTTTATTTATTCACAGGGTGTAGGTATCGCAGGCGGGGATTTAAATAAACATGGAATATGTCAACGGTATTGATAATAGTGAACACCTTGTGTGCTTTTGTTTTATTCAAAGCTGCCTTCGGACTTTAATATCAGTTTTATACAAATTGAAATAATTATGTATCGAGTCATTTAATGTGTAATGTGTTGATCACTATTTGATTCTGATAAAACTCGCACATAATCCTCTACAATGGTAACTTTGAGCATGTGGTTTACAAATACCTAAGTAACGATTAAACACAAACAAGCATGCTCATTAGCGGGATTAGGCATGAGATATATGCATTATCTTCTCTACGTACACCTCACGTGAATGTGCCATAAAAGGCATACCGTTTATCAAATATGATAACAATGTTAACCTATAAACCACATTATATCGATAACGCGTTCAACACACGCTGTTAATAAATTAGATTATTTTGCTGAGAGCTCCTTCACGCGGCGGGGAGGCGTGGCCCATAAGTGATGTTTTGAGCTTGTTATGAAGGTGCGTATACATACATAATTTATTTTATAGCTTGCTATTTATGTTATATTTAAATATTCAGTGTCAATCAATTTTGTTTACGATGTGAACTTATCTACAGGGAAAGTTCACAAAACAATTTTTTACAGTAATCAAATCACCTGCTATCGGTCTACAACGTATTAAATGACGTTCCTGCTACCTACTTTTTTAAAGATGCTATTCCAGATCCTATAAGAAACATTCATACGTTATACAATCCTGTATCTCAGCTATCTTCCATCAAACAAACTGTGTGACTATTAATCACTAGTTGTCTGTGTGTATCATCTATAGCTTGATGTATTTCCATGGCCTCATTCGCTGATGGCCTGGGATGTTGCCGCATGAGAGCTAAGCATACATTGTGAAATACTTTGAACAAAATACGCATTATGAAGTGAAAAATAAATAAATAATTAAGTATCGCTAGACGCACACATCAATTATACGGTCCTACACTAAGCAACGCTTGTATTACGAGTATGGGTACCGTACAATAGACTGGGGGCGAATCCAGTATATATTACTTATATAGATATTAAACATCCATGACTTGGGTACAAACATCCGCGCTTATCACACAAAGTTTTTCCCTACCAGGATTCGAACCCGACACCCTCGTCTCAGAAAGCAGGATCACTACCAACTGCGCTAATCAGGCCGTCAAGCAAACAAAAATTTCAAAGTAGAGATATACTTTTGAGTATAAGTCCTTTTTATCAAACAAAGGCTGAATAAATATAGAGCCGCATAGCGCTCTACCACCATGTATGAGGAGTACAAACTAGTACTTACTTGAGCTCACATAGGAACAGAACTATGTTCCGAATTATCAAATGTGACTTAAATTTGAGAGCTGCTCAATTTTACGTTTCAAACGTTAAACAAGACTTCAATATTTGAATAGCGTTTGAGTATTCGGCCGTTAGTTGTGTTTGTGTGTGTGTTGACTCTCATTACATATTTTAATTTAACGTAAAATTTTAAACATTTTCCACATATGGTCCGTTGGCATTGACACCACGCCTAACATTAGCCGTATCTTACCACGTACGCAATGAATAACGCTTATATATACAGAAATACAGAATATATTGGACTATTGTTATGGGTAGGTACTTTAATGGGCACATCGTCGTAATGCTTTGGCAAATTGATGTATCGCAGAAACAGTGCTATAACTTTTCGTTATTTTTGGAAATGTCGAGTTAATACACCCAAATAATGTAGAAGAATATAGCTCGTCAAAATATCACAGACCAAGATAATATATCAATTCTGACACAAAACAGATCAATTTGATCCATAAAAGGTTTATAAATAGCTATACAATCCTTATAATCTCCATCTTCGTATAAATATGTTAAAGATTCTTTGTTCAAACATCCTAACACTTATAATTGATAGAACTAGGCGATACTTGGCGGAAATCCATTGGTAAACAAATGGGGGAAGAGGAACCTACCACTGATCTTCGGTTTGTCAACTTTTCCAGTTATAAACCAAACAAGTTTGATCGATCATTAAAGAAATATCTATTTTAGTAAGTAGTATATTTTTATCTGCAAAATTCTAAACTTTTACACATTATTTTATTTGTGTAGTTGCGATCGTGAACAATACAAAGTTAGCCTAATAAATCCTCTTTCATATCGTCGACGCAGTTGAAGTCTTCTTATAACACTGAGCTCAAACAAAGTAGCGTTGAAACCGCTTTATATCAAAGGGATTTAAATAGCTCCTTGGAAATAAAATGCCGTAAGATATTTTTACTAGGTAAATATAAATCGTACTTTAAATATAGAATATAGGTATATTTAGGCAGAAACGGTGTGCCCCCTCACATCATTTGCGTCAAAGGTTGAGCTCCATAATGTTTTAACTATTTACTTTCATTTAAATTATTTGCTTTCATTCCAAGGAATATGCGATTATAGGCAATCGCGTACTTACAACTTTCAATGGATGAGTCCATTGCATTGCATTGAGATGCAAAATTTAAAAACCTTGATCAAGGTGAGTGCCGATCTTCCTTTAGTAGATTAAATAACAATAGACTTCTCCACCTAGTTTATACATAGGGCAAGCTGGAATAAAACAAAATAGTACCAACCTAAGCGCTTCAACTTTACGAGTAACAAGGAGGACAAGGCCTTTGTTCACGAAGACTCTCGGAAGTAGTTGCCGCGCGTCAACAGCACTGCAAGCGTTCTATTCAGTAGAATGCAAAGGTAACAGGCTGGGACGCAGTTGAAATAACATTAATGTTGCGCGTGTAGGACTCATCGCTTGCAATAGCTTTGAATGACTGGTAGGTACCTATTACAGAATTGGATACGGTCCTTAGAGTAATGCATTTTCACTGCCGCCTCCCTGAGATACCCTGGTTCTCGGATGTCTTCTATGTACCGCGAGATGACAATGGGTCGGGATGCTAATTAACGGTCCACCGCAACATAGCCCCGCCGTTATCCCGCTTTATGCGCCTCCAGAGAGGCAATCTGGAAGGCACTAAACAGAGGCTGCGTTGTCGCCGTTTTTGGGAGACGTTCGAAGAACAATGAAAAGTTATTCTGTTATGTTGTCATCGGGATTATCAACTATGCTCGGAACAGAATAATATACATAAATAATACAATTTTAAATGTTTTATTTTTTAAGGTAGATCTATCCATAGTATAGGTAAGTATAGTTAAGGTTTTAAGCAATGACATACCTTTGAAAATCAATAAATACCCCGTATTTATGAGCACATACCTTCGAAGATTTAAATTCGGGATCAAAGTCATATATTCAATAATATTACCATAGTAGATACTGAGGTGCACTCGTCGGCAGATGCTGCATAGCTAGGTACTTAGAAGGTAATACAGCAAAAATCCCCTCCCCCAGCTAGTAAATTCTATGTAAGGCTTTAGGTATGCTTAGTTCAGCTTATGACCATAACATGATTGATATGTGATCGTCTGGAAGTATTTAATTTAGAAATAATGTAACAAAAAACGTAATATGTGTATACGATGATACAACATCAAACATTTCATCAGAAATACTTGTCGTTACATCTAACCTAATAAGAGTACTCATCAAAGACGTAGCTACGGTAGAAACATCCAATAACATACTTCAGCCAATACCGACCAATTACATAAAACAAGATGGTTGGGGCGGACGGCCGTAAAAAGGGAAGTTTCTCTAATTATCTGGCCGTAATGGAAGCCCTGTTTACGGTATCTGGGCCAGCCCCGGTTGTTGATTACCTACCGTGTTCTCCCCAGGCGATAGACCGGCGAAACGTCCGTCTAATTAATTTGAAAGCATACCCTAGTTTAAAATTACCTTTACTCCGTTATGTTGTTAACTCGCGATTTAATATTCGACCGAAAGGATGAATACCTCGTCAGGGGACTCACTTGTTTCTCCCTCACTTTATACATTAATAGCTTTTGGCCGCGACTCCGCCGGCACAACGGTCAATTTTGATCCGTAGTTCGATAGGTACCCCAATGGTCATGTCATGGCCTATCTTTTGAGTCAATAGTGAAAAACCCTATTGAAATTTGTTTAGAAGTTTTGCTGTGATGCTCGAACAAATATAAACAGACCAGCGTTCTATAAGATTTTTTTTTATAATTACATACTTCCAAATATTGCACCATTTTTTGGTGATATCTCTTTTCAATGTACAGTTTTATAATAGTACTTACACTTAAATAGATTGTGTACCTAGTCAAACGGCGGCTATATATTACCTGAGTGTAACAACTCTAAGTCAAAGCGATAATTTGATAAGGATCCCAATTTCGCTGGCGCTGCGCGGCGGCCTCCCCCAACAATAAATTAAACAAGTTGGCTGTTTTGATTTGATTTATTTTCGTAATATTCAACTGTTGACAGATAACAAATGATCTTACAATATCCAATTTGTACATAATGACTTAAGAAAATATGGCAACACTCATATTTTAACAATAAATACATGTTGGTACTCTAGTGTTGTGATTTTGAAAGGTCGTAAGTATTGATAAATAGCTAGATAGCTAGCAAGGATTGGAAGAACTGAATTATCGCATTGAGAACAACATACTGTCCAGTCATAATTACAATCACATCGGGTATCGGCAGCATTTTACCATGGAGTTGATTGGTACTGAACATTTAGATTTAAACTAAAAGATATCTATGAATCGCTCATTTCATTTACCGCTACACCATTGAACGGTGGAAATACAAATTTCAGCACAAAATTTGTAGCCAGCAAATATTTATTATCTAACGTATCGAACCATACGAAAGCTTTGTAAAAATATAAGTAGGTATTATAAAATTGTTACATATATATTTCATATTAATAAAGTCAATACTGCGAATCATGAAACTAATATTGTTATCTACAGTATAATAAAGATCCAACAAGTTATTGGAGCAGCACGCAGAGATTAAATTTTATTTACTTGACAACACTAGACACAACAAATAAGCTTGTCTTTTATAAATACCATAGAGAAACAATATTTTTTTCCCATAATACAGTTGAAATTACACATGCCAAAGCAATTTTAAGTAGAAATAAGAAATAAAAAAACTGTACAAACAGGCTGTAACGCCGACAGCGATGGTACTTTATTTTAGTAATAATTATTAACATAACTCGATAGTTCATGTCGATGGTACAGTAAATGCTTTATAAACATAGATTAGGCCGCGGCTACACCCATATTTCGTTGCCTTACCACTCGTTATATTGGTAACATTCTGAAAAAAGTAAGTAGCAGTTTTGTCCGGCTTTCAAGATTACAGGTTCAGTTTTAATCAAAAACAGTGGTCAAAGTGAAACATTGCAACGACGCTATCACCCGTGTTTGATACAAAGCTGCAACTGCCCCAACACTAATATAGTCTGTTAGAGTACACACCAAAATAAATGCAGCCGCAGTGACACTAGGTTTTGTGTATTTCGCACACGGAACTACCTCTCGGAAAATAACTGGAAATCCAAAGTACCTTTAAACCCAACGAGAACGTTTCACACTATGTACTGTTATTATATAATAGAATGACAAATGTTTATCTAAAATGTTTTTATTTTTAATATTTTCAACAAACAACATTATTCAAGTCTTAGTACAGAAATAGATCAAATAACCGCCCAAGGTTGAGTATCACACTGGGTACAAACAGGGAACGTGGGCTTTGATCCTTGTTAACAACGTGATAGACAATACGAAGTGTAACAATAGTTTAGCCGCGCGGACTCACCCGCCGCCCGACCGCCGGGCGGCGCGGGCGCGGGCGAATCGCGGGGCACCGTTCGTTGAAAAACTTGATACATATGTACGTCGCCACTCGCCGCACCACTAATCTCACAACTAAACTTCTAATCCTATAAACATTTCATTAAAATATTTGATATGAATCACTCTAAAAATTGTCTTGTGCGCCAACATATGAATACAAGGAAGACGATAATTATTATCAGAGAAATCATTGAAACACGCAAGTTTTCCAACGAACACCTAGCTCGCCATAGGGAAAGAAAGTACATTTACACGTAACTAGATCACATCAGTATTAGTGAACAATAATTTAGTGCTTGAAATTAATTATTACTCGGTGACACTTTGAAATACATTAATTCGAAATGTAAAAATATTTACACCGGCAGCCTCCTCCTCTTCCCTTTACGATAACCGTTACTGTTTTGGTATTAAGTGGGTGTACCCGGCTGGCATCGGCATGGAGCATGCTAGATGTAGTCGTCGCTCAGTGCCGGCCACGCTTGGAAATTTTCCGACCATCTTATACGCACAGACTTTTTTTAATTCTATCCTCCCACTCTCGCAGAATTCAAAATATGAGACACATACGATAAAAAATATTCATAAAACATGAACGATGCTCAATCCACTCCCGCACGCACCGATGGTGGGGTCGCGACGCGGGCGAGCTACTCTATTTTCCTTTAGCCTTTGATGTCGCAATACCGACATGTATGTAATACTGTAAAATACCTACGTGCGACGATATCGATCCCCGTCGACGAGCACAATCAGCGAACATCTCGATCTAGAAATTGTATGTTTAACGTTTATAAATTTCAGAAAGGTCCTATCTATGATATTATAGGTTCGCTACGCATCAATATAAGTAACTTTAAATCTACACTCTGACCCGTCATACCTATATTGAACTCTGAAAATATCTACTTTCAGACGGTCACGTTACCAAAAATTATCTATACAAAGCGATGAATGAATGATCAATACTTATGTGGCAGATAAAAAAAAACAAACGAAGATTTATTATGCATTATTTTTGCCATACAAAACAATAGGTACTTCATTGATTGGCCGCCTCTGTAAGCGTTATCACTTCTCGGATATTAAAACGAGACGGAACCCCGAGGCTCGCGTCCCAGACGATGAAGTCGGAGCCACGAAGCTCGCTTTACGGAAGATTAATCGACCCATACTGTCTCCGCCATAACACAATATTGCAGCGTAATGGACCTTAAAGACGAACTAAAAATTCGCAGAGTCCAAACCGTCGAATACTTAATGAATACAACATCATGGTTAACTATTAACTTTGGTTAACCGTCTACGGGTGAAGAACATATTAACAACGACAACATAAAACGGGGCGTCATCATCATTTTGGGCCCGCGACCGTATCTGCCAGCGAGCTCTGTTTACATTGTATTCTTTTCCTGTTACACGCATGTATATAAAACAGTAAGTTATCCTTAAAATTACATTATTCAACAACATATTCTTAGAAATAACTCGTATTATTCAGATAATCACGAAGCAATGGAGATAAGATAACAACATCGATGAGATAAAGTGTAAGTGTGGCGATACACCGTGATACACGTACAGTACAGAGTTGTGTATAACCAAGAGTGGACAGAGCTCGCAGGCATCGCACGGAGCCACAAAGCGCCCCTCAGCGGTCTCAGTGCCGTGTCTACGCGCCCTCATTCTGTTGTTTGTATAGTAATGTCTCCTCGAAGATGTACTGTTTGAGCGTCTCCTTGGGCAGGTCGTCGAGCTCCATCGCAAAACGGAACGGCTCCTCCGCGACCGGCTGTAATTAAAACATGTCTTTGTACCGACGACTGACGGCGCACTTACCTGATTACATTATACATTTATGTATTACATTAGCATATATAATATACATTTTTAAGCAATTTTCATATTCAAACGTAGATCTAATTCAAATTGTGCACGGCTTGTTAATGAGCCTTAAATTTTCGCGAGCAAGTTAGCCCGTAATTTGACTGGGAAAGTACGTGTGATGATAATGACAGGGTATGAATAAAACATTGAAACAAAAAGGGTGTTCTTTGCAAATGGATGTAATGTGTTGGGAATGAAATGAGGGTAATTTTCAGGCGTCGCTCTCGTGTCGCGAATTATCGCGAGTGATACCGATTTGATTTCCCCTTCGGCTAATAGACTACGGGTTATAGATTATGTATGTGACTGTATTATTTGGATTTCGTACAGGTAAGGAAATATTAAACATACGCTACAACAATTTAAAATATATCAGAACGTTAAATAAATAAAAAGGTGCTCAGTAGCCAAAGATTTAGGAGCCTATCCTAACGATAAGAATGATAAAAATAATATATTCAAAAATAGAATTAAATAAATTACCTACCTAAAAGAATACTCGTATTCCATATTTCCATCAACTCATAAAATCCGTGGACGTAAATACAGTATTTATTTTTAACCTGACCTGCCCTTTCCTTATTAGACTTGGCACTCCTCAACGAACTTTGAAATTACTTAACATTATTACTTACTGAAATATTTATTTACTTTTTAGCAAACACAAGATTGGATAGACACGAATAAAATGTTATCAAAATTGCGAAATAACCCAGATATAGATAATATCTATAGCCCCATAGGGTTAGGTTCTATTGAACATTATTTAAAAAAAATACTCATGTTGCCGTAACTGCGAGCTAGTGCTATAAATTGGTATATTGTCGCAAGACCAAGACTTAGGGCAACACTACAATTAATAGACATAAATCTATATTGCCATAATTGAATTAATAGCATCTCAATATCAAAAGCTATATTGTATAATCAACCGACACAATTCATAATACAGCAATGTCATATCAAACACTTCTGTTATTATAGTTATTATACCATAACGGTAGGTATATTAATTCAATTAAAACTGATCGTAATTATACTCTTCTAGTCGTGTCATTGTACCTTGAACAATAGCGCTTATGTTCTGACACCCTTTAGTTACGAGAATAGCAAAACAAGGGCTCCTCTCCCTCATATATCTACTACAGGCGCAAACGTGGAACTCCACGCATCTCACTTGTCTCTAAGGCTGCACCTAAGTAGCGTAAAAGGGATATAGCTATATAACGCTTTTATAAACAGACGTGCATACTGAAATTGATGCGCCGAATCAAATATTTATTATTTATAAGATAAGGTACACATCAATAAAATAGCTTATTTACCAATATCGAGATTTTATCACCGATATTAAAGCAAAAATCATCTTAAAATATCTAACATATCTCTAAAATCTCTAAGGGTTAACAAGATCTGATAAAAACGTGTGAGGTCGCAGATGATTTCGGATTTTTCTTTAAATGAGTAATATTTTATTAAACTCGATACGTCATCTCTTTTAAGATTCTGAGTTGAGATGTCATGGATTCAAATATCAAACTTTTATTACGAACAAATACCGAGATCTAATCAATAAACACCACTGAAATTAGCATAGGCAGCATCTTAAAAAACTTAAGCCCTGTTTACTACTTCGCAGCTTTTAAGTCCAGCTTTTATACATCTAACAATATACTTTTAATAGCCTTACTTTGATCTATATTGTCAGTGATTTAAATCTCTTAGATAACGTTGTTTGTTTTATACCGTTACCTCACGCCTGAGTTAGCGCGAAAACTTTCTCCAGATACTTTATTTTTCAGGAGATCGACTAAGTTAAAATTGCTATTGACAGAGATCTCGTGTAAACCATTACAGTACGTATGAATTGTCTAAATAGATACAAAATTTGTAAAGATAACATTCTAGCATCCGTTCGAATTGCAATTTCTCTAGAAAACCCAAGAAGACCTGGGAAAAAGTTCTATCTATCAGCCGATAGACGTCCACTGCTGGACATAGGCCTCCCCCAACAACTACCACACATCACGGTCCTCCGCCACTCTCATCCACCGGCTTCCTGCGACGCGTGTGATGTCATCAGTCCACCTTGTGGGGGGCCGTCCTACACTTCGTCTTCCGATTCGTGGTCGCCATTCTAGAACCTTTCTGGGGGAAAGTTAGTTAGATTGAATATAGTTCTGGTAACAGTATGTAGTTGTACAATACCTCATCGTTGGGGTCGTAGTACTGCTCGAGGTAGGGGTGCGCGAGCGACTCCTCAACGGTGATGCGCTTGTTGGGGTTGAAGGTGAGCATGCGGTGCAGCAGGTCCAGCGCACGCGCGTCTGCTCCGGGGAACAGATCGGTCCACGGCACGCGCGGCTTGTACGGCAGCGACTCCAAATACCCGCGGGCCTGATGGACACATATTTATATGTGACCATTATATTTCTACAATCCGAAGGACAGTTGGTAGTAGCCCTGAATTCTGTAAGAAGGGTCCTGAGGTCGAATACAGGTAAGGGCAAACTTTGTGTGATGAGCAGGAATAATCAAAATAACCACAAAACAAATGATTAGGCTGATTGCTGATTATAAACCTATCTGGCTATAACAGGATTGTAGCTTATTGAGAACTAGCTCTCCAGGCGAACTTCGTACCGCCTCAGAATCAAATGTATGAGAAAATGAATTTATTCGTACTCTATGAAAAATTAAAAGAAATCTATCCGACGGGTACCATACATATTACCGGGGTAAAAAGTAGCCTATATGATATTCCAGACTATAATCTATGTCTGTGCCAAATTTCATCCAGATCCGTTCAGCCGTCAGTTTTTGCGACCAGCGGAATACCGATCTTGGAATACCACAAAATCGTTAAATAGGTATAAGGAACTAACTTCTGAAGATAACTTGACAACCTTTTGTAAAAAAAAAAAATATAACAAAACCACAGGTGGGATCCCATTAGTGAACTTTCAAAAGGTAAGCGGGATTCTATGACCTATATGATAATAATGTTGGCATGTACATACATTCTCTAGTCGCTGAAGATCATAAACGTTGGGAACTTGTCCTAAACACACACAGAACTTTCAAAACGAGCCAATCACCCCGCGCTGGAGAGTTCGGAATATTTATTTTTAATTTAAAGATTCCCAGAAAGTGTACAAATGAAAACGATATTTGACGTTGAGTGATGTTAATAAACTTTGAACGAATCTCTTTTCGAAAGTGAGTATTCCTCTAGTACGGCTCAATGACTCTTAATGAACTAAGTTATAATATAAAAAAAGCAAAAAGTAAAAAAGCATTGATAGTTAAGTTGGTAAAACGCTACGAGGCTATGTCTCCAATGATATCGTTACATTATGTACCAATCCACTTCTCTCTTACATAACGGTTATTTATTTAATAACGGCGCTAGTGTTATGTAAATTTCGTTGAAACAGCTGGCCCATGTCTCTTATAACCAAATAATGATATTAAAAATAATACTTCCACGAAACAAATATTCCTTTACACGACATTGTCAGTAGGTATCTCAATAAACTCCTATTATTCAGTACATGTCCAGACTAATTACGCCCGCAATTTGAATCCACCTCAATTACGCACAAAGAGTCCACACGTCTCATCAAATATATTTGTGACGATAACTCTATGGAATTAATATTAAATAAACCACCGAGACAAGCATAGTCATCGTTTTAATATATATTATCCTGCCAAACTAAAATAAACCTTATTGTGATTTTGGTAGGTACTTTTCAAATGTATGATGCTCTTACCTTCTCGTTGATGATGCAGTCGAGGTCATCCTGACTGGGGGAGCCGAGCACACCAAGGATGTGGTTCAGCTGGTCGAGGTAGTGCTTCCCCGGGAATATGGGTCGGTTCGACAGCATCTCCGCCAGGATACACCCCACTGACCAGATGTCTATCGACTTGGTGTAGCCCTGTTGCATCGACGAACTTTGTTTAGCGTTCAAATATTAATTAATTATTAAGTAGATTTTATTTATTGAAATTTTTCGAATTTTATAGCGATTATTTTATGTTTTTTACGTTACCGACGTTTCGGCTGCTTTACAGCAACCATGGTCACCGGATCGTAAAATTAGTGTCATTTTAATGAGTAATATTCGCATAAATATGATAGTATTTTTTTAGTTTATTTAAAACCGAGTCTAAGTATATTAACTAAAGAGAACAAGGTTTACAAGATAAGATTTAACAATAATGATGTGGAAATATTTCAAGATTTATTTATTGGTTGGTAATAAAGGTAAGAAGAAATAAATTAAATTATTAAAAAAAAATAGTAGTGCAACTAAGTGCGCAGTGAAATGTAAATGGTGCGCTCTATTCATTCAAATATCGTTTACAAATAAATGCATCCTGTTTAACTTTTTAATCATTCCCTGTAAATATCAGTTCTGTGTAGGCATTTATTTTAATATATAAACACAAAAATTAATTGGCTATTCAGCGAGGAAATGCGGCCAGCATCTTGGGCACGCTACCGCATGGGCTAAACTTTTTACACATTTTGTATATATTAAGTAGCTTTTTAATTGATATTAGTTTTGTATAATAATGTAATTTTCTCCGTGAATACTTGTAAGGGGTTATCGCAAAAGCTTATAGACACAGCAACGCAAAAGGGCTCAAGGGAGCATTCAATTCTCATAGGCGTTAACGGAGCAGTAAATAACGACAAAAACATATGAATCACACAATGGGTTTGAAATAATGGGAACGTGGTATTGTTTCGCGTCTGGGCCGAGTCAAGCTGTTGGCTGTCAAGTCCCGGCAGACAACTAAGATTTCGCAGTGATTGGTGGGCTTATATCGCTGAGAGAGAGCGAGGATCGTGACACTGAACAGCAACGCGCCTCGGCACACCACAGTATAACATACAACCTTACATCTGTTTGCGGAGTATTGCCTCTTAATCATTGAAATAAAAGGTCGCGGGAGGACTCATGGTTGCTGTAAAGCATCCGAAACGTCGGGAACGTAAAGAACATAATAAAAACGCGATAGAATTCGTAAAATTTGTTTTATTTCAATGTGTAGTATTCGCGTAAATATAAGAAATCAATGTTTGTCTCCTACTTTCAAAATTAAACGTTATTAAAAGTTAGTTACGTCATGTAATTCCTTATAAAACAAAATTGTTCGACGTGCATAAATTAAATACATTTATAATATCGTCTTTTCCTAAGAACTTTAGAATGTCAACGTTAAGGATATGACTCTTCATTAATATTTGCTCGACTTTGGTATGTAGGTACGCTTAGTATAAATGGCTTTAGCAAGTAGCTTTCCCGCATGAAAAGACTACTCGTATTGAGAATATCTGTAAAGAACGCACGGCGCGAACGGTCGGATAAGCTTTGGATGAAATAAGGAAAAAATCGTTTAGAATATAAACAGCTCTGAAGCGAAACATGAGCATTACGGATATTAAGTGAATTTTGATGAAATTTAATAAGCGGGTTTTGGATTATATATATTTTTTCTTTTTATATCGCAAACGCGCGACATTGGTTTAATCTTCAGCCAGATCGTGGCTGAAGGTTAAACCAGTGTCGCGCTCGGCATTAAAAGAAAAATAGCGGCATATTAAATTTAAAATCTTCAGTGGTAAGTCCAAATTTATAAAATCCCTAGTACGTATCGATTTCTTATATTTACGCGAATACTACACATTGAAATAAAACTAATCTTACTGAACGTAAATACGTATAATAAACGCGGTAAAATCCATAAGATTAGTTTAATTTCAATCCTTAGTACGTTTACAATGATGCCAGGTAAACAATAATTGTATGAAAATACCGATCCTTCGTATTGAAAGTGCTTATGCTTCTATGAATTTGGGGGTTAGTATTCAGTGACGACTCATATATGAGCTCTCATTATACTGGTGTTAACACGACCGGTAACGTACCTTGGAATTAAGCATGATCTCTGGCGCACGATACCAGCGCGTGGCGACGTACTCCGTGAGGAAGCCCGTGTGGTCATGCTCGGGGTCGGCCACTCGCGCCAGACCAAAATCACAAATCTAGGACAATTTAATAAAACACTCAATTAGTTTTGGAAGCGCATAAGACTTAATGCTTAAACTATATTCGACTACAATTTATATTTCTATTTATTTTTAGTAGACTCTAAAAGGTCCATGTCTTGAATACGGGGCCACCTTTATCTTCAAGATATGCCTCAACAAAGCGAAGCTATTTTCAAGAAAATTAAAACTCGTGCGGAGAATCTTTCATTTTGTAGGGTTTAACTTAACTTTAACAATAGATTTCAACATGTTCTTTCAATAGTATTTACTTCAGCGTGCACCCTTGAAGATCTTTGCGAATAAAATCTATTCCTGCACTCATAGTCATAGCAAGACAAACATAATCTAACATAGCCTTCAAGGATTGTAAAAAGTCCGAGTAGACGATAATAAGACATACCGATAAAATTACAACGTAGGATATAAAAGTTATGAAAAATTCGTCGTCAGTTAAGTAGATACTTGATAAAGATTTTTCTGAGAACCTCTCCATACGGGACTTGTAGGATAAGGGGCAGGTGCTTCTACATCCCCGATGGTAACGGCGACCTTCATCCGATAAGTACTCTGGTAAAACTACGACAAAAAACCTGTAACCATTTCTCACTGTTATGTAGAAATAAAGAAATTTAAGCAGCGCTGCAACATTTGTTTTCATTTTTTTTCGGGAGATCCTATGTTTTTCTAAAATAAAAGTAGCCTAAGTTACTCCTTGTTACATCAGCTATCTACCAGTCAAAGTCCCGTCAAAATCGGTTCAGCCATTTCAGAGATTAGCCGGAACAAACAGACAGACAGACAAAAATTATAGAAAAAGTTGTTTTGGTAAAGGTATCGTGTATACATCCAAATGCACTTAGTAAAAAGCGGTTATTTTAATATTACAAACAGACACTCCAATTTTATTTATTTGTATAGATAAAATACTGTTATCCACAATTTACCAACATTGAAATCGCGGTAACTTGTCCAAATTGTACTTAAGCGCACCAAATTCGAGTTGCATTAAGAGCAACACACTTATAAACACAGTACTTTTAATGATCGTAACAGAATGTTTGTAGTCGGAGATAATGCTTCGCTTTATTGTGCTTTCATGTTTATTTATGACAGTCAACATGCAAAGCCACCACTATATTGCGGTCGTGATGTGGTTATGCAATAACGCTCGAGTTAACGAACCAGAGACAACAATATATATGAGATGTAGCTACGCTATTATTAGAATTAATTCACACATACTCAATGAAGAACAGAGTTTTTCAACGTTTCTTGATGAGCACATGATAAAGACCAATAAATTGTATGATTTATCTGATATTTTGTCACTCACCTTCAAATCACAGGTGGTGTTAAGCAGTAAGTTTGATGGTTTTAAATCTCTATGAAGAACGTTTGCCGAGTGAATATACTTCAGCCCTCGCAGAATTTGGTACAGGAAGTAACAGATGTGATCGTTACTTAATTTCTGAAACAATATTCAAACTTGAAATTAAACTTAATAAAGCGCGGGGTCGTTTTACTAAAGAGTCAAACGTTCGGAGTTAACATTATATTGAATTGATGAATTAATTAAACTTTCAATCAAACACGTTTTATTAATTAGAAGAGATTGGGTAACATTATGAATATTTGGCAATGAACAGATATGATTGAAAGCATTTAAGTATAATAATGTTTTCTCCTTTCACAAAGTTGATATTACCTGTGTTTTTAACAATTTGTATAGGTCCGTTTCCATTAAGCACTGCACGATGTACACATCTTTCATATGGTCAATGGTTTCAGCTCTTAAAATATCCCGAATGTCTATTATCTGCAAACAAAAGAACGCCGTTAATTTTAAACATTTTATAAACAATTACTTCGGTGTCTAGACCACAGAATCTTACGTTTTCGTGTTTAAATCGAGTGAGGATTTTGATTTCTCGTAGAGTCCTTTGACAGTAGGTCTGATGTTCGAAGGGTGATATTTTCTTGATTGCGACTTTACTTTTCTTCACGTTGTCGAAGGCGGACCTGTGGAAATAATGGAGCCAATAAATCATTCGGTTTGGCGTACATTGTACCTACCACTTGCAAAGGCTATTGTGCTGGCATAATTCATAGCGAGTCATCGATAAATAATGACAAAACAACCTCCGCTACTGGTTCGCCTAAAAATATAGTATTTATAGCCTCGAGGGATAACCTGACACCAATTCGAGATTTACATGTAGCGCCTTTCTTTCCGAAATAAACGTATATTTTTTATGTATTACTTTATTTTATCCCAAGGGAAAATCCAACGTATTTCATACCCTATTGTCCTGTATTTCAGGAATATTTATTGCTTATATCGAAACATAATACATGTAATTTCAATTATAGGGGGAGCTGAATATCTTGATCATCTAGGTATAATATGAATTGTATCTATCTCTATATATTTAAACAATGTCGAGGTAGTTACACCATTTATAACTCAAGAACATGTGGGCGAACGATTTTTATGATATTTTAATGAGAAACATATTAGATATGCTTAAGTGGAAGATTTAATCACTTTTTAGGTGTCTGAGGGAATTCTTGTTCGGTCATTTCTAATTTTCATCAGACGAAGTTCGTACAATTGTGTTACCACTCAAGCGTATTTGATTATACTTGTAATTGTCTTTAAGGCCGGTTAATTGTTTGGAAGAGCTCATTATTTGGCTCGCTTAGTTTGTATTAGATCTTAGACAACGATGTTACATGGGAAACCTAAGAGGAAAATTAAAATAGAGCAAGTACGTTAGAGTAGGGAGAAAAATATAAAAGTATATTTACCGACCCAATACCTTCTTAATAAACGATAATCCAATATTATCCGAGTGTTCAGATCACATTTCGAGGGAAACAAACAAAGACGGATATAAGCGTTTATCGGGAATGGCGGCAAAATCCTATTAGTGTACAAGCACGTCGCTGAGGAAATGCGGAAAAAAGGCTTATCATCATCGCAGAACATTGAAAAGTAAATAAGAAGCTATTAGGTGGAAAAAGTAGTATACCCCAAATTTATAGATAGTTATAATTGATTCTAATGGCATTATAACGAACATTTCAGAGGAAAAAGTGCGTTAGAATTGCTTTATAATCCATCATGACTTTCTATGAATATGAGGGAAAGGTCTAATGACCAGATTTTTGATTAAATGTGAAACCTAAATAAAATGTTCAGAATGTAGAATCTACTGAACTATTTTAAATTAAGGCCATTTAGTTTTTTCAAATAAAAACCATTTATTTATTCAGCTACCTGTGCTTTCTGGCATCAATTGCACTTAAAAGTACAAATCATATTTTGATTGCTGTTTTTTATTAGTTTCATTAATATATTCAAAACATATATAAATTAAGTTCTTATAATTAATAAATAAGTAAGGTTGCCTGAGGTTTTGCGTTATTTAAATTAGATGTTGTAGAAAAGGGTAATTAATGCTTCTAATAAGTTATTAATGGAGTTTAAATTAATAATTAGGTTTCATACCTACATGATACTTAATACATATAAACAGTAATTTAGATAATGAAAACGATATATAAAATATAAAGCGAGACTAAGACTAAATCAATTATTGTAAACATCTTAGAACAAATAATTATAATTGCTTGATTGATCAAAGCATCTTTCGCAATAAATGCATAAGCTGGAAACGTTGTCAAAAAAAACCGTCGAAATTTTGAATTTCGCGCCCTGACCAAGAAAACATATTTGGAACTGCATATGCTAATTTAGATTTTGAGAGCCATTATTAATCCAATATCAATGGTATTGAGTTTTCAGTTCTCAGACATAGCTCACCTGTAGGAATAGTTATAATTGCATGAACTGAGGTTACAAAGGTTAAATTGTAAATTGTAGCTGTTGTAGCAAGACCAATTATGAGTGCGAGTCGCGACATCCTCTAACCGAGCAGCCATTTCTGTCGCAGTGGACGTACATCGCAGCACCAATTAAATGTTGCCTCGGGCGACGACTTACAACATTATGTTAAAGTGAGAACGTGTTAAAGTGAGAACACATGACACCACGCTACCGACCAAAATTGCCCACTGGACAATATGGGTTATATTGTCGACTCAAATAACAAAGAAAAACGAGAATGAACCATATTTTTTCCTTTATTCGCCTCCATTAACATTCGGATCCAGTCATGCGTAACTTCACTGGTAATAACGCGAGTGCCCTCTGTCCTAAATAAATGTTTGTGGTACAATTTGCAGGTCACGAAGTTAATTCAGCTCTAGTATTAGTTCAAGCGAGTCAATTAGGCCCGAATCGCTATCATTATCGTGTCCGCGTTGACAAGTTCGAATACTCAAACGTTATTCAAACAGATAGGTGTCGTATGACGCGCTACGCAAATCTACATTCAGATGCAAATCAGTTTCAATCTCCAACTCTATTAACTATATTGTTTAAAATGCATGTTATAACTAGCACATAATTTTACTGCTATTCGCTCACAATGATGATATCAATTATTCATGACAATAAATCTAAGTAATATATGTTATTCATTTTAAAAAGTCAAGAATAGAACGACAAGTTTTGTCTCGAGGAAATGACGAAACAAAGGATATGTCGAATACTTGATCGAATTACCTTAACTTTCTGAAGATTAAGTGATTCAATTGAGAATTCGTTATCATCCGCGATTTTCTCATTTCCCTGCGACTGATATACAGTTTTCATAACGCAACAATATTACTAAAAATAATCCTAACGCAACATAAAAAAATCCTATTACGTATGAATGTCTAAATACATAAAAAAATATAAGGTCTACTGTTAGCTTACATTAAGTAATCACAATCGATAATAAAGCAATTGTTTTCAACAAAGTCGAACCAATCATAAAATGTACAAATATAAATCGCGAACCGTATGTATGTGTAAATTACATTATTATACATCACGTAAAACAAACAAAAGTTGAGATCCAACTTAATCGATAACAGATAAACGTCCTGGAGCCAAGCATAGACATTTTGAAATAAATGTAAGGGAAATACACAACTTTATTTCAATCGTTAAAATAGTTTGATGGCGTTAAGCCAAGGGGACGGGGGAAGATTGCGAGGCACGAGCTCGCGTTATCCATCATCCTTTGTTTCGGGAGCCAAGGACGCTCTCTAATTAAGAAATACTAGTTCTAAACTAATCATTAACAGTCCAGTGAATTTAACAAGCTCTCACAAGATAATTGAGAGGGAATTTGGAATGAAAGGCTTTTAGCGCCTACATCGAGACATTTGCCTATTTGAATACTGTAAATGATACATAGCGAACCGTTTCAATATAATACGAATATTATGGTTACGTAGTTATTGTGAAATTAAGAGCATGTGATAAACACTTGTACAATCTGTATATAAATCATGAATTAGATACTTGTGTACATCTGTACATACGCGTATATGTCTTGGAGACACATAGAAACCGTAGGCAAACAAAACAACAACTAATTCCTCTTGTAAGATGATGTCATTCTCAAAAAGACACACTAAAATAGTTATCTACTGTCTCCATTGTGCATATGTTGTCGAAAGCTAATATAAAAGTCAACTACATAACTACTTTTGTTTACAGCTAAAGTCTGTCTTTTTTATTTGTGCCCTGGTACCAAAAGCTATTTAAGTACGAAATTATTTGAGCCCCAACATGTATCATTCCTTTAATAGTATGGTTCAAGTTTCGAGCATGTACTTACGTAAAACTAACGTTGCATAAAATTGCTCTTACCTTGTTGATTTACTTACAAATTTCTTGTTAAGTAAAAAATACAGGAATAATGAAACCGAACATGCGTAAAACGACGAAGTTTTATATCAATTTCTCATCACGTACATACTGCAGAAGTAACGTAGTTTGATAAAAAAAAATAAGAAATATTAAGGGATGGAAAAAGTGGATGAAAAAATGTAGTAGTAAAAGTAAGACCGTTGAACGTTGAATAACTAATACAAAAATAACAAAGTATAACATCTTCCTTTTTCCAAGTCGGTTAAAAAATCAACCTTCGTTGGGTTTAACGGGTAGAGCTCTATAATAATTGCCGTACAATATGAATAATAAATAGATAGGGACAAGGTTCTGTAAAATACCAGATTATAATTTCGTGCCTTCAAAAGTCGAAATAAAAGTGACACATATCTGAATGCTCAGAGTAAATTACTGTATGTATGTTACTGTCAAACTAAAATGTCTAGCCGAAGCTTTTTTAAAATCGCAACATTATTTTCAGGCTTTCACATTTATTGAATAGGTATGCTGAAAAAATCATCCCGGCTGCAGACACCTTCAATAGATAGTAAACCACACTCCTGGGACCAGCCGTGGCCAACGGCCACAAATTCAGCCATTAAACGCCAATATTTGCCAAGTAGTACTTATGGCGACGGCTGTAAATTTATTGGTTATGAATGCCATAAAAATAAACCCTGCTAACTTAATGTTAAATTGAGGGATAAGTCATAGGTAAAATCTTTAAGCGAATTAAATGAACAAAAGATAAGTCTCCTTTATTTCCTGTTTTCAGGAAGATCTTTCTATGAAATTCAGACATTCCACCTATCGTGAGAAGAAATCCCGAACTATGTGGTTCCAAATGAAGCATGACTTGTATTATGGGTATTAATCATACAATTACCGAACTGCCGCTAAAGTTCAGTAATGACACGACATAACAGCCGATTTCAAATGCATTAAATTTAAAATGTCCTAATTTCAATGGATATAATCGATTAACAGCAATATGTACTAAAACAGACTTTAAAAAAAGTTTAGGACCTAAAGAGAAAAAGTGGCACTCTAATTAGATGTATGCTTCTATATTATTCCATATTAAATGGATGATTTCGTGAATAGTTATATTCTTGTTTATCGATATTCGGTCAATAAGATTCCATGAAGCGACGACGCGAGAATATCGTCATTTTATACCGCTATTTGTGGTGCAAATATTCTGAACATTCTGAGGGTCCATTTACTTTTTCCTTGTTCTTTTTAAGCCGTGAATGGAACTGAAAAATCTACCTGGTGCTTAAACTGTAATGAGCATCTTAGCTCACTTATATCATCAACCCCTAGACCTCTTAGTCTGCTAACAAAATTGACTCGTTTTAGAATGACAATGAAATTATAATCGTCATAAGTTTTTACGGTTTTAGTATGAGTAAAGGATCTAACCGTACAAATGTATTTGCAAACTTAGGCCCATTGCACACGTTTTGTCTTAGATGTTTACTAACCTCAATAGACTCGGTTTCATATTTCATAGTGACGTCATAAAAATACCTTATTCGCCGCCGTGAGCCCCTAATGGGCCGTTATTCTCGTCAGCCACACCTCTGATTGCTGGTTCTCCAACCACGCGATAGCGAAATTTATACACATAAAATGTGTTTTACGTCAGCTGTATCTTATCAATAAGCCGCGATAAGCTATTAGACGCTACTGTTAAATAAGACATTATGAAGTATTGGAAAACAATAATTTGTTAAGTGGAGTGTATTTTATATGGTCGTAACTTTGGCGACGCACAATACGTGCGATCAACGCGATAAATTTGCCAATTAGATGGGTAACCCATGTATTATATTACATGCCCATTGAGGTATATATTACGTTAGGTCGGCGTTATCAATTGACGTACGTTGTTTGATTATATAAACTAGGAAAATAAAAAAAAATATTCCATCGAGTAAGACGTTACGACCAACGACATATTCAACGAATAGAGTTTTGTACGTGAACGTTTTAGAGTTTTGTACAGCAGCATAGCATGATTGTAAAATAACGAATTTGACAAGTTGGCTGCCACTACCAAACTCAGACATCAAAAATAATTATTTAGCATGCCGTATTAATTTCTACTCGTGTACTAATGTGAAATATACACTGTGCAAATGGCAATTCAATATGGAATTTCGCAGCCCGGTCAAAGTAGGTACCAACATTAATTTGCCATTTTGCTAAATCTACATTCTACTTATTATTGCTGTGTACGGTAATATTTGAAGTATGTGCGTAATGTTATTAGAACTAAAACACTTATTATTCCGTAAGCCAGTATTTATTTTACGGCTAAATGATGATTGAGTTTTCATGTGAAACGTCTTGGGCGCCGCAGGGAGGCTTTTGACCGCAAATGTAATCCTGTGTAGTGGGTGAACCATTTAAACAAGTGCTTCAAGTAAATAAATGTGCTCTAAAAATAAATAGCGCAATCAATGACCAGCTAAGGCAACACGTTATTTCAGTAGTACGTGTATTAAAGTAATCAATTAATAGTTTGTAGCGACTACTTCAACCGCACCACAAGCTACGCAGATGGCACTACAGACGCATTCAGAACAATAGACAAGTGACGTCACAATCCTGAATCGCGCTATCAGAGTTTTCGGAGCAAGTAGCATATATACAAGATCCCGACAATAACCGTCGGGGCATAGCGGCCGCCCCGCCAGGCATACCATCCGCCTGGCTGGAAGATCTTCCCTTTACCGCTAAATTGGTGACCCCGACGTGATGAACAACATCCTTCTGTGAAGACTCAAGCATCCAAAGTCATCACTACTCCATACCAAGACATCAACATCGACATCCAACAACAAGCAGCCCGTCCCACAGCAAGCCAAGTCGTCACTCAGGACCATCACAGCCGACTCACCGCGCTCCTGGTTCTGCGACGCGCACAGCTCGGTCTCGACTCACTGCAGGCCTTCGAGCTAGCTTCCTGGCCCTTGCACACAAGACGCTGCCACTCAAAGATATCGACCTCCGGTCTTGGGGGGAGTACTGTAGCGACTACTTCAACCGCACCACAAGCTACGCAGATGGCACTACAGACGCATTCAGAACAATAGACAAGTGACGTCACAATCTTGAATCGCGCTATCAGAGTTTTCGGAGCAAGTAGCATATATACAAGATCCCGACAATAACCGTCGGGGCATAGCGGCCGCCCCGCCAGGCATACCATCCGCCTGGCTGGAAGATCTTCCCTTTTCCGCTAAAAGTTCTGATTCCGATTATTTGCTTGTTTATAACGCCCATATAAAAAAGAACCCTTAAGAAAATCTTAACATAATTAAGATTCAATACATGTTTAATTTAGATATCTTTCATTGTTCACTTAATCGTATACCTACGAGTAATGAAATGTTCTCTTTTTCTTTATAAGAATAATGTAATGATGAAATCTTATCATAATAAATGGAACAAAACGGGCATCGGTTTAATTAACCACATCAAACCAAATGGAGTACAATATGTTTTTTTTTTTAATTTTAATAAGAACCTCATAGTTCCGCATAATTTTGCTTGCTTCAACGTCTACACGGTGTAGAATCAACCGGCTAAGTGAGACGAAGATAACGTTGTCTTTTAAGATTTTTTTATAAGAAAAAAAAAACGCACGGTGACTGTCTATGGAGGATCTGACCGTAGAAGCCCTGTTGCAATGGTGGTGAAAGGACGAGCAAGCTGTAAAATGAGTCCGAATTTTGGATGAATATAAAATACGCAATTCACAATTCGCATAGTAACTCGCCCTAGACTGACCCCAACCTAGCGTAAACAACGGTGCTATATTTCTACCACGTCTGTCCGTACCATCTAGTTAATGGTAGATAATTAGTCCATCGCTTAAGGCAGTAAAAAACACAGTTTCCCTGTAAGTAATCTGTGTTCAATCAACTAAGTAACGGAACCCGGATTATATACACACGAGTCGATCATTAGGCTAATGTTAATAATTATTAAAGTTATATGAAACGGCCCGACCCTTGTAGGCAGGCTTATGTTCAGTCAGACCCTCGTCGGGTCCCTGTTGGCCCTTTCCGCTTACATGCAGCCCGTTCCACGGGCAAGATATTTGAGGCAGTTACACCTATGATAAATTATTAAAATTAAGGCTTGGAAGAAGCTTTTCATTATTGATGCGTAATGCCTTATAAAGCAATGAATTTACAGACTATATTTGAGGCATATGGATAAGATTGTAGGTGTTTATTAGTAGGTAACCTTACTCCCTGACCACTTGAGAATATTACCGTTGGAACGGCACCACAGCGGCCTTATGTATTAGATCGTTGCGATAAGTATTGTGATGCGAAAATGACCTTAAAGTGGTTAAGCAATAATATCCCCCATAGTCCGTACCAATTGAATAATTTAGCACAACAATCTTAATGTAAAAGTGAATGTCTATCGGTCCCGTCCGAGTAACTTGATTTATAGTTACCTAACTGAACGACCTTTATTACAAACGCTACAAATATTTATTAATTAACAAACAGTTATTTTAATATTTGAAGCTCCGCAGGAGTGGCAAATAAAGCTTATTAAACGTACAGTTTGTAGTAAACATGAACTAAAAAATAAATACGCACTTACTAGTTCAAAATACAAAGATAATTATAGAGAAAAAAGCTTGTTCTGTGGCTTCAATGCTTTTAATTTAAATAATCATAATAATATCGCCAGAGGAACACGCCAACTATACGATCCCATACTAAGCAAAGTTTGTAGTATGGATACCGTATAATTGACTGAGGGCAAACTCAGTGTATAATACTTGTATAGATACTAAACATCCATGAGCCGGGTACAAACATTCGTGCTCATCACACAAAATTTGTTGGTACCAGTATTCGAACCTTCGGCGCAGGAAGCAGGGCCACTACCAACTGGCCTAAATCAGGTCGCCAAATAACAAATAAGCAACTGTGTTCGTAGCGAATCATGGAAAACAAAAAGTCACTATGATTCAACTCGTGGTGTATTCTATTCATGGATAAACAATGCTATAGATGGCCACCGTAAGAACGTAACTAACATCCGTACCAGGATGAGCGTACCTCACCGAAGACCCGCGATAACCGATGAGGTAATTGTACAAATCACAACAAACTAAAACACAATTTAAGAAGTACAAGTTTATACTAATCGAGTAGATTATACTGGCCATATTGGGATGAAAAACATGATTACTATAAGTTAATCAACGTAAGGTACGTGCCAAATTAACCTATTATTGGCATACAAAATATATTGTATTTTAAGAAAAACAACATGGAATTCATACTTATTTACGTAGCTAATGATGCTTGATGAAAACAAATCGAGCAAAGGTTAATGCTTCATTAAGTTTTGCAGCAATTTCTGACACGCACGACGTTGAACAACCTTGACAATGATTAGTTACATTTTAAAACACACAGTACAGTTTTACTACTGAACCGTGTCTGTACTACCATTGAGATGAGTCACTACTGCGCTTGGGTCAGACGCACTAAGCCGCTTCCGTATACGGAGAGCGGTTACAAAACTTTGTCAACGCCCACGTTCTAACGGTACGAAAACTGATGCTATAGTAAATGTGGCCTCAATATAAATACGTTATCGTGAAATTTAATTACGCTCAACTGCGATGGTAATTAATAATTCACTATTTACCGCGCTCTGAATCCAGGCGTCAATTCTAGAGGGAACAAAAGCGGCGGCGCCTCATCGCAAAACCTTTCATAGGCTTAATAACCAGCCATCAGTGCCCGAATGGTGGACATTAGGCCAACACAACGAGGTGAACACACCGAAAACATTGTACGATTAATCTAATTAAGCCTAATTGCGACGATCACAATAACGAGACGCTTCAATATATAAATGTTTTTTTAAGTAATTAAAAACACTTTTCGTATCTTATGCATGTCTTCACTTATTTTGTAAATTAATTGCTGAGGAAATTATATTGAAATCGAATTATTCCTACCGAGCTACTCCTACCAAGTAACATTTAATAAACAATTCCTGACGTTCAGTTTTGAACATGTTGAAACTCGAAAATCGTCTGTTGGATAAGCAAATAGCTATTTGGTATATCGTTTGCCTATCACCGTAGGGCGTTCAACGGGTAGCCGTTGACCGTGATCGGACCGTGCTCACCCTACTGTAGCCTGAGGGCGGCTCAGTTATCTCGGAATAAAGTGCAACTTGGCAAGCCGTTGGACAATCGACGTTGACAGATTTTAGAAACCCTACCCGGTATTCAGTACGCTCGCCTCTGGAGCTCGCCGCTCGCCTCTGGCCTACAAAACGAATTTCGAAATTAGGCTTCACTAGTACAGTATATAATTATTTTCTTTCAGATAACTCTACCAACTAAGTATTGTATTTGACTTATTAATTACTGTATTCTTAACAATATGAAATGTAAATATCCCAAGCCAGTGTACAGAATAGAAACACGGCATATAAGTAATCCGTGACGCGGTTGTTCAATACAATCCTGCTGCTCTCGCACTACTGCTGTGAATAAATATTACGCTGGTATACGATTACCATGACATCAGTTACAATATAACATTACAATAACGGAGGAGTCAACAATAAATAAGTACCTAGATGCAATTAAAGAAAATCCTCAAATGGGGCAAACGGTCTAGTTTATGCAAATTAATTGATGAAGTGACGCAATAAACAAACATCTGTTTAATATGAGAGATGACCTGTGTCTGTATAGGTGTACCTAATTAAACAAATGCACTACAAACTGGAATCATGAGTCCCGACCTAACGAACTGACAAATTATTAAGAGGTTATGATTGGATTAGCACAATTTAACGGGGGCTTGGCTAGGCTAGTGCTCTGAGCTCGGCATCGGCAGACAGAGCAGTGTCGTGGAATAAATAATGTGAGTTCGGCGCGACGAAAGGCGCGACAACCGCATTGCACGATTCCATTATTGCTCTTACAAATAATTAGGTACTTTATTCCTAAATTCCTTACAAGTAATGCTTAGTAATAAGACCCCCTTCAATACTCAATTTGAGCGAGCAATGTAAAGCGAGTTATCTTTTCTTTATCCCCACTAATGTTAAGCAGTTTGAGAAGATCCTATTCAACACTCGTTATTAAATTTCGATACTACACTCTTGTTTGAAGAGCGAGATAAAGAAACGACAAAGCGGAACGTGATCGACCATCAAACTTGCTTACAAAGGATTTACGGTAGACAGACGTAAATAAATTACTTAGCCTTAAAAGAGTGCACGCAACTCAATTGCTGTTTGTGAAAATAGTCTAGTTTGGAAGAAAACAAGGGAGGTCACCAACCAACTAATGGGCCAGGGCGGTGCAAGATGATAGAGTACCCATAGGAATTGTAACTTTGTAAGTAAAATAGACGCAACTTTTAAATGTATAAATTGGACAATAAATGACTTGGGATATTTTTTTTCGAGTCTCAAGGAGCCCCCACAGTCGCGCCCGCCCCGACTAGGCTAAAAAACCCCACTACTCTTCCTCCCTAGGCGACGCCCTTGAATGAAAAGTAATGTAAGCTTATGCGTCGAGTTTGCCGTAAGCAAACGTTGAGCAAGGATTTTGTGTTATATAAAATTCCCAGAACCAGAATCGTAATTGACATTAGAATACGGCATTACGAAATTGGATAATATTGCGCAAACGTCACTATATAATTACGTGATGATAAATAAATATCTTTGTGGCATGTAGTTTATATTAACTACTATTATATTTAAAAAAACTAGCTGTCCCGGCCAACTTCGTACCGCTTCACAATCAAAGGAATGAGACAATTTCTTTATTATTATGATTTAGTTTTTTTTCTCTTATTTTAATTATTCTGCTATTCGGGGTGGAGACAGATTCAAAATGTAAAATACCATTAAAATAGGCCCAACCGTTCTTGTACTTAACTGACGCGACTTTGTTGTATATTATAAGATATCGATTCACTGTTTATGTCCCGGAAAATAGAAGAATTCCCTCGGGATATCCCGAAACCAGTATCTCAAAATTTACTCAATAGATTTTACTACATTTTTCTATGTGATAGCATACAGGTGCAATGTGCACAATATTTTTTTTTGTGAAAATAGAACGATTCCATTGGATAGCCTACAATTTATATCTGAAATTAAGATTATACTGAAACTCACCTACCAGGTTAATGTTATACGAAATTTTCAATGCCGGGTCAAAAAGGCTTCACTCCGTATAATATAAAAAAAAACTAACATCTATGCGTACGTCGTCGGGCATAACAAGTGATCAAAAAAAAGCCAGCCAGAAATCACTAAATTCGAATAAAGCCAAAACAGAAAACCTGAATGACTTATAAATAGAGCTTCTATAAATAAGCTTTTACGCTTTATTTATAAACAGTGTAAATGTTCTAATTCACCCTGATCGTTTTCCGCCACCCTGATTCAGTTTGTTTGTTATTAGTCTTACAGATTTGAATAAACTTAGCATCTAAAGCTCATTGTTTTGATTAAGTACAGCTTTGTTAGTCTATTCAAAGTATTCCATGTGTACCTAACGTGTGAAAGCGGCTAACTCGTCCAGCGAGATGGATACCTGGCTGTTATTCGATTGCTGCTACATAATTTGCTTTACGAAATTTCAAATAAGGAACGAGTCATATACTGGTTTTAGTCAAAATTAAAATGTGTATATTTAAGTTACCAAACAATTTGTTTGTATGTGCATAGCGACCAAAACTTACGACGCGATCCATTATTGGCAAAATTCGTATGGGCCATTTGGCCATAGGTCAAATAAATTGTGGATAGGATTTATCAGCACATTTGAAACAAACCCTTAACAATAGATATTATAGGTAACTATTTCTATCGCACAAAGAATAGAATCCATTTTTCTGAGGATGATTGTTGTGGCGGGTAGGGTCGACCGAGCCTTGCGCGGCCGCGGACGTGACCGGAATCAGCCCAGTGATGGGTTCCCGGCCCGCAGACTCGGCGGGTGGGCATGCGGCCGTCTCCGCCGCCCATTCCCATATCCGCGTCAAATATCGACGGATACTCTTCGCATCCTCTAGGTAGAGTAGCATTTCTAGCATGGCATCATTAAAGGCGAGGTGGAAAAAGCTGCCACATGTAAGAACTCGATATTCATTCCATCACACACTGCACCGCGCTCTATATCCTCGTGGAAGCTAACTCAGACTGCGGTGTGTTTGTGGACGAATTCATCGCAATGTCGTCATCCGCCTTAGATACGAATACAATGCGATGTACGGTCTCAAACTAAGCAAAGCCTGTAAGTACCTATTGTGGGTACCGTACAATGAACTGGACGCAATATTATAATTACCTATTTTTATAACCATTAAACGTCAACAACATTTATGCTCATCACCAGGATTAGAACCTGGGACCCTCAGTAAAGAAACCAGGGCCAGTAACAAAAATAAGAATAGTTCCATTGAGAATTGCATATTATTGAGGGTCCCCCCCACCTCCTCTACAGTCCGGACAGGCAGACTCTAGACTAACACCTAAGAGGCCGTTATCTTGGACATTAAAAAAAAAAGATCATTAAAGAGGTTTAGAACAACCTTCTTAGCAAATATATAAGGTTCTGGCCCTGACAATGAACTAAGGGGAATCCTATAATATAGATAACATGAAACTTTGTAATGTTGTTGTATTATCTGGATACATTGATCCTGTGATTTACATTGTTTCATAACTTTTGTTGTAATTATTTTTTATATATGGGATATGAATATGATATGGGTCAAACATGACTAGGTATTTCTTTTCCATTATTCATAAGATCTAGTTTAGAAACACATTGAAAACCCCTTTTATTGGTGCTGTAGCTTTTCAATAATGATAATCAGGATAATGGATCAAATATTTATGACTCAATTGTTAAAAATATCCATTGGGTATTGAAATGACTCAGATAAGCCACACCTTTTGGTCAATTGTTAAAATAAGTTGATAACACAAACTATACATTAAATTAACCTTGTCCACATGGAATTGCGGCAAGAGTGGTTGGTGACGGTTCCTGACTGTAATACCATGCTGATTTTCAATGAGTTTAGAAATCAATTATGGGTTAGTGACTTCATAGGCCTAATGACTCTATAGCAAACCACACAAACATATAATTAGTAATTATTTCATTAAGCATATTTGCACAGATCTAAATTTGAGGTGAATGTCAATAGAGACCGGAGTGAATTTACCTCCACTCTGGACATTTCTATTGACATAGGTTGGGTGGTTAATTTCAAAGTTGGAAAGCCTACTACACCTAAATATTATAATAATACCAGCCCTTATAATGTCCCACTGTTGGGCACAGGCCTCCCCTCAATGTGAGGGGGATTAGGCTATAGTCCACCAGTCTGGCACAGTGCAGGTTGGCGGACTTCACACGTTTTTTAAAGGTGTTCTCTCAGACATGCAGGTTTCCTCACAATGTTTCCCCTACCATTTAGCAAGTGATACTCATGACACATGACACCTAAATATTGTAATTATCTAAATAAATGTTATTGACAATAATATTATCTCTTACTGTTTTGTGGTGCAGGTGAATCATATCTCAATTTTCAAGCTCTCAACATTGTGCAACAATTTAATAATAATAAGCTTCGTCTATCAGCTTAGTCAGGGTAATTGAAGTTTTCCTTGTTGTTGATTATTGCATTAAAACTTCTTACTTATAGAAATTCAAAACTCAGCCTTGCTGGAAATCAGTAGGTGCGAGTTTTGTTTTTACAAATATTGAAGTGCCGATACTGCAGTTAGATACTTGATGGATAGGAAGGTTATTTCTAATTTTATACTTATGAAAACAACATTAACATCAGCAATAGGCGTTTAAACATAAGTGATAAGATCACTTTTATTTATCTGTAATTTCATGTTTGCACTGACTAAACAAACATCGCTTTTATAGAAAGTTTCTTAACATGTCCTCATATAATTAATTCCAAAGATAAATTCTATCACAATTTTATTATACTTAACACCAAGGTCATATTAAAACCGTTCATCAAAATGTACTTACACAACCATGCCATAAGCCCCTTCGCCAATATACTGCAGGCCGGTGTATCTGGGGCCTACTTCAAACACCTGGGCCCGGATGATCTCCGCGTTGGGGTTCGTGGTCGCGGGATTCGCAGCCTCGGCCATGGCGATACACAGGGAAGCCACTCAAGCGCAAATGTTCAGATCACCAACAGTAACAATGACAGATCCAGCATAAATTCCTCACTCACAGCTGACACGACTATCGGTCCCTCATAAACCAGTTCACTAAACAAAACAAACTGCTACCCGTACCCGACCTACATTATCTACCGAAGCAATCGTACACTTGTCACTCGCTTATCATTCTCGCTAGCCTGTTTGCCCGACTTTTCATGGACACTCCCGTATAGACGCAGTACCGTTACAAAATGAACTCGATTTTTTATTTCATCACTAGAAGGCGCGTTCCATTCAGACAGCATTTGTAGAATATTTATAGCATGGTTGATGGAGAGCGTCACGTTCCGTTCCTATAAATATAATATTTCTAACATAGGTACCATTCCTTTAATAAAAAAGAGATAGAGAAATTTCATAGATAATATATTTGTGCAAGTTCATTCGAGAATTATTGTTGTTCACCTGTAATGATATATAATATGATGAATGAATTTAAGTAAAAGATGAACAACGTTTTCTTAATAAGAACAAGAATTGTATTTCAGAGTTCTTATAAAAAATTGAGCGAAATGCAATATTCCTTTCTAACAATGTTTTTTCTAAATTTTGACATTGACAGGTTACGGCCAGCTTATTCATATCCATTTTACTTCATCGCATTTCATTTCGTAAAGAAAGAAGAAGACTGCGCGATGTGAAGACTTCTCAATTTTCATATCTTCATGTCACTTCCATTTTTAGGGTTCCGTACCGAAATGGTAAATGGGAATTGAGTTCTATACATTTTAGTTCCGTGTATAGAATAAATCTAACCAATGGTTATCAAAAGATAAAGAACCACATATTCCAGCAAAATCATTCTTCAAGAATAACAGATTTTTTGTCTAATTTACGGGTTTGATTGTGGTATAGTGGTAGACCACTCTTACCCGTTTTGAATTTTGTTGTTCGAGATATAGTTCGTCGCCGACTTTTTCGTAAACGTAACGGTTTGCCTGCAACGCTACGGGGTGCACGGGTGGGGTGGTCAGCAAGTTCCAACTGATTCCGTCCCATCCAATCCAACAGATACCTGGTTAACCGTCTATTCATAGATAGTTTATCGACGGTTGACGTTATTAGTCTGTCGATTAAACGCTTAACGGCCATCCCATCACTAAAACTAACCCATGACATTTGTTTGTGACGTTTACGTTACGTTGTTACTTTCAGTGAAATGAAAAAAATTAAGTGATTACAAGTGGTAAACTTTATAATAAAACTGGAAAATAAAATACTTATTCTAGATAAATGCTAATTTGATGATTGATGCTCCAGAAGAAAAGAATGTGCTATTGTTATAATAACACATAATTTACATGGAATCATTGTATAAATGCTGATTGCGACCTCGTCGCCTCAAATCGAAGGACTGTCGTGCAAATAATTTAGGTATGTCGGTTTGGTCAGCCAGTACAGCTGGAAATAATTACCACTGCGTATTGCCGGGTGGTCAAAACGGTTCCTCTAATAACTGGTGTCCGAAATTGAGCAAGGTATGATATAACTTACTCGAGTATTGTGTATCGTATATTCGTTTGCAGCTTACACACAGTTTAATCGTTAAATGACAACTTTAATTACTTTTGTGTTGGTAACACAATGAGCAATTAATCACTTTGTTTTGTATAAGTGTATAACAGGCTTGTAGTTAGGTGGCTCAGTTTACATGCACATTTCATTGAGAATGACTGTTGTAAATAATGTCTATTGTAAACAAGTGAACTGTAATTATTAACAGTAAAAGGTTGGCTAGTACTATAACAGTTACACTACAACAGTTGTTTTTAAATAAATTTATCATTTAATAATAATGTGAGGCCTATATTCAATGTGAAGATTAATAAAAAAAACAATATTTACTAATTTGAATATTTATTTGTTAAGATATTATTACTTCTATAATAATAGTGTAATAGTGTTCAAATTCTAAACCTTTATAAGTCTGTTTATTATACCTATGCATATTTTCAAAATATATTTTCTTCACTAATCAGTAATAATTCATTGTAAAAGTGTACTGTCTGTATATTGCATGTTTTTTTGAATAATATAAATATTGTTTATTTTGTCCCCCGAAGGAGTGAATGACAGTTATTTATCAGTGTCCCACACAGTGTTGTGGCCCACTAAGGCGGAAGATACCTCTTATAACTTTATAACAACAGTGAGTGACTATTGTATGTTACTAGGCTGAGGGAATGTTGCCTTTGGAGCCATCCATAAATTACGTCACACGAATTTCATGAATTTTTGACCCCCCCCCCCCCCCCGTCCTTGTCACAACTGGTCACATTTGTGAGACCTACCTAGTGTGATGTCACATATTTTGCAATTTTACATTTAGAAATTCATGAAATTAAAACAGCAGTGTTCCGAAATTGTTTTAATTTCCATTTGAATTAGGTATTTTCAATAAAATCAATAGTTATAATACTTAGATATAAAATAATATATTTAAGAAAAATGGTTTTGTCACAAAATTTGGGACCCCTCCCAGCCCCTTGTCACACAATGTCACACTTCGTCGACCCCCTCCCGCCCCCTTAACGTGTGACGTAATTTATGGATGGCCCCTTTGTGATTTATAGTGTGTTATCCATACATTACTCTAAAGTACCCATATCTTCCTATTGTCCATATATGGTACCAATTTGTCTCAAGCATCAGCATCAAATATATATTATTAGCTGTTTTCTCATTATTCTAGCATCATTTTAAGAAGTAAAGCGGGTGTTGAATATGGGTTTTCATTTGAGCTATTGTACAATAGCTCAAATTACCTAAGTTTAAAGCGTTTATGTTGATTTTTGTTTGCTTTTTTGCAAAAAGATGGATTTCACATTTTAGGCATTTGTCTGACTAACTACATACAACTTCTTCAGCAAATAATATAGAAGTTGTAGAAGTATTCTTAAATAAATTCGTAACACAGATTTATTTTTTCTATAAAATAACTTGAAATTTTTTATGAAACAGCTTGGTGTAATATTTAAGTCACAATATTTAGGTGTCTATGTCCCTAAGACCTAAGATTCAGTGGTGTAATTTATGGATAACCAACAAGCTGTGTAAAAATGCTTAATTCAATGTCACTAGAGTTATGGGTGAAGGTGAATTATTTTATAGTTGATAAAACAAGTTCCAGAACTAAACTTAAAAAAACAAGTTCCAGAACTAAACTTTAAAAACTTGTCTTGATCCAAAATTAGGTATGACATCATTGCAGACATATGTGTCTCATCTAATAATGTAGGTACCTACAGTATACAAATGTTTGATTTTACTTTATTTATGTAACTTCTGTAGTATGTATCATGTGCAAGGATGTAGAAGAAAAAAAAATTTCTTTTTTCTTTGTCAAATGTAATGTCTACTTATATCTCCATCTGTGTTTATTTTTAAATTTTTGGTGGTCCTATGTGAGAAATATGTTTTGTGTTTCAAAATTTCTTATTGTGTGTGTAATTTACAATAATGCATGCCTTAATCTTTTTATTTAAAAAAATATTGGTGTGCTTTTGATGTGATAATCTCCATAACTCTTGCCTTCCTTACTATATTGCACTGCCTAAATATCCATACCTGTCTAGCCTGGTACCAGGGCATCGGCACCATATGCGAAGGAGACAATTACTTGTCCTTTGCTTGTACATTGTGTGATTGTTAAGCCTCATATACTTTATGTAGCAACGGAATCAACGCCAATCTGTTACATTACCTTAGTTTTTTTCATTGGAATATTTAAACTATTCTTTACTTGCTTTTTCCTGTAATCTCGACCACGCAATCAATTATTTACCGTTCTGCTCGTCCTCCAGTGTGCATGGCGTGATGGTCACTGGACCCTGGGAGGGCACGGCACCCTTCGCTATCCCTAGATGTAAGCGCTCAGATCCCGAGCGCTGCCGACACGGGATCCGAAATCCGACCATTCTCTTTGATATTTCAACTGTAACATTCGTCACTCGTCACTGTGGACCCGGGGCCTATATTTTGAGTGTGACCATAGAGAACAGTTGAAATGATGGCTACAGGTTGTCTGTGTTTAGCTTGAACTAACAAACTTACAGCCACTAATTGTTAAAACACTTATGGATTTAACGACTTCCAAATACCCTATTGCGCAATACATAGGTACAGTTCAGTGTTATAGAATCAATCAGCGTTATAAAATTTATCTACAATTGCGAGCAGCACACATCTATCTTCACATGAGCAAAGCAAGATTTAGCGCCTTAGTATGGACGGCTCGGCTCATTCAGATTGCGCAATTAGGAATGGGTCGCCCAATTTGAACAAGCACATGTAATACGTCCACCTGAATGTCTGAACGTCGCTTTTCAACAATTTGTTCTTACACAAGTTTACGCCTGCTGATTTTATGTTTGAGACCTTTAACCTATTATGACGAGCTATTTACTTTAGGAGATTTCACTCTGTCTTCTTTAGATTTTTAAGCTGTGGCGCTAAAGCCAATCTAGTATTGCCACGCGAAAACAACCTTAACGATGTTTAGGCATTCATGTGCCAGCTCTTACTTGAGACGGAACTGTGTTGATACTATATTAATTGGTACTACCAGCAGCACAAGTGCGCGATGTCGGGTGAGACCCCCATCCAATCGGCGGACAGCCTGCACACCCCCGCCTATTTATCCTGGAGGAAGTTGCAGCTCAGCCGCGCGAAGCTCAAGGCATCCAGCAAGACATCGGCGCTGCTCTCCGGCTTTGCTATGGTGAGTCCTTTTATTTAAAAGGCTTAAGATCTAACGTGCTACTGAGTAACGGGGATTGTGGGGACTATGGTTTATATACCCAGTTGAATGGAGGGAATGCATTGCAGGTCAAAATAGAAATATGATGTGTGTGCGTCTTTGTTATATCGGGCATATATATGTATATACTAGCTGCGCCGTGCGGTGTTACCCGCGATTAAAAGGTTAAGTTTAAAAAACCCGGTTCCTATAGCTATCCCACGGGAACCATACATTTTACCGGCATAAAAAGTAGCCTATGTGCTATTCCAGACTATAATCTATCTCTGTGCCAAATTTCATTCAGATCCGTTCAGCCGCACTGGCGTGAAAGAGTAACAAACATCCATCCAAACTTTCACATTTATAATATTAGTATAGATAGGGTATATTACGATGAATAGGTACGGTACCGATATCCGAACTATAATATTAGACATTTGACCTAGAACTTGTCTGGTGAATAGTAGGTTAATATATATATAATAGGCTTTATGGTTAGGTTGTCGATAAGGTTTATCGGGACATTGTGAAACAGGCCCTAAATTGCAGTAATTAAACGTAACGATTGTTGTCTCGCGCGCGACTGTACCACCATACACCGATAATGGTGTTCACCGTTATCGCTTTAAATGGTTTGCTTGTTAATAAACTGATAGCATTTAAGTAACACATTATGTTGTAGGTACCTATCTTGCTCGGCTATATAGCGTGTTGTAATTTCTTTCATTTAATTCTTGTTAGCTAGTTTAAAAATAATAAACATTTTAGTTCGGGCCGTTTACTTACCTTTATGAAAATGTTGTCACGTGGGCGAGAAGTATTGTATCTACTAAGAATAGAATGAATAATAAGAATAGTTAATAATAGTAGGTACTCATCATCGGACTGATTTTGAAACTTATCGCGTGTCGTTGTTCCAACCGGTTGGTAGATATACAGAATAGATTATCCATTGTGTCTGATTACAGACGCTCATTGGAATGAGAAGCTACACATGAAGATATTAATGATGATAGATTGTTCTAAAACCTGAACAAAGACATCGTTAAATATACATCCGTTATTAACCATTGCGTATGAGTTATAACTTCTGCAATTCTTAACGGAAACGTGACATTAGTGAGGCATCCTTATTACACTTAAAAAAAAACTTCAACTCGTATCTATTGACATACAGAACATATTGCCAACAGGTAGCAATGGTGGAAGTGCAGCTAAACCCTCCAGAGGACACCAAAGTGCCTGGCTCAATGCTGGTGGCGTTCACAGTGTGCACCACGCTGCTAGTGGCCGTCCACATGCTGGCACTAATGATAAGCACGTGCATCCTGCCCAACATAGAAGCGGTGGGCAACCTCCACAGCATAGCCCTAGTCCACGAGTCCCCGCACGAAAGACTCCACTGGTACATCGAGATAGCGTGGGCCTTCTCGACCCTGCTGGGTCTGATTTTGTTCCTAATAGAAATAGCTATACTATGCTGGGTGAAGTTCTACGATTTGAGTGCAACGGCCGCGTGGTCGGCATGCGTTCTCCTCATACCGGTCATGATTGTGTTCCTAGCGTTCGCTGTGCACTTCTATATGTCGCTAGCGAGGCACAAGTATGAGGTGACGGCGACAGGGATAAAAGAACTCGAGCTTCTCAAGGAACAGATAGAGATGGGCGATCACGATACGCGTATGAACAATATGACGTTGTTGGACCAGAGTCGTATCGTGTGATCGTCGCTGTGTGTGTTATGCGCCCACTATTGGAATGTTATTATCCTTTGTTTGTTATACTATACATCATTATATACGTTAAGGTACTTAAATTTGGTAGGATTGTACTTATTGAAGTGCCAATATAGAGCGTTGGTAAATTCTTATTTGTGCAGCACTGTATGTGAAAATACGTGTACCGATTGCGTCATTCCGTTTTTGAACATGTGCTTGAAATTACTGCCAGTTTGATGAACCTTCTTATTGGGTAGATAAAAAGCGCTGACGTCGGTGGTGTGCATGTTTTTTTCAGCTCAAGTAAACGTACGAGTCGTACCTTAAGTCCCTTTCACACTGACCCGCACATATTAGGGTATATGTGATTCGATGTTTTCCATTGATGACGTCACATGTTGCTAGTTTTGAAATTAGAAACTTGTGACGTATCCGTAATTAAAACTAAAATGAGGCGGCAAAGCAGAAAACAACAGCATCTTCAGTAATAGGGGTTTTAGGTGTAACGGGGTTCAATGTTTATGGTGCAGCACTCCAAGTGGATAACCTAGAAACTAGAATTTCTCATGATCACGAGTGTATATTGCCTAGGCTCGTAATAGTTAGTACAGGTACTACATTTTAACTATAGCAGCACTTTTTTTATTATACTTAATTTGATTTTTTTTCTCATATTTCACTAGTACTTAGATATTTTTTTTTTATATTAATCTCATTAAAGAACCATAGAATGTAGACTACCTGCTTAGACTTAGCATGACAATAGAATCTCTGTAAATAAAATCAAAAGTAACTTTAATGGACTACTTACAGATATTATAAGTTGGATTAAGTAGGTATGTTTTGTAATGTTATTGATAACATATTGGTTGGTCTCCATAACATTCTGATGGGGTATTCTTTTTTAGAAGTCCAAGTGCCATAGTTTCAATTACTTGTGCAAAAAAAACTATTTGTTTGATTACTTCTTGAATACCTATACGTAAGATACTTAATTAAATTATAATCTTGACATATAAAAATGTAATGTGATGAGAACTTATTTTTTTTTTAAATTTATGTATCCAATATTTTCTTACTGCTCTCAACCATGCATGCAACTTTATAACTAAGCAGCTCAGACATAGAAATAATATAGACGGAGGTTCGCGAACACCATCTTGAAGCACAAAAACCAAGCCGGTTTATGTAGTACACGCGAATAAAGTAGGTTCTTAAGTATTCGCGTATACTTCACACATCGGCTTGGTTTTATGTGCTTCAATATACTGATAACAACACTCCGTACTGGAAGTAAAATTGTAGGGGGTCTTATTCGGTACCGATTAAAACTAAAAGAAAGTTGTTTACAAAATATTCTGATTCTGTACTTAGCATTTTACATGTAAGTGCAAACATCTTATTAAAAATCTTGTAACAAATCTATGTATGGTTGACCTATCAACAGTCTATTGTATATCTACGTAACTTGTGATTAGAAGCTCGTCTTCCTTTATACAACTTACCGAGCCATCAACCGAAGGCAATAATCATATTGACTGTATTTACTACTTAATCCAATAAGTACTGTGATATAAAATGACATTTTAATAAAAAACTATAATATTTAGTGATAATTATTTTATTGACAATACGCACCCGCAGAAGTATACAAAAATAATTTACTTCGTTATACTTAAAAAAAAAACAATGTGGAATATTAATCTTAGTACATTTGATCTATACAATATTTCAAGTATTTGTCTATGTCGCCTAATTTCTGCTGGCTCCAGAACTGACTCTTCTCCAGTATATCCAGCGAGTTTACTAGTCTTTCCTGTGAATTAACGAATTATTAAGGAATAACACCAATCATTATCGACGGCCCGATTAGCGACGTTGACAGTGGACTGCTTTCGGTGCTGAGGGTTCCGGGCCCCAAGTCTGTTAACACAATCGATTCATAATCGCAGAGCAACCGCATAGTAATTGTCACTTTTGACAGCTATTGTATGGGATATCTTGAGGCCCAGGAGTCTGGTAGGGACATACTTTGTGTGATAAGCACGAATGTGTGTACCCGAGTCTATTATCTTCATAAGTATTATATACTGAGTTCGCCCTCAGTCCATTTGGACAGTACCCATAAAACACGCGTTGCTCAGTGTAGGACCGTATAGTTGGTGTGTTCGTCTGGCGATATTATTATTATTAGGTAAAATAGACTGACAGATAAGTAAGCGTAGGCTTACTTATCTCTGTCTGTCAGCTCGTTGCCGCTGGCAACTATTGTATTATTTCAGTACTTTTTTTATTGCGTCCATTCCCGCTCGTTGCCATGTACCCTGGGGCCATGAGCACGCTCTTCAGGTGTCGTTTTCTACTAAAATAATCTCAAGAGCGTGTTCAAGTTTGCGCGCAAAGTTGCCATTCAATTATTGTCTTGTTTTTAAAACTGGTAATGAAACCATTATCACACGAGACCATGACTGATCGTGTGTGTTAAACGTTAGTGCCTAAACATTGTTCGCCAACTGATAAATAGCCGTCAGAAGTGGAACATTTAAATACAAATAAAAGTAGATGAATGGCGGTCGTAAAACATCTAACAGTGTAACGTAAACTTTTTATTACCTCTACTCACTCGCACAATGCAAGATATTACCGTTTTATGTTAAAATAAATATCCCAAACCCAACAGCTCTAGTTAGTATGGTTGGGTCGGGCGGAGGCGAGTCGAGGGCGTAGCGCCCTTAGCGCAGCGTAGTGATACCCCTTATCGCTTGTATAGGCGCATAATCTATGCCAACCCGCACTGGGCCAGTGTGGTGGACTACGGCCTAATCCCCCTCGCATTGCGTGGAGGCCCGTGCCCAGCAGTGGGACATTAAAAAGGGCTGGTATTATAATCTATAGCGACACGCACGACGTGTCTGGTGCGTAGGTACCTACTGGCAGATGGCATGACACAGGACTAAAGAAACATGATTTACTTACGCTAGTTGTAAACTGTTCAGAAATATAGGTTGTATAAAAGTAAATAACAAGACTACATACTGTACAATGTCTAGATACGTGCCAGTAAATCGTTATACCTACGACGAAATAAAAAATATTGCATCTCGAAGCGCTCACCGGCGGTATAGGATGCTCTGTAGGCAAATCGCAGAACTGTCGTATGATGATGTCAGACATCTTGGACTTGACGCACACGTCGTTCACCCAGCACCCCTCCTGCAGCTGGCCGGTGTGCATGTGGTAGAAGCGGCCCAGCCCGTTCTTGATGTTGTTCTCCCAGTTACCCTCGTAGCGGTTGCCGTTTCCTAGCAACATCAGATACAACGGTAACCTTCGAAGTTGTTCGAGACATTTCAAAAAGATTCACCGGAATTAGTTCTATACCTACCTAGGTGAACTACATTACTTCGGATACACATTAGGATATATGATCAGAAACCAGGATCATCTATTACATATATAACTGATAATATATCTCGCTTCAAAACATGCAATTTCTGGTTCAAGGGTACGAAATGGTATCCACTATTTTAGTTATACCTTATATTTTAATATCATATTCACTAGATAGGCTGTGTCGCTCACCTTGCACAAACATCCCCAATCCCTCCCTAAGGCTCATATTCCAATAGCCCACATACATCGTGCCGTTAGTGTACCACATCTTCCCGTACCCGTGCCGTTGGCCCCTCTTCCAGAACCCGAAGTAGACGTCCCCGTTCCCGTAGTACCGCCAGCCGACGCCCTCGGGCTTCCCGCGCACCCAGTCACCGCGGTACTCGATACTAAATGTACCGTTCGGTAGCCGGTTGCTGAGAATGCCGAATCCATGTCTAGAGTTGCATAAACAGTGTCAAAGTCAAATCATTTATTTTGTTTAGGTCTTATGTAATTTTTTTTGGTTGAGACCCTTTGGATTTTGCCAAAGGGTTCATTCTTCTAACTTACCAATTCGCTTGTAAGCGTTTTCGTACAAGTGGTTTGTTGTTTTAGCTGATGGTAGATCTCAACGGATTGCTCACAAGAAAACATCTGAAGATAGGCAAAGTGAAACAACGAAGTCTAGTAGGGGACGGCCCTTTAGACTCCCCGGCGCCGCCGGGAGGATCAAGTACGGACGGTAGTTGATGTAAAAAAAAATGAATAGGTAAGCAGTATTATGTATTCCTAACATCCTAACACGTTCTGCAACTTCTTCAAAAATGTTATCAAAGGAAGTAATTATCTTATTTAATTTCATTACTAGACAAGCTTTTCCGAAAGCGGACAACCATACCTGAAGCCCTTGAACCAATCCCCTTCGTAAAACTTGCCGGTGATGGTCAAGAAAGCGCCTTTTCCTGTTGATTTCACATTGTGTTTTACAAAGAGCAACTATGGAAGGGAACTGATGAAACTAAGAATATGGTCAGAGGCACCTCGCTCCACCACATTTAGTTTAGAACCAGTAAGTATTCCAGCAATGACCATCCATTACCTACTGGACGCTGGATTTCCGTTCTAAGACATTAACCACAGCGCCGGCTTACTGACGATCTTTACTCCTAAACCCTCCGAACTCTTAACGTACCAGTGCAACCGAAAGTCACGTGCCGCAAGTGTACGAAGTGATTATAGACGGCCGACGCGAGCTTAATTTTGTCTACCTTCCTACAAGTCGTGGTTTCTGTGGCAGCCACAGCCTTCTTATACCTACAGTATGTTTTATCTCCTGCTTTGCAATAAAGGAATGTGGATAATTTCCTTTACAATTTCATCTGTTTTATTTCGATTAATTTCATTGCGGGTTCAGAGACATTTAGCCTTCCCCGGGACTCGCTGAGAGTCAAGCCTCGGAAGTCTTTTTTCGTCATCGCTGTTTATCCTGCATTACAGGAGCACAGGAGAACAGGTGGTGGGCTAAGTCCACAAAAAATACCTTCTTTCAAATCCTTTTTCCAATCACCGACGTATCTGTCGAACCTCGATGTGAATATGGCGTGGTGGACGCCGTTCTTGATTGCCTTCTTTTCGGCTGCTATAAGGAGAGGCGTGAACTGGCGCGGCTTTTGATAAAAAGGCATGATTTAAAAAATGCCATGTATATATTTTGGTGGTGTAAATGAGTATATAAAATTCGTTTGACAAGTATTTGTCGTAGGTGTTTATTTTTTATGTAATTTGACGTAGGCATCGCCGTAGTTTCTTATAAAACATTACACCGGTTTTTTTTTAGAAAATTTTATAATAATTAACTATGCTGCTCACAGTTTTTAAGACTGCCTGTTGGGTGTAATTTAATCAACGTAAATTAAGAGTAGTATATATATAAGTAGAATGGAAATTGTGCTAATTCTGTTGACTACAAATTTGTGTCTGAACTCAGTATGACATAAAAAAAAAACATTTTATTGGTTAAGTTTATTTCAGTTTAATGTGAACTAACACCAGTATTTTTCTTGAGTCCGTTAAGTTTAGTGTGAAGCTGTACCAGTATTTTCCTTGAGTCGGGCCTATTAAGAATCTACATCCTTTCTACTCACCCTTTACAAGAGACCACGCCTTTGTGTACAATAGTATCGATAAAACATGCAATATTTTTTTTAATTATTATCAAACTAATGTTTTACCCGTCGATATGTTGTGCACGCAATGGATTAACTGTGGCATTTGGCTGGTATTTAAATAAAATAAAAGGTTTTACCCGCGGTGCCTGGATGAAAATGGCCTAAAAGGCTCAGCAATAATCTAGCTTCCTAATAGGGAAAGTTTTTTAGAATTGCATGAGTACTCACAAACTAACAAACTTTACCCGTTGATAATATTAGTATATAAATATTCTTACAGTCCCCTTTTAAGTGTGGCATATTCGTTCTAGCGAATAAACTCATTTAAATAAAGATTAAAAATGAAAAAAACCCGTACGCGCCCAATTCGTCGAAAATTTTAAACACGGCAAATTTATGAAATCCCTCGCATGCGTTCGACACCGAATGTGATAGAAACAAACAGCAAATCTAACTTATCTAAGCATTTAATCATTTACTAATACACTTCACGCTTTGCCGTGTGCCTTCTGCAGGCCTCTGCTGAGTTCCACCAGCTGCTGGTAGCTCTCCCTGAAGCCCTGCAGCGCCAACTCCTGCTGACTCTTCATTGCTGAGTTTTTGATGATGTACTTCTCTATGCATTCCACGCACTTGCTGTCTAAATCGATGTCTTCTTCCGTCAGGCGGTCCGGTTTGGACAATTGTATTGGTGTCGGTATAATCTGGAATATAGAAGTAAATAAAAAATTAAAATAATGTCGTCAGACGAACACACCAACCGTACGGTCCCAAACAAGGCATGTATGATGGGTGTACCGTACAATTAACTGGGGGCGATTCCACTAAATATCATTAGTAGTAATATATATATTAAACATCCATGACTCGGATAATTTAATTAAACATTCGTGCTCATCACCTAATGTACTAGGGGGCTAGGAATGCGAGGTGTATTTGGGCCATAGTCCAGGTTTAATACTATCCCGCAAATTTAGAAAAAGCTAAGAACCATGTACTAGCCCTTAGATCAGGGGTTCCCAAACTTATTTTGTCTACTGCCCACTTTGAGAATGAATTATTTTTTTGCGACCCCATTTTTTCACATACTTACAAACCACTATAACTTCAAATTAAATTATCTATTGTAAGCTTCTACACAACGCCCCCATTTTAATTCTGGGTCTCTTACCGTCCTTTAGGCCTGCAGCGCCCACAAGGGGGAGTTATCGCCCACTTTGAGAAAGGCTTCCTTAGATTAACTGACCTGTTGCGCCAGCGCCTGCGACTGCTCGCCATTCGCCACGTCGGCGTGTATGTGCTGTCGCAGCGCGGTCAACATTACCGCCTCACGAATAGCGCCGCTTTGTAGTAACTCCAGCATCAGGTTGTCGATGTTCTGATACCAGGTGAGGTAGAACACTAGGGGACCGAAGTGTCTTGTCGATCTAGGGAATTAATTAATAGATAAATATCGACAAATTTATTTGTATGTACGGTCCGTAACAAAGCAACGCTTGTATTATGGGTACTAAACAGTGAACTGGATCTTATAGTAATACGCAAAGGACAAAAGGACGGGAATCGAAAATGCAAGCCAGGTCCAGACGAACCGGTGATTGTCGTAATTCTAGGAGATACAGTATCACACGTATTTAGTTTCTTTGTTTGGAGCCTTACAATTAACTGTGTCAATTTGTTGGTTATTTTCTTTTCCTCGTAATTTGTTAACTAAATATCTACTTGTACACTTACCTGTGTCGAATAAATCATTAAATTTCATTTCAGAATCAGTTTGAAATATTATTAAACAGGCTTATAAAAACAAAAAAAATGATTTGAAAAAATAATTTAAGAAATGCAATATGGCCTCACTCTCCAATATGTGGGTATTTTTTGCCAGTGTCAAGTATTTAATAGCAATAAAAAACGTTATAAATAAAAAAATGATGATGGCATGAAAAAATTAAAATGGCGTGTCCTACGTTTTCCTTGCGGAATTTAAACATCGAATTCTAGAGATTTTGTAATGAGTGAGTGAGTGAGTTAATAATACATATGACTCACCTTAATAAATCATATTTGCTCCTGGTATCAAGATGCTGGTATGTGATGCTGGTGATTCTCTGATACGCCGGTTCGCTCGGCTCGTACTGAACACACGCTCTGTCGAGTAAGAACTCATACTGCTCTCTATCGAGTAAACTGTTAAATTTATCATTATCAGAGAACATCATCGGCTCTCGGATTCTACGTCCATGGATTGGGAAATATACCTGGAAATTGAGATAAAATATAAATTAAATTATTATTAATCTTAACACCACATTATAGTATAATTTTTCTCAATCTATGGTGAGTAGACTTACTTGGTTTAGCCTCTTTCTAACATCATGATCAGAACTGCGAAGAATGCCATCAGGATCCCTGGAAAATAATCCAACAGTGATGCATTCCATTTATAAACATACCAATGATAGTTTGATTTCTTGGTTTGGAAACAAGGTGTGTAGGTCTCACTTGCACCTCTGGGATTTTCTGATTACAAATCTCGTTTTTTATAATGATCATGCCTTAATATATAGTCAGCCTGAAATTATTTCTAAAGACGAAGATTGGTAACATGCTCTGAACCAGGGTGGGCTCTAATACCCCCAACATTGAGCAGATCTGTACCTTGTATGATGGCAAAACACCTGCACCATATTACCACAGTACCAGATACCATAAGTGAAGAGTGGGTGTTCTGCAGTGCCCTTCTGCCTACCACTCCAAGAATTACAAGTGTGAAGGTGTATACTATGTTTCCATAATAATAAATATATTAGACATATGCCTATAGATTCTAAGATTGCAAAAAAATAAAACTGGGTCTTAGGATATCTCTTTCACTCTCTGATAGATAGATAACTCTTTATTGCTTTACCATGTAGAGTACAAACAGAAAATAACACATAAACAAAAGAAAGTGTCACAATTGGCAGCTTGATTGTTAGATCCAACCAACTCAAGAGTGTTACATATACTCTAGAGTTTGTGTTAATGTTTGGGGATAACTTTTAGTTACCTTTCCACAATAATCCTGTTTTCGTTGGCCACACCAAAGGAGATGTCGGTGAAGAGATATTTTGCAGTGTCATATCCAACTAGTGCTGGGTCATTGGAGAGAACATCATCAATGGTCTGTTGGATCTAGAACATAACATGCAAAATGTATTTAATGGAACGTAGTAAGAAATTTCCCAAAGGTTCAAAGGGGAGACCCCCAGGAGGTCTCCCAATCTCAAGGACAAACAACATAAATGACATTTTTAATTTAAACTAATATTATAACTGGGCACTTCCTAGGCTTGCATCTCAATTTCAGATTTTCCCATTAAACATGAGGAAAATAAATAAGGGACAATATATCATGCTGACCATACTTATATCCCATTTAATGATGCTACCTCATACAGAAAGATTTATTTTATACCACTTAGTCTTCTTTATTCTAGCCTTTTTCACCATTTCTTTTCTTGTATTTGAGTTGGGCTCCAGTCTACACTGATTTTGCTGATTACTGACATTATATAATAATATTATGCACACAATCACAATGCTACCTTTATTCTCGAAATATTTCGTGCGCAAAGCGGGTATAGCACTTACTTATTGCCATAGTCTCAATTGTTATTATCAAATACCTATTGATATTTAATTATCATAATTTACATACCTTCACAACAGGAGGCATTTGTAATAGAATATCCGCTTTCGCGTTCGCTCTGGCCATTTCCTCGTCGAGTTCTTCTGTAGTCAAGAATTTGTACTTTGGGGTTCTGAGCACACTGAGGCCATGGTTGGTCCTTTTTCTGAAGACTTTGTTAAAATCTGGTCGAGTCAACCTCCTTAACAATACTTGGACATTGGATGAAAAGAATTTAGGTGCTGGGTCTTGTTCTCCATCTATAAGTAAACAAAGCGTAAAAAATAATAAAATAAATAAAGAGAAGAAATTAGTAGTAATAAACTATACAATAATGGTACTTACCATATAGCGATGGGACTATGCTTAACTTACGACATGAAACTAAGAGTATTTGCGCATCAGATATTATCGTTCTATTATTAGTTTGTACTAATTTCCGAAATAAATGCGACATTTTGTGTATTTGGATCACAATATTAACCTAAAAAATCGTAGAAAATATTTTTTTTATTTCTACTTTTGTTTTTATTGTTTTTGGAATCACATATTTGAGTATTTTGCCAGTGTCAAGGTATAGGTAAGGAACCGTAATAATTTTGTTACGATGCCAATTGGCTACAAAATAAAGCCACGTAGCCATTGTGGAGTACTCTTGGAATATTTTGTTCTGTGGTTGAGTACAACTTTTTAAACTTTGGTATAAGTATTTAGTACATAATAATGATGTTGATGATAATGATCTACTTAAATACTAGTGATAGCCTGAAAACCATCAGTACCCATGGCCGTAATACAAATTTAAAAGCTATTTGCGAAAAGAGCTGTCAAATTTTGTCATTCATTCACTCATTCGTGTCCAAAAAAACCATATCTTTTGTCAAAATACTCTGCGTTTACTAGATATTTGTTATAATATTAAGTTATTGCTGGAAAAAGTACAAGAATTGAGTTCAAAATCACGGCTTAATGACTGAAGTTTATCACCATGGCCAAGCGAAAAGCGGGTGTGAACGATATAATTTATGAATTGGATAACGACGACATCGAAATTAGTAGCGACGATGAGGTTAAAGAACCCAAAATAAATCGTTTAGAGACCGTCGACCTCTCAAAATCGCTTGAAAATGTGGAAAACACGAAGGAAATATTAACCGATGTTATCAGTATTGATAATTCATGTATAGAAGTCGTCGATATTTCGACTCCAGAAAAGATGCATAATGGAGGGAAAATGTCTTGCAACGTTACCGATGATAAAGCTTCGAGTCCGCCGCAGACTGAAATAGAAGTAGATACTAAGAAGACAGTCACTGATTGTACTAAGACGACTATTTTAAATGAAGACATAGTCATTGACTCCCCTGGGAACAGTGATTTAGGTGTAGAGGGTTGCGAGAACAGGACACCGCTGGTCACGGTGCGTTTTAGAGATAATAAACTGGCGAGTAGTTATAAGAAGAAAATTAAAGCATTTATGTTGAATTTGATAAAACTCCATGGAGGTGACAGCTTAGAGTCTGGGAATGAGACTGATATAGAGCTGGATATCTGGCCGGAGGACTTGAATGATGACTCACAGGGTGTGTTTGAGAAGAGCACTGAGAGTAACCTGTTCTTTGTGGACACAGACCCCTGTGCTGATGTAGCAGCTGACATACCCAGGTACAGTCAGGTAAGATGCTGCATTAAAATAAAACTATTTACTGTTGTTTTTGAAACTTACTTGACTTACCCTTTGTACTACTACTGCAATATGGTTCTTGTACTGACTACTGTCAATATACTTTTTTAGTGTATTTTATTCTGCTATATGCAGATAAATATATGATTTAATAAATTTATAAGGCAGGCAGTCACATAATTTTTTTTGCAAAATTCCAATAACATACTGTTGCTTTAAACACCAGTTTTATACACAACATTATAGAAGCATAAAATAATGTTGCCATCTGCATTAACCTTACCAAGCAAAAGAGCATTATTATAATATAACTGTTGACTATACCTCAATTGACTCCAATTAATTTCATATGGTAATAATTCCAGATGTCAACACTTATATCAAATGCACCAGATAAGGAGCCAACCCCTCCTCCTATGGCCCGACGGGGACCAACCTGCTTCAACTGTGATGGCAAGCATCCACTAAGGGACTGCCAATTACCCAGAGATAATGCAAGGATAGCTGAGAAAAGGAAAAACATGACTGCCAGAGTTGGGTTGGTATATTTTTTTTAATTTTGCAGGGCCTAATAATAAAAACATTACAAAGTCGAGATGTAATAAGCACTCCACACTGGTATTCGCAGCTTGGTCCTGACATCATCATGGTGGGTCTGTATCACCCTGCAAACCTGTGAACAGGGCACTAGTTTGAATACCAGTTCATTTCTATCTGAGTTTGTAATACTCAATAACAGTTAGTTCCACATTTATGCATGTCCTACACTAATGCCAATGGAGACATCTTGCTATTCATCCCTAGAACCAAAATTTTGGAGTAGATGGCATCCAACAGCCCTCTTACCTCTCGCATTGTTATGCATAATTTTGTAGGTAAATCCGTCAAGTACTTCTCCTCTATTTTCCAGTTGCTCAGTGGCTCTGTATTTAAACTCATATGACTACTTTATATTTGTTCTCTTTTTTCAGTCGCTATCATGTTGAAGATGAACAGAAATATGGGCACTTGATACCCGGCAGGATATCTGGGCAGCTGCGCCATGCACTAGGGCTGAAGCGGCACGAGTTACCGCTGCACATCTACCGCATGCGGATGCTGGGGTACCCGCCCGGCTGGCTCGAGGAAGCGAGGATATCGCACTCGGGAATCACTATGTTTGACTCAGCTGTAAATAACTTATCCTTGAAACCATACTCAAAAGCAATTCATATAATTTAAGTATAGTCTTAATGTTTGCAGAATTTGTGTAACATTTATAAATTACTAGCACTGTAAATGTACGGTCACTGAAAAAGCTTCACGGGCGTGCACACAACAACTCACCCAAGGTTGATCGTAATTGAAAATTATATAGGAACATGTGACCAACAAAGACACATTCATTTTTATATATTTCAGAAAAGAAAAATTGTTAGAGTCTTATTATGTGTATATGATCTGTTCTACCTACTCAGGGTAATGCCACCTTGGAGCCGGAAGAAGAGGAAGGGGAGGTCTGTGAGCCTGGTTCCAAGGACAAGTTTGATATCAAGAAAATACTGGACTTCCCTGGCTTCAATGTACCGGCAAGTCCGCGATATAAAGAGGTAAGGACACATTGGCTTTCGTAATAATTTCAGCTTTGGCTGCCAACCCTCTCTGGCTATCCAGGGCCTCAAGTCTGCTAACACAATCGATTCATAATCGAACAGCAACGGCATAGTAACTGTCACTTTTGACAGATATCCCATACAATATCTGCAAAAGTGACAGTTACTATGCCGTTACTGTTCGGCCCAGGTACCATGCACTTTCGCCTTGCACACATTTTAATTTTATGTATGAAGGAAGCACATGCATTCGGTCTCCCGCCAATGTCGGACCAGGACAGCAAGATGGCGATGCTGCAAATGTTGGCGCCTAATGCAATGAAAGCTTACAAACGCAAGAAGCTGACGTTCTTTCCGTCCGCGACGGCCGGAGACACCACACAGGAGGGTCAAGCCGAGATGGAACTGGATAGCGGGGATGGTGAGTTGTTACCTTTATATCATGCTGCCAATCACACTATCACACTAATATTATAAATGTGAAAGTTTGGATGGATGGATGTTTGTTACTCAATCACGCCAGAACGGCTGAACGGATCTAGATGAAATTTGGCACAGAGATAGATTATAGTCCGGAATAGCACATAGGCTACTTTTTATCCCGGTAAAAAGGACATACTTTTTAATCGCGGGTAACACCGCGGGGCGAAGCTAGTACATACTATAGCCCATTATAGTGATCCAGTATGGATTGGCCTTTTCATATAGATTAGGTGATTAAAAGACATGAAGGTTTCTTTACAATGCGATGTTTGCATTCGCTATTTAGCTTGTGAGCTCTTTTGTGAGTACACATTTGTTACGACTTTAATATATGTTCTATTGAACTATCCAATCTAATGTTGAACTTACAGAAGTAGCAGAATTTCCGTCCATTCCCCCTCTTCCTGATGAAGCGCCGCCGCCGGCTCCTCCACCGCCTGAGACGCCGCCGCCTCCCCCTCCAGCATCTCCGCCACCTCTCCCTCCAGCATCGCTGCCACGTCCCCCTGCCCCTGTAGCATCACTGCCACCCTTGTTACCACCCCCGCCAAGCGAGAAGCAAGAAGACAAAGTGGAGAGCTCGGGAGATGACTTGGAAGTAATTGAAGTTATCAAAGTGAGAGATATTCCGGTGCCTATCGCCGGCCTTATAACGATTGACGAAGATGATGTGAGTGTTGTATTGACCTCAATTAACTAATAATAAACACATGCAGTATTTTTAAAACAGTTTTAGTATTGTTAACTACTCACCAAAATGTCTAATTCCTATATTGGCGTCATAATGTTAATATAGCTATTCTAAATGAGCTCAATAATTATTTAGCTATATTATAAATTTACATAACCCTACACAATTAATTTTCAGATTAAATCACAGAGCAGTGGTCGCGGAAGTCCAAGTCTGGACGATTTAGAAATAAAGAAACGTCTGTTACTAGACGCTTTAGAAGGCGAAACGACGCAAGGTTCCGCAGATGTATTGATATCGGACACGGAAGAAAATACCACGGAGCCAGTTAATGAAACAAATGAACAGACTGTTGTAAATGACAATATCAATTATGTAGAAGATGTTCAGGAAGACTCAAGTCTAAATAGGGTTGATTCAGATAATAATATTGTAGCATCAAAAGTTGACGAAACTCAAGCAAGTGAATTAAAAAGTGCAGAATCCACAGAGCCAGACGATAGTGCAGCCCCATCGGCAGCAGAGACAGAGAAAGACGATGCAATTGTTGATGAAACTGTGGTTGAGGTGGCTGATCTAGTAATAACAACCGAACAAAAATCAGGGCATGTGAAAATGACTAATTACGGCACCCCCGTCATGAACATCGCGTCATCATACTTAAAGCTGCCCAGCGACGATAAATTCGCAAAGGACATTTGTGACATCATCAACTTCGAGAACCTGCCGAACTCGATCGGCAAGTACAAACAAATAAGTGAATTATTAAGGAAAGTCAAAAGTGAAGTGGATAGGATACAGGAGTCATGATACATGCCACCGGCCTCTCCATAGAGGCTAATGAACTGCAGTTATCAGTATGACCGGGTCTACGGAATTGTTAGCGGATAGTTTTGTAAGTTGAGACATATTTTTGTACCACTCAATAGGCTAAACTAGTTGCAGACGCAAAGCAATAATGTTTAGATATTAGAATCTTATAATTACGCTACTACTACACATTGAAATAAAACTAATTTTACGTATTTTATCGCGTTTATTTTTTGTCTTTTACGTTTCTGACGTTTCGGCTGCTTTAGGCCACCATGGTCACGGGAGGACTAAGGTGTTAGACGTCCTAGTGTCATAGTTAGAACTAGGGTACACACATATTTTGTTGTTTGCGGTGTACGGTCGCTAGGTCGGAGCGCACCATTGCAAGACCTCAAGACAGCACTTTCTGCGTAGATCGGATCGCAAACAACAACTAAATATGAGGGTACCTCAGTTCTATGACACTAGGACGTTACCTAAGTCCTCCCGTGACCATGGTTGCTGTAAAGCAGCCTAGACGTCGGGAACGTTAGAAACATAAAATAAACGCGATAAAATCTTAAAAATTAGTTCTATTTCAAGAATTTTATAAGTTAATTTTTTTATCTTGGTGCTTCCATCGTTACGATACCTTGTAAATAGTCTGGAGTGCAGTGTGAACAATGAAAACATTATTCAGGCATTCACGGTTTTACCGAGAAGTGGCAAGATAATAAAATATGGTCAATTTTCCGTAATGTTGTATCCTTTTGGATTTCGCATTTTATGGTTTTTAAGAAATAAAACTACTCAAGTCTCACATTAATATTTATTTCTCTTGATAAATATAATCTCGATCGGTTTTATCATATAATAACAATACATAGAGACAATTATAAATCACAAAATAATAATGTAGTCGATAAACTACCCAACCCAAGGCAAACCGTGTGCATTAACTAAAACTAGTGGAATATGCATCAAAATGACCAGAAAAATAAAAAATAACAAGTTGTTAGGATAAATAATCTCCTGTAATATGTTCAGAATATTCGAGTATACCTACTTTTTATTTTTCTAATCACACATTAAACTAAGTGAAAAAGGAGCAAAAATTATGTGCTTTTAAAAAATATATTGCAATGCAATTCATGAAGACTTACAGTGCAGGCCGTTTCATTTGGGCCATGGTCTTGTATATTATTGAGAACATTAACTTGGCCTTAATACATAATTTAGATAAAGATCCCTGCGACAGAAACATTCAGGCAAAAATTAACTACGCGATTTAGCGCATATTAAGATTCTTCAGAGGGTGACGTCGGGCAAGTCAATAACATTCACATACATGTTAATAAGCCATAATACTTTCAAATTCAGATCTTACAGTTTTTACTGAGACAAAAGTTATTGCACTAAATAATGATATATTATGCTCGTTATCTATATGTGCGAATACAATAAACAATTCGTTTGCAGTTTGACGAGAATAATAATTGCAATGCTGCATAACCAGCTGTTATAACACCGCAGTCACGTTCGAGTTGTTTTCATTGCGTGGAACGAATCGCACAAAATATATAGCACCAAATTATGGGAAATTTCTAGAAGAAAAAAAAAGATAACATGTGCCATAATGATTACGCATTTGAATCAGATATTCTTTCAATTGTCACAGGTTGCATGAGCTCCTAGTCCGTGACACAATCTTTAAACCGTCTGTAACGCCTACGTACCAGTAGGGTAATGCGACAACAAAGCAATTGTAATAGATCAATTCTTCCCATACACATTCATTAAACATTACTTATCAGTATTTTATACCTATACACAAGATCTTATGCAGCTACACTCTAGTTGTGATGACGTTGTTCGTGTCCACAACCCGGCGCGACCGACCCCGACCGACAGTACATGTTACTATATATTTATAATACAATTTACTGGAATTCATTTATGTGACCCCCCGACGATGGACTTTGAGTCTTCGTTTTGCAACGGGGATTAAATTCTTGGCGGTGTTGGCGGCGCGCCGTCGCGGTCCTGAGACAAAAAAACACATTAAAAATAGTCCTTACGACTGCGAAATAAAATAAAAAAAATATCGTTCCAAAACGTTTTTATTAGAAAAGTTGGAAATCGTTTTCTCTGGTCTTTGATTTACTCTTATGACCATAATGTTCGGAGCTCTAAAGTTCAGTTCACCACACTGGATTGCGAGATAGCAGCTATAACATGAGAGACGCGCAGGCGCAGGTGCACTTGCACTTAACTCGGTGAACAAATAGAACGTGCTAGATTTTTTTTCTATTTTTTTAATTGTCAACTGCCTAACTGGCAAATTCTGTCGAAACTGTGATAAGAACTTATCTCGCCAGTTTTGTAAGTTAACTCGCGATTTAACTAATGCATTATTAACAGAAAACTAGGTAATATTTAATCTATTTCACGCGTTATCTCATAGAGACGCGATGTGTGGAAATACATACATATTATGTGTTGTAAGTATTAATTTTATCGTACTGGTCGATGTTTCATTATTAACATTATTCTAGAAAAATCATCAAGGTTGTTTAATTAACATCCAACCGGTTTATAGTTTGACAACAAGTAAACACAATTCTGTTTTGTTGCTATGTAATTATATTTTAATGATCTGTTTAACGACACTCGCAATTATTGCAGTTATTTAAAATATGCACTTGCATTGTTGTTGATAAATAGAATATAGGTAATTGGGGCTATAAAAAAAAACTATCGCCAGACGAACACACCAACTATACGGTCCCACACTCAGCGAAGCTTGTATTATAGGTACCGTACAACGGACTGAGGGCAAACTCAGTATATAATACTTATATAGATAATAAACATCAATGACTCGGGTACAAACATTAGTGCTAATCACACAAAGTTTGTCCCTATCAGGATTAGAACCCGGAACCCGCAGCACAGATAGCAAGGTCACTACTCACTGAGTTAATCAGGTCGTCAAAAGATAGGTAGTAGCCACAGATATATTAGAGGAGATATGTTATGAAAGCGGTGGGCTTGCGCACAAAGTTAGCGTACATTTGGCTAACCTACAATTTTCGCCGTCAGTCCACTGCAACTGCACGTCGGTGCTGGTGCTCTAGTTTTTTTTCAAAATGCCGTGTTGTTCCGTGTTTGTATGCAAAAATACCAGCAGCAATGTGAACTACGCGAAAGATGGAATCGCATTTCACCGGAAGTATTAAGTATTTTATTATATTCGTCTTTAAAATCATTAAAAACAACAAATCAAAAAATATTTAATGCCTTTATTATGTTATTTTAGTTTTCATGTAGCACAACGACTTTTTTATTTTTGTACCAAATACATGGCTCCTTAAGTACCACCTATGTTCGCTACTGAGTGAATGTACGAGGCAATGGATAGATCGTCTAACGATACTTTGAATAAACTGGTGCGTCGCGTGGTACGGCCGCTGTATGCGGCGACGACGCAGCACGCACCGAATTATTGGCACGCGTGTGTGTGTGAGACTTCGTATTGGTTGGTTTTATGTAATTGCATGTGTTTTGCGGCGAGTGGTGGTAACCAAACGGAGACAGCGAGTTCCCGTACATTTTGAACCGCACGGCATATCTCTCGTGATCTGTGGTAGTAGCACTATATAGGCTGGTATTTGCTGGCTTGTAAACGTCATATTCATCTCCATAGACGAAGCAATAGTACAGACTGAGCGAACAACATATTGATGCGTAAAAAACAAGTCGTTTTTTACACGCGAACTAGTACTACCTACACAAGTCGGCTTGGTTTCCAGCGCTTTAATATCGTGTTCGTAACACGCCGTCAGTTTTATTTCATCGTCTGAGTTTACCTTAAGGAATCTTGATAGTTTAGCTTGCATACGATGCTTTCCTTAGTTATCTTGATTAAAATTATTTACAGACACAATAATTAAGTACGTGTCCTTCGCTAAAACTAATTTCGTGCATTAAAGTACTCTTTAAACATTGGCTTTGGAACGGAAGCGAATTGATAGTGAATACGCTGGCTCAGGTCAGCAGGGCTATTACGTAACTGTCTCAATAATTTCGTATATTTCTATCGACTAATTTCCTTGATAGAAATACAATAAATGATTGAAACAGATATGCAACAGTATTGAAATTCTGGTTGTAAACCTGTTTCAATCGTCTCGCGTATTTCTATCGACCAATTTTATTATTTGATAGAAATACACGAAATGTTTGAAACAGTGTGACGTAATAATCCTGCAGGTCGCCATTCAGGGACTTGTACACATTATTTAAGGTAACATAAATGGTATCAAATCCTTTTATCTTGCAATAATCTTCAGAAAATGAGCAGCAATCAATTTCATCGAAAGTTAAAAAAGTTGGGGTGCCACTAACAGTCAGTTTTTAATGTCATCCCAACATTTATACCTTTTGTCATTGGCTCTACGAAACGAATTTAATTGTTTACGTAGGTGACACGATATTATATTTAGCATATCGATACTGTAAATAACAAACTGGTACCTAGCATGTACAGCACGCAAACCAGTATGTTTAATATTTATTAATAATATTCTCTCCGAGAAAATAAAAATGATTTCAGAAAGGGATTCTCATTCAAGAGTTCGAACTGAAATGGTGTCTTCAAGGAAAATACAGCAACCGATTCACAACCTTACGACTAGGTTTTAATATACCGATTCGTGTATTAATTGCAACTTGCATTATGAAATGTACTCTGTAATCAACACGAGTCACGAGTGGTCGTGTCTAACTGTTCGGTTGCGTATTCTAATTGATTCTTCGATATGGTTATTAAGAATGCCACTGAAAATATATTAACGACACGAGAACATTTCTAAGTGAATCGATTTGTGTTCTGAATCAATCCGCAGATCGATCGAGAAAAAGTCGTTGTAAGGATAGGTAGTCTCCAATAAACCAGCGTATAGTATTTTTTATTCAGCGTAGTGGGTTAACAACAAATATGGTGGCGGCGTAGATAATAAACTCCGTACTGAGTAATACAATGGGCGGCGGCCGTCAGTATCAAACACAATAATCGTTACGTTGGTATCGTTGCGCAAGCAAGGTCCCGCTCACACCGCAGATGTCACAAATAAGGATAACAGTAACAGCGTGCTTTGTCGAAGACGGGTTTCTGCTAGGAACAGTACGTCAAGCACAATCATTTTACGTACCGTTTTGGTAACGTAACATCTTCCATCCCTCCCACACCACAGATTTCCTAAATAAGTATGACAGTGACAAACATGTTTTCTCGATGACGTTAGGATTACATGAGAAGTGCCTGCTTATCCATCTGTGGTCCGTTTGCCTACGCAACAATCATCTACTGCCAAATAGTTAACGGTTCCATTTTTATAGAAAGTCGCATTAACAATAAATAATGACGTCACTGGTCCTTAGCGAGTGTGTAGTGTCTTTCCTGCATATAGATGTTCCTACAAATTAAATATAGTAAAAAGTATGTTTTGTTATAAGAATCTCACCAGAAGCAGCGATAGCCAAGTTGGTTGAACGCTCGCCTTGAAAACAAGGAGTATTATAATCGGATTTTCATGTGGAAATCTCATTTTCAATCATGATTATCACTTACTATACGGTGAAGGCAAACATCGTGAGGAAACCTGCACAAAGGTGGAAAGCCGCGTGTAGTTCACCAAGCCGCACTTGGCCATCGTGATGGACTATGGCCTAAATCCTCCTCATGCTAAGGAGTTGTGCCCGGTACAATGGTAATAAGATCGCCCCCTATTATATTCGGACCAAATACTATCGGCGGAATACGGGTCTACTGCAGTGTACTTCTGCTTACCCATCCGGGCATTGCAGTCGTGATTGTGTCTAAGTATCTCACCTGCGGGTTGGTTGTGGGCTTGGCAGCGTCCTGTATCTGGTTGCGGCGCGGGCGCATGGCGTACATGGCGAGCGCAAGCGCCATCATGAGGAACATCATGAGGAAGCTGTTGGCGGACGACTCCGGCCGCGGCAGCCCCGGCAGCTGATCTAGGCATTCGCTGTCCGTGCAGTACGACTGGCCTTGGCGGAGCTGCGGCAAGGGTCGAATGTCAACTACTTATCAATGGGTACTATTGCCCTCTTTGACTCACGACTTAATTACATTATTTTGACCAATATTTTATCTGATAGATAGGTGAAATACTACAAAAATCCCCCCCCCCCCCCCCATTAACTAAGCTGATCTCTCTTCAGTAGTAACGGCCGGAATGGTAATCGAACAAGGAACCTCGGTAATTGCCAGGGATGTTTAGGTCCCTTTTATATAATCATCTCATACGGCACCTATATCAATAAATATAAACCCGTTATTGAAGTAAAACACCTTACATAATGATTAACTACGTAAACGTTTAAATAATTTTCAATCAACTTTGATCAAAGCAATTTCCTGCGTTTGTTTGTAAATAAATGTTGTGAATAACTGAATTGTTGATTAACTTGACACTGGCATGATTTGAATGGGTGTACACGTGTTACATACAATTAAGTCATATTAAATGCCTCATATCTCATACAAAGGTTGGGATAACATTTTAGGGATCCACTTAAGGGGAGTTTCTAGCATTAAGTTAGCTTTAACAGCTGGAACAATAACTAAGCTGCACTATGTTTAGTCTGCATGTTATAGGACTTATGCCTTTGATGTAACGAGTAAATGTCGAAATTAATCGTCACATGTAATCAAGGCAATAAGTATCCAGTACCTACATTAAATAAAACATGTTTGGTGTGACTATCTTATCTGAGATGTTATCAATCACATAGCCCGTGCTACGATAGTGTACCCTAGCCATAATAAACCTATTTATAACAATGGGCAGATTATTATTCTACCATGAAGACTGCGCACAAAGTACAGGCTATCCTTAAGGCTCTTGCACAATACTATTGGCCATTATGTGCGATCCACTAACCCTCTACATTCTCTAGCTAGTGTGCTAGGGCTCTAAGAATGAATTTATTTTTATTTTACATAACAGAGCATAAGTATAATGTTATTGCAATTCAATTATTTGACATATAATGATTTGTACAATAATTTGTCTAATAAGTGGAAAAAAAGAAGTTATTTGAGGTCTCTGACCTATATAGTTATAAACTTTATTTATGTTTTAGTGTTGTGTGTATAGCAACTAAATATGATTCTTATATCTAAGGGCAACATACTTATAAGGTCTGTTATGTGAGAAATGATCGCCAATGATGTGTTAGGTGTGGGTATAGGTATGGTATATGATTGCCTTTTTCTGTAGATGATCTAGACTCTAACGTGGCGATACCTATTTGGAGCAATGTCAAAGAATGTTTTTTTATTGTCTAAACAAGGCTACTTGGTATTCTTAAAAAATAATATATTATATTGATGAATAGAGAAAACGACGCAGTTTCGTACATACTCTGCAATATAACAATGCCAGATTCGATTACAAGCATAAAATTACTATTGATAAGGGGTATTTATAGTCCACACTCCAAACCATAGAATGTTTTAGTGCTTTTTCAGGGTTTATTTTAGGTTGAGTAAACGCTGTGTACTCTTACTAACATCTGAGAATGGTACTGGAAATTATTTTGCCATAAACAAACATTGAAGAAAAGCAGTACATGTGACTTGAGTGAACTTTAGTGTTGGCTATCACAGAGAACTTATCCATTTCCCGGCATAAAAGGTATCCTATCTGTCCAATTAATTCATGCTTATATGTTTCATAAAAAATATTCTGGTAAATTTTCGAACATGCAATAAAAATAAGAAAAAAAATTGTTGTATCCTCTATATTGAAGATAAAGCCATACCTATGTTACACTGTTATTAAAATGTGTAGATTTCTTGCCCGGTCGTGTAATTTATGGAAGTAAAATAGAAGATAGTGCATAAAATAGGTATTAGTGAAATGGTGTGAAGAAAATAAAGATTTGAATCTAATATGAACTTCTATTTTGCAAAAAAATATATATATTGGGTCTCGTTTCATACAAATATGCATATTTGAGTGGGATGTTGCCTTTGTGATGTGTACTATTAGGGACATTACTGCCAATCCACCTAAAGGTCATTTTCGCGTGGCAATACTTAGCTCGAGAGCTACGGCTTCCTGTCTGTGGCTTTTTCATTATATATATTTTTGATATGCCATACATTAAACTCCAATAGAACTTACTTTGTTAGTAAGTACAGTGCCAGAGATGAGATGTGATCATTAAAATTTTTATCACAAATAAACGTGTCGCAATAACAATCACGTATTCGGGAATTGTGGACGTGGATTAAAAAACCTCTAGAGCACATGCAACACAAGGTCGCCAATAACTCACCAGGGAAATTAGCCGACGCATTGCGAGCTCGTGGTTCCACAGGCACTCGCAAGGATCCATTTCGTCAGCCATATCTACGAAAATAATTTGCACTAAGAGAAAATCCTTGGTCGACACAATTTTCGACAACTTTTACCATCAGTATGTTTTGTTCATCTGCGATACATTACTTAAAATATTTATAAGGTGATTACGTCAACATGTCATATTTTATCGGGGTCAACAGATCGCTGCTGGGAGCATTCCACATCTTTGTTTTTATTTACAATATACAAAAACACTGGTCAAGGATGTTCTGTCACCAGATGTGATGAAGAGAAAGTGACATTATCATGGGCGTACCTGCAGCTGTAGATTACGAATATGTGAAAATAATGAATGACACAGCACTATTAATAGTTGAAGCGAGTGCAACTGCGTTAGGGTATAAATGAAAGGAAATCTTTTAACAATTATCTACACTTGCGACGACATTTTTACACTGTGTGCTTGGAGCTCTGTGATTGGTTCACGTGAGAACATTTCTTCTTCTTCTTTTACGAAATGAAATGAGATGAAATAAAATGGATATGCAAATGGCCTCACCCGCAACTTAGCGGGTATTTTGCCAGTGTCAAGTAATTAATAGCAATATTAAATTCAATAAATACACATTATAAATAAAATAATGGATGTGACATGAAGAAATGAAAATGGCGTATCGTGAGAACATTTATTTGGTGTCAGTGTCCAATCAATGAGTAGGGTGGCCAAGTTATAAAGGCATAATGTTACCACATGTTTTATGTATTTCAAAATGGTAGAATTCAGACTCAATTTATTTTCTCCAAGCAAAAACGATATAACATTTAATTCGCACTTAATTTGTGTATTTTCAAAATGGTTTTTCTTGAATTGACGAAAGTCACTCGCTAAAAGAGTAGGCGTTCGGAACGCAAAAGGTTGAATGTGATCGCTCGTGTTCTTCCGTTCTATCTTCTCAACTTTTTGACGCTTGTTGACCTCTCCGTGTTTAACTGAAGAGTATGAAAGAAAAAGAGATCAATGCGAACCACGCAAAAAGTGCGGTTTTTTAAACAATGCAGCATGAAAAGTAACTAGCTACCTACTGATAACGAACGTTGACTTCCTTTTATTTCCTATAGATATCTGCATGATGACTTCCATTCACGGAACGAAGAATTGGGACCCCTGCATGCAGAAGACAGTTGAGCGTTCCGCGTTCTTTGGATGAATTTTGATGAAGATTGGTATTGTGATAAAATATAACCCGGGTCAACATACCTACCTTCCTACCTATTTATACAAATTTATCACTGTCGCGGGATAGGCAAAAAGCTTTAAAATCTATTGGTGGAATAGACACATGGCGTAGTGATATTTTTAGCAAAATGTTTTTACCAGATTCAGGGACGTTTATCTATATAAGAAATTATATTGTACTAGGATCGCCCTTCACCGGACCACCCTCGGTACATTGTACCGGCGGGATCCATAATAGAAGCGTTGCTTAGATTGGGACCGTACAGCTGTTGTGATCGCCTGGCGATATTATTATATTAAACCGTACTAAACTGGAACCTAAGAGAAAATATAGGTACTTAGGTACCTACTAATTATTTAAAATGGGAATTATTGGAAATGCTCGTTTTTACGACGGGTAAGTATATAGGTACCTAAGTAACAAAAATAAAAGAAAATGCGTACGGAGGTAGATATTGTCATGAACTCTCCTACCCCCGCCCCACCCCAAATAATAATGAAATAAATATTATCCAACTTCTGAAGTTAATTTTAGAGACCGCCAGGACAGCCTTATATGGGCTCTTAGAAAAATAATGGACTATTCTTCGTTCAACTAATAAATCACTGCTACCTAACACTTCGGATTATATACAGGAGTGATGGCGTGTTATTTCAAACTTACGAAAGGAAAATGTATCTTATCATAAAATACTCGTTACCGGACACACGACTAGGTTATACCTAAAAGGCAGTATTAATGCAGTTACCTATGAGGGATATTTATACACTAATTAAATCCTAAAAAAGTCTTTTTCGGAGCATTTTTCAGGAGAGATACGGTTTGATTGGAGTCAGATGGGCGGTGCCCTGGCCGGGGCGTGGTGCGCATGCCCCGCCCAACACAATGTAGGGCGGCCCGCCCGTCTACAATTAATTGATTATAATATATTTTTTATGTTAATAGGTTGGTGCCAATGTAGAGAGATGGTATCAGTATTATTATGTAGGTAAGCACGTATTGTAAAATATCTGTAAAATCTAGGAATAAAGTGATTATTTATTTTCTCATACTCTCATAGATTCTTCATTAATTTTGTCCAGTGGTTTTTCCATAACACGCGAACGGACAGACAAACAATCCTAAATTTTTTAAATAACATTCTGGGCAAACAGGAGACCTTCGTCAATGTCGACAGAGTAGGCTGGTCGTTTAGCCGACTAACTCTCTCATAATAATAAAATGAATGTAGATAAAACAAAAACTACCGAACCAATCTGGATGAAATTAAAATAGGACCTTCTTTGAGATATAGGCTTATTAAAAAAACATATCCAAATAGAAAAAAAATATCCACGAAAAAGTTGTGTTGTAGAAAAAATACGTGTCGAAATTCGAATAGATAACATCTTCCGTATTTGAATTTATGGAAAACTAAAGTAAAAGGGCCGACAGTGTGTCTCAGACTCAACTAAGGAGCTCAGACTGCCGTCGGCCTTATAGATGGAAAATTGATTTTAGAACAAGATACTTGGTCCGAGTTCTTTGCAGCAAGTAAGTAAGCTGTTATAGTTCAGCCACCCATCCAAGATGAGACTGGCCTAATAATGCCGTAGGTAATGCGGTGCTCAATAGGATGCCTGTTCCTGTTCATAAAATGTAATGTAATAAAAAAAAATATAAACATAATATTTTATGTTATGGCAACACGGCAACACCTTTTTTTATCTGTATTTCTTTATTCGAATTTCGAAAAAAGCATTGCTAAGATCGGTACTCGTCTCTCGTAATAAACTTTACTAAAAATATAAATAATATATTCAACAATAGCAAGTAAGTAGGTAGGTACAATTCCAAATATACTGGCTCACAGATTTCTTGGATGAGCACCTACTTCTCAATAAGTAGGTGTAATTAAATATCTATAGGAATTTATAGAATACTTTATACCAAACTTCCTATTTTCACAAGTCAATACCTTTCTTCCAGATGTCACTGTAGGTACACTGCGCATCGCACTAGGCGTGGTGTTCTGCGGGGCCCGCCCAGCGAGCCGCGAGCCCTGCTAGAGTCCTGCCACTTTGGGCCGGGCAGCGCGCCGCGCAGACATGGCTCCAAACTTGCGTCCGCCGAGCCGCACGTGAGTACCACGCTTTATACTTTATTATTACTAAACTGCCGTTCTAAATTTAAAAATAACTATTATTGTGAAAATAGTTTTTTAAATTCGAAATTTAAAGTTCGGTATGCCGCGTATTCAAACATAAGTTAGATATCAGGCAGGCGGTAAATTAAAAATAATTTATATTTAAGTAAGTACATTTTGTTTTGTACTCCGTTTGCTTGCTGTTCGGAAGATTAAAGTGAACGCGGCTTTCGCGATAGTTTCAAATGTTTTTTTTTATATGAGCCTTTGAATTCGATGTAATTTTGATGGAATATTGAACATTACTTTTCAAAACTCCCTTAAAGTCCGGTTGGTATTTTTTGACATTAAAAATCAGATTCTCGATCATGGATTATAGACCATGAAATAATAGCATCTATGGCCGAGAATGCAATCAACAATACTCATATGCCTGACAGAGCTCCCTACTAACGGCGTCTTTGAACGCACTAGTAAGAAAAAAAAATAAAACACATGATCATGATGATGATGAATGATTCAAATTATTGATTTCTTATATTTACGCGAATACTACACATTGAAATAAAACTAATCTTAAGGAAAATCCTCAAGATTAGTTTTATTTCAATGATTCAAATTATTATTTTTGTAAAAAATGGGACCCTATTTTTTACATGCAATGTAAAATGCAGCAGGTAGATACGTGTACCTACTTAGTCTCTCATATCGAAGTCGTATACTTGGTTAAATCATTGACATACTTACGTAGAATCCAGGTTGGCGAACTTCACACTGCTTTCAAAAGATGTACCTACCTAGGTACAGGTTTCTGTGCGATGTTGCCTTCACAGTTCAGCAAGTTCGCCTATTGAAAATTAAATTCGTATGAATATCTGACATTCCCAAATGTGCGAGCCGGGCTTTGTACCTGTAGACCTTTCAAAGCAAACGTTCAACAGCTAAGCTATCACTGCTAGTCATGTTACGAATATTCGCATTCGCGATAATTCGCATAATCTTTGAGATCCCCAAAAAATCATGCTAATGTTACTCGAATGTATTAGGACAAAAAGGAACAGTTTAGTTACGCGAAACGAGAATTTTCGTTTCGCGGAGAATTGTATATAAATTGGGATTCCAACACTCCTGACATACAGTTTCTCGACTAACATTGAGAAGTTCGATGTCGTTAGCGCTTTTTAACTTGTTTGGTTAAAAATTGGAAAAGTTGACAAGCCGAGGGTCAGTGGTGGATTTCCTCTTCCCCCATTTGCTTAACAATGAATTTCCGCCAGATATTGCCTAGTTCTATCAATAACAACAGTTTAATTAATTTACTTTACTAAACAAATAAAGATATCTGCTTTTTAGTCGATATTGTAGGTCCGAATTATAAAAAAAGTCAATTTATGACCTGCATATTAATATTGTATTATCGTTGAGTTTTGAGATCAATAACGACGTAAGTAAACCCTTTAGATATCAAATAAATCAGTTTTTTTACATTAATTAGGATGTTTTTAAACAAACCTAGTTAAAATAAAACTAATTTTAAGAATTTTATCGCGGTTTATTTTTTATTTTACCTTCCCGACGTTTCGGCTGCTTTACAGCAACCATGGTCACGGGAGGACTGAGGTGGTTGACGTGCTAGTGTCATAGTATGACGGGGGTACCCTCATATTTAGTTGTTACTTGCGGTCCGATCTACGCAGAAAGAGCTCACTGTGTCTTGAGGTCTTGCAATGGTACGTATGCGAACGTGTGAAAATCGTCATGCGTTACAATACTAACCACGGATATTCGGTAATCTATCCCATAAATCCTTTATTCCCATTCAAGAGCCCAACTCTACTTCGTCATGCTCGGGCGTTTCACTTGGAATCCAATTTGTCCACGAGTGATATGCAGCTATGACGTCATCCATTTTTCGCGGTGAAACCCGCGCCGTGCGGCGCGCGTAGCGTGTTAATCGAAGCGCTGGACGTGACAGCCACTTGTACGTGTAGTCCGAACCGAATGGACTGAAAGCCTAGGGTTGTTAATTGTAAGATTGTGAAATTGTAATTGTTAGATTAGGTATTTTTTATAGGTCTATTCCATCAAAAGAAAGGCTTGTCTAAGAGTCCACGTGAGGATTATAAAAAAATACTTATTTACTGAGACTTATTTAATATTAATTATCTACCTAACTTATACAGGCATCGATCCTCGATACCCACGGCTATTAGCTTCCAGACGGGCGTGCTCTTTCCCAAGGGAAGGTGTTACATCTATTAAAATCTATTATATTCTATCGTTATATAATTCATTTATAATAATATGAAGGCTTATATTTTCAACAATATTTTTATATAAGAAGGCAACCCTACTCTCCAAACGAGGCGGTCAGCGTGTTCGGTCGAGTGGCGGGCCCTCTGTCACGGCGTTAAACATTTGTCACTTCATTATATGAGCCGTAATGTAGGACCACGGAGTGCTCACCAGCTTGATTTTCTCAGTCAGGTTAATTAAGCTCGGTAAAAGGTCAAGTGACCGACTAAGGGGCCATACCATGAATAGGGTTTTTATACCATCTTCGTGATGGGTTTGTACGTGATTTCTTTAAAGAATCGCTTTGTCTTTAAAAAATCGTCGAGTTTTTCTCCATATCTAGATACTATCCGCTATATCAGACCATTCAATGCTTTTGAGAAATGTTAACATACAAATTTTCTTTTTTTATCCTTTCGTATATACCTAGTGATGTACTATATGTAGATACCTATAGTAAGTTTGTGAGTTCGCCTCAATAGACTTATTTATTGGGCCAGGGTCCCTACCCTAGCCCAATAAATATTTTACGGCGACCCGCACCTAGTAGGAAGCCGCGAATTGAGCCGATTTCAATTAAATACAGATAGTCAAGATCTCTAGCTATCAAGCAACAAAATACAAGTTGAAGTTTCTTCAACTTGTAAGCTCGAATTACGAACGTTTTGATACTTATAATGACTACTGAAATTTATTAGATACTCAAGTAGCTATAATAGTGTGCCTAGCAATAGCAATAGGCTCGCCGTCTATGACAATGAGACCAGATCCAATCGGTGAGATCGGGATTATAGGCGTAAAGGTGTATATGTTGTAGTTCAAATTCCTATGTACAGCATTAATAAATTGTCGGCAGTGTGCGGCGGCATCGTGTCGGCGGGCAGTAGGATGGCGCTGAAGACTCCCACGCCGGGCGTCGGCGAGCGCGAGACGTGGGGCAAGAAGGTGGACTTCCTGCTCTCCGTCATCGGGTTCGCCGTCGACCTCGCCAACGTGTGGCGATTCCCCTACCTCTGCTACAAAAACGGCGGCGGTGAGTAGCTCACTATTCATAAAAAACCAAAGATCACGCGAGAGTTTGGATAACGTGAGATCATGAAACAAAAGTATGGGACCACTAAAACAGTTACCTACATAAATATTTACGTACATCAAACACTCCGGACGGCGTCAAAAATTGAACAGAAATATGACATTCCGTAAAAAATTACTAATTTAGGTCCTGGATATTGTCAACTATAAGATAATACTTAGGTAGGCACTAGGTTAAACTCGGTGCATTTCAGCCAATATTCAGTCGGAAAACGATATTGATCATGCTGTACCTGCTTTCATCACAAAATATAAATTATATTATTGATTTCTTATATTTACGCCAATCATTTTACAGCAACCATAGTCAAGGACAGTCCTCCCGTGACTATGGTTGCTGTAAATCAGCCAAAACGTCGCGTCAGGAACGTAAAAAAATAAAATAAACGCTATAAAATCCGTAAAATTTGTTTTTTTCAATAAATAAAATTTTTACCGTGACCGAAACTCCGGGAAATTCTGTACTAAAAGCAAAATAGTCCTCTATGAAATGTATAAACTGAAAGAACATCGAATAGGTACCTCAGAAGAAGAGAGCAAATTGACCCATCTAAGTACTTAGGAAGTCAATTTAGTACCTACCTCATAAATATTATACAAGGATTAGATCGAAGATTCGCGAGGTAATTTTTGGCTTATTAAGCTCATTATCCTTTGTACAATATGGAGGGCGGGCGTCAAGTGGCTCGGTGGCGCCCTGAATGGCGCTAAGTGCCTCTTGCCGCGGTAATTGTGCGCCTCGCGTCGTGCCTTCGTCCGTCGTGTCACGTCAATCGTTTACATACCTATATCCCAACGGTATATAAACACTGTCTAACATAAGATTTGAGGCTTCATTTTGTTTATATGCAGATTTTTTAAAATGAATGCACATTACTAATTAGGAAAATATCGTGAGGAAACCTGCATGATTGAGAGAACCCCTCGAAAGACGTGTGAAGTCCGCCAACCCGCACTGGTCCAGCGTGGTGGACTATGGGCTAATCTGCCCTCGCATTGAGGGGAGGCCCGTGCCCAGTAGTGGGACATTAAAAAAAGGGCTGGAGTTATTAGATAGACTAGGAGTTATTATTACATTACTAATTGACTTAAATTTATATCTGTCAAATTCACTGACCTCTATGGTATATATCGCTGGACTAATCATAAGCCCGGTTATCGTGTGCCTATTTGATTTTCGCCATTTTGGCGCTGATAGCGGCAGTGAGGGGGAATGGAACTAATAATAGAGACGGGACAGTGATATGATACATCGATAAAAATGTATATGCTTAAACCTACCCATGCAGTAAAATGAAAATAATTATGATCCATTCCTTTAACAATGGCTAATGTCCAAAATAGTCGAGTGGTTAATACTAAGATGAAGCAAATAATGATAATGATTAGCCGAATCGCTCATGGGTAGGGTAGGTAATCTTAGGATAAGCCGAAACCGGACTAAAGGGTGGTGTGTGACTAGCTAGACTACCTACTTAAATAAGGATTGTTTTTTAATTAGAAATGAGGTAATGTAATGTTGTTTGGGAAGCAATGGAGTAGGTAAGGTATTAATAGAAAATAGAAATTATCAAAGTAGTACATGAGTTATGTTTAATAAAAGTCATCAGAGAAGTGTTTTGAACAGATGTAATCATATTTTTTCGGACGCCAACTAGGCTTTTCAATATTTTTGAGCCATAATTCTAGTCTTCTATTGTCAGTCGGAAACCTATGAATTAGTAAACATTGTTTTAAAATAATATGTATTTGATAATACAAATCTGTCTTCGGCGATTTTTACGTTCTTGAACGTTCTATCTATTTAAGATATTGATAGAAAAAATATCGATAAATTTTATCGACAAGGAACTTTTACAGCACTATTGAATTTTGTTGTTTATAAAAAACCGATAATACAAAGACAAATGCGTTGTATTCACGTATAAATAAGATTAGTAACATATTTTCAAGTGCCTATAATATCAATAGAAGTTTTAATTTCTTGAATATTAGCCGTAAATTCACTTACTTGTGGAATGTAACCCCACTTCCCTTCTGGTAAAGAGTTTTGCATAACACGCACTCTTTCATGGTTTACCTATAAACTAACACCACTTATTTATGTATTAACTATATTAATACGACACAACAAACAAATTTAATCGCGTTAAACCTTCAAAATCACTTTATAAACACGGAGACAATGTAAACAAAACAACGGCCATTTGCATTTTACGTCAGATTTAGTTCCTTTCCCCCACGATGGGGGCGCTTCAAATAGGCACCATAGATAGCTGTCATTTTAAAGGATATCATTAGTCTAGCGTACTTGTATCATGGACGTCAGTGGTCAAATTGTATAACCGGCTGACCTACTTATTGAAATTTGTTGGCCTTTAAATTAATTTCGAAGCACATTATTGGAGTCAGCACGTTAAGTGCAAGCTAACTGTATACTTTACAGTCTACCGTATTTAGATATATGGAGAATTGAAAGTTTTAAAAACCGTCCGCTAGAGGCGCTTTTCAATTCTCCATACGGTTGGCTTACGAATAATCTCGCACTTGACATACAGGTCAAATATTATAATTTTATCTTTGGACAGTTTTTTTAGTATGAACTTTGAACGTATACTAATAAAATATTGATCGGGTATTCGAATGTTGACTACCGGTACGTTTCCGCTAGGGCCTCTGCTTTCAAATGTAAGGAAATATTTGATAATTAAATAGGCATTTCAAAACTCGTACTCAGTACCTAGTTTTCAGTTCCGTGGCAGAGATTTGGAAACAAACGCTCTCCCCCTCACCAGCGAACTATTATATTCACAGGCATAGTGCAAAACAAAATTCCAAGACTTATTTCGCTCACTATTCGTGAATTCATTAGAGGCTTACACGGCTTGCGTGGTGTGTAGGGCCCTCGTGGCATAATAGGCGGTTAACAACGCCTTGTGGCTATGCCTCGCGTCGGCTGACGGGCGAGGCGCCTCGAGTGGCGGCTACGCTTACGCCAGCCGCTCCCTAATTGAACGCTTCACATGCTTCGGGAGTCGGGTTACAACCTTCATCCTATATGCATTTATTAGACACCAAACATGCCTATGTCAGAAACAGTATTTTTGATTGGAATAACCTTATAAATGATATATTATTTGTTATTGAACTGCGTAGGGTAGGTACTTAAAAAATAAAATTTAAAGTAAATTCTAGTATCTAGATTCAATTATCTAGATATAGAGTTCATATCTATACCTAGATACTACATTTGAAAAAATCCTGTTTTCGGTGAAAGTATCGTAAAACATAAGCCGTTAAACTACTGATCACTAAATTGAAGCGAAATGATTTTTCTATTTGAATTAAATATGATATAGAAAACGCGTCATGCCAGAACAAGATGCAACGCTTCATGAACGGAAATGAGATGCTCAAGCCCCGCGGCGAGGACCGCTGGTAAGTAGCTGGGACCACCGGAAACGGCTAAAATGAGCCTTCTTTGATCGAGACAGTTCGCCTCACACATTCCTAATGTTTGTCCTCCTATCTGCAGTCTAGCTAAAGGCACGTCATACTGGGTAGGTACTACCTAATAGTACTACCTCAATGCTTGGAGCAAGTATTCATTGTACTAAGATAACCTATATAGTAGACGTCAAAAGACTTGCGTTTGGTATGTAACATGTAAAGTATGTAAATATTAACAAGACAAAAGTTTTTTCACAGTTTTTAAAATACAATTCAATTTAAAAAAAATATTCATAAAAACTTCAGTATAAAATACCGGATTACTATAAAAGTCACAACCTACATAAGGTAAATTAAAACAAAAACTCCCAACAGCGCTGCGATCAGGTGGCCAAATACCAACATTTCTTATAAAATAAATATTAATTTACTGATAGAACATTATATTTTTTCGCCAATCTGTTCATCGTTGCCCATCATGTAGACAATTCGATGATTTATTTCGTTGGTTTGTCGTTACACGTCTACAAACACAATCTCCCCATACATCTTACAGCAGCGGCACTAGCACAAACTAGCGGCTTTACTGGTCAATGTATGGAAACATTTGATCAATCGAACGGTTTTTACGTTCACTGCTTATACCAACAGCCCAGATTCCTCCACCTGCGGGAGAGGCGGCGGTGTCGGCGGCAGCGTCGGCGGTAGCTTCTTCTTTGGCCACAAGCGATGTATATACTCACATACCGCCTGGAGATTCACTGTTTCTAATTTCGATCCCCGAAAAACGCTGACAAACTCATACAACAAATCCTGGTCTAGCGGTAATCCTTCGTTGCTAATTTGAGCCATAAAATCTTTTGATGTAATTGGTCTTGGGTTTTCTTTGCCCATCTTGAGGAACACTAGTGGTATATCTTTCTTATGGGTCATCATGTTGCCGAGATAATCTGCTCGACGTAAAATCAGCTCTCTGGCGTCAGGCTCACGTATGGTCCAGTTCTCCACGACACCACCGTATTGTATTACAAAGTTTTTACGAGATTTCATACGTCTCACTCTATCGAGTAGCTCCAGGAAATCCTTACTGACACGTACGTCTTCTAGGAGTAAATTGACCAGTTTAACTCGGGGTTTTAACATTTTCCGTAATAGATTGTAGGCATCGCTAGGAGACAGCGGATTAAAAGATAGATCTATTGTCACCAGTTTCTTAGCTCTTGTCAAATTGGACGCAATCTCAGCCACGGCCTCGCCTTCAAAGCTATTATGACTTAGATCCAAAATAATTAAGTTCGGGACGCGTATAATATTTTTAATGACGTTTCCCACACTTTCACTCTCCAGTGAATTCCATGATAAATTTAATTCCTCCAAAAAATCACTGTGTGCTAGTTCTTGAAGCATTTTCACGGCGGATGGAATATGATAGAAATTGTTACACGAGAGATCTAAATTAGTAATGTTATTGTTATTGATCAATGCTTTTGCGAAAGCTATCGCAGTCTGCTTGCCGAGTTTATTGTTACTCAGATTGAGTCGTTTGATTGCGCAACCCTCGTTTATCTGATTAGCAATAAGTATTCCACCTTCGTCACATATGTTATTTCTTGCAAGATTTAGCAAGTTCAAGGCCCTATTGATGCGTATATTAGCCACCAAACGTCTTGTCCCCGTAGGACCTATTCGGCACCCAGCTAATATTAATTCGGCTAACGTACCGTTTGACAGTAGCATCTGATTCAAATGGTAGCAAGCATCGTCATTGAGGAAATTGTCTGTTAGAATTAAACGACGCACGTATCTGTTGTACTGCAAAGCCTCTGCTATAGCACGGACTCCCTGTGGATTTACTCCATAGTAACTGAGATTAATTTCTTCACTTAGCAAATTTGAGTGGAACAACCTTACCGGGCAGATATTCATTTCTGTGCACAATGCCAGGTATAATTCTTGGCCGTCGTCCGTGTAAATCAGTGGCTTTTCAGGAGCAAAAAGTGCTTGTTCAATACCGGGATCGCTCACTCGAGGGTATTTGTAGTACGGATGTTCATTTAAAAATGTTGTATCAAATATTTCAATATACTTTGTGCAAATTTCTCCACTACCTGGGGTGTATAAGTCTAAATCTTTTGCCCTCCTTTCGTTTTCCTGAAAAACATCTTCGAGTGACGACCACTGGCTCAAAGGGGGTTCTTCTGAGGAGATGTCCTCCTGCTCTATTTGGCTCACGCTTTGGATGTTTTGTTCACTATCAAAATTTTCGGTCGACATGGCAATTTGTTTTTTCAAAACTAATAGAATAGGTATGATAATCAAAAATAAAATAACTACCCATAAAACGGTAAAAATATACAAAAAATACAATCAGTCACCTACATTTTTGGTTTAAATGGATTCACCGATATTCGGTGATTTTGCCAGTGTCAAGTTACAATATTATCAAACACTACGTATCGAATACAGGTTAAGGCTGTATACGTATTTTAGTAGATTTTAAAAGTATTTTTTACAGACTCAACGTCCTACAAATTTATTTTAAATTGCACATCGGACAAATTATGTGTTGTATAAGGTTTAGACCAATATGCGCCTTAGTTGAGGCGCAAAAAAATACTACGGTAAACGCTTGGCTACATTCCTCTCTTATAGCTTAATTTCAAATATCATAATTACGTTAGTAATTTTTTTTTTACACTGCTGGCAACATCTGCATAATTAAGTAGTAACATTATTAAGTCATTAATAATAAGTGCACTAAGGATATCATCATGTCACATCCATTATTTTATTTATAATGTGTATTTATTGCATCTGTTATTGCTATTAATTACATGACATTGGCAAAATACCCGCTAAGTTGTGGGTGAGGCCATACTCATATCCATTTTATTTCATCGCATCTCATTTCGTAAAGAAAGAAGAAGTGCACTAAGCCACAAATGTGGCCAGAAAAGACAGAAGTAGAGTGATACTAAAAGCAATAATCTAGCATCTAGATCGCATAAATCAAATCAAATCATCGAACTAGATCAAGTTCTACTAATATATCTGATCATAATTTAATAATCAGAATAAAAACTTAAAGCGATTACTTACAGTAGGCTAACATTATTAGATAGATAAGTTATCATAATTTAATCCCAACTTCCACTGCCCAAAACTTGGATAGAGTTAGTAAGCTGGTATGTTGGTAACACGTAGGTAGATCTATAAGTATGAATCATTTTAGACCAGTATTACATAAACAGCGTGCTTACTTGCGCGTACATGAAATAGGTACTTGCGCTGCTAAACAAAGTTTCTCGCACATTAATTGCATCCTGGTCTTTGAGTCCGCTCTGCCACCACCCTTTGGCGTCCAAGAGCCAGTAATTGACAATCAAAGCGCGCCCTTTACGCCGACAGAAACTTCGTTAGTTGCTCGATGTGCAGGAAAATTAGTAACGCAATAATAGCAGAGGCTAATAAGGTAATGGAGAAGGGAGGTCATCCTTTCGAGCTCAGGACGATAGTCTGTCCGTATAATATTATTAAACGGCCATTTTAGATGATCGGAATATCTTCATTCTACGTTTTAGTGTAGCAAAATTAAATATTTACACTGTTCTATAACTTGAAGATGAAGAAGTTGAGATTATTTATTGGTGGCTATCGGTGGAGTTGATTCATGCCATAATTCTTACATAAATTTAGTCGTATTTTCGTGCTTTATACACATGAATGTATTGCGGTAAATCGAGTGCGAGTTCATTCGTAAGCCGACTTTAAAGTCTACGGATATTATAAATCTAGGCTCTAATTTTTCATACGCGGTAGGTACACGTTTATCTGACGAAAAAATCTCGCATTCGAAGTTCAGAAGGAGAAACGAAGTAGTTTTATCTTTCCGCATAATTATATTAACATATCTACATCATATCACACACATATCTATATCATGTTATATCTACATATTATAACATATACCTACGTAGTTACAAGAAAAATATGAAACAGACGAAATGTGCATTAGACCAATCATAATCCGTCACTTAATCCGAGCTTATTTATTACAAGTGGTTACGGTCATAGTCGTGATTTGGACCTAATTGATATGTGCGCCACTTCATCATGCGACCCTCGCCATCCATCAGCTGTGACGGCTAGCGGTATGAACCCTCTATGATGACTACCTACCATAATTGTTTTGTGCCCTGTCGATGCGATTAAGTGATGTTTTCATAAATGCATGATAGTGCGGTTGTAAACGAAACACGAATTTGTTGTTCTTATTTTAAAATCTAAAACAATTTTTTTTGGATATTATAGCGATTTATTAAAAAAAAATGTTTTATTTCAATGTGTAGTATTCGCGTAAATATAAGACAACAATATTTTGTTCTTATTTTAAACTCTTGAATGAAATGGTTTATTGTGTCGGTTACACGGAAGTACAATATTTTTTAATGGATTCAGTAACTTATTTATAAGTACTTATAGGACAATTAATATATTTATTCTCTTTTATGGGATATTAAATAAACATCAGTCCTAAATCTTTATTGAAAATGGACCACAGCGATTCACAGACCGCACAATCAGCACGTTTCTAAAACAATACCGATAAAGTCGTCAGCGGATGATTTACTGCCGGTGCCTGCCGGTCCGGTAATCTCGTAATACCCAATCATCCGGCCGGCCCGCCGGGAGCCGGGCTGTATCGACTCGAGACGATTCGATTACGCACCTAACTGCTGTAACAGATTCCGAAATAGAAAATGTAAATTTGATAAATCGTAAGCCGATTATGTTTTTTTTCCTTGTAACTTTGTGATTTTTTTTTCTTCTGTCATGAGTCGGATACAAAACTGTTCTTTCTAATAATGAGTGAAGGTACTTCTCAAAAAATACAGACAATCGTTTATTGACCCCTTTTGTGAATTACCTTTTTCAGGAAACGAAACAAAAATAAATTTACCGGGGTTTGATTATTTTGTCTACAAACTACAAATACATAACATAAAATAAATAAATTTTTAGAGGTCAATGAGCTGGTTATAAAAAAATTCACATTTAAAATAAAAATATACATAGTTTAGTATACTTAAGTAATTAAATAAAATTTACTAACAATCAGCATTTAAAATATTAACCACAATTTTTGTAACACCCTAGAGATGCAGTTGTAGAGCATTTTTGTCGCTTTGTAATGCGTGTTAATTACCTTGTAAAGCATGTTTAGATAAATAAGTAATAACGCTTAAATCTTCCATAATGATGGAATGACAGTTGCAGCAAGATAAATAAATAAATAAAATAGAATGAGTAAGTCTATTGTATACATTAATACCTAAGTATATCGTCATATTATAGCGAAATCCGCACTGTTCCACAGCGCTCCATTATCCCCCCACTTAAGCGACACTGAGACTCCTAAAGTGACTTCAGTCTTACACTGAAACTTCGCCGTGCCCCTGCCACTTACCCCCGACCTGTTGCTTCCGGCGATAAAGTAAATCCCCGCCATATTCCCCGAGCTTTTCCTAAGGAGACTTCTAAGTCGTGTCATTTGAGATATTTTTACGAAGCTAACAAAAAAAAATTGATAGAATTAAATTTGACTACCTCTTATATTGACTTCGTATACCTAAAGACTCTACGAGAATAGCCTAGCTGTTTGATAATTTACCAAGTTAAATTATGTCGACCTAGATATAATTATTATTATTGATTTTTCTTTGTCCATTTACAATATTTGGCTTTAAAAACTTTTACAAATCTCGGGTTAAGTTATAAAAACCAATTAACATTTAGGAACTTGTAATCACGTTCTAGTATAACAGCTGACTACAGAATGCTTTATATAAAGCATTGGCAACCACGTATTCTTGTCAAGCTATTTTGTTTTTCTCTACTACCATGATCCTCAAACTAGTTGTACTGCACTATTACGAGGTGCGGTGTGGGCATTGCAAGTATTCACTCAATTAAAGTCTCCGGAACTTGGTCGTTTACCAATTGATTCATTAATGTTTACTTGGAACTAGCTCATACATGTACCCCTTTTGAATCTTTGTGATTAGAATGGTTCATTGCCCCATTACAAAATTCAGTAGCAGTTTCGTAGTTTCAGTGTTTGTTGTAGCGTATAGACAGCCTACGTTGACTACGAAAGCTAATAATAATACTCTTATTCGTATAGTCAACGTAGACTGACTACGCTTTTTAATTGAAATAACATGTGTTAGCTGACTTAATTGTATCTACACATGAGGAGTAAAGACGGTGTAACAAACACTCTTGACGGCAAGTGCTTTTGGATCTACTTTTTAAAAATAAACGGCTTAATTATATGTGAATAAGATTATTGAAATAAAACTATTTTTAAGGATATTATCGCGTTTATTTTTCGTTTTTACGTTCCCGACGTTTATTTCAATGTGTAGTATTCGCGTAAATATAAGAAATCAATATGAATAAGATTATTTAATATAAAATAAAAAAGTAGTACCTACTCGATACTTACCTAATTAGCATTGCGCTTCGATAGAAATCCTAGCCCTTTTCCTGATTTTTATTGGTATCGGCTTCCTTGCGAGACTATTCTGATTTGACTGATGTATACACACAGTCTGCCGCCTGCCCCTGAGATCCAACCAACACACAGGTGAAGAAATTGTGCTATAATAATAACACATAGGTGGGCACCTCTTTGTGAAAATGTTAAAAGCACGACATCAAAAACTGAATTACAATGTCGCGCCTAGCTTATATAAATGATCAGCAATGTCTCAACTTTCATAAAAGCGTATTGGAAGCAAATGCGAGAGTCTTAAAAGGCCAATTACTGTACAATTTGCGTCGCCCTCCCCCGGGGCCGATATGAAATTATTGTCCGTACCTACCTACCTACTGCGACTAGCCTGTGGGATCTCTACACTCCGGGAGAACTGACTAGAGAAAAAATTCGGTAATGTAAGTACTCTACGATATTACAGAATTGTTGGGCGTGCGATTAGTTATAAGCTAATTATTGTAGCTCTTGACTGTATCAATTATAAACTTACGTAGTTCTTAATTCATTAGAGTTATGTAGTAATGTTTATGCTATCAATATGAATGGTCGGGCCATCAAGCTCCCCTAATTCTGTCAGTTATTTAGATAAGATCGTTTGCAGGCGCTTTTCTGGTGCCGTACTGCATCATGCTGGTGGTGGGCGGCATCCCGCTGTTCTACATGGAGCTGGCGCTGGGCCAGTTCCATCGGAAGGGCGCCATCACCTGCTGGGGGAGGCTCGTGCCGCTATTTAAAGGTGAGCAAAAGATTGATTGCATTAAAATCTAGCTTTTTAATTTGAAATTTATATTTAGGTCATATCTTCAAGATGTGACCTAAATATGAGTGTTGCAAAAAGACATGTAAGTCTCGTTTTGCTTTAAAACTCTGCAAAACAGTTTTGCCTTTATCTTGGTCTTGCGAAAATGCAAGACCAAATTAGGACTCACTACTAAATACACACCTACAACAATAGCAGACTTACAAAATAGTATAGAATCAAACTTGGAAACTCCCATTCGAATCCATATACGATGTCAAAATTGAAGCCAAATCATTTATTACGGGACACTGGAACTTATAAATTGACAATTTTCTTAACTCTATACAACTAGATCAGAATGCGACCACAATTCAGAAGATCCGGCAAAAAACCTAGCGGGCTTGTATTTTTTATATATATTTATATAACTTATCGAGATAACTCAGTCTCGACTGTTATTTTAAAATCCATCGCACCATAGTAACAGCGTTTTAGTGCATCACGTCCGCTCATACGCCAGATTTATGTGGCCGGGAGGCACGTACCCACCGCTAATGTCATCGGAATGGAGACGCCGCGTTTGCAATGTCTCGGCGATCTTGAGTTATTGCCTAAGTGCCTTTCAGACAGATGATAGATTAGGTATTGAGTCTGTGCTGTTAGAAAATGTTAGTTAACATGACGGAAGCATAGTATTTTCATTGTGTAACATTACCTACTGCTATTACTATTAAAATATCTTTTTAATTTTATGTCGGTATAGCCATAATTCACAGATCAGATCTAAAAACTGCAAGTTCTGATTTTCCGTATGAATGTGGACTTACTTGTATTTTATTAGAAAATTACTTTGAGTATTATACAATGGATTTGTTAAGAGGTGCTGTCAATTATTGAGGGGGAGGCAGGAATGCGTATCTATACAGCACACAACTACATATACGTGGACATTCGTACAAAATTAAATCATATTTATACATTCACTGGTGGTAGGCTTCGGCCGTGGCTAGTCACCACCCACTGAACAAAGCCATGTCGCCAAGCGGCCTAGGCGTGTTCTGGCATGATGTTCGGTGCTGCCATTCATGGATGGCGGGTCAGACATGCTGCGCTGCATGTGCCTAGTGAATGTAGCGTCTCGATCTACTGCCGCCTTCCTACCTAGGCAAGTATGCTCCATCGTAGATCTCATCGTCACTTACCATCAGGTGAGATCGAGATCGAATACTTGCCTATAATGTAATAAAAAAAAATACACATACATACTAAGGAATAAGCTTTCGCGAAAATATTCTTTATATATAACGCTTGGTTTTCACAGAGGGGTACGTCTTGGGACGACCAATCCAGGATACTTTGTCTGAGGAAAATTCAGACAACAGCTTGCTGTATTATTTCTTAACCCGTTCGGTCAACCGAAATCAAGGCTTTCCATGCAAAACACGGTCCCGTCATCCACAACCGCGGCGCGCCCCCGCACTTAACACCCATAATTGACACCATTCCCGAGGCTCCCCTTAAGTGCTCGTCCCATACGGTCCTCAAAAGGCTCCGTAGATTTGCGAGGCCGGCTTATGCCCGCTGATTTCATTTCGCCCGATTGTCACGTCGCCCGCTGAGTGCGCCCCACGATTTGATTTTCTCACAGGAATAAAACTGTTAATGGAGTGGAAACACGACAAGTCCGTTTCGCGTGGAAACGTATTTTTTATTGTGATGGATTTGAAACGTTCTCGAGATGAGATTGACCGATACGGTTTTAGTGATTTTATGACAATGGGTTTTTAGAGTGATAGTAATGTTTTACATCTATTACTTAGTAATAGAAGATTTTAGTTATAATGATTTCTATATATAAATAGAATCAGCATACAAATAAAGGGTCATCCCTTATTTGTTAAATCGCTGGTGTAAAACTATTGCATGATTTTCGAATAGACTGTACTAGGTATTGGTGATGAAATTTTACCTTTAATCAATTTATATAATAGGTACTTATGTTCGTACGAAGGTATCGGATACGCGGTGGTCTTGATAGCGTTCTACGTGGACTTCTACTACAACGTGATCATTGCGTGGGCGCTGCGCTTCTTCTTCGCGTCATTCACCACCCTGCTGCCCTGGACCAACTGCAACAACGAGTGGAACACGCCCGCTTGCCAACCTGTGAGTTAATCAAATCACAGTATCTTACTATCGCTCAAACAATATTAAAGCTATCGTTGAAAAGGAAATAATAAGAATACGTTTACGACGACGACGACGACGTTTTAAATTGCCTTAAGATAAGTTTTATTCATTTACTGTACGGCCGAATTGAAAAAACTAAATTTAGAAAGGTTGACTTTATTGAGAGCCATCTGAACTTATGTTGTTATCTAGATAGTTATTTTAAGTATTAAATTAATTATAACGGTCTGAAGATCAGTTTAACTTGATGCTTTATTTACAGTTTGAAACTTATTGGGACGCATCAGCTTCTAACAAAACTCGCGGACGTCATAACAGCTCTTCCGCGTCCATCGGTCCGCCTCAAACTACTCCATACACTTCTGCTGCTTCTGAATATTTCAAGTAAGTTACTGATTCAGAATAAATCTTTGATACTTATCTCTCTTTCTTTCCTTTATGACTTTATATGACTATATAATACTTAAGGCTGATTTACACGTATTAAGTTGCTAAGTCTTAACTAAATTTCAAGCGACTTAATTTTATGTAACCGTTTACACGTAAAAATACTAAATATCTAGTTAAACTCATTTATTCGCTCAAGATGGACGACCACAGAACAAATATACCCCTAGCGGACGACCAACATCAACAGTGCATTCCAGACTTTTATTTTTTTCAATTCTTGCGAATATGTTGATCTAATACTCTTTATTTTTGTTTCAACTTCTTTAACACCAAAATTTGCAATCGCCATGGCTGACGCTATAGCGGCAAGACGATGTTCTTTTGCTTGCTTATTTCTGTAATTTAAGCTTTTAATGTTCCATAAACAATCGTCCTTTATGTATTCTTCAATGAACTTTATTGTCGTGTCTTCCGTCCACTTCGACATTTTCTAAAGATTTTTATTTATAAATTAAGTAGGAACTACGTTGCAATCACTCCGCCAGCTTATGCTTTTCACTTAAATTTAACTAAATTTTGCCTGTCCAAACGTGTCAAGTGATTAGCCACGCCCACCAACTTAACCGAAAAATAGACAAAATTCTATTCTACCTTGTTTACTTGCAACTAAATTTTAACTTGCAACTTCTTACTAAATTCACTGTTTACACGGGTTAAGTCACTTAAAATTAAGTTAAAATTTAGTAAATTTTTAGTCAACTTGATACGTGTAAATCAGCCTTTAGTCGTTTCCTCTGAAACGTAATTATCTACAAACATGCTGTAACGAGCTCCACCGTTTTTTCAGCCGAGCGATTTTAGAACTTCACGGGAGCGAAGGTCTCCACGATTTGGGCCCCATTAAATGGGACATGGCTTTGTGCTTACTCGCTGTCTACATCATCTGTTACTTCTCTCTTTGGAAAGGGATCAGCACTTCTGGAAAGGTTAGCCTTAAACTATACTTAAACAAATACTTTATTCCTGAAAACTTTTATAATATACTTGATTTGTTTCAGGTGGTCTGGTTCACGGCTTTGTTCCCTTACGCTGTTCTTCTGATCCTTCTGGTACGTGGCATTACGCTTCCTGGTTCGGCAACTGGCATCCAATATTATCTGAGTCCAAACTTTGAGGCTATTACTCAACCTCAGGTATGTAAGCGAACTTACACACACAAGTTACTTCAGATAACATTATTAAAATTTAAATTAATTTGTGTATTACAGGTTTGGGTAGACGCGGCAACTCAAGTCTTCTTCTCTTTGGGACCGGGATTTGGAGTGCTGTTGGCTTATGCATCGTACAATAAGTATCATAATAATGTGTACAAGTAAGTAGTAGTTATATCCCACAAAACATCTTGTATAACTAACTGTCTATAATATTATACTAATCATAAAACTCTCACATGGTCGTGTCAGCCAAATAGTCAAAAAATATAGTGCTCGCGTATAAAGTCGCGCGGGTATGGCTAATAGCTGACAATTATTAACAACATGCAGAATTAATATAAACATACGATCCTAGCTTTCTTAATATTATTTCATTTTCACCTGGTCCCTTGACCATCCGGTATAGAACGTCATCACCTTTCTCCCTTAACTCGTGGAATAGTTCTATTCAATCTTTTGATTGTATAATTTTACATTATGATGCATAATTACCCTAATATACACTTTTTTAACGACGATTATTTTCAACTCCGTCGCCAGGGACGCTATCTTAACCAGCGTGATCAACTCAGCCACATCGTTCGTAGCCGGTTTCGTGATATTCAGTGTGCTGGGCTATATGGCGCACGTATCGGGCAGGGATGTGCAGGACGTGGCCACCGAGGGCCCAGGGCTGGTCTTCGTGGTGTACCCGGCCGCGATAGCCACGATGCCGGGATCGACCTTCTGGGCGCTTATATTCTTCATGATGCTGCTTACCCTGGGATTGGATAGTTCTGTAAGTTGTATTGTAGCAACAATAAGCATATATTTGGAGAATAACGGTTTCTGTGACACACTCATTCCGATATTTACATAAAACGCACGTAGTACTCAGAGTATCACTGCAGTTCTCAGAATTTATCTTTAGTTGTCTAAGACCAGATCTACACCTTGATCTAACAAAAACCACAATTTTTCTTCCAGTTCGGTGGTTCAGAAGCGATAATAACGGCTCTAAGCGACGAGTTCCCTCCTATTGGCCGCCACCGTGAACTGTTCGTGGCCGGTCTCTTCACACTGTACTTCTTCGTTGGGCTTGCTTCCTGCACCAAAGGCGGCTTCTACTTCTTCCAACTGCTGGACAGATACGCTGCTGGTTATTCTATTCTGGTGGCGGTCTTCTTTGAGGCTATTGCTGTTTCCTGGATCTATGGTAAAGAATGTGGCTGCGCTAGGGCGGTACCAAAGGAACGTTGTCATAGGGCGCTGAACCTAAAACAGCGTAGAAATGAGCAGGGCGACAGTGACCAACGCTTAGGTTTTCTGTAAATTGTGCCTTGTACAACGGACTAGAGGGATTATGCGTAACGGAAAGACTGTTAGCATTGATGTTGATTGAGAATTTATATCTCCTTCTGCAACATTATAATTACAAAATGTATTTGCCAAGGCTAAGTCCTATTAAAATCATTGCACGTGATTCGCCAGGTACGGAGCGTTTCTGCGAGGACATTCGAGACATGATCGGGTTCCGTCCGGGCGTGTACTGGCGGTTCTGCTGGCGGTTCGCCGCCCCTGCCTTCCTACTCTTCATCACTGCGTACGGACTCATGGACTATGAACCACTGCGATACGAAGGCTATATTTATCCATGGTGGGCCAATGCGCTGGGGTGGGCTATAGCAGGGTCCAGTGTGATGTGTATCCCGACTGTGGCTGTTTATAAACTTCTGACGACCAAGGGTACATTTGTAGAGGTAAGTTGAAATGTTGGTCTTTTAGGGATATGGCCTTTTATTGAAATTTTTACTGCGAATCCCAGATTGTTCAATCTCTGTAGTGGGTTTTCACTGGGATATTTCGAAAGGCTCCCTGCGGTGTCTCATGTTGCACGGGAAGATGGTGCGGGGAACGAAACCTAGCTTACAATTTTTTGAAATAAAACTAATTTTATGGATTTTATTGCGTCTTTTTACTTTTACTAATTTTTATTGCCATCTCCTCAGCGCCTGCGCATCTTAACAACTCCGTACGCGGATACGGAAGGCTCCAGCACAGTCCACAATGGCATGGTGGTGTCAGAGAGCGGCGCGGTGCGGCTCGCGTCCGCGGCGCCGTCCCCCGCCTCCCCGCAGCCGCCCCCCGCCCCCGCCCCCGCCCCCGCCAGCGCCGGCAGCCCCTCGCCCCTCGCCACGGCCCCCGCGCTCGTCTGAGCACAGCTCTCCTTTGACGTCTACTACGTCTAGTTCCAGCTTTGTAGAAGAAATAGCTTCCCGAGTTTTTTTTTTAATATTGTTAATTAATAGTATTGGCGTAGGGTGATCAAAAGGATGATATGATTATGGACGTAGAGATTTTTTTGTGCACTCAGTTCAGTTAACCAAACATTTTAGTTTACTTAAATGTTTGGTAAGTATCAACTGTTTTACGTTTAAATTAACTTACCTACTTAAAGTTTTTACAGGCGCATTTTGAAATGTCGTATGTAGGTTGGTGGGTAAGGTTTGAAATTATATATAAAAATACATATTGTAATTTTTAAGTCCGATGTATGAGATCGTCACAAGAATTGTAAAGGTATGCGTGCGAACCCATCAGTACCTATAAATAAATAGATTTATGGTATATGTATTAGGCTTAAACCGCACTAAAGTGGCGGCGGCACTGGAACGAAGAGGCGCGGCAAATACTAATTTTGTCCCTAGCAACACTATAATTAGTACAGATTAAATAATAGTTCAACTATAGAAGCGCAGCGATTGGTGGATCAAACTTGGTCACGCTCGCGCTATAATGCGGTATGAATTGACTCCTTTGAGCGTATTGATATCGAGTGGGGTAGGTAAAATAGCTATGTATAAACTTTTAAATTCAGATTAATTTACTGAGGTTACAAAATATTAATACATTAAAATACTTAAGTAGTTTCTAGATTTAAGTACTTATTGTTTGTTTTTGAGCACAGACATTTGTCTAATATTCAGCCATCGATAAATGTAAGGCTTGCTTATGGCACCCTAATAATAATTCTATTATCTTGCATTATCTATATACTGCAATAAAAACTTAGGTTGATCATTTATTACGTATGTCTAAGTATAAATATAAGTATTAGTTATACCTGTAAGAATTTATTCATAATAATTCAGCAAACCGTCGATGTTTTAGCTGTAATTACCTAGATAATAAACCCATCGAGCATTAAGGTTGACACAGGAACAATTTACTATTGAAATCTTAACGCTACGCGGATTCCTGATTAGTTAGCAAATCCATAAGGAAATCATATAAATTTATTAGCATATACCGCACAGTCTATTTTTTTAAAGCATTACTACACTCAGTTTTGAAAACACTAGCTTCCATTTTTGTTTTTACGAAAAAGCATGATATTTGATAACTCATTCCCGGGCAAATTGAAATCCATAGAGTATATAAAAACATAAAAGTAGTACAGCGTACCGCACTACGATTTTTTAGTCGATACGACGATTTAAGACATGTTGATTTTATGTAAATTTAATCGATTATTCATGAAATGTTTATCGATATATTAAAATAGTGTTATCATAGAGCCGAGCATTAACATTTAAAAGTTTAATAGGTAGATGGAAGTTCTTATTTTTTTTAAATGTATTGTTTTATCCTCGTAGTAATTATATACCTATAATATTTAATGATAGTAATCTCCATAAGATTGTACATTTGAAGCTCGGAACGTGTATCGTAGCATTAATAATATAGTCCATTGTATTTTGTGTCTATAGCTTTACATACATAGCTATTTATCATCAAAGTGTATACTCAAGTACAATATTTAAAGTTTAATAATCTCGACTATCTATCTCTTTGGTAAATAGTCTACATGTTTAGGCTATGCAATTTTATTGAATCTCTAAATATTACGCTATAAGTAGATATATTATTAGAATTTAAACTAATATACTATGAATAAGAAAACTGAAATGCTGTGTAGATAATAGAAACAGTAGAATTATCAAAGTTATCAATGTTGATATAGGTACGTAGTATTTAGGAATAAGTTCATATACCCACATGATATAATTAGTTATACTTTCAATTATAAGTCTTATCGTAGAATATGCATGTTAACGAGTAACTTGAATATATTTACAAAACAAATATTATAATCGATTATTGTGTCTATGTGTTGTGATTTAATGTTTAAAATGCTCCATTTTTTATTGAAGAATTTATTTTAAAAAACATGCTATTCCTCACTCCGTTCGGGCAATGCGGACTGATGAATGGCATGAAATAATTTCAGTTTAGTGATTGGATCAATGGTTCTTCCATTAGATAGGAAGGAGGGACACTCCACACGTCATACCTGCTTACTTGATGTAGGGTGTATTAAATGTTTATGCTTATACCGTTTATTATATGCATTTAATCAAATATTATACCTTTGATATATTCAATTGGTCCATAAGCATTTGTTATATTTTCCAATAAGTAGCTACTTAACCTGTTATAACTAAAAATTCATCTCGATGTTCCCGTAATGTAATGTAAATTTATTTCTTGATGTTGTATCAAAAGTCATAGCAGCCATTATGACTTGTGATTTTTAGATTAAATTTATGCTTACAAAAACACAGAGTTTTATTTAAAACATACGTGATGGAAACATATTTATTTATTTATTTCAATCCATATGGGTTAGTAACAAACAATGAAACTTATATTCATAAACCTGTGTCCTGTTCCTGCTGCACCAGACCCATACCAGGTTTATTTGCAATCACTAAAGCTGTTCCGGTCCCCCGGTTCCTGCGCATCAGAGATGTAGTTCGCTTGGAAGCAATTGGTGCGTGCTTTAGCGAATATACCTGATGCACTACAAAACCGCGGGAGCCCTATCAGCACCCTAAAGGATTTGTTGTATTATACACGAAATTATTGTAGGCCCTCTGCGTATACGTAATTCTCAATGTCCAAGTCATCATTAAGGTCTTCGTCCACTGCATGGCCCAGGTAACTATAATGTGACACCCAGTGTTGCCAGATTGGGTATTTTTTTCGCAATTCTGGGTAAAAATTTTGGCTCTGGAGAAATTTTGGAGAAATGAAATTCTTGGAGAAAAATTTGGAGAAAAAAAAAATACCATGGAGAATTTTGGGTACTTTTTAGTTTTCATTCTATTCACTCTGTTTTTTCTCTCTATGGTATGTCATACCCGTCAAACACATGCAGTGGGGATACGTAACGTAAAAAAAAAAAATAGCTCATTCTGCTGTTTCAGTTTGTAAATTAGAACAGTCTTTCAAGGAAAAAATAAGAAAAATTAACCGATATTATCAACTTTTTGCCTTTGGGTAAAACTCAAGCAAATTGTATCATTTTGGAGAAAAATAATTTCAAATTTGGGTAGAAATAGAAAATCACATCTGACAACACTGGTGACACCCAATATAGCGCTATAGCATAGATGCCAACCAGGAGAAGTGTCCTATGAGTTTTAGCACTCTGAGTGCTAAAAATCATAGGACACTTCTCACTTGAGTGCTGCACTCACCTGAAACTCCATAACCTCAGTCTCTATTGCATTACAGTGGAGGCTGTATGATGCAGTTTACATCTAAACACGCTCCAAGAAGATTTCAAAGTGTATTTATTGACGGACTCAGCAACACTATATCGTTTGCATAAAAGTCCTTGTAGGAAGCCAATGTTCAGGAATAAACGTTCTCTGGCTTATGGACAAGCTTATAGTACATAAGTAATGCATGTAAAATACTATTGAACTTAACCATGGGCGTTAGAGAATAATTACACGTTTTAAAGAAATAAAATCGATATTATCGCCATCAATAAATCGCCTATGACTTATGTTTTAGTCTTACTATTTACAGACAGCACTATAGCTGTCATTTTGATTAGGTTGACAGCTATTTCTTTTCCATAAAGAAAGAGGTTGTTTGCTGTTAGCATCATATCGTAAAATTTTGTAGTTTAAAAAATCGATATGGAGACGAAAAACGAAGAAAAGCCTTCAGGAGAGAAAACGATTTTCGATGCTATCGCCCAAAATGACTTGAGCGAATTCAGGAACATTCTGGCTCAGCACAAGGGGAGCGTTGATTTCTTCGACGAAAATGGTATGACTGCGCTACAGCACGCCGCTTATAAGGGGAACAAGGATATGGTGCAGTTACTGCTCGATAGGGTACGTACTTTCTCTTTACTATACCTTCGATTAGCATTGTACTAATATAATATATCCCATTGCTCATAATATACGAACGTAACATTACAGGGCGCGGATGTTAATTCTGGCAAACATGAGTACAACTATACTGCATTGCATTTCGGCGCGTTGTCTGGCAGTTCCGAGGTGTGCAAGCTGCTTCTAGACGCTGGGGCTAAGCCCATCACCACCAACTCCGTGGGGCGTACAGCATCACAAATGGCAGCGTTTGTTGGCAACCACCATACTGTGGCAACCATAAATAACTACATACCTATGAGTGAAATCGCCTATTATAGCGTCGTACAAGGACAGCAAACAGAACCCTACTTACCTGCATTCTTAGTTGACCCTCTGCACAAATTTGTACTGGGTGTCAACATTCACCCTGTCAGACTCGCATTGAACCTTCAACATGCACCGGGCCTCCTAGACAATGCGGACAAAGTGATCAATGTCCTTGAAATGTTATGTAAGAGAGAAATGACAAGAGGCAGTGAAACTAACGAAGTTATGGCATTCAAGTTTCATTACCTGGCTTATATTGTTAGGGAAATACATAATATTAGAGACAAACAAAAACCTAACACAGATAAAGATGAAAAGAAACATGATGTTGTTGAGGTGTTTTCCAAGAAGCTAATTAAACCAGGCAAGGATGGTGTATCATTAGACTTAATGGATGCATTTTTGAAAGATTGTGTGAGGGAATTTCCCTATAGAGAATGCACAACTTTCCACCAAATGGTTTCCTCATTGACGAGTAAAGATCCACCCCCTGCTCTGACAGTAATAAACTGCACAATCAATGGACAAAGAGGGTTTGTTGATGCCATCCCATATTGTAGCTCGTGCGGAGAGGAGAAACCTGCAAAGAAATGTTCCAAGTGCAAATCGGTGCAGTACTGTGACAGAGAATGTCAGAGACTGCACTGGTTTGTGCACAAGAAAGCCTGCAATAGAGAGTCCAGTGCACCCGCAGCTACCTCTAATACCTCTAAAGCTAATATTGACACAAACGAGCTGAGTTCTGAGCTTCAGAACCTCATAGCTGGATAGGTTTGTCTTCAGAAGTTATGTGTAAGAATAATTCCACTTTTTATTATGAATGTACCTAGTATTGCTATAATATAGGTGTAATATCTGGAATGGGTATTCCTACTTTTTTTTTCGAGGAGTGCAATAATTATTATTTATCAATCACAATGAAATAAATAATTTAACTAGTTTGTTATTCAGATTTAAATTGGTGTTATTGATGGTGTCGTAATGTAAAATTGCATCTACCTGCATAATTTTTTTGTATATAATTCTGTGTGTGTGTCTAACATGTGAAATTATCGAAAATAAAGAATAGCAATATAATTTACGACTATTTATGCGCCATCTGTAATTTAGTTCGGTAAACTACTATGAAACGGTAGCTAGTGCAAACTTCTATTGCTAGATGGCGGTACTATCCAGTCTAGGCTCGGCTCGGAAACAGCCCAACGACGGTAATTTAGTTTCGATTTCAAGATTTTTCTATACCATAGAAGAACGGAAGGAAGCAACAAAATTTATTTGTATGTACAAATTAGAAATACTAATTTCTAGTAGTTTTACACGCACCTGCACCCTGCACCAACCTGGTACCTATATTGTCAATCATTTTATAATAGAATAAATAAATAAAAGAATTACTGACTTCTAAACATAATTTTACAATAGATAGCTTATACCTACCAACACCTAATCCTTTCACTGAACTTCATTACTTTTATATAGATGGCGCTATCTTACCAGTCGTAGATAGGGCAAGTTGGCTCAAGTGTGGTAGACCGAATACAACAGTTAGTGGGTATATTGATTCCTTATATTTACGCGAATAGTGCACATAGAAATAAGACTAATTTTTAAAATTGTATCGCGTTTATTTTATTTGATGACACTGCGAGCATCTTCTCCGTAGGTCGGACCGCAAGCGACAACTAAATATGAGGGTACCCCGGTTCAAACTATGACACTAGGACGTCAACCACCTCAGTCCTCCCGTGACCATGGTTGCTGTAAAGCGGCTGAAGTGTCGGAAACGTAAAAACATAAAATAAACGCGATAAAATTCTCAAAATTTGTTTTATTTCAAGTAGAGGATAGGTAATTAAATAAAAGTAGTTATTATTAAATCAAATAAAAAATATATTGTTCGTAATTAACGATTGACTGACATTATGTACACTATATACATTAATTTATAGTTATGTAATCTATGTAATAAGGCATATTTCTATCATAATTCCTTAAATATCATAATAATTCGATGCCTACTACTTATGGAAATATACACGTTTTTAAAATGGTAAAATTAATGAGTACTAACCCCAATTTTTTTTTAATATTAATCAAATTACAAGTGATTTACACGGCATTTTTCAGAAGAAAGGTGTTTAGTAATGCCATTGTGATTTCAATAGTATGAAAATATTCTTTAAATTTGGGGTAGGTATAATGTAATACTAATTTTAGCAACGTTGGTTCTTTATAGATTTTATACACTTTTAACAGGATAAAGGCACTGTTATCACAAATATTCACAACTATCATATTAATTCAATATAAATTATATTTAAATTATAAAGAGGTAGATACTTAGATAACGACGTAGTGATAACATTAATAATAATAATAGTCCTGACCAAATTTCGGTCACGACGGCTAATCACAACGGAAACTAGCCATCTGCGCAGGAGATATTATCGTGCACAAGTGTGTGCGCAAGCACAGGTGCACTCTCTCTTCCCTCACTCTCATAGTCCGATGCGACTGCAATCTGACAAGACCAGAGAGAGATCTGGCGCAAGACCGACGGCTTTATGTGGTCTTCGAGGCACGAGCGAGTGATATTCATGTTTCAAAATGTGATTTGCACCAGAAATCCAGAATTCCTAGAGGTGCGAGCCCGGGTTGAACCTGCGAAATTCGTTTACGAGGACGTTCTACCAACATGGCTATCGTTGCTTCAGGTGATAACATTAGGTACACCTAGATTCTATATAATGATATTAAGTGGGTGAGTATTGCGAATATTCCCGTCGCTTAGATAAACAACACATTCAATCAATAATGTATTAAAGTAGGTACATGCTATTTGAAGTAAGGATATATTTTACATAGCGCAAAACCCATATTGGTACACTATACAATAATATAGTAGCGACTTGTCATGGCGCGTCTTCCATTTAGGTACCTACCTACAGGACACAGTTTTACAATCCACAATGAAACTGTGATCTCGATCAGTAATTAAAATAGCTTTACGCCTAGCCCTATAAGTAGGTACAAAACAAAAGATGATACAAAGCATAAGTCGAGCATTACGGAAACAATTTAGTAGTAGGTACTTATGATTCGACGAATACTTAAAATATTGTTCTTGCCCCATATGATAGGAGTAGATATCTATAATATTTTAATTACCTATAATAAAAATAATCTTCAAATTATACGTAGGCTTTATCAACGATGAAATTAATCAGCCCATTCCCCGGCAGACCAATATTTCATACACCATTCTGTATTCTGGGTTCATAGCACAGCCAGCCTGCTCACAGAATTTAAGCAAGTATTCTCATTCAGAATAGTTAAGTATATCTATGCTGAATAACCAGTTTTAGAACAAGGAAGCTGACATTCAGAAGTCTATTTAGGGCAGGAGCTAGGAAGCCCGAATTCAGGGAATACGTACGTAGCTCTGAGTAATCTTAATGGATAACATTGATAGAAGAAATGACAGAACTTTTGCCTAGCAATAAAATTAAACAATTCATAATAACATCTATAACTATTATCTATTTTATCACAATCAGCCTTCACCAAGGAGTGCACTGATCGTGAAACTCTTTACCCTTCGGCAGGGAGCGGGTGCCGCAGGGGGTGGCGACGGGGCGCGGGGTGGCGGCGGCGGCAGCGCTGGCGCCCACGGGAAACCACCAGCCATTGCACTACCAGGCCAAAGCCCTAGAGGCATAGGCATATGCAAAGGACCTAAGTACGATAGCTCTGGGGGGTAGAACGCCGCCGGGGGAGGAGTTATATTTTCTGGCGGGGCAACGAGGGGTGCAGGAGACTCGACTAATGGTGGAGATCTTGGTGACGATGACCTTAAGCTCCCCTCCTCGGAGCAAGATGACGCTGCGTCAGAGCACGGTCGCTTTGCGTCACTGGACTCGCCAGATGGCTCTGCGTTGTCGCTCGGTTCGACGGTCTTTCGTTTGCACTTGGACTGGCCGCAAGCCCTGAAGCCTTTCGCAAATGGGTTGTTGTCGATCTTCAGTTTGGTTATGCGGTCGTTCTGTGGGCAATGAGAAATATTTGGTTAAAAAATTGTGTCGGTATAATCATTGTCATTCGGAATAATTACCTACAGTCAGGAGTCAGGAAGTCAAGAATTTATGTTGCATTAAAACCTCTGAACCAGTCAAAACTACTTTTATTTTTGATTTATTTGAACGGGTTGGTCAAATGTATAGTCTTGGCGGAAAATCATTGGTTAATACTGGTTTTAACTACAAAAATCTGTCAAATCCAATTTTCCGGTTAAAAGTAGCTTTGACTGGTTCAGAGTTTAGACTGGGACATACCTATATAAAAAAATAATCATATCATCTGTTGCTATGTGATATTGCAGTATGAATTCGACGTTCTATGTACATAATCACCGTGTCATCTATCTGTAAGAGCGTGCATTGTATTTGAAAAGTTCACAGCGACGCCGGCGCCGCTTTGTCACACGGAAATCTTCTTATCTGCCCGGGAATCCAATTTAAACATCCGTTTCCGCATACATCCCCCGCATCGCTAATAGCTTGTAAGGGATAATTGTCGCACATGTGGCGTGCCAAGTTGGCGACAGCCCAATTAGCATGGCACGCATGCGCGTCGCCGTGGAACCCAGGCGCCGGCCGTGCCGCCAGAACCCGCCCGCAGAGCCCACCAATGCCCACCAATGTTTGGCGCCTAACTAAGTTCAGTCGACTTTACAAGATTCGAAATCTGATACAACATACACCGAGCCATATTGTAAAAACTGTAGTTTGCGTAAATGACTGTGATATTTTTGGTGCGTAAGCGCAACATTTCCTCTCAGTTAAACATTTTTTTTCATATTTACTTTGGGCCTAATTGGAATAGAGACATTCGAATATCTATTTTTTTCGCGTCTCGCTCAAAAACGTGTTTGCAATCGAAAGGTTTCAAAGTTACCAGTTATCTAGCGAAATCCTGAACGCAAATAGTCGTCGAGATACGCGAAGTCACTTGTAAATGACTGTTTACATGATGGTGATAAGGCGGCGCCGGCGGGTGCCCTCGCTCACCAGATAACCAGCACCCCGGCGGAATAGTGAAGAGTGCTAAAAGCCCGTTATTAGCGGAGCAAAGTGCACTTTTTAAGTCGGTCGCTTAGCAAAACGTGATGCTTGAGGAGCGCCAGGCGCCGCCCCCGGTCCGCCCTGTCGCCCGTGACGTCACGGCACAAGCTCGCCGTCGCTTTTACTTTTTGCGTGACTATTTCACATATTGGCGACTGTCGCCAGCTTTTTTTTCAGTGTGTAATTAGGGGCCGGTGTACTGATTTTATTTATCTAGCGGATAGGCCGAAATTATCGCGTGGTGAATTGCAAACATGCTTTGACGGCCTAACGATGACTGTACCGTAATTGAATTTACGGATCGTATATTCGTCCTTTTTGCGTTTATAATTGTACTGGCATGCCACCTAGTTACGCTCTCGAATAAAGGGTCGGCGATTTAAAAGGTAGTTTCTAATTCGTTGATAATTCGCAACAATAGTTTGTAAGGCGAACGGTGTGTGTGCGGGGATAATGCGCAATGATACGCCGCCGGCCATTGTCCGGGAATGTGTCCCGTTAGCCGGACAATTGGGAGATAATCCTTCAAAGCTGCCGATGGTTCGGACGCGAGAATAGCTTCGCGCCTCGGTGCAGGCTGATGAAGTACAGAAGCAGAGATGCCGCGGCCTAATTACGGAGGGGCGGATTATGCAAAGGTCCGCCACGCTGCACTGCCTCTCAATAGCGGGCAATGCTTGAAGTTTGGGCAACAAACAGCGGGAGGGTAGTATTTTTAGGGACAGATTTAATAAATGCGATTCAAAAGACTACTAAAGATAGATAAATAAAGTAGGCACACAAAGTTAGACTGATTCAATCATATATATACGTAATACATGTTGGAATTTGTAAATACGGTGATAATAGAATGGCAGGTAGCCTGATTAACTGATATTTTTAGCGAAGTCTCGAATTCTATTGTTTCTTTGCTATCAGTAGCGTTTCTAAGCTTTTATCGCTTCAAGCAGTATAACCGTTACATTCACAGGCTGATACACTTCCAAGAGTTGCCGAATGTCCCATAACAATACGCAAACACACCGCTCTACGCTCGAACAAAAACCATTAAATTAGTTGATTTTGTTTCGCTAAGAGGGCTTACACAATGACCACTCGAGCCGTCGCGATCTGCAAGTATTTTTTTTGGGAACGCAACGGCCTGCGCGTGCGTCGTAAAAGCTTTGGCGCCTTCGGTGAAGCGAAAAAACACAGACATGAATATGTGCGAATCGGCTCGTAGTATTCTTAGAAACTTACTGCGTGTTCTCGGAAGCTGGGAGGTGAGATGGTATCATACAGGGAATCCCTTTATCACAAACATAGGTCTGGTTACGTATTTCACACGTTGCTACATACAACGCTTTATTTAGTTAAAAGGAATAAAAAAAAAATATCATGTGCAAGTCAATCTAAGTACAATACTTTTTAATTTACTTTAAATTGATAAATAACATATAATCATTTCAAGGATTTTTCAGGAGAACAGTCCTTTGTAATGTGCTTGTTAATGGACGAAAAACGCCTATACATTTTGTGGGATTGCGTTGTTTTGGGTTGTGTTTGAATCATACCTGATATACCTATTTTATAAAAGGTAGGTATAATCATTAATAGTTAGTAGATAGATGAAAAGTGGATGGTGGATAGTGGGTATTTGGAACCTCCTACCGCTCTACTTCGGTGATTATGATCGCAATTAATAAAAAATGCATATAGTGAAGAATGTGTGCGACTTGATAGATATTTATTATTATTTTCATGAGCATGGTTTTTTTAAATTAAATATAATTGTATACTGTATAAAGTCAATGCCGTTTATAATTAAAAAATAATGACTAATACCAACCTGATAAGCGGTAACAGCGATGAATTCCGTCTCCGGGAAGGAGAAGGAGGCGTGGGGCGCGCCCCATGCGAGCGCGGCGGCATCCCTAGCCCGTATCACCAGCACGCGGGGACGGTACTTGTGCATCGATGTTAATACCATCTGTAACAAGAGATAGCAGGACTAAACAACTGGTGGCTAAGTCGAAAATTAAAAAAAACATATTTCACAACGCAATCAACAATTTAATTTACTACCAAATATCGTAAACTTTACTTAATGATAATTATATATTTGTTGTTGATGCGAGTCGCGGAGGACCGTGATGTGTGGAAGTCATTGGGGGAGGCCTAAGTCCAGCAGTGGACGTCTATCGGCTGATAGATTAGTTTAGATTAGATATATTTGTAGGAACCAATTGTAGTGTTGAGAAAGAAAATAATATTACAATTTGGTAGTGCGTCCGTAGGCCTATTCGAAATAAATGATTTGACTTTGTACCATGCCTACATGAATAAAACTTGTAATTGACAAAATTTGTATTGTTTTCCAGCTTAGCATTGTTTAAATTTCAAAAATATTTCACCTCTATTTTGGGAGACTAGATAGAGTTCCGATTAGATAGAAACTTTTATATCTGGCTTATCTTATCTCACAATTTAAAGACCGGACCATCACCATTATTGTATATTAATTCGATTGAGTAATTCCATAAGCCTTCCTTCCTGGCTATCATTCCTATATTTATTAAAATACAACAAAAAAAACAATTATTTTAGCTAGGTACTACATTAATAAAACTGCGCGAAACCCCGTAACACTCCATTGTAAACAGCAAAACGATTTGACGGGTCACAAATCCCATACCACCTACGTCGTAACATCGGATTACACGGTTAAAAATAGCATATTTACACATAAGACAACACCGTGACGAAGCCACCCTTTGTCTCGCATAGATAAGGAAATCATAAGAAATGTATACGGTCCGTGTAAAAAGTAACTGTACCGATTGGCGACATGGCCGTCGCGTCGTCGGCCCCGGCGCGGGCGGCGTCCGTCTGTCATGTGTACAAGGGCCCTTATCTGTGGTACTTGACGCGAATATCGCTACCTGCGCCTGCCGGCGACGCCACCGCAACCACTTCACATTCAGAAGGGTTTTTAAATTATTGTTTCACTGCGTTTTAGGGATTATTCAAAAAACAAAAAATACACAGATTATGTGAGATTTAACAATTAAATAGAAAATAACTTTCGCTACTTTAAGTTACGACAAAGGGAATCGTAATAGCGTAATTTTCTTTACAATTAGCTTTATTTTGAAATTCTTACGAAGAGTGCCTTTTTGATTGTTTGTTTATTATATTGACTAAGGAGGATAATAATAATTTTATTTCTCTAGGATCATTTATGTGTTAGGTACGGATATCTTGGCTAATGTAATCAAAACATCCTGTAGTATGATCATAGGTTTATATCAACATATGATCACAGAAATTTACAATATTATAAACAAACACCGGCGAAGGGATTTGAAAGAATCGTATGAAGTAGAGTATGTTTCGAAAATATCCTCAAGGACCACGCGAGTCTTTTTTGATAATTCCATAATTCCATCATGAAGATTGCCAAGTCAAGCTAATTAAAAATCGACTGTCTTCATTACATTTTCAATTGTAATTATCAAATAATAAATAGATAAAATAATTTTATTGCAACAATATTTGTTCGGTTCAATTGAGGTCTCGTAACTTTGATCTAATTAATAGGCACAATTGCCCAATCGGTGTCTACAATCCTGCCGCCCACGCCTAATTACTTAATACAAGTAACAATAACAGGTTAATATGAATAGGTACCTATTGTAACCTTGATATAGAAAGTAATTAGTGATATATCACACATAATGTCATAGTAATGGGTAGGTATAAGTACTTATATTCAACTTTCACAAGTATTCAGTCTCCTTACCAAGTCTCAATATATAGTAATACATCATCACGCCTGTATGCCCTAAATGAGTAGGCAGAGATGTACGTTTCGACGATAGTATGTTATGATTACCGGGCCTGCAACGCCCAAATTTTATCATATGATTGCAGGGCGTTACATCCTCTATATAGTTTATAGTCAGTCTTAGGAGCTTAATATCATAGGTATGGGTGTTGCAGACAAACCATTTGTTACATCGAGGAAACTGTTAGATGAAAAATAATTCTTCAAAACTTCACGCCGACCACGTATGGGTGTACAAACTATTTGTTCTGTGAGTAAAACCCATCTCATCCATCTCATATTATTCAGATCTTTGAGTTCTGTGAGTCAAACCCGTCTCATATTATTCACTGAACATCTATCTCCTTCGTCCATCTTTCACTTATAAACGACAACTTTTCTCACACATACCTACGTATTAACTACAATCTCCATATCAATCAAATTCGATCCATAACCAACAGTTTAAAAATTCATTTCGCATTTCGATCGCATCCCCGATAGATTTGGTTCTCGAGGTGTGTGACACAGACGGATTGACAGATAGACAATACAAAGGCATCGCCGCGTTCGGAAGCTCGTCGATCAAACGGACGTGTCTTCAATCAAACACGATGAAGGCACCAGATACGTGGTTTTCGAATGCCTTGGATTTTTTTATGGCTGACGTGAATATGTGTACGTGTGTGTTAGCCTCATGTTATACTAGCTTTTACTCGTAGCTCCGGTCGCAGTACCTTGGCGAAACATAGCCTATAGCACTCAGGGATAACGAAGGTTTATATCAGTGAAATCATTTTTAAAATCGGATCAGTTGTTCCGAAGATTATACCCTACATTCATACTTACAAATTTAACTCTATAATATAATAGGTAGTATATTTAAGCTGTACTACACCTTGGTTTATCTACTATCACGTGAGGAAACTATATTATACCGGAATAAAAAGTACCTCCCTATGCTATTTGGATAGGAAGGTCAAGCCAATTCACATTCAAATACTTGCATAAAATAAAAATTTGTTTCTACGTGATCCGTTTTTAGTGTCTGTGTCAATAATATCCACATGAATAGTTATTTACTACTAGCTGTTGCCCGCGACTTCGTCCGCGTGGTATTTAACAAAGACTCAGCCGTTGGCAACAGCCTGCTCGCGTTCTGATCCCGCGGGACGCATTGCAGATTGTTGCTATCAAACTTCAATCAGGCGCAGCGCTGCAACATTGGTTTTATTTTTTTTTCGAGAGATTCAATTTTTTTTTTCTAAAATAAAAGTAGCCTATGTTACTCCTTGTTACATCAGCTATCTGCCAGTGAAATTCCCGTCAAAATCGGTCCAGCCATTTCAGAGATTACCCGGAACAAACAGACAGACAGACAGATAGACAGACAGACAGACAGACAGACGGACAGACAGACAGACAGACAGACAAAAATTGTAAAAAATGTTGTTTCGGTATAGGTAACGTGTATACATCCAAATGCACTTAGTAAAAAGCGGTTATTTTAATATTACAAACAGACACTCCAATTTTATTTATATGTATAGATGTATAGATAAAAGGCGCTTGTATTGATCACCGAGCACGGGAAGGATTCTAAGATTGAACCCCAATCGTGGGGAGTGGTTCAAAACTAGTATCCTGAGCGTAGCGTGAATCCAAAGGATTTAAAGTCACGTGACGCCAAAAATGTTTCAGCCGTGCGAACGCACAACTTTTTATCCCACTACAGCGAGGAAGATGCTAGATGAGAAAACAATTCTTAAAAACTTCACTCTTATTTCGACCACGTTTATGAACGTTTCATGATTATTCTTTTATAGAAAGAAAAAATTAAGGTACACCCGGCAAACCGTTCCCGTAGATTAACTAATAAGACTATAGACTCCGTGGGCCCACTCATCTAGAACCGCAACTCGGTACAAAAGACTTCAACGAGCGACGTAACGCTATTATGGCATTGCTCTACTTAACACGATAATATTTGAATGCACAAAATGTCGAGTTTCTTACAATTGAAATGTCTATACAAATAGAATTAAATAAATCACTCGTCGAAGGGCGAACTGTAAATAAAAATTGCAGACAAAAATGCAAGTAAGTATTTATATTTGAGGCCCAATACAACGCAATGGGGGTTGTTGTAAAATTAACACATTTTTGTCTGTGCAATGGGATCGTAGCTCCAGATACTGTCGGAACCGATTCCCATATTCCCTTTTTTATATCTGGTAAGGGTTAGTGTATGTAGTAGAGTTTGAAACTCTATTTTATTGAAATCCGATGTGCAGCATATGGGGATTCCTTCCTTTTCCTATAAATTTCACTACCTTTTGGCAAATCTATGTAGGTAAGGGTAAATGAATCACCATTTTTATGCTCTACAAACGCTACCAACTTATCTTCGTATCTAAATACAATCTACACGTGTTTGTTCATTCTTAATTAGTGCATGAGACAATCGCGGGCGTGACAAGATGTAGATAAGGCTCTAGGCTGGGGTGGCGGAAGTTTCCGCACGGGACTCAAACCCCGGCCCGTCAATCTCTAACGATTCTTGTACCGATAACGTTAATGTGTCGTAAAATTTTCTACGTTTCCGTTATATTTATTTACCTATTCAGAAATGTTTTAATTCTGGTGGGTAGCTAAATAAAATAATTTATATTTCTGCTATAAATATCTGCATTGTCTTATTGTGTCTATATATGTCTGCAAATGTCTTATTATTGTTTAAATTATTTTTGCTAGAAATAAACAACAAGCTAAAGTAAATAATGTAGATAATAAAATAATGTAATAATAAAATAAAATAATACCGTTTTATTAAATTTTTTTCTGATTTCAACACAAACACATTTACATTAAAAAAATGTTTGTAACTCCATCATGTCGTCGACATCTAACTGTTGCAGCACTTTAACAAATGCGATATTAATCTTAATGACACACGACCATAGAATATCTCCCAAATTAATTAAGAACCTCATTACATCCAATTTTCTACTCTTTAACAAAATAAAAAGACGTTATCCGAAGTAGTTTTTATACAATCCGCCTTATTGAGGGATATAGTAATCCTACAGTAATCCACGCGTTAACCGATAATTTAACTTTTTGAGGTCCTAAAGACATTGTCTATTCCGTTCACAGTAATTTTCTTTTATTTAAACACTAATCTTCGCTGTAATTATTTGGCCTTTTCACACGATGCCGTCTGTAGAGTTTTGCGTAAAAAATTGCTAACAAAAAGGGTGGTACAATGCATAATGGTTGCTTTTTATCGCAGGTGGTAATCCTCAAGTGCACAGCAAGCGAAGCGAGGTCGTCTTCCATGCGAATTGATTCGCTCCCGGTGTCGGTAGCTGTGGTAATGTAAGGGTGGGTGCACAAAGACGCCGCCCGCCGCGCGTCCCGGTGCCTCGATCGAGGCGCGTTCGGTGTGCACCGATGCGTACCCGCCTACGGTTTTTGTTGTTCCTACCCGTCATAATAATTGTCTGTTATGATGTGCTGTTAGTGAAAGCCGTGAACGATGTTTGTTTTGATAGATAAATGATCTTTTGAGTAACGTGCAGGTGAAACTGATTTCACGGAGACTTCAATTATAACATTTTTATTTCCGTGTCGAAAAGAGACACAAATATGACTGATTAAGCTATTTGATCTATCAATTTAAGAGTTTATTGCGATATTCAATCGTGAAGTTGATTAATATTAATGATTGACATATTCGCGTCGTTAATGAAGCTATCTACGACCGTATCACGACTTGATGAAAATCATTAATATAATCAATGTCACATCAAGTTTTTCGACTTCTAGAGATGTTTTATCACTACCTCTATTTATATTACACCTGCGGCGCAGCGTGGTGTCAAAAGCTTATCTGCGTCGTTTAAAAAGTATTAAAATTCAACAGTCAAACATTATTAAAAACAGTCGTAAAGCTCCGAGACAGTTTCTACAAACACGACAATGTCAAGAGAGTATAAAACCTAGGGCAAAGGCATCGAGGCCGTCATTAATCGAGGCGTCAAGCGCCCCTGTCTAAACACACCGCCTGGATAAAGGAGTACAGTTACTTGCCACTACAAAGGCACCATACAATGCCTTTCAGCGTATTTGTTCGAGTGACGAAATGCTTATAGAACTCTTTGTGCGCGCTCCCGGGGAGCCCACCGACGTACGCCTCCGCCGTTGAAATCTCAGCTTAATATCGACGGATTAAGTTTTATATTTCATCGAAAAATCGCAAGGAGCTATGTTTTTTTTTACTTTATTTCAATACAGAATGTTCGCATTTGAGTTTTATGTGAATATGTATAAAGTTCAAGACGGGTTGGTTGGTAGTTCCAGTTTTATGGGGAAGTGGTTGCGCGAGAGGCGTTTCCATTCAACGTTATATGAGACAGAGTCACGACCGCGAGCATCTCCGCCGGCGAAGCCTGCGCCTGCGCACATCTTGTAACCGTATTCAAATTGAAGGTTTTTTATGAGATAATTTACAATAGCCTTAATGTTTGCTCTTTACGTCATATTTTATTGTTTGAAAGTTTTTGTTAACCGTTTTTCAATTAGTATTTTAAAAGGAGTGACTTTTATTATGAAATTCAGATATATATTTTAGGAAATCCTTAGTATCAGAATAGTCAGTTACTTACGCGTCCAATCCACGATAGTACCACATTCGAATTTGGATAAGATTGCCTGGGCTCCTAAACATTTTCACCAAAATAGCTTTAGAGATAATTTAGTAATTACTGGCACATTCCTGGATGCCAAACTCGCAAATCACCACGCCCTTGCCGCCGTTATCAGTGCGAGTGACGACGGGTAGCGTGCCTATGTATTAACGTGTTGATGACATTCTGCACTGCAGTTACCATAACCAGGCATCCGTCACTCGTCGATCCTACTGCGATAAATACCTACAGCGCGTTGCTGTCCCCGGTCGGGGCCGCAGCGCGCTAGCAAGAGATATACGATAGATACAGATTACAGATTTAGATACGCGATAAAAAGAGAAGATACAGACATAAAAGTGAAACAAGTACCTATCTGCATCAACCAGATTTACTAAGTACAATTTACTGATACACAACTAGTCTATTCCTATCCCATGTCCATCCAAAGATCAATCCATATTCAAAAGTTTATTTCTATTTTCCTGCAATAGTTCCTCCGCCTGCTGAGATCAATTTGCTGTTTATTCTATAATGTTTAGCAGTTGACCCCAGCAGGTGGCTAACACAACATAAAAATCTCACTACGAAAAAAATGCCACTGCGTGCTGGACCCATGTCCCCGCGCAAGCCTTCCAAAGATCCGGGTATAGCTTATGTGTTGAGAGACATATAATTATAAATAAATAAATAGCGCCATACGAACACACCAACTATATAATCCCACACTAAGCAACGCTTGTGTACATGGCTACCGTGAATGGACGAAGGGTGAACTCAGTATATAATATAAATAGATATTAAACTTCCGTGACTCGGGTACAAACATTCGTGCTCATCACTCAAAATTATAATGGACAGTTAATTATGTACTTACATGTCCCAGTGCATCCATAGTATTATTTGTCAGTTTCAATTTGCTAAACGACACCGGATTTGCTGTCCAGTGGTGTCCAGGGGCCGGGGAGTCAGGGTGCAGCATCAGCCGCCTTGGAGACTGGGGCTCTGCGCCACCCGCCGCTGCCCACGCGCCGCCCGCCCACCGCCAACGCCGCCGCCCCACGAGGGATAGTTCCAGAAGGACGCAGTACTCCTCGCGAGGGTCGAGCCCCGCCAGCGATATGCGGAGTGATGGGAACATGCGCCTGTGGGTAGAAGAGACGTATTAAGTTAGTAATTTTATCGAAGAATTAACATCATAAAGTACACCTCCAAAATGATCAGGCAGTTAGAGTCGGTAAATTTAAAAAAATATATTATTATGTTACCAATAAACCCTAATTATTACCCTCATAGAAACTCTCAAAGTTAGTGAAATAAATTTTAGATTCGGATCAATATAGTCGAATCTGTACAAACCACAAACTTCGTGTCTTTATAATATTATGAATCGAATTAGTATATAGGTAGTACGGTACATATTTTAAAAATAATGTACACATAATCGAGTATAGCTGTATTCACTGTCTTCATGCACCGATTGTCAACCGCAAGTCCCTTTTAACAACCAAATACAACCGCGTAAACAAATGTCTGCAAACAACAATTTAAACGTTAATTCAATTCGAATCAAATAAAAAAAGTCAACAAACTAAACATTGAAACAAAGAAGGCGATAATAGAATGAACCATTAACGTGTGACTATCTGTTGGCCGATGGAATTACTTTTTATCGTGATTAAAAAAGGGGTAAATGTGTCGGTCAACGAGGGCTTTTGGCACCCGTTCGCTTCAGACTGGCTGTAAACAGGAGATACAGATGGCGCCGGCTTATCTCAGCTGCGGTAGAGTCCGATGTCGGCAGCTTTAACAATTCCACTTCGTTAATGTAATTATGCCGGGTCTGGTGACGTTATGGTTTGCGCCTACCGCGTTGTTAATATGTGATAGAAAAATTACGAGTGGGACTTTTGTGGGATTGCTTTATAGGTCACGGTTATTTGTGTTTTTTTAGGATATATGCATGCAAGCACCTATATGTGACAGAGACTTAGAAATAACTTTGATTAATTTTGTTTTTGACTCTCAAATTGTAAAAGTATTTTTGTTAAATTTACAATTGCATGAGGTATCCAGATTTTTTATAAAAACAGAGCTATATTACGAGATATAACGCGTTCTATTAGTATGTGGTAATTTAAGAATTTCAATGTGTCAATATTTTGCTTTATTTACCAATGGCGTACACGAATACTAGTATACAAATAAGTACATCATATGACTTAGATAAAGTATCTTACTATTGCAAGTATTCCTTGCAAAGAGAATAAAATCATCAAAAAAGCTCTAACAATTATACAAAATCGATTCAGAGTCCCATACTACATACATACGGCTACTACTTAGCTCTTAAACAAGAATGTTGACAGCCCACAATAAAATCATCCCGAGTTGATTTGCGTATCTGTCAGTGTGTCGGCAGTGCGATCAGTCATAATAGCCGCGTTATCAGTGGCGGCGGGCTGAGGGCCGCCCGGCCGGCCCACAGGAGGGCGCGCTAATGCAGCCCGCTGATAACGGCTCGACAGAAGCTCAATTAACAACAAACTAAATTAGCCTCCATTTAAAGTTTACGATCGCCGCTACCGCCTTACGTGAGGACATCGGTACGGACAGACAGACTAATTGTTGAAGCGCTCAAATGTTACTGTAAACCAATCGCAATTTATGCCTCTGAAAATAATGATAAGAGAGCTATATTTATGTATAAAATTTCTATTGCTGTTGATATAAATTGTCAAAAATTGTGCACATAATATTCTCATTCAAATCTATTTTGTTATTCTGTTTTTTTTAAGAAATAATGCCAAGCAAAAAAAGGCATTAGAAAGTAAAACCAATTTTATTATTACTTTGATATTTTATCGTGTATATTTGAGATAAGTGGCTAATCTTTTAAAATAAGTGAAGGGGCTACAAGCGGGTTATGTAAGGACATAATAACAGTGAGTTTCAAACAAAATTATTATCAGAAACCATTCGTCCACCAACGCACTGGTGCCTACGCAATTCCTAAATGTCTCCAATAAATAAAATAACTGTAAATCTTTTAAATTTGATGCGGTCACAAATAATTTTGACATGAATTTGAAAACAAGATTCCTGGCAACCCACACGCTATTAAGAATAATGTCTGCTCCTTCTCATAAGTAATTAAAGTGATTTTTATAACAGGAAATGTACACGTTTTATTATAATAATTGTATGTGTAGCATGTTATCTTCGTTGAGTGAGGCAGGTAATGCGCCCTTGCGCATGTTCTGTTTACAAATTGTCCCTGTGTCATAATAAAATGACAAGCGACAAGTCACCACTGCAAACATAAATACGTGGAGAATATTGTGTGTACTATCGACGCCTCTTCTGTTGACCGTACCTTGACAAATCCCTTCACTTGGCTACCGTTCGGTGAGATGCCTCTTTTATCAGTGCGCGGGGCACTTATCGAGCCGTTTGAGAGCCGCTCGAGCCGACAAAGAGGTGGAGAGGCACGCGCAAAATAAATTTTATAGTGAAAAGCTAACCGCCTCCACCGCACAATCCACTATCTAAACCGCATTTTTCATCCCCAAAATACGTTTTGCTCGATTAACGTTGATCGGGAGTCGTTTAAAATTTAATACCTCCGATGACGATTTGAACGAGTATTCATGTCAAACCTTTTATTTTAAGTGTTTTATGTTCGTAACATTTTGTTTACGATATACTTTAAACGAGAATGCAAATGACATAAAGATACAATAAAAAGCCGGGCCGCCATAAAAGGCCTCTTGAGAGCGTTAAGCTGGAGGCTCCGGTGATCCGGTGGGAAGGGGCTTACAGCGAACACAATGGGACCACCAAAATCGCGTTGAATAAACTTTAGGAGTGGGTCGTAAATCGGTAACAACTCGCCAATTGACGCACGGAGGCGCTAACAGCGGGGAAAGAAACCGTCATATCCGCTCTAGCATCCGCACTCGAAATGTAGAGACGGCCCAATTCGTTGCGGATTGTTTGGCGGCCTGTTTTAGCGTTTGCTCTCCCACGACACCTCAACGCTCTACATAAGGGTTGATCTCGCGCAGTTTACTAATCTTTTAACGACAGAGTTGTCAGTTGATGTGTTCATGAGCATCGTTTAATGTCCGTCACCATAACCTACCCCTCTCGAGGCGCAGTTATCTTTACTGCCAACTTCATTGGTGTTTTATCGCCCAAGTTCAATGTTAAGCGGGGGACAGTCGTTAACGCGACAACGCGCCCTTGTCCTCCCACGACATCTGCGCTTCATTTACACAGCCAGTAATTCGTACGATAAACAAAACTCGAGTGCACAATACTCGGCGTTGTATATCCAGCGTCTAGCCCGCGCTTATTAGCGTTCATACGAGAGGTCCGGCCGGTTTTTTCGTCCGCCCAGATGTGGCCCTGCGTAAACACCTCCGCTATTGTCTGGGGGCATAAAAAATCATACACCTGGAAGTGTCAAATTGTTCACTCGGACTGTGAGACCGGCCCGTGTGAATCTCGCTCGACTCGCTCACATAATGTACACAAATAATATAAATATTTGTAGGTAACGTTTAGCATATCTGGATATGGTATAAGAGGTTCGATACATAACTTATATTATTACGGTATGTAAAAAGAAATGATTAATTGGAATCTCCCAAATTTCGTTTGGACTGTTCTTTGAATTATAGGTACAACAACGGTCATAGGTAAGTATTCACGAATACCCTGCGGCGAATGGATTAGCTACGTATAAAATCTACCTTTAAAGAAGTTGAATTATCTTAATGGATGCACGTCGCTGTGAGTAGTTGACGTGCGCAGATAAGGCTCGCTGCTGCTAAAAGACCTTTTATGGCACGATTGTAAACGCGTTGACAGCGGCTTACAATGCAATTCACGTAATGGCCGGTGTGTGTTCAGGACAAACAGGCGCTGGACTACTCGTGCTCGTGACACTCGCGCTTGCGCAACCTCAAATTGATCGCCCGTGATGATGCGCCCGCGCCGGGGGCTCGGCGCGCGCGCATGCCATTGTTGTTTCTGTTAAATGGGCTGTTCAGACGGAACTGTAGCCATGATTCAGCAACACAGCCTCGATAACACATTAGGGGCGGTTCGAGACACAGTAGGGCAAGCGCATAGTAATCTATTCCGACTGGAAAGTATCCTGTCGTTCCAAATCACTTCCAGGACGTTCCTTCAAAAACATATCACCATTTTTTTTTTAATATAGCTCAATAAAAAAAAACCCGCTCCACTTCCATATGCTGCGAGCCCTTGCCTCCGCAAACCAAACAAACTACACTTATAAAGGAATACACTGGTAACAAAACAAATAAACCAATTTGGGCTCGGCCACAAAAAAGGCCACGGAATCGTCTCTGGAGATGTAACGTCGTATTAGCATATTGATAGCCACCGACTATCTGTCGTCCTTTGTTTAAAATCAGCGACAGCACCTTCAATCATAACGATGGCGACCAAAAAAAGATTTATTTTATTAGCTCGTTTTTGCCGACGCGGGGTGGCCGCAGGTGGGAACAAAAAACAACGCAACACGAACTACCTCGTTCGACGATCCCCTAAACTATCGAAAAACTCGATTGCTGTCTTATTAACAAAAAAATATCGATAGAATATATTAATTTGATAATACCTCCTCCACGTAAACGCACAGAGCTTGACTGAAAAAAAAAACTGCAGAGCGAATAAAAATGTTGGCGTTGTTTGATGTTTTTGTTACGTTATCGTCTATGAAAAAGTGCGATATCGAGTTATTGGGTGATATTTCAATTGTGTGAGGGGCGAAGTTCAGGAGTGCAGTGTAAGCACAAAGCGTGGCGACACGGCGGCGCACGCGCATCTGCAGGCCAGCGACGTATTTACGGTCATCTACTCGCAAAATTTACAACCGCCTCAAACAAGGCTTTGCGGAAATTGGAAATTTTTAATCACCCTTTCGTCGGCAATCCTTTAAGCAACGGCAGTAGCATTAAGATTCAATTGCGTCGATCGGATTAACAGCTACATTCGCAGATTGTAAACGCAACTTTAAAGGTACCGCCTCAATTAATATCTGATCATAAGCGGATCGCCGATTGGTTTTATGAGCGGTGTGTGAGTAAATATATTCCTCAGGCGCAGTTCGTTGTTGGATTTATTTTATAGGTAGGTACATTGATAAACTACTTGCTGGTACCATGAAACATATTAGTTCCTTTAGTTTTATATGCATGGGATTTTAACCAAATGGTACTATTTAAACCATGAAATTAAGTTATTTCCGTGTGCATATTTTGGAACATTAAAAGCTTTAAACATATTGTTATTAATTTACTTTTCATAATTAAAAAAAAAACTAAATTTTTAATAATCCGATATATATGTAAAAGAAGACCCACAAAGCTCAAATATAACTGGTAAACAATAAAAAACATTAATAATGAACTATCGCAAGTCTTCTTGAACAAACATTCTACGACGATGCAAGCCGAGAGAGACGGTTTAAATAAATAATTCGCCTAATTAATGTGAATGTTGCCTCGGAATACAATTTACAAATACAACAGAAACAGTGTTAGTCGTTATGTGCTTTAGTAAAAAGCTTAAGTTTCAAATGAATATGGATGTCGTTCCGGTGAAAGTACGGAATTAATTCAGCACCTTTTTCGGCGCCGGCGCCGGCATCCTCGTGTCGCACAAAGCTCGTTGCTCGTAAATTGCAAATGGAAGGGCCGACAAACGCGCCGTAATTTAGTTGACAGTCTGTACGACCGCCCCGACGACGGGCCGACCGCCGAGATGCGCGCGCGCAGGACAAAGCTTATCTACCGGCCGCATCTAGAGCCTATTATGAGCCTGACGCCGAGCTCAACAACAGATCGTATAGATACGCTCCGCCAGTACGGGCTTTGGTAATTCATGCCGAATAAACGATCCAAGAATTTGCCGACAATTAAAAAATAATTAGAGATATGATACCGCTCGAAGGCTGTACAAACTGTCCGTGCGAAGCGGGGCATTGATGCGGTGCCTTCATTATTGTTCGATATTTTTTGTAGCGCGAATTCCAATTTTGATCTTAATATCAAAGTAAGCTACTAATCAAACGAAAAACAAAATCGAATCAAGTTGAATTAAATAACAACCATTGGGCTGCAATACACGTGGAGCTTAATTGTTCGATCAACAGCTCATGGGTCGGGTGCGCGGGTCTCCTTGCGAGAACGGTCTTGCGCAATCGGAATAAAGTCTCAATTCCTGTGAGGCCAGTGTGTGGAGCGCCCCCAGTGCAGTGGCGATGGCTCGTTAGCTCCCGAGCCGGCATAAATCACACCGTTTTATGAGAACTCCCAATTTTTTAACATTTCGAGTTAATGAAATGCGAACGCAGTATGGGACCGGCTAGCGACATTAAAAACGACAACCCAAAAGGACGGACAGTTTCTAATTATAATCCTGTCAAAGCTGAGATATAAGCAATGAATTGATGATCAACTGAAAAGCGGTGATTTTTATCTCAGATAATAGCGATCTTGTTGATAGTAGCGTTGAATTTTAATATTGTCATATTTTTTATTTGCTCGAGCGTCGGCTTGTCCCCCGCCAGGAACACTCGTAAAACTACTATGAGCTTGCATCGTTAATTATCTTCAAATGATGCTTAGCAAATATAATGGATGTTGTGTTTATTACCCATTATAAATTATATTCAAAACTGCTTATAGAATATTGCAATGAATTAAATGTTATGTTGGGGGAAGGTGTTTAAATGCAGCAGGGTTTGTAAACATTGTTCAAGGATGTGCACGGCACCGCAGCATCAGCACTGATCAACGAGATCCATTAGCCGGGTAAGTAGAATAAGTGAACACGGTAGTGGGAGTCAAACGAGCAGCAATCAATCAAGCACAGGATCTGCGCTCGTCGTACCGTGATGCCGCAATCCCTAGAACAGACCACTATCGTCTTAATTGATACCATATTTCATAGGAATACAGTTCGTTATCCTCCAACGGAAGTCGCGAAGAACGACGCCAGTATTTTAGGATTTTCGAAGAAGCGAAAGGGTTATGCTGCGAATTGAAGCTGCGCGCACGCAGCCGTGAGTAGGGGGACTTCACTAGCGCCGACAAAGAGGCCGCCGCACGCGAACCGCGCCCGATTCACAATTAAGCCCGCGTGTGTTAATTGATATTAATTCTGTATGGATGGCGCAAGCAGCGAACGGTCGCGGCGGGCGGCGCGTACGCCGAACCAATTACTTGTATAACTGTTCAGTTATCTAGCCGTGATTATGTCTGGACGGATTTGTAATTGGCTGTGACGTCACGTCGTACAGTTACTTTGATTACAGAACTTGCTATGTACAACAGTCGAGAGCATTGTGTTTCTTATTGAAAACAAGTTCTGTAAAAAAGTTGTTAGCTAAGAATTTTACCACACATTCATCATGTATTTGATGAGGGATTTAGAAGCGAGCAGTCATTAGAAACTACTAAACTCTAAGTGGAATTATTGTCATAACCTAAACTAAATTTAGTCATAGGCAGAAATCCGCGACTTTCCCATCGTGAACTAGCAAATGTTGCACTTATAAAATAGCTTATCAGTTAATCTTGTAATCCCTTTAATATAGTTCTTGAATCGCCAATCACCCCGACTTCGTCCTGTCACAGTTCCCATGTAGGTAGCGGGAATCGCGCCAAGGCTGGCAATAATGTGTCGAGTTCAAACGCGCCGCGGCCGCGTCATCGCGACAATTAGTGGGCGTTGCGACATGGCGACATCGCGCCACGCTCGCGATATTGACATTGAACCATCGTTACACATTTCACAGAAGTTTGTTTTGATGCCGGGCCCGCAGATTGCCGAGTCCCAGGCAATTTGTGTGGACTTTAATCTCCACTCGTCGTGTGGTTTATTAATTACCCACAACGCTGCAATGTTGAACATGTTTTTCTGTGGATATTGTCATGATCGGAGTTAGTGTTCCTTTGTATATTGGCTTGAAATTAATTTGCTTGTCCGGAATCAGTTTAATCCTATATTTATCTGTTTAACCTCGGCTTTGTTCAGATTATGCATCTTATGGTCACCCATTCTCCAGTTACTTGATTAGATGTGGCATAACTCTTTATAGGTACAATTTATTACTTACAATGGAAGCATTCAATAATTAGATAGATGAATGTTATCAATGTTCTCCTTGAATAATTGCTGCGCGTAAGACATATGTAGAGTCATGAGCTTCTAAATGTCTTCTGTCAGTATGAGGCATCAATCTCGTCTAAATTCTGTTAGGTAAAATTCATCCTTCTTCTCGCGTCTTACACCGACAGGACAGGTCTGCCAGCTAACAAGCATCCAAAGTTTTATTACCCCACCAAATAATCTGAGAACATCTCAATGCTGCTTACGTATTCCTTGACAGCATGTCATCTCCAAATCTGGCTTGTTCTCACAATAGCCCTACTTACACCGACGCGACACATTTATTCGAGAATCGTGCGTCTGTCTGCACCCAGAGTCGCCCATTGGCTTATCTGTGGTTTCGGTAGCGTGCGCCGATACGCATCGGCGCGTGATGTCGCGATGCGCGGGCGCAGCGCGGCCGCGGCGATGCTATCGGCGCACGAGCGCGCGGGTGGCGCACCACCCGCCCCCACCCCGCGCTCTGCACCATGTCACACGTTATAGAAGCCAGAGAAGCCTTTTGTAACAACAACTATCAAGCTAGTGAGAAGTGGATACTAATTAATATACTACTTTGTACTCCGAAGATAAGGCATAACAATGAAGTGGTTGGAGAACGTCGAATAGATGGAGATCTGAAGGGAACATTAATTTCGCAGGATTATTCCAATTTTGTTGAGTAGGAGTTATTATCAAATGCTGTATGTGTAATGCCTGTAGAATCGTTCTTCAAACGATGGATATTTGGATACGTCTTGTTTAATATCTCGTACAGAATTTGGATTTTGCTCTACTTTAACATTAGAAATAACGTCAATCTAGTTAGCGTGACAGGGTCTGTATCATCAATTTCAGTTCCATGAAGAATGATTGTTCGCTTCGTTAGAGACAAATCTTGCGTGAAATGTAACAAATTTGTATACTCCAAAATATTTTTTTTATTCTGCCGCTACCATTCTACGTGCGTTCCCATGTTTTTATGAGCATTATGATTGACGACGCACCCTGAACATGGGTTATTATCACCGCGGGTCTTAAAGACGCAATATGGGCACGTAGGAACTATACCGAGCACGTACACTACATTGGATGCTTTCATGCCCTCCAGTGTCAGATAATAATCTATCCTCTCGTTACCTATCGATAGAACAATATTCGTATCGGATTTCGCGCTCACAATGCTCTTCTACCTTCTCATAGTACCGATGAAGCATATAAAAAAGATTATACACCTGATTTCTTTTTTCTGCGTCAAAGAAGTCATTTAAAAGAATGCGAGTTGTCTCATTCGCTCACATTACAATTTGTTAGGTAGCGATGCCGCGGCCGGGACGGGCCGTGAGAATAATTCCCGAGTTCCGAGTAACATGGGTTAAACGCTTGTATCGGGAGATACCGATCTAACCCGAGCTGCTCGTTGGCGCCATAAAAACAAAACATCTTCAACAGAGCCACTTTCTTCCCTAAATTATTCGTGGAATTTACGACGTTTCGACCGACAAAAATGTTATAACCTAATGAGAAATTATCATCAGGCCCCGCTCTCCGTCGTCCGGCAAAAAACGAATCGCTCGACGATCATGTCCGGGCGCATATTTTTTATTATTCTTTATTTGAATTATCGTTTTCTTGTTTGTTTTTTCCTCGATCGTCGATTGTTTTAGGTCGTGGCGGGACAGAAAGGCGCGGGAGTCGACGATGACTGTGCGATTCTGTTGATCGCTCAACTCCGAAAGCAAGTTGATGGATTTCTCTTGGACAAGCTACATTGAACGCTGGCCTAGTCATCTTGGCCCACAAGAACATTAGGCGATAGTCATGTAGAACGTGTTATTTCTAAACATGTATCGTATTGTGTGTGGCATATTCCCAGGAGATATTGCGATATGATCGTCCGAAGGCGGCGACCATTCGGCGCGTGCTTCAGATTCCTGCTCCTCCTCTCCGGAATTACCCATTACTTTCAATGACATAACATTTTTACAGCGACAATTTTTTTATATGGTTTTCATCTAAGCCGTCATTATTGTAAACGTTCTATCAGCATTAAATCGTGTATCTACAAACACGGAGTTTCACAGTTTGGAGCGCAGGCAATAGTTAGAGCAATTGCGTTTCTCTTTAGGGAATTAAGTATTTTGTTCGATTTGGAAGTTGTCGATGCGGTGGAAGTTGTACTCAATTGACAAGTTTCAGATTATGGTCAGATCACGAGATGCCGAGCTAATGAGCTGTAAGTACTAGGACAAAACGACTCACAGGTAGGGTCCAACGTTAAACGACTATTCCAGCTAACCGATCGGACCTTCATTAATTTCCCCACTGACAGATAGACACCACCTGCTGCTATCGAACTCTAAAACAAAGAGGCATTATGTCAGCTGTAATCTTCGCGTAGAGCTGGCGCGGTCGCGATATCTCTCAATCTGGCACGTCTCTACGCGGCTAGGTGAAATCGTAATGCCAAGTTTCCACGAGACATTGAGGAGTGACGAGTAGAGCGCAGTCGGAAGACGGGCGGCTGTCATAATCTGATTATTAGTGGTCGGGCGGCGGAGGCGGGGCGCGCGGCGGGCGGCCGGCGCGCTGCAGGGGGTCGGCGCCCGCGCGCCTCCCGCTCGCGCGCCGCGCTGCCCGCGCACGCCCGACAGGGACGGCGACACGCGCAGGCGACAAACGACCCGTGGTAAAACAAAAGGAATGTTGCCGGCGACGCTTTGAGGCGCCGGCGCCGCTCCCCGCGCCCTAATCACCCATTTTAATTACGACACAGATCGAATCAATTAATCGGTATTTCTGTTAAAACAACCGGCGGAATGAGCTTACGCTCATTTGTTAGATCCGTGGACGTCACAGATTTTGATGATTACAGTTTTACCTCATAAAAGTCGGCGGTGAACCTCAATTAGGTACCTACGTACTATAGTAGGTAACTCTCGTTATCGATTCACCGTTAGCGGCGTGTACCCTACGGTTCGACATTTGATCTCATTTTTATACCACCATCTGAGTCGTTAGCATTAGACGTTTTTAATTACGAGTTATGATTTTTTCGAGTGAATTCGGACGCGCCCTTTCCGCCGGGTAACGCAAGAATAAATAACAAGTTTTTGTGTGTTGTGTGTTTGTTTTTAAAATGGCGGGAGGTCCGCGCGACGACACGCGAGCGATGCGGGGCCGCCGCCGCGCCGCCGCCGCCCGCCGCCGCCGGCCACGGCGCGGGCGCGGTGCCTCGCCCATTTGTCATAATTCAGTTTTGAGAAAAAATAAATAACCCACTCTATTCCAACCAGTGTTTGTTTATAGGCCGATTATTGAGGGTTAAGTATTATCTTAGAACATGCACTGGACTGGAACAGATGGGACGTGTCACACTGTTGATAGTGCACAGTTTGTTATTGTACGGCGCGGGCGCACGCGGCCGCATGTTGGCCTACATTTTCCTACGTCAGTTTAACCCGTCATGTGGTGGATCGATAATTTTGTAATTATATAGTCCATTAATTATTAGTATCAGTTTAAAAAAAATAGAAAATAATACGATAGACCAAACAATTAGTTAACTATTGTAAAAAAAAGTTACAGTAATGAACTTATTCATAGAGCAACAATGGAGTATGTATTAGGGGCTTTACTTTGTTATATACTAAGCAATTTACACGTCGGAGAACAGGTGGTAAAACTGGCATGGCCGTTGCCTCAAATCCGTAGTTTAACACGTAGTACTTCGCTGGCATGGCCGCCGCGCGCAGCAGGTGTTAGTTAACACAAGAGCGCGCCCGCCGCCCGACCCCGCTTGCACAAACGAACCGCCCAAATCCTCTGTTTGCGTTTTCCATTATCCCACTGAACCTCCGCCCTCTCTCCGCGAACGCTCCTAGATAAAGAACAGTCAGAACGGCTTTTAAAATGTTTGAGTAACAACTAAAAGCGTCGAGTTACACTCACCAATTTAACTAGTTCTCATAGCTGCGAGCCTCGCTCGTGGAATAACTCAATTACGGCGTGCACGCATCGCGCGCCTGCTAGCGTTCAATACGAGAAATGCATCAAATATTTTTGACCCATTTCGATTCGTATGGCGCCAGGAGCGGCGCCAGCGCGCCCCCGGCCCGCTCTCGCGTAGGATCGTTATACAAAACAAACAAAAGTGACCTCTAGACGGACGCGGCCCCCGAGCTAACGAGATTCACCAACCGGCGGATAAAGCGGTAAATTATCGGAATGTTAGCTGGCCGGCCGCGCGGTGGTCTGCGCCGGCGGCCGTGCCAAAAAAACGTGTAGGAGATGACAGGAGCACAGATGAAACCGACTAATTATCGACCGCGCAAAAACCGGGACAGTGCGCAAGCGCGCTGCGACAGCCATCGCGCACGACAGATATCCCTTTGCGAAAACCGTGACGTTTTTGCTGACCATTTTAATAAGAGCGATCGACAATGATGCTCTTTGAACGCTAATTACACGCTATTAATTACGGAATATTTTCATTTTTAATTACGTTAGGTCGTGCGGGGACGTGATACACATTATTGATTGAACTTTCTTTTGGTAGTGGGCGGCGGTGGTGGTCGGTTCGTCTATTTAAATAATTTCTATCGGTCTAGCAAATGAGTTAATGCGAGCCACAGTTATTTGTCTCAAACATTCATGTAGGTTGGGTCATGCCTCGCCGTGAGAATTAGCGCTAGAGCCGAGTTGGATCGTCATTGCGGACGCCTCCGGGCTGACATCTGCTAATAATGAGCTGCAGCGAGTAATGAGCGAGCTGGAGATGGGCGGGCGGCCGAGAGCCGCGGGGCTCGCGCGGTGGGTCGCCCCCACCTCCCCGCGGGAAGGGCGGAGGCGCCGAGATCGCGACGACTGTGTAATTTCTTCACTGCTCGCACCCACATTATCGATCACGAAAAAAATATAATTGTAGGGGTACCGTCGTAAAGCAAACAAGCTTATAATAAGCTGTAATTTGTGCTCGGCCATTTAGAGAAATGCACAAATTGCCGTCGAGGCAGCTGTTTGTTTTGTCTATGACGGAGGTCCGGCTCGGGCTCTGGAATTATCCGTTAACAAGGCCCGCGTCAGATTCAGCAGCCCTAATGGTTTTCGTTAAGTTTTTGTTGTTATTTTGTAATTTATTACAAGTATATTTTTTGTGTATTCGATTCGTGGATTCCGACAGCTGCAACGTTTAATTGACTGGATAGTAAGTAGACAGGGATGTTTGAAGTTCTAAATAGCATGCGCGATCTTGCGGTGTCGCAGTGTAGGGCGGGCGAAGGGCGGCGAGCGCCAATACGCCAAGACAGGTGCCAATTATAAAATTCTTTATGCTTTAAATACATTGAATAAGTTGTACAACAATATATTTTAAATTGTGAGTGCGATATTTTATGTAGATTCGTATAAAACAATTAGTGTGGTGCATCACTTTAAGGCAATGGTTACTAAAGGGTCTACTTGAAGGCTCATAATATTCTCGTATAAATAACTTACCGCCCGCCCTTGGTGATAATCATCTCGGTTCCGATGTCGTGGAAGCGTCGCCAGAGGTCGCCGTTGAGCAAGCGCGCCTCGCACGCCGGCGGCTCAGCATCTGCACCCACGCGGTGCTCTGCACAATTATACATATAGTTAGGTTTATTACAACTGACTGGAAAACCAAGTATAAGTCTAAGTTTACAATTCTCTTTCGGGTATGACAGACTGAAAGTAGAGAAAATATAAAATGGTAGAGACTCTATCAGGCTGATGGTTATAGATACTGTGCTCCTATCTACTACATTATAATTACAATCTATACCCCAAATCTATAACAGTTTTATTTAATTTACAATGCCCATATTGTGGGGATGTGTGTCCGGTGTAATGGCAATTTAATGAGCTCGCCGCCTATTACATTAAGACTAATATACCATCAGCGAAATGTGAATGCACTGCAATGCAATGCACCTCTACCTTTCCAGGGTTAATAGGAGTTATAATTGTCAACGTAATAAAAACAAATCAGAAGAAAAGTTTCCGTAGTTCTATCGTAGAGCAAATGCGATGTGAACTTACAACACTTAACAATACATACGTCAAACTACAGCCTACGCTAGACAAATACAAAGTGCTAAGTCAAACTAACTGGCCAAAAACACTATGTAAATTTGAGGGAATTTATTTAAAAACATTTCTTAACAGATCAGTTACCTGACAATCAAAATGCAATCATATTGTGTAGCAGCAAAGATGATATTAAATGAACCATAGAGTTTGACTTCTAGGCTTTCAAATCAGGTCACTAATATGATAGGTACGAATCTGATACAGTTTTCCTTCGATGCGGATTCTTGACGCAACTGGTTGATTGAAAATTTAATGGCGACATATTCATAATAAAATATTATCGAGGTTACCACCGTATATATTATGTAGATGATACCACTTTTGTACTCACCACACGCTGTTCTCAGTGCTCGTATGATTATAAAAAAAAATCGATACAGATTATTAAATATCAATTAAACTTAAATATGTAAATTTTACATTAAACTATATTAAAATGCATGTATACGAGAGTGTTGACAGTTGAGAGGGGGTTGAAAATCGACCTCCGCGATTTGAGTACAAACTTAAGGTCGAAAAGTGTGTTCAAAATATAGCATTAAGTATAACTTTGATTAATTGATGACGCGTGTTTCATATAAGGTATAACAAAAAACAACCGAATTGAGAACCTCCTCCTTTTTGAAGTCGGTTAAAAAATAGTGTAAAATGTTTTAACCTATGAATCAGTCAGTTATATGTATGTCATGTTGATGTATACAATAATTGTGTAAATTATGTTTAGTTTTTTTAAACCAGTAGCATTTGGTCACGCGCTCAGTGTAGGGTGTACTAGATGCCTATTTTTTTTTTTTCTTTGGGAATATTATCTTTATAACCTACTGTTGGACCTGTGAAAATATTTAACACTATTATTATAACGTCTTATATATTCCCAAATAAACTATTTCAGAATTTTATATCACTTAATTTAAATAAATAAGAATTTTTATATCTTTTTTTAACGCCTTTAGGACTGATTAATTTACATGCCAAAGCACCGCACGTTTTTCCATATATTATTACCTATTCGGTATTGATAAGTTAATGACATTACACTGTAAATGAGAGTACACTATTATACCTCACTAGCTAAAATACGAGATTAGTTTGATAACATTAGGGCTATGTACTGCTGGATAATTACATTTGTACTCTTATGGCAATGGCCTGCTCTGAAAGCGTTGCGATTCCAGGGAATGTATACCTAGCTCTTATGTATAAAAAACATAACTTACCTAAGAATTTTCCCGGCTCTTCTCAAAATAATTTGGAGATTCTGACTTCTTCATAGGCGCTTTGTTAGTTATTTATTATTATTTCGATATAGGACTTTTTCCTCAAATATTTAGTATACGGAGGGGATTCAGAAAGAGTATACCATCCTTTAAGCCTACGCTTCTTTAGGGTATTTGTGGTGTTTTACGTCCAGTCAGAGTCGATTATTGAAGGAATAATTTTGTTCATAATTATATGACAACTAGCTGCGCCCGGCGGTGTTACCCGCGATAAAAAGTATGAAAAATTAAAACATGTATCCCACGGGAACCATACATTTTACCGGGATAAAAAGTAGCCTATGTGCTATTCCAGAATATAATCTATCTCTGTGCCAAATTTCATCCAGATCCGTTCAGCCTTTCGGGCGTGAAAGAGTAACAAACATCCATCCATCCATCTATCCATCCATCCAAACTTTCACATTTATAATATTAGTATAGATTGTAATTTTAATTTGATAAAAATACAAGCCAATTGAGAACCTTCTCCTTTTTTGAAGTGGATTAACTAATATTTCATGTGCGAATCTCATTTTCAACCACGATTATCAACTGCTAAACGGTGAAGGAAAACATCGTGAGGAAACCTGCATGTCTGAGAGAACCCCTCGCAAGATGTGTGAAGTCCGCCAGTGCGCACTGGGCCAGCGTGGTGGACTATGGCCTAATCCCCGTCGAATTGAGGGGAGGCTCGTGCCCAACAGTGGGACATTAAAGAGGGCTGGTATTATTATTATTATATTTATAAAAAATATTACAAATGAGCCTAAGAGGCACAGGTTTAAAGGTTATTATACCTTTTCTGAATCACACTTTAGCAGACTAGGTATTCGAAAATGGAATTAAATATGATTAAACTATTAAAACGCGTTTGCGTATTTCAACAAGATATAAAGTCAACAGAAAAATTAATTCACCGTTATACGTAGGCATATTAAGTATCTGTTTATTAAAATTCCAATTATTTTATCATATCTAAATTAATTATTACTAGTGATATAGTTCCCGGCGTGTAAACTGAGCTGTTATTGAGCTGTTAACGTAGAGCTTCACTAAAAGCCTCTGTAATACTATAAAGTCCCGACTTAAGTACGTAAATACATATACAGACTTGAGTTATTATTGTGTAAGCAATAGTATAAAACAAATAGACTTACATACATGCGTACACTCGTGTAAAAAATAGTTTACCGCCTAATAGATTAATTTAGACTTCAAATATCGCTTTATATGAGTAGTTTTAATACATTTTATACGGATTTTGTTACACCGAATGTAGTTTTAATAAACACACAACTTGATTTGACGCTACTTAAATATTGATAGCGTGCTCGAATACACTATAGCCACGGTAAATTGATATATTAAGTATAATAAAATATAGATTATATATCGGCAAAAATACTAGCAATATTTGCGCTGAAGCTAATGAATGTAAGGGTACATGTGTGCCAATAATGTTGCAATGCAATCATTAAAAATGCAAGTGTTGATGTTTTACAATATAATCGAAATCGTGCTATCAATAACACAATGATATATAAACGATGAATCGATAATGCGTTAAACGACAGACGAACAAACATGAGGATAACCGCCATAAATTAATCAGCGCAAGCAAAAAGAATAAATTAAAAAACATAGTAAAAACCATTAGAGTATTTCATTATTTTTTATTAGGCATGCTAACATCTCTCAGTGGAGACCCGCCCTGAGATTTGATGACGCGCGTCGTATAATATTGATATTTTATGAGTTATCAAGAATTGCGCGGGCGCTTGTGATCAAAAGCGCCGATACAGATTAATTGCACGCTTGTTAGCAACGGGAATTTGTACCGTTTTGATAGTATTTCGTATGGACAATAAGGCCGATGTCGCGAGCGACACGCCGCCAACAAAGATTTAATAACATTGACATTGGGTGACATTTTTTGGGGTATCGGCTTTGCTTTCTCAACTGTGCATATACCTACTACCATTAATGTCCAAAAAGTTTTATAAGGAGCTTCAGACCGTGTCTTTATCTTATCTACAATAGACAAATTGAATACATTCAGAGCGGAATTAACAAGTATCATTTAAATTATGTCAGTGTTTGTGTCTAGACTTAAGCGAACGGACCCAGCGGGGATTTTTTTTAATTACCATATAAACATGTTATCTTAATGATTTCAGATTCCTAATTAGAAATATCCATGCCGTTAGTGTTACCCGCTAAGTGTGTTTAATAATTACCTGCTTCTATGAATATTTTTTGGGACATTACCGACACTTTATTTGCAGGTCACATTTAGTTAAATAGGTATGTCAAGGATCGCATAGGTAATTTATAATTATGGGGAATTTATAAATACATATTTCCAACACGATTTAAGTATAAAAATAATAGTGTCAATTCATACAAATAGGCATACATAAACGTACCCACACATGCATGTGTGGGTACGTTTCCATGGAAACGCAAGTTAGCACATACGGCCTCTTAAAATTATGTTTCATTTCGTCACGCACTTCGGCATAACAACTCAAGTCTCACATCGATACTTTTTCAGCTCACAAGGTGACCCTTAATTGATACGATTATCCGCAATTGAGATTGAATGAATCCTCGATCATTTTGTTTTCATTCAGCCGAAATGTTATGGATTGTCAGGTTGTTTTTTTTTTTGCATTCATTAGCTAGCACCAACCAAATAGGTATCTATCTGATATGATTTTATAACTAATATAATCAATGAATGATTTTCACGTTATGCAGAATGATTCAGATTATATCGATAAAAACAATGAAGTTTGTTCCGACAAAATGAGTATTGTGATGGGTTGCCACCCGTACTTTTACAATTGCCTGAAACTTTATTATAAAGTATTGTACGTTATTTCAGGCAATTGTACTCTATACTTTATGAGAACAATAAAGTACACGAAAATACTTTATTTCGCATGATTTGATTTCTTTGTGATTTTGAAAAGTTTTGTTTAAGTACTTTTTCGTTAAGCTAATTTGATCGATTGGTGCTGAATCGATCTCGCGACTCACTAGCGCCACATAACATATGCACTCGTTTTTAACAATTTCTTAACAATGTCAGAGTCATTGTCACAACTTCTTGTTTGTTTTGTGCGGTTTGAGTCCAATAACTACACTTGTTGCTGGCAGAATCATGAGTTTTTAAACATAATGATAAAGAAAAAAATATTGTACTTTATTTTGATACTTTGTCCTTTTTTTTCTTACCCATAATAACAAATGTACTTTATCTGGCAAAAAAAGGTGGCAACCCTAATTGTGATATATTTGGGACTGTAAATAACTATATGTGGAAAAGGTACATTTATACCGGCAAAAGGGGATACACTGAATGCAATGAACCTCTACCTTCTCCTTCGGGGATACATGCGATGGTGTAGAATTACATAATATTTACCATATCTGAAATACAACCAATGAATAAATACCTTCCTATATGTGTAACTACGGGTCAACCATCACCTGAAGGAGGTTTGCCAATAACGATGTATATATATTATGTATAAAAGACAACTATAGTAAGTCTATTTTTAAGATAATAATGATAATGCCTTATACGTTAAAATCATAATTTTAATCGGAGTCATCACTTGTATACTAAAGTTGTCTTTACACAGGTAAAGTAAATTATAAAAGCCTCTCGTTACAGTCGGCTATGACCTACCAAGATTTTAATACAATTATCAACTTTAATCCAAAGTGTAAACAATATCTACTAAGATATATACCTTCTAGTCAGAAGTAATAACGTATCTATAAAATAAAAAAAAAACAGCCTTTGAAAAAAAAATAACAAGGAGACGCTTGTAAAACATATATTGCTTTATGCCCGTTTTATCTGACAATTTATTGTAATGTAACATTAATTAAATCATCTATAGATAGCTGGCAAGTACATAGAAATAACATCAATATTAACACATAACCCGTAATTAAAGGACAAACAATTATTAATGCTATTCTCCGTAAATAAGAGTTAAGAATGTCTTGCTCCATCGTACGGCAGGTGTAATTAAAGTAGTATTGTGACACCATGCGAATGTTAACTCTATGGCGTTGTAATACAAGCGTTATTAAGACATTACACGTGTCAATGTGTAAATAGTCACATAGGGTGAGGTTGCTGTATTTACTAGGAACACGACATTTATTAGCCATTCAAAGTAATCCTTTGTAAAAGTAACAAATGACAAGCTGTAAATTAGTTTACGCTTTTTGTGTGTTTAAATTCGTAGAGGAATTAATTGCATCGGTTGTTTATTTATTCATATGAAAGTACAAACAGTTCTTTGAACTTTTTTCATATTAAATATTTAATGTTTCATCAATTGAATAGGAATCCGTTAATGCTGATATTTTTTTTTCATTATTCTACCGATAATTAAATAATGTTTTCAAGCCATATGGCAAAGCATCGAGCTCCAATATAAGAATATTATTGTTAACAATAGGATAGAAACAATATATTAATGGTATATATTTACTAGAATAAAAATGAATTCTATTACATATCTCAAAGTTAATTATAACCATCCTTTGGCCTAAGTTCTGATTATTTAAGATTGCTACAGTATTGTGTTTCACACACATGGGCAGCAAAGAAATAATTATCTGTGTCAAATACTTTATTCAGGGTTTTAACGATCAATGAATGGTACGCACACACCTATACCTACAAGTCAGCCTAATTTTACCATAAAAACCATTAATGATAATCCAGTAACAGTCGCTTGGGACAATGGAGTAAAAACCCCGCGAATGAGTACATATTATCACGCCGTCACGTCAGGGGGTAATTACGTGTATTACTGAATGTCAACGCTGGAAACGTGTTGCGGTTGGTAGTCATTAAGAAATAATTTAGATTTTTTTTCAGGCCTGTTACCTTTTTAATTTGGGTACTTTTTACGCTGTTTTAAATGCATACACGTGTTTGTTTCACGGTGATAGGTAGGTAAGTTTTTTTTGTATAGTATGTAGTTTAATACCTTTCATCAACATCATCTATCATCTCGTGCTCACCTATGATTGTGAGTAGGCTGTAGGCATTAACTCTAACTGCGGGCATTTATTCCATAGATTAATTCGTATTGCCACACACACAGCCATAAAAGGTTAGTACTGTCAGGTACCAAACGCTAGAAAAAAATATTATTTCTCATGTTAGAGTGAATATAAAGAAGTAACGGATTTCTTCTTTTTTATTATTATTCTATATCAAATACGAATATAGTATATAATAAGGTGTAACAATAATAGTGTAAAATATTTGGAGAGGGCCAAGAGTAGGTTATAAATATAACATAAAAAAAATACACATTTAACAAACGACGACCTGACGATGACACTTGGTTCCCCTTTTTATTACATCAAACTATTTGCAAAAATATTTTATACATCAACGTGATCCATATAACATACTGATTCATCTGTTAAAATATTTTACACTATTTTGTTACACCTTATGTATGGAACATATACTTATTTAGGTACAATATTTAAAATGGAAATCGTTCACAAAGTCATGTTAACAGGTTTCAAGACTTTCAATTCGTTTAGGTTGACAAGCGTTACCGGTGGAACATCGCCAGCGCTCGTGTGAACATTGCCTTTGTTCTTATTGGAAAAACAAATATAGGTAGTTCAATTCAGAATTACAATGCTGATTACCTTTACTACATTAAACATATTGGTTGATGTACAGTTATTGTAGAACTAACAGTTATGGAAACAATTTACTTGGTAGTATCATTTCAGCGTGACTACTAACCTAACCCATTGAGAAGACTTCAACGCGCTTCTTCTATGAATATTTCTGAAGAACTTTCACGTCTGTTACTTTCAAAATTATTTTTTCACATTGTTATATTTTCTGAATACTTGAGTACTTATAGTAATTAGAGTTATATTTACTAACTGATATACATATGAGGTTAGCATATTTAATTATTGTAGCACCTTTCGTAGTAGATACCACTTCCGAATACTGAAAGCAAGAGCCAGTAGAAACTTATTTTTTATATCTGTAGTTAATTGGACCAGACCTACAGTTAGGTTTACTTTCATTTTTATCATTTTTAAAATGTAAATTAGGTATTTTGTTTTGTTTTCACGGTTTAGTTCAGCCTATTAAAGTGATCGATCGAAAGACATCTGAAATCGTTTTCTTTTCTTCTTTATCTCTATTTTCTCTACCTTCCAATGAGCTATCAAACTATCATTAACAGTATTCTGAATATAGATTGCGTGGGTATATCTAGTTTAGTTATCATACTTACTGTCTAACTATTTGTAAGTACTAAACGTGTCAAAACTAATAAAATAATGAATGCAAATTTTACGATATTTACTAAAATAAGTAACATACTAATAATAATGTTAACGTCTCAATCGAGGCCCTTGAACTCTACATCACATATGTACTTAAGTATATAATCATATTCGATGAAGGTACTCTATTCATGAACGAAAACATTCCCATAGGTGAATAGAGGTGGCAAGCATACAGACGTTTCCGTAAAGCTGTGTTAATGAGATAATTAGTTTAGCGTGTAGCTTGAACCTACCAATACCTTTATAAACACGTGTAGTTATAAATAACAGAGGTGCTGTTGGGTTTATGATTCTCTTGCTCTTACCTATAGGTACTCATTGGTATATGTGTAAGTGAGCACATGAGTACTTTGTCCGCTACAACCTCATATTTTAAATATTTCATAGTTAATTGTGATTGGAAGATAGGTCGTGGAGCTTGTTATAAGGATATAATTTATATGTCATTTTGTAATAAGAACATTACTGCTCGGAGATTTAAGTTCATCTTGTCATGGCAGTACTTAGTTCTAGTACCATGGCCCAATACCAATAATAGTAAAACAATGTTTTTATCTACTTAGATACTTTGCTTGATGTTTTATGTAAACATATAATTATTTTCCGATTCAGCTTAATAATAATCGCTAGTAAATTGTTCAGTCCTATAGTTTACTGTTTGAGAAGTCGTTAACTTTATTTTGGCATGATGCGTTAAAATAAGACAGCTGTCCCATTTTAAATGCGTTTGAGTAATCGGTGGTTTGACAATTTTCATGGCAGTCGAAGAAAGAAGGTCACACCACAGATCTTTGGCTAGTCAACTTGCCCAATTATAAACCAAGTATCGCCTAGTTCTATCAATATTTTTATATGGCATAAAGAAATCTATATCCATGCAAAAATGCGACGGCTTGAAGCTACACTCTACACCCGTCGCTTATTGCATATGCGTATACGGATGGCCTAAGCTTTCTGTACACTCATTGGTATCTACTCACTATATTCACAACCACTTAATATGAACTCTATGGTTTTTTGTGGAAGGCATATGAGAAGCTTCATTTACCCAACGAGTTCAATATTTATTTGTAGCATATACTAATTTAGGTACCTAATAATCGACGCAACTAATTTGTCAGTTGGCAAGTTAAGTTGCTACCTCTTAGTTAATAGGTTTAATCAGTCATTGAACCCCTCATCTTTACTGTATTTCTGTATAATTCTAACTTATATAAATGGTAATTAAGCTAGGTACTTAAGAGAAGGTATATTTTCCGAGAATCACTAGTGAAGTTGCGATAACAAATCACAATGTATTAATTCTAATCAACGATTATAAATACTCAAAGAACTATCAGCAGTTGAACTATCGGTGATAAATATAAATATGACATAGCTTTTTCTATAGGGAGTTGAACAATTTCATCATAGATAGCTGAACTTTTCTACTACCAAAAATTACTATTAATTTTTTTGATTGGTTAATACTCGTACTTTTATTACCATAAATGTATGTTAGATGCTGAATTTATTATAATGATATTTATTAATTTGGACAACACCGGATTTAATTAATCCGTTACACTGCAATACACTTAAATTGATTACTTATGGTCTGAATTGAGATACCAAATAGTTGACACATAGATAGAATAGACAACAAAGTATACAATACAAAATTATATTATATTGCAAGTGTATGAACTTACGCAGTCCGCTGAGCGAAGCAGCATGCAGCATCTGCTGCCTCAGCAAATACTCTCCAAAGTGTGCCTGATCCATCATCATCTTGTATTATGCTTTAACAAACTACACCAATCGATGTACCAGTCACTTCACACTACCATAATAAAGTCAGTCCATTAAAATATATCAGAAACGTCTTAACATAAATGTTCAGAACGAAATGAAACACAATATCCAATAGACACGAGGCTCACAAAAAGTTCATAATTAAAAACAAACGAAGTTGGGTAAGGAGGACAAATAACGTGAATACTGTACGACAGCTGCGTTTACACTGAATCGTTCTACTGGTGCGGGCGGCGCGTGCGCATAGCCCCGCCCAACGGCCGTGATTGGCCGTTCACGGACTAATGGCGGCGGGCGTCGAAGCCTCCGCGGCTTGGAATGCCTTGTAGCGCTTTCCTGAGCTTTCCGCCCGCCTTCGCTTTTGACAGGTAATCGGACTCGATTGTTACGATTGACATTCGAATTCTGTGCGTAGGCGCATATATCGATGAGGGTCTATTGTTGATTACAATGGGACGCGATGAATACATTGCCGCGAGATGTTTATTATTGTCTGTGGTGGTGCTTATATAACGCCCTTATTTGGTAGTCACCTGTACCCACTTAAAAGGGGATTAACTTTGAATAAAAGGTCACAAAGTAGATATTGTTGGAGATGTTAATACTGTTGCTATTTTGATAAATCGTCTGAAATGTAATATACCGATGTATATATTATGTATCTCTACCATTTATTAAGCCAACGTACTCTTATGTATGCAGGTAACTATAGCTATCTTTATAATACAACATTTTATCGGTACTAGGTACCGAGTGAGTCATAAAAGGTAGCTATGCACTAATCCTGCGCATTTTCAACGCTTTTTTAATCAGGTATGTGAAGTCAGAATATCGATATGTTCATTTTAAAAAATATTTTTTTTCCCAACAAAATTACAATAATGTTTTTTTTGTTTACCCTTTCTGAATCATCCTGTCTATACAATGATCTGTAACCTATGCCGGTTAAACTGTTTTCCACAGGCAGCAGATAGAACCGAGAGGGGTCGCTAATATAGATACATGTATTGATGAAAGTAGTTGCTGCATAGGGACCTACACAAATCATAATTTTTATTTTTGTATGTGTAAGGGATTTTTCATCGAAATACTAGTAAGTAGGTAATGTACGTACCTACCGGATAGTATTTAGTTACTTACTCTGGTAAGTAGACGTAATGGTATTTTACCCAGACTGAAACTAATCGAAGCCAAGGGATACCGCCGCGACGGCCCGGGTAAAAAATAATATCTATGAATTAAAAAAAAAAGTTTTTGGGTGTATGAGGTGAGAAATAATTTACCTATGGAAATCCTTATTTATACCACACCTAAACACTTTCCAATGAATGCGTAGATAATAGTCATTTGGTCATCTGTTTTTTTCAAACCATCCGATAACATGGGTAACTGATGAGCTATCATAATGAGTTGCAAGGAAGTTTTAACCGTTACTTTAATATATCTCTATGCTGCGGGTTTTTTTAAGTAGGTAGGTTTTATTGGAACTTTTAGAAGAGTTGTCGTTGGAACAATAAAGGTACAGGCATTAATGCTGCTATTACAATACGTATGTCGGTAGGTTATAACATACATAAATCAATCCAACAAATATTTGAAAATATAACACCGTACATAATTCAGTGCATGGTTCGATGAATTGATACGAACATCAAAAATAAAAAAAACGGACGAATTTGGACGGATTCGGTATACCACCAGCTGTCCGGGTGAACTTCGCACCGAGTCAGAATCAAAGGTATATGAACATAAATTATCCTTAATATTTTTTTTTGTGAATTCTTCCCACGTTTTAACAGTTGTTTTGCTCTTCGGGACTGAGACAAATTAAAAAAATCGACCTATAAATGGTTTAACTAATACGACTGTTTTATATACATTATAGCTAAATAAAACGCGTCAGTACTTGATGATTCGTTTTTCAAAATTAATTCCCTGCCCTAAGAGAAGGAAAAAGGTGGCATTTATTTTTTATGCAAATGTAATAAACAAGTGGTTTAGTCTTACGAGTGAGGCCACGACGGGAAATGTTTTATTTTGCGAAAAATATTTTTCTTTGATATACAATGTTCAATATTAACTATTGTATATTCATAATAAATAGTACACGATTGAAGGAAATTAAAATAAAACAGTATATCTTGACTTTGACGAGTTCTCCCAAGATTTCGGTTAGCTTTACTGATAGGGGATAGAGGGGGATAGAGGATTCATAAAATCATCATCATCGTCATCAACATCATTATTATCATCAGGGGTACCCATATTATTTAAAATAAAGCATTTTTTTTTTATTTGACACTGGTAAAAATGACACTACTTTGTAGCCGATTACCAACATAAAATAAAGAAGAAGAAAGCACCACCCAAAATGACACATCATTCCAACCTCGCTTATCACATATTAGAACAATTGCGCTGACACTATCACCCTATCACAATGGTCGGTATTCGCTTACTCACGTCTCGAGTGGCTAATCACCGGATGCTAATGGGCAACCTGCACAGTGCGATAATGAGTTATGGGGAATTAGGGCTTATGGTGACTAAGTTAGTGATAGGCTAAGCTGGTGATGTGAGAATTTAATTTTAAGCTACATTTATATAGGAGGAGGGTATATACTGATATTAGTATCTATCAGTATTATTAACGTAGAACGCTTACCTCGGTAACGAGGATCGCACCTCTGGGATTTCTGGATTTCCTGTGCGAATCTCATTTTCAACCATTTACCACTTGCTAAACGGTGAAGGAAAACATCGCGAGGAAACCTGCATGTCTGAGAGAGCCCCTCGAAAGATAAACCGCAATGGACCAGCGTGGTGAACTATGGCCTAATCCCCCTCGCATTGAGGGGAGGCCCGTGCCCAGCAGTGGGACATTAAAAAGGGCTGGTATTATTATATATTAATAAAGATACACTAAAGAGCAAAATTAACTTCATTACAAGTTTTACTGTCGGTAATATTAATTAAACTCAGTATAAACATATACCTATGTGCATATTAAACATGCAGAGAGGATGTAGTAAACTGGCTGGTGAAATGAGATTCCATCTTTCACGTAGTTCACTTTGCTGCTAGTATTTTTGCACACAACCACGGAATAACACGGCATTTAAAAAAAAAGCTAGAGCTCCCATACCGACGTGCAGTTGCAGTCGCCTGACGGCGAAAACGCTATGTTAGCCTAATTTTGGCCAATTGTGTGCGCAAGCCCGCCGCTTTCATAACATATCTCCTCTTATATATCTGTGCTCATAACCTACTGTTGGCCCTGTTAAAATATTTTACTCTATTATTGTTACACCTTATATACCTACGTTTACATAGGTATAAAATCTCTATGACCACATTTAGCGAATAAAAAATACCTATCTATTGATTGATTGCCTATTATATAGATAAGAATCTATTTAATTATAGCGACCGGGGTAATTCATCTTTGAAATGTTGAACAACTAGGTAAATGAAATTATAAAGTATGCAGGCACCTACATACTTTACAACTTTTATTTACGTCGTTGAAAAAAATATAATTTGAATTAAAAGAGTTGGGCATAAGCAGCCACTGTTTTGTGTACACGTATACAGATTTTTTTATTGAGCTCCACTAGCTGGGGGCGTATCAATAAATACCTAACGAACTCTGATAGATACCTATTACGAATTCCAGGTAGGATACTGAACTGCTGGATTTTTTATATTTCAACTAAATAATACATCAGAATATCTACCTATCTTTTTTTTAACCTTGTCGGTCAACATTACAAGTAAAAGTACGTACAGAATGCGACTAAGTACTGGGCTAGTGGAAACTTATATCGTTATCATGATATAGATTACAAGTTTTAGACCGGGAGGTCTTTTCCGGGTCTAAAACTTGTAATTATATGTAATACGACCCTGGATTGCTGGAAATTTGCCGAGTGCCTGGTGCAATGGCATATGCACAGCTAGTTTTAATAGTATTATAGTAAGTCAATGTGACATCACTACTGTTTTTTCATGTCTATGATATATGTCTATGATACTTTGTCTGTGGTTGGCGTTCCTACGATGAACGCGTAAGTAAAATGTAAAGACATTAATAAAAGGGTTTCTTAAATACAAACGCATTTCTTCCTCTGGTATCCCATATACCGTAATAGGTTATGGGCCCAGACAAGGAAGTAAAGTAGTTTTCTTACGTTTTGTCTTGAGTAAGTCGCGGTGCAGCAACGGTTGGAGCCCGGCGCGGCACGTGGTTCGAGCAAACGAAAGACAAGGGGCAGCAGCGGTGATTTGCGGGACAATTTTAGCGGTGAGAGGAATTTGCACGCAAAATGAGTTCCGACGGTAACAGAACGATCATTCTGAATGGTCGTAACTGGCAAGCGTGGCGTTTTCAAATAAAGATAGTGTTACGTTCCAAACAACTATTGGGAATTGTAACAGGCACCGAGGTGAGGCCAACAGACGATGGTAAAGGTCAGCAACTATGGGACGAGCGGGAAAATAGGGCACAGGAGGTCATAGTGACCAGAGTGGAGGAGGTTATTATGACACATTTAATATCATGTACATCTAGTACTGAAATGTGGCAGAAATTATGTACCCTATATGAGCCGTCAACAAGAGTCGGGGTACACTTGTTACAGCAGACGTTTTTTAGCTTAAAATATGTGGAACCCATTGCTGTGTTTATTTCAAAAATTGAAGAGTGTGTGACCCAGTTGGCAACGGCAGGAGAAAAAGTATCTGAAAACATGATTATCACCAAAATACTCATGTCGCTACCTGATAAATACAAACATTTCATTTCCGCCTGGGAGAGTGTGCCAGAAGAAAAACAGAAGCTGCAGGAGCTGACAGGTCGGTTGCTGGTTGAAGAGGAGCGGAGTGGCAATGTTGCCAGTAGCGGTGCACACCGAGATTCTGCATTAGTGGTTGGTGCGCAGCATAGTGTGAAGTGTTTTGAGTGTGGAAAAATAGGCCATAAAAGAAATGAGTGTAGAAATAGAAAGTGTTATAACTGCCAGAAGATGGGTCATTTAATAAAAGACTGTAAGTTAGTAAAAAATAAAAATGTTAAGCAAAATAAGAATTCCAATTCAGAAACTTCATTTGTAACAAGAGAGATACAGAGTAATTTAGTAAATTCTAAGAATTTTGTTTTAGATTCTGGAGCAAGTGACCATATGTGCTATATTAAAGATATGTATACTGAGTTTTGTGAAATTAGTACTAAAAGATATGTTACAATTGGTGATGGCAAGAATTTAGAGGTTTTAGGCATTGGAAAAGTAAGTGTGTATGCTTACAATGGTTCAGAGTATACTCTCTGTACTTTACATGATGTGTTGTATGTACCAAAATTAAATGTGAATTTGTTTTCTCTAGGGTCAGCAATTAATAAAGGTCACAAGATGGTGTCGGATTCTAATGGATGTAAGTTTTATAAAAATGGTTCCATAACAGCTGTAGCTGATAAATATGATAAGATGTATGTAATGAAATTTAAATTTAGTGATGTAGCTTTGTTAACTTTGACAGATTGGCATAATAAGTTTGCACACCAAAATTATCAGTATGTAAAAGAGTTTTTAGATTTAAAAGGCATAAAATATGAAGGGCAGACTGATCAATGCTTACCGTGTATAGAGGGAAAACAGCATAGATTACCATTCCATCAGAGTAGGAGTAGGTCAGGTGAACCAGGTGAGCTCATACATATGGATCTGTGCGGGCCGATGGAGGAAGTATCAGTAGGAGGTTCTTCATATTTTCTTTTATTTAAGGATGATTATAGTAGTTATAGGTTTGTCTATTTTATTAAGAATAAGTACGAAACCAAAGAGAAAATTGAAGAATTTATAGAGCAGTTTCAAAATGAGTTTAGGTGTAAAATAAAACATTTTCGGTCAGATAATGGAACAGAGTTTGTGAATAGAGCAGTAGAGAATTTATTTAAAACTAAAGGTGTGGTACATGAGTTAACAGTTAGTTATACACCTGTACCTCAAGTGCGAGATTCATAGTTAACTTTCCGGTAGTTAACTATATAGTCCGACGTGAATACGTCTGAACTGACAGTATACCCAAAACGTTCGCGTCTAAATACCAATCGTATTCTATTGGTAAACAAAAAGTTTGCTCGATGAGTGAAACCACAATTAGGCCCGTTATGTTGGCTTTTACGTTTTCTGATTACGTTTGGGTATCACAATACGACTAAATGAGACAAGATACATATATTTTGTTTTATGTCCTTATCGTTGTGACTGGTTTTTCGGACCAACAATACAAGTTGAAAGGACGAACAAAAAATCGGTCACACGCGATCCGCGCGATGCATGTCTAGATAAGACTAAGAATTCTCATCCGATATTATTTCCTTTTCAACCACATGAGTAACACAGAGAAAGGTGAGTTAGCCAGGCTAAAAGTGTTGAATAACTTGATTTTATTTTCGTTGATATTTTTTATATTGGTGTGAGCTTATTTAATGGTTATAAGGTATCTATATTTAAATTTTCTTTATTAGTACGATGGACGCTAAAAAGGTTTGCAGCTCATAATAACAGATTAGACAGAGGAGGTGGCATATGCTACCTACTTCAATCTACCTCACACTAGCGCATAAAATCGTAGACAGAGAACTGTCAAGGCTTGAATATGTCAAGATTGTATTTCTAGGAACATATCCATTTTATTTCATCGCATTTCATTTCGTAAAGAAAGAAGAATATCATTTTATAGAAAATAGTTTGGGACATTCAGGATGAGCCAAAACCGACAAGAGTTGTTCGCTCACAAAACACTTAAAAGAAAATGGTAGCCACGTTCGTAGCGAAAATAGGTCCCATTGTGACGATTGAACAAGGGGTTCGTAGGACAATAATTAATGCAGAGCGGTAGGTATACCACAGTCTGTTTACCACAAACTATCATCGAGTTTCGGAAAACCAACCCATAGAAGTGTATCATCCTGCACCAGGACAACGCAAGCCCGTACATCAACGGTTCCGGTGTATAGTGAAGAAGCAGTCGAATATTTTTTATCGGCAATTTGGAGTACCATACTTCGGCGTGGAACAAATATTATAACGACTGGTTTGAGCGTATGGAAAAGTGCATGAAATACCGTGGGGAATACTTTTTAAACAATAAAATGTATATAACGTTCTAGTTGTTTATTCTTTTCTCAAACGACAAAACTTAATAGGCATGTCACGTTTACTAACTATATTATTAGGTACTATCCAGGGATGTTCTTGATATCTTCTCTCCATGGTGATGCTTATAATTAATATAGAAGGATAAATCCTTAATCTTTAATTGAAATATTCTAAACATTACACATGATAATTCACAGAAACACAAGTATTGGAAAATAAAAATACATCACTAAATGTTCCAACAAGAAACCAAACTAAGAAATAATCAGTATTACAGGTAGCCACTTTTCCTCTTCCAGCTAATTCTGGGTTCTATTCTTTTTCGCTGTTTCCAATCGGTTCCACAATTATTTTTCGCTGAGGTCCGTAAAGGATTAAAACTCTGCACAGAAGTGTTTGTCTCGCTTATCTTGATTATGAGCACTAGCCAGCATCCTCTAGCCAAGAAAATTACGCATTGGGTACGTTATTATGTAATTTAAACATGATTTAATATCAATATTGTTTTCACAATGACTTTCCACGTTTCACAGTTTACTTCAAAATTCCATTGACAGATTGATTGTCGTGAACACGTATTAACTGTTAGTTTACTGTTAGTATACCTAAACCGTGCGAGTGTAAGCTCCCATACTATACAAAAGTATGCTCGATTGACTGAAACGTAAGTTATGCCCGTTATGTTGGCTTTTACGTTTTCTGTAAAACCATAAATCCACCACATAATCTAGAGGAATAATATTTCTTGTATAGCTATTTCTTTTTCAACCATATGAGTAACAGAGATCAAGCCAAGTCGGTTGTCAAATGACTGACAATTTTTATTCTGGTTAAAACAATATTCATATTTCAATTTGCCATCATTGTTTATTCGATGGAAGCCATTCAGTTTTGAAAGTAAAGAACACGAGCAAGAACTAACAAGCGGACTTATTATTTGCTAGCCTAAGTATTTCTGAAATGAAAACAAATGTCCCACAATTTGAGTTCTTGGTAAAATGTATACTACGGTAAGTAAAAGCTAACAGCCGTAAAATGCGTGGTTGCATTCGTCAAGTCCCAGTTCTAGGTATACCGGTACTGCACCGGTGCCTATCTGCAGGCGGTCAGTGGGGCCATCGGCACCAGTCGGGCCGCGACAGTTGATTATCCAGATACTTTATTTTATGTACAGGTAGTACCCATATTTCTCTTTAACGTAAATAATACTCATGCGTAAATCTCAATTCTGAAATCTAACAAAAAATGTGAGGAAACCTGCATGTCATGGGCCAGCGTGGTGGAATATAAGCTGAATTAACCTCATATTAACGAGAAGTGTGTGTAGTGTACTATCGATAAAATTGGGTGCACTTCAATGAACTGCACCTCTGCCTACTACTTAGGAGATTCCAGGCGTGATGGTGTTTCTCTCTTTACCTAATAGCTTAAGTAATCAAATATTGTATTTTCAGGAGGATGGAAGAACTGTAGATTCAAACTGTCAGGACAATAATCCTGCCACCATTCCAATTCAAAAATCTACTATAATTTTCATTGTTGGCTGAATAGAAATCGAACCCACCGCCACCCGGTGCAATGAGTTGAGCGGCCTGCGCTCAAACCACTAAATAAAGATGCCTTAAAATTTTCACATTGTGTTTTATTTTCATTGACCTAATGTGATAATGGATATGTGGAGTGTGTGTATATAAAAGGTAGTTTAAAAGTAGCGCCTGTAGCAGAGAAAGTAAAAAGCAGGAGGCTAGTTTGGTCACGTTATCAAAGGAGACGAGAAGCATTTTGAGCGCCTAAAAGGGCTATTAGTATGAATATGCATAGATAGAGTGAGAGGAAGACCCACGAAGTGGTAGAAGTTTGTATAAAAAGTGATATGAAGGAGATTAATGTATGAAAAAGACATACTGCGGCGATCCCAAATAATGGGAAAAGGTGAGGCAGATGATGATGGTTTTACTGATTTCTAATATATATTTACCTAATTTAGATTGAGTTTAATTGCAAACAAGAGCCTTAGTATGAGGTTATGCCGTTTTTTGACGTAGAGAAATCCTTATGGATACCCGCAAGCTCTGCGGGAGACGAGCGGGTTATGTCGGACTGCTACCGACTTAAACCCCACGGTATACCATCGTCTACCTTTATTGGGGCGCTGTGGGATAGCACTAGCATGCACTGCGACATCCAACGAGGTTATGCCCTAGCTCCACCTTTGCTATAGTGTGAACATTCGATAGTAGTGATGGCCATCTTGGTAGAATACTCGCTTTGGAGACAAGTTGCGCAGACTCAAACGCGGCTCCCGCTAGGACTTTCAGATTTTTACGTGCGCATCACGTTTTCAATCATGAATCATTGGCTGTAGCGACGGTAAAGCAAACATCGTAAGGAAACTTGCACGTTCCTCAAAATTTATGTGAAATTTACCAAATGGCCCTGGGCCAGCGTGGTGGACTATAGCCTGAGAAATGTGCCCGGTATAATGACAATAGGCTCGCCCCCTATTTCATTGGGACCAAATACCATTGGCGAAATGTGGGTGTACAAGAGTGCACCTCTGCCTACCCCTTCGGAGATTGCAGGCGTGATGGTGTATTAGTAGGTAACAACTAACTATTTTATCCGACAATCTATTCAGAGAAATGGATGTGTTGCGTAGGTGTTAATTAAACATGATATATCAATAACTTACTTAATACATTTTTTTCGTTAACTTTTTGTCGTTTCACGGTTTCACCAACAAAATCATAAGTGCCGACGCGAACTATAAAAGTGAACGTTTCCGTACGATACGTATCGTAAAATCTTTCAAATTTATGACTCGCACTCGTGCAATTCGTATACGTCTAAAAGTATTCGGTTAACTTATGAAAAATCTCCCAAAATGTCTATGCGTACTATAAAAGTAGGTTTAGGTTTCTCTATGGTACGAAATTATACCTAAGTAAACTTGTGACTCACACTCGCGCATGTCGTACAAAATCGTTAACTTTCAAAGTTTCCGTGAGCAAACGATCGAATGTTTACTACATATAGTAACGAAAAAAACTCACACTCGGCACAAATGTTTTAGATATCGCCCGCTAGGGGCGTTTTTTAAGTCTCTATACAAAATGTCCAAATACGGTAGTTTGTAAACTATAAAGTTAGCTAACGAAAAATCTCACACTTGAGGTACTGAACAAAATGGTAGAATTGAACGTGAGATGCGTACTATTGTCGAATCTGCCAGAACTATGATTATTCAGTCAGGTTTAGGTAAAGAATTTTGGGCTGAGGCAGTAAATACAGCGGTGTTTACAATAAATAGAACTGGGAAAAGTAAGGTTAGTGGAAAAACACCATATGAGTTGCTGTATAATAAGAGTTTTGATGTTACCTTATTGAGAGACTTTGGTACTAAGGTGTATACACATATACCAAAACAGAATAGATTAAAGAGGGATCCAAAGAGTAAATTAGGAATTTTTGTGGGTTATGGTGATCATACAAAAGGATACAGGGTGTGGTATCCAAATACAAGAAGAGTAGAAATTTATAGAGATATAGTATTTGTCAAAGAGAAGAAGGAAGAAATAAAGACTGTAAACTTGAGTAGTACATTAATAGAGAGTGATGTAGAAGAAGAAGGACAAAATGTTGAAGAGGAAGAAGAAGAAGGTCAGAATCAAGAAAATAAAGAGTCAGAGCTAGATGATTGTAAAGAAGTAGAGCAGCAAGAAGAAGAAACTAGCAATATCGAAGAAGATGGGAGATCAAGTGAAGTTGATATGATAGAAGAATATTTAGATGCAGATGAGATGTCTGATAATGAAGAAGATGAAAATCCTAGAAGCAAAAGGAATGTGAAGAAGCCAGTATGGACCAAAGATTATGAGATGGCATTAATGGCACAAGGGGAAGAACAATTAACTTATGAAGAAGCTGTTAGTGGGAAAAATAAAGATAAATGGCTAATAGCAATACAAGCAGAGTTAAATGCTCTAAATAAAAATAATACATGGAAAGAGGTGAATTTACCAGTAGAGAAGAAATTAATTGATACCAAGTGGGTATTCAAGGTCAAGAAAGAAGGAAATAAAGATGGTTATAAAGCTAGACTAGTTGTAAGAGGCTTTAAGCAGGAAGATCAGTTTGATCATTCAGAGATTTATGCCCCAGTGGCAAAACTACCTACATTGCGGATTTTATTAGCAATAGCTAGTAAATATAATATGGATATTCAACAGATGGATGTCAAAAGCGCATTTTTATATGGGAACATAGAGGAGGAGGTGTTTGTAGAGAAACCAAAAGGGATGAAGAAAGATGGCAAAGTATTAAAATTGCAACGCTCTTTGTACGGATTAAAGAAATCTCCAAGATATTGGAATGAGAAATTCAATCAGTTTATGATTCAGGAAGGGTTTATAAGAAACCAAAATGATTATTGTTTATATTATAAGAAGGACATAAAGTTTTATGTTTTATTATTTGTTGATGATTTGATTTTACTGTGTGAAGATAAGCAAGAAATAAAAGGATTAAAAGAAGCATTACAGGAAAAATTTGAGATGAAAGATTTAGGTGGAGATAATCTTAAATATCTAGGAATAAACATAACTAAGAAGAATTATGTAATTGAGTTGAACCAAGAGCAATATTTGAAAGACATATTGAAGAAGTACAATATGGAAGAATGTAAACCTGTAGCAACACCCATAGAACAGGGTTTAGTGTTAGAAAAAGAAGTATCTACAGATAAGGAGTTGATAAAAAGATGCAGACAATTAATAGGAAGTCTCATGTATGCCATGTTGGGAACACGTCCCGATTTGTGTTATGCATTGAGTTATGTAAGTCGATTTCAAAGTTCTGCTAATGAGAGTTTATGGAAAGCATTAAAGAGAATTTTGAGGTATATTAAGGGAACTATAGGATTAAAATTAATTTATAGAAAAGGAGTAGATGTGCAGTTAGAAGGGTATACAGATGCTGATTGGGCAGGAGATCAAGCAGATAGGAAATCTACATCAGGGTATATCATGAAAGTTTTTGGTAATACAGTGTCATGGTCTTGTAACAAACAGCAGTGCATATCACTATCAAGTACAGAATCAGAATATGTAGCCTTAGGAAGGGGAGTCGCAGAGGGTTGCTGGATAAGAAATTTATTAAGAGAAATAGGAGTTGATTGTAAAAGTTTTATTATAAATATAGATAATCAGTCTGCAATTCATGTTGCAAAAAATCCAGAACACCACAAGCGCCTGAAACATATAGATATTAAGTATCATTTTGTGAGACAGAAAGTTGAAGATAAAATTGTAAGTTTGAACTATATACCTTCAGAAGATCAACTTGCTGATATATGTACTAAGGGTTTGAGTAAAGTTATCTTTGTTAAGTTGCGGGATATTTTGTTTGCTTGCTAAAGATTAATACGTTTTGAGTTTTATATAGAGTTAAGTTTGAAGTGTGTAATTAAGTTAGAGACAGTTCTCAAGTTATTTGTTTTGTAGTAGGCATGTATGGCGAAAGTAACAGTTTTATTGTGTGAGTGGTGTTCACATTGAGGAAGGGTATTATAGTAAGTCAATGTGACATCACTACTGTTTTTTCATGTCTATGATATATGTCTATGATACTTTGTCTGTGGTTGGCGTTCCTACGATGAACGCGTAAGTAAAATGTAAAGACATTAATAAAAGGGTTTCTTAAATACAAACGCATTTCTTCCTCTGGTATCCCATATACCGTAATAAATAGCATATAATTATTGGCTTCGTTTTTTGTCGTATTCCTGATTTCGGTTTACCTCGGTAAGTACATATTGTAACTTGTCATGGTTTTTATAGCTACAGAGCCCAACCTTATGCATGATTTGATATGCACTTGGCCGGTGTTTATCACGGCGTTTTATGGAAATGTAAATGGATTATGTTTAGGACGAGAGCGCCATCTAGCGACAAGAATGCAATGTTAGACAATCATGTTCGGTTTGCATGAGGACATTACTCCAGTTACGAGTGCTCACGTGTATACAGCATACCGCTCAGCAAGTATGATGGTCCCACCATACGAGCATGAGTCTTGATTCTTGTGACACTTGTCAAAGCGTGATAAGAATCAAGTCTTGTCACATCAAACTTTCTGAGTGTTTTACACGAATTATTTAATTATGTTTTATTTAGTGCATCCGGGATTTATTTCCATATTTTTTTTCCAAGTTATAAACTCGTTACTCGCGTACTGTCTTCGTGTAGAATAGGAGCTTTAGAGATGCGCAAACTACATCTTTTACTTGATTACAGATTTATAAATCTTTTCACTCAAAAGATTTAAATCACTCTTTTAAATCTTTAAATCTTTTAAATCCGTGTGTGTCGGAATTAAAAGATTTAAAGAGTCATTCATACGACACATCGTAAATGATTCGAAGAGATTCGGAAGGAGAAAAAGATACATATACTACTGATTTCCCTTCATTCTTATCAGGCTTAGGACTGTCAACCTAGCTTTCATAATTAACTAAACAAACATACAAAGGACTAGGTTGGCGTTATTAAATACCTACTTAGTACTAATGAGGTATAAGAACGTACTTATTTTTGTACCAACACACTTGATCACTACCTAATTATTTACATTTATTAAAGTTTTTAATTATTTACAAAAGTCAAAATATCATTGATAAAGATAAATATAAAGAGTTATTATTTATAGTTTTTGGTTCAATTTACTATTTACACTCTCAAAATAATTTCGCATACGCAATTAAAAGCATCGAAACATTCGAAACATTAATTTAAATCTAAAACAAAACAAACCGTCACTCGATTTCCTATAAAAAAAAAATACATTCCACTTAATTATAAGGCGCAGAAAGAATAGTTTTCTCTGCATTCTACATTATACGGCGACGCGTCGCTCGTATGCAGTACGCACGCGCGAACTTACACATCCTTCTCTATCTCTTTCTGAATCATAATACCAGCCTATAGTCTTCTCACTCCACATCGTAATGGTCTCAATTGAATCAATTTGAATCTTATCCAAAGTGATTTAAAGATGTATTCCAAAAACTTCTGATTTAGTGATGCATGATGTATTATTGAAAAAAGTAAATCTTTTTTTCAATTCACTCAGGATTTACACATCTCTAAGGAGCTTCCACTTGCACCTACAATCAATAATGACACTAAAACGTTTTCATTAATATTCTCTTTGCTAACACTCGTTTATAAAATTGATCGAATAGTGGGAGCCACTAGTTTTCTTATTAGTCTGTGCTGTGGTGGCAGCACTTTGAGAGTGGCAACTGGCAACATCTCATAAAAATGTCAAAATAATAATTTCCTACCCAGAGTTTCTGTAAAATAAATCGCAGATTTCACAAAACCGGTCGCAATTTGTTCGCAAATATGGCATAGATAGAATTACATTTGTAATTTTACAGTGCTTATTTAGCTACAAAAATGCTTTCCACAGCTCAAAAGTGTAGTATATGATGCCTCGGAATACTGGGAGTCCTGAAGCTACTGCAGAAAGGAAACAAAGCGATAATAATTTGTGTTGAGTGCATTATCTTTTGAAGATGTTTTCCAAGTCGCTAACGAGTAAAGACACCTTCCTAGAGCAGGCGAAAGCGGCACGGGAGGAGCGCGCACTGGAGAAAAGACGGGAGCAGTCAGCTGTGCGGATTCAGGCTGTTATAAGGGGATGGCTCGCGCGACAGAGATTCATAAAGCTTATATTGTGAGTACCAATCTACCTACCGACCTAGTTTCAACTAGTATTTTAACATTATGAGAATTTGTTGTTTATATAAAGTACTCTAAGTAGGCAACAATGTTTTTAAGATTCTGCAGATTAATGGTTATTTACAAACAATGTAACTAGTGCCAGACATATAGTAATACATAGAATTGAAATATGGATATGCATCATTTTAAAATCAATATTGTTAATTAAGTATATTTAAAAGAAAGCTGTGTCTGCCACTGTGTATGCCTAGCCTATATGTAGTAGTTTGCTGCAATAAAATGTGTATCAAAACCATTGATGAGGTTTATATGCTATTTCATGTTTCAATATACGTCCAGGAGCTATCCTTTCAGAGTGACAAAAATGTCATATTCAACTACTGTATCTATAAAACCATTGTCTTTACCCTGATTTGTTTTCAATATATATTGTATTCAACATACTGTATTTTTATATGTATTTATCACCATAAGTAATAAATTGTATATACAAAATTTTAGAAATGAATTCGACCAGCTACTCCCAGAAGCTGCAAGTCTCAGCTCTCAAGAAGAGTCTCCGCAGCCAACAGAGCTATTGCCAGCATTGGATGTGTATAAAGCTGCCTGCAGGCTTTTCATAGTGTTCAAACAGCAAAGAGACAGAAAGCGATTTGAGAAACTATGCAAGTATATTGTTCAGAGCCTGCACTCGGACTCTGTGAAGCTGTCTTATGTTGGCGTGTTCCTGAATAAAGAGTACAGGTGTGTTACTTGGAATATAGTTTTGTTTTACTGGTGGTAGGCTTCGGCCGTGGCTAGTCACCACGCACTGAACAAAGCCATGTCGCCAAGCGGCCTAGCCGTGTTCCGGCATGATGTTCGGTGTTGCCATTCATGGATGGCGGGTCAGATCAGCTGCGCTGCATGTGCCTAGTGAATGTAGCGTCTCTATCTACTGCCGCCTTCCTACCTAGGCAAGTATGCTCCATCGTAGATCTCATCATCACTTACCATCAGGTGAGATCGAGATCAAATACTTGCCTATAATGTAATAAAAAACAAAAAAAAAAGTTTTCATATTATTACAACTGTTATTTACATTCAATTACTTTGGAAAAGTGATAACCAAGTTAGTCTAATGCCTTGGAAACAAGAGAACACAGGTTAGGTAGTGGTGCAGATCTACAATTCATATTAAATAGTTGTTGTAAAAGTCTAATTGTTACTCAGGTTGATATATAAATATTACCATACTAACAATAGAGTTATCTATCTAGTCTAGGATCTAGCAACAGATCTACGATTGTAATGTAATTATTGACAAAATGTATGAAATTATTGGAAAGTATGATCATAAATAGAATTGTTTGGCTACATAAAATTATCATATAAATAAGTTCTAAGATATCCCAGGTTAGCTATGTCATAGACATATGATAATATAATATCCCCTGAGACTCATGTAGTGGCTTACAATAAACATTTACATATAATATGGTGATTATGAACCAAATTATTTTAAATTTGAAATGTGTTCTGATTTTATTTCCAGTCTTAGCTGGATAGCCCACATCAAAGATCTCCTCTACAAATGTTGCTTATATCTCGAAGAGTTGAAGCCAGAGTCTCCATTAGACATGCAGAGTATCCTCATCCACCTGCATACACTGGTGGCATTCACGGCAACCAATACATGGGCACTGACCAAACTCAAGAACTTTGAGAAGCTACGGGGTGGGATGACACAGCTGTGTGCTAATGTCATGGGCTCACTGTTTCATAAGGGATATTATTTGACTTTGAAGGTGAGTTGTGAAAGTAATTTTTTTTGTACACCATCAACGCAACTATAAAATTTTGGACATTATGGATTTGCTTGGATGTGATTAAAACTATAAGCTTTATATGCTGCCTACGTCCAGGCCTCTCGATGGATTCTTTTGCTTATACTTACTTTAATAGAAATTGAAACAAACATATAATAATTTTCTTCTACTAATGTTATATGCTCGAATGCATGTATACTTATGAAATATATTTACAATCACAAAGATAAATCATACAACATGATGCTAAATTAAATTCCTACTCAACTTCAGTTACTAGGGTAAATTACCCTACAATGTAAAAAAAAATTTTTGTTACTAAAAATACAATGTTCTATAAATCAACAGTCTCTTCTGCTCCGTGGCCTCTGCCGTGAGAAGGTATTCCTGAAGAACATATCCCTGACCGCGATATTGACCCTGTCGCTGCGGCCGTTGGTCTCCTCGCAGTTCTCGGAGAAGCTGCTCACCATGTACATCATTCAGATACTGTCGGTGCCTACGCTGGTGTTTCACATGCAACAAATATCGCCTGAGGTTTGTTGTGTGGAAAAATTCCACTTATTTTTTAATGAAAGCCCTTTTAGGATATAACAGCACATTAAACAAAATTATGTTTGCCAGTAGTGCAAAAATTATTAAACAAATTTGAGCTGAGTAGGCATGAATTGTGACATTGAAAGGCGTACCCTTCGCCCATTTGTCCATAAGTTGTATATATCAAACATGTTAACTCTAGATATCATTGCATTTATAATTGCTTTGAATGTGTACGCCCACCCTCGTCGTTCAATCAGAAAAAATACAGGACAGATGTTCTCTCTTGTCTACAATAAAATACATTTTTAAACAAATGGCGGAAGAGGAACCCACCACGGACTCTCGGCTTGTCAACTTTTCTAATTATAAACGAAACAAGTTTGATCGATAATTAAAGAAGCCAGCAACACGAATCCTCTAAGATGTTATTCGACAAACTATCTATCAAGAGTGACGGGACCTCAAATAAAATGCAATTCTCCGCGAAACGAAGCGAATCTAAAAAAGTATTCGACACGTCCCCCATTTGTGTAACAATGGATTTCCGCCAAGGAACGCCTAATTCTATTAATTATAAATATTTAATTTGTTTTTCTCTTCTAGTCGATGGCGGCGTACCGCGCTCATGCGATGTTCGACAAGTGTGTGGAGTTCCTGAGCGCGGATCAGAACTTGCGCATAGTGTTCAACACGCTGGAGGGCAATTACGCGCTGTGCATGCTCGGCAACCTCATCCAGCTCGCGTACTGCGAGCGGGACCATGCGCAGCCGCACACCTTCTATCCAACCTTCGTGGTGAGTAGTCTTTGACACACCTAGTCTGATGGGGGAGGTAGGTTAGCTAAAAGTTCCAGTTTTAAGCGCTGTATCCTGGTGTCGATGAACAAACCGAAATACGGCCTGATTAGCGCAGTGCTAGTGACTCTGCTTTCTAGGCCGAGGGTCCCGGGTTCGAATCCTGGTAGAGACAAGCTTTGTGTGATGAGCACGAATGTTTGTACCCGAGTCATGGATGTTTAATATGTATATAAGTATTGTATACTGAGTTCGCCCTCAGTCCACTGTACGGTACCCATAACACAAGCGTTGCTAAATGTGAGATCGTATAGTTGGTGTGTTCGTATGGCGATATTTATTTATTTATTTAATACACATTGGCTGGTCTTATCGCCAGCTGGGATCTCTCATTATAGAGAGGATAGTAATTAATTTATAATGCACTATGCACAGCTGAGATATATGTAATTTAACTATTTAACAAGGGATGTTATAACACCTATAAATGAAATTCTCCAACAGCTTGTGGTAACCCGCTTCCTAGACTCCTGCCAGCAATATGTGGTGTGCAAGAAAGGGAATCTAAGCAACTGGCACCCGATCCTGGGCTGGTTCTCCCAGAGCTTCGACAAGTACCTCCCACCAGCTATGGGCAACCTTCGCATCCAGCTGTCCTTACTCTGGGGAGCGCCGCTTCTGAAGAAACTCCTGGCTATGCCTCTAAAGGAGATGTTAGATTCAGGTGTGACGGGAGAGGAGGGGGCTGGTCCTTCGCAGCCTTCCACTCCACTGCAGAGCAACAACCCTGCGGCTATCATTAGGAGGGCTTTTGAGGCTAGAGCTAACAGGTAACTTCTTTTACTTATTGGTTTTACAAATTGGAGCCATATCTTCCAGTGTCAAGAAACATTTCTGCTTGCATTTGTTTAAAGTATTACAGTTCTCTAAGAATAATGCTGATGTTGATGAAATGAAATGCCCTATTAGTAAAGCTGGCGATATTTTGTTGAAAAATTACTGAACGTCTTGGGAGAACTTGAGAAGTCAAGTTGCAGTACTTTATTGCCCTACACTTCTGTGGGTTTTTGAACACAAAATAGTTATTATCTTACTAACATCAGACTACATGATTCCAAGAAAATAATATCGATCATATCACTTAAAATTGGTATTCACCTGCAGTTCGGCCGCCGAGAGAATGCGTTCCTGACAAGTCGTGTTTTATCATATTTTTTTTGTGCGATGATGATATTGTAGTATTTTTATCGTTTACTTTTATGCTCCACGGACACAAAATTTAAAAAAAAAATATATAGTGTCTACTTACAAGAAATGTTTAAGGCGAGCTACATTTTATTAATGTTTGGAACGCATTATCTCGGCTACCGAACTGTAATAGTGATGTGACTGTAATACTGATATCTATGGCAGACTACTTTCACAATGAATGCCTGGATAATAAGGAGGGAACAAAAAAAAAACGTATATTTCGTTGTAATTATTTGGCTTTCTCTTTCAGGTCGAATGCGAATAAGAATTACAGGAAATTAGGATCTCCAGATTGTACAAAAGCTGCACTGATATGTTCCATGTATCACACGGCTATACAGACCATGACACAAGTTAAACTAGATATACTTACAGGTGAGTAGATGATCCACAATATACTTCAATTTATTCGTTTTATTGGAATCAACTTTAATTGCAATCAACTTAACCTATTAACTTTTTAAACGTCATAATAGGCTAGTATATAATTTTTATATTTTCTTATATTAAATCACTAGCTGCGCCCCGCGGTGTTATCGGCGATTAAATATTATGTGCTTTATCCCACGGGAACCATACATTTTACCGGGATAAAAAGTAGCCTATGTGCTATTCCAGACTATATTCTATCTCTGTGCCAAATTTCATCTGGATCTGTTCAGCCGCTCTGGCGTGATTGAGTTACAAACATCCATCCATCCAAACTTTCACATTTATAATATTACTGGGATTACTGGGATAATTAAGTATTCATTATGTTATGAAATACTGTGAAAGCATATTTTAAATACGTTACATCCGAGATTTAAAAGCAAACAGTGTGGAGAGTGGTTTAGTATTGATTCACTCTAGCATGGAAAGAGCTAGACTACGAGTTAAAAATATTCTTTCTTCCAGGGTTATGTAATCAAGATGAAATATTATATTCTCTTTGGAAATTTCTGTGCACGTTGGGACCAAATTCTGGGTTGAAATCATTCCTAGTGCTCTTAGCGGTTAATACCAAGACGTCTGCGCCGGAGTTTCAAATGTTGATACTATTCGCCGACTGCATGACGCATTATGTAACGTGAGTAATTTGAGCTACATAAATTATAGATTGCAGAAAAATAACATTGCAGCGTACTGCGCAAGCGACATGAACTTCAGTAATCCGCTGCAACAATATGTGTTTACTTCACATTTTGATTATGCCAATTTGTTGTGTCTATGGGCAATATTGCATATGCCCTTTGCATAATTTGCAAAAGTGTCAAGAGGATGTTTCAAAGAACTCTATAGATGACTCCCTCACTTTATCCAGTGACTTAATCCAACAAAGACTTATTCTGCTGGGCTGTCTCCTGTCTAAAGTATTGCACTTATCTTGCAGCAGCACCCGTACACAAGCATGACTTGAGAAGAAGCCATATTCTCCTCAATCAAATCGCCAGTAATCTCAATTGTTCAAACCTCGAATGACGTTGTTGTTTCGTCCGTCCGTCCCCTTAGACCCGACTTAGTTAAATCAGCCCTGCGAAAGTTTTAATACTATAATGTTTTTCAGGATATTAGACGATATGGAAATGTACGAACAACAGAATCCGTTTAAATTGCAAGACTTTGTCAATATGTCGCAGTTCCTCAACATGTTCGTTTATAATTCCATTATGGGACAGTTCTTTGGTAAGTATACGTTACACTATATTCTTTACTAGCTGCGCCCCGCGGTGTTACCCGCGATTAAAAAATATGTCCTTTTCACCGGGATAAAAAGTAGCCTATGTGCTATTCCGGAATATAATCTATCTCTGTGGCAAATTTTATCCAGATCCGTTCAGCCGTTCTGGCGTGATTGAGTAACAAACATCCATCCATCAGTGTGATGTTACACTTATATATTTATTGTATTCGGTGACCGTCTAGGAATAATGTACGTGGCGGAACCACCTACTATTTAGGTTTTTTTGTCGATAAAAGTAGTTTTAGTAATATAGATTATCTCTAGCCTGTGACCAAATATACTATTTTTTTATTGTGCCCAGCACATCAACAGTCTTTTTACGAACCTAGCATTGTGGCAAAATCAACGTCTTCCGTCCCATATATACCACAGGTTTTATAAATGAGCATGACAGTGACAGCATGCTGCGATTGCGTCTGAGTTTGGTTACCAAGCGATATGATTAATGTCCTACTGAGGAGGCTTTGGCTGAAAATCAGCGCTGGAGGAGAATCCGTTCCCCACCAGCTCATGCTGAGCCAAACGCCTTTCGGCACAGCTCACACTGAGATCCACAATACCTACTTTATGTTCCTCACTTTTTAATGTATGTGCCTATTTGTGTATCTTTGTGTGTTCTTTACTTCTACTTTTTCATGTAAATGTACCCATTTGTGTATCTTCGTGTGTGTGTCGAATAAACTTTTTTCATTTCATTTCATTTTTCATGCTTTCCTGCTTGCCGCACAGATCTCAAGACCATCCAAAGCAACGAGTTGTTCAGCTCGCTGCACACGCTGCTGCTGGTGCTGTACCGGCGCGACTGCCGGCGCGCGTACACGCCGCCCAACCACTGGCTCGTGCGCGAGATACGCGAGGGACAGTTCATGGCCGACTTGGAGAAGGGCAAGAAGCCACAGCAGGTTAGACTGGTTACAATCGAAATATATGTTTTTATAAAAAAAAAATATTTTTCTTTCTGATCACGCTAAAGTAGGATATATGAATAGTCATTATCTACCACCAGTTCGACACATTAGTTCCACTGCGAAAATCTTGGAAGAAAGTTAATGGTCGCTCTTTTAAGAATATACATACGTTATTTCTGAGGAACGTCAGTGCTATGTAAGCAGGCAACACCATTGTCATAATACTAGATAATAGTACTCAAGAAGTATCCAAGATGATGTAATTAGAACTACATTAATCCTCCCATTTACAGTAGGATGTAATAAAGAACATGGTAGTTGGAATCATTGTTTTGCAATGATGCCTTTCGTGTTAAGATGATAAAACAATATTTAAAGCAAGATTGTCATGTGGAAAAATGAACGGACCAGTTCCCGCCTGCAGCACCCATATAAGAGTATGGCTTGAAGAGCAGCCCTCGCTCTCCGTAACTATATTGAAAGCATTTCGGTTCAGATAGCGGGGCTAATTGTCTGTCTACGCCCTAACTTAGTCAGCTAATTCATTACCTCCCCTTTGATCTGCTTCATAAAATCGAATAAATAATTATTTACAACCATTTACCCTATGTTATTTCTAATCCAACTCATTTATTGCAAATACAGGCTGAATATTTTTAGTAAAGGCATGCAACATTATTTATTAGTTAAGTTACGCAAGCCGTCCTATATTCCGAATATACAATATTCAAAACAATTTCCCAGGTATTAGTACAAAAAACGCCTCACATGATCGCTCACGGAGAACGAGTTAGATTATTCCGACGGGCGGTCGCCGACCAAAAGGTAACTAAGAAATCTTGTCATTAATTTTTATTTAACCATCGATTTATTGAATAACACAGGCCTTTCCGCGATACAATGGGGAAAATAATTATACAGCTTTTAAAATTTGCTCTGTGTAATATAATTAGTATCTATTCACTCACTGTGTAGGAGCATCTTTTCATCTAGGGTTACTTAGGCTGGGGTAGTGTTTTTAATGTCCCACTGTCAGGCACTTCCTTCAGGTCTGGCAGGTCTCCCTTCAATGCGAGGGGATTGAGCCATAGTTCACCACGCTGCCCCAGTGTGGATTACCGGACTTCGCACGTCTTACGAGTGATTGTCTCAGACATGCAAGTTTTCTCACGATGTTTTCCTTCACCGTTTAGCGAGTAATAATCATAGTCGAAAAATGACATTATTTGGAATTTTGGATTAATTGTTGAATTTATAAATTATTTTTTAAAAGGTCTGAAATGACAACACTCCGACATGTTTTAAGCCCCATTATCGGATGAAAAAGATGAGAAACCGTTGTTATTGGCAGGATTTTCAAGAAGTATTTAAGGTTGATAGAGTGTAATGTGTAAGGTAGGTGGTGCTGGGCCTGACGAAGAAACCGTTATTGTTAGAAGGATTTTCAAGTAGTATTACAGGTTGATAGAGTGCAATGTGTAAGGTAGGTGGTGCTGGGCCTGACGAAGAAACCGTTATTATTGGCGGGATTTTCAAGTAGTACTAAAGGTTGATAGAGTGCAATGTGCAATGTGTGTTGTATGTGGTGCTGGGCCTGACGATGAAACCGTTATTATTGGCAGGATTTTCAAGTATTACAGGTTGATAGTGTGTAATGTGTATGTTAGGTGGTGCTGGGGCTGACGAAGAAACCGTTATTATTGGCAGGATTTTCAAGTATTACAGGTTGATAGTGTGTAATGTGTATGTTAGGTGGTGCTGGGGCTGACGAAGAAACCGTTATTATTGGCAGGATTTTCAAGTAGTATTACAGGTTGATAGTGTGTAATGTGTATGTTAGGTGGTGCTGGGTCTGACGGAGCGCGCGTGCGGCGGGCGCTCGACGCTGGTGACGGTGCGGCGCGCGCGGCTGGTGGAGGACGGCTACCGGCAGCTGGGCGCGCTGCCGGCGCGCGCGCTGCGCGGCTGCGTGCGCGTGCGCTTCATCAACGAGCAGGGGCTCGACGAGGCCGGCATCGACCAGGACGGCGTCTTCAAAGGTACCAAACAATATATATACTGGCTCCTTTATATAGGGGTATACCGAACCTTAGGGGGGCCATCCCTTAGGGTACTGGTGGTAGGCTTCGGCCGTGGCTAGTCACCACCCACTGAACAAAGCCATGTCGCCAAGCGGCCTAGCAGTGTTCCGGCATGATGTTCGGTGTTGCCATTCATGGATGGCGGGTCAGATCAGTTGCGCTGCATGTGCCTAGTGAATGTGGCGTCTCTATCTACTGCCGCCTTCCTCCCTAGGCAAGTATGCTCCATCGTAGATCTCATCGTCACTTACCATCAGGTGAGATCGAGATCAAATACTTGCCTATAATGTAATAAAAAAAAGTCCATAAATTACGTCACACGAATTTCATGAATTGTTGACCCCTCCCCCGTCCTTGTTACAACTGGTCACATTTGAGAGACCCCCGCCTCCCTAGTGTGATGTCACATATTTCGCAAGTTGTAATACTTAGATATAAAATATTATAATTTGAAAAAATGTGATGTCACAAAATTTGGGCTCTCCGCCCTTTGTCACACAATGTCACACTTCGTCGACCCCCTCCCTCCCCCTTAACGTGTGACGTAATTTATGGATGGCCCCTTATAGGAGCGCTTCTTTGTCGGGCTTAAAATATAAATGTTGTTCTTAATAAGATGACGAATGTGATTTCAGGTGAACAAATTATAAATATATAATATATATTTATGAGTTATCGAAATTCTGACATTACATAATAATTCAAAGCTTAGTATACCCTTTCTGAATCGCCCTGTATAATAAATTGGAATAATTTTTAGCATTGACCCCAGGATGTGGCTGACATAACCTTAAAATTCTCTAAAGGACACTCAACCGGAATTCGAACCAGGGACCCTATGTACAGAAATCGGGATAAATACCTATAATACAAGCGTTACTTAATAAGAACGTAACCTTTCCGTGATTTGTTCGTTTGTCGTGTTCGATCATTTTTATGATCTTTGATTTTTGAATTTGTTTCCCCCTCGATAGCAGAATAACTACAAAAAAACAGGAAAAATTCCCAAAAATAATTCAGAATTCAATCTGAGGCGGCACGAATTTCGCCGGGACAGCTAGTAAAAAAAATAATATATAAAATTATAAATTTTTCCACAGAATTCCTTGAGGAGACGATAAAACGTGTGTTTGACCCGTCACTGAATCTATTCCGGGTCACGAGCGAGGAGCGGCTGTACCCCTCTCCCACTTCCTGCCTTCAAGAGAACCACCTGCAGTTGTTCGAGTTTATCGGAAGAATGCTAGGGAAAGCCGTTTACGAGGTAAATTAGAATAAGTAAGACAACAATATCGTATTGAATCCGATGGTTTAGTTTCATAAAAACTTAAGCGCTCGCTAAAACTACATAGTCTCGCGGCGCATTAACATCATCATCAACATAAGGGTGAACCAAAATGAATCAAGAAATTAACAATTTGAAATTGTTCAAGATACGCGTATTACGCCGATTTAGGTTGAAAGTATAATTCCAAGCCGCTTGGCATATTTATTTAGCATAAATGATCCCTTGGAGTAGAAGTGTGTATTTCCGTGAAAATTCCTCACATAGCTACCAAATATAGATGATCTGTGTGTGCTGTTCTAAAATATTATTTTGGGGAATAAAACCTTCAGGTTCTTCGTACTAAATTATTTCAGGGCATAGTAGTGGATGTTCCGTTCGCCTCGTTCTTCCTGAGCCAAGTGCTGGGCCAGACGCAGCAAGCGCTGTACAGCTGGATCGATGAGCTGCCCTCACTCGACCGCGATCTGTATCGCAGTCTCACCTATATCAAACATTTTCAGGTAATGCCAACCATTTTAAACAATAACGCAAAAAAAAAATTGAGAACCTCCTCCTTTTTGAAGTCGGTTAAAAATAATAATAACTTTATTGTATTTCACTGCTAAGCGAAAGTCTCCATTATTCCGTAACCTCTTAGCAAAGTTTGAAAGATTATTTTGATTGAAATAAAACTAATCTTACGGAAAATCCGTAAAATGTTGTTTACGTACCCGACCTTCCGGCTGCTTTTCACCAATGCGTAAGACTCGTTTTATTTCAATGTGTATTATTCGCGTAAATATAAGAAATGAATATAGATTCTGTTGATTATGTTACTCCCAACAGAACCTTTTGATGCACACCTTGCAATGTTCTGTTGCCTGAGAGTCCATCAACTTTTCTAATTTGCTTTAAGTTTAAATTTTTATTATAAAACTAGCTGTTGCCCGCGACTTCGTCCGCGTGGTATTTAACAAAGAGAACAGTTGACAACAGCCTGCTCGCCCATTCTGAGCCCGCGGGACGCATTGCAGGTTGTTGCTATCAAACTTAATCAGGCGCTTCGCTGCAACATTGGTTTTTTTTTTTCGTGAGATCCTATTTTTTTCCTAAAATAAAAGTAGCCTAAGTTACTCCTTGTTACATCAGCTATCTGCCAGTGAAAGTCCCATCAAAATCGGTCCAGCCATTACAGAGATTAGCCGGAACAAACAGACAGACAGACAGACAGACAGACAGACAGACGGACAGACAGACAGACAAAAATTGTAAAAAATGTTGTTTCGGTATAGGTACCGTGTATACATCCAAATGCACTTAGTAAAAAGCGGTTATTTTAATATTACAATATTTATATTATTATTTAAACAGACACTCCAATTTTATTTATATGTATAGATATAATAGTTGATAAAAAGTAAAGGAAGAATTTTTTTAGGGGGATATATCATCGTTGGAGCTTACGTTTTCCGTGGACGAGGAAAGGCTTGGAGAGATTGTGACACACGAGTTGATTCCCGGCGGTAAGGCTGTCCCGGTCACCAATGAAAACAAGTGAGTCCACGTACTAAGATACGGCATGACACGATAACACAATATGACATGACTGCGACATGCTATTTAGAAATTATTTTATTTTGACGATCTTATTGGCAAAGTTGGTAGTGATCCCAAATCTGTAGTGAGTGTTCTGGGGAGAGGAAAACTTTGTGTAATGAGCATGAGCGTACCAGAGTCATGGACATTTAATATCTATACTACGATCATCCCACACCATTGTATGGTACCCATAATACAAGCAATATTTATTATTATTTTTATTTAATTACCTGTGTTACAGAATAAACTATATCCATCTGATGGCTCACTTTCGAATGCACACTCAAATCAAGGACCAGACCAACGCCTTTATAGTAGGATTCAGGACTATCATTAATCCAGAGTGGCTGTCGTTATTCTCTACGCCTGAGGTAAATTCCATCTTCTTTACATTAAAATAAGACTGTAACTTGCTCGTATTTGCTTATTGAATATAGTTGGGAAAATAAATATGTTGGGAGATATTATATTCGATATAGAGTCCGCTATGTTAAGCCCGCCAGCATTATATGATTCTTTTACCCTTGGAATTAAACGGGTTCCCGAGGGATCGCGACTAAACTGCCCCTCAAGATCCACAGGGCGAATTATTACTACTTGAATTTTTATGAACCCTCGAACGATGAGCTGGGTCATTTTAAAGATATTCGCTACAGGCAAGTAGTGGGGAGTGAGTGGGGCCGTACTGTTTCTCTGTCGCACACCTGCTCATTTATGGCGGTGACGTCACAATCCCACTATCCCACTAATATTATAAATGTGAAAGTTTGGATGGATGGATGTTTGTTACTTAAATACGTCAGAAGGGCTAAACGGATCTGGATGAAATTTAGCACAGATATAGATTATAGTCTGGAATAGCACATGCGATACTTTTTATCCCGGTAAAAGGTATGGTTCCCGTGGGATAGATTTGTTTTAATTTTTCATTGTGCAAAGGATCGACATGATTTTTTGCATAGGTACTGGTAGTTTCGGGGTCAGAAAATGACATAGGCTAATTTTTATCCCGGAAAAATGCACAGGGGTACAGAAACGGACATACTTTTTAATCGTGGGTAACACCGCGGGGCGCAGCTAGTATTCAATATAAATAGAGTACCTTACCTTATACCTTTGCACCTCCACCTTTGCTCCTTTGCTTTGCCTTTTTTTAGCCTTTTTTTTTAACAAGTTTACCTTTGTATGTACCTTATTTAGAAGGTCAACACGGTGTCGTTATCTGTTGCGCGTACAGTTGCAGCGGCTAATAAGCGGCGACAACGTCCCGCTGGACCTGCGCGACCTGCGCCGCCACACGCAGTACTACGGCGGCTTCCACGACTCGCACCGCGTCGTGTGCTGGCTGTGGGACGTGCTGCAGCGAGACTTCACCGAGAACGAGCGGGCCATGTTCCTGAAGGTGAACACACATTTTCAAATATAATGAGAATTCAAAAATAAATGAGTAATAAAAGCAGTGATGGTCAAATATTGATTTCTTATGTTTACGCGGATTTTATCGCGTTTATTTTATGTTTTTACGTTCCCGACATTTCGGCTGGTTTACAGTAGCCATAGTCACGGAAGGACTGAGGTGTTTTAATAATTAAATCCAAACCCAAGCGCACCATTGTAAGACCTCAAGACACTGAGCACTTAATTTCTACGAAGATCGGACTGCAAGCAACAACTAAATATGAGGGTACCCCAGTTCAAACTAGGACACTAGGACGTCGAACACGTCAGTCCTCCCGTGACCACGGTTGCTGTAAAGCAGCCACAACATCGGCAACGTAAAAACATAAAATAAACGCCATAAAATCTGAAAAATAGTTTTATTTCAATGTGTAGTAATCGCGTAAATATAAGATATCAATATTCTCAAGCCATGTCATATATCTGTTATGAACTAGTTGAATCGTTATTAGTGCTAATCGGCGTGTCAGACGACACACTACTACAGGGCCCCAAGTCTGCTAACACAATCGATTCATAATCGAACAGCAACAGCATAGCAACTGTCACTTTTGACAGATATCCCTTACAATATCTGTCATAAGTGAGGGTTACTACGCGGTTGCTGTTCGATTATGAATCGATTGTGTTAGCAGACTTGGGGCCCAGGACACAGGCGTGTGTACTATTGCGGGATTTTGATTTCAGTTCGTGACATCGTGTTCGAAGCCGCCGGTGCTGGGTTTCGCGCATCTGAAACCGCCGTTTTCGATTCGCTGCGTCGAAGTGGGCGATGATGAGGATACCGGCGATACGATAGGTGACGTCATTCATAAATTATTTCTTTACCTGTCTCTCACATTTTACATACATTACAAACTGATCTAATTGAACTATAATACACGCATATTACTTGGACAAAATCAGTTCATGAAATTATATCTAAATGCATGTTGATTAAAAAATAGTCTTTAAAAAAAATTCATGCCCGCTGAGTGTTTTGCCGGATCTTCTCAGTTCATTTGCTACGTACCCACTTTGCATTAGCATTTGCAATAAAACGTAGAATGTTTGGTAAATATAAATTTGACATTTTACGCAGTGGGTGCGTCTGGAACATGGATAAGTTATTGTTCTGAACCACATTTTGAGTGAGATGAAATATCACCCCGCCATTATCTTTTACCCAAGTGTGTACTTTTTGATTATAAGCGTAAGCCTCCAATGATTGCATTGGGTGGTAGCCGGTTGGATTCCAGTCGGTGAACATTTCAGAAAGATTATTACAATTTTTATTTGTTTGGGTAATACTGGGTTCGCACGTGAGTCCATTGTACGGTACTCATAGTACGAGTGCCGCTTTTAAGCCTATACATATATTGGTGTAGACTGGCGATATTTAAGTTAATTATTATTCTATGCAGGTAGCGTAATCCGAGGATTCTTCACAATTAGAAAGAAGGACCCGTTGAACCGCCTCCCGACCTCGTCGACCTGCTTCAACCTCCTCAAGCTGCCCAACTACCAGAAACGAAGCACCCTCCGAGACAAACTCCGGTATGCAGTCAACAGCAACACAGGATTCGAACTCTCATAAATATCTTACTGCCACCTGGTTGGGTACGAGATATGATTGGAGGATACTGTCACGAAGATGATACCAATATTGAAGATCCAAATTCGAATTGGAGATGCGAATTTTGATATTGTTGACGGTTGAAAGAAAATTGAGATAACAGTCACCGAAATAAAGAATTTAAAGAGGAATAGCAACACAGTGACCTTTCAAGACTAGGGTTGGTACTAGCAAATAACAAACCCAATCAAAGAGGATAACAAAATATATTCGTATATTAATCGTTTTATTTTATCGATTGTTAAAAAAGCTCGGGCTGTTTGTTTGTTTGGTTTGTCAAAAAGTCGGCGCCCTCGAATCGTTAGTAAACAGTGTTGACATCACTCCGGCAGACGGGAACACGTCCATTTGTTTGGCAACTCTAGCTTTAAATACTCGAACGCTGCAAATGAAATTAACAATTCCAAAATGTCACGAGCAGATAACGCGCTAATAAACGCTATATAAGTAAGTGTATTACTTAAATTCTCGGATTATACAATGGAGCGTCACTTGTATGACGAGCTTCTTAGTATAAAAAAATACCAAACACCGTGTACACATGTATCTTCTACATATAAAACGGAGTCGTGTTAGTTACACCATGTATAACTCGAGAACGGGTGGCCCGATTTTTATGATGCTTGTTATTTGTCTCCGCCCGAACAGCAGAATAACCATTAAACAATTGGAAAAAGTTACTAAAAAAAACATCATATAGATAACTCATTTTCTCATACATTTAATTCTGAGGCGGTACGAGTTCGCCGGGACAGCTAATTTTATATATATACGTGATCGGTATGACCTACTCCTGACAATTTACACTATTTAAGCCTTATACTACAATTGTATGAATTGAACTAAGAATTTGAAGCCTAAAATTACTTGTACGAATTATTTTTGGTGTAGAAATATGCTCGGGTAACACAGATCTCGTTATGTAAATAGTTACGGTACTGATTGATATCTATATAACCTAATCCAGTCCAACGTATATAACGTGTATATAGACAATAATGTGGTAGTTTAATAGACCAATATTACATTTTTAATACTTATTTATTGCAGCAGCAGCCAATAGCTAAGTGGGTAGAACGCTCGCCTCGGTAACAAGTGTCGCAGGTTCGCACCTCTGTGATTCCTGGATTTCATGTGTGAATCTCATTTTCAACAATGATTATCACTCGTTCGTGCCTCGGAGATCACGTAAAGCAGTTAGTCCTGGGCCTGATCTCTCCGGTCGTGACGGATTGCAGTCGCATCGGACTATGAGAGTGAGGGAAGAGAGAGTGCACCTGTGCTTGCGCATACACATGTACACTATAATATGTCCTGCGCAGAACGCTAGTCTCCGTTGAAATTAGCAGCCGTGACCGAAATTCGGTCAGGAGGATTATTATTATTATTCTACTTATTTATTTATGTACTTACAGTAAATAACGTTTGGATTCAGCGTGGCTTGAATATGTATATTTTTTAAATGTGATTATTTATTATGATCCCGTTTGTCCTGTTGCTGAGTAAAGCCCTTTCCCTATCCTTAAATCCTTTCTATGATATGTACGAATTAATATAATTATTATATATATTAGTTGAGATAATTTATAGGCCATGTAATAATAATAGCACCATATTAAAAGAAAATAATTAGTCAACATTGTTATAGTACACATACTGAACGTTGACTGAAACATTATATTGAGATGCTGGTATCAAATTATAATGATCTACATTTCTTGAAATAGTTAATCTTAAGGTTTTATAATCGTATTAGTCGTATTTTCTTGCAATACTATCATAGTTTTTGTGTCCCTCTGTGTTGTATTTTTTTATCTGTAGTTTATGGAACAGTATATTTTATTGTATATAATTTTTATTTCCTTGTTACTTAGTACAATTATTTTTCAGTATATCAATATTATGATACTTACACATAAATAATTAACCAAAGAAGTCAGAGGGCTACTAATGTGCACAGCTGAATAAGAATAAATCAACTTGTTACTTTAATGATATTATGTACATACGTAGTCGACTTGTAATAGAGCACTTCGAATTTTAAAAATGTTGTAGAATTTTTACAATTCGGGGATCATCAATGGATCCTATAATTTGTGAGGATTGGTCACCCTTAATGTAGATAATGTATAATTTCTAAATTGACAAAATGTATGTATTGTACCCCACGTACTAATAACAAACTCACTTCAAAATGTGACGTGTTAGACTGTTTTACCTATGGTGGAGTTGTTTTTTAGCTTATTCATGTTGTATTGTGCATGTTCGGAAGATCTTCTAGCTTCAGTAACTGAACATCAACAAATATAGTATTTTTGTAGTAATGTTTCCATTTTTAGTTTAGTATTTATATTTTCTGATTTAATCGGTATACTTACCTCCATCTATAAACATGGATCATTGTATTACTCGACCGGTTAATGAATGGGATTATAAATTGCGGCTCATTGAACTTGTACCGTCAGTATACAACGGACTATGCTATAGTACGCCGACAGTAGAAGCTCAATAAGCCGTAATTCATAATTAATTTCCCGGATTCTTTATCCGCACGGGTAGTAAGGGATATTTTGTACTAGCCACGTAAAATGTTGTATAACACAATGTGATTCTCTGTGATAAAATAATTGATATTTATTGTGGCTCTGTTTCATTTTTAACACCTCATAATTATTTTTAGTCAAAGGCAAATCATTTATTTTGTATAGGCCTATGGGGCCATTTACAAATTTACTTTGTGGATCTTTAGAATAATAAATAGTAGTGTAGTAAAAATTGTGTCTAATAGATAATATGTTCGGTCATAAATGTACGAGTGAAGGAACAGTATAGATTGACTTCAAGTTCTCCGAGGATATCTGGTAAATTTGCAGGTAAGTATCCTCAGCTTTACGGATAGGGGTAGGTAATTAATTTCATTTATTCATTAATTTAATCAAGAGCATTCATATTTAATACAACGATGAAACGTTTTACTCGAGACTGGCAAAAATGGTACTTGTTTAGCCGATAGCCAACCAAAGAGAGAAGAAAAATTGACGGACAATGTTATCCATAGAGTTTGGTACAATAATTGACGCAAGAACACGGAGCCATAAAGTAACTAGTTTTTTTTCCCCTAATGGCCCTTTTCCATTGAGAAAGTAACTAGTTTGTCATGCCATATCCACTCGCAAAGTTTTCAGCCGTCTAGTTGAGGTAGGTCTTTAATTATTGGCAGATGGCGCTAGTATTATTACAATTTTATACATTACAATCTAGTGCTATTTACAAATGTATGCAAAATAAGCGAACACACTGTCGTCTGTTATCTTTTTCTTTACCTTTTCACTACTGCCATCTATCTACTCCATCTGCACACTAATGTGTAAAACCAAAAACAAATTCTATATCCTACGTCCATGTGAAATCCAAGTTTAATTTGTTTTATGTGTAAATAGAATATCGTACACTATATGAATTAAAAAAAGCTATAATATAACATTAATAAATTAAATTAATAATTTTGCATAATAAGCGTTGACCAAATAAATCTTATTCAATAAAAAGATACGATTTTGCCTTCACGCCCCGAGCACAGCTGTTCAGCGCGTGGTCGCCATTGTTATTTGCTATCTCATTCTTTCATCGCGTCTCTCCCGGCTTCTACCCCCGCCCCCCGCCCGCCTTCCTCTCAACCAGTTTCGTTCGATTTTCGTGGTGTGTGGACGATTGTGCGTGGTCCGGATAAAAATTTCACGGTCTCATCCTTTGTCTAGGAAGAAGCTTATGACGAACGTATTTCCTATTTATTCGTAACCACGACTTAAACTTATCGGTCAAACGCGAGAAAATCTACAGGTGTCCCGTATTTCAGTGTGTTGTTCAGTGAATCCCGCATAGTCGACCGAGCATGAATAATAAAAAAGTAACCAGTGATATTGTCGTGTGTCCACTGGGAGGCGAGATCTGGTGATCGGGCGCAGTGTCGAGGTTTGAAGGGCTCGGCGTGTGATGAGTCTGCGGTGACGGCTCGCCGCTGAGCGGTTGGATGGCGGCAGTAAGCGGCCCCGCGCGGCACTCTCGCGTCTCCATGAGTGTGTCCATGTCGCTGATGCAGGGCGGTACGCAGAGCGCGCCGCAGGGCGCCATCCTGGCGGCAGCGGCGCCCTACTACCAGACGCCGGCCATCCCGACTGACGTGCAGCCGGACCGCCCCATCGGCTACGGCGCCTTCGGTGTTGTATGGTCAGTACACACGCTTGTTATTGTTTACCTATGTTTCTAATCTCTAGGCCATCATCATGTAAAGTTATTGAGTGCCAACTAAAGTTCAAAATAAGGTAATCTGAAGACATAAAGAGGTAATTAATTTTTTTTTAACAACAAACTTTTTATTCAAGTTATACACTCTAGAAGTGCGTTTTATAGAAACATCTAGTCAAAAGCATTGGAAGATCTAGTTGTAGGTAACAGTAGTATAGAAGCAAGCAGATACTCAAAAGGTTCATTTGATTTCTACATTTTAAAGATTTTAAGTAAGTAGGTGTGGAATAAATATGTGAATTAGAGAATAGGCAGAACCCATTTGCTAACATACTTGTACTATTTAAAGGAATTTCTGTAGTTGGACTGGTCATTTAAATTACCTTACATAATTTAAATACCACAAAACTATGTTGCATTAGTATTACCTACTAATTGGTACCTATTTCAAAACATGATGAAGAAATACCAGACAATCATTTGTCATAGGTACTTACTTTTTATCTAAATATAAAAAAAAATGACACTTATTTTATGTAAATGATATTACTAACCTGCTCAATAAATAAGTATTCCGTTATTTTGTGAATTATTTGCAAGTTCCGTGGTAACTATACTTAGTTGGTATGATAAAGTACATAATTGGTTAGCTGTAGATGTTACTAGCACTTATTAATTATTACAAGTACCGAGTTGTGAGTCAATGAAAGGCAAATACTTTTTTTTATAACCGTCAAGTTAGAAATAATGCTAGGCATATGCAAGCCTGGGTGCAAAAGTAGTCCCTCTATTGGCTTTTTTACTTCACACAATATACTAATGTTTTTATTACATTTATTGTAGAATTAACAATAACTTATAATAAAAGCTTTTAAATTTGAAACTATGTATTCAGTAGCTGCCGGAGTTGGGTATACCTAGGTAAGTATAAATTACCCAGTAGCTTTGTTATGATGATTATTAATTTATTTAGTAAATCATCATTGCTGTACCTATACCTACCAAAATTATGGCATCCACATTTAACATCAAAATTTCATGTAGCTTATTTGGCTCAAGCTCAAAGTTAATTATATAGGTCAAATGTAATAAACGAGCTAGTTAATTACATTTGAACTTTATGAATGGCAAGCTAGCAGGCACCTGCCTACTTACCAACATGTTTGGTGAACTAAGCACACCTACAACAGGTTATATTATAAAGAGGTGACATTGAGAATCAATTCCCATTTTGCTGTGGTGCTCTAAACCTACCATTATAACAACTTTTGCTAAAGGTAACTTTATTTAAACCTACGAAATACATACACTGCACGACTCAGTCTGTGGGGTCATGGTTTTAAATTATGCTACGTCAGTTTTCTCCACGGACGATGAGCCAAGACTGTATGTACTTCACAATAAATTTTGCCATTCATTGACATCTTCAATAGAATTAACACCGCTGATTAATCGGTAACATTTTATCTACTGACTATATCTTGTAGGCATAATGTAAGCACCTATAAGAGGTTTGTAAGTAAAAATCCCAAAGTAGTAACAAGAAATTCACCGTTTCCCGGCTATCGTGTAGTCGCCACGTAAGTGCCACTCGACTGGTCGATAAGTAAAGCGCACTAAGCAATTATTACTGCTCGCTCTCTGCCACCACTGGGTTCAGAATGTTCGCTTTACAACCTCTGGACACGAGTCCCTCGTTAACCGAGAAAGCCTCGATTCTGTTTTAACATTTTTTAACGGTCTATCGCACCTTTTATTACGAAGATGATCGCGTTTCTATCAACCTAAAATGTATCTACGCACCAGACCTAAGACATGATGGATTTCTAACGTTTACACGTGCGCTAAACTTTGGCAGTTAAATAGTGTAATCTGAACCAGTTGCCTTTGTAAACACGTGGTGTTTGTGCTGCCCGACGCCGCGTATTCGATTCAGAGTTAACGGCATTAAGAGCGGTTTTCAACATGCATTTGCCCGCAAACGGATGCACATTGCTACGGAAGCCCGTTATGAATTCGCACTTTATTTTTCTCGATGTTTGTTGGCGAAATCATCGACAAAAAAGAATGGAAGCCATAATGTTTTAAAAAGTAAAGTCATGTGTACTGATATCGAATTGAGTTAGAACTGGCGTGCTCGCCTAATCGCATCCCAGCATTGACACCTCAGTGTCTTCATAGAAAAAATATGCGACGCTGATAACGTGACTCCTTAAGGGCAACGTTCTTGCACTGGAGACGGAGGATAGGTAGCGATTGTTAAGTATGCTATGGGTGGATTATTTGTGCAGACTCGTGCGTAGGCAGGTCCCTCATGGCGCTTGGCTCAATTGTGTGTGAACGACCGAGACGAGGGGAGACGCGCCTGATTATTCCGAACCGCGTCGATCGCCAGTCGAGAGCCCTAAAACCCGCTCCGATCCGAACTCAGCTCTCAGCCCTCCTTTGTACGCCCGTTGAATGCAAATAGGTAAGGAATTCTTTGAACGTTTTAGTTTTCGCTTGAATATTTTAATTTATTCCGAACCTGGTCTTCGGGTTCTTTACGTCTACGTATTTATAATACTAAAGACTATAATACAGTTTCACTATCTCTATGCTAATTTCACTATGGATAACTATACTCTAGACAGAACTGGCTCATAACTCAGTGTCGATTCGATAGCGAAAGACTATCGAGAAGTGAATACGAACCTAAGTTACGTAGTATGACATAAACACCAATGAACAACTAATGCGGTGAAAGCAACAAACGAGAAGGTGTAACGCAAACGCAGTAATCAACGGAGTTGACTCAACACTCGATAACTTAATAAACGATTAGGCATCTAATGATACAGATACGCAACACTTCGACGCTTCAACCTGTAAAAAACGTGTTTTCTGCTAGGTGGTAATGACACAACATTACTCAGGTAACTCAAATTTAAATTTGTGAGGCGAAGTCCGTGAGTAACCCGTGTTCGTCGAAACGTTTTATAGAAACCGTTAACCCCTCGGCAAATAAATTATTTAAAACTTTATTGCTTCCAATTATTTATACGCGAGCAAAAAATATTACCTTCGGAAGTTTGATGAATGTATTAAATGCTCACACGACCTGAGTGCCGGTTTAGGACAAAGAATCATACGGTTCGTTGTGGGATGTGTACTGTAAGGTTATTACAGCGTGGTCTCAGTCGTCCATCAGTAAATTAATTATCACTTGGGCGCGGAGCAGCAACCGCGCCTATGGTCTACACCCTGCTAGCCGTGGCTAGTTGCTCCGAGCGATATTAAAAACGTGACCCATCACCCTTCCTTGATAACTCGCCCTGGAATGACTTCAAACACTTTGTGTATAAAACTTTTAACGCATACTCTTTGAAATGTACACCCGATAATCGCCCGATGATACACCATATTGTTGTGCCAATGTTGTTTTAATTTACCTAATTTCACTTTTAATCTTTTCCCGTCAAATTAGATTCTCCTCCTTGCTGCTATTTGAACAGGAAAACTATCGTGTTACATACCTCAGACGTCCTATTAACTTAATGAAATTGAGTTAGTATTTTAATGCAAAAATTTTATTCCAAGCTATGTTCAATTAGGTGCCTACACTTTGATATCTTTGAACGCACTCGAAAGCACGATGACTGCGGTTTACCTAGGTCAAGAAAGCATGACAAAACAAAACGGATATTGTATAGAATAGGTTGGTGTTACAAAATGTTTTGTTTGTATTGGTTTTATTCGTGATTCCGCTGAGTTTCGCTCGACACTTGTCGATCATGAGCGAGGAACAATCGTTGTGAATGCATATTATCAATCATGCTTGTTCATCACATGCTGGTGATAGTTTCTTAAAACATTTCCAATTATAGTCTTTTAAAATTGCGTGGGATAGTACCTCCGGCTAAACAATTATATTGGCACCTTTTCTTTGTATAAAAACGCCTCGTAACGGTAGACAAAAGAGGTAATAAGTTTGGAAACCTAATAAGCGTAGCATAATATAATCCATCCTGAGCTAATCTCGTTTCAACACTGGCAATGACACAAAATTGCTTAACTAACGATGTGACTGTTCAATTTTCATCGGAATATGTTTTCAATTCATAGCGACATGTGAATGGATTATCATCACGTGTGTTTAGTTCTGGTGCAGATGTGCGAAGTGGACGAGATAACGGCAGTAGTCCGCGTGTGTACCGGCACCGGCAGTGAACTGGCCCGCTTACCGTTAACCAGGTCACAAAACATACAGTCGACCCGTTGGCTATCGTGCGTGCATTATGCGATATGTATGGCATAATTTAATTGTATGATTTTCAGGTCAGATAATGCACCTAAGTCTGAACAAGCACCAAAGAAATAGTTTAAGCCAATCAGATGTATCCATTGGAGCTGAGTATCCTTTCATCTATGAGTCTAATTATCAAACTATGTTGTACGGTGTTTTATGGTTTCTTTATCGCTGCCTCATAATAATGTACCGTTAACGCTTGCTTAGCTAGTGTAATTGTGTTTTGGTGAAGCCTATTCAAAGCGTTACTCAAATACTTATGTTCTGGGTAAAACTTTAGATAGATTAAAACCCCCCGAGAGGTCTCCCCGTGTGAACTGAAAGAGCCCACTTAGTTGCAAGTCAGCCATTAACCGCAGACGTTTTTTTGCTCCATCTCTGTCGACCGATAATCGGTGTCGTGAGAAATGAGCTGCAGTGATTGAATGATATCGGATTAAATTTTAAACCTGAATACAGTAAGTTAAGGATTACTATAAACAGCTAATATTACACAGTAATGCACACGAATTTGCGTTCATCATCAGCAATAAACGTTTTAAGTATTTATTAAAAACCTATATTAAAGGATTCACAGAATTGTCAACATAAACAATTGATGAGTGACATTCCGTTTTCGGTTGTGGATCTAACATTCCTTTAATATTGCCTATCACATTCCCATTTAATTAGGACCTGTTTTCCTTATCTGTTCCCCTAAATTGAAAGTATCTAGTACCTATGCGGCGTGTTTGCATATCCAGTTTCGTTTCCAGGTTATCGGAACCCGCGACCACAACGTATCGCCAGTATCGCTAGGTGTAGTTCGTTACTCGCGATAAGCAACCACCGTGCTACACACTTTGAATTAACATTATGACAAAAAATGTGTGAATATTGCAAAGAAAACGACAAGATATTTATTCGGTTTAATCCCACATTAATTAGAAGGTAAGTAATAATTCCGATAGGATAAAATTCCCAAATACCTTGGCTCCTAAATCTGACGTTTCGTGATTAACGATGATTACTAATTGCAAATTGTTGGCTGTAGATGGTGGATTAATTACCACGTTGGTTGAAACGTTATTTTGATTACATTAATTTTGTTATATATATTTCTGCGAACAGTAAAATTGAATATTTAACTAAGTAACAATTCATGACATACCCACTCCTCATTGTTAGTAATGTACACTCAAGCCAACAAGTTGTGGCGTATTTGGTAAAAATAGTTTCTGACATTGACACGAATTTATGTGCTAAATATGTCGTAGCGAAAGATGCTTGTCACAGATATGAATAGAACACCTACTTAAACGCCCTCGACAATAAACAACATATTCTGAAGAAATTAGTTCACATCTTTTGATAGTTTTTAATGTAACTTTCTCATTATTATTGGTTATTGGCAACAAATTGTAACATGCGATAGTTAGCTCACTAGACTCCCATTCATACTGGGCTAAGCTTCCTGCGTCGTGGATCCGGGGTTGGAATAGAGGAACACTGTGATGACTATGAATATTTGTTTCCGAGTTCTGGATGTTTAATATGTCAATTTGTATTAATATCCACGCCTAGTGGATGGATGTCTACATATTTAATAGGTACATCAGTATTAGTAACCAATATACAGGACATTAAAAATAATGTAAAACGAGGCTAGATTATAGTGTGTAAATAACCAGAATAAAAAAAACTAAAAGTTTACGTTTAAATCTTTAGTCTCATATTACCATAATTGCTGAATTCTGGACATCAAAGTTAACATCTGTGTTTAAATCGGCTATTGTCCACTTAGGGAGGTAAGTTGTGTTAGTGTGTGTGTGTGAATTTACCTAATATCTGTTGGCAAACGAAAGAACAAGGTTACTGTATTGAACAATAGAATTTATAATAGTAAGTAATGCTGTAAACTAAGATTGTAACACTGTGCTAACAATTATTCAAAGAGATAATTATAGATGTTCATTTATTTGCCCATTTAAACCGACACGAAACCACAAAACAGCCTCTTTTGTTAAAAGAGGTTGTTTTGTGTTTTAAACACGCATTAGATACGTCAGAAAGCTTAACCTGTCCTATTCCTTGCGTTTAGAATTGAATTAATTGCAGCCTGTATTTGTATGGAGTAGGAATGTCATTGCTATTAGCGAATAATGCAGTATATTTTCTCTTTTTCCCGTTCTGTATTCTAGCGATGGTGGACTAATGTCTGCTTTAGAGAATGCAGCTCGAAACAGCTAGTGTTGTCCTTTCGAACTATTAAGTTCTTCCCTGACGATATTCTCGTGCGACAGACCCACTTATAATATCCAATTAACTCTTTTATTTAATTTGCATGAATGATCAGTTAACAGAGCTTATACTTAGTAATACGCATCACATGACCACTATAAATTCAAATTTACCGTATCATTTTTAAGATCTCAGTGTACTTGCCCTTCTTTTCATAGCGGTAGTAGTAGTCCGACCTCCGATAGTGGTGCATGTAGAAGTTAATGATTTCTTAAACGACTTCTCCCTTCATGAGATGTTGAGCATTAGGAATATATTAAGTTTTTACGATTTTTTCACAACAATATGTGGTTACATTAAAAGGAAATGAGACTGGTTATAATGCAAACAATGTTCATTATTTGGCTTCACATCAAAACGGCGTTTGTACTGCGTATTAGACAGTGTCTAATGATAGTCTGACGCGGCACGGGATTAATTGGCAAGCGTTTACTGGACACGGCTTCCCCGTGGTGCTGCTCGTATCCAGAGTTCACTCAACCTCGCGATTTTGTTTATCAGAACATTTGACGGTGCGCGCGCCCAGTTCACGTGCCATTGACATTCGGTCCGCGGGTTTGCGCGATCGAAATAGCCCACGCTAAATATTATTTCCGACGTTATAGGAGAATGTGTACATTTATATCGCAAAGATATAATAAACTTTCATTTATTGCACATGTTGAAATATTAATTTGGCGCCGCCAGCTGAAGCATATGGTCGTTTAATGGGATGATATATAAATATTAGGTAGGAAAGATGTTGCTTTATGAAGCTGCACTGCTCAGCTACAACCAAAATTGGCTACCTTAGGGAAAAGCACCTGCCTATCTCATTCAGAACGTGTTCATTGTTTCTTTATACTATTTGCTTAGAAATATTTTGAGTGAGTGAGTGAGAACGTAAGCTGCCTTCCTCCCAATCTATGCAATTGCAATCGTTTTATAGCTGCTGTTGCCGCATCTTGTCTAATTAAAACTACTGCGTTCATTCGCAGTGTGTGCCATGTCTTACACGGATTCCTAATCAATTATTACCATAACCATTCTGTTGCCTTACTTAATTATGACATTACCCAATACAGTTTGGATTGGGTCAGGGTTCTGAAACTTTACTGGTTGCGTAACATTGTTGCGATTCTTGAAGCGGTGAAAAATCTATATAATTTTACCCTTTGTTACGGTCGTTGGGGTACTTGCAAAAAGACACAAAGTTAACTTTATATAATCGTTTCTGCAAAGCCATACTTGTATATCTATGGGATTAAGGCTTGACGAAATCGCGTGGGATACAAACAGAAGTATGTTGGCCAGGATGTTTACTTTAAAAAAATAATACTGATGAATTTACAAAAGACTATAAACGGTGTGTGTAATTTCAGCGTGCTTGGGGGTACGTTTAATCATATTCTTTATTCGAGGACTATTCTCTATCACGTTTTATTTTGTATGCAAGGAGCGTGACCCAAGTTTCCGTTTTCGGCCCCCATGTGAAAACGTTTACACAATGTCAAATTGCCTACCTGCCTATTGCAAAACACGGCCTTCCTGCGGGGCCGGCCATTGTCGACAGACACGATGTTAATATGGCTGATAACTGTATCTGGCTGGTAGTTGTTGGCGCCTCGAAGTTTCTGTCTATCGTAATTGTGCAATATCCATTTTGTTTATAAAATACCTTCATGCAGGAGGCACGCATCTGCGTTTTATATTGATGATCACAAAACATACATTTCAATAACAATTGTGAACGCAAAAGCAATTTGGATGACTATTGACAACATAATGAATCCATATTGGCATTGTTATAATTTGGAAATTTGATTTTGGTTCCTTTCTATTGCGTTTGTATTCCATTGCGGATAATGATGGCGTAGAATTATTAGTGTGGTCGAAATATTTGTTATGGCCAAGGAATTGCAAAGTATCGTACTCACTTTTGTGTTATAGCATAACGCGCTTTTTATACTTGGTTAAAAAATGTTTCTTGATAACTACACAACAGTTAGATGACCGGATACACTCGTATTAAAACCTATGACATCACTCATACTTCTCACCAAATTATAGTCATTGGGTCATTGACACAAATCACTTACCTCAGGGCACTTAGTTGCGCAAATTAACAAAATTAATGTAGTCTTAATTAATTTTCATAATACCTAGAGGTTTTAAACGTAGAAGCGAGTAGATGACTTACTATCATGAACGTTTCCATTTGATCGATTCGATGAATATGTTTATATTGTTTTAAGTGCGTTGCTGTGAAGTAGCTAATTGTGTTAATGCATTCTGAATACATTTGCATCGCCTAGGCATTTTGCACAACGCACTTGGGGCTCACGTGAATATTTCTTGTGGAATATGTCTGGTTCTCATGCGGCTGAAAACTTGCTATGACGTTCATTGATTATCCTAACTGCAACCCTGCTTCTTTTTCCTATACTGCACAGACTATAAAAGTGCAGATATCCATATGTATACCTTATATCTTAGTGTAATATTTTTTTAAATATCTCAACATTAATCACACAAAATCTTTGAATAAAATTAAGTTACCGCCGTAATTATCATTAACTAAACAGTAGATAATAATAATAAAAACGAACACAAAATATACAGTCCCACACTAAGCCACGCTTGTATTATGGGTACAGCGTACAATGGACTGAGGGCAAATTCAGTACATTATACTTTGTTTTTATTATTATTATTTATTTATTTTTTTATATTTTTTAAGTTCTTCTGTTTATTTTTATATTTTTTCTTTTTGCGTTCACCTACGGTTACGACTTTATATAATACTGTTAAATAGTACCCAGTAGGATGTCCGTGACATCACTAAACGGCTTCCACGGAAGACCAGCGCTGGTTGTTTGCACAACCAGCATACGCTGAGTGGAGGCCGATTTGTGACAAGCATTTGAGCGTCTACCTGAGGTGATGCTCAAAGTTGGGTTGTGTTGTGTGTAGTGTTCGGTTGTATTTGTCACAAATAAATGTTTTTTCTTTCTTTTCTTTCTCTTTCTTTCTTTCTAATACTTATATAGATATTAAACTACCACGACTCGGTTACAAACACACAAAGCTCATGTGTCATGATCATCAAACATAGTTTGTCCCCACTAAGATTTGAACCGGGGTCCCTTGGCGTAGAAAGTAGGGTCACTACCCACCAGGTCGCCACGATAGTGCGTCATATAATTTACCCATAAAACTGCATTCACATTTATTAGATTTTTTTTTGCCACAATAACTATTCATTTCGCTTAGAATACGTGTTGGGCGATATGCAACACCGTAAAAAAGCGAATTCGCGCTATGACATGGTGCGCGCGTTCCGATGCGTCGCCGGCTGGGTACGTTCGGAATCCTTAATTTAACTACTCCCGTTGCCCTCGCTCCCGGAGATGCAGCCGGAATGAGCTTCCCGCCTGTGATTGCATTCGCACCCGCTTCGTGACTCCAAATTAATGTCGCGTCTTTCGTCTGTGCGACTGTTGCAATATTGATCTACGCTAGGCAGGCTTTGGATTAAGGTTTTTTTTTTATTATTGCTCATACGAGTTAGATTGAAATTAAATACATGTGCAAAAGCATAGACAACATGAAACATTTATCTTAAATAGGTCGGGCGTTACCAAATTTGTTTTTGGCATCGCTCTTTCGAAAACGGCCTGCAAAACATGTTACGTAAAATACCTTTAAACCGTCCCACGCGTATCCCATTCAACTAAACGTGATTAAAATGATTACGAAGTTGTTTTTATTACTTAAGCGATAATATAACAAAATTTGTCTAATAAGTGCTTATTTAGTTATTGTCCCACCTTCAAAGTTTGTCTTGAACGCAGATCTTGTAATTACGCAGTGTGCTTACGACACAGGTTGGACGGGATTCTGGTCTAGCTTTAGAGAATCTTGGAACCGGCTGAGATCTGATCAAACCCGGATCTGTGTGTGTCGCTATCTCGTTACGGGTGTAAAGTTTCGGCGTCAACGAGTCGCGTCCCCTGCACAATGGGAATCCCCATTGTGCAGGGGACAATCTAGTTCCACTGGTTGTAAGTTATACTTCCTCGCAATACAGCCATAGTGCAACAAGCCTTGTTCATGGAAGAGATTCATGATCATTATTACGGCGCTTACTGACAGCTTAAATTAAATATAAAAACTTATTAGTCAACAAAGTCCCAATAAGTTATCCAGACTTGTAGATTTTTTGGTATCTAGGAATTAGGAGAAAAATCTTTTCTAATTTCTGTTTTTTATTGATATTCCATGTGAATATATGAGTTCAATTCGTTTTGCTTTTATATAGATTTATTCAATGTCACAAAAGCATAACGTCCCGTCCTAGTTATAAAGGGAGAACCGGCCAGCGGCCATTTACAATAATAATAATAGATCAAGACCGCGGTCGGTGCATATGATTGATCGATGCAGGACCACTCCGACCGAGTCGAGTGCGTCGGGTCAACCTTGCGAGGGGGGCATCTCTAATACAGGATTCCAATAAACCATCCCAGCGATTTTTGAAACATTCCATATAGTTATACGTTATCTATAGACGTGTTCCTCATAGTAAAGGATTTCCGCTTGTTTACCAGCTACAAACGTGACGTTGTTTTCCTTGTTTACGCACAGCTCTCATGTTAACTGTTTTAATAAGCATTAAACTTAATGCTGATAGCGTATCAACAAATGTGCGTATCGCGATGCATAGTTCAGTTCTTATTGATATTTATGAAACAAAGCCACGCGCGTGTAGGGTTGGTTTCTCTACGTTATGTGTAAAATGAACCCAGGCGACGGCACGGCAGATGTGGCTGAGGTCACCGCACCCGGGACAGACGCAGCTGGATATTATGCCCGACGAACGCTTTTTGTGATCCCGAACTCGCTCCTAGGAGTGTCATGAAACGCAGCACTAGACGAAACCATGATAACGTGTTCCACGTATCGTATCATTTATCAAATTCACATGGTCCGAGACATTTTAAGAATATTAACTTTTTATGTTTAAGTACTCTTATGCGTTCATTTAACACACCATTTCTTTTTATCTCTACCCTCAACGAGTACTTCGTGACTTGCCTCGTCTATGCGGTCGACGGCGCGGGCGGCGGCGGCGTGCCGTAATTTTCTTGTTTCGAGTGGTCATTAGTTCCACAGAGACAGGGACTTTGTCTGTCGCACGGCCGTTAAACTATACACGCATACCCGCATGTTCGTCCCAAACAACTTAAAATCTTTATTATGACTGTTCCTATGTTTCCTTTCTCTCAAATATGCCTTAAATGTGGCCTCGTCTCGAATGTTTGCAGCGACTCAACAGACATACTTTATCACTAGCTATTAAGAGGGTTTTTGCGATGTGAATAACGTGCCCCTACGCCGCTCGCCGGGTGCGGTGCTCGGAGTTTGGGGTGCGTTCACCGCAGCCACGCGATCGATGCCCAGCCCCAGGCCAACACGTATAAAGACCCACCTACCAGCTGGTTTAAATTTAAATCCAAAAATGCTAAACCCTGTATTTTTATTGCAATATGAGTAATATCTCTTTGTGTCGCCCACCCACGTATCTACTAAATGTTGGCTAGTATAAACTTAAAAAGTACTTAATTTTACAATAACCAAACGAATGTATATTCCCCGCAACGCGGCTAATTCGCTGCTGGGAATCCGTTGCCACTTGTATTTTCCCACAGTCTGTGTTATCCAGCACCTATAATTCTCGATCAACTTGTGGTTTTGGTTCATGGTATCTCGATTCTAAGTGCGTTCCGTCACGCCACGCAGACCCTAAAAGTTTCCTTTTCAACAAGTCTTGCGTGCCATGGATAATTTCTAAAATTGCTTACACATCGATCGCCTTTGATACGGTATCATCGCAGCGGAGGTGTAAACGCATTATATTTTAATCATTTGATTAGTTAATCTTCGTTATATTCGACTCTTTGTCACGACAGAAGTAATCGTGAACAGTTTGAGATAAAAGACTACCGATGGCAAGGAATTCTCCGAACGGACGACCTACAAACTGGTTTGTTACAGGTACACGGGCAAAAATTTTAATACGTAGACAAAACCCGAGCCCGAATTTCGGCCGCGTACCATGGATCTTTTGACAAAGGCGCATTCCGATAGCGTATCGCCCGAACACAAATGAGACCTACTGGACCATTGTAGTGATGTGGGTAATAATAACATCGTTGAGCCAGCTTTATGCAAAATTCGTCCTAGAAACCTTGCCTTTTTGCGCGAACAAATAAGAATGACATTTCTTTTACCGAAGCAAGGTTTTCTTTCGAAATATACTGTTCCATTTCATAATTCTGTGGCTACATGGTTTTCGAGAATATCAGCTATGGACTTGCGATCCCGTTGACCATTCCCCTTCTCTATATAATGTGTGTGTGCAAAGGAAATCGATAACGCCGCCGTCGTGTCCCACGAGTCACGCTTCGCTGTGCTTCTATATTTTTAGGTCTGTTTTATTTTTCATTTTTATCTCAGCTTATCGTCCTTTCCTTGAACCACATTGTGAAGAAAACTTACTTAATTTATGTATAGCGCTAGGGGCCCGCCGGGTTACATTAAGAACTTCCGAAGAAGATAGAAGTTTAGTACTTTACTACTTAACGTACAAACGTGGGTACTGATAAAATCCTTTCAAAGATAAAATCTATTCCTCGAGTAATACTTATGGGAGATACCTATTTTCTTATTTCCGAAAAGCGCAAACTTACCATCGGCTCTTCTAAAAATATCTTTGTTTCCATAACTTCGTATCCGCTTGTAGATTGCTTGTCAAAGGACTTTTGTCAATTTAATGGCCCCTTACATTTGTAAAGTGTGCCGAGCCTGAAGAAATTATTCCTCATAGGACCGCGATCCGTAATCTTCGAGTTTATAAGCGTGAGTGAAGATTGGGTTCAATCTTTCAGATAACGTATGCTCACCTGGAATAAGAACAGGTATACGTGCAGCGCATTGATGCGTGCTGTATTGGTTTATTCAAGTTGTTTAATCTATCATGGGTTCCCAATTCGAAGTCTGGTCAGTAGCGAGTAGTGATTGGAATGCCTGCCGGAAACCGCATCAGGTAAAGCGATCCGATGAACTCGGACTGTAAAAAAAAAGACCAGCGCACACTACTCGGCGGTCCTTCGACCCATGTGTCTGTCTGCAAAAAAGCATATTAGAATAAATTAACTCAAAATGATGACGAACCGGCGCGTCCGGTTATGTTTTATTCGTGCGATGGTCTCTTGTAATTAATATAGGTAGAAAGACGTATGCCAACGCCGACGGAACGATTTTATGTTTCGAGAGCGGAAGCGAGGTTTACTGTCACAATCCTGCTGACGATGTCGTTAAAGGCAAATGACAACTTTAATGATTTGAAGCATGAATTTCTAACGGAGTACATTTGCTAATTAAAATTGTTTTGTTCGAAACCTTCACGGCGTCCGTTGAGCTTATCTTGATTAAGTTTTTGGGGTTGTTGATCTGAGAAGTAGGGGGTGAGTGTACCCCCTCCGGCTCGCTACGCCCTCCCCGCCACCGCCCAGGCCTTTATCGGCTGCTCATTCATCGGTAACTGCGCCCTTCAAGTTCGCGCGACCTTTAAGCAAAGGATGGAAGGAATGACAGATGCCTACTAAAACGCTAAACACACACCCACGAAATGTTCATTTATGCCTATCAATTTTTCATACCCGGATTGAAAAAAAATCTAAAGATGATCTTTTATTATTAACACAACAGTCTAGTTATAATGATAATGTTTTTTCCAAAATGCTAAGGACTTAAAAAGTTCACGGATAGTTCTGTAAGTCATTTTTGCGACGTATTACTCTGTCACCTGATTCAAACTTAAGATCTATTTGATTCCAGATTCTATACTATTCAATTGTTTCAATAATGTGGCCTATAAAAGAGTTCCAACATTTTTTAGTTATCACTTTCAATTTTTAACGGTTTGAAGGCCAGAATAAGCCAGGTTAGTTGATTGAGAGGAAATAATCGATTCACTCTACGTGGTTCCATGAGAGCGTGTATCGTGAGATATGTTTTGTATCTTGTGATACCTTGTATTATCAGGGGACTAAACACATGTATAATGTATCAACTGTTGGTGAACCTAAATAAAAAAAAAAATTTCAGATTTCCAAATCGAAACAATTAAGTAGTTTATTTTATCTCTGTTTGGCCTTCGAATTGAGTAGGTGCTGATTGTAGAGCAGTTTTGTTGGAATGTCAATAGATGTCATTGTAGTTTAAGGTCAGGGTGGGTGATATAATATTTCAAGTTCATAATATCCACAGCATTCTGGTAACTTTAAATATTGATGTAACATTTGTTAGTCTTGTGAATATTATTGGTTCAGTACTTTCCTTGCTTGCTTGCTTTGTCATCTGTACAATCTATTTTACACGCCAAATATTTCTTAAGTGAGGCATACTTAATGCATCTGTAGCGAACCAGTTCAGATTTAGTGGCTATTAAAATATATTCCCAATGAGTCACCGGGCTCCACGACACGGTAACAAGAAGTCGTGGAGCTAGCTTTACATTTCAATTCATATGTAAATGCTTACCTGAAGAAATAAGTAATATTGTCCGAATAAACCAAGCATTAGTCATCATTGTAGATCGAAGTATGGTCGTGGGGTTGTGTTTAAGTACGGACGTGGGTTTCATATTTGATATTATAAGAACTAATATAATACTAGATACAATAGATTGGTACTTCAAAGAAAATTGTGTGGAAAGAGTGGGGCCTACTTATGGCGGTTACGTCACATTACAATCGGAATCATAATTCTCATTAATTAACATAATAATTTTATAATAATGCACTTAGTTCCATTCAAGTAAAATTTCTATAAGCAGAAACAGAATTAGGATAAATAATATGGACGGAATGGGAAAAAATGCCATTAAAAACATAAATGGCATGCGTCGCAATGCAAAACTTCCACCGTAAAACGTTGTGAAAGCTCATTGTAAGCCATTAGTATGGAAGCACCTATAACTACTTTGTCATACATTGATTAGTTTCCTACTAACAATTAAGGACTATCAATATAAGACATCTTTATTTCTATAATTACCACCTCCTTACATTTGGAGGTAAGACTTCTAAATGTATCATAGCAATTTTGACCCCGACGTCATCTTACCTAATAAACGGGTCAAGTAAGGTGTTTTAATGTTAATAAGAAGATGTGATCTGGGTTAAAATACGCGTAATACCCATTCATACCTATTAGTAGGACAATTAAAATGTGTGCTAATCAATAGGCGCGCTGGTCACTCGGTTGTCAGGCCGCTTCCGCGCGGAGCGCTGGCACTCCAACTGGGTTAAATGCTTTGCAGCCTGGCACACTGATGTTTTATTTGTGTTATGCTGCAGTGGGTAGTCACACACTCTACCTTTGCTCCTCCATATTAGTCTTGAGAACCAACTCAAGGTCAACATACCCCGAAACACGGAGGTTGGATTTTATAATTCAGTCACATGTCAAAGGTCTAACCGAGCCAACATGCTTTTTCGCCGGTTCATCGGACGTTTTTATCAACTAGGCTGCGCCCTCCTCCTTCCTTACTCAGGAATTGCCTTGCCCAAGCTTCGGTTATAATTTGTTTCAGCTATTTCAGTTTTGCAACAGCAACACCATGCGGACCTTTTGATTGTTCTATTTTTAAAGATGTGTGTGGCAGTTGTTAGCCCGTTAACTCGTTTTATTATGTGTTCGTGTGTGTAAACGGTATCGTCCCGTTACAGAACCTGCCTCTCATTGTTTTTAAATATTTGAGCGATTCCGAGTACATTAAAGATGTTATAGTTATGGTTGCTCATTATAATAGTAGGTAATTGTTTCGAACTTAGTTTACAGTTAAATATTACGTTAACTGTTTTCGAAATTTAACGCAAAAAATAATCTTTAAAACGAGTACTTCTGAAAACAGATAAACCGTTTGTAAACGAGTTGTATACGTGTTGAAAGTTTACGATGCCAATTAAATTTGCACTTTAATAGTAATCACTGCCGGAGCTGCTTCCGTGATGCATTATAACCTGTCTTTGTAAATGTAAAGCGAGTAAAAAATCCTATTGATTTTAAATGGGCTTAGACATCAACATAAGAACAAGCAAAAAGTACGCCGCTCGGTAAATTATTCGTGAATCTTTTTTTTTTTGGTTTGCTTGCACAACCGAAGAACGTTTTGCGAAAACAGGAACTGATTAGCTAGAACTACTGAGATATTTTTCAATGCAATCTAAGATGTATTCAGAGCAGCTCTTGGAAACCCTGGGCGATCCAATAAATTTACTTGAATATAACGGAGCCATAGCAGAATTTCACTTTTTTAGTCTTCATTGCAAAATATGTTTTGCCTTTGTAAGATCACGATTCAAATTCAATCACGCCGGTATGTGGGTCTCACTCTGGTCCGCGACGGGCATAGGTGGCACGTTGCCGCGCGCGGTCGCCAACTCCTCAGCAGATCGGTACACCGTGCACAAAGGTCTCTGGGTCAATCGCTCGACAACATTTCCCGCTTCAGTCCAAACGCTCACCTGATACAGTACTTGAGTTTCCAGAGCATTATTAACCTAGCAAAACTATTTCAATTAACCTTGCCTATGTCTTAATTTTCGCGGAAGTAATAAATCTGCATTTTTAGTTTGAGTTTTGGATGTATTAAAATATCGATCGAGTGAAGTATTCTCGAACATTCCCCAGTAAAGATGTGCTTTTCCGCTTGGGGTGCTGCTGGAAATTAAGTTAAGATTCGATGACATGATCCTGAAAAGAATAACTTTATTGTTTCTTATGTAAGTTTTACACACAGCTTCAAACGTTCACGGAATCACAATTGGCTTTACCGATCACCCATTTGGTGTTATACTTTGCAATGACCTTTTTTATTTATAACGAATTCATGTCGATTACTAATTAGAGATGTCTATGTATGCTGACACTGAACAATTAATCCGCTTACACAATCAAACAATGGAATGAATTATAACTTTCTCATATTATTTATTGCTTCTGGGGAGGTCCAATTAAGTCTGTATCCACCGAATTAAACGCAGGGCGACCAGCTGTGCGAGATAGCAAATAAGCGGAGCTGTAGGGAGTAGGGACAGGCAGGAGGGATCCTGTGAAAATATCGCCATAGCGCCGCCGGGGGTGAAGTGGGCCGGGGCAGGGGTCGGGGGCGAGATGATTGATAGCGCCCGCCGCAACATCATTCTCCAGAACCAACTTCGTGTACATATCAGCGAACCCATGTATCTTTTACCTACTCGCTTCTTAATGGAACCCATGTTCCTAAATATTCTCCATGACTTTGCCAAATTCCCAACATAAAATGTATTTTAAACCGACGAAATATTGAATATAAATGGTGTTATTGAACAGCCTTTAACGGTAGCGTAACAGATATAACATCGTCCGCATCAAAACGTTGACGCTGCGATGACAGTGACTCGTCGATATGGATAATATTGCTTTATTTTATACATACTGACGGATGCCGCAGTATAAAGTGACGTTCTTGTTTATTTATAACAGGAATATATACATATTTTTAATATAACACATTGGCATGCAGTCGGTGTTCAATTCGAAGTAGGCTTCTATGATCGTGGACTTTAATTTTTGAATATCTCGAAGGAAAGCGTACGTGAACCGAAAAAAAGTATTGTATATCGACCCCACAAACAAATGTATGAATAGGTAGGTTATCTAAGTATTGATTGGAAACACTGCTTGTGATTGGATATTTGCGAATTATACTACAACGATTGATACGACCACAATGTAAATTCTACCTAAGATAACATCAGAATTACTTTGCCAATCATATTAGCTCAATAGATACCAAATTACTATTTAAAAAGCATGGCGCTGCCCGTGGGCGTTACGGCCGTCAATCGTATCGACACAAATTATCACAATTGCTCGTTGAAATTGCTGACTCGACTGAACGCAATTAATGCCAGTAATAAAGAGATTGTTACGGAAAACATCCATTTGTCAAATGTTTACAATAATATACAAGGTGTAGTATAATAATAAATAGTAAATACGTTGACATCAGTAAGCTAAAGCGGGTATTCGTATAGGCAATTGCAGTAAATGGAGATTGGTCTTGATCTAACCTGACCAAAGGAGATGCCACTACGTCGGGTAAGCATTTAAAAAATCTTACGGAACACCCGAATCTTTGCATAGTTTCTGATTCGCAATTATTATCGTCACACTAATCACACTATAACACCAATATTATAAATGTGAAAGTTTGGATGGATGGATGTTTGTTTGTTACTCAATCACACCAGAACGGCTGAACGGCTCTGGATGAAATTTGGCACAGATATAGATTATAGTCTGGAATAGCACATTGGCTACTTTTTAATAATCGCGAGTAACACCGTGGGGCGCAGCTAGTGATTAATATGTAAACGTGAGTGTGTAGAATTTTATTGAAGTCCAGTTTGATGCGTGTGATACGTTGCTGCGTCTTGATAGTGAAAATACCAATCCGAAAGCGAAAATAGTGGATCGTCTTACACTAGTCACGATACACGATATTTATTGGCGGGTACCAACCGTACAACCACGAAATATAGGAGCAGGTGAAATTATTGATTTATTACATAGCGTGAGAATGGTATATCAATTGACAAGGAACCATTTCACGTGTGCGATATTATCATTTATTTAGCACTGTCGGGCAGCGGTGAAGTATTATTGAGCGAATTATTGTGTCTTACGTGCTTTTAATTAATATTTTCACTACCAACAAATATATTTTTAAAACCACTACCCATATTCGCTTGTAGATATCATAGGTGCCATATTTGATGTGCACTGAATTTCTTACAGAATTATTTCTTGTAATATTGTCTTCAGTTAAATTTTATAAAAGAAAGATGCTCATCAAAAATAGTTTAAAACCACAGAAATTAATTATAATTGAAGCCTCTAAGTACTGTTGTCTGGTTACTCAGTTTCGGACCAGACCACTGTTTTATGTTCGCACATTTAAAGCAATGATCGTTAACGATAGATAATTCTGACGAAGTTTTTATTTGTTCACCGCATACGGGATACCACGTACCGTGTTCCCTCGCTCGCCCCCAGCGTGCATCCGCCAGGGCGGGTGCGATGAACCCCACACTCAACCCGGCTTCATTGTTACCACCTCGTAATTACCTTATTAACGAACCGATGTACTTCGTAATGTGGGCTAACGTCGCTTCACCGTTGTTCCAAACGAAAATTTTCGTTTCAAGGATATATTGTATGGGGTCGGTCGTTAACCGTCCTCTCCGAGTCAGGTAAACAAGATCACGAAGTTGTTGGATTTTTTGTGCATTATGGTTTGGTGCAATACTATTTTTTATGACCATACATGTGCAGTGAAACACCGCTGGTCACAAAAAATGGATTTCGGTAGAGTTGTGCGTAAATGTATGGTTCAAATCAGTCTCAATGTTGGTGTTGCAAGTTGAAAAATAATGCTTTGCACGTTGCTATAAAATGGCTGGTCTTAATCAAGATAGATTTATAGAAAAATAACTGGCCTGCATTCTAAGTACAAGTTAAATACCTCTCATTACGACACGAGGTACTAAGGGTAGTCAAACTGCAGACTTTACAAAGAGATTTCTATACATATTTATTTATATTTATATTTAGATTTACTTTTGTATTTTTTTAATATATTGTTTAGTTTACCATACTCCGTGGTTAACGTAAACGAAAGGCCATATGTTTTTATTTTACTAGACGTTTAAGATAATATGATTATACGCGTCTCTAGAAAACATGGTGGTTGTTGAGCAAAGCAGGTTAATATATGTGATTAAAGCTTTTAAAACGAATACGTAATAACTTCAGTAGCAATCAAAGGTGTCTTAGCTAATACGTGCGATTTGAGGAAAAAACTGTTACCGATTTAAAATGATCTGCTTATTTTGTTTCAGGTAAATATCTGCGTGTATCAAAGTGGTTTAAAAAAATACAGCACTAACTATTCGTAAGTCAATCAATTATTGATTAAAGTCAGACTCAAATCTTTGTTTTTTTATCACTTTCCATTCGTATGCAGAACTTGCTGTTTGTTTCAAATGTGAGTAGCATCACGTGCGATTTAATTGAGTAACTGAACGGCCATATAACTCAGAGAGAGTGACATTAATCGTATGTGTTAAAATACTGCACTTGTCCACGAATATTGTTGAAATGTTTCTTATCTTGATAAGTAAAGTTATTCATGTTTTGGTGAGCTTGTTTAATCAAGTTTTTTACTGGAAAACAAAACGCAACAAAAAAAAAATATCTAAACAATATTTACGTGAAGATATTTCACCGAAAAACTTTTCCAACGGCAATACTTCTATAAGATGTGGAGGCATTTTTGTGTATATAATTTTATTTTATTTTTCAATGTCCTAAGTAATAAGTATTTTTTAGTTTTTTGTTTTTCCATGTACATAACTTCTATTTAATCGATTTGAATTTACTCCTATATTACGGAGCGTAGTATACCTGTCAAAATGCACGAGGTCGGCGCAGGTGGCTAGGCAGGAGAAAATGGCTTTGACAGCTGGCACGCGGCACACCTGCCCATCTGCGACCGCCACTGCCGATCGTTATTACTTCCTGTGTCGGCTGTAGAGGAATAGTAACACCATGTACATTGCAGATGTGGGGTACAGTTTTATAATTATTGCTTAAACATAGAGTATGTATATTACTTACACGGTCTCGGAAAAATACTTTAGTTTCAATAGGTCAAGTTTTGTTTTATCGACAAATAACTAGTGATTCAAAATAATTGGGCAGTAGCCCTAATTCACTGAAAAATAAACCCATGAATTACATGCTTTTATTATTTACATTGCATAAAGCTGCGCATTTACAGTCGCTTTTTATTTAAGATCAGGTAAGATCGAGATCAAATACTTGCCTATAATGTAATAAAAAAAAAAATAAGGTGATTATTGACGAGATTGGTTCCTATGCAATAAACTTTGAGCAAAGTGGGGATAATTTAAACATATTCTCATACCATGAGATTTTCAACTATCAATAAGTATGAAAAGTTGGTCGCTACCAAACTTGAGCTCACAACTCGTGCAGAGCGTCGCATGCGTATTTTGAAATAATTTCGATGTTTAACTGTGCCGGCCATTCGGCCTATTGTATGAAATCCGTTCACGCTGCATTACAATATCCAAGTAATCGGTTAGTTCAACGATCAGTAGCCAGTCAGTTAGTTGTTGCGACTAGTTCCCAACGCTACATAGCGCAGGGAGTATATCTGCAGTTCTCACGGAGACTTAGGAGCGCCCACATGACAATCTGGATTTGCGAATTTGCCTACATTATCTCCGATACCTTTCGGATGTCTCGACTTATCCTCAAAGCCGACAAGCCAGTTTGTGACTTACGCTAGAGGAATATAGCACAATTTCAAAAAAGCTCCTCGGTAAACTAGTATCTAGTAGATATGTAGCAATACCTACCGTCTGCTTCCTCGGTAAAATGTGTTATTTAAGTACAGGTTCGCGTGCGGAGAAAATATCATTTTGGGAAAATATTGATACTGAGGTCGTTTTGAAAACGCATTATTCACAAGTTACTCAATTTTCGGTGAGTTAACGGCTTATTAAATGCCCATTTTAGTGCGCGAGCGGGAGCCATCAAGTTAACCAGACATGCTATCGATTTTATTCCCGACAAGTTTCCTATCATGAAATGCAATCCCCATTTGGTGCCATGTCGCCCGAGGCACGGACGGCGAGTGGTCTGGTGGCTCACTCTGCCCTGAAACTATCAAGTGCTCGTTTATCTATCTCATAAATAGACCTCTAGCCCTTTTGTAAACTAAATAAGCAAGCAAAAACGAAAATGCTTTTATTTTTTAACATTACTATTTACCTTTTGGTCTAAAACGTAGTGTAATGTTTGTCAAAGTAGATGTTTTTTTTATTATATTTACCAACTTTGTGTAGGAGACGCAACTAATGTTAAAAAGTTTAGCGTATTTCGAGGTGGGACATACTATTGCCTTCCTCGCTTACGGAACGAAATAGTTCCGTTACGCAAGTTCTTATCGTTTCATATCGAAGTAACACATAACCGAGTATTGTTTAATACCATAATGGAAATCCCGTATTAATAGAGAATTGCAGATAATAATATGCTTTGTTACCACATGGCATCTATCTTCAGGTATGTTGCCGCCGAATTTACATGTTAATGTAAAAAAAAAACGGGATTTCAGACGAAATTGAGATTTCACGTTAATTGCTTCAAGAAAACGTTCACTTAAAAAAAATTAAAAATAATTCATTTTCATATTCTTTCGATTCTAAGGCGGTATGAAGTTCGCCGGGACAGCTTCATTTATTGGTCTTGCGTTTAGACCGCTAGACCGTAGTGTTTACTGCGTTTAGAATATGAAACAATATGCTTTAATAAACATCCTAATCAGGTAAAACAAGGTAGCCTGTTTACACGTCCAGCTGCTGTATCTTCCTATGAGCATCAGTGAAAACAATTTAGTAACTATTCAAAGTTAATCACAAAATTGTATAGTACAATTTCGGTTTCAACCAAGTTTTAAGCATCCCTTTGATGATGCATTGATGTTTTCATTTTAGTACGTCATGTCTCCATGGACCAGGCGGGAGCTGAAATCGTTTAGATACAGATATATTAGGTGACATCACCATTGAAATAGCTATTGTTTTAATAGGCCTTTCTACGGACCGCGAGAATTTAATCATTTACTGATTCGAGTTAGTGAAGTGTGTCATGAACATTATTGCTTAATTACAACAGCTCGGTCTTTGTTTTCTTAATACAATTTAATTCATGATGGCTTACGATATTGTTTAGGTTTGTTCGTGTTATGTGGTCAAGTTATTTGTTTTAAGAGTTAAGGCAATGTTTGGTGAGGTGTAACATTAAATATTTTCCCGACTTTAACAATAAATATTTCGCAAATGTTAATGTAAGTGACTAGTCTTGTTTTGTTTGGCAGAGGAAAGTAGATTCAATTCCATTTACATAAATTTAGTTGGAAGATAAACAGAAACAAATGAAACGTACGACGTAAACGAATGAAATGTGTATGCATATATTTCATGTTTTAAAATATTGCTCTTTTACTGCTCGTGAAATTGATGTTTGGATAGTTTCAGTTGCTTCGGTAAAATTCTTAATACAATTATAGCGTCCAATTACTACGCTTACGCTCTTGTCATTTGGAAAGACATTATTATAATATAAATTCTTCGTAAAACGGATATTTAAAAGATAATGAACTTTAAACGGGTGACGTCATAAAAAGTTGGATCACCGATTCATCGATTTTCCCCATTAGGCCGTGCAACCGGCCGGCTGGATGGCGGCGGTTGGCGTCGAGGTTGCAAATTTCACGGCGCCCCTGCCTCGCTCCTCGTGGCTTGTTTGCGAGAATGTCACGTCGCTGAGTACCGACCGATCCCCCTTACACCCCATCTCCCCGCCCCGCCTCCAGCTCGACGACCGCAACGTTTTCTTCTGTTGGTAACTTGACTCCGCTTTGTGAGCCGAGACGCGCCGCAGCTCCCTAGCCGTCTGTGCAGCACAAACTTATAGTAATTCGGCTACCTCGCTCGTCGTCTATTGGTGTTCCAGTCATAAACACACGATATCACGGTTTGGACATTATGCGGCCGTTAAGTTTGTGAACGGAACTTTATAGGCGGGTTGTGCTTTCCTATCTGATTTTTTTATCATTTTTGTATTACTATAACTAATTTACTATGTTATATATTTCCAGAACGGAGATATTACATGAGTATCCAGTTTTAATATTTATTGAGATAAAGTAGCCTACAAACATTTACACTTGACCCCTTTCCTTGACTTTTATGTATCAATTGTAATTATGTATTCCTTGATCTTAATCTGTAATTGATAATGATCAGGCATTCAATAAATTAATTCATAATTTAAACCGTAATCCAAAAATAATATATAAAGCAATGCCTGAACCTTTACCTCTCTACTTATTATAGCACGAAGACACCCTAAAAGCCGTCGAGGGAGGCGGTCTTGTCACTCAAAGCCCAAAATTCTTCGCACACTGATATTTCCAAATGAGGGGTTCGCCTTGAAAGACGCCTTTTGCCTCCTGCTATTTTATTGACAATTTCTACCCCTGGGAAATACAGCCGACTGCGTCGATGGCGTATTGAAACTTTTCATCCCAAATACTTAAATGATTTAAACATTTGGGTATATATATGTATCGATTGTCGCAAAGTTCTGCACGTTTAGAATTAATCCGTTCAGGTCGACGTGCTCGCTCGGATTTACACACAATGAAGGTGCGGGCAGGCTTGCGTGTGTAAACGATGATATATTAGTTAGGTACTCATTGGACCGGCCAGCGTCATTATCGAATAACCGTGGTCGGCGTGCGCATGCTCCACACATTAGTATCAATTTTATTTAAATATTAAGCTCGTCAACTTCGGACACAGTGTTATTATTTTGTGCCAAGTAAGCCTAAGCCCTCTTTGGACCGCCGAAATGCGAGGAGCATCCGTGCGGACTACCGACCCTCGTCGAAAACAGCCCCTATCTCTGACGGGCAACGGCTGCCGGATTATCAAACTTAAATCGAGCTTCATACCGCATTACTCACGTTGAATCGCAAGGCCTCGCTAAAAGCGATATTTTCAAAGATAGAAAGAAAGAGCTTCGATTTCATTAATTTGGTAACTGGTATGTGTTTTAATGACCAACATTCATAGACACGAAAGCTACTAACGTGTATTCAGAGCCCTAGGTCTGGTAAGTCTGAAATCCTTATCTCTTATACATAGGTACATTTTCACGACCAAGAGTCCACAACTTGCCCTATTTTTAAGTAGCTGAATAATACATACACAATATATATGCACAATTTACAGTAATCTCCGTAATATGTGACAGGCGGCAAAACGATAGACTTTTTAAAATGCCGAATGCTTCATTTTATTATAAACATTATTGTAGTGTGTGGCAGTGGTGCCTTGTATGGTATCTAAGCCAGATGCAGCTGTGGTACGTATTTAAACTGATGCAAAGCATGATTAACGGTGGAATTAGAGCCACGCAGAGCGAGTCGTATAAAGGGGCTGTTCCCGCGATACGCTTCGGTTGTTTATCACGATGTGCGTTTCTTTATTTGGCGTACGCAATATCCCAAAGAGAGGCTTCTCTCGCCGACCGAGAGATAACAGCACAAGGCCGGCCTGGAGATGGCAGATACCTCGTGCGTAGTTCGCCGCCTTGTCGCTGATATAGGGCTGACGGTCAAACTATTCTTCCGCTGGCTTATTTCTCCTTGTTTGGTTAAAAATAACGTTCAAAAAATAAGAAATTACTTCGATAACACAGATAATACTAGTTCCCAGTTAATGTATTCAAATGACATTGTGGCTGTGCTATGTTCTCTACATAAAGCGAACCCTTTTTGTCGTATATACTTTACCAGCCAGTCATGTTTCCTTCAAACCTTTTCTTCAAAATGTTAAGTAATATAGAATTTTATACGAAACGATAAATGCTGCCTCGCATGTCTTCATGGATATCGGAGATGGGAACCCTACCCCAGCCAGCAATATTTCTACCGCGAGCGTGTCGGCTCGCCTTCTCCGGTCGCCACTAGCGCCCGCCTCCGCTGAAATATAATTTTCATGATGAAATATGACGATGAAAATCTCGGGATAGGCATCTACCAATTGCTCTTCTACATCTTCAGCTACTGTTTGTATGATATAGATTCGTATCAAATATATATCGTTCAAATTACTTGCGACGATATTTTTCTCATTGGACTTATTCGATCCATTTGGTATTAACATTACTGGATTTGAGATAACAGCTCGGTTTATTCTCGGGCTCTCGGACGTAGCTAAGTGCCCGACCCGTCTGTCGCAGGTGTGCGAGTGAAGTCACCAGAACGGCAGGTGTGCCGGTCTTCCTCTCGCTTACTTGAATTGCTCTGTTTATTTTCATTTCTCACTATTTAATTTGGTGAGCTAAATGTTAACATTTTGTGATAGTAATCTAATATTACGATTTTTAATGAGGTTCCGACGTGTTACCCATTAATTTCGCTTCTGAGGATTTCGATAATTCTCGGTTTAATGATTATGTATTTCGTAATAATAATATAGTTATTACTAACAGTACTGATAAACTTCGGACTGCCTCGGTATCAAATGTATTAGACAATAAATTATCTTTATTATTATTTTAGTGAACTTTCCCCAAGTTTTAATAGTTATTCTGATGTGTAGTATTCGCGTAAGTATAAGAAACCAATAAGTTATTCTGCTACTAACAACACCACCACCAAATATATATATATATATATATGTATATATATATATATAGTCGTGCTAGTTACACCATATATAACTCAAGAACGGATCATATATGAACTAGTTTGTTACATACTTAACCACGAATGTTTATCAACTCGTATAATAACAGTTTACAGCACCTACCACAGCATAAATAGGTATAACTTTTCAAACTCGTCCGATTAAATGTGCAATGTTATCTCGTTTTTACGTGCATATTATATCTGCATGTGGGATAGTGTGTCGGTCTGTGTGCACATTTGGGCTCGGGGATCATGGTCTGACGACACGACAGCGTCCATTAAGTAGAAAATTAAAAAAGGTTAATTCTATTCCACATTGGCCAGGTACATTCTAATTAAAATTACGGCAAACGTAATTTTTCTGATTTGTAAAGCAAAGCAAAGTTCTCCGAGTTGTAAATGGCTTGTAAAGCCGTTTTATATTGCATTTCCAATGCAACATTTAATGAATTCGGCGGTTAGTCTTTTATTTATGACAATGAGGTATTATGATGGGAAGTTATCAGTTTAATACGTCGTCGCAATTCAGTCTTTGGAAGTCTTCACCAAAAATACACTTAAATTTCAAAATGGAAATAGCTGAGGTTGCATTGGAAATGCAATTGAGTAAAATCGCAGGATTGTGAACCCTATCACCATTAAAAGTGAACTAGTTGTAGCTCCTGGTGTATGTTAATGTTGCCGATGACAACGGCCGCGCAAATTTATTTCACAACCGGTTTCCGACTTGCATTACAAACAACCATTTACTCAATCTATTCTAAAACACACCTGTGTATTCCAAGTCTGCCTGTTATTCTGTTACTAATTGGAAACACTGACAACTCATTAAGTCTTTTGAATCGTTTGGTTTTATTTAGTCTACCGCGATATTGAATTAGCATAACGCTCCTTAGAAGATATTGAACCATCGACCTTTGTTTTAGAGTTTTCTTGTTTGATATATTTTAAGCCACCATACCACTCGTTTCCCACGCAATTTGACCATACTTTTGGTACTCATGTGATGCTATAATAATAATAATATGTATATTATTAAATACAAAATATCTGGGTGGGTCACTGAATATATTTGGAAAAAAAAACGAGGAACATTATTTTCTACACTTTTACTAAGCCCGAATTAATCTCCCATTGCTTAAAATTATTGTGTCTGACTGGTCATGCTTCATGCGAAAACCAGTGGATCAATTTCGCTGGAACAAGGCATGGCAATAAATAATAACAAGATTAACATCTTTGGTAATTTTAATTTCGGCAAATGTTAGGATTCCCCCGTTCAGCCAAAAACTGTTACGAAATCGCGTCCACAACACCTAGTAAATTATAAAACTTGGCAGTTATTTTACGCAAGTAATTTTCTACCATATGCAAACCAGCTGGTCGACCTAAATGTCTAACTATAGGTTAGGTACGGGCGTAGCCGCCTCTGCCAGGGTTAACAGTCATCCGGTTTCCAATTCCACGCGGCTGTCATATTATTACGGGCATAAAAATATTAAATAGATATTCTATTTCTCGTGATATTACTTTATTCCTATCTAGACTAACAATCTCGCATGTATTATGCTCTATTGTAATAATAACTTGTATCAGGAAATTGATATCAAGTTCTTGTTCCTACACGTAAAGATAGCTTATGTTATTACAATGAATTTGGCAGCCCTGAAGATGGCTCTATCAGTCAGTCGCGTGGCCGATGACGGCCGGTAGACTGACCCCGTTATTAATGACTATAATGACGACATATTTTTTTCGTTGGCAGCCAAACTAACTGTCCGTGACCGGTTTGTAATCATTACGCACTGCTTAGATAATCACCATAGGTACATCCGAAAAGGAATATCAAGAACTCACTTTTGTACCGCGGCTCCGCCCGTGTAACCATTGGTTTGCTTCGCAACTCAATCAGAACGGTAGGAAACGTTCCCAAAATTTCAAAGTTGACCCTGGCGTCACCAAAGTGCTCGTCAAGGCCTATCAAATGAACCCAAACTCAATGGGTCGACTCCATAACCTCCAAATATCAGTCTAGACCAGCCGTTTGGCTGTGCGTTGTATATATTTAACATTATTGCGCCTGGACCCATTCGTCTGTCTGTCTTTCCGACTGTCTGTCCAACACGCGACATAGATCGACAATAGATTTTGATATACTTGCCAACGTGATAGTTTTTAACCCGGCTAAATATATTTAACAACTTTTATCCCGGACATTGGAGTGGTTTCACTAGAATAGTAAATAAATGCTAAAGATAGTTAATAATATTACTAACAGCTTACTACAGCCTTTTGGTAAAACGCCAATCGACATTGAATATACTTAGCATTATCAATGAAATTTGCGAATTCAATGGCTTAAATGATTTAAGTATTAACTTCATGTTTGTTAGTTTAGTTGACAAATAGTTAAATTGCACACGCAAAATGGTTATTAAGAACCTCAATTAGTCTTAAATATGAATTACAGCCGACTGATTCGTTCTTAACTCGAAATACATCAGAGATAACAAGATTTGACATTACTCTTAACGCATATCTAGAAATGGGTGATAAGCTCATTGATGAGTTTAGGAAGATAACGCTTCTTAGTAAACATGATAAAGAGCACCCTATATGAACCCAACTTACTACACTATAGTTGAAAACGAATCCACCTTAGTGGAGACCTGGGTGATTTCATAAATATTAATGCGAACTATTACGTCGCTAGGTGGAGCCATCAGGCCGCGGGCGTGGGAGCTTTACTATGATTTGTTTACACCGGTCGAGTAGGTAGCGCGATCAGCTGAGCGGGTGACGCGCTCGCGAAGGAACGCCCGCGCCCGCGCCTCCGCTCGCGTCATTGTGACGTATGCGTCTTGTCTTGCCACACCACTCGGCCATTCGTTAATCATAATAAATTTGCAATTGTAGAACGACGTAAGTATCCGTTTAGTATAAACTATCTAATGCTTCATTATTATCATGACCGTTGGCGATATTACACGTATTGCTCGTTGGAGAACTGGTGGGTTATTTTAAATCAGTCGGAATCGATATCGGAAACGGATTTGAAACTTTCCGATGTTGGTGTCGCTCCCAACTAGCTTTCCGACGGAATCTTTTTGACAAAACGATTTGGTATTGCCATCGAGAAACATCGAAGATAATCAAATTCGGAAATTTTAATAGCGATTGCGGTAATCCAGTTCGGAAGTTTAGATTCCGTTTCCGATATCGAGTTCGAATGGCTTAAAATAACCCAGCTGGTATTTTATAACCTATTCCGAGGTAATCCGTTTTATTATCGATCACCGAAAATGTTATGTTATCATCAGCATATGACCAATTGAAGTACATACATATTGTTTATGTTTGTCCTTACTTATCAAGGTGGCTGTGTGACCGCGCCCGGCGTCTTATGTTACATCTGCCTCCTGGACCGTGAGGATCTGCTGAGAATCCATTGCGTTGTAACGTTATGTATAAAATAACTATGTATAATATGCAAAATGATATAAAATTGGGTCCCGCGGTTTTCATTTTTGTTTTGTTTTGGACCTTATCTTATCTTATTTTGGATACTTATTTTTAACGTCACAGTACTCTAGCTGTGACGTTAAAAATAAGTAAGTATGTTGACTATTGACTAGACTAAAGATTGTACAGTCTGTACGGTAGTTACTAAATATATCGCACAGAAGTCATCACATCATCAGCAACCGCTCATTCGTTGCTAGGCTTTTAGAATAGTAATGACTAGCTTAATGAATTTCTTAGTATGTTATCTCAATGGTTATTATCATAATACCGAATTAAGGATATTTCGATTTTTCTATTGCCTTAAACTTATTGTATTTTAATTAAAATCAACGCATCTACAATAGTTATTGGTTTTATTGCTTACATTCTCAGTTCAGATCACGTTCAAATAGACTTTTAATTAGCTTCCGCTTCACAATTCGTATATTAATAATTTCTTGGGGGTAACGTAATAAAAAACATGGCGATAAATAAGGCTCATGAATGAGTGGTTGATAAGAGGATGGTTCTTTCTACATTGAAAATAAGATCGGTTCAAAATTAATTTGTGGTAAACTTACATGTTGCTATAATTATATCATAAACGGCCTGTGGGAATGACCCACTTTATCAGCTGTTATCAGGGCACTTTTATTATTGATTGGTTCGTATCCTGGTGGGACGGTTAACAAAGTTATAAAGGAGATAACCGAACACGACGTTCAATCTTTTTAGACACGAAGTGTGCTATACATACAATTAATCCTGGCAGTGAATCAAGTCGGTCAGCCAGGACTGCTTATTCGTCTAAATTATGAACGCTTATTAGCATTGGAACAGTTGATAGCTTCGGTTTTGTAATTACCCTTTCTGTGTTTACGCAAATTTGACACGTGTAATATGTAACATCTCAATACGTTACTCAATACGTTTTACTGGTGGTAGGCTTCGGCCGTGGTTAGTCACCACCCACTGAACAAAGCCATGTCGCCAAGCGGCCTAGCCGTGTTCCGGCATGATGTTCGGTGTTGCCATTCATAGATGGCGGGTCAGATCAGCTGCGCTGCATGTGCCTAGTGAATGTAGCGTCTCGATCTACTGCCGCCTTCCTATCTAGACAAGTATGCTCCATCGTAGATCTCATCATCACTTACCATCAGGAGAGATCGAGATCAAATGCTTGCCTATAATGTAATTAAAAAAAAAAAAACTTGCAGTCAACAATGTTTAATGAGACTTCGTAATAGGCTTTACATGTATTATGTTATTAATGTATGCAATAATTAACATGTTAAGAAGATTTTAATTTAGAAATACAAATTATTATACATTTTACGAATGTTTATCGCTGGATCCAACGTGTCCTTTTTTATATTTCTCTAGTACTCTTGACTACCAGAGCTTCATAAAGTCGAAGTACTTATGCGGTATTGAACTCATAATCCTCATACCATTATACTTAGTTGCTTTTGTATAGTCCTTTTTATTATTTACTAGCTGTCCCGGCAAACTTTGTACCTGCTCAGAATCAAATTTATGAGAAAATGAATTATCTTTATTATTACTTTTAGTGAACTTTCCCCATGTTTTTATAGTTATTCTATTATTCAGGCGGAAAGATTAAAAAAATCAACGATCACAAACATCGGCCCACCTGTTCTTAAGATATAAATGGTGTAACTAACACAACTTTGTTTTATATATTGTATAGATATTTTGAAGTTTTTATAAATTCGGTATGGGACTTTTGCGATAATGCGAGCACTCAGGGTGCCCGAGATTAGCCGTTACGAACAGACAGCCATCTTCTACGGACCTTGGATAATGCGGGGAAGCGATTAGCGGAACAGTTTTATTCGGAGATTTCTCCTCGCTCGAAGGGTTTTCTGCTGGAATTTGGTTAAAATTTGTCAAGAAAAATAATTTATATAAGGTTTAACAATCCTAAGCCTTATATTTTGCATTTATGAGTATTATTATCACTTGCTTATTTGACAAAGTCAAATCAAATTGTTCATGCCGATATGCAACATTTCATATATTTTAACGAAATACTGTAACATATTATTTTTGACTTATTTCTCCTCGCCTTGTTGTTTAAATCCACCTTAAGGTAAATAGGGAATGTTGTGTTTACATTGGAGAGGATTAATTAGTCACGTATTCATTTTGAGTTATTGGTAATTTTTTATGTTAAACGGCCTTACCCAATGATATTCATTCCCACTCAATTGATTTTATTTCTAACGAACGGAGATGGACTAATTTTTGTATCGATAATCATTGACTTTTTCATTGAGACTTTACTCGAAAATGTCATTCAATCATTACTTAACAGTTGCATAATCAAAGACGTAGCTTACTACGTGCGTATGAGCGTAATAATATCTAAGTATGATGAGGTATGGGTGGGATGGTGAAGCCCCACGTAGAGGCGAAATGAGGGCGCGCGTTTGGTTCCCGCGCAACACTCGTTTCTACATAACGAGGATTACGTTCAGGCCGTGTATAAAATACATTACCGTTTACGTCACGTAACACGATCATGTTGCTCTGAAGGACTGACATTGAATTTAATTAAATCATCTGCGTCCTGTAGGTCCTTTGTAGACGAGAGCACATGTATTTGAGTCTTTGAGTATAGCTTGTCTCTCATTGCTATAGAACAATGTTGAATGAAGGCAAACATTATTGGACCGTTTCCATCAATTAATTCCTGCAAATAAGTAGGTCAAACACCGATATACTAATGACTTCCGGGCGGTGCCAGGTTCGAGTGCCATGGCGCACCGCTGTCTAAATTTAACTAGGTATTTGTGTTACTCATACACTTGCACTATACAAAGTACCAGAATAGAGTTCGGGCACAGCTAAGGGCCTTGGTAAGCGACACCTACTTTTATTGTTCTAAAGTAAAACGCTCATCTTATGTAATAAAGTCTTACACCGTATGAAAATCATGAACCTACGTAACAGAAAAATAATACTTTACTCCTTCTTTTTGTGTCATTCATTATACACCTTCATCTTATTCGTTACATGTCCTAATTAATCGCGTTGGTCATGGCCGCATTCAGACTCGCTCGTGCAAGCTTTCGCACACAAAAGACACACCAGCAAGTCCCGCAACGTCTGGTAGACTTATAGGATCCCTTAAAACCCCCTTACAAATGTTCAATTTGAAGCGTCCGACCTGTATAAGGACTTCCCCACCAGCCATGTCAATTTCTGCTCTTGCGGATGTTTGCAATTGAGCTTATACACCTTACAGGAAGCGTAATAAAAGCTCTTTTGTGGTGGATTTGTGCGATTTAGTTGTCATAATGTAACGGGTAGTCAAGGTGTCAAGTCGCAGGCAGAGTCAGGAGAGTATTATCGAGTCGATGCTCGGCGATGGAGTAAGCTATTATCTAATTAACTGAATTATCTATACATATAAATAAAATTGGAGTGTCTGTTTGTAATATTAAAATAACCGCTTTTTACTAAGTGCATTTGGATGTATACACGTTACCTATACCGAAACAATTTTTTTTACAATTTTTGTCTGTCTGTCTGTCTGTCCGTCTGTCTGTCTGTCTGTTTGTTCCGGCTAATCTCTGTAATGGCTGGACCGATTTTGACGGGACTTTCACTGACAGATAGCTGATGTAACAAGGAGTAACTTAGGCTACTTTTATTTTAGAAAAAAAATAGGATCTCACGAAAAAAAAATGAAAACCAATGTTGCAGCGCAGCGCCTGATTAAGTTTGATAGCAACCTGCAATGGTTCCCGCGGGCTCAGAATGGGCGGGCAGGCTGTTGTCAACGGTTGTCTTTTTTAAATACCACGCGGACGAAGTCGCGGGCAACAGCTAGTTATTTATAAATATTAAAAGCCTAGGTAATTAAAAGAGCTGAATGATGAAAATATTAGCACTTAGTTATACCTCTCTCTAAGGACCTACTTAATTATTCGTACTGTTTTAATTTGCCGGATCGTAAAACCTTGTTTTACTTTCATACCTACTTAACATTTAAATGTGTGAGCCTTAACCCAAATGACGTACAGTCAGGCGATATGTAAATGGTCCAAGTTTCAGTAACTTTTACTTATATTTGTTTTTTACTTTTGTTTGGAAACATTTCTTTGCGGTCACGCTTGCTACGTGACACGTGCTATTTTTATCGGTACTCCTTTGATAAGAGTGGATTTACTTTAACAAATATAATTCTATTATTATATCTGTCAAGTAGCAGAATTCTAGAATGATTTGGGAAATTATGCCTAATCCAGTTATGAGGGGAGGATACATTTCAGTAGGTATTTCTCGGTAATGGCTGGACAAGGTATTGTAACGACTACGTGCATAGGTACTTGACAGTCAGTGAGTTCTCCACGGAGGCGGCTCGACATTGACAAGGACACTAATTCACTGAGACCGTGTAAAAAAGGCCCCGATAGGCTGACATTGACACACATTCCCGCGTGGACTTCCTGCCGGCTCCCACTCGATATAACATGCCGTTTTTGTTTCGTTGTTTTTCTCCTGGTTCACTTCGCGTTCACTCCCATTTTGTGGAATTTTCGCCGGCATATTTTTTTTATTTATTGCAACTTTATCCAGCGTTCGCCATTTCGGCGGACTACGATTGACGTCGTTTAAATTTCATTCGCTTATCGAGTGCGAGAGCTCGCTCGCAGTTTGCACTTTGTAAGTGACGGATATTTGCATACGTGTGGGTAATTTTACGATGCATAAACCAATGGCATTGAACTGTTGACTTTAATAATCGCAAGTTTTCCGTAGCTTGTTCAAATTTAATACGTTGCAACGTGACGAGATATTTTGTTGTTCGAGAACTTAAAATGTATTGATAGATTGTTCATACTTTTTAGGTTGAACAAGTTATTTCGTGTAGTAAGGCAATGGCTCGCGTGTGTGCTTCGTTGGGTCCTGTAGCTAGCTTATTCGTGTTGGGGCTATAAATATTGCAACTTGATCGTCAAACCGCCCACGGGAAATTGGCTCCTCCCCCTTTTCCTATATCATTATTGGTAACCTCTTCATATTGTTTTAAAACATCGCGCGAGTGCGACCTTACCTTTCTTTCCTTTATTTATCAATCCCATTCGTCATGAAATAGCCTAAAATATATTAAGTTAATTATATCTGTTTAATTGGGATTGTCTAGATAAACAATTAAATAACATAGAAAAAGCAAATTTATTTGCCTATAAATGAGAATAATTCATTTATGTTATGGGTAACTCAGACATGCGTATTCCGAACAGAAACAATAATAACAAACTTATTATTCGGTCGCGTTGCTTGAATATCATATTATGTGGAGAATGCTGTTGCTTACGATAGCCTTATGTTTCAAATCCTTTAGTCGGATACCAGGAGATAAAAGATGTGCTCTCGTATTGTCGATTCACAAACCATTCCCCTTTTACAATAGACGCTGTCTGTGAAATATTGCATAAATATATTTTTTACTCTCATTTATTGTATTTTTAATCATTTTCCCATCACATTGATTGACGTACTTAATCCCTTTTCATAAATACGCCGGTTTATCGCTTATGATTTAACAATGGATTTACTCCGCGATTGAATACACGAAAGCTTTAGGTAATCAATATAATTTTGATTCATTGGAACATAAATTTTAACGCCTTGCATCCGACGCAACATAGTATTTTAGACTTTGTAATAAAGCTAGTAGTAGTCCCTATCGGGACATAGACTAAAATGTTGCATGTAAGAACAAGTAATAAAATAGAAAAGTACCTTTCGGGTAGCAAATCCCACCGGATTTGTGTGGGTCTAGAAATATCCCGCCAGTTTTGGGGCTGTGCTTGTTGAATTACGCAGGTTTTTCACCCTGCCTGCACCCTTCCCCGCCCCGATAGCGAGGTTTTATTTAATGGTGGGCTTATGGTATACAGAGACACAGCTTTTACGTAACCACGGGGTACATCACATTGTACGCGGTTGCGTTCTTTAAAATGTTACGTTGAAGCTATACAAAACGATGCAATTGATGTCAATGCATATTCGTATGTACGCGTATTATATTATATGTATCTAACGTGATGTTAGTAATGATGAGACAATAATCTCTGAAAAACTAAATACAGGACCGTATTCTTGTGTGACTATTTGTTAAATGTTAAACTGAGCATAACTGGCAATATTCATCTAAAATATTAAACGAACCAACAAGCCCATAAATTTTTCTTACCTTTCATGAACTTGATATTTTGTCAGTTCTAATTTCTTAGTCATTTTCGACTGTGCTCATGAATTTTTAAACGATACTTAATGGAGATATAGCCTTTACGTGTAGCAAGTAGTAGTTAGAGTCAAGTGGTAGTTAATTACAAGCGTTGCCTAGTTTGGGACAGAATATTAATATTAGTATCTATAAAATTTAGAATATTATAGCGTAGACAAAATATAATATATTATAGAAGCCTCGTGAAAGAACACGAAAGGTTCAGTGTCACGCTGTATTTAATTTCCACGATACTCCTTTTAAATTCGAACCTACATATTTAAAATAAAACTCGTTTTTTAAAAAGATCTCCATAAGTAAATGACCTCAAATTGAAGACTGAACATTGACGTCATCACTCATAACAGAAGAGACGGGCCATGACATTTCCAATCCGTTTGTCGATTAATTTATAAGTAAGCTTTAGTTAGACACTAGACATTATTTACTACTATTAATAGTGAGGGACTAGTTGTTATCGCTTCAAAACATTAAAAGTAGTGTGTAGTGTTTGGACAAAATAAACATGTACGTTTTGATTTGTGACGTGATTCATCTTCATCAAAAATATATTTCTATAGATTCGCGTAGCTTCTGTAGGCGGACCGACTCACGGCTTATCGCGCCTCGCCGTCTGAAAATTCTTACTCGCCAGAATATTGAATGAACGTTCACAAGACGATATCTGTGGGTCGAGATTATTTTTTTTATATTGCGTTACGGTTAAGCGTCTTCGGTCCTGCTCTAAACACAGTTTTCATAAATAAGAATCGCAGTGACAAAATAACAGTTACATTCGGAGTTTCCGATACGCAAACCATTCTGAAACTTTGAAACAATGTTAGTTTACTCTAATAGGAATTCCAAGAGAAAATCGATTTAATTTTGCAATATGGCAAGAAGCAACCAATCCCAAGAAAGTTAGAAACAAGATTTTACTTTTTTATATTTAGTTAACCTACTTATTATCTTTAAAAAAGCTGTGATTAAATTTTCATTCCACCCCTGAAAGTGATGCCTGGTTTAAACATCGTGACTTTGTAAGTTATCAGTCATTCGGGGTTACATCACAGGAACTCTTTCCTACTTATCTGCGACATATCTTTAAGAGTATCTATCATAGTTTAGTTACGCAGTAATATTTTTTCTTTGTATTTTTTTTGTTTTTCCTTGGTGATAGATATGATTATGATTTAACGTTATGGTAATGGCGGTATTATTTAAAACATACAGACAAATATTATAAGGATAACATTTTCAGTGTTGTAACGGATTTTTAGGAAGCGTATCTCTTACCACTGTCCGTTTATTAAATGTTCTGTTAGCATATTACAGGCGCTTGAAGTCAATGCCCCACAAAATTTGTTCCACCAACGTGTGTGCATTGTTATCACAGGTATAGCCATTCTTTCCGTAGGCAATGTTTACTCCGTCGCCTAGGTGCTGCGTGACACTGAGTATACTCCTACACATAGCTCGTCTTTGTTTGAAGAACTGTTTTTGGTACACGCCACACTGCGCACACAAACTAGGTGATAAATAGCAGTTCGGAGTTCTCCCTTTTCACCATATTTATAAAGCTGGATTTTAATAAAGTAAACCCTAAAATATGACAAAGTGATTTCAAGTAAAGGTAAGCGGCTTAAAATCTTTTAACTAATTGAGAGTATCTATTTTGAATATAGGTGTACTTTGAATAAATAAGTATGTGATAAATATTTCTTTGTTATCAATGCGGGCATAATTTTATGTGCGTTTGAATTTAAGCCGAGTTTCATCACATGCAACATTTGCATTCAGACTAATCTTCTTATGTGTTTCATGATTCGTTTTAATTGGCGTCTCCATATTATTCATTATGTTCATATATTAAACTATTTTCGTCTACGTTGTACTGGGAAGGTATTTTTATCTGGTTCTTGCAGATGTTCCATTAATCTAACAGCCAATTCGTTCCCGTCTAGTGCGAACCGCCAAAACACCTACATCTTCTCTTCTGGGTTGTCGCCACCAATTGGGAAGGCATAATATTATACACATAATATTGAAAAACTTGTATTTATAATATTCGAACTACCTAACTTATATGAAAATAATAGGGATACGATTATATTCTGTGCTTACTGTAATAAAGCTTAAACTTACGCTTTTAAATAATAAGAACTGTTTATATGTATATATATATATATATAAACAGTATATTTATATTTGGCCTACTGTGAGACAGTTTACACTAGTTCGGAGGCGAGTATGGTTGAAAGCCAAATAATCGTTGTTGCAAATTATTGTGAAACATTAGCAATTACTTACTGTCTATTGTAAGGCTGTATCATCTTTTCTTATCAGTAAAGTTATACGTAGGATAATCATACCGGGATAGTACCCGTGCTTTGTATCCATGGAGATTTCATTTACAAAATGTGGCCATGGGTTTTTGTTATGATTCAGATGTTTTTGTGAGTATTTACCTAAATAACTCAGAACTTTAAAAGACTAATGTACGAAACTGGACTGAGTATCGGTTTTCTTATCGCCTTGAAAATAAACGCTTCAGCCATCTTAGGACAGAGAAACTGTAGCAGTCTAACTGCGAATTCATTTACATGAATTAGGGACTCGTCTTATTTTATGCCTATTCCGTACATTTTAATTTAAAATTAAGATTCGTTATGCTATGTTAACATTACTATAACGGTAATTTGGTTACTATAATTTCGAGGAGTCGTTTAGTACCGCTTGGAATAAGGATAGTATAATAGTGTTCTTATAAAGCAATTGGTTTTCAATTAGCATGAAAATCTTAGCACGGAGGTTTTCTGTCAACTCTGTTAACTAACTCTGAGCATTTTTTTTGTAGTTATGTAAAACAAATATATACCCACGACATAATATCCAATTAATTATCGTTATTTTCCATAATTTATTCTAAAGATTTTCTTTGTATTTATATCGCTATAATCTCAATGAATTATTTCCATACTATGCAGAAAAGTTATTCTTAGGCATTATCAAAAACGCCGTAAATAATTAATTTATCTCCTCCCTAAAGTAAAATCGTTTTGAAGGCCCCTCGTATAAACATAAGTCACCAATCTAACCATCATCATCAACCATCCAATTCTAGGTCACACCCGACAAATTGTGTATTTGTTAATAACGCGTAGGCATATGCCGCGTGCACAATAACATGGAACCTGTGAGCCGACCCTTAATCCAATTACATACACGATAAAGCAGTGTGTCCTAGTTGAGGATATGATGCGCTGCCTCATACTAGGTCCTGAAGTAACTAAACTGTAAAATACCAGTATGTGGCACAACCTGTTTTGTCCGATAATAAGGGCTGATCATGGATGTTTCCACAACCATAAGAGCTGTCCTAAAGTCTTAAAAAAGTCCTTCGCAAAAATTAAATGTCATTTGTGTTCTGAATGATGTGACTATAGGAAAAACTGTTGTGCAAGAACTCCTCTCTCTCTCTCTTTAGCCTATTTAATGTTCAGAAACATAAAGGGTCATGTTCTAGTCGATCCTTATAAAAGTCCGCACACTTGCTTCTGCAGAATTAGGATCAGTGTCACCTGTTCTAGTAACGACTGTTGGGAACAAGCAGAGTACAGAAAGTATTACAAAGCATTATTAAGAAGAACTTTGAAATGTTATTGTTAACTGATTAAAACATTTTATAAATTTGGATGCTCATTGTTATTCCTAGGATAAATAAATGGTAATACCTACGAAATACATACAAGCATAACGAAACTCTCTGAAAACAAGAACAACGATGAATTTAATTGCGCATGTAAGGTACTTTTCTTTTTCAAAATGAGTTTTCATTTGTCTTTGTGTGGAATCGGCCATTCCTTACATGTTTCCCCCATTATATTTCTCCAGTTTCTCGAAATTCACGGCGACTAAGTTACAACTTTTTTGCGTCCATACTACAACAATACCAGATTTAACTTTTAATGTTCTATCAAAATTATCGCTAAAATCCGTTAAAGAAACGTCATATTATGGATATGTGAGTGTCAGATTGTATTTATCGTGATGGCAACCATAAAATCCCCACGTTTTAAACGTTTGATTAGTTAATCAACGTCAATCTTGTCAAGAGACAGTTTAACATACACGGCATGCAATGCAATTTGTAGTTTGAGATTACCGCTATCTTCATAACATTTACTTTTCCAAACTTGTGTTTTTGTATCCAAAATTAAAATCATAATAATCCATAATTAAAAGTTTGTAGCCGACCCATTCATTGGTAGACGCTCATGGGCATCCATAGCGACTGGCAGATATATATTAAAACATAGGTAGATGATAAACCATAAAATATAATCTGCTACACCAAGAATTCAAATGTTATTGAGCTTGCAAAACTGTTATGACATAAATAAAAATTGAATAAGTTACTCAATGGCTACTGTTTTCAATGCGACAAAGCTTCCTGCCTTTGTTTACCATGCTTGTTCAGCTTTCCGAACTGGTCACGTCATACAACATTAATAATACGCCTTTCAAGCAGCCATATCAAAAGAATGACTTATTAAGCAGCTTCTGCCTTTGTATGTCCGTAAACCATTCGAGTAAATTACTTTTGCCTTTTATAAATCAAAATATATTCTTAAATGTCATAGCAATGTTTTTAATAATAATTATTGTGATATTCCTTAAACGTAGGTTTTATAATTGAGGTAGTTCATCAATTGAAGCGACTTGTCATAATTGTGAATTACAAAGCAATAACATTACCTTTATTTACGTTTATTCAATTACTACATCCACTCATATTGTTTCACTAATCATTTCTCAAGTTTCTGATTGAAACTAAACATTGTTTTATTATTACTTGATTTTATCTTGGCTTTTAATCTTAGCTAATGACTTACGCGAATGGTAGATAGATAGGTACGGTACCAAACTTACATACCGTTAACCGTAAACTGATAATATGTTGGGGGGTCATCTTGGTGATTAGGTATTCTGATAACAAAAGTGCATCGGTGTTATCAGACGGCGGCTCCTATTTCTCATATTTGAACACTCCAAAAATGAATGACATTCTTCATTTGAAATTTTCTAAAATGTTACCTGGCATTGGTTTGGAAGTTGGTGCGTTGCGGCGCGGGTTCGGTCGTTGCTCTCGGGGCCAGGCATCCCTATTTCCCTCGCGACGGATATTATCGGGGCTTGCGCTCTGAACGATAATAATCGCAAGGGCAGACCTAACGGTCCCTTTAATGCGAGGGTTCGTCTCTGTGCCTCCACAACACGGATTGCAGTTTCAAGTTGTTTTTACCGAAACAAGTTTTTGTGTAATTACGTTTTATCCGAGCGGTTTCAAAAGAATAAATTGGAATGATAGATAGGATGAGCTCTTGTTTTCGCGACCTATACCTACCGAAGCTGTAAGTAATAAGTTGAGCACCACCAGGGATGAATTTAACTTATGAATTTTAACTCATGATGATTGTAATGAAATAAATTAAGCAACATGAATATTATTATCTATCATTTAAATAACAAATGAAAGTTAGAAAACTATGGTCACGAAGTTGGCGTATGGTGGTGGCGCTTCTTGGGCATAATAATTTAGTTATGCTAATTCCGAACTTTGGACGCCATTGCTTGTGTCAATAAGTGTCACGAACTGCTCAGTAAACGCATTATTGTAGTTTGTAGCCCTACCATATTGTTATGGTAATTGAGTATTGTTGAAAAATGAACCGTCCATAATGAGGCAGTTAATGCAATTGCATAATTACTCCTACTCAGGCTCAGGATTTCATATAAAGAAGTTAACTTTTTCGATGAATATACCTACTTTTAAGCAATCTCAAGGGTCTTCCAATAACACTGTCTAAAGTGGCACGTATTATCAGCATCAAACCATACAGAATTATAAATTGTAGGCAATAATAATAATTTCAGTCTATTTCTTGCTTTGAAATTTTAATTGTGGTATTGCTTACTAAATGTGTTTTTTATTTCTTCTATAAAGATCATAAGATAAAAACTTGTCGTTTGTCCTTAGGGCGGTGACAGACCCTCGTGATGGCCGGCGGGTGGCCCTCAAAAAACTGCCCAACGTGTTCCAGTCGCTCGTCTCTTCAAAGCGCGTCTTCCGAGAGCTCAAGATGCTTTGCTTCTTCAAACACGAAAACGTAAGCCCAACTTAACTACTTTGCGTCGTATATCGTCGTTAAATGCTATTTATATCATACTGGCTTTTACCCGCGGCCCCGTTCCCGCAGCCATAGATTTTGTTCTGGGGTTCAGATCTTGATGGTCATAAAGTGATGAAACAGCCTATTACACTCGGCGATAGTACAGATTTCAATCAGTAAAAAAAATAGAATGGAATCAGAAAATCTTGTGTCACAATATCGTTTCTCTCATTAAATAAGAGTCTTCCTATGCATAGAAAGTGGTTTACTAGGAACGCTCCACACATTTGACTGGATTTAGATATTAGATCGACAAAGACCGACTCCTACTTCCCAGAAAAGCGATGTCGCTGTCTTATTAATACAATCCCAAATACACATCTGATAAAATCAATGCGTACGACAAAGCAATTTCCCTGAACCAAAATTTCCATTCCAGTAATATTTATTTGCAAAAGAACCTGTCTTCAATAAACATTTTGTCGGATTGTAGTACGTCTTTTGATATTGGAATTGCCTTGGTCTTTGCTCCTTCAAATAAGAATGTTTGTTTTAAAAACAGTTTTGAGTTAGCGGAGGACAGGTTCCCACGACATTTATTAGCGTCGGCCGAATTGGGACACCTTATCGACATGTTTGTTTTTTTACAATTCTAATTAGAGGGACCTCCGACGCTCGGTCGTAACTTTACGAACATTAATTAGACCTTTAAATTCACACGTTTTAATTCCTTATTCGGTGAAAACGAGACTGAAATATTCAACGTTATAATGAGACGATTTTATTTACCTCATGCCTCTTTAATTATTATGATAATATGGTTCCGATTTGCCATTAAGAAATAATTATTATGCCTCGCGCGCTCTCATCATAACTTATTCACTCTGTTTTATCGATTAACGTGTATTGTTTGCGGTTTTGCCCGAGTCACCAGATATTATCGAGGAATCGCAAGTGAACCTGTCATTTATTTCACACCTCTCTAATAACGTGTCAAACAGACATGACGTAGAAGCTAAAGCCTTATCGCCCCAGGGGGTTAAACTAATGTCCGTTTTATCTTTGCAGGTCTTATCGGCGTTAGACATCCTACAGCCACCTAGCCTCGACTTCTTTCAGGAAATGTATCCTTTTCACCATTACTTATCTAACACCTTACCTTCCTTATAAATTTTATGCCATACGATCATAAGGCATGGCCGTTTCAACGGTGGTGCTGGGAGCGCATTGACCTCACACGTGAGTCCTCCAAGATTATATTTCTACTTAGAATCGAGGGACCTGTTAGACCAACTAACACACGGTCTAGTGTTTTATACTTTATCTCCACTGTGTGGTTATTGAGTTTCAACCGTTGTTGATTTGTCCGCGCTTCGTTGGATTTATATCATGAGCTACTATTTATTATAAGCGAATTAAAATGTTTGTATGTCTTTTTTTAATGGATTTTGTATTCAAGCTTTCTTTGATATTTTGCGTAGTTTACTGGGCTATTGAGTTTCTAGATGAGAAGGAGCCAAAGCCGGACAGTTGCTTCGTGCGACCGTCACGAGTTTTGTTACCATTTTCTTATCTTGTTTCTGTTATGTAATACTGTAATTAAACGCTCATTTACCTTTATGTAGGTACTTGTGACAACTGTTACTAATCTTTATTAGTTCGTGATACATATTTTTTATCCTGTAATACGGCTGTATAATACTTCAATTTCACGCTGTCAAATCGAATGACAAGATAGGTTGATCTTCTAAAGTGTCTGACGTCAATTTTCAGCGGGTCTCGCGTTGCCTAGCAATTTCGCCATACTTCGATACAACCGCAATTTATCTTTCTCAACTGCCGTATAAAATATCCAACCAAGTAACTGTCGGTTTTATGTTTCAAATTTTATATCGCGTACTCTATTGTGATTTTTATAGCTCGGTGGGATCTTTGAGGACGTGGTATATTTACAAACTTTTATCGAACACCGAGTTAGTATGTCAGTTTGATGATTGAGCATATCTTGAACCACATACGAAATTAGAAGGTTATTTTTTTCAATGTCCATTACACTTGAATTGTGGGCATTTAAAAAAAAATATTTTGCAATTTGCCTGCACGCATAGCTTTGAGCTTAATTCACTGTACGTATACATTGACGTGAATTCTCAACATTCAAACTTAAAACATTAGCTTCACGGTTTACGATTCCCTAGGAATTGTTAATATTAACTGTCAATTAATTATACTTAATCGATGTTTCAATAATTTTATTTAATGGACGATTTCTGGACGGCAGATGTGTATTGAATCAACACTGATAAATGCGTTCTGAAACTGCAATTAGTTCAATAATGGCGTTTATTATTTTCGGGAACGTGTGTGCGCCCGTCATCTGGCGGGAAGCCGGGAACACAATATCTCCCCGAGCTACCCTCCGATGGCGATTTATTCCCCTTCAAGTTATATTGAAATTCGAATAGCACTCGTCTGCTTCGGTTCGTAAAAGGCAAACATTGTACGAGTCAAGCAAGAAATTCGCATTCATTTAATAGAATCGTAAATTTTAATTGAACGTCAATATATGGATGCGATAATGCTCGTGAGAACGCGTGACGTAAACAAAATAACTGGTTTTGCTCGGAAAATTGATAAAATGACGAAAACTGACGAAGGTAAATAATGTATACAGGGTCAGATTAATTTAACTGGCGAAAAATATGTGATTATGAATATTATATTTATACTTGGGATTTTAAAATGGTCTTTAACTCACATTTGTGATTGCTCTGAAAGAATAATAATAAAAAAAAACTCGGGACGTTCAGTTTCGGATTTTATACAAAAAAAATTTTTCCACCTGAACTGCCATATTAAATAAGCGTTTGGTAACAAAACGAATTATAAAAGTTAAACGAAGATCGTCAGGGTTATGGAATATGACATAAAAAATGTTCGAAGCAAGTTCGCTTCAGGCAGGTAAAGAATTAAACAAGTAACTGACACAGAAAAGCCATTTGACGAAAATGATAATAGGGATTTGAAGGCTGAGAATATATTTACTTTATAAAATATTTTTTGTACACCAACAAAAATCACAGTAATGATATGTATCTGGCATGATGATTTGAATTTGACGAATTGAAAATAAATATTGTGTGATCTTTGCTGTTGCTAGACTTCGCGAGAAACGTAATCCTCTCGCCAATCTTTCGAGTGCTGTAAATGTATTTTCGTTAAGAACAGGACCCCCTTGCCACTTAGATACATTCCGCATGACAGTCCGTTAGTGGGAATCTAAGGCGATAGTAATAAAGGCAATCGCCCCGGAGTGGCCCGATGAGTTGTTTATATTCGCAGCGGGCGATATTCGGGGCTTTCACATCTAACCGAAATAGAATTAAGTGCTTTCGACGAATTATGTGCAGTGTCCTTTCTTCGCTTTGTTACAGTTTCTTGATTTAAGATCATGGGAGTGCAATTACGAGTGCAGTGTACCTACATAAAATATACTATTCAACTGCACCTGAGTAATTTACCACCTGTGGTGATTAGTAACATAGAGTCGAGGATTCATTATTGCAGAAAAATGCGAGTCCTGGCATTCCCAAACGCTGAGTCAGCCCGTCGCATGTGAACTTCTCGGAAATTTTATATTAAGCTGTACCTTTAGTAACGGTGATTACTAATGACCAAATCTGTTGACGCGCACCATGTAAGTGCAGTACATGCATGTATTAAATATACACATTGGTCCGGAATATGACAGCCCGAAGAAATGAATTTTTCATTTTGTACGATGTTGACATAGAATAAAATTGGCAGCGCAGAGTCAACGGATTGAAACGAAGCAGGACTTATTCGCCTCGATTGTGTCACAGTAAATGTAGTTTTTTATGTAAGAAATATTCTATTCGTAACATGCGAGGCTTAGAAACGACGCATTTTCTTTGTTCCGTGTAATTTCCTGCTAGATTTATAGCTTAGATCATAAGGAAATATCTATAAATTATTTGTGCATGATAGAATGCTTACGCGAGATACTTGGCTATCCGCGGCGCGGACACGTCAGAATTCGTAACAAAACATAATTTCACACAAACACCCTTTGTGCCTGAAAACAACGCGCTATACTTCTCGCGTTTCTACCGCCTCGCCATTGTTTTTGTTCTCTGGCCATTTCTTTTGTTACATCAGCAGTTTCTTTTGTTCAAATGCTTGTTTCTTTTGTTGAGCGGCGTGGTGCCTTTGTCTCGGTGGCTTCGGGGAGTCGCATGCGCATCGTGCGCGGTGCAGCGCCCTTGCGCGTGCGCTTCCTAATTAGCGGTTTTGCGTGGGCCGCTCGGCCCGATTTAACCTCGCCGCGTCACGCCTGACCATGCTCTCGCGCCGATAAAGCGCCACTAACTACCATTCGATCGCATTGGGCCATTTAGATGAAACCAAACTGTTGCAATTACTTACTCCGATTTAAAATTACCCTAATTTATACAATTGTACCCGAAAATAAAAACGCATGAAAATATTGTTAAGTTCCACAAATTATAAAGTCCTAATTTTTTTTATACATACGAGCAAGTCAATTAAGGTATTTCATACATCACAATCTATCTCTCTTTATCTGTTACAAGCATCTGCCCGCGGCGTCATCTGCGTTTTCCTCGATGGAACATAGCCTATAGCACTGACGGATGACGACATAGCTTCCTTATCAGTGAAATATTCTTTAGAATCGGATCAAAAGTGCCGGAGTGCTCTTAAATTCTTACTCAGAACTAACCAACTTTACTTTTCCTAATAATAAACCTAGCCTTCCAATAGTACTGGTATAGTCTATTGATTAGTACACATAGATAACAATGTTAGTGTCTGTCATGAAATATACACTGGATATTTAGGGTATTTTGTCTTATATCGACTAGAGTCTCAGTCGACATCGAGACTTAATTGAAAGTCAATAGGTCACGTCTGGTCACAGGATAGTCACGTTTAAAAGCTTCCAACTAAAGCACACTATGAATGCTTAAATTTTGGAACTTGACCTTCCTTATTTGTGACCTTTCATGGACGAGCTTATACTTTTATGGACCAATTTATTATTCTACTTCAAAGTTAGCTCTATGAATGTTATTTAGGTACGTGTTTTGTTAGGCTTCTTTAAATTAAAGTAAGCAATTTTAAAACGTCATTAACACTTTATTGATTTAGTTTGATAAAAAATAGGTTACTATACCCAATCATATTTTCACTCCGTGTAACCAACCTTGTTTGTTAGGTAAATGAATAAATAGTGCAAGTTGGCCCTCTCTGAATGCGAACCCTTATATCAAGTTTTGACGACGGTTGTTTTATTACTGCATTTCTAAAGGCAACAAAGCGTTCTATGAATATTGTATCTCCAAGCTGAAATATTTAGTTTTTTGGAGGTCTTTGTGCGGACGTCATAAAGTACCTATCATACGAATGCAAGCATGATACACAACTAAGCCTTTTTGTCTCGAGACCTAGGGGCTTGACAAAAGACAAACTATCTCGTGTTCTACGTACGTTGTTTTATTGATGTTGGTACCTACATGAGTGAGCCCGCGCCTGGTTTGATTCATGGCTCGTACGCGGCTCTCCCACAATATCCTTATGATGGAACGTTGACACTTGTCGTCACAGCGTTTCTAAGGATTCAGAGTCGTCGTACTCGCTGTCCTTGCTTTGTTTTAAATTGCGCGCCAATTTAGTGATTAGATTGTGTGGTGGTTCATGCTATATTATATATATGTATTGCTTCATTATCTAATGGTGTTTGCGCAATTGTTTGTACATCTGCTTTGGAATGAGTGCATACAGATCCATAGAAAGTGCTAAAAGTAGTTAATGCTAAGTAATAATTGTTGGATTTTGTTAGATCACATTTACTAGTTTTAACGGTGAGCTTAAAAAACGTAGGAGCATCTCCTAGGCTGTTGTTGTTATTTTATCTGTGTCGAATATGCGTAGATACACCGTAAAAAGTATTTTTGTGAGACTTTTACCTTTCCTGTTGCGTTGGTGATTTATATAATCGTGGATTTATGATTATTCCTTCAAATTGATTGTTTATTATGTTTGTTATAATGTTTATTAAACAGGTTGACGACTTTTATTTAGAAGCATTATTAATGATTTGGCTTATTTCTTAAAAAATGGTTTTCACGACGTGGTACTTAGTCTCCTTCCATATAAAACCATACCAGTAAAGGGTGGTAAATGCTAAGTTTACTACGTATTTAAGTATTTTTTACCTATTAAGATATCCGCCATTAATGCCTGTAATCGATAGAATGTTGGGACATAATAATATCCCAACGATTCAAGAATGTATTACCAGATCTCAGTTTATGACTTGGATTCAGGCCGTGCATCCATTACGGCCCCAGGCCGGTTTAATTGCCCTAATATTGATAGTAACTATAGGAAAGGCATCATGTGTTGGCCTACACAACACGTATAGTAGCCGGCTTTTATGTGCGTTTCATGATTACATTAATATTCATTTTCCTATGGAACGACTTCAGTTTTTATTAGGGTGTTATCTTTGTTCGAAGCGTATCGGTGCGTTTGTGTAGTCGATGGAAGAGTAATGAATTGAGGTTTTGCTTATTTTGGTTACAACATAACTTAACTTTATGGCTTTTATCGCGTTTATTTCATGTTTTTTACGTTCCCGACGTTTCGGCCTCTTTATAGTAACCATGGTCACGGAAAGACTGAGGTGTTAGACGTCCTAGTTAGAACTGGGGTACCCTCATATTTAGTTGTTGTTTGTGGTCCGATCTACGCAGAAAGCACTCACGGTGTCTTGAGGTCTTGCAAAGCTGCGCTGGGTTTGGATTTAATTACATTAATTACCGGACCCCAAGTCGGAGGTATCACACAGCCATATTCTATATAGTTTTTTTTGTTATGGTTTTGGACGTATTGAATATGCTTTTTAAATGAAATATGCTAGTGTGAAATCGTACGCTGTCTATAGAAACGTTTCGGGTCAGGGGACTGTTTCATTTTTTTTTAATCGGCAACTATGTACGTGTTTTTGTCGATTTAGTTATTTAATAAAATGTTTCACCGTTCATGTAATAAACTTCTACCCAGATACAAACTTGATAGATTGGGAGCCAGTAATTCTGTTTGGTCCCCGAAGTGGAATGGGCTCGTAACTACAAGACTTCATATCGAGTAGACAGGTAAGGTAATATAATTTATGTTGGGCTACACTTACAAACTTGCCTCCGAAAGGCTGATTCGATTTAGATAGCGGGTATACTATCGTATCCAATCTATATATTTGCACTTAGCAAAATTAATATTATTTGTCTGTCCTGCATCAAAAGGTTGTTCTATCAATTGTCTAGTGATTGCTTAATTGAATAGGCGCGTTTCAACAGCTAGTAATTTGAGCGCTCTTCTGCCACTAATAAGGCTTGCGCTAAATATTACTTCCTTATAATGTGCTATTAACAATTCTGTAAACTCATCTATAATATTGACTAAGTCAGTTTTATAGTGTTGATTTATTAGCTCACTAATTGAAGTGTATTTATTTAAGTATTGCCATGTTAAAGGAATTTCGAATTCTGGGAAATAAAAAAAAATCTTAAGTACCTAGTTAACATTTTTTTAAGTCTACGAGTTTGATGAACTCTAATCATTATCAATTTATTGATTTACTTGAGGATGTAATTTGGATTGCTTATTTTGTGTTTCGTGTCTGCGTGTCAATAGGTACCTAAGTACTAATATGTTTCAATCCTCATAACAATAAATTTATGATGTCAAGTTATTTATTACCATATTATAGCGTTCTCCGTGATGTAAACCACAGCTGTTCTGTATCGAGTCTTCTTCAACCTTTGCTATCAACTCCAGGCATCCACCACTCGTCCATACCATCGCAGTAAATACCTACAGCGCGCGGTACCCCGGGGTTCTTTTTGCATCGCGCATGCAGGAGATTGTTTCCTGATAGATAGAAAGAGAAGCGCATAGTTGCACAATAATCATTTTTAGAACGCATAAAACGTAGCGGTGTGCGGACTGAAGGTTACTTTGTTGCATTGTAGCAAGAGTCACTATTTATTTAAATGTATTTGTGGAGTGCAATATCTATTCGTAAGAACTATAACACAATCTGCGACAACCCTATATTAACCGAGAAGTGCTGACAAATGATAATAGATCGTCCTCTATTACCTACGTTGGGACCTTATACCATTGTTAATTTGTGCAGCAGCGCACCTCTGCTAACTAACAGTATATAATACTTATATTAAACATCCATGACTCGGGTGCAAAAATTCGTGCTCATAACACAAAGTTTGTCCCTGCAATGATTCAAACCCGGGACCCTCTGCACAAAAGGCAGGGACACTACCCACTGAGCTAATAATGTCGTAAAACTAAACAAGAATGTATATAAAAAAAAGTTGGAGTAAATGTATGGAGTGTCAGAAATTTGTGTTGAATGAAAGAAAAAAACATATTGCGCTGACCCTAGATGGGAAAAGGTGAGTGATGATAACCGCACATGATTGCTTCACTTAAGAAACCTTCGTCTTTCATTGAAGTACAATAATATTTTCGGAAAATATTAATTTATACCCTCGCTCGTAGTCGGTACGAAATCGAATACCTGCTCAAATAAATGCTGTCGGTATGTTTGCATTCCGCCAAGTACCTACTAATGTAAAAGCAAGTTCGTTCCCCAAAAAGGTAATTGTGGTTCGAGAGCGGAGCGGGGCACATTTCGAACATCAGAGGAACAGTTTTATGAGTACAGTCCATCGTGGTCGATTTATTTATGTACCATTGGTACCAATTCTTTTGTAAGACGAACACACGACCTACATGACGTCATACAAAATATGGTCCGTATGCCAGCGCTTTAGCCTAGGCCTGTAACAAAAATCGTAAATATTTGACGTCGTTATAAAAAAGGCCGTAAAACGTGTAGGATGCGCACTATAAAATCTGGAGGATTCGAGTCTCCGTCGCGCGTACGCCGTTACAAAAATATTCTGAGCAATATCATTTTTATTTTACAGACACTTTATGTTCTTTCAACCGCATTTAAAAATGCTTACCCCGAAGTATTAAACTCAATTTCACGCTTGCGAAACGACAAGCCGAATTCATTTGCACCTGATTTGCACCTTTTCGATACGTTAACTGAATTGTTACTACCTGCCTTCTTGTACGTTTTTTTTATCGAGTAGCATAATTGTCATGCAAGTGTGAGACATCGGAATCACCTTATCGGGAATACGTAAAGAACAATGCAAACCGGCAAACAAAAGCATGTTAAAAATGACGTTACCCGTGTAGCATAACGTCGAGGCCTTCGTGAAACATAAAACCTTGGTTATATTGACTGCACCGTGTCGTTTAATGTAGAAGAATCTCGCCGTAAATACCAACTTTTATGAGATTTCCACGGCTTCATCGAGTCTCTCAATGGTGGTTATAACTTCCTATTGATATCCTTACTATACGTGCCCATTGCTATAGAAAGGTAATAGAAAGTATTAATTACGTTACCTATTGCGAATGAACGCGATAAAAATGCTTGGTGCGTGTAATTGCCGATTCACTAGCGTACAAAGTCGTAGCTTACTGTGCGTGCAGGTCGTTGAGATAGACGGGGGGCGACCGGCGACCCTTCCCGTTAATGTATTCTGGCAATTTCGCTAACGTTCTCCCGGGAACTGGAGCCCTGGATAGGCCCTAGATTAAATTTGTACTGTTCTGTTTACCATTACTTTATGTTACTTATCCTGTCAGCTCAGCCGCTATAGACGTTTAAGCCTCTATTTATCTATTTATCGATCTACATCCGATTTATCTGTGTCGAGTTCTCTTTGAAAGGACATACATATACACATTGGAAAATGTTCTCGCCGGCGAACGTCGCTTTTTGGCTCCATGATTGTCGTCGCCGTTGTGATTGTATATTGGAGCGTTAAGCTGAGGATTTACCAGATTATGAAAGCTGTTCTACACGAAAAATGATTTCATAAAATTAATGATCAAACGAACTTACCTGTACGTGAAGTTCGATCATTATTATATGAGCAGCTTCATTCGACGCGATTTCTTCTTTTACGTATTGTAGCCGAGTCCTAGGCATTGGCTTCACACACAATTTTATATATATAAAACAGGTAAATCAGAAAAATAATCTGGCAATACTAGGTAGGGTAGTTTTCCTAATAAACCACACTCGGCGGTACTTCATTCTTGTTTAAAGCAGTAATGTAAATAAATAATTCTGTTTTTTTTTTTTTTTTTTTTTCATAGGCTGGGGGTACCTTTGGGTGGGTTTTTATAATCGCGTCGAATGAAGCTGCTCATATAATAATGATCGAACTTCACGTACAGGTAAGTTCGTTTGATCATTAATTATATTTCGCAGCTTCATTCGACGCGATTTCTTCTTTTACGTATTGTAGGATGTTCAGAGCAAAAAATAAATAAATAATAGAATTATAGTAGTTAGAACAACTCTATTGAAAATAAGTATTTCTGAAACATAAGAACAAAAACATTTTTTAATGACGACTTGACAAAATTGTATTTGCGAACTGATTGGGATCATCAATCAACTCTGTTGTAAAATTTAGCAAAAACTTTGGATGATTCTGACCAGCCAGCAGTTTTGCGGATTACATCCAGGCTGACACCGAGTCTCCTAGCAGTTGAGGTGGACGAGTGGCGAGTACTGTGAGCACAGAACACTGACGTGTCAATACCACTGCGGCCAAGTGTACTTTTGATCCAATTGCTAAGTGTCTGTGAAGTTACTTTTGAATACGGATTTCTGTATGAAATAAATAAATCATTGGTGATATTACTACGTAGCAATTTTGTTTTATAAAATATTCTATTAAACATCTGGCCGGACAAATTTCAGGTTTTTCATTATAGAATGGTAGTTTTAATAAAGGTTGTAAAGAATTTACTCGAGAAGTTTTAATTAGATCTGGAATTGTAATAAGTATGTTAGTATGTTGTATTTTTATATTATCAATCTTTATGAGTGAGAAGGTTTGAACTCGATGAGCGGTTACGAGTGCTAGTAACGTGAGTGTCTTTTTAGACACCATCTCTAAACTAAGTCGATTGTTAGGCCATTGTTGACTTAAACATTCTAAAACGACACTTGGATCCCAAGTAGCACTGTATCTAGGAGCAGGTGGTTTAAGTCTAAAAACACCTTTCATAAACCGTTTTAGATCATCGTCATTCAAAGTTTTCGGAAAAAGAAAATGTAAAGCGGATTTATGTGAATTAATTGTGCCATATTTTGCACCATTTTTAGAACACTCTGTTAAGAAGTCAATTATCACGGAAATAGGTCCGTTGAGGTGATCATGGTTGTTGTTTCTACAATATTTGACCCATAACTTTATAGAACCATCATACTGTTTGTATGTATTTTCTGATAAAGATGATAACATTATATCGATTGAACTTTGTGAAAATAATCTTAATTGTAGCGCTTGCCGGACAATCTGGCTGCAATTAATGTTAGCGATCGATGGAGGTTGTGCGAAATTCTGAAAGGAGATTTTAATAAATTAATATCTGGCTCAAAGTATATAGGTTCTGAGACTAAGAGTCTTTTAAAAATGGGGAACCAAGGTTGTGTGGGCCAGTTTGGTACGACCACTATACCTTCAGACCTATCATGTATTATCTTTTGTAACATCTTTATTATTAATGCGAACGGAGGAAAAGCATAAAACAACAATTTCTTCCAAGATAATGTAAATGCATCTACTGCGTAGGCATCAGGGTCGCTTTTCCACGATACATACACAGGAAGTTTTGCATTGCAACGGCTAGCAAACAAGTCTATTTCAGGCAAACCAAATTTTTTGATGATTTGCTGAAAGCCGCTTCGCATAGTTCCCATTCAGTATCTGCAAACTTTTTTCTTGACAGGCTATCCGCTTCGCAGTTAGCCTTAGTATTTATATATGATGCAAAAACTACTATCGTACGCTTCTCGCACCATTCCCACAACGCTCGAGCGATTTGATTTAAATGTGAATATTGGACTGAGCCCATTCTGTTAATACACGAAATAGCTGTTACGTTATCGATGCGTAATAGTATTTTACAATTTTTTAGATTTTTTGCATACACTTTTAACGCTAAGAAACTAGCTTCCAACTCCAGCACATTTATGTGTTGGACGGTTTCTTCTGTTTTCCAGAAACCATACGATTCCTCGTTATTACAGTAAGCGCCCCAGCCACTCATTGATGCATCTGAGAAAATTTCTAATTTATATTCTTCAGATGTTAAAGGTTGGGTACGACCATCGACATTGAGTATCCACCATTCTAAGTCATTTTTTACGTTGCGAGGAATATCTATAGTACTGTTATAGCTGGGATTGTTTAACAAACATACGTACTTATGCCGTTCTAATTGTTTAGTGTACCCCCATGCGTATTGAATAGCAGGAGCCGCTGACACTAAAAGCCCAATCAGACTTGCAAATTCTCTTAACTTACAAGTTTTCTTTTCCTGAAGTACTCTTACTTGTTTTTTAATTTTTAACTTTTTTGTTTCAGGAAGTTCTAAACACATATTTACAGAGTCAAATACAAAACCAAGATATTCACATCTCTGAGTAGGAATTATGTTACTTTTTTCATAATTAATTATGAAACCTAGCTGTTCTAGTATCCGAATTGTGAATTCTACATTCGTTTTACATTCTTGAAATGACGTACCAATACAACAGATATCATCTAAATATATAACAGAAATCATATTTCTATATCTTAAATATTCCATCACTGGTTTTAAAATTTTAGTAAAAACATAAGGACATGTACACAGACCGAACGGAAGACAGTTAAATTCAAACAAAATATCATTATAAATGAACCTTAAATATTTTTTATAACCTTCATGTACTGGTATTAAAAAATATGCGTCTTTCATGTCTATCTTGGCCATAAAGCAACTTACTGTTATCATTTTTGACACGGTTCTGTAATCTTCCATTTTAAAATGTTGAGGGATTACAAACTTATTTAAACGTTTTAAGTTTAGAATGAAACGTTTGGTACCGTTCGGTTTCGGTACTAAAAATATAGATGACAAAAACTGGCGATCATGCGGTGTACATCTAGTTATGGCATTAATTTTCAAAAGTGAAATTATTTCCCTATCGAAATCTAACTGTTCTTGATGCGTTCTAGTATTAAAACTAGGCTTTACGTAATCAATAGGTTCTACAGCGAATGGAATTGTGTATCCTTTAATCCATGATATTACCGTCGGGTCGTCGGTAATATCCAGCCAATTTTGTGTAAAATATTGCAAGCGACCAGCAAAGCATACCTCTAGAGGCGCCTGCGAGTGCGCTGGCGCGGCGGCGGCGGCGGCGACCGGTCCAGTACTTCCCGCTGTTGAAAGCTGCTCCTCGTGGTGACGCCGGCGCCGGCGGCGCGCGGTTGGTTCAGGGCTGTGTGTGCCCCCGCACCGGCTCTGCCCGTCGGTTTCCGTTGCAGGGGTCGCCAGTTTACCTGACCTTGATTTTTATTTTTGATAAAGTTATTTTTATTAAACTTATGATTACGCATGATTTTGTTCGTTTTTGTTGGTTTTAAATCAGTTCCAGACTTCTTGATGGTTTTGGCAGTTTTTAATTTTTCAGTGACGTTTTCGCCGAATAAATATTTATCACGCACCGTTTCGTTCATAGTTTCTTTCATATCGCTATTAATCGACGAAATTATGAAGTGTCTACGAGTTTTTGTCTCATTATAATGACTATCGCATAAAATGCGGCACGCATCGCTAATGGGTTTAAGCAATTTCTGTGGAGAGAAATCTTTTTCTATTATGCTATCTACAGCCTGTGATAATGCAGCGATGGCCAAACCAATTTGGTTTTGCTTCGCCTCCAACATATTATCGCGTCTCACAAGATTTTCAGCGATAGCTGCTTTTGTTTCAGCATTCAGTTTTGCTGCGATCAACATTTCACAATTTGACGGTATACGGTACTCTTTTAATAACTTATCTTTGACCTCAGCCGGTAAACCTTTTATAAGGATTTCGTGCCATCTGGCTGCAATGTCCTTGTGAGTTGGTTTGCCCAGAACGGTTTCGCTTTTGGGTGCATCACCCAATATGGTAAGGATTTCTTCGTCTAGGGGCTGAACGTCGTTCGAAATCGGTACAGCAGCTGTGTCTAACACGATCTCATCATTTATGGGACCTGGAAAATGTATTATATTATGGATATGGTATGTATAGTACCTAACCCATTTGTATAATCTTTTGATATCTTATCAAAATAAAAGTAATGAGGGTAGGCATAGTCCCCGCTGGACTATGCGCAATCAAGCGTAACAGATACAACCCCGCTGGTTGTTCGTATTACAATTAAAATCATTTTCGATGTCGATGGGTGCATATGTAGGTAGGCACAGCTCCCGCTGAACTGTGCGCTTAATGGTGACAGAGACAACCCCGCTGGTTGAATCGCATCACATTACATTCCACCATATCCATCGTTAACTTGTATCAGCGTGACAGAGGTAACCCCGCTGGTTTCTCGCATCACTAATCGATAAAATCAGTTTTGAAAACAAGATTAACGAAAATGTTGGTAAAACTTACGGTCGGTACATTCATCCTCCGATGATGATGATATGATTCGATGACGACTTTTTTTCTGCAGATCCGATTGCAGGCGATGTATTTTCTGGCGAATTTCTTCCGAAGAATTTCTTTTTCTCTTGCTCATTTTTTTTTTTTTTTTTTTTGAAGTAAGGTAGTAACACTACTTAGTGACGTGCGAAGCCTTTGCACACAAAACACGGAATGAAGTACCGCCGAGTGTGGTTTATTAGGAAAACTACCCTACCTAGTATTGCCAGATTATTTTTCTGATTTACCTGTTTTATATATATAAAATTGTGTGTGAAGCCAATGCCTAGGACTCGGCTACAATACGTAAAAGAAGAAATCGCGTCGAATGAAGCTGCGAAATATAATTGTATATTTAAGTGTTAGACTAACGTCTATAGATGTTTTCCAATTTCTAGACTTTAGCTAGCATTTTAGATATGTGAGATAACATTCGGAAGACTTTTTACATTTTGCTACTGACTGAATGTAAAGTGGATTAACTGATAATGTTGTGCCATGCAAACTAAAACTGTTCTACTAGTCCAACGAGCTATCCTCCAGGGACCGAAATCGGTTCGCTGTTCCTCCTCCAAGTAACATCTTCGGACTGGTCACTGCAGCCATAGCACTTAGAGCGGGAGCTCTATCTTCATGTATACTAACCGCTAAGTACATAGAGGCCGGTACGGCGTCCGATATTCCACTCAAAGAAAATCCCGGAACAGTTAATCAGACATCGATTAATGGATACCAGCACCCGCCGGCTGACGTGTTTCCTTGTGTAGTAATAAATAACTCACTTTATATCCGTAATCAGGGTTTATTACTGTAATTCTTCGTACAATCTCCTTCAGGTCAAAACAAGTCCGAACTCGACGAAGGCTGCCAATCTAATGTCGCAATGGCGGCAGCGCCATTGCTCCCACCCATTATACACCCAGTTGCCAGCTCAAATAAATCTTATAATCGATACTTAGGATAAATCGACTATTTAATTTTTTACTAGAAACCTAACACTCGCCCATCCTGACCTCGTGCATGTCCTCATGCACGTGGCAAAAACCTAACACTTGGGTGATCGAGGTATATCGAGGAGGCCTTCGTTGAATTCGGATTAACAATTGTATTTTAATTAAGTATACACATAAATTAATACGTTGGTTAGGTAAATTATCTTGATCCATATTCAAGTTATTATATGACATACCTACATGAGGTTATTACATAATATTGTGTCTATTTTAAGTTTATTATCAGTCAAATGCCCTTAGCGAACCATCTCTTCTCGCTAGCAACACATTAAAATTATGACTTCTACTAGGTTCTTCAAGTTGCTTGCGAACCGTTTCTTCTCGTAAGCAACTTGGTTTTAATTACTACCTGTCGCTCATGAACCGTTTCTTCTCACGAGCAACAGCTTTACTACTCCATGTTGCTCGCGAACCATTTCTTCTCGCGAGCAGCAAATCTAAGTATGTGAACCCACTCCCTTACCTTCTAGTGTCATTTGCGAACAGTTTCCTTCCGCAAATACCACTACTTACACAATATAGCTTTGATCATTAGATATATATAACTAATCTTTTTAGAAGTAACAAGCTTAGAGCTCTCAAGCCATCTCAGATAATAAATCGATAAACAATCTCCTCGCTGTTCATAACTCATAACATGTATTTGACATAATTTAACTAAATATAGATACTTACTCATTAAACAAACTTAACAAAGCACAAAAACAATATTAGTTCTTTTTGGTAATCAGTTTCCAAATTTTTTTTTTTTTATAAGTGATATCACAGTTATACTTATAGTTCTACACTTATATTTTATATGAATGAGATTACATTAATAATAAATAAATATATTATGAGTTTTAGGTGTGAATCTATATGTTACCTTCTGGAATTGCTGAACTGAATTAGTTTTCAATGCATTATTCACTAGATATCTCATCATCGTCACTATCCTCTTCATTTACACTCAACGCGGCTACGTGAACCCAAGGTAACATACGATCGGCCGCTACAGTGGTTTTGCGCTTGTTCTTCGTGCTACTCAACCCGGGTATGGCAGAAACTCTATAACGATCGTTGCCTAATACGGACACTACTCGATATGGCCCAATGTATGGTGAAATGAGTTTTTTACTTTTCCCATCATTGCTAAAGGAGGTCCTAGTTATCTTGACCAAATCTCCTTCGCCGTATATCCGGGCGGGGCGCCGGTTTTTGTCATAAGCCTGTTTTTGTCTTAGTTGTTCTTCGTCAATTTTATCTTTAACGGTTTCTCTTAAGGTTACTATATCTGTATCTTCTCGCGTTTCCTGAATTATTTCATTCATCTTAGGGTCTATCTCTGCATTTATATTTGTTCCGAACATGACTTCAGCCGGTGCCCTTCCCGTAGTTTTATTTTTAGTATTGTTCATACCCCACTGAATTTTACCTACTTGGTCGTCCCAATTCCTATCATCGTGGTTTAAGTTCTGTGCGGTCAGCGAGCTAAGTATGGTGCGATTATACCGCTCGACTTGCCCATTAGACCTGGGGCTGGCTACCGCATTCAAGACGTGTCTTATGCCCTTTTCTTGGCAGAATCGTTTAAACGCGTGTGACGTATAACAGGTTCCGCGATCACTAATGACTCTATCTGGGCTTCGAAAATTATAAAAAATATCTTCCAAAATCCGAATAACGTTTTGGGTTTTAGTGTTGCGAACTGGCTTAATAAAGATAAATTTTGTAAAAGCATCTACGACAACTAAAAGATAGCTATTACCTTTCTTTGAACGAACGAAGGGTCCAAGGTGGTCTATATGCAGGGTATGAAAAGGAATCTCGACCTTAGTAATTGTGTGAAGGTGTCCTTCATTCGTATTGACCTTTTTGGAGTATGCACACTCGAGACAAGCCTGAACGTACTTCTTTACGAATTTGGTAAGCCCTGGGAACCAGTATGCTTTCTTTACGCGTTCCAAGGTCTTCTCCACTCCAAAATGACCAATGTCATCGTGATTTAAGCGGCACAATTGCCACCTTGCACCCTTCGGTACTACCCACCGTAAATTAGTCTTATCGCCGTCAATGCATCGATATAATTTGCTATCTTTTAAAATGTAATTATCCTTAATGTACTGTAATCCATCTGTGTCAATATCAGTGGTTAAAATGTCTTTTATCCGAGTCAACTCCGCATCACCTAACTGTAGGGTCTGTAACCAGTCATCACTAGTAATCATCATTATGCTAGGGTACTGTTCAGGATCGATGGTACTATCCACGTTGCTGGATGGGTTTCTTGACAGAGCATCTACGTGCGCCATTTTAGTGCCCGACCGATATTCTACAGTGCATTGGAACTCTTGCAAGAGAAGCCACCAACGAGCTATACGGGGGATTAGATCGCGCTTTGAAAATGTCGACCGCAATGCGCTACAGTCAGAGATGATCTTGAAACTCTGGCCTAGCAAATATACTCGAAATTTCTTTAAGGAACACACTACAGCAAGTGTCTCGAGTTCAAACGAGTGAAATCTCTTCTCTTCTGGGGAAGTTTGCCTGCTGTAATATGCTACAGGCCGAAAACAATCACTTTCTGAGGACCGCTGCAGTAAGATACCTCCGACGCCGACCTTACTGGCGTCAGTGTGCAACTCCGTTTCGGCGAACGGATCATAAATAGCCAGTATCGGTCTATGAATCAAACGGTCTTTTAGGTCGCTAAATGCAGATTCCTGTTCACCGGTCCATATCCATTCTGCATCCTTTTTAAGTAATTTATTCAAAGGATGTGCCAATGTCGCGAAGTTCCTAATGAATTTTCTAAAATATCCTACCAACCCTAGAAACTGGCGCACAGAATGCGAGTTGATCGGACATGGAAAGTCTAATACAGATTGTATTTTCTTGTCACCTGGTCGAATCCCGGTGGCACTTATTTCGTAACCTAAATAATTGATTTTATCTTGCAGGAAATTACATTTCGACAAGTTAAGGGTTAGTTTAGCTTTTTCTATCAACGTCATGACTTTTTCAAACCTGTCCAAACATTCGTCATTATTCTTTCCGTATATTAAGACATCATCCATATAAGCTGTAGCTTCTGAAAACCTAGCGGACCCTAAAACCCTATTCATCATTCGTTGGAAGATGGCAGGCGCATTGGCTAGCCCAAATGGCATACGATTAAATTCATACTGGCCATCTGGGGTAACGAAAGCTGTCAGATGTTTAGCATCCTCTGAGATGGGGACTTGGTAGTAGCCCGAAGCCATGTCTAGAACAATAAAGGAAGCTTGACCAGATAAACGAGCAATCTCGTCCTCAATGATTGGCATCGGGTATCGCTCCTTCACTGTAATAGAATTTAAAAGTCTATAGTCTACGCACAGCCGTTGCTTACCATCCTTTTTGCGCACTAATATTATAGGACTCGCATATTCAGAGACAGATTCCCTAATAATTCCGGCTTCCATCATGTCCCCTACCATGTCCCTCACCTGCTCTCGCTCCGTATGGGCCAACCTGTAGGGGCGGTACACAACGGGGCGTTTGCTGTTCAATTCAATGCTCATTTCAGCCATGTCGGTGCAACCTAATTCCTGAAGTGTTGTAGCAAAACAGAATTTGAACCTATTCAACAATTCAAGTAACCTGTGTCTCTGTAACTCGCCCACGGATTCACCTATGTGTACCTGGTTTGTATCTATCTCATTCCGATCACCGTTTAGGAAGTTTGAAGGCGGAGTATGAATGCGGTTAACCACGTGTACTTTACTACCCCTGGCTATAATATCTCCTGCATTAAACTGGCAAACTTCAAACAATGGAGTAATGTGGATGAAGAACGATTCTTGTCTAACATAATATACACCGCCACCGACTATAAACTGCTGATTTGGTTTCCCAACAACCTTAAGACTTAACAGAATATTCGCGTTTGTACATCCGTTTGTGTGAGCCTTAACAACGGCTGGTCCGTAAATACGAGTGAACGAGACAACTGAGATTTCGAAAAGAGCATTTTCGTTATGCTCTAAGTCAGGAAAAGGAAGCTCGTTATTAATATTTAGAAATGTTAACTCCTTGGCGTTCTTGTATATAGCAATATGGGACTGTTCAGTAAAAGACTGCCCTATCAACAGTGGCAATTCCAAATACCTATCTGCCACTACTTGACAAGACACCGTCGCAGAAACGCCGTCTATACTCATGTTAACCTTAACTCCACCGATTGATTTAATAACATCATTACCAAAACCTTGTAATGGGATAGAGATGCCATCACACCTTAACCCTAACGACGATGCAGTGGATTCTTTTAGAAGCGTAACCTCACTACCGAGATCAATAAAGGCATTTATCAGTATTTCATTAACTTTCACCTCCCTTATAAATTTGGAGTTTGATTTTGATGCCGAAATGCGCATTGTTTTTGACGTACTTTGTGGCGTAGAGTTTGTAGATGCCACATTGCAATTTTCTACTTTGTGGCCAATCTTTAAGCATTTTGTGCATCGGATGACAGGCTTAGGACATTGGAAATGGAAATGACCTTTCTCCTTACAATTAAAACAGAAAACGGTTTTGGGAGTATTGTTGGAATTTGGGGTAGTTCTAGGTGGTCTATTAGATTCATTAGAGTCAGTAGGTTTATTCTTGTAGTTCATACGATTCTGACTCTGAAAGGTGTCCTGGTTACTCATAAGGAAATTTAATAGTTGTTCGGGTTGAGTACATCGTAAGGCATTAGCACTAGATCTCATGGTTCTGTCACTTAAGCCATAAATGATACAATCCACTGCGCGTTTGCCCTCGATGTTACACTGGTTCAGAAGCGCCAGCTTCTCATAATAATAGATTTCGAGGGGTTCATTAAATCTACTCCTTCTCTTTAACATCTCGTCCAAGGATTGACCATAATTCTGTTCGCATGGAAAAGCATTAATAAGTTTCTCTTGCCATTCCTTCCAGTCGAATAGTATGGAATTTAAACTTTCATACCAGACTTTGGCCAAACCTTGGAGTTTTTGCATAGCAAAATGTATTATGTGGCACATTCGTTTACCTTTTTAAGCCAAATGTCAATGCGCTGACTTTTAGAAGAAGGGTCAAAATCAGGTAAAATATTTTTGTGATTTATGCTATTGTTAGGATTTATCGAAGTGGCCACAGCGGACGACTGGGGATCAGATCTAGCGTTATTTAAAAGGTTAATTATATTTGTGACCTCCTTAGATGTAAAAGTAGGGCTACCTGGCCTGTTGCTCGGGTGCGCCGCAGTGGCTTCGATGCCGACGTCTCTCTGCAAACTCTGCTCGGGAGCAGCTCAAAGGACGCTCCGATCACGATGCCGAGGCTGCTCCGCTTCGGCTATGCTCCGGTCCTGGTGACGTTGGTCTCGATGCCGCCGTTCGCGTTCCGTTGTACTACCACGTGATCGAGTGCGGTATCTGCGCAACTCACTCTCAAGCGCGCGCAGTCGTTGGCGTTGTTCTTCCAATTCCTGTTCCTGGTCACGTAGGCTTCGGGTCGGGCTGCGATGAGTACGGCTTCGATAGCTGTCACGGTCTCGACGATTGCGACTGCGACTGCGTCTGAATGAATCCAGCCTGGATCCACTTCGCTGTCGATTAGGCGTCGATAGTCGCCGGCTTGGGGTTCCAGCTAGCTGCTCACGTTGCATTGTTCTGAAGCTCGCAGACAAAAATAAAACTATGTATTTGTCCAATGAACCACCGAAGAAACAGGTTTAATAGTTCGCACAAATTTTTTTTTTTTTTTTTTTTTTGTATAGCTTAGCCTTAGCTCAGCCCAACTCAGCCCAACTCAGCCCAGCTCAGCCCAGCCCAGCTCAGCTCAGCCTAGCCCAGCCCAGCCCAGCCTAGCCCAGCTCAGCCAGCTCAGCTTAGCTTGCGCTATTGAACTTACACTGATATAGTACCTACTTACGTAACCGTGTGATTACCACAAGAATAACACGATATAAAATATATAAACCTGTTGTTATAATTCCAGAAAATCTTCCTGAAACTTACTTTTGTGATGTCGACTTTTATTATAAGTCGAACACCTACACAGTGTAAACTGAATAAAGTTTTAAGTGCGTACAAGAAATTTGTTTCGGTTTCGACAACACGTGGCCATTATAACCTTAAACTTGTACGAGTATGGCAAATTAACTGCGTGGTGTAAGTAGATAAGCTGCTTTAAACACATTGGTCCTACGCACTGCGTAGAATAAAGCGTTACATGCAAATAAAACTTGTAATTGTTAAATTCGAAAGAGAAATTGTGGGTAATCCCACTTCTGAAATGTAGTAATAAATAACTCACTTTATATCCGTAATCAGGGTTTATTACTGTAATTCTTCGTACAATCTCCTTCAGGTCAAAACAAGTCCGAACTCGACGAAGGCTGCCAATCTAATGTCGCAATGGCGGCAGCGCCATTGCTCCCACCCATTATACACCCAGTTGCCAGCTCAAATAAATCTTATAATCGATACTTAGGATAAATCGACTATTTAATTTTTTACTAGAAACCTAACACTTGGATGATTAATCGAGCTACGGAATTAGTTGTCATCGCTGTAACTTGTACAATATTTCTTTGCGAGCGCCAGCCGTTGCTTTCAAACATATAGGTTACGATTACTGCGTCTAAAGGTTAATGAGCTATTTAATCAAATCTGTCCGGATTTTGTTTGGGATCTGTATGGGAGCGTCGATGTTGATATAAATACTACCCCATTAATTGCATGAAAAAGCGACTGTACCCGAGTTATGTTTAACATTTGACCCGTGCATATTTTCATAAGTTCGCGTTCACATCAGCGGCACTTGGCACAAGATGACCTTCATGAGAGGCTTCTTGGCTCGAAGGCGCGAGATCAGCGGTGGCTCGCCCCCACTTCCCCCGGCCCGGGCTCGATGACGTCTTGGAAGGTTGCCCGATAGGCTTTAGATAAACCCTACCGTATTGCGGCTCCGAGAGAAACTTTTTTCCTTTTTTTTATAATGCATCCCGTAACTGTCGTTCCCAAAATGTTTGCATTTCCAAGAAAAACAACATTCATTCGCAATGCAAATATATTCATGCCGTCGTAATGAAGACTATAATGTCGCATTGAATCTTTTGCCACCTGTGTTCGTTAACAAACGCGGCTGTTATGTTTTTCCTCCTATTTTGGAATACCGGGTTTCTGAACTCATGTTTGTAATATGGCATCCTTGCGGGGAGAACATTCGGAGACTAACGGTTACATTGCTAAATTTGTTGCGTCCGTGCATTGTTTCACTAAAAGTGGCGCACTAGAAAAAGAACTACAGTAAATTGAGATTTCAAGTCGTTTGTTTGGTGGAATTTCCACCTCTTTACACCCCTCATTACTCAGAATTCGGCTGCCATCGTAACAGCTCGCGTTGTTATGTACACTACGTATGTACACGCGATCGTTGGCTGCGTGTTTGTCAACAGCCACGCCGATATACTGCTTTGCTCACGTTAATGCTGTATCGTGAATTCTAAGCATTTAGTATAAATCTTACTTATGTTTGCTATTATAATTATACTGGTATTGATGGTCACGAATCTATCTGAAATACGACAAACTTTGATGTTTTCAATTGCTAGTCAGGCTTGGTTCCGTGATGATACCTAAATAAAAACTGGGGACAAATTATAATAGTAGATTAGGACCGAAAATGAGAATAAAGATCAATTAATAAAGCCGGCCAACATATAAAAATCTGAGAATATATGCCAACATAAATAATTAAGTTAATTATTCAATAGCAAATTATCGTAAATATTTCTCATAGTTTACAATTTTATTTTGCTTGGTGAAATTCTCAGCCTGCGCGTTTGACCTAAAGTAATTTAGTACCATTCGCGAAAGTTTGCACTGAAAAGTTATAAGATCAAGTTTGTGGAGCTTTCACATTTTGTTGTTATAAATGGGAATGAGATTCGCAATGCAACGATTTTTTGGTGCGCTAGCCAATTCATTTGCATTGTGTAGATTAGCATACCTAAGAAATGTCCATTGTAAGAAGAATAGAAAGATTGTGGCGGTAAATTCGCCGGGCCGCGATTGGCGCCACCCTCCCGTAGCTTTAGGCTGCGTTTTCATTGAAGCAGATGAGCGGAGAGAAGAGATCTTTAATAGAAGCGCAACCTTATGGTGAGCTTCAGTCACTATCCTACTTCTGATATAAGCCAACATGGATACATGATTACTGAGTGCTGGACTGGTTCAACAGCGCGACTTATTAACCAATCGATCACTCTACCGCTTCAACTAAAATTATGATTAAAGATTTGGGTGGTCCTTGTTTTGCTGTTGTTTTTGCCGTGCATGTCATTACCATTGGTATAGTTCCAAAGTACGAGGACACGCCTCAATATCCAAGATATGAGATATAACAGTTATGTCCTGCCGAAATGTCGTTATTAGCCAACACAAACGCGAGGCGCCTGAACGATTTCCGGCCGCGCGGCAATAAACCGCCTATTCATCAACGTCGACCTTATGCTTCCACGGCCGCTTGCGGTGTTTACGCCTAACTTAGCTGGCGTGTTTTAATATTCTTTATGATTAGGCCAAACGCGTTTAAATAACGCTATTTTCATATTGATTGAATTTTTATATATACGCGAATACTAGATATTGAAAAACTAACTTACGTCGGGAATTTGAAAAACATAAAATTAACGCGACAAAATTAGTTAAATTAGTTTTAATTTTAACGTTTTTTTTTGCTTTCTGCATCATCAAGTTTTATATAGTTCGATTTAAAAAAAATCCGTAGGGCTTAGTCTTTCTAAGCAGATAGCTTTACTGGGAGACTGGTTTTAGGACCTAAGAAATTGATTCGTCGGACTTGCAGCTAGAGGTTAGGATCGTGATTTTTTTAAAATACTATTCAGAAATACGTGAATACAATTATTTATTTTCCAATTATTGTCAGTATACAGAATTTCATTGTTGTTTGATAATGTTGAAATTCTGAATTAGGTTTAATTACGGTTTCCTACTGCATAATTTCGATTGTTTAGTTATCAACAAGTAATAACTTAGTTCGAGTATTAATAGTACTTACATAAACATAAACAGCGAGTTGGAAATGGTTGGCCATCCTTCGACGAGCTGGTCATGAATTGCTGATTTGTTCCCGGGTTATTTTAAACTAAATATAAATAAACCGGGATTGTTATTTACTGCCCGTCTTACTTGGAAACTGTTGAGGCTGTTTTAGATTATTGCTTGTCTTGCTCAGGTTTTAATGGAATATTGCGAAATCATGTTGTCTGATTACCCAGTGTTGTCAATTAATAGCTAAACGCTCTCTCATAAATTGTCGTATTTAAATTCATCATCATCATCAATTCTATTCATTTGTGAAACTTACGTATAAGACCGCCATGTTTGGTCAATATAATAAACTGTCATGATTTTTAAGTAATACATACACTGAATTTGAGTGTAATGATTTGATAAAACATACAACAACGTAGACAGTCATTTACTATTCAGAGTTCTATTAGTTAGAATCGCAAAATATATAAAAAAAACACACATTTATGATTTATGAACCTGTGGCATTTATCTACAGCAGCAAGTCTGGAACGGATTAGATTGGAAAATGTTCATTACTCATATACAATACGAGGCTCCTCCCCGCTGGGCAGATAGTTCGGATCACTCTTCGTATACCCATGAAAAGGACGAGAGATGATATATCAATGTCGAGCTACCACGTGTACTCTATCTTCGGGTTGGTCATTTGCACCCACATCACTGAATGTCTTTTGTCGCCTCCTAAATATTCTTGATTTACCGCATCCTCCCAAATCACTCGTGTAGATAACTTGTTCGTTCTCTCGGTTTATCTTAATACTGTGCTGCGGTATCTCTTGGTTATTCCGAAGATTATTTTAACACTCCACATAAGTAGGCACTGTATTCTCGGACCGCAAAACACTTCATATTATTTTGTTACTAACCGCTAGTGGACGTTGCAATTAAATTTAAGCGACCTATTCTAGTCACGAACGTATAGTTTTCCATATATCAAGTACGTACACGTTCTATGCAAATATGACGGACAACTAGTCGTATCGACCGGTTCCGTTCGATAAACCGGTGTACATGATCCATCAGTGTCACTTTTTATCTTCCCTGAATGTGAAAAGGACGTTCTCTATAGAAAAGCGCTAAGAAATTCGAGCTTGAAATTGCCACACTCGGTCTATATTTGTAACGCGTGTTAAGTTATTCATAAATTGGTTACGGTAATTTACAGCAGACACAAGAGTGCAGCAACGAAGCTATTGTTAGGGCTTCGTCCTACCGGCCAGCAGCGCCGCGAAACAACACCTCGGAATACCGTGACACGAGGTAATGCGCGTTAAGTTTAACTTGGCCATTTCAACGGTTTCCTAAACAGTAGGCAAACCTAATGTGTAGTAATAGAGGTGCGAGTGCATTAACATAGCGTAGCGTGGTTTTAGCGAGCGTTGTACTACTGCTGTAAAGCTGTTTCAGTATTACACATAATAAGGTGTTATGGTTTGTCATGTAGATAAACGAGGCTGTGTACATAAAGGTGTTGTTATATATTCACGCGCGATGCCTGCTGCTAAGTCGTTTTCTGAGTGTATTTAACGATTAGGTATAAAGCAGTGATAGTCAAGCTGGTAGAACGCTTATCTCGGTAAAGAGCATCGCAGGTTCAAACTCGGGCTCGCACCTCTGGGATTTCTGGATTTCATGTGCGAATCTAATTTTCAAACATGATTATCACTTACTAAACGGTGAAGGAGATGCCCTCGAAAGACGAGTGAAGTACGCCAACTCGCTTTCGGCCAGCGTGGTAGACTATGGCCTAATCCTCCTCGCATTGATGGGAGGCTTGTGCCCAACAGTGGGACTGGTATTATTATATATATTCTGCATCTAAAAAGTATTAGATAAACCTACAATATTGCTCGTCCGAAATAAATGAATTATACATTTAGAATTTATACACAACCATATTGTAGGTAGGTAGTACGTCGATCTAAGTAATTAAACAAGTCTGTTTTTGTAATGCGCTACACTCTAAAAAGTTAACATACTATTTTATTCCTTTCAACGCAGGGAATTATCAGTCGCGAGCAGGCGACCGAAAACGATTCTGCCGTCTAATCGACGCAAAGATTAAATAGTTATTGTTTTTTCCCGGAGCTAAGTTTATGGGTTGCCGTAGCGAGACCGCGGGCTTGTTTGGGTCTGGGTGCACAGCTGCATGGCATCCGGGGTCGCTCTGCCGGCTATGTGTTGCCTACGCGCAATGAACACAAGTGTGTTCCGCGACTGTTTCCACATCACGTGGCCTTATCGCTCAATAGAAACGCCACGGTCCATACACAATCGTGTCGTTTTAGATACTCCGATAACATTCGAATTTTTTTAAGTAATATTTTTTACTAGGTTTGGCAATTACATGGGCAAATAAGCAAACTTTTTCGGTTATCTAATCGACGGAACAAAAAGTATCGTAAAAAGATATTAATAAATCTGTTGTCAATTTTATAATTTAGCTTGTTTTATAAAATGTCTGTATTACTTGGGTTCAGTTTTTCAAACTATGATACAGGGTACAGGGTACTGTCGTAAAAGCGTATCTCCTGTAGCCGCTGTTTTGCTGCGTGCCGTGTTTGTTGGCGTAACAGGGGTGCGGGCGAGGGGCGGCGTGCGCGCGGGCGGAATCTCAGCCCCTCGGTAAATAATTACCGCCCCGACTCTGGGGTGTAGCCCCAAAACCGGTCCCGTCGAGCCCCGGCGGCGCGGCGGCCGGCTCCAACGTTGTTGCCAATTCTTATTGTTCGCTTAGAAACGCTCGTAAATAGAAAATACGGCTAACGAATACGTAGTTCGTTGCATATGTGCATGCCAACTCTGTAGTACATTGTACGCTGAAAAGGGTTTAAAACGAGATTTCTAACACTACTATTTCTAACACTACAATAATAGCTATAGTATGAAGTAGAGAATATCAGGTCCCACTTCATGATTGATAGTTACAATAATGCGTCAAGTTATATTATTTTAATGAATACGAGAGAACCTGCTTACTGATTTGGAATGCAGGATCTAATTTCAAGGCAAACAAAGAAATAGCAAGGAAATTACATTAATTGGATGCTCAAGTTCACTGATGCAATAAAAAACGTCTGTTGAATGGTAATAAATTATATTCAACTTATTAAAATAAAAAGTTAATGGAGGCTTTAAAAACGTGCAGTGCTTTAACAGTACCTTAATTTTCTGTAACTCCTGAAGTGTTTTTTCTTTGAAATTGAAAATATTTCGAAACAGCAACATGTAAATCTATACACAACAGTATATTAGACATGTAAGCAGTATTATTATAAAAATAGTTCGAGCTATAGATAAGGTTAGCCCATAGAGCCCGCGGTACAGAGCGGATCCTGCATCCAATAGATATAGATTAACCGACCGCTCTCCGGTACGTGACCAAACCCCCACCGGGTTATTTTGGTCTGCTTTTTCTCTGATAAAGCCCATTATACACCCGTATTTGGTACAAATAGTGCTTTGTTTGGGACATATTCGCTATAGCTCCGTTTTATTTCCATTAAATACGGGAAACTGAGAGAGGCTAATTTTACATTCATTGTAATAAATGAATTTCGTATCTAACGCTTTAGTTTATATCATATATTATGTCTTCAGACGATAATGATTAAAATAACAGGATACCGGTATCTTAGAACATATTCCTATGTCTATTTACTATCCTCAATGCTGTGGTAGTTTGGACTTTGCAAAACGTCATAAAATGTATATACCTATCAAATGAACAGTCCAATGAAATTACAATTTCAGTAGGATGAATAAAAGTAAAATCTATTAAGTAACTGCTATAATTTAAACGGGATTTTTAAGCAAAACGCAGGGGTATTCAATTCTTTGAAAACCTTGTTTCTATTGTGATGTAAATCATTGAGTACATTACGTTTTCGAACAAGTATCTATTGTGGCAAAGGTGCAGGACACTCATTCTGTATTGTTGTAGTTTTAATGGGTTTAATTTAATGCGTTGTGAGTTATAGCCACATCATTTTGATACTTTATTTATATAGGTTAAATGGGATACCTTGATTAATTCTACTGTGAAGCATGTTTGTGTACAAAAGGCTGTCATGATCACGTTTTGTCTATCAATAAAATAGTATTATAATATTGATATTATAGTATCAGTGTTTTATCGTGTTATCTATTGTAAACTACATATTCTATTGCAATGAAAAAAAAAACAAGCCAGAAAGTCAATGTAAACAATGTGTAAACCGTCTTCCCCAAATATTTAAAATTATTTTTAGCATGGTATATTCTGCGCAGTTTGATTTTGAAACGGGTCGACTCGACACTTTCAAAATTACAATTCGTTGAAATTCAAGAGGTTACGTTTGAATTGTATTGTAGTTAGGGCGCAACAAGTGTGCAAAACGCGACCTGTGTCCTGTAATTTATTTGAGCATCTTATGTGTGGATACTCAAAGTGAAATCTTGATAATAGCCGTGAGTGATCGTATTGACGATAAGGACGATAATGTATGACGATCGCGAACGTCGCCGTGTCCAGACTTACAACACCCTAGAGGAGAATTCAGGGTTGTTGGAAATTATTGATCTAGTAGTGGCTAAGTAGAAAAACAAAATTCGTGTTCGGGCTGTTAACGCCGCTCGCTTGCCATCCGTCCCCGCGCTTTGGTCGAAAGTGTCATGATGTCGGGGCTCGTGGGTGATTGTTCAAATAGACCTAATAGTTGTGATAGATATGACAAAATAGTTTTTTTTTTCACACAGTCCAGTTACTGTTTTATTAAAAAGTAGTCACGCGCATGAAACTAATATAAAAATCTTTCTTTATACATATTTGACTCCATTTGACTCCCTTAAGGGTTGAATTTCCGAAAATCTCTTCTTAGTGCACGTCTATGGTACTCAAGAATATATCGAAAATTCAAATCTCTAGGTCCGCCGGCTTCGGCTGTGCGTTGTTCTTTAGTCAGTCAGTTAGTATTAAGAATATTATTAAATAGATGATCAATAATTGTTTTGTATAATAAATGCCACTGTGTACGTAAAACGAGTTCCTTGACCTGCCTCACTACCAGTTATGTGATCACCGAGCTGCTGCAAAGCGACCTTCACAAGATTATCGTCTCGCCGCAACACCTATCCGCCGACCACATCAAAGTCTTTCTCTACCAAATACTCAGAGGTCAGTACACATTATTCATTACATTTAAGCTAAAATTTACTTTTTCACTGTCCAAAACAGTGTTGCCTATCAAATAGAAGAAGTATGCTATTGGTTTACGATATTTATTGTAGTAAATACCTATGCAAAATGTATGTAAACGTACAAAGCACTTTCTTTTGAAAAATACATTATGATGGCATCGTAAATTGATTGCAACTTGTATACATTTAGGAGATACTGTACAAGCGCTATCTAAAATCAACAGTAACGAATGGTTCCCAAATGATGACACTTCAGATGAAATGCATGGGTAATTTATTATTATTTATTTGTGTAAGCTTTAGGTTTACAATTCGTTGTTTGATAATAGTACATTATGATACAAGTAAGCTAAGTTGGTTATAAAATTCGAGGCGGGTTTGCAGACATTATGGAGCGGTGGCTGTAATGATTAAATGCTGACGTGTCACACTACGTTTTTCAACACACTTGCTCATGTTGTCATTAATTCCAGTGTAATAAACCGTAGACCATTGAATTATCTAAATGTAAAATATAAACATCATTTCAGACTAACAAAAAAATCACACGAGTGTCAAATACAAACGACTGAATATTTTTATTTAAATACTACCATTTAATAATGGTGGTGAAAGGGTTACCCAGGCCAAAGGGTAGCGATACACACCGACCTTGGCTGAGCCTTCCATGAAGCCAAGTGTTATTGTTAAAGCCGGAATGGAGTAATAACATTTTGGCAGAGCTGTGGAAGCTGATTCATTGTGGGGGTGGTCGCCTGCGAAGCGTGCCATCCAGGACCAATTGTCTCACGGCTCATTAATATGCGGACCCTCCCGTTACGATAATGCCCCGAATATTATTTTCGGCGATGTAATTTTAGAACTTGTGTTATACGTTTCACAGAGCTTTTTGCAATCGATTCTTAATGCTGATATCATTTGATGAAGTTTTGTAGAAAATATTTAAAATCGCTTTTACGATAGGAATTTCATAATTTTTTTTAACAGCTTTCGTAAATTTCGGATTTATTAATTCCTGGGCATCATATGGTCATATTCGCGGTCAATTCTTAGCAACGGCTTAATAGCCTTTGCTTCTGAATTTCTAAAGTGTACAAGGGATAAAGTCCTTGATAGTACCTATATATGCACTCAGATACGATGGATGTACCCTATATATACGATACGCATAGTTTCCTCGAGGTAGTTTGTTTTATGATCAGAACATTCAGGTTAATATCAATGGAAAGTTTTTTTTATGGACATCTCCGAATGGCTGAACTTTTTTCATTACATCATTTTGCGTCAAGTAGTCCCATGTTTTGTTTTGGTCCAATATGGGACAGTCAACTAGCTGCAAGACCAAGTCAATGGTCCAGTTTCTGCAAACTGCTAGGATTTGCCCAGTGGCTCAGCAAATAGTGAAGGTTGATTGCGGGCTTGCAGACGCGCTCGTACGGCTTACACCGATGAATTGGAGTTTGAAATCCAACCCTGTCTGTGGAGACCGGCTCCTGCTTCCAATTGAGACAGTGCCGCCGCGGCGTCTCGCAGCCCGAAAGCCGCCAGCACACGCCCACTCCCGCCTGCCGTGAATCAATTAAAACTCCCTAGTGCTACCATCATCCGCCTCTGACGTCAACGTACCACAAAAACTAGTGCGTTAACTCGCTCAAAAGACTTTACGACGACTAATTCCGACTGCCATTAAGCTCGTTTCAATTTTGAAAACCTTTCACTATGCATGCTAATGTCATCCACTTTCGCAAATGTAAATAATTGGCAGGCAGCCGTTGCGACTCCCGATTTCAAATTATTAATTTGTGCAATTATTTGTGCAATGCTAAGAGATTTCCCTGGAGCGAACCGCGCGAAGGGATTCTAGAAAAATGCGGTCGTTAAGCCCTAGCCTGCCTCTACCCGGCGACTTTAATTAAAAAGTTTATAGTTGCACCGACTTGATGGTTCTAACTAAAATTACGTAGACAACCCGGCGGGACAAAATGGAAGAGCTTTCATTACGGTACCAAATGTGATGGTCTCTCATGGATATTAAAAGATAATGTGATCTGTTCTAAGGTATTTGTCACTTCTAAATGTTCCGTGCATGTCTGGGAATGCGACGACACGACGGCGTGGTGAGGGAGGGAATGAAAAGGCAGAACATTAAAACTATCAAGTTGCATGTAGACTTGGATAGTTTTTATGCTGCGCCCTTGCTTTTATATTGGACTTGCCAGCGCCATTTCATTCCATTCCAAGCAACCAGGGAAAGAGTTTTAATAAAAGCATATCCAACCTGCCGGTGACAAACGAATAGAAGGATAAAAACAAGATTATGATCTATAAATTACACGAAGCAACACGTACAAGTTATATTAAAATTATGAGGAGTGTATGCATCGTTAATAAAATATGTGGTACCTACTCAGGAAATGTAACTCAAACAGGAGTCGCGCATAATGATCAACACGAAGATGTCGGATTGTGCAGAATAAACTGCATTCTTATCGACTTATCTGTGACAAATGCATAGTAAACTGGTGAGGTGCATATTCTGCGCGCCAGAGCTCTGACTAGACTAGCTGGTGGTCATTGTGAGTAAAGGCAGCGTGCACGTAGCCACTGTGCTATGCAAATGGTGTCCGCCTGAGCCCTCATCCGGCTTGAGCGCTCCTATTCGATATTAAACATGTATAAATTGCACCGACAAAGCACGAGAGCCCTCCTACCAATCTCCTACCTCTGTATAATGTAGGTTATATCCAATTCTTGGCACAGTGGTATTCTCATTTCTGGACAAGTCCATCAGGTTCCAGTAAACTTATATTAACCATGTTCTTATTGGAATTTGCAACAAAAAGAGCGAAGCTAACAAGTTGTTATTTAAATCAATTGGGATCAGAATTTATCGGTGTCGTTGAAACTGGAAATTGATTTAAAGAAACATGTATCTTCATGCGAAGAGTTTAATTAATTTATTGCACATCTAATGGAACTAGATACAATCGCGACTTCGCGAGCACGCCGGCTGCGAGAGCCGCGCCTCGCCTCGGCGCGTTGCCGGTAATCAGTAGAATTATGGAAATGCGGTGCGGGCCCTATTCGCTACCTCCAAACACTAATATTGTTTAAGCGCGAGCTTTCTCGCTCTGGAAATCACCTGTATACCCGTCCCCCCTTGTTAGTTACCGAGGATTCAGTCCGATGTAAAGGTATGTCTATCGCGACGCCACACCAAGAGATGTGGAAATATGTTTTTTTTAAAACACCCCTGGGCGCATTTCAACATTCTGCCATCGTCTGAAAATAAAATATACTTTCCCCAGAAGTTACCTTACTTTAACATCTACCTAACCGTCATACAATAGGTTGGTAGGTGGGGGTTGGTCCTATGCACATGGTTCTTTAAAAAATAAATTAACCCGGTTGACTAATCCACCTATTTGTGGCGGCTTGCGGATATGTAGAGAATTTCTGAATTTGCAAGTCACTTCCAATTTGATGTTCTGGCGGAATCTTTATGATACTATGTATTTTTGAAATTAATTGCGTCAATAAAGAAACTCCTAAAAGAAAAACATGCATTGATGATAGAAAACAGGCGGGAAGCGAGGGCGACGATCGCCGGGCGACGGAAAAACCCCTAAGTGGAAGGCCTGGCGGTGTCGCCTTCGTTCTCACTAATGGCATTTACTTCGGGACGTCGTGTCGCCCCTTGCAAAATAAGTTGGGCTTCTATGTACCTATATGCTAGGCTACGATATTTTATTCAGTTCCTCAATGATGCTTGGCGCCTACATATGTTATTATTTCGTTGTTCCAAATAGCGGAGTATTATAATATATTATAATACATAGACTGTTTTGAAACAGGATGCATATGACGTGTGTAATCTACGGAACACTGTCCCCGTAATCCCACTGTGTCAGTCCCGTTATCCGTATAATTCGTCAGTGGACAGCGAAATGGCCTCACTTACATAATCGTGCTTCTGAGCTGAGCGTCTCTGACAACACGGCACGAGGTAATCTCTTCCGAGTGCACTTATAAATAAACGACATAACAACTATGCAAACGATTGCAACAAGCTATTTGTTTATCTGCGTTAGATTCAGTTACGTCGTGATTTATTTCATCAAGTGCTCATGCCGCATGGAAGCTCACTTTATCTCACTTCACAGATAACCAGAGCGGCTGGGCATCGGAATGTTGGTTAAGAATAACACTGTCATTACTATTTACATTTTGTTGGATAGAAACAAAGTAGCTATTGATTTATGAATTACAATATCCCCTTTGTTTCCGAGTGCTGTTAAGGCGAAATAATTTTCTTGTTGGTGTAGCACTTGGCAGCGTCGCTCTGATAAGTCATCGCCTTTGTCGGTCGATCTGTAACGGTGCACTCGGTGGTGTTTGAAGCGTTAATTGTGAAAGCTCCACCAGGCACCGGCAGCGTGAGATCGGGACTCACACGCACACAAGCCCTTGTTTGTCCAGCGCCTCTGCGCGTGAGCAAACATTGCGACGCGAAGCCGCCGTTTACTGTTACCATTGTAAATGTAAATCATTGTTTTGGGTGAATATTACACGGAAACGATAATTATAAGGCATTACCCCCTCAATTCATAATACCAAGAATTCCAACTTCTCTACAAAGCAATTTTAACGCCTATAAAAGTGTAATCGATTTATTGGTTTGATAATGACCCTGGTTCGTCCGGAGCCCCCAAGCTGTCATTATATTGTGGGAGTTAGCGGAAGCTTTGATTGGATGCGATTTCAGGGTTAATATTAAGCTGCAATGGTAATGGGGCCGTCGTCTCTGGCTTGCGTGTTGTGTTGTCTAATAAAGGAAACACTTTCAAATTGAGAATTTCATAAAGCAATTATATAATTTTCCATACGTGCAATATATATCACACACAATCCGAATCATTTTACTCGGGTGCGACATGAAATGTGTTTTAGTGGACTTTCCAGTTGAGCACCTGGCATCTGTGCCCGCATCGCGAACGCTAGGAGTAAGGACTAGCGGGCGCGTCGCGGTCGGGTGCGCGCGCGCACTCGGCCGACGACCCGCGCGGTAATGGGCCAGCCGCTCAGTAAAGCTTTTATGCGCTACTTTTCTCGCTCCTCACATTATTGCTGCTTTGTCCGTTGCCTTTTATGTTTTAGTACCTACCTAAATTTTAATTATGAATGTTTTGTGGTTGACGCATACATGGGCTATATATTGACCAGAGGGTCCTGGGTTGTCTAGCTGACTGCCCACTGGCTGAGTCAATGTGCTTCTGATTTCTGACATAACCAGGCATGTTCCAATCTGCAGGGTTAACTATAATTAGTTGTACATTCTCCTATCAATAGTGAATCAGTGAATATTAATTTTCGCAATTTCAAACGTTATAATGAAATTTTCTTTATTAAAGAATTTAAATTGTAGTACACGTCGATGGTTCCTTAAAGCACGTCTTAGGATACTACGCGAAATTCCATCTCTGTTATATAATTGTAACGGTGTTTCTCAGAGTTAGATTGTTTCATTCCACTCAAGGTAGGCGTTGCTTAGTTTTATCATAAAACTCGCCGCGCTGCGTGTATATGGGTGAAAACTGTGGTACACCCGCTGGGAAATTAAACGTGACGCGAGGCGGCGAAGTGTCGTTAATTTGTTTTGGCGTCAAGACGGGGCCGGGGAGCACCGCTATTATACCATGATCAAATGTCTCGTGTTTTGAATGCCGAAATGTAGTAATGGACGTTCTCGAGTGTTATCATATGGTGTTGGAATCTCTGAAATCTCCAATACTAATTAACATTCCTTGTGGCCATATTATTTCCGTCAACGAGATTATGAGCAGTCAGATTTTTCCATACAATCCGTACATCTCCTAGTTTCATATCTTTTAGGTCTCGAAACAATATGGGGTAGTACGTTTTACTGGGCGGCCTAGAAAATAAAAAACTTATGTTATAGTTATTTTCTCCGGATTGATTGAAGAAGGGCTCCAAATACGGAATAATCATTCAGCGTTTTATTTGAATGCTTGCCCGAAAGTGTTTTGTGAGTCGTAGTTCTTGTATGAATGATTTTACGAGACTACTGACGTCATGCACCTCCGAGCGTGATAGACAAACCGACTAATTTCTGTTTGAGATTAACCAAGTTTATAATAATCCTGTGAACCAAAAGATCCGTGCTATTCCAATTTGTTGAGTTTTCAATGTGCACAAAATTGACATCCCCGCAAGAACTCTTGAAGCGCAGCCATGTCACTTAACACGTTCGTTAAAAAGCAGCCGCAAAGCACGCGTCGAGATTAATAGCCCCAGCTGCACCCCACAGTGCCCCACACCCACCAGACGTTTATTATTTATACGCTAGACACACGGGACAAATGGAAACATCCCTGGAAAATTGCAAGCAATCCCTGGAAATTGCTGAACTTGACTCTGGCCGAGGTTCACCCTATGAAACGGATTACATTTTAATAAAATATAACTTAATTGTACTCTTGGAATCGCGTTGACCGCTTTATTTTAAGTTTTCACATGAATTTAAGTCGGCGTGTGACTTACTATATATCTGTTCAGACAACTACTGCAATAAACTTCAACGTTTATTAAAAGACGGAAGCTTAAAATAGATTCCCTAGAATTGGAAAAGTGCATGCTGATTACTGGCCATAGAACTTGAGCTTTCAAACAGCATAGAACTTACTTTTGAAGGCCTAAATATAACATTTGGAGATATCTGAAGTCTAGTAACGACCCACCCGATGTAGACCACACCGGCTTTAATGGCAAAATATACATTTTTATTGGATCCAAATCCGTCTGGTTAAGATTCAGTTTCCAGCAGTTATGATTTCAACGCTACCTTGGGAGCCGATCGCGGTAATATAAACAATACATTCATTGATACATTAAAACAACAGATTTCAATGATGTTTACAAATTTCGCCGACATTTGTGTGAATTATTAACTTGAAATTGATTTATACATGCCAAGGCGAATTACGAATACGCTAACCGTATTCGTAATAAAGAATGGCTGAGCACACGGCTACACACTTGTTTTAGTTATTATTTTAATTAGCACAAAACCTGCATTGCTGCATTGAGAGATGTTATAAATCGTCGTACACCTTAATAAGCGGTAGCAAGACCATCGTGTACTGAGATATGATTTGATTAATAACTTCGTACTAGGGTTGTATTTAGTCAAGTCAACATTGTTTTCCTAAGTTTAGCGTTAAAGAGTTACCATGCAGTTTAGATTGCCCATCTCTATATGAATGACTTCTTACCGGTAGAGTCAGCAATATTTCTAAACATTCATATGTAAGCACTTTTTCTTATAATCGTGTCAACGGGATTATAAGTATTACGTTACCATTTAATCTTATTCTGACTGTAATGAATGCAGTCGTAGAGGGCCACCAACAGGCGTAGAGATAGTTTTTGGACAATGTTTGATTAATGGAGGTTTGTATTCCAGGTCTTAAGTACTTGCACTCGGCACGGATCCTGCACCGTGACATCAAACCCGGCAATCTTCTGGTGAACAGCAACTGTGTGCTTAAAATTTGCGATTTCGGGCTCGCCAGGGTCGAGGAGCCCGATGCCAGCAAGAACATGACCCAGGAAGTCGTCACTCAGTATTACAGGTACATACTGGTAACCGAAAATGTAAATTGTTTCAGAGCTATTGCCTGCGGGTTTGAGATAACCTTTCAGTTTAAGAGTATGAACTAAATTCAATGATATTATAAACAATCTTATTAACTATTAACACTATTGCGAATAATATTTATATTGATGATAAGCCAATTTATATTGATTCTTAAATAGTCAATGTAATAGTACACGGTACATTAAAAAAAATTATGACCATTATACTCCAAGAAATCAGAACTGTCTCTAACCACAAGCACCTAACAATAATATTGTAATAAATCATAACCAATGAAAAATTATAACCTTTTAATATAATCACTTTTATAAGTATGGCCAAACAAGTAACGCGATCTCTGACCACCACTGCGCCTTGTGCTACATTACTCACCTCACTGCCTGTAGCTTCAAAATCTTAAAGAGGTTCCACAAATTTAATGTTTTTAAAATAAATTTTCCTAACCACCTGTTAACTAAAATACGTGTCATTAGTTCGGAACGTGGGCGTGTTGCGTCCTCTCCATTATCAGCGCTTTAAATGCTGTCCACACCAACTGTCATTAGTACATTTTTGGCTTGACCATGAAACACGGATTCGGGGCTAGTTCTCAATGTGTGTCAAATAATTTCATGGCCCACGTAGTTATTTTATTTTTAGTCTCCTTTTGCATAAAATAAAGCACCTCAACGACGTTCAATAAACTCAAAATGATCATAGCGTTTGTCAAGCATCTAATTGTATGAAGATCTGGCTATGAAAAGTAGGGTTTGTTTTGAAATCCTCGAAGCTCAGGGCACTTAAGTCCCTAACTCCAGTCATTCCTTGAATACTCATGATTGATTACAACTATTACTAAAAAATATTCTCTCATATTCACATAATTTTACGTCTTATTTTCTGTCATGTGACTGGTTATGGAATATAAGTTCAATGAATGAGTGACCTTTGCTTCAGTGTCCGCAATTTGGAAAGTAGCTCTCAGCAAGCGCGTTTTGTTACGAAATTCAACCGTGTTTTTTGCAATGTATTTTTCCATCAAAGCGAGGATTTGTTTGTGTTTTGGATCTCGAACCATGCGAATGAATAAATTTACAAAATAAATGTTACTCAGTTCTCGCACCGATTGTGGTTAGTTAATCGAAATGTTACCGAGTATCGCGGACAAACCGAATAAATTTTGAATTCCAAATTTGATATTGCTTGGCTTTATTGGAAGTATGCAATAAATCCGTGGTATAAAGCGGAATGGCGTTGTTTGCTTGTCCCCACGCCGTAACCAGTTTATTATTCATGCACTTGTCTTGTAAAACAGCGGTGTTTGTAAAATTTTCCTCTTTAGCTTATCGTCGGACTCGTGTTACTTGGTCTCTCTTTGCGATATAAATTTTAGCTAAAACGGGTAGAGGCCGTTACTGGACGAAGATTGCCAATAAACGTCCGGGTGACCTCAGATTACTATTATTTACAGTCTAAGAACTATCTAGGTCGGACTAAAAGTCCGTGCCCGCCCATGTATCTACATGGAACCTTCACATTCGTAATTTATGTTCCGAATCTTATAGAGGTGGCGCAATCTGCCCATTCGTTTTCTGCTATGGAAATACCTAAAATTGAGGTATTTACTGTATGAAAGTGTAACTTGGGCATTCGGGTTATAGACATAACGGATATGAATTGGGGTTTCCAGAGCACCAGAGATCCTAATGGGCGCGAACCACTACACGGCTGCTGTGGACGTCTGGTCCGTTGGCTGCATATTTGGAGAACTCCTCGGCAGGCGCATCCTGTTCCAGGCTCAGAGTCCAGTACAACAGGTAACACATATTTTTTGTAATGATGTTTTCCAAGTGTATTTCAATTATTATGTCCGTTTAATGGTTAAAGCATTTTACTTATTATTTTTAATCAGTGCGAGGACTACCTACCATATCATTCACTACGACGCTTTTGTAAGTATACTTAAGCTTGGTTTGATTGACATTCGCCAGCTGGAGCTGATAACGGAACTGCTGGGCACGCCGTCGCTGGAGGACATGCGGCACGCGTGCGCGGGCGCGCGCGCGCACATGCTGCGGCGCGCGCCGCGCCCGCCCGCGCTCGCCGCGCTCTACACGCTCTCCGTGCAGGCCACGCACGAGGCCGTGCATCTACTCGCACAGGTAGACACCACATAGTACAGAACAGCCTTTCTTCGACCCCTGCCAATATAAGATATCTTAACCCGATTCACCCCTTGCGATATTTCGGCTGCTTGTTCGCTCGCACCAACGATCTCACCAATCTAGTGATGTGTACGCATACGCGTGTACAAGTCTCATCTTATGTATGTAACGAGGACGTGTGTGGTTGTATGGCATGTTATAAGTTTAATAGTTGTTAATTTTTCTGGAGCGTTTTGAATCATGTGAAGTATAATAGCAAACAGCCTCTAAGGCTAAGCGCGCACTACGAAATTTTATCGTTGTGATTTGTAAAATGCGAGTTGAAATCGCAAACCAATCGCAATCCCAGTGCGCGATCTCACAGACTGGCGATTATTATCAGCAGCGTTTAAAATTGTAGTGTGCGCTTAGCCTACGATAGGACATAGTTATAAAATAGGCCATAGGAAGCCCGATTTCAGGATGGTGTAATTAGCTCTGAATACGTCTTGCGTTGGGTTCCAGATGCTGGTGTTCGACCCGGCGAAGCGCATCTCGGTGTCGGAGGCGCTGGCGCACCCGTACCTGGAGGAGGGGCGGCTGCGCTACCACTCGTGCATGTGCAAGTGCTGCTACTCGGCGCCGCCCGCCGCCCGCCACTACTCGCCCGACCTCGAGCCCGCCGCGCCGCACGCCTTCCACGACCACTGGGAGCGGAAACTCACTTCTGTGCATCTGGTCAAAGGTTCGTGCGACACACACAACACAAAGGCTCTAGAATGGCGACCACGAATCGGAAGACGTAGTGTAGGACGGCCCCCACAAGGTGGACCGATGATATCACACGCGTCGCAGGAAGCCGGTGGATGTGGCGGAGGACCTTGACGTGTGGGAGTCGATGGGGGAGGCCTATGTTTGTCCATCAGTGGACGTCTATCGGCTGATAGATTAGTGCGACACACTACACACCACCTCAGAATCCGTACAGTGCGTCCAAACGAAATTTAGTTTTGTCATCAACGAATTAGAAGACGAACTCCTCGTTTATAGCTTGACAAGGAGGGGAAGAGAGTTATACGTAGAAATGAGACTCCGTCAGCTGGCTGCTGGCCTGGACTAAGTAAAACAAACGTTTTGGCAACATTGAAAAACATGTCATATCGAAACATACATTTTTAATGCAACGCCCGTAGTGAAAATGGTTAGGTATCTTTACCGGTAATATTTTCGTGAGCGCTCGTGCGAAAGAATTTTTGCTTTTACTAAACATAAAGAGGAATAAGTTTCAAATTACACAATACTTTATTTGGGAAAGTGACCCTGACTTCTGCTTCCAGGGTCACGGGTTCGATTCCTGGTAGGGGACAAACTTTATGGGATGAGCACGAATGTTCGTACCTGAGACATGTTTAAATTCTATATAAGTATTACATGCTAGTTTTGCCCTCAGTCTATTGTACGGTACCCATAATACAAGCGTTGCTTAGTGTAGGACAGTATGTTTGGTGTGCTCGGCTGGCATTATTATTGTTTATCACTTTCTCAAAGCTTGCTCGCACGTAACTATCAACTATAATATAATGCCTATCATAAAATCCGCAGAGGAGATCCACAAGTTCATAGCGGAACAGCTGCAAACGTCTCGGGTGCCGTTGTGCATCAACCCGCAGTCCGCCGCGTTCAAGAGCTTCGCAAGGTAAGGGGCAGCCATCAACAACCAACCGCAACCAACCGCAACCAACCGACACTAGGTGATTTCTTTGCGATACGTACCTAACACGCTCAGCTGTAGCGACCACCCGCACCCATTTGGGCCACGATGTACCATGGAGACGTGCAGACAACACTTATTAGCTGTGTAATAAGGGCTAGTTTTAATTATCCCTTACGGTGTTCTTAAATGCAAGAGTGACGTAAGCGTTTATGCCGCGGTATTGTCCTATTTCATGGTACAAAATATTTTGGAGGCTGTTAAGTAGGGCGAAAATAGTACTATTAGTTTGATTTGATTGATTGGGATGTGTATCTTTAAAAATAAATCAAAATAGTCACAGCGCCAGGCAAATAATTTAAACAAAAATTGCTGCTAATTAGGTTTAACCAATAAATAAAAAATGCCGTTATTTATGTTTAACTTATTTGCTAGTTACTGTATTTTCTTATATTGCTGCAAAACCCACTTGCTTTTGATTTATGTTGGGTAACATTTTGATTGTAATGTTATTGAAACAAGGGAAACAATATGTGGGATACATAAATGTTGACAAAATATTTTGTACTTATTATTTTGGGCCATATTTCCACAATTCGCGAGTTGGCGCTTAACGTAACTGCTAAAATAATCTCTTCAATGTCCTGCTCTGCAAAAATTTTTTTCCGCATAGAACTTAGTTTAGCTTTGTTTCTTAAATTTCTATAGCAGACACGTAGTTAGCGAAATTTGAAAATGTTTTCAGTGTTGTCTCCATGGCTGCCAATATAATAAAACAAAGATAATAAATCAGAATGCAAACAGTCATCACAACTAGGTGTGGCACGGTACGCGATCTGTTAGTGTGGCATCTTTAGCGCGTGTCGTGTCGCGGCCGAGCCGGCCTACTCGCCACTCCGGCGCTCGCAGAAAAGAGCCTATGTCGCCCTCCCCTCCCCTCCCCTCCCCTCCCCTCCCCTCCTCCCTCGCCACCCGTAGTGTTGCCACATACGTACAGTCGATACAACTCAAGTATGGTATCCAAGTAATTCGCAAGCCCAATCGTGTGCGCCGTTGGCTCGTACGGTTAGAAATGAGCCAATAGCGTCAGTGAAAATTCTGCGATTGCTATTGGTCGTTCGTTCGGATGGGATCGGGTTTGCGAGTTTTGCCGGTTGCGACCTGTGAGTTGTGTAGTACAGTAACGTTGTGCCATAAGATTAAGCGTAGTGTGTAGATGTGACACTGTGTAATATGCTTTGTGCGTTTTTATTAAAAAGAGGGTTAAGTGTTCCCGAATAATTTACATTAGAATGCTCCAGCGTGGTTAATCTTAATCATTCCAGATCGATATTTGATACGGAATCGACATCTTTCCAAACCTATTTCCACACTCGCTATATAAGTTATTTGTAAATGCACACCATCTTTCTGTGATCGATAGTTTTCGAACTGTCGTCATCCGACCGCTATTTCAAATAGCCTTTTGAGTAGTCGTCGGTAGCGACATTGACATTGGAAAGATTTCGAAACGGTTGCATTTTTTTCTCTCCAATAATCATCAGTGTCACATCTACACAGTTTAATCTTGCGGTTGTGCCATCTGTTGTACAGTAACACTCGCACTACGGGTCGATTCTGCTGACGCCCGACTTGTGCATGGGTTGTTTATTATATTTTTCTTACGTTATTTCGAGTCCCCGCGCCCCAACCACGTCGTTTCCGAACGCAATCAACCCTCTTGAAAATAGTGTTGTGTCCCCGCTTGGTTGGCACCGCTGTTCGTCCCGTAGGTAGTTTAATAACATTCTGCTTTTTTCTGTGTTTCTGCGACAGCTCTAGAGCGGGTTCCAAAGCGAAAGTTTGTTCCCCTTTCAAGACGGCGGCAAAAATACTACTGCTATCGCCCGTGATATTTCTGTGCGCCGCGTAGTTCGCGCACAGCTCCAGTAAGCGCCCTCTATCGCACGCTATACTTGTGATGTCCGGACACGCTCCCGTGGAGGGAAGCGCGAGATTTATCAATCGTTTGACAAGCGTAGCTTAGAAGCAGTATTTTTGGGTGCATATAATGCCGATGCGCACGATTTTAAGTCTTAATAAATCGCACCCCAATCATTGACAGTGTTACATCTACAATCTTTGTTTATTCTTATGACGGTACCTTTTATATGTACTCTATAAATGAGGGCGTGAGAAGTTCTTGCACCCAAAAATCCTGAGATTTGGGCTATGTGTTTAATGATTGATACTTGTTTCGTAAATTCTTCCACGTTACTTGTAAACGTTGAATGACTTGCATATTTCAAAATAGTACAAGACCAACGTTTAGTAGTAAAGGTTCAGACGACGTTCGAATATGCAACATGTTTGAACATAACCCGATAATACTATCGTCTTTGTGCTGTGGTAACATTGTGAAATTGACATTCTGATCCAAATTTCTGCCAGTAATTGATTTGTTGTACGCCTGGCTCCTTAGGCGTCGCTAACCAAATATAATAGCAGTAAATCAAAGAGGGGGTAACAACGAAGTATACTTTATCATACAAGATGTTTGATAAAAAATATTGGCCCAATATGGCTCTTGCTCTGAGTTTTAAAATCTTAGGACAAAAAAATGAATTACAGACTCGAATCCAAATGGTTTAACAATAAATTCGGACCTTTAAGTACTTGCACCTTTTTAATTCCTACATATATAACTATATTGGCATGCTAGCTGTCCCGGCGAACTTCGTACCGCCGCAGAATCAAGTATATGAGTAAAATAATTATCTATATTATACATATACATTATCACTGGGTTCTGTAAAACACTTGTGATTTATACAATGTTGATGTTGCGTTCGATCGTCGTCTCATTTCAAAAGGGTTGATCGTTAGATAGTTGCTCGTCCTCCATCCCCTCGGTTCGGTTGCAATGCATGCGCCACGAATTTCACACTCCATTTCAATTGGCTACCTAAATACAGATGGACAGATTTCCAGATCAATAGCTACTTGTTTTAATCTCAAGATACTTAGCTGAATGAAATCAAGTGCGATATTCAGTATTTTTCTTTAATGACTCACATTAAAGTAAAGAAAACGCTATTCCGAGGTTGTTTCTTTTTATGATCGATAGTGGGTTAAAGCTGTCGCAAGTAGAAAGTTACACATTTTTTTAAATGCAGACTTTATTTTTAATGATATAAGGTTTATGTTTAGAAAATGTGAAGTTTTTTTCTGCTTGCTAGAGCTGCGTAGTGCATGCGTAGAGTGATCGAACAGCACAGTGCCATGCACATGGTTGTGGTGATTTTTGGTTTTAATCATATAATTCAGTAGTTAAACAGTAGAGTTTGATAATGTGATACAGTTTTGCCATTCAATTTCTCTTTTATTATCATAGAATATTGATTTTCAAAGATAACATTTTATATTGAGACAAATTGCATGAACCATCGTTTGCTGGATTCATTGGTAAATCAATCTCCGAGTAAAAAAAAACTTAATCTAATGTTCAAATCGATATTGATGTGTAAAGTTATTGAGTGCACACGCACTGAACATAATCCAGCAAGCGACTCGTGGCGTGGGTGTGGGTGCGCTTGCACTCGTGGCCGAGCTCGGACTAACCGCCGGGCGCCGCCCGCCTTGCCCGCAGCTCCACCGTGGCGCACCCGTCCGAGCTGCCGCCCTCGCCGCACCAGTGGGAATGACGCGAGACCAAGCGCGGCTTCGACAAGGGACGCGCCCTCTACACAGACACACGATAACCGCCTTAAACACGACCGCCGAAGGTCGATAGCGGCATGCTGATCAATCGGCGATCTCGCCGTTTCAGTACATTTTTGGAGTTCTTATGTTTGCTTTTCATATCGAGTATTGTAGTTGAACCCAAAATTTGTATCAACCTAATTGTAATTTAAATGTATTGTAAATGAAATGTTATTAAGGTTTATTTTTGAACTAACAGGGATTCGTTTACGAACACGAAAATCACTATTGTTCAAATTACAATTCACGTTCGATCAGCATGCTTCACATATCTCAAGGATCTCTTGAGCGATCTTATTGTTTTGCTTTTATTAAATCGTCTTACCATGAATTGTATAATGTATAATACCGCACCATACCTCATTGCTGTGACATGAATTCAGTGACTTACCTGTTCGCATTAATTCTCTCGTGTTTGAACAACACATGACTTAAATAATGTACCTCAGAAATGTCTAAAAGTGCATTTAAATGTTTTCATTGCTACAGAGAAAGCTGCTGTTGCGTAAACGCGATTGCGCTTAATCATTTAAAGAAATGTCTTTGACAACCGTACCGTAGTCGCATTTACGAATAGCTCCGCGGACATGTCGTCACTTTGCCAAATACTTATTCAATTCAAAGGCCATAAATAAAGTCACTTTTTAAGCGTTCGTACTTCGATACGTTCAAACTTACGATTTACTAATTGACAGCTAATTGTCAGCTTATGTCAAACGCTTTAAAAAGTGTTTTTTTCTGTGGCCATTAACGTGTAATGTAGCGTGTAGCAAGTTTGTAGTATAGTCGGTTCGGTTCAATGTGAATATAAATTAATAGGATGACAATCGGATTGGAATGATAAATTGCGAACGCAATATAATTTTATACAACGAAACGTTGTTGCTTGTGCAACAGATGGAATGAATGTAATATACGAGCCTCAATAGAAAATATTTCTAGGAAATATTTAGTCGCGGTGTTTACGCGATCGAAACGAGCCAGCGAGTGAACACTAACGTTACGTGAAATATTTGCATCTAATAATGCTGTTATAAGATTTTTATATATCACTCCGTGGTATTTACTCGAAATTGACCCGTGCGCCAAGGTTTTGTAGTCAACCAATATCAAACATTGGCTCCAGATTATTGGACACTGGTGCGCCAATCTTTTATAGCGTGTGTCACTGTCCTTTATCATACAACCATCTTAAAACGCACTTAGTATAATATTTATCATACACAACCATCTTAAACACACATTGAGTATAATTTGATATACTCGACCCCAAAGTGCGTTCTGAGTTCGCGTTCCACGGACTGTGTTCTTTGAAATGTATGGGATGCTGATCGCGTGCTGATTGCGCGTGCGCTATGAAGTCCATACATTAAAAAGAATACCGAAACACAAAGTGCTCTCATGTGTGTTTAGCATTTTAGATTGTTCGCCCCTGTTTGATTTCGATCGTGTAAACTCGCGGTTGTAGTCCGATTGCTGAGCTCAGCGTATGAATAGTGAGAAGATCTTAATTATAGGTTAATATTTCATTTGTCTCCGCGATTCCATGTAATTGTAAGTATAAATAAGTGTGTTGTAGGTTCATTGTGTGCCTGTTTGTGTTACGGACGTTGCGAGCAATAAAACTTGCAATATATAGAGGCGTATTGAATTCATTTTTTATTGTAACTGATTTATTGAGTTGTGTTCCCAAATGATGTTTGCGTAAGGCCGCGTGCTTTCAGCATCACCTGTTGATTGCAGTTGTATTCCAATCTGAATATTACTGAGCTACCCTCCGCACGGGGCCTTACGCTTTGCAACTAATTTTACTCCTAAAATTACATTGTATGTAACTTTGACTGAACATTTTTACGTAGTTAGGTTTATAGTATTAGATGTATCAAAATACCAATTGACTCGACGCAATGATTATAAATAGTAAAATAAATGTGTTTGTGTATCACATAGCCACTAGGTATCATTGCAGTAGTGAGATATTTTATAGCGAAGTGTTTTTGTTTTTCGAAATGTAATGACATACATATGTATTTCAGGCATTTAATAGTTATATATTAGAACTTTGACATATTTGTGGACAATGTTAGTTAGTGTGCGTGGGAATTCGGTAACTTTATCGCTTAATATTGGCATTGATGTGTGTTACATATATGCGCACGGTGTAAAATGATTACCATTCGTTCTGGAATTAGTTAATTGAAATTAAAATTGATAGGTATTTAAATAATTGGGTACGATTTTTTTTTTATATTCACCAATGCACACTGATTCAAAATTGATGTTCCCAATATGTGTTTGTAGTAGTACTACTGTTCAACTTATATTACGTTGCCAACGTATTATAACCAAGCGTAGGTGGATATTACATTATCGTATACCTATCTATGACATAGGTCTAGGACGTCGTATTTATAATATTGTAATTTAGACATATAACTCTATCTATGATAATAGTTTCATACATTTTGTCTATAATCACATATGATCCGAGATATATGATAGTGTAATAACGCCAATAGGGTAATTTCGTGTGAGTGTTGAGAGACGTCGTAGCCTTAAAACTAGTTCAAAACTATATTCTTAAAATATAATAAAAATAAAAAAGTTGTAAATAAGCAAATGCATCGTAGGTAATGTTAATGTTAGGCTCTAGTATGGTATTGGGAAGTTAGTCGACGTAGCGAGCCCACAGCACGTAGGTACACTCTTGTTCACCACCGTTGCGCGACCATCTGACCCCTTAGTTAAATGGCAATTGCATCGTAATTGTCACCTGACAGACTTTATAAAAGTAACAGTTACAATGCCACTTTCAATCCAATCCAATTAAATTCCTGCATCGCGTTAAGCACACAGGAAATAATGAAACTTAAAAATTTACAAACGATAATAGTTACCGATGGCTAGTTGCTTCTTTACATGGCACCGTTCACACTATCAGTATTATCACAAGTATTACTCTAAGTCAGTTATGGTATTATTGACAATGTGAACGGCGCCGTTAAGATATAATCTTGGTAATATCAGACTAGAACATCATGATAATATGACGTACGATTATGACAAGGCCCTCTATCTGAGAACAATATCACAAATTCATCGCAAATTTTAACCGGTTTAGTGTCCAACAGCGGTGGATAAAGGGATTAAAAAAAACCCACTGGCCACCAGTCGGTTTAAGGCCTCTAAGTACGGCCCAATTTGCCACCCAATCTGTAGGGCCGATTTGTAGAATTTTTACAAATCGGTCCTACAGATTGGACGTTCGTAGAGGCCACTAGGTTCTTAGTTGTGTGATTTTAAAATAAACGTCAGTCGCGCAGCGGTGCAAACGAGGCTTCGATGGTACAAACGAGGCGTGACCGTATGCTACGTTTTTAACTGTCATCTTGAAAAAATATAGGTAAAGGCGGGTAGATATTATGCCAATGTCAAGTATTTAATAGCAATAACAAACTAAATCGTAAAAATACATTGCAGTCAAATGGATCACGAAGATGGATGAATGTCTAATCTTTATGTACGAAGCGGTAGGTTCATTGATTTGTAATGTCAATGCGCAAGCAGCATCATCAATTAAAAACGGTTAGTTGGAATAATTTTATCAATCTTACTATCTATGAAGGTTGCTACGGCTCATCCCGTGTATTTTCATTTTAAATTACTTACCGTTTTGTTATATAAAATGTCGTGAGATTTGAAAAATAAATTACCTACATAAAATAATAATGGATGACGGTCATAAACGAGCAAGCGGGCCCCGACCGACCCCACCTTGCCTTATCTCAAATAACTGTCACTGTGATCCGTTAGTCGTCATTTATTGGACTCCTGCGCATCCCACTCACACACCCGTACACTATGTGTGTCACTATGTATATATACAAGTTGTCTATAGCTAATTATCAATTGGTTCATTAGAAAGTCTTATTATGTAACTGCAGTATAATACGTGTCCTCCGATGTGAAAAGACGATCGGTGTATGTAAATAAGGATTATAATAAGTAGCTGAATATTACACTGTTAAGTAGAGCTGGGGCGGAGTCGCAGGGATGTAGCGGTGTATGGTCCTCACCAAATGCAGCGGTAATACCGTAAACGCACTAGGGCTAGCTGAACCAAGTACTGTATGAAGGCATGCATGTTGCTGTGACGCGCGCCATGACATAATCGTGTCCTCGTGCAAAATGTATGAGTGCAATACCGTTCTGGTTCACGATACGACTCACGTGTGTTTCCGGCTTTATACATCAATATGCCCGCGACTCCATCTCGACTAACGGCGGCGTTTTCTCCAATCTTTTTGCTTGGCAGCAGCGCGGACATTTGACAATGAAAAACAAATGACCTGGGCCCCAAGTCTGCTAACACAATCGATTCATAATCGAACAGCAACCGCATAGTAACTGTCACTTTTGATAGATATTGTATGCGATATCTATCAAAAATTACTTACAAAGCGTTTAATGTTCGATTATGAATCGATTGTTTTAGCAGACTTGGGGCCCTATATATATGCTTGATTCGGACGTAAGGAGATTATATGCCGTTGGTCGATTTTTTCTCGCTCTGCTCTACTCGAACTTGATTGGTGCGCAGAGAACGCAGGTCTAAGCGGGATTTGTTTAGATATGGCGTATAGGTCATATGTCTGGTTTACACGAGGAAACTTGCTACTTGTCTGGATAGTTAGTGTACTATCCCTGGGTTAACTGGGCATTAAAAAGGGCGTGTAAATCGAGCATTATTTTACCACCTTTTTCCATTGCCACCTCTATAACAGGATGTATAAAAAATATGAAATAATATTCTAGGAATATATTGTGAAGTAGCTGATTTAGAATGTTCAGTGAAGACAGACTGTACGGACTAACTTTTTGAGTAGCAGAGCAGTGAACACCCATTCGTCACAACTCTTGGGCTGCAGCCCTAGAACACATCTAATTGACTATAAAACGTTTTTAAACTTTCTCACTAGTCCAATTTATTTGAAGAAGTTCGAAGTTGTTGATATATTTTTTGTTGCTATTTAGTTCCTTGCTCGATACTCACGCATATGCTAAAATATTGTTTCGCATTTTTTAAACATCTGTAGGGATCGCACACAGGTGACGCTATTATATATGTGGGCTAAGAGCCTACATGCGCAGAGGTCGCAAGCATTTTTTGTGTGCGATCCTTACATCTCTAACTCGCGCCCCATGGAAGTCGTATTATGGTCGTGCAACCGAGCACCGAGGCGCCTAAAACAACAAGCTTCCTATCATATGTAATTATATATATTGCGTTTCCAGACTTTCAGAGATCTCGTAATATTTTAAGTTTTAAGTACACGACTGTTCATTTACACGCAAGTGATTCTTAGTTGGTAGGATGTCGCGTTTGTATTGTAATTTCAACCCTACGGCCAGTCAGCCAAGGTAATTAATAAGTGATCGCACACTAGAGTGCTCACGCATAGGGAGAGAAATTCACACTGCTATATATAATATAATTTTCATGTAAATATTAGTGGTAATACGATAAGACTTAGGTTTCGTGTTAAAGTGTTAGATGCATCGTTCTTTCTTAGTTTGTGTTCAATAATCCCTTAGTATTGCATTATTTTAACGTTTAAAAATGTAAAAAAAAACAGACTTGTGTAATAATAATAATATGAGCAATTGAAATTGTATTTCTTTTTTTATTACTATGACATTTGATTTACTTTACTCATACTGTATATAGTAGGTATTTTGTGCACTGATATTCGTTTTTAAGTTAATATTAATAACTTAGAGGTTAATAAGCAAATGGCTGTATCGATTCTCTTTATGTAACGCCCAAGACACAATATTCACTATAAGACTTGTAGAAATGTTTGCTTTGCGATAATAACCTCTGAGCCCTGATGAAGGTTTCACACAAGCGAAGCGTGTACTCTGTAGTCTGCAGCGCCCCTATCGGACTATCTAAAACGTTCAATTCTCCAAAGCGGACAAAAACGTAGACTGCAAAGTATACGGTTAACTTATAGAAAACTCGCTCTGGGTCCTCGGAACGGTGTTAGTTATCGCACCGCGGGGCGATTGACTATGTAGCATGTGATTTAGTCTCACACCGTACGTTCGATGAACCAGAAACTTTATGTAAATGTAAATATATGGTACGTGTTTCTGTCGTGTACGGAGTTAGTTGCATTTTACCATTGTCGCGAACTGCCAAAACTATTGTAATTATTTTGTATCGTTACGTACCACGCTACCGCCGGGGTGCACTTCCTTAACTATAAAATCCTCTACACATGACCCGATATATCTCCAACTGAGGGACACATACTATACAGATAAACAAGATACTGACAGCTATTTTTCTATAGCTCCGTCCCTCTCAGTTCGGAGTCAGATCAGGTCGTGTGTAAAGGGTAATTCAACTAGTTGTGGTTGAAAATTTCGTGGCGTGATTTTTAAGCAGTGTCTTAATTCACACATAAATTAATAGATACTGTATAAAATGGATCTCATTAATTGCCGTCGCTTTTGTGTTGGTACTCGAGCGACTGGTCGGTACTGACCCCGGCGTTGCGTGGTGCGTGCGCGCAGCGCGCGGCCGGCGCGGCGCCCCGACCGCCCGGCTCGTCTCTGTAACAATAAACTACTGCATAATTATTATAGATGAGTTTTTATTTCGGCCATCCCGTACGGCACGTCGCCAGTATTTGCCAATGACGGAGTACTCTTCTGGTAGAATTATGTTTAAAAGACTGATCTTGGCCCTTAGTCTCATTCTAAGGAATGATTTGGAAGGTATCAACTAGGATCCACTAACGAAATCCTGCAGGGGATAGTGCTGATCTCTGGTTTCCTTCGAGGGGATATATTGTGGTACCTCATAGTCACTGATTAAGGTTTTTTAATTGTGGTTAAATCACTATGGTCACATATAAACCATCACCATTCGACCGATCGAACCTTTCGACGACTTGATTAGTGCAGTTGGTAGCGACCCTGCTTTCTGCGCCGAGGGTGCCGGGTTCGAATCCTGGTAGGGACAAGCTTTGTGTGACGAGCATGAATGTTTGTACCCGCGTCATGGATATTTATTATATATTTAAGTATTATATACTGAGTTGGCCCTCAGTCCATTGTACGGTTTTTTTTTTTTTTTTTTTTTTTTATTACATTATAGGCAAGTATTTGATCTCGATCTCACCTGATGGTAAGTGACGATGAGATCTACGATGGAGCATACTTGCCTAGGTAGGAAGGCGGCAGTAGATAAGAGACGCTACATTCACTAGGCACATGCAGCGCAACTGATCTGACCCGCCATCCATGAATGGCAACACCGAACATCATGCCGGAACACGGCTAGGCCGCTTGGCGACATGGCTTTGTTCAGTGGGTGGTGACTAGCCACGGCCGAAGCCTACCACCAGTAAACCCATAATGTACCCATAATACAAGCGTTGCTTAGTGTGGGACCGTCTAGTTGGTGTCTCTGTCTGGCGATATTATTATTATCATTTTTTACTTCAACTGACAAGACTCAATGGTTACTTTCAGAAGTAAGATAATGGTATACATTCCGAGAAACATATCTATATATAAAATAAAGTCGTGTTTAACTAACAACATTTTAACTCGAGAACGGGTGAGCTGTTTTTATGAATTTAGAATTCATATTTAACGACCTACTACGTAGTGGAAAAAACTTAAATAAAAGAATGAGCTAGGCGTCTGTACTCTAGATTTATCTTATACCCACATTAATTACGGTATAAATACTTACATATAATTATCATCATATGTTTATCGTCGGTCAGGGTCCGCAGTGTCGACGTTTATTTACAATAACAGTTAATGTTGTAGAGTACAGTGTGTTGCACGTTAACATGAAGTGCATCGAGTGTATCATCGCTGTCTTAGTAATATCATGTGAGTACCTGTCCCCAAGCACCTCCCTTTAATTGGTTCCTCTGGGCAAGCGTCTAGGGCTCCGCAATCCATTGGGTAGTTCCTGCCAGGTCACTGACCGATATTAGTTATAAATGTTTTTTTTTAATCGAACGATAACTTTTAAAGTGCCGAGGGCCCCAATACGTTAAAGACGGCCTTGACTGTCTAACGGCATATGCATGCTTAAGTTGGATATTTAAGTTTCAATTCATTAACGATTCCATTAGAAAACGCTTTTGTTCTGAAAACAGTTTTGCTTTTATAAATTTTTGCTTCTGAATTTGAGAGGAAGAACTCTCTTTAAGATTACTACTATTAAGTAGTAGAAGCTTAATTGTCAAATAGGCATATGGAGAGCACCTGTTTTGTTCAACTTATTTGCAGGCCACTAGAAATTCCTCCCTTCCTACTTAAGCAAACCTACTGAACCTCGCGGTTACAGGGCGGCCCTGGCAAAGCTATTACCGCTAGTAATGGTTTGAGTAGGTTCATGTAAAAGATTACCTAATAAAACGTGAGTAACCTACTCAGTGTAGATATATAGTTACTACACACACCATTATGGATATTATATCGAATAAAAATATGTTTTTATACTATTGACGGTTGCATCTCGCATAGGTACATAATTGACTTTCCCTTCTACATACATGCAGCATCAACGGTCGCGTCACCGCCGTCCAAAACAAAGCACTATCGCACCGACTATGTCTACAATCGCAAAACGGACGCATTCTACAAGTTGCACCTGGAGAGTAGCCGGCAGTGGGAGATGAGCTCGATGTGCACGGTGGAGGGCACTTCCCCCATGGCGGTCACCTCCGACGAGGACGTCAAGGAGGTTCACATTTTAATGAAGCAGTACCCAGATCTCGGGGAATACGTGTGGGTCGCCGACGACGGCCAGGCCCACGAGTCGGCGGAGGAACAGCCCATCATCGATCGTAGGAATTGTTTTATTTGACTTTCTAAGTTGACACTAACAAAACATTGAGTCACTAACAAAAAATTTAGCTAGGTACTTGGGTACCGTATATATAAAATTACTAGCTGTTACCCGCGACTTCGTCCGCATGGTATTTAACAAAGACTCAACCGTTGGCAACAGCCTGCTCGCGCGTTCTGATCCCGCGGGACGCATTGCAGATTGTCGCTATCAAACTTAATCAGGCGCAGCGCTGTAACATTGGTTTTAATTTTTTTTCGAGAATTCCTATTTTTTTTCTAAAATAAAAGTAGCCTAAGTTACTCCTTGTTACATCAGCTATCTGCCAGTGAAATTCCGCCAAAATCGGTCCAGCCATTTCAGAGATTACCCGGAACAAACAGACAGACAGACGGACAAAAATTGTAAAAAATGTTGTTTTGGTATAGGTACCGTGTATACATCCAAATGCATTTAGTAAAAAGCGGTTATTTTAATATTACAAACAGACACTCCAATTTTATTTATATGTGTAATAGATGTGTCTATTATGACGAGTTCAAAGCTATACAATAAAAAGTGTAGTAAGTACCATATCTCTATCAGCGTTCCCGTGACCCCCCAACAAGGCGAGAGAAGGACCACCGTGGGGTTTTAGTCGGTAAAAGTCCGGCATAACCCGCTTGCCTCCGGGCTTGTGGGTATCCATGAGGATTTCCCCACGCAAAAAAAAGGTTAAATTAGTCTGACTGATTTCACTTTATGTGTGAACATGCTTATATCTTTTAGTGACTGCGAGCAGCAACGAGGCGGACCCCCACACCTGTGAAGTTATAACCCGCGACGGTACCGTCAAGAGCACATTCTGTTACCAGCGTCTGCCATTCGTGTGCAAAGTAGAGGCCAAAAATGCGATTTATAACGAGCAATGCGGGGTTTATGGCAATGGTAGGTAAATATGTGATATTTATAAATATTACCATCTGTAATATTTATTCTCCAGACCAATTACGGCCACAGCCAGCGTTGCCAGTTTTTTTTTGCCAAGTCGGGATTTTGGAACTTTTTGGGTGAAAACGCGGGATTCTTTCGTCGAAAGCGGGACATAGTAACAAAAACGTATATAATCAGAAGTTTTCAAATATTTATCTTTTTATTTGAATTAAAATTACGTTTACGTGACAATAGATAGCAAAAATAGCCATAGAAAATGTATTTCAATAAAAATATAATATTTTAAATCAGATTTACCCTATCGTTCAATAGTTGAGTCTTATTCGTCTTCAGAATAAGAAAAAGAACAGTAATCAAAATCAAGTTAGGTTGGTCGAGTTATCTCCGAAAAGCGGGACGTAGCCTGTCCCGCGCGGGACATTTAATTGTGATTTAAAAATCGGGACGTCTGGCAACGCTGGCCACAGCGGACAATCTCAGTGGAGACCAACTACTCTGGAGATATAGTGCACAAGTGTGTGCAAGCACAGGTATACAGTGGACTCCCGGTAATCTGGCCCCTGTCTAATCCGGCACCCCCTGTAATCCGACATTCGGGGTCGAGTCACCTTCGTCCGTAGGAGAATTAAGTACCCTCGAGATACCCTACACGTGACCCTGGGTGGTGCCAACCAGGTGACAACTCTACTGGTGGTAGGCTTCGGCCGTGGCTGGTCACCACCCACTGAACAAAAGTCATGTCGCCAAGCGGCCTAGCCGTGTTCCGGCATGATGTTCGGTGTTGCCATTCATGGATGGCGGGTCAGATCAGTTGCGCTGCATGTGCCTAGTGAATGTAGCGTCTCTTATCTACTGCCGCCTTCCTACCTAGGCAAGTATGCTCCATCGTAGATCTCATCGTCACTTACCATCAGGTGAGATCGAGATCAAATACTTGCCTATAATGTAATAATAAAAAAAAACATGTCTATTATTGAATATTTTTTTGTCAATCTTCGCTAATGTAGATAATGCATGATTGAACAGGTTACAACTTCTACGCGCCACCACTATTGCACTTGACGCGAACGTATTGTTTTGTTTTCGACATACTTACATACAATTACAATTCGACATACATAATGAAGTATGATTTGTACTTCAGAGTATAGAATTTTATCATTGGAGCTGGAATTTGTCGGATTACAAGGTACTCTTTTGTACAAAAATCCAGACTATAGGAGTTCCTAGGCAGTAATTACTCTATAATCCGAAAAAAACGATAGTTCGACACTACCATGCAAAACGTTTGTCGGATTGCCGCGGGTCCACTGTATTCTCTCTTCCCTCTCACAATGAGATAGCACAACAGTCTGACCGGACCAGAGAGGGATTTGGCGCAGGACTGATGACTTTACCAGGACTATTGACCATCAGTATGTGTAACAGAGTCTTAAGTCAGTGTCTTAAGCTTTCGTATGCGGGTTAATTATGTGGCGATTCGTAGCTGCGCAATTGTATAGCCGTCCAGTTGCCGTCATCGCGCAGCACTTGCCTCAATCAATGCTAAATGTGTTGACAATAACATGGCAGCAGGAGAGTATTGCTGGCAATATTGCCCAGCGCTCATCAGTGTCGGTCCCAGGCGAGGTCCCAGGTGGTTTATATGTAACTTTTAAATTTTGTTTTATTTTGCAGATTATAAATACTTCCCGTCGGTGAGCAGTTGCTACAAGATCCCTCGAGTGGCCTACAACTGGAACCAGGCCTACGCCGAGTGCCAGGCGGAAGGCGCTCACCTGGTGGTCATCAACTCGGAGACGGAGCGGGAGGTGGTGCAGAATCTCACCAAAACTGAGCGCAGAGTAATCGGGGCTGCGACATCTTGGTTCTTCTTCGCGGGCTTTCGAGCAGAGAAAACTACCGGGGATACTCCGAGAGTCTTTAAAACCGTATTAAGTTCGTATAATAAAAATTACTTTTATTTAAACTTGATAGGTATAGGTACTTATTGACAACAAATGGGTACGACAAAAAGATATTGAAATTTGAAATAATAGATTCAATAAGTTCCTAGTTACCTAATAAGTAAAAACCCTTAAGTCATCTTAGATTAGATATTAGACATATATTAATACTCGCTGCGCCCCCGCGGTATTACCCGTGATTAAAAATTTAAATAATACATTTCCTGTATGCTATCCCATAGGCACCGTGCATTTTTCTGGGATAAAAATTAGCCTATGTCATTTTCTGACCTCTAAACTACCACTACCGATGCAAAAAATCATGTCGATCCTTATCTCTATGAAAAATTAAAACAAATCTATCCCATAGGAATCATACATTTTACAGGGATAAAAAGTAGCCTATGTGCTATTCCAGACTATAATCTATCTCTGTGCCAAATATAATCTAGATCCGTTCAGCCGTTCTGGCGTGATTGAGTAACAAACATCCATCCATCCAAACTTTCAAAAAAATGTTTTTTATATTTTTACTAGCTGAGCCCGGGCGTGCGACCGGCGAACGTTACCCGCGATAAAAAATATCAAAAATTAAAACATCTATCCCACGGGAACCATACATTTTACCGGGATAAAAAGACAGACTATAATCTATCTCTGTGCCAAATTTCATCCAGATCCGTTCAGCCGTTCGGGCGTGAAAGAGTAACAAACATCCATCCATCTATCCATCCATCCAAACTTTCACATTTATAATACTAGTATAGATTCACGTAAACCATCATGTACTGTACTTATGAATCGTCAAAAGTTACAATAATATTATGCTACTGCTTTGCCACCCGTTCGGATTAGTGGGATGGCATTTATAATATTAGTGGGATGGCATTTATAATATTAGTGGGATGAATTGTCTCGTTTTCCAGACCAGACATTGGAGGAAGCTGGCTGCGCCGAGTGGTCGCAGCACGAGCCCAACAACGCGGGCGGCAAGGAATACTGCGGCACTATTTTTAAAAACGATGGAAAGTTTAACGACGTCGATTGTACGAACAGTTATGCTTTCATATGCGAGAAGGAAGTTTCTCAAACATAAGCTGTACTGAATATACTCCACATACCTACTATAAATTATGATTTTTGTTTAATTTCCTCACCCTTAGACGACGTAGCGTAACAAAAAAATATTAGTTTTAGATTATCAAGGCACAGGCCAATTATACTAGGTACTAAGACTGCCCATCCAAATTCCATCACATTATTGAAATATAAGAAATCGATTCCTTCACATAAGTTATTAGCACACTGTGAAACAGGGTCTAAGACATTGAAATAAAACTAATTTTACGGATTTTATCGCGTTTATAATATGTTTTTTTACGTTCCCGACAAACCATGGGTCCTGTAAAAGCAGCCGAAAAGTCGGGAACGTAAAAACATAATATATTAACCGCGATAAAATCCGTAAAATTAGTTTTATTTCAATGTTGTAGTAATCTCGTAAATATAAGAAATCAATAGAGTCTAATACCATACCTAAACAATATACAATCAGTATTTTACATGTAGGTTATACATTTGTTTGGGGATTATATTTATTATCAGCCAATTATTAGAGTAAGAACATGGACAATGCTTTCTTCGACCAACATCAACAGATACCTAGATCCTAAAAACTTATGTATCTTTTGCTACATAATAGTGAGGTTTGTTAGCAGGGTTGCTTGGTGTAATTTGTTTATTGGTTTAATAATGTTCCATACTTATCTGTGTTTGTTATGGGAACTTAACAAGCAACAAATAAAAAAAAATATTTACAGAAGCTGCAAAAAATGTAATGCACTGTTTAACATAAATATTATCTCAATTTTGCTGAGGCAAAGACAAACTAATATTTTTTTGCTCGAATCAATTGACAAGGGAAAAATATTTTTAAGTATTTCACCTTGTAGAAAAGTATGAAATCTATAAACAATAAAATACTACGAATACAACAATGTGATAAAATTATACATTGACATTTAACCCTAGAAAACCCAGGACGTCAAAATAGCCGCTTGCTTGGCCGCTGCGCTTCGCGATAACGATGGGAAATTCCACGCGATGTAACTTGATTTTATTTTAGGGTTCCGTAATCAAATAGTTTTGTGATGTAAGTACGTCTACATGCATCGCAGGCCTTATACTAAAAGACTAAAGCTCAAATTTATTACGTTTATAGATTCGGCACCGTTAGAGACGTGTGTACTTACTAAAAACTAGGGAAAAGGGATGATGAAAGAAAATTACGTAACGCAGTAATTAAACTTATGCCAACTGCCAATTATTTGAATTGATATAGCTGTTTACACGTAGTCGTAAGTACCTGCGTACCTATTTCTTTTTATGTTGGAAGCTCAGGTCAGGGCGCGAAATTCAAAAAGTCAATGGTTTTAAAAAAATACCTACAGCGATGTAATACCATAAAGTTAGTAAAAGTAGCGGTTTTTACAAATCTTATGGTATTGTATCGGATTAGGTATTTTTTTAAGCAAACTTAATACATCGAGACATCCAATGCTAATATCGCAAAAAACTAAATTACATCGTAAAGATGAAGAATTCAAAATTGACATTTGAATTTCGCGCCCTGACCTGAGCTTCCCCCTTAAATCTTTGTTGTACAGTTCGGCCGCCGAGAGAATGCTTTCCTGATAGTACGTCAAGTGCGAGATTACCCATTCCTAAGCTAACCGTATACTTTATAGTCTGCCGTATTTAGACATTTTGTATGGAGAATTGAAAGTTTTAAATACCGCCCGCTAGCGGCGCTTTTCAATTCTTAATACAAAATGTCTAAATACGGTAGACTATAAAGTATAGGTACAGTTAGCTCGCATTTGACGTGCTGGTGTGTTTTCTCGTATTTCTTTCGTACGATAATAATACTGTACTATTTTTAAAGTTTACTTATATGCACCATGGACACAAAATTATATTATTACTAGCTGTTGCCCGCGACTTCGTCCGCGTGGTATTTAACAAAGACAACCGTTGACAACAGCCTGCTCACCCATTCTGAGCCCGCGGGACGCATTGCAGGTTGTTGCTATCAAACTTAATCAGGCGCTGCGCTGCAACATTGGTTTTAATTTTTTTTTCGTGATTTCCTATTTTTATTTCTAAAATAAAAGTAGCCTAAGTTACTCCTTGTTACATCAGCTATCTGCCAGTGAAAGTCCCGTCAATATCGGTCCAGCCATTTCAGAGATTAGCCGGAACAAACAGACAGACAGACAGACATACAAAAATTTAAAAAAAAATTTGTTTCGGTATAGGTAACGTGTATACATCCAAATGCACTTAGTAAAAAGCGGTTATTTTAATATTACAAACAGACACTCCAATTTTATTTATATGTATGAAGATGTCTACTTACGATTACGATTGAGGCGAGCTCAATTTTATTAATGTTTTGTGCGCATTCTCTCGGCGGAGGAGAGGAGACAAAAGAATCTGGGCATTTAAGAGCGAATGTTCGATTTAGATCATTATATCCGTAAGTAATAACTGAGTACATATAATAAATAATAATAATAATAATAAATATAGCTATACGAACACACCAACTATACGGTCCCACTTTAAGCAACGCTTGTGTTGTGGGTACCGTACAATGGACTGAGGGATATAGTACTTATATACATATTAAACATCCATGACTCGGGTACAAACATTCGTGCTCATCACACAAAGCTTGTGTCCCTACCAGGATTCGAACCCGGAACCCTCGGCGTAGAAAGCTGAGTTACTACCACTGCGGTAATCAGGCCGTCATCTATACATACATACATATAAATAAAATTGGAGTGTGTGTTTGTGATATTAAAATAACCGCTTTTTACTAAATGCATTTGGATGTATACACGGTACCTATACCGAAACAACCTTTTTTAAAAAAATTCTCTGTCTGTCTGTTTGTTCCGGGTAATCTCTGAAATGGCTGAACCAATTTTGACGGGAATTTCACTGGCAGATAGCTGATGTAACAAGAGTAACTTAGGTTACTTTTATTTTAGAAAAATAATAGGATCTCTCGAAAAAAAATTAAAACCAATGTTGCAGCGCTGCGCCTGATTAAGTTTAATCCGCAGGATCAGAACGCGCGAGCAGGCTGTTCCCAACGGTTGTGTCTTTGTTAAATACCACGCGGACGAAGTCGCGGGCAACAGCTAGTATAATATATGTATAGTAAAGATTATTTATAAAAGAGCATATATTATACGCTATTTTTTCTAAATAATCTTTACTGCGTTCGATAACATTTCACCCGTAACGTATTATTTAACGATAACCGTAGAAAATTATAAATTACCGAGGTATTTATGCAAGTAGATGATAAAACATGTTGTTTTTGTAACATTTCGATTATAATTTTGCTTCTCACCGGCAAGTACAGACCTACCCGCCCTCGCGAGTCGTTATGGAAAATCAAACTATTTTCGCATTATGTGCACTAATCTGTAAGTGTCCTTACGTTATTTACTGGTGGTAGGCTTTGGCCGTAGCTAGTCCCACCCACTGAACAAAGCCATGTCGCCAAGCGGCCTAGCCGTGTTCCGGCATGATGTTCGGTGTTGCCATTTATGGATGGCGGGTCAGATCAGTTGCGCTGCATGTGCCTAGTGAATGTAGCGTCTCGATCTACTGCCGCCTTCCCACCTAGGCAAGTATGCTCCATCGTAGATCTCATCGCCTCGACTTTGCTCACTTACCATCAGGTGAGATCGAGATCAAATACTTGCCTATAATGTATAAAAAAAAAATATGTACCTATTCAATAAACTTTTTTTTTTTAATAAAAATCTGCCCCTATGGCACAATTCCTTCTAAACGTTGTGACTGACGTTGTTTTTATTTCTATTTAAACTTTTGTAGATAGAATAAAGAGATTTTTAGAATTTTGTTTTGTATTTCGTTGAGTAACTGGCTCAACGAAATACAAGATATTCTGTTCATTCTGTAATCATTTTTATAAAGTGAGCTTACAATGTAGGTATCGAGGACATATGATGTATTTTAACGTAGATTTAATAAGTAACTTTTTTTGAATGATGTATTAATGTAGGATGCAGTAAAGGATCGCCTCCATTTAGCGCACGAACATGCACGGTAATGGCTTAAAATATCCGCTCCCCGCGTCGCCGCAGCGTGAAGGCACACCGTGTTCGTAGGTAGTTACCTAACGCACTTGAAAGGTACATGGAGAGGTTTGGTGGCATCCGACCATCTGAGTAGCTCAGTGGGTAGTGACCACTGACCTCATATATACAGCGATGTATATATAGAGGTCAGTGGTAGTGACCCTGCCTTCTACGCTGAGGGGTTCAAATTCTGGATGTGTTTGTGTGTCGACACGTAAGTCCCCCATTCCACTTCACGGTGCCCATATAATATACAAGCGTTGCCTAATGTACCATTACCATTACCATTTAGTTGTTCTTCTGGCGGTATTATTATTACATTACTACATCCTTGCATGCGAAATAGGTACTTGTATGCGAGCCCTTAAAGTGATTAAATTTCTTCTGCATCAGTAACGGTGGGCACACAGACGGAGGCGAAGAGTTATCGCAAAGATTACGTGTACGATTGGCGAACAGACGCATTTTACAAGCTCCACATAGACTCGGACTCGAAGCTTCGGAAGGAAGATGTGTGCGCGTTGGAGGGCGCCAAGGTGATGGCGCCTATGTCCACACAAGAGTTGTCAGAGACCTACAGGAGGGTATTCCAGGATGTGCCGTACACTGAGGAGGACGGCGATAGGCAGCAATACGATTCATTTGACGGCCAGTCGATCATTGATCGTGAGTACGATTCAAAGCTCCTACACGACGACGCTTTAGGAGGCTCCACACCTTCCTCATCGATCCCCCTCGCATTGAGGGGAGGCCCGTGCCCAGCAGTGGGACATTAAAAAAGGCTGGAATTAGTATTATATAGGAAGGTGTAGAGCCTGTCTTTGTCTTAAAAATTAATTTTCTTTGTGTTAATGTATTACAGTAGAGTCGGATTCTAAGGACGTGCTGGAGATGAGCTGCCGCGTGACAACGCGGGACGGCTACGTTAAGACCAGATCTGTTTTTCACGATGTGCCTTTATTTATGTGCAAAGTCGAGGCGAAGGATGTTTCTTACGATTCCAAATGTAGAGTGCACACTAAAGGTTAGACCAACTATATAATTTTGTATCCCACGTACTAATAAGTCTTGAATAATAGACTTTATTACTCTAAACATTTGATTTGTTGTTGTATGCTTCAGGTTATCAGTACTTCCCCTCAGTCGGCAGCTGTTACAAGGTCCCGCGGGTGGCGTTCACCTGGCACCAGGCGGCCGCCGAGTGCCACGCGGAAGGCGCCTACCTGACAGTCATCAACTCTGAGCAGGAAGCGCTTGTGTTGAAAACCTTTTTGTCTACCGTCGCAGACATTCCCGATTCCAATGGAAATTCATACTTTCATATTGGCTTCAGAGCTGTAAAACTCACTGCACCCAGAGAGTTTAGGACTATATTCAGTGAGTAATTTGCACTTAATTATTCTGTATTCCTTATGATTTTTTTGTTGATAAATAATTTGTCTTATATATGTTAAATATACGGCTAATGTAAACTTGCCATATCTATCATGGTGAATTTACATTGAAAAGGCACTTATGGTATACATATAATTTCCTAAATACTTAGATACTACTAAACTCTTCTCTAGGTATATCAAATATCTTGAATCCTTAAATCTTGGGCACGCCCTGATATACTTAACTTTTGTTGGAAGGTTATTTTTATGAACCTTATAAGGACTGCTTGTGACAACTATACGCTTCCTCATATATTGTCAAGACTCTGCGGAAAGATTCGTTTGGGCATGATCTTATAACATCACAATCTGGTTCGTTCTCAGATGAAACTCTGGAGGCAGCTGGCTTCAGCGAATGGGCGACAGGCGAGCCCAGCAGTCTTACTGAACAATGTGGCTCCATCTACAGAAGTGAGGGGAAACTGAACGATATCAATTGCCACTATCGGTATGGCTTCGTTTGTAAGAAAGAAGTAATTTGTCACAATCATTAGTCGATGAAGCGAAACATAATATATATTCTACTAGCTGCGCCCCGCGGTGTTACCTGCGATTAAAAAGTATGTCGATGCTTATGTAATTTTCTGACTCCGAAACTAACACTACCTATGCAAAATATCATGTCAATCCTTTGCTCTATCAAAAATTAAAACAAATATATCACACGGGAACCATACATTTTACCGGGATAAAAAGTAGCCTATGCGCTAGACTATAATCCAGACTATAATCTATTTCTGTGCACACAGTGGGATAGTGGGATTTTTTTCACTTTTTGCCCCGGTAAAATGTACACTTATTAATCGCGGGTAACACCGCGTGGCGCAGCTAGTTTATAGTATTTTATAAGTAAATACACAAAGTGATCGGTATTGATGTATTACAATATTTTACACGTGATTTAAAAATCATATATTTATATTATAACAATTAATAACCATATATTTTGTATATCACAATAAAATATTAAAATAAATATCGCACAACGAATTTGATTTTATTACTGTCCCATATAAAATAAATAATAATATTATGTTTACTCTGAGATTTTTGGATTTCACGTGCGAATCTCAGTTTCATCCATGAGTATCACTTGCTAAACGGTGAAGGAAAGCACCGCGAGGAAACCTGCATGTCTGAGAGAACCCCTCGACAGACGTGAAATCCGCCAACCCACACTTGACCAGGTGGTGGACTATGGCCCAATTCCAAATCGCATTGATGGGAGGCCCGTGCCCGACAGTGGGGCATTAAAAAGTGGCCAGTTTTATTAGTATGTTCACTTCATTTTAAAATTAAATGACACTGACTTTTCGTACACAATACTTTTAAATTAATAACAATATATTTTTTTTTTTTCATTTTCATTTCATCATGTCACATCCATTATTTTATTTATAATGTGTATTTATTGAAAGTTTTATTGCTATTAATTACTAGACATTGTGCAAAATACCCGCTCAGTTGCGGGTGAGGCCATATTCATATCCATTTTATTTCATCGCATCTCATTTCGTAAAAAAGAAGAAGAAGAACAATATTTTTTTCCATGCTATATCTGGCAATTGAAGCGAGGTATTTGTAAATCATAGTGATTGACATGTTGAATTATTTATTTACATCTGTCGTCCGTTTATCGTAGGTCAGAAGTCAGCTTGTGGGTTAAGTGATCTGATTTGCAACACAATTCGCGCCGAATTCAGTCGCGGCGCGTCGACATGGAGAATCAATTAGTTTTCGTGTTTTGTGCTATATTTTGTAAGTGTCTGTGCTAAAATCATATAACTCGATGGTTCAAATCACAATCTATATTTGTGTATCTATCAATTACTTTGTAACTTTATAGCCAAGTGAATCAGAGCTCCTAAATATTCATGATCTTATAGCGCCTAACAATGTCAAGTCGAGCAAAATGTACCTACTTATGCTTTTATTTGGGATGTTCCCCTCGTAGTGAATTCTGATTCGGGATTGGATATTAAAATGATCAGTATCGCCATTGGTCAATATGTATATTCTCATTTTAAACTCGTGTTATAAAAATGTTCAATTCGAAATTTAAAAATCTTCAGAATCAAGTCTAAATTCATCAGGTAATTAAATGGTAATTTTTGGTAATATATAGTGGTTCGACGCATTTTAACAATAATTTTGAACGCATTTTGGCAAACATTTCATTTGTTTCACTGCAGCGACTAACATGCGCTCTTTCTAACTAAATGCATGGAACCGATACTCCTTCTGGCGCGACACGATTCGACACGTTCCGACAGCGATGTGTTTCTGGTTATATATTTGGTGTTGCTACAGTTACAGCGGTAGCACCCTCAGACTCGAAGAAATATCGCGATGATTACGAATACAATCAGCGCACGGACGCATTTTACAAGCTCCATACAGAATCAGCGCTTTGGCGGAAGCCGTTGCGATCGAACGCCACTTGCGAGGTGGAGGGAGCCGAGCTGATAAGCGCGTTGTCGCCGGAGGACATTTCCCAGATCCATGCCATGATGAAAAAGTACCCAGATATAGGGGACTACGTCCGTATAGCCAGCGACGGGCTACACCACGACTCGGCGGAGGAGCAACCGATTATAAACAGTAAATAGTTTTTATTTTATACGTAATGTCTTCAAAAGCTATTTGAGTTTATCACATTACTAATTAAGTCCCGTTAGGCTATTTAACTGACCAATACACATTCGAAGTGCTTATAATTTAAACGTATATCACTGGTTTTTGTGTTTCTCTGGGCTTCTTTGGTAGTCACCTGTGGTTTTTTTTTTATGTATTGCAGTGAGTTCAGAAAGTGGCGATGTGTCTGAGCCGACGTTCGAAGTACTGACGCGGGACGGCTCCGTGGAAACCATCTCGCTGTACTTGAACCCGCCATTCGTGTGCAAAGTGAAGGCTCAGGATGTGCCGTACAATAGGAAATGTGGGGTGCACGCCAGAGGTGGGTCTTGACGTTTCCAATCAGCTGTTCCACCCTCTATCTTCACTCCTTGACAATCTACAGACCACTATGCATTGTTAATAAACAAACTGCACGAGTGCGGTCAAATCATTTATGTTGCCTACTACTTTAGGCCTACGGGGACATTGAAATAAAACTAATCTTATGAATTTCATCGCCGTTATTTTATGTTGTTAGTTTCGTCACGGGAAGATGGCTGGGTGCTACCACCGACTTGGGATCCAGTAATTAATATAATTAAAACCAAAACCAAGCGCACCATTGCAAGACCTCAAGACACTGTGAACACTTTCTGCATAGAGTGAGAACTATGACACTATGACATCAAACACCTCAGTCCTCCCGTGACCATGGTTGCTGTAAAGCAGCCGAAACGTCGGAAACGTAAAAACATAAAATAACGCGACAAAATTCGTAAGAATAGTTTTATTTCTATGTGTAGTGTTTGCGTAAATATAAGAAATCAATATGTGAACCTACGGAGTCATTTACAAATTGTAATTTTACATTTATTTTCCTTAATGCCACCACCGAATTGAAATGCTTCCCTAACTGAGAAAACCCGGCAAGGGGATCCGACAATGGGCTTGACTTTATTACAGTACTTACTTACTTATATTACCGCAGCTAACGCAAACGTCTTTCATCCCGCTCCCACTTTAAGTTTCATAAATAAGTATGACAGTGATAGCATGCTTTATCGATGACGTGACGCGATTATATCAGGAATATCTGCTTACCCTTGTTCTGGTTGCATGTTCTAGACCTTTGTTTTTACCGCAGGCTATCGCTACTACCCCTCAGTAAGCAGTTGCTACAGAATTCCCCCGATAACCTACACCTGGTACCAGGCGTACGCCGAGTGCCAGGCGGAGGGCGCCCACCTGGCAGTCATCAACTCGGACACCGAACGACTGGTGCTACAAAACATAACAGCACTAGATGGACGTGTGCCCGACTCGTTCAATCTAGCGTACTTCCACATTGGCTTCAGAGCTGAAAAAAGCACTGAAAATGCACCTAGGGTGTTTAAAACTATATTCAGTAAGTATCAATGTGGTAAAAGATTAATATAAAATTGAGAGTAGACTTAATAAGATACTTAATAAGATAATTATACAAATAATATTGCCAGACGAATAGGTCCCAAACATTCGTGCTGATCACACAAAGTTTGTCCCTACCAGAATTCCAACCCGAGACCCTCAGCACAGAAAGCAGGGTCACTAACAATACCAACTGTGCTAATCAGCACCTCAATCACATATTTTTTACGTTGCGATTGGGTAACGTCGTCGTATTTCCTGCTCACACCACAGATACCATACATAAGAATGAAAGTGACAATGCTAATCGCCGACAAGTAAGAAGGTCCGAAATGGACATGGAAGGTACAGAAAAAAACAGTACAAGTTGAAAGTTTCAATATATCATACTAGCTGTCCCGGTGAACTTCGAAGCACCTCAGTTTTTGCCTTGTTTCAATTGTTATTCTGCTATTCGGGGCGGAGAAAAGAATCATAATAAAAATAGGTCCGCCCGTTCTTGAGTTTTAAATGGTGTAGCTAACACGACTATATATATAAAATAAAAGCGTACCAATTTCCGCGCACATATCCAGTCTAGGCAGAAGAGCGCAGGCAGGGGGAATTAGTAAGAGCGAGCGAGACCGCGGGAACTAATTATTTTCTTCAGCCTTGAAAATAAAGTTGAATATCACAATATGATTACTTACTTGTAATGTTGCCCAAAACCATGACGCAAGAGTTTATGTTGTAAAACTATGAGGCTCTTGCGTCTTGGTCTTTAGAAAATGCAAGACCAAGACCAAGACTTTGGGCAACAATACTTACTTGGTTCTCAGATCAGACTCTGGAGGAAGCCGGCTTCAACGAATGGTCAGCTACTGAGCCCAACAACTTGGGCGGAAAAGAGAACTGCGGCTCCGTGTTTGAGAATGATGGCAAACTGAACGACATCAACTGCTCCGGCCTCTACGCCTTCATTTGCGAGAAAGAGGTGCGCATTAACACGTAATGCATTACCCGTAGACAGGTTTACTGAAAACCGACGCGAGACGACTTAACAAAGTCGGTTATCGTATACAGTGTGATTATGAAAGGGTGTAGTAAGCCTTCATCTTGCGCACCTATACCGCATTTGTAATCATAATGCTAAGTCAGAACAGGTACCATAGGTCCAGTTACCATAGGTCGAAAAAAAAATTGTGATTTTCTATGAGCATTTTTTTTATTTGCCATATCGAAATTCTGACTATCAGAAATATCTGAGTCAGAATTTCGATATGGCATGGATTGTATACACTATGTATACAAAGTGCATACAAACGCGCTAAAAATCACAGGTTCCAGGCGTAGTATACCGTTTATACCTAAAACTGCAATGTAAATTAAAACTCGATACGCTTGAGCGCTTGAGTCACTCGCACGCGTTGGGTATCGCGCGAAGCGTTGTGTTCTAATAACGCGATTACCATTCATCGCGCGCTCAATATGACAAAATTTGTAACATTAGGAATTAAGTGTAACCTTTGTCCTAAGATTTCGGTATCATGCCCCTTACACCCTGTATAGTAATGTCCCGTCCTACCATAGTGTGAAGGCCTTGCTATTACATTTTCGCAAGATCAAAAACCTAGATTAAGGAGTCTGTTTATAGCCAGCCTACAGATGGCCCCTTAAAATATTTTACACCATTATTGTTAAATCTTATATAATTTAATTATTAATAAGATCATTAAATGCCTATCTTAATTTTATGTATATAAATTAGAGTATAAAAGTAGATAGTACGTAAGTCAATGCACCTCAAAAACTAACGTAAACTCACATCACGTGAAATGAGACACCGCCAAATCTGATATTTTTGGTAAAATATGAGCTGACCGTCGTCATACTGACTTAAATAGACCTATGAAATGAATTGGTTTTATTTTGTTAAATTTGTATAATTTCAAAAGTTGGTCAATGATTATATTTATGAACTTATACGAGTATTATCCTGTTCTTTTTCTGCTACAATAACATGATCCTGCATAACATGAAACTGAAACCAGCCGCATTAAAAAAAATACAATATTTTATATTGTTTATGGACAACTCACGCTTGACCAATACTTTACTTTGGCAAAATTGTTTATACACAAATGACTTAAGACCGTTTCCCCGTATTTCCTATAGATTCGGATTACCTCACAATGCTCCAAATAAAATAAAGATATATAAACGTGATCGGTATGACGTGCTCATTAACCTATACATACAATATTTTACACTATTATTATCACACCTTATATTTAAATACATGAGATAAATCAACGAATATCAGCCTCAATGAGAAGTGACAAGAATCGCCGCTTAGGTACGCTTGCAGATGTTCACCGAGGCAACGTAATACTTGCTAGACTAGACACTATTTACTCCTCTTTCTTAGGCATATCGGTATCTTCTGTCTCTGTTTTAGTGCTAAGTTTGGACGCGTCGCAAAAACCTTTATTTTCGATCACTTGGGTCCCTTCATTTTCTTCCGCAACTTGTGCCAGAATTTGTCTCTGATCCTCGGATGTTGGCATCGCTGATATCCTCTGTAACGTACATTAAGTAGTCACTTTCTACGCTTCTCACGCATAAGTAATAATTCGTTTTTTTTTTTTTTTTTTATTACATTACAGGCAAGTATTTGATCTCGATCTCACCTGATGGTAAGTGACGATGAGATCTACGATGGAGCATACTTGCCTAGGTAGGAAGGCGGCAGTAGATAGAGACGCTACATTCACTAGGCACATGCAGCGCAACTGATCTGACCCGTCATCCTTGAATGGCAACACCGAACATCATGCCGGAACACGGCTAGGCCGCTTGGCGACATGGCTTTGTTCAGTGGGTGGTGACTAGCCTCGGCCGAAGCCTACCACCAGTAGAGTTGTCACCTGGTTGGCACCACCCAGGGTCACGTGTAGGGTATCTCGAGGGTACTTAATTCTCCTACGGACGAAGGTGACTCGACCCCAAAACAGGCATTACAATGGTGATATGATTCGTAAAAAAATCATATCACCATTGTAATGCCTGAAACAATTATCGGGAGAGGAAATAGGATTGGGCTACAAAGGTTCTACTATATTCAGGAGGATACTTTTTAGAAGACCCCTTTGGCACTCATGCTCGTTTGATCACATGTTTAAAAAACTATTGCTGTTCGAGTAATGATCACCGGAGAATAATTATCCGATGATAATTAAAACTGCATCAAAATCCTTAACAGACATAGATAGGACAGAAGGATGCTACATTTTATGAATAAAGAGACAATGACAAATCATTTTTTTTTTTGACCTGCTTCTAAAGTCTGATTAGCCGTTCCTACATTGTTCTCACATACCTATAACAATGTATTGCTCAATAATGTAAAAGATCTATTTTAAAAAAAAGAGCAACCATGGAGTTTCTTGCCCGTTCTTCTCCATAGGAACGGCATTCCGAACGGATGGTAAACCAGTAGGATAATGTTTTTGTAACTTGACGATTCATAAGTACTGTACAATAATGGTTTACGTGAATAAAAAATATTGTGATTCTGGGAATATTTTTTTTATGGATTCGCGAGTTAGACAAGATCGACAGGCCGCGTAGAGGTAGTAGAGGCATGCTACTCTAAGTCGACTATTGATCGACGTATTCCGCAACTAATATCTACTCTGTGGAATCGGAGACACCATTCACCGAGACAAGGAGCCGGCGCCTACTGTTACTAATATAGATATAGTTAGTTAGTTGAGCGACTTACCATAGTTTGTCGTCTAATACTTTTTCTCAGAGCCTGTAAGTCTTTCTTTTTCTTTCGTCTCAGGAAACCACACTGGAAGATTAATTAAGAAAATATATTTCTTAAGCTGATAGGCTAGATAAGCTTTGGTATCTAATCTGTAGACTCGAGCGTTTTTGTTCCGTGCATAATCAAATCTCATATTTTTTCACGGGAAAACCAAGATTTTACGGGCGACCTGAGTCTGCCCTACACACACAATGGTGCCACGTCTTCTGTGCAGGTGAAGATGCACAGCTATATACTAGTCGGATAAATAACTTTACAGGAGCAGTGATTGCATTAAAAGTCATGTAGAATATATAAATATACTAGCTGCGCCCCGCGGTGTTACCCGCGATTAAAAAGTACGTCCTTTTCCTCTATGTCCTTTCCCCTAAACTACCACTAGCTATGCAAAAAATCATGTCTATCCTTTGCTCTATGTAAAATTAAAACAAATCTATCGCACGAGAACCATACATTTTACCGGGATAAAAAGTAGCCTGTGTGCTATTCCAGACTATAATCTATTTCTGTGCCAAATTTCATCCAGATCCGTTCAGTCGTTCTGGCGTGATTGAGTAACAAACATCCATTCAAACTTTGACATTTATAATATTACTGGGATCACTGTCAGTTCACAGTGTAGTAAACAAGATAACGCAGAATGACTCGACTCGAAAATTCGGTGCGTGTGTCAGACACACTTCATGAAACGGGTATAAGGTGACGTAACAGTAATTAGAATCAGAGACGTACCTCGTGAAGTATGAAGGCGATGATAACAAGAATAAATAGTCCAATCAAAACCGCCAGTAATATCACCCACCATGGGACCATTGCGTCGTCTAGCTGCACCAAGGTGCTCACGCTGTAGATATAAAACAATATCTCGAAGATGAATATAGCAGTGATAGCCAAGTTGGTAGTACGCTCGCTATAGAAATAAGGCAAATCCCGGCTCGCACCTCAAGGATTTTCGGATTATTATGTGCAAGTCGTATGTGTACTAATGATTATCTATAAAGCTGCACGTCTGTCGAAAACCGTGTGAAGTCTATCAGTCTGTACTGGACCGGGTGGACTATGGCCTAAATCATTTTGCAGTTTTTATGAGAGACTTGCGGGGGGTATTTTTGTTCACGGTTCAGTGTGATAAGTGATAATCATTTTCCAAACGAGACTTGCACATGAAATCCCAAAATCCCTCTTATTTTCATAGCAAACTTTTGATATGTTCGTTAAAAACACGAATTGAGAACCTCCTTTTAGAATTTGAACCTCCTTTGATTAGCAAAGAATTAGCTCGGAGCTGCCGCGAAAGGCTTGTGTCCGGAGCTGCCTTGCAAGGCTGTTCGGTTAGTAAATAAACGGTTATTTATAAAAGATAAAAAATATTTATCGTACCTCACAGATTTGCCATTCAAATGTAGATTTACGGTTGACTTAATTGTTAGACCGTCTTCGGCAATTATATCTGAAATAATTTGTATTGAAAAAAAAATAGATATACAGCTTTACGTCACTTGTCTTCTAGCCTTTTTTTAAATAATACACAACATTACACTCCATGAATAGGGGCTTAATAAAAACAAAATCGGAATATACACTCACCAGTGTTGTCACTCATCACTCTTATGAGAATGAAGAGGTTTATTGAATCCTTCCCGATTGTGGGCAACATACAAGTTCTCGTTATATATTCACTGGTCTCAGATGTTTTGTTGCATTCGTATTTCTGCAAATGAAGAGAGTATTGTAATGAGAAGTGCTATTTTGTTCGTTAATCTAGAATCAGGGTATCTTTGAAATATCTCTAAAGGTAAATTCTTCACAACAGGAGTTCGGGTGTTGTGACCATTTGAAGTTTTATCAAAAAAATATTGGATTGAGTTTATTGCCCATAATATTACAAAATTAAATGAATGCTTCGTTCAGAACTATGATTCCTCACTTTCGAATGCTTGCTTAATAAGTAAATACTCGCCGTGAGAACTGAACTTAGGAAACATGTTCTTACTGTTAGTCTTCCGGCCGTGCCCCTTTGTACTTCTTTGTGCCGTTCAATCCACAATTCTTAGTGTTATGTGTTACGCTTAAAATTACTTCTTTAGGTAAAAAAATGGGTTTTATTTTATAGTTTCGGATTAGAGCCGGTCGAGTCACCTTCGTCCGTAGGAGAATTTCTACCCTCGAGATACCCTACACGTGACCCTGGGTGGTGCCAACTAGGTGACAACTCTACTGGTGGTAGGCTTCGGCCGTGGTTAGTCACCACCCACTGAACAAAGCCATGTCGCCAAGCGGCCTAGCCGTGTTCCAGCATGATGTTCGGTGTTGCCATTCATGGATGGCGGATCAGATCAGCTGCGCTGCATGTGCCTAGTGAATGTAGCGTCTCGATCTACTGCCGCCTTCCTACCTAGGCAAGTATGCTCCATCGTAGATCTCATCATCACTTACCAGCAGGTGAGATCGAGATCAAATACTTGCCTATAATGTAATAAAAAAAAAGAGCTCTATAAATTATACCAAAATGTTTGCAATTAATACATGCACCCCCAAATGTAGGAGCTCTATGTAAACCTCTGTGTTGTCTATTAAAATAAATTTAATAATAAAATATTGTTAAACCTATTTTAAATTACTCACTTCAATATCCAAATACGTAACACCGGTTTTTTTCTCTAAGATGATATCACATTTCAAGTGCACCCATTTGGCTGTACCGGTGTTTTTTATCTGCAATAGAGGTAATAAGTCATTGACAAATCGAAGAAAGTGGTAATTTTATTTATAGTTGCATGGTTAAATTGTCGTTAGACTGATGACGTTGATCTGCTCACATAATAAGTGATGTGTCTGTTCATAGATTTAATAATTTAAAAAAAACAATAGAATCATTATGACTCATCACGAGAACCACATTCGAGAACATTACATTACAACACTACGTAAACCTCGAAAATATCTAAATTGCAACAATAAAAAAAATTGCAATTCGAATCCTTAAAAAATCCAAAAGCCGACTTCCCACACTGAACAAACAATCCAACTTATCGCGTGTGAGAGGTCAGTGCGTGTGCAAGATGGGAACGCAGAGCGCGGCCACCACACTAGTACGGCCTAAGCCTTGGTTTCTTGCAGACCAAGACCAGGACACAAGAGACTCACAGAGTTTTGCTGTACAACTCTGCGAGGGTCTTGCGTCTTCGACTCGGTCTGAAAAAATGCAAGACCTAGACATTGGGCAACACTACACTTCAAGTCATGCGCATTACTCTGTGGGTGATCCAGTCTTTTCACGCTCGTTGACAGCTCAGATAATACATGACAGCCCTCAAAGGATGGATGTAGACAACTCACCGTGTACTTATGTTCCATAACTTTGCCCGAGTTTAATTCATTCCGCTTCAATTTAACAGATTCACCAATATTTGATATTCTAAAAATATAAATTCATATCTTTATAAATACTTATATTTATTTATAAACTAGCTGCGCCCCGCGGTGTTACCCGCGATTAAAAAGTTAAGTTTAAAAAAAAACGGTTCCCGTATGCCATCCCATAGGAACCGTGCATTTTTCCGGGATAAATATTAGCCTATGTCATTTTCTGACCCCTAAACTACCACTACCTATGCAAAGAATCATGTCGATCCTTTGCTCTATGAAAAATTAAAACAAATTTATGTACATTTTACCGTGATAAAATAGCCTATGTGATATTCCAGACTTTATGCTATCTCAGTGCCAAATTTAATCCAGATCCGTTAAGCCGTTCTGGCGAGATTGAGTAACAAACATCCATCCATCCAAACTTTCACATTTATAATACTAGTGGGATTTTATTGCCATTAACGAGTGTTGATTTATGTGTGATTAGTGTGTATATTTTGCTTTTGGAACTCTAGTATATAATATGGAATGAAAAACTTGTGTTGTTATTTGCAAGATCGTTGTAATGAGAAGTAAAGATAAAAAAAACATAGAGTTATGACATAGATAAAAATCATAGAGAAAATATATAGATATCACAAAAAACTATGCGTTTACAAATTATAAACTCAACATACCGCCCACCAAGGACCTAGTCCTTCATTAAAGTTTACTGAGAACTTTTTTTTTAAATTAACTTACATTAACTAAGCAACCCCTTGATAGCTGGTATGTAAAATTAATATACTAAATTAAACATTCTTCGATAGCTCTGTTTGATCAAAAACTAAAATAATTACAAAAATTACAAAAAAAAAAACTGAAGTTAATCACATCACAAAAAAAATATTAAATCTCAATCTTTATCGATTGGTAGAGCACAAATTCTAGAGATAGATCTCTTTACAAGTCCGTTGCGACACTTCACGCTGTACACTCTCGTGAGGTCATCTTTTCCGGGATGTTTAGCCATGATTCGGCCAAGTGCCCATTTTCCAGGGGGTAATTGGTCTTCCTTCAAAAGTACTATATCGCCAATCTCAAACTCTTTCTGTCTTTTAATCCATTTTGGTCTTGTTTGTAGTCTTGTTAAATATTCATTTTGCCAACGATGCCAGAAGTTTGCCACAAGTCGTTGACTCAGTTGCCACCTGGATAAGCGACTAATGTTGACATCACGTAGATCCGGGCCAGGTATTGTAACAGGTGCTTCTCCAATTAAAAAATGACCTGGAGTCAATATCTCTAGTTCAGTATCAGCTGTATCAATAGGTACCAGGGGGCGCGAGTTGAGGCACGCCTCGATCTGGCAGAGAATTGTTGTCAACTCTTCGTAAGTCAGGTGGGTATTCAAAATTCTTTTCAGGTGGAACTTCGTAGACTTTACACCGGCTTCCCATAATCCGCCAAAGTTCGGGCTATATGGAGGTATAAAACACCATTGAGTGCCGTCTGCTGCGAGGATATCTACTAGATGACCAGGTAGTTCTAACTTTGCCTCTGTCCATGCTGCGTGTAGGTCCTTATTAGCGCCAACAAAATTTCGACCGTGGTCGCTCCACAGTTGTGTGCATCTTCCTCGTCTAGACACGAACCGACGAAATGCTCCAATGAATGCCTCAGATGTGAGGTCACCAACCAATTCTAGGTGAATCGCTTTCGTGGCCATGCAGATGAATATCGCAATGTAAGCTTTATGAGACTTGGCTCCTCTACCCTTTGACATTAATACTTGCAATGGACCTGCAAAGTCAACTCCGCTGTGACTGAACGGACGAGCAGGCATCGTGCGAACCTTAGGTAAATCACCCATAAGCTGAGTTGTGGACATAGCTTTATGCCGAGTACATACTATGCACTTGTGTATATGTGCCCTTACAATATTCTTCACACGAATTATCCAAAATTTCGATTTTATGTAGCTTAGCATCAATTGGATGCCACCATGTAATGTTTTCTTATGTGCTTCAGCAACAATAAGGACTGATAAATAACTTTGTGAGCCCAAAATTATTGGATTTTTCTGGTCCTTGCTCAAATCTGCATTTCTTAGTCTGCCGCCCACCCTGAGTATATTGTCTTCATCTAGGTATGGGTTAAGCGTTTTCAACTTGCTGTCTTTTGCTACATATCGTTTATTTATTAGATTTTCTATTTCTTTACAAAATTCTTCTTGTTGGGCTATTCTTATACATTTTAACAATGAATCTTCTAACTCTGAGGTTGAAATTGCTTTGTTTATGTCATCAGGTTTCTTCTTAAAATTCAAAAATCTTGAACTGTACACTAATGTTCTTTGAAGTTCTTGTAATGTATAAAAGTTTTCAAAATTAAATTTATTTTCTTCTATTTTGGTATTTACTGTAATTTTTCTCATTTCAATGTCTGTAGTCCAAGTGTTTGTCTTGTAAAAATTAATGTGTTTCTCTCTTAGCCATTCTGGCCCTTCCCACCATAGTTTGTTATCTATAAGAGTATCTAGATAGGCACCTCGGGAACCCACATCTGCCGGGTTGTCTTTTGATTTGACATGAAACCATTGTGCTCTAGATATGTTGTCCAATATTTCAATGACACGATTGCTGACAAATAGCTTCCATCTATTTGGATCACCAGCGAGCCATGACAAAACTACAGTTGAATCTGTCCAGGCATATACACAATTTTCGGGTAACCTCATAGCTTCTCTAACTTGTGTCATCAGTTTAGCTAGAAGCACTGCGCCGCAGAGCTCTAAGCGTGGTAGGGTAATTGTCTTAACTGGTGACACTTTTGTTTTTGATGCAATAATTCCTGTTTTGATTTTTCCAGACTGGGTTTCTACTCTATAATATACTACAGCACAATATCCTTTAATAGATGCATCACAATACCCATGCAATTCTATTTTGTTGTTTTCTTTGTCCATGTGTATCCATCTGTCTATTTGTATTTTATGTAATTGCTTAAAGCTGTCTCGTATTTTGTTCCATTCTTCTTCATGTATCTTTCCAACGCTCTCATCCCAATCCAGTCTCTCTTTCCAAATATTTTGAATTAAAATTTTAGCAGGGATTATTGCCGGTGATATCCATCCAAGTGGATCAAATAAACGCTGTATATCTGCTAAAATATTTCGTTTAGTAGTGAACATTGGTTTGGGTGGTAATTTGATGAGATAATGAAATGTATCAGTAGTCATATTCCATGATAATCCCAATGCTTTTATGATACTTTCATTTGTAATTCCTTTTTCTACGCTTGTGCTTCTCAATGACTGTGGAATTTGTTCTATAAATTCTTTGTTATTTGACGCCCACTTTTGCAGTATAAATCCAGCACCTTGTAACATCTCTCTGAGTTCCTCACTTGCTTGTATGGCTTCTTCAACTGTATTATGTGAACTGATACAGTCGTCTACATAAAAATTCTCAGATAGGATTTTTGCTCCTATTGGGTACCTTTCTTGTTCATCTAGTGATAATTGTTTGAGAGTTTTGATAGCCAGATATGGTGCAGAGGCTGTACCAAATGTGACTCGTAGCATTCTATAATCTTCTACTTCTTGTGATGGATCTTTTCTCCACAATACTCGTTGATAGTCAGCATCTTCTTTAGTGACAAGTATCATGCGGTACATTTTTTGAATATCAGCGATGAAACAAATTGGCTTGATGCGGCATCTCATAATTAAATATCTTAAATCCTCTTGTAACTGTGGTCCTACTAACAGCATGTCATTAAGAGAAGTGTTGTTTGAGCTTTTGCATGATGCATCAAATACAATTCTCATTCTTGTTGTTTCACTGTCTCGGATAACAGCATGGTGCGGTAAATATATTGAAAAATTGTTTTTCTCTTCTACTGGAACCTTCTCCATGTGATTAAGCTGTATATATTCTTCAAAAACCTTACTGTATTCATCCTTCAAGTTTGTATTCTTTTCTAATTTTCTTTCTAGTTGTTCTAATCTTCTTAATGCAATATCTCTTGTTAATCCTATTTCCCGTGGTGGAGTTTTAAATGGCAGTTTTACAATATATCTTCCATCGGGTGTTCTAGAATGTTTTGAGTCATAAATTTCTTCACATTTTCTTTCTTCTGCAGTGAGATTGCGTTTTGTTGAATCATCAATACACCACAAATTCTTCAATAAGTTGTCCATGTCTATTTCTACATGGTGATGCATGACTATTAAGTCATCATTAGTTTGTGGGTGTTCAGAAATCTGTCCAAACAATATCCAGCCTAGACTTGTTTCTTGAGCTGAAGGTGAGCCTGGTGGGCCTTTAACCAAGTTATTCTTCACAATCTCAGTGTATACATCAATGCCGAGTAATAAATCAATCTTGTTTGACATGAAGTATTGTGGATCAGCTAGAGTTAAACCATTTAGGTGTGACCAATTAGACTTTGGTTGTATTGTAGTACATGGCAAATTTGTTGTTATGCGTGATTTTAACACATATGCTCGTACAGGAAGGGTGAATTGCTTATCATATCTTGATGAGACTTCCATATGTACCACATAACGTACTGAAGTAGTTGTAGCTCCTACTCCTGTGATTGAACCTCGTACAGAAGTTTTCTTAAGTTGTATTAGTTGAGTTGCGCTTTCACTTATGAATGATGCCTGTGAGCCAGGGTCAATTAATGCTCTTAGTATGGTCTCACGGCCGCACTCACTCTTGACCAGAACTAGTGCTGTTGCTAATAATGCTCTCTTCTGTTTACATGCAAAGTTTGCCACAATTGACTCATCCAGTTGATTTTCTTGTCTGATTTCATTGATATGCATTGAGGAAATTTCAGGTGTGTTATTATTCTTCTCTGTGTCCTGAGATTCCGCTGACTTCTTACCACTGTGTAGAAGTGAATGGTGGCGCCTGCCACATATCTTACAAGTAGTCTGTCGTTTGCAATGATACACTGGATGGCCTGGTGCTAAACAGTTGTAACATAGTCTGTTGTTTTTAACAATCTCACTTCTCTTCTCTGGATCAAGTTTTCCAAATTCTTTACAGTGACACAGAAAGTGTGGACCATTACATAATTTGCAAGTTACTTGTACGGCTGATGTAGTTGTTGCATGGAATGAACGTTCTTTGTTAAATCTCTGAGTGTTTGATGGAGTTTGACAGGTTAACTCAAGTGTATGTATTTTATCTTCTAAAAACTTTATGAAATCCTTGAGAGTTGGTAACTCGGTTGTATGATCTCGACTCACGTGACCTTCCCATTCAGTATGTGTGTCTGAATCCAATTTTTGTACTAATAGGAAGATAATTAGAGGATCCCAAGTGGATGTTGCAATTTCCATTGTATTTAAACTGTTTAAACACTCATTAGTACTGTCAATAAGAACTTTCAATTGTCCCGGCGATTGAGAATTTATTTTCTTGAATGTAAATAACCTTTTCAGAATAGCATTAACGATAAGCCGCTTGTGGTTGTATCTTTTACTCAATGTATCCCAAGCTTGCGTGTAATTCTGTTCTGTGACTTGTATATGTTTAATAGTATTTTTTGCTTCGCCTGTCAGACATGATTTGAGATAATGTAACTTCTGCACATCACTTAATTTCATATTTCTATGTATTAAAGCCGTAAAAGTATCTTCAAATGACTGCCATTCATCATATGCTCCTGTGAATGTTGGTAAGTTGATAGTTGGCAGTTTAACATCAGTGCTAGCTAATCCTCCTGTTTGTGATTGATGTGATGGTGTGTTTTGGCTTAACTCTTGACTTGTTGTGGTCATTAATGATTGAAGTGTATCTTTCATGTCTGCTTTAAGATCCAAGTAAACATCTTCACACTGACTGTAAGAATCTTCTTTGAAATATTCCATAGTTTTCCGTTGTTCTTTGTTGGTACTTTTCAATAAACTTTGGTAATTATTTCGGTACGAATTCCAATATTCTTCCAAGCATTGTAATCTCGCTTCGACATAAACTTTAGATAATCGTGATTTTGGCGCTTTCTTGTAATTTGTTTTTGTTTTTAATATCATATCTGAAAAATCTTCTAAAACATCTAATATTTGTTCTGTTGACGCCATTTTTGTTCAAGGTTATGCAAAGTTGTACGACCACGTGTATGTATTGTAATGAAAGTTTATGAATGTTCAGTTAGCTATAATTACTTGATGCACCACACAATTAGACACTGTTTTTTAGCACTGTAATGTTAATTACTTCTTTACTAAGTCCACTATCACACACTTTTCGTTCGACGATTCGATTAGTTCGGTCTGCCGGTTTTTTATTGTTTTTTAACATTCGGCTCGTAATGGATCACTTTTGTTGATTTATGTGTGATTAGTGTGTATATTTTGCTTTTGGAACTCTAGTATATAATATGGAATGAAAAACTTGTGTTGTTATTTGCAAGATCGTTGTAATGAGAAGTAAAGATAAAAAAAAAACATAGAGTTATGACATAGATAAAAATCATAGAGAAAATATATAGATATCACAAAAAACTATGCGTTTACAAATTATAAACTCAACAACGAGCTTTATGTTATAGGTAACATACCCTTTGATACTTATGAATTTTGGATCACTTTTCAAATCGATAGTATGGTCATATGTTTTGTTTGATCTATTGATATCCTTGCGATGGTTGAACAATAGGGCTTCTATATTTATGCGGACATCCTCATTCGTTAGGTTATTCTTGTTTAGGACTATGGAGCCAGAGTTCTGAAAATGCATAAACAATATTATCAGGTGTAAAAATTGGCTCAAAGAACACTAAACCATCTTATAAAAATACATGTTAGAAATACATCTTATTTTGATTGACTTTGGGTGTATATTTTAACTGATGATAAAAAACGAGGATATTATTATCAATTCGACACGATTTTTAATCAGTATATTCTTTCGTTTTCCATCGGTGCTGGGTGATCTGTCAAATTTTTGAAAAGGATTTACCAACATATATATATAAAGGTTGCAACTCAATCGCAATCTTTTTACGAAGCGTCTTCCATCCCTCTGACACGACATGTTTCATAAATACGTATGACAGTGACATAAAATTTTCTGACTGAACACAATATAATGGAATCGTATACCCACCCAAGGGTTGTTTGTTTTGATGGGGTTTATGGGCGTGCAGACCAGAACATCGGCGCCTTCGACGGGCGGGATCTCATCGGAAGCCTTGCGCGGAACACACTGCTGGGAGGGTTTCGACACCGTGGCGCCGAACACGAACACGAGCACGAACGAATCGTACGCAACGTCCCCCGAGTTCGCGACGGACATAGAAAACCCAAGATCCTTACTTGATCCGATTATATATGGAACTCTGTGGATGAGGCGACAATTTATAATATTCGAAAAAGTTTTATTTCACGGAGGTTATAATTTTAATGTGATTTACAGAATTCCAGACGTAACCTGAATATAAATAAATAAATATCGCCATACGAACACAGTAACTATACGGTCCCACATTAAGCAACGCTTGTGTTATGGGTACCGTACAATGGACTGAGGGCGAACTCAGTATATAATACTTGTATACATATTGAACATCCATGACTCGGGTACAAACATTCGCGCTCATCACACAAAGCTTATCCCTACCAGAATTCGAACCCGGGACTCGTAGCGCAGAAGGCAGGGTCAATAACCACTGCGCTCATCAGGTCGTCAAAAAATAAATTTTATATTTTCCCGGGGCATTTGTTATATAGCTATGCAAATGATTATACTCACTCGGTTTCCTCGATAAATGTCAACGTTAGATTGGGAAGACACTCCTTGTCGCCGGCGCACTCTGCCGCCCACAGCGTATCGTGCGTCATGAGGACACTGAGGTCACTGAGAACCACTCGCCTGGGATCGAACGATGGCAGGCTGTACGGATCGATCATCAGTTTAGAAGTCACGAAGATGTCGATTTCCGTTTCGTAGTTTCCATCCTAAGGATACAAGTTGTCATTAAAATGCGAAAAATTATTCAAAAAAAAAAAAATAGTGTAGCGACCTCTTCAACCGCGCCACAAGCTACACAGATGGCGCTGCAGACGATTTGCAGAACAATTAGCAATTCTCCATACAATCCTGAATCGCGCTATGAGGGTTTTCGGAGCGCGTAAGATATATACAAGATCCCGACAATAACCGTCGGGGATAAGCGGCCACCCCGCCAGGCATAACACCCGCCTGGCTGGAGGATCTTCTTTTTACCGCTAAAATAGGTATAGGTGTGAAGGAGACAGAAGTGAGATGCTTTGTCCTATGAATGATTGATGATCTATGAATTGGTAATCTTACCGATGGCAATGTAAATCCAACGAAGTGGCAGAGAGGGGACCGCCTACTCGCTAGTGATGTGTTGAACGTATATGCGCCATCAGGGTTCGGATTTGATAGTTTGGCACTCGAGTGAGTGAACACAACTCTTGTCGATAGATCTGATGAACAAAATAATGGTGGATCGATCTTAGGCTTTATACCGTTACCATCAGCATTATCCCCTTTTTAATTTTGTCCGTTCCTATTGCAGTTCCCTTAGCTACTAATAATATCAGTGCCTGCAACCCGGTAAGCCTATGAACGGGTTTTAATTGGTTTTTACCCGATACACCCATTCGAAAGGTTTTCCCAAATAACACACAATGTACCATACACAATATATCATAGACAAAGTTCGTTTTATCTTATATTTCGATTCAAAATATAAATAAAACCTTTGAGAAACCTCTGTATCTGTAAGAGAAAGTTACCATATAAATCCGTCGTTCGATGGGAATGTAAAATTTTTAGGAGCCGCCCCATCCTCCATGCGACAAGAGTCATGCAGTCAGGACTCTTACCATCATCTCGAAGGAGTCCACTCGGTTCAAGAAATGCCGCCTAGTTGACGCAGGCAGGAGCCCGAGGAATAATATAATTAATAGAAGTCAAAGCAATATTGACCAAATATCTCACCAGCTATTATATTTTTTAACTTATCAGGATACTTCACAGTATGACACACTGAGTATTCGAAGTTCGTTTTGTTTTCACGAGCACGATTCTACAAAAAAACAATTAGTTATTTATAATTTTCAGAGCATAAGGAATCGGAGGAGAGAAACATGTATCATGGAGTATAAAAAAGGTGGAATGGTGTGTTAGACGAAATAGATGCTCACCTGTACATTTGGAGATTCAACAGCTAAATTAACGGTGACTGACGCCATGCATTGGTAGAGGAAGACCGTGTCATCGTACGGCGCCCCGACAGCCAGTTCTGTGAAAGTGATAGATAATAACGTATAATACGCTTAAAAGCTTATACGTTTACTGGTGGTAGGCTTCGGCCGTGGCTAGTCACCACCCACTGAACAAAGCCATGTCGCCAAGCGGCCTAGCCGTGTTCCGGCATGATGTTCGGTGTTGCCATTCATGGATGGCGGGTCAGATCAGCTGCGCTGCATGTGCCTAGTGAATGTAGCGTCTCTTATCTACTGCCGCCTTCCTACCTAGGCAAGTATGCTCCATCGTAGATCTCATCGTCACTTACCATAGGTGAGATCGAGATCAAATACTTGCCTATAATGTAATAAAAACAAAAAAAAGCTGGTTATTCATGATCCTGTTTGTAGGCCTTTAAGTCAAAAAGAGCTACGAAAAACCAAACTGCTCATTCATTTCTGTGTTTTGTTCTGTTGGGCATAGTTTAGTGTAGCTCTGGAGCATCGAGACTTTTTTTCATAAATAAACCTACGTTCTGTAAGCAATTGAGCAGCATTATTTAAGTTCCGAAAGCATTTGAGTATATTGCAAAGTTTTTGGCCATTAGATTATACCTTTTATTATGAAATGGAACCACGTTGGTACCTATTGGTACCTATTCAGCAAACAAAAAAAAACCTTATCTTACCTTTACAACCATTGTTATCATAGTCGTTCAGAGCAGCCAGGCTCATGCCAAAAGACTTTATGGGGACTTCAGGCTGGATTCTCTGCATCCAGGAGACGGTCTTTGACTTGCTGATAATTTTTGCTCCGGAGTACACGTAAACGGCACCTCGGCCATTGTCCTCGTAAGGAGCGGCTATGGCTATATCTATTTTAAAGAATATTACACCGTTAATTTATAGGAACTCACATGATCGAACGTCATACTAACCTACATGATTGATTCATTCTTTGAAGAGGCTGTCACTATGACTTTTATTGTTTTTACAACACAAGGGTCCATCGCTGATAGCATATCCATTTTGTTTCATCGCATTTCATTTCGTAAAGAAAGAAGAAGAAGATAGCATTTCGTTTACATGCTAATTTACACACACACACACACACATACACACACACAGTCGCACGCACGCACACACACAGGGGTATTAGGTATAAGTATGTACTTTTTTTATCGATACATAACGAGTTCAGTAGCTATTTTTTTCTTGTTCATTTTGAAGACTGTCTCTAGGGACGATCTCACCAGCACGAACGATCCGCGTGACTCATTGATTTGGTTCAAATGTTACCAGGAATTTACTATATTGACGACCTGATTAGCTCAGTTGCTAGTTTCTCTGCCGAAGATCTTGGGATCAAATCCAGGTAGGGGAAACCATTATGTGATGAACACGAATATTTTTAATTTTTATTATATACTAGGATCGCCTCCAGCCCAGTAAATTATAAGCCCATAATACAAGTTATGCTTAGCTTGGGACCGTACATTCCAGACCGTACATCAAACCGTACGTTCGTGTGTTTGTCTTGCTATAGAATCCTAGACCTATGTCGCATTTACTACCTCCAGTCTGTTGGTTTGCTTACCATCGCTTTTGTCTCCGTTCAAATCCCCAAGGTTGACGATTGCACTTCCAAAGTAAGAGCCGTCTTGGCTGTCACTATTACTAATAATCCTCAGGTACTTCATAGTATTATTGCTCTGCAAAATAATTTCAATGTTGTAGCTATTATATATGGCACTGAGACGAGGTCGCTTACTACGGGTCTCATAACAAAAGCTCAAGTTCACTCAACGCGCAATGGAGAGACCTATGCTAAGGGTATTACTACGCGATACAATCAGAAATGAGGGGATACGTAGACGAACATGAATAACCGAAATAGTTCAAAGATTTCAAAAGTTGAAGGGGCACATCCCTCGTAGCACCAGTTGGAGCAGAAAGGTTTTAGAATAGCGACCTCGAGCCGAAAGACGTACTATAGGATGACCCCCCCTCAAGGAGGACTGACGATATTACAGTAAGTACGTCTCAGGAAGCCGGTGGATGCAAGTTGCGGAGGTTGGTAATGTGTGGAAGTCAGTGAGGGTGACCTATGTCTATACGGATGGCTATACAATGGCAACAAAACTAGCCCGTTTTAGAGCGCCTTTTTCCTTTTTTATATAACTATAATCTAGAGTATGAGCGAGATGGAATACGCGTTGGATCCATCGCGTGTTTTTCTCTACAAAATACACAAAAATATCTGAATATTTTACCCCTGTTTAGGTAAAGAGGGACAGGGTACAGTGATCTGTTGTATCTAAATAAATATTTTGTATGTGTGTGTTTTGTGAAATGTTTAGAAAACACGCGGAGGAGACAGCTTAAAATTGTTCAACTTTTTTCAACTGAGCGCTTCCGTTGGTGCTGCGAAGAGCATGTTAAGCTGTGCGTCCCACGCGGCTATTACAGTCGTAAAGCCGTGTCAGCGGCCTTAAACTTTGAAAGCAAAATTGGCCAGTACTTAGTGCCTCTTGGAAGTAGGGCTAAGATGGAAAATGTATAAGCACGATTGGAATTGGGTAGATTCAATTATTATGTATATTCTCTATGCTCAAAACATGTATACCTACCACTTTAGCTCAATAATTAGAATAACAGTTAGAGGTTATGTGCTTACATACGGTAACTTACCCCAGAAGCTAAATAAACATAAACAACTCCCTTATTGTGATCATGTTGCAGAGCGAATGTGGGTGCACCGACCAATAGGTCAGTAAGTCCGTTTTCATAGAATTTTGCAGCGCAGAGAACAGCACCGAACATCGACCCCACTACATTTTTATCCACATACTTGTCTAGTTGATCAATACGTTTTTCGTTAAAGAAATTTACCTGAAATGATGTATACAAACTTCAGATATAATAGATAGATAGATAGATATCTCTTTATTGCACACCGATTTCATTAACATTTTATAGGGTATTGATACATAGGTACAGTGTACAGTGGGCGGTCTTATCGCTAGCTGCGATCTCTTCCAGACAACCTTAGGATGGAGAAGATTCTTAATAATTTAACACGGTGGAAGCCATTGGTGCGCCAAGAATAAATAATATACTTAGATATAATATATTGATATACCTACATATATAATATATTAATATACATACATAAACATATTATATTGATGTATTATATTTACGCGAATACTACGCATTGAAATAAAAGAAAAGTAATGGGGAGATGAAAAATGTGTATGCTCACACTCCCGGCACCGTGCCGTCCGTATGTCGAACCAACTGCGTAAACCATCTGTCCTATCTTAAAGAAATCTCCGGACGCTACACTGTACCCTGAAAATAAAGATCTTTGTCAAATAGACTAGTCATTTTGGGGTCGAGTCACCTTCGTCCGTAGGAGAATTATTTACCCTCAAGATACCCTACACGTGACCCTGGGTGGTGCTAACTAGGTGACAAATCTACTGGGGGTAGGCTTCGGCCGTGGCTAGTCACCACCCACTGAACAAAGCCATGTCGCCAAGTGGCCTAGCCGTGTTCCGGCATGATGTTCGGTGTTGCCATTCATGGATGGCGGGTCAGATCAGTTGCGCTGCAAGTGCCTAATGAATGTAGCGTCTCGATCTACTGCCACCTTCCTACCTAGGCAAGTATGCTCCATCGAGATCTCATCGTCACTTACCATCAGGTGAGACCGAGATCAAATACTTGCCTATAATGTAATAAAAAAAATAAAAAAAAGTCATAAATAATATCTTATCAGATATTTTCTTCTACTGAATTATAACTTACCATGATTGTACTCTGGCAGAAGCTCACTCCTTTGCAGCAGTTTCGGAGAGTTATAAGGGCTCTTAATATTTTCATAAACCATTACTCGACCTTGAAAATGAATTGAATACTTAATAGACATCTTCGATCAGAGTTTACCCGCCGTTCCCGACTTCTTATGTGTGGACATTAGTTTATTGAATATCCCAAGAAACGCTGTCATTTCGCGTAGTAAAATATGGACCATATATCATATCAAGTAATTAATAGCAATATTAAATTCAATAAATACACATTATAAGTAAAATAATGGATGTGACATGAAGAAATGAAAATGTGCTCGGTCGTGCGCAGAGTCATTACATAAGCTGATTACCTGTGTACATAGCAGGCCCACCGACCAATACTACCGAAGTATTATTCATAGTTGAAACATCAATACTCCAGCCAAAAGAGTCCATTAATCTTTCTGGAAGAAAATATATACTTTAAAGTTTTAGACGAAGAAATAATTAATAATGGAAGAAATTATTTGGATGATAAAGCAGCCTGGGACTGATCGCTCACATATCAATATTTATAATGTTAAAGTGTAGCGTGTGTGCGCCTCGCATGGCAACACACTGGAGCTTACTTTTTATAATATTTTTTTTTGTAAAAATAATGGATAAAAAAAAAGACAAGCCCGCTGAGTTTCTTGCCGGATCTTCTCAGTTGAGGTCGCGTTCCGATCCGGTTGTAGAGTTAAGGAAAAAATGTAATGACAATTTGTAAGTGCCCCCGTAGGCCTATACGAAATAAATGATTTGACTTTAATATAATTTGACACAACCGGCGACCGAAGAGCTGGGCATAACCTAGCTTAGCAAGTAGCTTTGGCTGTTCAGCGAGAAAATGCGGCCAGCATCTTGGGTACGCTACCGCATGGGCTAACATGTTTACACTTTTTGTAAAATATAGTATTTTTTTCTATTCTCATTTAATTTATATTTTCTTTGTACATATTGTGTAAATAAATAAATAATATAGTAAGTACCTATATAATCATTCTTTAGCGCATGTGAAATCAGAATTTCGAAACAGGTACTTGATAAATAAGTAAATATTTGTTCACATAAATCAAGATTTTGTTATTTTGTTGGTAACATTTTTTTTTATCGGCATATCGGAATTTTAATTCACACAATGCTTACAAATGTGATTAAAAAAATCAGGTTCAAGACATAGTATACCATACCTTTCTGATTCGCCTGTAAATAAATATAAACGATAGGGCAATGAACATTAATACACCTTATTATAGGTTATGTTATTAAAAAACTGTGCTCCATTCTCGTATACATACCTATTGTCTTATTACCAATAACGTCCGTAAATCTCTTGCCATCGGTAAGAGTAGGTCTGTTTTCTAGTTCATTCGAATTTTTAGTTCGCGTATAACATTGGGCGAATGTACCAGCTTTCGGTCTCTTTTGACCCGCTGAAAAATTACAAATTAACAAACTTATGCTAAACTCCGGGGTCAGGCAAACAGCAATTAGTAGATTTCTAGCTTATATTGCATGGCAGAGACACATTAAGCGCTCTGCACACCACCCCGTCGACACAGCTGAGCGGAGACCAGTAGCTCAAGCACATTCTTTTTATGTAGCGTTTCGGTATTGTTAGCGTCTTCCATCCCTGTTGCACCACAGATATCGTAAATGAGAGTGACAGTGACAACATATTTTTTCGATGACGTAACGATTTCATTAGGAATTCCTGCTTATCCAACTGGTGTCGGCGATGGTCGCCGACACCATGCTGTCGTCGGGGTGGTCGGCAGGCCGGCGGGATTTGTGTGCAGAGCGCTTAATACATGTCATGTATAGAAAATCAACTTACGTAGTTTTAGTTCAGTAGTAAACCTTGGAGCGCATGTCTGAAAAAAATAAAAGTCTATTATAAATGCCTTTCATAGAAATGGGAAGTTTTTTTTATGGGACTAGGCCCGCCTCACACTCCCACCACTGCTACTCTTGTAAGCCAGGATCTACAATAGTGTCCAATAAAGACACCGAGGTTTGACCCTCGGGGCGAGTCCCGGGATAAAGTTAATTGTCTTGGAACCCGCACGAAATTAATCGAAAGATAAAAATGGGAGGAGTTGGAAGAAAATTATCCATTTGGATCTAATTATCCAAATGGGAAGTAAGTAGATAATAGTCGAATTTTGATGTTGAATTAAATCGGTGTAACTCACGAACTAAGTGTGTTTAGACATTAACTCAATGAATCAGACTGATCAGAGTTAGACACTTGTAAGTATTTAATTTTGAGAATGTAACTGGCTCTATGGGAAACGCAATTGGCCTTTGAATGTAAAATATCACACATATGACTTCATATCTTTGTATGAATCTACTGTGAAGGTAGTGTCCGCATCTTTATACGCTTTAGGCCTCAGCCTCGAATTTAGCGGGCAGCGGGGCGGGCGGGGGGGCGGCGCGGGAGCGGAGCTCGTTGGCCGCCCCGCGCCGCTGCCACGCCGCTGTTTTCGAGATCCGGTCCATTTGATTTTACGCATAAGATCCTGCCGCTCCCGCGCCGCCCCCTCCGCCGCCCCGCTGCCCGCTAAAATCGAGGCTGAGGCCTTATAGTGTAGGTCGTATTTGGACCATGTAGAACTGTCAAATTACTTGATCAAGTACTATGCCTTAGTTCGAGTAGATGCATTACAAGGAATATTATACGGTAGGTATAATTAATAAGAGGTAACAATAATTGTGTAAAATATTTTAACACGTAGGCTATAAAAGTCACATTCCCGGAAAAAATAATCAAATTATTCCTTATTTTTAAAATAACTCCATGTACTAAGTGCGCAGTGAAATGGTACTGGTTTATTGTGCCGGACAGAAACTGGTAACACATATGTTGTTAGTTGTTACTTGTTAGCCCCTTGAAATATTTTACGCTATTTTTGTTTCACCTTGTATGTGCAATTTGATGTATGCATCACGGGAGGCCCTCTTACGAGTTTGTGAATTACTGTCAAATTCTTAGCTTCACGATGTGTTCGCGACGAGTTTGGTAATATCGCGGTTAACCAGAAAGAAACAGTGACTTACCACGATGAAGTCTGGTCCAGCCCTCACAGTAGCTCCCAGCCAGTAGTCATGGGTGTAAGTACTTGGTAAATCTGAACCAAGGGTAAAGGTTATTTCAAGTTAAAGTAACTTAAAAATATTACTGATTACTGAAAGGTTTAAGCAGACTAGACTAGAAATGGAATTAAAACTACGCTTGGACTATGCACGACTCGAGAATCGAACCTAAACCTTATCATCGGCAGGCCTAGCTTGCACACCATAATATATAGATGATGTATGAGAAACTTCTTTTGTTAGGTTGGCCTTTGGCTACAAAATAGAGCCATTATACCAGAGTCGAATATATTTTTGATAATTGTTTTAGTAGTTCCCTGATGATAATAACGTCGTCGATGATGATTACAATGATGAAATGAACCCGGACAACTATCAGTTCACGAACTGTGACCTGTTTCAACTTTACTGAAAAATTACCAAAGTGTTTCGGATTTTTTTTTTGTTTTGGGAGATAACGGAGGATAAATTGGAGGACTAGGCCCGCCACACACTCCCACCACTGCTACTCCTGTAAGTCAGGATCTACAGTGGTGTCCAATGAAGACACCGAGGTTTGACTCTCGGCGAGTCCCGGCATAAAGTTAATTTTCTTGGAACCCGCACGAAATTAATCGAAAGATAAAAATGGGAGGAGTTGGAAGAAAATTATCCACTTCCCTCCTTTGCAAAGCGGGAGACAAAAAAGATCTGGTAGACAAATTTCCACAGAAGCAAAACTCTGGCTGGACTAATTTCAGGTGTAAGCCACCATGGAGAGTTTAAATACTAGTTGGTCCTAAACATGTACACCACATTATAGCCTACTAAAATAGACATTAGACAATAAGTAGTGCGGTCTCTCTAATTTTCTTTCCAGAAGCAGAATGACAGACTGACCTCTTTCTACAACTGCTGCGATTGGCTTACATGTCTCCCTCGATATATCGCAATCGTACACTTTTCCGATGTTATCGTACCGCGGCGAACTGATCACCAAACTAAAAAAAAAAAAAAAAAAAAGATACGCGACGAATTGATGACCTCCTCCTTTTTGATGTCGTTTAAAAAGTAAATGCTCTATGCTGCTTGGCCACCAATCCAGGCAACATACAAAGTGTAGAAAAATACAGTATGGGATTATTATTGCCAGTGCTCCTGACGCGCGTCGCAGATGTTCTACATCATGGTATAATGATATGCTAAGCCAGATATTGTCATCCAAAAATGGCCCCAAAACTACGTCACGATTAGTGTTGCCATGAATCTACAATAGAATTAACACCACTATCTGTGTTGATTTCTTATATTAACGTGAATACTACACATTGAAAGAAAACTAATTTTAAGGATTACGCGATAAAATCCTTAAAATTAGTTTTATTTCAACCACTATGTCTGTCCTGTGTCTTGAGGTCTTGCATTGGTGCGCTTGGATGGCATTGGATTTAATTATATTAATTCGTTCAAACTATGACACCAGGACATCAAATATCTCAGTCCTCCCATGGTTGCTGTTGAGCAGCCATAACATCGGGAACGTAAAGACATACAATAAATGCGATAAAATCCGTAAAATTAGTCTATTTCAACCCTTAAAGAATTTCGTTTAGTTTGAATAGGGCCCCAATTTCATCATTGCCCTGGGGCCCTGGGTAAATAGCTAAGACACTGACTCTCTGGGTTATCAGTGCTCCTAAAGCTAGGCAAGTTGGGCTCTCTTTGTGTAAATATTCGTACATACATACTCTCACATCTGTATCACATGGGGGTAGGCAGAGACCACTGAATGCCATATGCTACGATCCTGACATACCATTTTTGCTTCATCCACATTCACACATAATATTCATAAGTAAATATTAGTAATCAGCCAAATTAGGATAGCTTCGGTAGAATCGTAAATCAATACGAAAATAAAATATATAACAACAGGCTGGGAACGGAAAAATAATAATATGTGAACTTACCTTCTATAGTAATTGTCATAAGTTAAACTGAATCCAAAATATGAATCATTCCTCCGAGCATTTGGAAGTTGGAATTTTTTGGTTGGAACGTCATGGTAATACGGTTTTATGACGATGTCCTGTGCTGGCAACCCGACGGCTTGACCAATGATGTGCATCCATACCATGCATACCACCCCGTGCACTGGAAACATAGAGTTATAATAACTATATTGGCTCAGGTACTGATTGTACCTTTTACCCGATGTAGCCTCTAAAACTATTAGTTTAGACTATAAAATCCTTTGGAAAATATGTCAATCAGACGGTAGATTCCACATGCGAAATTTACATATAATCTAGAAATTGGATTTGAACCTGCATCCCTCATTGCCAAGGCAAGGGTATCACGAAACTTGTTTCCAGTACTTTTCAATTAACCTTATGACCTGATTAGCTCAGTGCTTAATTAACCTGCTTTCGGCGCTATGGGGCCCGGGTTCGTATCATGGTAGGCTTCGTAGCAAACTTTTCGCCCGGGTTCGTATCAAACTTTATGTGATGAGCACGAATGTTGGTACCCGAGTCATGGATGTTTCATATCTATACATATAAGTATTATATACCGGGTTGGCCCCCAGTCTATTGTACGGTAGCCATAATACAAGCATTGCTTAGTGTGGGATCGTATAGTTTGTGTGTTCGTCTGGTGATATTTATTTATAATTCTTATATAGATATTAAACATCCATGACTCACGTACAAACATTCGCGCTCATCACACAAAGTTTTTCCCTAGCAGGATTCGAACCCGGGACACTTGGTGAAGGAAGCAAGGTCGCTACTAACTGCGCCAATCAGTTCGTCATTACCGTCATCAGGCTGTTATGCCCGAAGGCCACGCCCAACGCGATGATAGCCAAATACCTATTATTTAAAGTTTAAAGTTGGATAACCACTGGCAAGAAAAGAAGAATCAGTCATTGCTAGTTACCGAGTATCACAGAAAAAGCTAAAGCTGTAGGGCTAGCTGTAGGGCTAGTCAAGACAAAACACAATCACGGATGGTGTCGGCACCGAGCTGCTCTCTCTCTCCGATATTCATACGTGTGAAAGAGAAAAACCGATTTATCTCACACGCTGTCTTATCGCAGCCGGATGTGCTAGTTCTGATTGTGGGTGTCACGAGACAGGTGTCCTATTCTTCTTCTTTCTTAACGAAATGAAATGCGATGAAATAAAATGGATATGCAAATGGCCTCACCCACAACTTAGCGAGTATTTTGCCAATGTTAAGTAATGAATAGCAATATTAAATTCAATAAATACACATTATAAATCATATGATGGATGTGACATGAGGATATGAAAATGGCGTATCTGACAGGTGTCTTAAGTGCCTACTATTGAAATGAAAAATATATTTAAAACTTACGTATCATAATGTCAGTTGACGGCAAATATCACTAGAGTACTGAGGGAAGGGGTTACAGACAATTCGATAGCAAAATAGGTACATGTTTTCCTCAATGTATTCAATGATGTCAGCGAAGGATAAATAATACCATAATATTATAAACGATAAATCAAAATTAAAAATTAATTGTGTTAGTCAATTATTATTCGTCAAATCTTGTGTATGTTTGTGCTATCTCTACAGACAAACGTTCTTACAGTCAGTTCATTAGCGCATTTGTGATCATTATGTGATGTGAGATTTTTTATATATATAACAATAAAAAAACACAATTACTCACAAAAATCACAATTGTCATTTTACCCCCGAACTAATATTTATAGACATATTTATAACCTTATCAAACGTTAGTATTGCGCACAAAATGTGAAAGTTTGGATGGATGGATGGATGTTTGTTACTCTTTCACGCAAGAACGGCTGAACGGATCTGGATGAAATTTGGCACAGAGATAGATTATAGTCTGGAATAGCACATAGGCTACATTTGATCCCGGTTAATTGTATGTTTCCGACATACTTTTTAATCGCGGGTAACACCGCGAGGCGCAGCTAGTATTGATATAATTGTTCGTTAAAATTACCTAAAATAAAGGATGAATATTTGTTGCCTTGTAACCTTGCCACATTGTACCCTGTAAGTACCCATATACATAAATTATACCTATTTAAATGCTAACAGGAAACTGTTCTCACTGTAGCAGGTAATACTCTATTAATATTGATTTGTTGAATAAATGCTTTAGCTCATGGGATTTATAAATCCGTGTTCAGTCGATGGCCAATAATGGAATGAGATTCCTTGTTTTATGTTATGTTTAATTGCGCAATTATTATATTTAAAAAATAACCATACAACATAACAATGACCGGTGAGTTGTATTTCTTTCACTTATCTATACATATAAATAAAATTGGAGTGTCTGTTTGTAATATTAAAATAACCGCTTTTTACTAAGTGCATTTGGATGTATACACGTTACCTATACCGAAACAACATTTTTTACAATTTTTGTCCGTCTGTCTGTCTGTCTGTCCGTCTGTCTGTCTGTCTGTCTGTCTGTCTGTCTGTCTGTCTGTCTGTCTGTTTGTTCCGGCTAATCTCTGAAATGGCTGGACTGATTTTGATGGGACTTCACTGGCAGATAGCTGATGTAACAAGGAGTAACTTAGGCTAATTTTATTTTAGAAAAAAAAATAGGATCTCACGAAAAAAAATTAAAACCAATGTTGCAGCGCAGCGCCTGATTAAGTTTGATAGCAACAACCTGCAATGCGTCCCGCGGGCTCAGAATGGGCGAGCAGGCTGTTGTCAACGGTTGTCTTTGTTAAATACCACGCGGACGAAGTCGCGGGCAACAGCTAGTTATTAAATAATAATTAAGTATATTGATATCTTATATTTACGCGAATACTACACATTGAAATAAATCAATTTTTTAAGGATTTTATCGCGTTTATTTTTGTTTTTACGTTCCCGACGATTCGGCTGCTTTACAGCAACCATGGTCACGGGAGGACTGAGGTGGTTGACGTTCTGGTGACATAGTTTGAGACGGGGTACCCTCATATTTAGTTGTTACTTAGTTGTTACTTGCATGTGACCATGGTTGCTGGCAAGCCGAAGCCGAAACGTCGGGAACATAAAAACAAAAATAAACGCGATAAAATACTAAAAAAATAGTTTTATTTCAATAATTAAGTTCTTAATATAAAATAAGAATAATGAGGCAAAATAATAGCAACTGTTAATATGTAAGAAATATAATTTATGTTTAGTTTGAAAGTCAGCAACAGATATCGCTGACATAATTGTTAGACCGGCTAGATATGTATGCAATATATTAGAAAATAATACATTGAAATATAAAAGTGAATCACTCAACTACCAATGTGAGATTGACTGTTGGAGGAAAAAATTAAATCAATGTCAACTAATTATGAAAGTTCACAAAAGCCGCTAAAAGAGTACATTTTGACTATGAATGAGCATGTCATTCTACTGGAAATGCTATTAACTGTAACAACATACATAACCCGTTGTCGCTGGATCATTCACCACCAACATGTATTCCTAAAGTAATGCAAACATATGATAATTTGTGTCACAATTTTCATGTAAATACCAGTTCTCTTAATGAAATTAGCAAACCCTTAACCCCTAAGCCCCAGACCACATGTACTAATATACCTAAAATTGTAATGTTCAGTGATGAAATTGGCAAAGACATGGGCCAGTTGTTGTCTAAAATATGCAAGGGATATTCCGATTAAGACTAAGATTAAGACAGCCGGAATAACATTCGACGAATATTGTATAAGACCTATCAATTAAATATGGTATGAGTTTCACTCAAAACTGTTGAATGGTGAGCGACAGAAGCCGCTTTAACCGACTTCATAAAGGCGGAGGTACTCAGTTCGGTTGTATTTTTTTTAGTCCACGTGTGTAAAGCCGCGGTTCAAATTTTAACTTTAATGATTTCCTTGTATTACAGAAAAGACGGTGTTGTATATCTTGCCACTAGTGCACATGGTATGCTGCATGTTTCACGACCGTCCATCAATCCATATTAAACCCACTGCAGTTAGCACACACTCCCAATTTGGATTTTCCATGGCCTACCAGAAAACTTTACGTAATCTCGGTGAGATTTTAATATTTTTTTTAATGCTTAGCCCTTCTATCGTAAAAGTGGAAACCCATTCACGGTACCAATTGGTCTCATGATGCATGAAGATTAAATTAATGTAGTACTAGTTTTCCGTATAGTAGTACTTTTCCGTTATTTTATTTTTAAGTCTGCAAAAGGAAAGGGTTTTAGGAAATTAAATTTAAGCTATATAGTGTTGGGTGTTTAGCTCCGCTCTTTTGTAACAATTGAAGTAGTAGGTATTTCTAAAGTATTCTTCATCTTCTTTCTTTACGAAATGAGATGCGATGAAATGAGTTGGATATGAATATGGCCTCACCCACAACATAGCGGGTATTTTGCCAATGTCAAGTAATTAATATCAATAACACACATAAATGAAATAATGGATGTGACGTCATGATGATATGAAAATGGCGCCTCCTGAAGTACAAAGTTGAATTTAATTTGCATTTATAACAAAATGGCGGAACCCGCAACATGAGCGTTTTTCTGAAGACGGATCAATTTAAACTTTTTTTACAAATCATTTAGTTTCATATGCCAACGTCTGTCGGACCTAGACACTATTTATGTTTTTTTTCGTACTTTTTAAATTCCAGTTGTCGGCGCCCCAAGCGAGAACATACAAGGAGAAGTATACAGTTGTGACATGAAAAATCTGACTAGTACTACTGAAGTGCACTGTGACAAAAAAATAATTGATCTAGATAAATTAGGTATCAAGTATTCTAGAGGTGAGCTAAATATACTGTACCATACATATACGAGAATGATTTTTCGTAGTGATCGTGGATGGCCAAAACAGGAACAATAGGGAATAGCGGAAAATGCTTAAAGGACTCTGACAGCAATTTTGGTAAATAAAACGACATAATCAGATAAAAAAAAGATATGGCCAGAGATAGGCCCTGTTGATTTTGAAAACCAACGTTTCAGCTGCATTACAGTAACCATGGTCACGGGAGTACCGAGGTGTTTGACATCCTAGTGTCATAGTTTGAACTGGGGTACCCTCATATTTAGTTGTTGTTTGCGGTCCGACTTACGCAGAAAGTGCTCACAGTCTTGACGTCTTGCTATAATGCAAGACCAAACTACACTATGAGCACAATACTGAAACTTCGGGAACGTAAAAAAATAAAATAAACGTGATAAAATCCGTAAAATTAGTGTTATTACAAATTCGGTTGCCATCTTTTTATTTATTTTTATGCTACGTAGGTACTTATACTGTTCATAAATAATTTGATTGCCTTACAGTTTCAAATCCTGACCAGAAATTTTACATGGGAGCTTCTATCGCTGCTACGTCCAATTATTTCTTTGTAAGTAACAAATCGTGTTACAAACAGTTTAACAAACAATAATTGAATGATGCCAATTTATTTTTGTTAACTGACTAAACATATTAATAAGTTTCTAATGGTCTATAAATGTACAATTTGCACATTGATTTTTAGCAAAATATCATTTGCGTAATACCTTTATTTTACGGTTAAAATAACGAGCGGAACCCTCAGGGCGAAATTCCTACTCGGACTTATCTCCCTCATTATTTGTTATTATTTAATTTTTATTATTTTTTCTGTCGTCATTCGTTTCCTTGATTCTAATTTCAACGTACACATTGTATGTCCTTGTAGAATTTACATGTCAAATCAAAGCACGCCATTAAAACGTCGTTTTACATAAATCGTGGGAGTTTAACAAAATGGTGCCGATTTAAAAAGCGTGTAGACGTTGAAAACGGCTGAACAACCGTGCGTCATATTCTTTGCCCCAATCGACTTACTATCGAATAGAAATGGTAGTGGAAATGTCAAATTTCACAATACGGTGCGCCTCTTTGTTATATTCGGTTCCAAATTTTGCATTTTTCAGACATGCGCTCCGCTAACCACGATGAAAGTAAAGAAGAATGAATCGGATGTTTATGGTAGCTGCTTTGAGTATACAACTAATGGTACCGTCTACACATACAAAGGTAAGATTCAGAAGTCAATGGAAGTAGGATTTTGTGCGGGCAGTTGTGGATGTGGCACCTTGCCTCAGTGTGATTACATTTGGATGCATCTATACTAATATTATAAATGTGAAAGTTTGGATGGATGGATGGATAGATGGATGGATGGATGTTTGTTACTCTTTCACGCCCGAACGGCTGAACGGATCTGGATGAAATTTGGCACAAAGATAGATTATAGTCTGGAATAGCACATAGGCTACTTTTTATCCCGATAAAATGTATGGTTCCCGTGGGATTGATTTTTAAATTTTTCATACTTTTTATCGCGGGTAACACCGCCGGGCGCAGCTAGTTTTTTCATAAATTAAGAATGTATAGATTAATTTATTGAATTTATATTTATTACAGGGTTTGGGAAAGGTGGAATTGGTTGGACTACGCTTATTGATGAAACGAATGATCTGCTTCTGATAGTGAAAAGCGTACTCGGTGGAAAGTTCCGTTTCAGCCGAATGTCAAAACCCTTGAAAACAACAATTTCAGTAGAGTTCAATGTCTCACTATATCGAAATATAGGTACGTTTATGATAGTAGTGATATGATGATTTTGTGAATGCTATCATAAGATACAAATAGAAGACTCCCGGCGCACGCGCAGTGCGCGACCAATACCTACCTGCTTTAGAGATATAGAATTGATGATCGACTTGTCGAATTTCAAATTTCTTATTTATCTGTTTCAGGGTTTGCGATAATCCCAGTGAAATTTTTCTCAAAAGATACCACAGTGTACGCTTTCAGTTTACTGGTGAAATCTAATCAGGCCGGCGGTGTGAGTATCTAAATTATACATATTCTCGGCTTGGTCCGTAAAGAAGTTGGTAGAGGGGGATGTAGGCTGGATCCTACAGCGTTGCAGCATGTTGTCTGTAGACATTCAGAATCAGAATCAGAATAATTTTTTATTCATGTAGACCATTAAGTACAGTACTTATGAATCGTCAAAAGTTACAAAATGCTAAGCTACTACTTTACCACCCGTTCCGAACGCCTTTCCTATGTAGAAGAACGGGCAAGAAACTCCATGGTCGCTCTTTTTTTTTAAATATCTATACTTAATATTAATATTATAAATGTGAAAGTTTGGATGGATGGATGGATGGATGGATGTTTGTTCCTCTTTCACGCCCGAACGGCTGAACGGATCTGGATGAAATTTGGCACAGAGTTAGATTATAGTCTGGAATCACACATAGGCTACTTTTTATCCCGGTAAAATGTATGGTTCCCGTGGGATAGATTTTTTTATTTTTCATACTTTTTATCGCGGGTAACACCGCCGGGCGCAGCTAGTATTTTATATTTTTGAGCAGTACATAGTAGGAACGGCTAAGCAGACTTTAGCAGCTGGTAAAAAAAAAGTACTAACAAGTATAAATTCTTCAGATATTATATCTGTTATAGGCAAAACAAAATTGGAACATGCTTTATCCAACTTGCCTATGAGTGTATCTAGAAAGTCAAGGTCAGGTCAAACAAATAAAAATATATCGCGAGGCTTACTTTCGGTTAGGTCCCATAATAGCAGAAGTGTTACTACACTTCTGCTATAATGGCCGGGGTCGACCCATGTAGCCACTATATCGCTGGCTTGAGTTATCGCACATAACCTGGGCCCCAAGTCTGAAAACACAATCGATTCATAATCGAACAGCAATGGCATAGTAACGTCACTTTTGACAGATATTGTATGGGATATCTGTCAAAAGTGACAGTCGCATTTATAGTTCATTTACCATGAACTTATATATACTATATATACTGCTTAGCTTAACTTAAATTGACTAGTCATTACGAGTAAGATTGCGAGAGAGAGCTCTACGCCAAGTGTTCGGCCGAGTAAACAAGTTTTATCCACACTGAGCACTGTTTACACCTATCGAGCACTCGGCAGAGAGCTGTCTCGCCGTTTTACTGGTTATAAATCCCCAGGTTATATATCTGTGTAACTTTGTCATTTTCTATTCACAGGTAGCGTTTCTTCGTTACAATCCAACAAACAATCGTATAAGTGTTATTGAAAATAAACCAAAACATACTTTGGTGATTGAAGAGGAGGATAGTCTTGGCAGCATGTTTGGGGCTGCGTTGGGCGCCGCGGACCTTAACCGGGATGGGTTGGAAGATTTACTGATCGGGGCACCTGCTTACTCTGACGACGAGACGGTCGAGTGTGGAGCTTTGCATATTTATTTTGGTGGTGACATAGTAAGTTTTACATTTCTGATTTTTTTGTGTGTCTTTCTGTTGCAAAGTGCATCACGAAAAACTACTGAATGTGTTGTGAATAAAATTGGCTTGGTGATAGCACATTTAAACCGGGTCAACAGTTAGGGTATTATTTTGTCTTGAAAAATGAATAGGTAATATATAGCAAAAAAAAAAACTAAGGTACGAAGTCATGGGAACAGCTAGTTTTAACATGCTGATCTACAGAGCTCTGTGTTGTTAAGAAATTAAATAAATACAAAATTGCAGCGCCGTGTCACTAACAGAGGTCGGCGCGTTTACGACAGGCAGAGAGTACGACTCCTTGTATTTAGAAAATATTAATCCTTTAACAGTATGTCATATTAATATGATTTAGGGCTTATTCATCAGCACATTGTGCAACGGTCTCTTAATAATAATATTATGCTAAAATCAAAAGGTAATGGTAATAGATTCTACCGAACCTTGTTATAGAAATTAATCAATAAGAATCGGATGCGCACGATAATAGGCGACAAAAGCGGCGCACGCTTCGGTTCCGTAATCGCCACACAAGACATAGACAGGGATGGTATTTCAGGTAATTACAAATATACCAAGTAATTATGTTCTTACCTCCAGTGGGTCTCTATACGTCTTCACTTTGATAAACATATCCTTTGTCTTCACTACAATATAACGACCTGGTTAGCGCAGTTGGCAGTGACCCTTTCCCTGAAAATGCCATCATACTTACCAGTGGCTTTTGTGGTGATCGTACGACTTTGGAATGCGATACCTGCGGCAGTGGCGTAGCATGGGGGGGAGGGTGCGATCCGCAACGGGTGGCACTTTGCCGGGGGCGGCATTTCACAGGTGGCAGTTAGAAAAAATAAATAATTAATACAAAAAAAAAATATATTTCTTTCAGTGTTTTTTTCGTAGTTTTTTTGTCGTTACCATGCCCCAAATTTTTTATAATGAATAGCAAATATAAGAGGGCGGCAAAATTGAAATCCGTACAGGGTGCATATGATCTATGCTACGCCACTGGATACCGGTCTCAATCACACCTTAACCATGTATTACATAAAATATTTCATTCAATGATTCGAGAACCAGCCGTGTTTTACTCCACAGAGATTATTGTAGGCGCACCGTACGAGGATGACTCAGGAGTTGTGTACGTGCTCTCGGGAATCGATGTTTACGAGACGCTGACCAAGATTGAGACTTATACAATGATCACGATAAATAAGTTAAAGTTGACGCAAAGAATAGTACGGAAGGACGCTGGGATGTTCGGCTTTAGCTTGCAGTTTGTATCAGATTTCGATGAAAACGGTTGTAATGGTATGTTTTTTTTAATTAAATGTCTCAGCACTAGTGCGAATGATCCTTTTATGATATGTCTGCTGGTGTATATCATGTGTAAAAAAATGGAATAGTTTATAGTAACGAATGAACTTCGCCAGTTTTGTTCGTTCGTTTTGAAGTTTGTGAACTCGCACTGGGCCACCGGGGAGGCCTCTTTGAGGGCGAATGTGCCCGGTATAATTTTAATAGGCTGGCCTTCTATTCCACTGAGACTAAAACGTCGGTGCAATAGAGTGCTCCATTGTTGTTCCACGGATAACATAAACAGGATCATATATTTGACGGCCTGATTAGCGCAGTTGGTAGTGACCCTGCTTTCTGCGCCTAGGGTCCGGGTTCGAATCCTGGTAGGGACAAAGTTTGTGTGATCAGCTCAAAAAGCTTGTACCCAAGTCATGGATATTTAATATCTATATGAGTAATATATACTGGGTTCGCCCCCAGTCCATGGTAACCATAATACAAGCGTTGCTTAGTGTGGGACCATATAGTTGGTGTGTTCGTCTGGCGATATTTATTTATTTATTAAAATCGCAATTGCTAAGTTAATCCTTTTGTAGGTGCCTAATTTTTTATTACAAAATGTATAATTAACTTTTATCAGAACTGGCCATTGGCTCTCCGAGAACCGCTGCGGTAGAACTTTTTAACTGCGTACAATCTGTCAACGTGACCATGACAAACAAGTTAATTGGCGAAGCGGTAAGCCCAAGTTTTCTTTGGAGGTATTTCAAATTTGAATTTAAGATTTTGGTCTATGTACCACGTTCGTGGAGGCAAGTCCAACTTAGGTATATGCACAGAATACTTAATTATATATGTAAAGTAAGGATCACCCCGCATAGAAAGTTAAATGAATAGTGAATCTTGCGTCCACGCAATAAGGTGCAATACAAATATGTACAGTACTAAAATTATATTCAAGGCGCCATTTTTGTATCCAAAGCCCCATCTTTTCTGACGCGCGGAAACGCACCGCATGGCCTGCTGAATGTCTTTTTAGCTTAGCACCTAACGTGTGGAGTGCATCAGGCCTAGTACTTAGTACCGCTTCCTTATACCGTATTCTCTAAGCTCCTTTTATTGGTCTCCAATAATGCATATGTCGCAAGCGCCTGGCATGAAGTAGCCCATATTGACCGATGACCTGATTGGTGCAGTTGGTTCTGACCCTTCTTTCTATGCTGAGGGTCCTTCCATTCAATTTAAAACTATATATATACATTTATTTTTCTTAACTCTACAACCGGATCGAAACGCGACCTCGTCGACCGACGTTATACTCTGTTATATGTAAATCTGAGGTCTATGTTATCGAGACGCAAGCCTGCCAGAATTCGTAAGTTTAATTAACTATTTTTTAATGATTTATTTTCAGACGCTTAGAAGTGAAAAAATTATAGTCGAAGTATGCGCTCATGTCGACTATCCTCAGAAACCAAAAGTCGTTGTTGGTGGTGAGTTAATAAATGTTTATAAATGAAAATTACAAAACGAAATTGTTCCGCTTTTTTTAAACCGTGTCGGTTACGGACATATTTAAATTATAATTGTTTTTTCAGGACTCAATGTCACGAATAATATTGTTTGGCAGGGGGCCTACATACTAAAACCTGACTTCAGCATTGATTTCTCATGTAAATCCTGTACAAATCAGTCGTTTTGTGAGAATGTGACTGTAGCATTTGTAAGTTTTTATAAATACGTTAATTTATACATAGACTACAAAGAGGCTACAGATATAGTGGAGTCGCAGCATAACCGTATATTTGTTTCTTGGCATAGAGCATGCGCGTTCTTCTTACAGCCTCGCAACCTCGTGTATAGTCAGATGAAGTCGGTACTGCGTAGTCATCAAATCGCGTATAGTCCAGTCATTATAGTAAGTTCACCTCGGAATTCGAGATACCCAGCTGTAAATCTGTAAATACTTGTATATTGACACCCTAAAACTTGTCTCAAAACCTACATATGGTAGGGTGTACGCAACTATTAAATTTCAAGGTCAAAAGTCACAAAAATCGGTTTTTTGCCCTTTTTTTGTAAATATCTCATTTCCTATGGGTTTTTTGCTATTTGTATGTATTATCAATATTGTAGAATACAAAATTCTCTACAAATTTTGTTTAAAAATTTTTTTTATACGGTGAACCGTTTTCGAGATAGAGGGCGGAGAGCGCGCGGCCACAGGATCACTTCAGGACCGGTGCCTCCGGTCGAAAACGCGCCATATATAGTTGATTAACTATCGATAAATCAATGATTATAAATATTTGTCAATTTTTATTATATGCATTATTATATACAAATAGCAAAAAACCCATAGGAAATGAGATATTTACAAAAAAAGGGCAAAAAACCGATTTTTGTGACTTTTGACCTTGAAATTTAATAGTTGCGTAAACCCTACCATATGTAGGTTTTGAGACAAGTTTTAGGGTGTCAATATACAAGTATTTACAGACTTACAGCTGGGTATCTCGAATTCCGAGATTCTTACCTAATTTAAGCTAAAATGACTGGACTAGTAGGCGTGTAGTCTTAAGCGTAGAATGCTTATTTTTGTACCGTGGCTACACTTAGGCAAGCTATGGTTGTGTGTGTGGTTGATATAACTCTTAATAAGATTGTCTTCACACATACACTTATTAAAGCACTCTTCTACCACCCAATTGTTTTCCGATAAATTATTTTATTACGCCCCAAGTCATCAAAAAGTCATAGAATAAATTTCGATCAATATGATACTTATCGTAAATGCATTTTATTGTATCTTGGCGTATCTTGGTACACTTGACGTTTATTACCATAATTTAATTTATATTAAATAATTTGTATCTATATTAAACTATTTTATTGTTCAGTTTGTTCGCCATAACAACTATTAGGTACCCAAGCTTGTCAATAAAACATATATCTATTACAAAGAAACCTTAATTCGAATTTCGTGGAACGATGTCGTGTGCATTTAAAATACTTTATTATATTTGCATGTGTTTGAGACTTGTGCCCGCCGAGAATATAGCATCGACTAAAACTCAACCAATTAGTATGTTGCACCAGTATACTCAGCCATACTTAGACAATCTGTATAATTTTGGATATTAATAAATTATTGTTTATTTTCTAGAACACCAACGAAGGAGCGAGCTACATATTTACAACAAATGCACAGATGACTGAATCATCCCCAAAAGGAGGTAAGTTGAAATGAGTAAAATAACCATCCCCCCATTTGCATTCAACTATAAGTCCCACGAAAAATATTAGTCATTAATAAACCTTGATTTCGTGGTAATAAGTCATAAATTACAGAATTCAACCGTTCTGAAGTGACCGTTGGCCCACATAGCCGGCTAACGAGGAGTATAAATATACCCCGTCATTGTAGAGGAGATGACTGCCAGCCGCAGTTAACAATGACGCTTCTATGGTCCAATGACAGGTAAATAACACGTACAGCTGTTTCAGTTAAACTTTCTTGTATAATATTTGTTAGCTCCATCTAGTGTACTCAGCATACTTAACAATTTAAGCTGGAAACACTAGGTGGCGCTGCCAATCATGAATAGCAATCCTTACGCTAATCGACTAGCATTAACGTTTATGCATAGGCAGTATTTACCATAGAGAATTAGTTTGAATCTTTGCGATTAAAAAGAAATACAATATAGATCCTGGAATGCAAACGACATCACGGCAGCAGTTTTATAACAAAAATTAATCCCCATGCCAGAACCCCGATAAGATCACCGAGCAATACAATGCTAGAGGCGTCCTACGGGCAGGCAGTTATTAAATATTAAAAACATTGTCACTATTTCTGTTAAAGTCGTATTGCGACAGAGAACACCACCTTAATGGACGCATGTGGAATATTTTCATCTGAGTCAATACGTTGCTGGATCAACGAATATAAGCTTTTTCCATGACTCGTTACGATTTAACCCACGGTATCATTGGTGGCCACTGCTCTAGACTTGTAAAAATACTTCGTGATCAAAATGTATATTCTTATGTATCTTTACACGTTTAGTGATGTATACGTCCTCGGCTCCTCGGCATCGGAAACGGTCACAGTGAGGGTGAAGAACGATGGCAACAGCTCGTACGAGTCGTGCGTGCGGGTGCGCGTGCGCGGCGCGCCGACCAAGATCGAGTGCATGGAAGACGACGCAGGCGCCGGCGCCGGCTACCTGTGCTATCTGCGCAAACCACTGCGGATGTTTGAAGAGGTACCTACCTAAAAAGGCACATTATCTGTACACCCGATTAGCAGTTGTAGTAACCCTGCTTACTGTACCGAGATGCCTGGGCCCCAAGTCTGCTAACACAATCGATTCATAATCGAACAGCAACCGCATAGTAACTGTCACTTTTGACAGATATCCCATACAATATCTGTCAAAAGTGACAGTTGCTATGCTGCTGCTGTTGGACTATGAATCAATTGTGGTAGCAGACTTGGGGCCCTGGGTTCGAATTCCTGTAGGGGCGAACTTTGTGTTATAAGCACGATTGTTTGTACCCGAGTTGTGCTTACACAGTGACGTCCACAACTATATACTGATATACTACATTTGTACGATGTGGGGATACATTGCGTTATATGAGGCAAGCGTTTGGGCAGTGTAGTTCCGTAGATCGGATTACGCCTAGATTATTTACGGTCGGTGACATTTCTAGGTGTCCTAGGTTTTACTAGGTAGCCCGGACAGCTTAAGGTGATTTTCGCATGGCAGTATTTAGCTTCAGCGCTTCGGTCTGCTATAGTTGACTAGCTGAACCGTTTAAGCAAAAAAATCATACCTGGGTAGGGAATTGAGTCCAAAGAGTACATAATATATAAAATACTAGCTGCGCCCGGCGGTGTTACCCGCGATAAAAATTATGAAAAATTAAAACATCTATCCCACGGGAACCATACATTTTACCGGGATAAAAAGTAGCCTATGTGCTATTCCAGACTATAATCTATCTCTGTGCCAAATTTCATCCAGATCCGTTCAGCCGTTCGGGCGTGAAAGACTAACAATCATCCATCCATCAATCCATCCATTTATCCATCCATCCATCCAAACTTTCACATTTATAATATTAGTATAGATTGTGACGTTTTCCAGCAATCGATACAAATTATTTTGGACATGTCCAAGCCGACGAATCTCCAGGCCGGTGAGGTGGTGGAAATAGAGGCTCGGCTATATGAGAAGTGTGATCAACTCGATCTAAAGGAAGAGTTACAGAAGAATATAACATACTTGTTGTCTACTAATGGTGTATATCTTGAAGAAGGGTGAGGGATATTATATGTTACTTATGTTCCGTGTTCAAAAACCCGTGCATATTAATTTCGAAGCAAGAATAAAACTAGTCTGCGCATTTTGTGTAAATCGCGCTAGAGAAAATGAATAAAAAATAACAAATTAAATAGGCGGTAAAAGTGTGAGTCTTATCAATGTGTATAGTATGTACTATAGTTAAAAATAATAATAATAAAAAATAATAAAATTATTTATTATTATTTATTATTATTATAGTAATATAGTGTTATATAATAAGCGAGATAATTACATAGATATTGCAAGATATGCGATTATTGATTTGCGCTAAAGTGAGAGCAATTCGGTTTTTGATTGTTCACCAGCAATTACCATAGAGGAAAAAGTGGCGGCAAACAAATTTGGTTTTGGTCAATTGTTTCCATATTTATGACTAATTTAAAGTGTTTGTAATATAATTACGTATCAGAATCAATGATTCATATAAATCATTGAGTACAGCACTTATGAATCGTTACTAAATGCTAGCTTTTTTCAGAATCTCTTACAGTCGACAAGTGACAGATAAAGATATATTGGATAGTAAGCAATTCGTATTCGGCATCCAGGAATTCTTGGTAAGAATCATGCACACATTTGAAGTATTTGTATGAAAACAACTTATGTACCTAATTATTAAAAGAATATGACCTCTTTCCGAATACCATCGCCAAATTTTAAAAGACCTTCAGTACTCCTCTACGTATCCCATACCGTACCACACCATAAAGTTAGTAAAACCGCTACTTATAGTAACTTTATGGTGTTGTATCGCTTTAGGTATTTTTTTAAGCAAACTTAATACATCGAGACATCCAATGCAGAATGCTAATATCGCAAAAAAATAAATTACATCGTAAAGATGTCCAAATTTTTCGTAAAAAAATAAAAACCATTGACATTTTGAATTTCGCGCCCTGACCTGAGCTTCCACCTTAAGGTATATTTTTCACTTTGACGAAACTTCGTTACAGTGTATTCCGATTTGGCTTCGTGAAATTTAGACGAAGCAACTGTCGACTGCCTTCCGAGACCTGACTTGTATGGGACTACTCGAAACTTATGACTTGATAATGTTATTGATGGTTATTAAAATGTGTGTGGGTGACAGAGGTTATTTGTATATGTATCTATAGATCTCGGAATATGCTCTTCAGCAAAGATGTACATGCCTTCTTGACAGGCTTGTCCTAGTGTGGAAGCTACTGGTCCATATAATGTAACGTATACTTACTAAGTAAGTGTACATTCGTTTTTTTTATTATTATTTTAATATTTTTTTTTTCTTTAAGATAAAAAACACTGGCAGTATATCTTGGTACAACATTTCCGCTGTTGTATCGATGGAGAAGAAAGCCTACATTGATTCGTATAATGTGAGTTGTTTTTTATTTCATTATTTTAACCGTATCTACAGCTAGACAAATGACTGTCTAGCGCTAACTCACCCGAGCGCAGGTGTTGAGACGTCGGCGGCAACCTTTATGCCACTCCAATAATCGTATAGTGAACGCACTCAGATAATGAGTTTTCCAGGAGTCATCGAGCAAGTGCGAGAAAATAGTGGCAAAGGATACAGTCTTATTCAACTGCACGATGGATTTGTCGCCAAACAACACACAGAAGGTTATCGTCACTCAGAGAATAAACAAAACTAGTATAGGTAAGAAATAATTAATATATCTCCGATGTGAAGATAGCAGGACTGCGAATATGCCTTATCAAATCATACTACAGCATAATGTTAGCAAAATGTACAAAATAATTTATTTATTTGCAGAGAGTAACATAATAGATAATATGCTGAATATAACATCACAGTTAACGCTATATTTTCAACAGACTGGAGAAGCAAAAAATATAAGGTATGTGATGTGCCTACAACATTTGCTCGTTGATCGAAGCACACAGACACACACACACACACATAATATTCATCGAGATATCTAATGCAAATCTAAATTACATCGTAAGACGTCCCAATATATACTTCTATACTAATAATATTATTTATTATTAATATTATAAATGTGAAAGTTTGGATGGATGGATAGATGGATGGATGTTTGTTACTCTTTCACGCCCGAACGGCTGAACGGATCTGGATGAAATTTGGCACAGAGATAGATTATAGTCTGGAATAGCACATATGCTACTTTTTATCCCGGTAAAATTTATGGTTCCCGTGGAATAGTTGTTTTAATTTTTCATGCTTTTTATCGTGGGTAACACCGCCGGGCGCAGCTAGTTCTTCATAAAAATTAAATACTATCAATGTTTTGAATTTCGCGCCCTCACCTAGCTGATTTTATAATTATTTTATGTTTGAATAAACTCTTGATTGGTACAAATTAGTTTCAGGTTTTTTATGAAGTCAATTACACGCTGTACAAAGGATTGTGTTTATAATCCATTTACATACTTAATTATTGTAATTTTCAGTGTCACAAGTGTGTTGACGGTGCACAGGGATATGACATTGGTCAACAATAAGTGGTTTATCATATTAATCGCAGTTATTCTTGCCGCCTTACTGATAATCATCTTAATTATCGTTCTTATCAAGGTATAAACATATATTTATATATCAATATTTACTATTTTCAACATAAAAACTTCCTCATCGGTGTAAAGACTTAGGTTCAACAGCCGGGTTCGTTACTTTTAAGTGTTCTACATAGAAATATACGTGCTGGCCCGAGCCAACATGACCAAGCTAGCTATTTATTTTTCATCCATCCCAGTAACACCCAGTCAGTCAAAATTGACCGGTTGGTAATCGAACCCGCGTAACCCGAATATCAAACATTTAATTCGGGTTCGTCTGAATCTTTCATTAAATATTAAAGTGCATTGAAATATTGAATTTTAACATTCTTTGTTTTTAGAATGGATTCTTTAAAAGAAAACAAAAGGAGAGATTAGATGAGTTAAGAGAGAGTGTTAGACGGCGAAGCTCGGTGAGTGGTTATTTAAAACTGTTAGTTAGTGAGTATGTTTATTCTTAATTCAAACAAATGCGCGGAAATGTTTATGAATTGCGGCCGCTATGCCCTGACGGTTAATGTCGGGATCTTGTATATATGTTACTTGCTCCGAAAACTCTGATAGCGCGATTCAGGATTGTGACGTCACTTGTCTATTGTTCTGAATGCGTCTGTAGTGCCATCTGCGTAGCTTGTGGTGCGGTTGAAGTAGTCGCTACAGTAGTTTAAAAATATAACAGTAATAATATAATTTATGATTAGTTTTATTCAATTTGTACTCAGTTTGGCGCATTCGGATTGCTTATTTCATCATAAAATAATGCAAAGTTACGTTCGGTAGGGTATCTTATTAGGCTAGGAATGTTGGAATAAATATAATATGAACGGTATAGCTGTTATCAAAATTGGTGAATTTATTTGTTGTGTGACCTTGACCCGCGCGGCCAGCTACTTTACCTACTGGACCCTGGAATTACGGTACATGAAGGATGTTGAAGTATAATAGCTAATGACCTGAGAGGTTAACACACACACTATCAATATCAGGAGAATTGATTGGACTTTTAAGAGGGAATAAAGTACGATATCCCAAAAAAATATCACAGATATGGCGCCCGACATGATATGTTACGTATGTTGCCCAAAGTCTTGTCATTTTCAAAACCAAAACCAAGATGCAAGTCTTAAAATTTTAAAATCTACAAGACTCACGTCACGGTCAAGATTCTCGACTTTGGTAACACTGACAAGATATTATATGTAACACATGTATCTATCATTTTCAGAGACGACCTTTATCTGGGCCGCAAGATGAACCGAACGGAATTACAGATGAAGGGGTAAGTTAAATTATGGCAGCTAATAGCATCAACTTGTTGTCGTGGTGTTTTCGACCCGCGATTAATTGTTTTATTACAAAAATTCGGAATAAGTTACGTCACAATAAAAAAAAACGGATGAAGTAATGCGCCTCATGATTTGGAACACTAGATGTTTATCATTAAGGTCCATATTACTGTAGTCAAAGTCAAAGTTTATTTCGTAAAAACTACAGGGGCACTTACAAATTGTCATGAACATTATTATTTTTTTCTTAACGCTACAACCGGATCGGAACGCGGCCTCAACTGAGAAGATCCGGCGAGAAACTAAGCGGGCTTGTCTTATTTTTAAATTTTTACAAAAAAAATAAAGATGTAAGCTCCAGTGTGTTGCCATGCGCACACACGCTACACTTAGAGAAAATAAATCTTGATATTTGAGCGATCAGTCCCAGGCTGCTTTAATATATGCTATACCATGTAATAATACCTGAGCGAATTATTTTCATCCATCATTTGTTTGTTTGTGAGTTTGGTTGTACTCTCTGGTTTTACTGATTCAATTATTCAGTATTAATAAGCTACATTATCCCTGAGTACTATATGTTTCATCTAGGTACCGCAGACAGAGTTTAGTTTCCAACAAAATAATTATAATTATTATTTTTCAGTTACAAATGGATTACTATAATGACTCGGCTTTCGAGGCAGATGGTGACAGATGAGGTTCAGGGCTTTTTGTCAGCACACAAGTATACCTAAAATAAAGATCTAATTATATTTGAACTTCATTCAATTCGTTTCAATCAAAAATGTATACTTTCCATTTTTTATTTTTTTTTCATTACATTATAGGTAAGTATTTGATCTCGATCTCACCTGATGGTAAGTGACGATGAAATCTACGATGGAGCATACTTGCCTAGGTAGGAAGGCGGCAGTAGATCGAGACGCTACATTCACTAGGCACATGCAGCGCAACTGATCTGACCCGCCATCCATGAATGGCAACACCGAACATCATGCCGGAACACGGCTAAGCCGCTTGGCGACATGGCTTTGTTCAGTGGGTGGTGACTAGCCACGGCCGAAGCTACCACCAGTAGCCAAACAGGTGTCAACCTGTTTGGCACCACCCAGGTTCACGTGTAGGGTATCTCGAGGGTACTTAATTCTCCTACGGACGAAGGTGACTCGACCCCAAATTTCCATCGTGTTTTTTTTAGATTTTGCCAACAGCTTGGGGCGATTTGTAGGGTAAATTAATAACACTTAAAATTTCTGTTTCCCCGCCGTAAATAGTGTTCAGTATTTAGAATTGTATTGTGCTATGTGCTAATAATTGTACAAACATTTAAAGGATTAAATGATAAGAAAAGTGTAATCTTTAATTTTAAAAGACCAATTCTAATACTTATAAGAATATAAGCGGTTTAAGTTCTTGCACTTAAAATATGTTTTGAATTAAAATCAAAATACATTATATATTTTTATTAAAACATGTCAGTTAATCATTACTCTGGGTTCACCATTTTTGATGGCATTTCAACAACACTTTTTTTTATTAAAATTTGGGGGTATAGTATAGAATCCAGAGTATCATTGCACGATATTTGAGAAGTATCGAATCATTTACACGGAGGAGTACTGCACGTTTATTAAGATTTCCACGGTGCAGTGCTTTGTAATAAAAAAAAGTCTGGCTATTCAGCGAGGAAATGCAGCCAGCATCTTGGGCACGCTACCGCACGGGCCAAATGTTTTACACATTTTGAGCTTTTCTATACTCTTTTTAATTTTTATTAGTTTGTAAATATCAAGTTATTTTATTTTCTAATTATTGTACATATTATTACAAAAAAAAACTACGGGGAATGACTCTGGACGTTTATTCGACCTAGAAATATCCCAAATTCCGTGCTTCCGAAGCGAGTCCCAGCATCATCTGCGTGACTTCGTCGCCCTGCTCGTGGATCCTGTTCGCAGGCCAGTAGAAGTAGACTCCCCGGAGCTCGTATGTATACACCAGGGGGGTTCCGACGACGTGGCGTACCCAGTCCATGCTGCCACCTGATGCCTTATCTGAAGGTTAAGTGGTAAAAGTTAGAGTTACATTCTGCAATAACTTGCACGGTGAAGTTAGCATACAATACTAAACAAATTCTATTGTCATTGTGGCAGTATGCTGTTTGTGATCTAAGCGGAATGAAACGCTTGTAGTATTGTTACGCTGTCCATTAAATAGTTCGGTCTCAGGCGACTGGTTTGGGATAGGTTATTTTATAAGATATATCTATTTTGATAGATTTTTAATAATATAACCAAAACCAAAGTTGTACATCGTAATGTATACGCTAGAAAATATTATATCTAATGTCTAGATATGGAACCGCAATAAACAAAACGCCAACTGCAAAAATCCCAGTATTCAATTAGCTAAACAAAAAAGAGTTGGGAAATCGAACTCGTAGTCTCTTAATTGACTTTTGAACTTCCTAGTAGTACTCCTAACGTTTTTGTACGAGAATTATAGCTGCTGTCGCCGCAAATCTAGTTTTTATTCCAAACGTATTAAGGTTCACCGATTTGGAACGGTTCGCATGGGATTTAATTCAAGCTTATCCTTATTTTTAATTGCGATTGATTTAACACGATCCGAGTCTTGGATTGGCCACGCTACTTGCTACTCGAGATAGCCAGTACCTATCATGACTAAATATGCTTTATTTAATCTTACATAACACTTCAGCAGCTGTGCCAGGTCCATCATATTTTGCTTTGTTAACGGCGTAACCATATTTCAGTGATACTTCACCGATTCTTTTCTGGAAAACGCAAAGTTACTAATTTAGAAAACATATCATCAAGGCATGAAATAGCTAATATACCCTATGAAGTTGCAAAGCGATTTTTGAACAAGACAATTCAGAAAATATTTGACATGGGGCCAGAAAACATTTTTTTTGCGGTCTCAATCGGGCTACGCTGTTTAAAGTTTGCGATCCAATGCCATAGAAACCTTCGCGGGCGTGCGTACAATAACTCACCAAGATTTCACTACAATCGGATGAATGGTATATGCGCCAAATATACGGTACGAACAAAGAAACATTATTTTTATAATCATGGATGTATTTTAACTGGGTCACTCGACCATGGAGACTCTAAGAATGGGTAGAATGGTCGAGACTTTGACAGGTAATGTAATAATTGTTACCAAATCATCATAGTTGTCCACGTGTTCAGTTGAATCGGAATACGGCAGGAGCAGCGTCTGCGCATATGAATGAAAGGCGATGTAGCCGAGCAGGTTTTCAAGTCCTAGCACGTATTGCCCTAGAGAGTTGGTTTCCACCTCCGAGAATGGACGAGAACCAGCATACACTTGGTAGTCACACGGATTGTTCGAGGAACTGTAGTCTGTAAGCAACATCAAAGCCATGTATAGAATCAGAATATTTTTTATTCACGTAGACCATTCAGTACAGTACTTATGAATCGTCAAAAGCTACAAAATATTATGCTACTACTTTACCACCCGTTCGGAAAGCCGTTCCTATGGAGAACAACGAGCAAGAAACTCCAAGGTTGCTCTTTTATTTTTTTAAAAGATCTTTTACATTTTTGAGCTATACATTGTTATAGGTATGTGAGAAAGGTATGTGAGAGAGAGAATGTTGGAACGGCAAATCAGACTTTAGCAGCTGGTCAAAAAAAAGGACTAACTAAGTATACAATTACAGTTATGGGACAGATACAGACTGAGTGAAACGCCTAGCGAGGCTGTCTCAGGCACATGCCGTCACGTGAGCTTTTTAAGCCTAGCAATTGGGTTCACGCGAAGTTGACAATGCAGTCGGGCCGACAATGAGGTATCACAAATTGGCAGCACATTAATTTACCTCGTACGAACCAAGTGATACTGAACCTAGCGAGGCTCCTCGGTCTGTCAGTACACGGTTAATTATTAAAATGTGATCAACGACGATGTGACGTGATCCAACGTTCGCCTTCATTTTATGGAAGTAGAAATTCTATCTTCCAATAGAGCTTTTTAGATGCTTGTATATATGCATTGAGGATATTAAAACCAATCCAATCATTGAACAAGCTATTGAGACGTCTCCTAATTAAGAACGAACGCTGATATAACTATTAAAGTAATGACATTAGCTTTCTAAAAACTATGAGGTGGATTTGATTTGAAAATGCTGTCAATAAGAATAGGTAGGTAAAGTGTATTGGGACATTAACATTAACAGTGGGACATAACAAGGGGCTGATATTATTATTATTGTATATAAGGAAAACACGCTTGATATGACGTACTCATCCAATTATAATCCCAGTTGCGGTTGGGGTCAGCGCCATAGCATCCGTTCGCTGAGCGAGATCGAGTCTTCCTCCACATGCGATCCTGTTGAATTAATATTATGTTTTGACGACACGATTAGCGCAGTCAGACATCCCACTAATATTATAAATGTGAAAGTTTGGATGGATGTTTGTTACTCAATCACGACAGAACGGTTGAACGGATCTGGGTGAAATTTGGCACACAGATTATAGTCTGGAATAGCACATAGGCTACGTTTTATCCCGGTAAAATGTATGGTTCCCGTGGGATAGATTTGTTATATTTTTTCATAGAGCAAAGGATCGACAAAATTTACAGAAAAGGACATAGAGGAAAAGGACATACTTTTTAATCGCGGGTAACACCACGGCGCGCGGCTAGTATATAATAGTTTGAAAGTTTGCCCCTACCAAGGTCTGATTAGTGACTTTGGTAGGGGCGAAATTCCTATGATAAGTACGCATGTTCGTACCCGAGTCATGGATGTTTAATAGCTATATCTACGTATGTAGTTTATACTGGGATTGCCTCTAGGCAAATACGGTCCCCATAATGAAAACGTTGCTTAGTTTGGGACTACAGTTTTGTGTGTTCGTCTGGCGATATTTATTAAATTATTTGTTTATTATCCATTGTAATAGTTTTCTTGATAGCTTATGGTATAAGATCATTGAAAATCGTTGTTATAATCTCATTGGAATTAATAATAATGTATAAAGTGTGTTCTTGTTATCACGCGAACCAAACACTATTAACAGAGCGAGATGTCAAGATCATGCCGTTTCATGGCGCTAATGGCGTCACGATGAGTACAGGACGCTTTAATGAATTTCTTCTAAAAAAAATGAAAAAACTTACATATGTTATTTTATAATATGATGAATAAAGCTGTAGAATTAAAAAGTATTTCCGAGGATGTTTCTTACCTACCTATTTTCTGCAATTTTAAATTTTATACTCACAACGGTAAAGCTATAATGGTACCCGTCAGGGTTGACCGTCGGGAAGATATGCCAGTCAAACTGATCCCTCAAAGCCATTATATCCGGATCGCTGCTTGTCAAGAGTTGGTTGATAAAATACGTGGTCGTGGCAGGAGTGATCCATTCCCTCGCGTGAATACCTTGGATTAAAAAAATGTAATAAAAATTTCGCGCCTCTCGGCCTCTCCTTGGCAATTTTCCAAATGAGGACGAATAACATATTGGCTGTCGTTATGTAAATGCTGGCAGCGTTTGGTAAAAATTACAAAGTACAGAAAAATGAAAATATTTTTTTTTTTGGATTGGTGGAAAATACAGGTTGTAAGGGATATGGTAGCGAAAACTTTGGGTATAGGTTACACTGAATGCCTATTAAAAAATTACAAATTTTGTAATTTGTGAGCGCGCAATGTATCGTAAACAACGCGATCACAACACAGCGCTCCGTGCGTTGCTATCGTCAAGCGAGCTCAAGCGTACTGTGTTTTTTTTTTTTTTTTTTATTACGTTATAGGCAAGTATTTGATCTCGATCTCACCTGATGGTAAGTGACGATGAGATCTACGATGGAGCATACTTGCCTAGGTAGGAAGGCGGCAGTAGATAGAGACGCTACATTCACAAGGCACATGCAGCGCAACTGATCTGACCCGCCATCCATGAATGGCAACACCGAACATCATGCCGGAACACGGCTAGGCCGCTTGGCGACATGGCTTTGTTCAGTGGGTGGTGACTAGCCACGGCCGAAGCCTACCACCAGTAGAATTTTAATTTACATTGCAGTTTTAGGCCTAATTTGGTATTCTTTTTTTATCTCGTTAAGTAGGATTCAAGCACCATCTGGTGCAGTATACCAACGGACTAATTACTAGAGCTGTTCCTTACTTCTTACACTTACCAGATTCAATAAACATAACCGGCTTGATGTTTCTAGTCGGGGTGTTGATTCTCAGTCCAAGAATCTGCCGACCTTCGTAGCTCTTCCCACCCACTATCAACTGCGCATGACTCGAATATGATTTACTCACATTCCGAAGATAGCCATAAATCTATAACATTAAAGATGTTAAACCAAATTATGGAAGCAAAAATAAGTTAACTGCTTATTTTCCTATAACTTGTTAAAGAAAGGCATTTCATTATTATACTCACTGTATTGGTTGTACTGTCAGCAGAGTACAGTATACTCTATAAAGTATACTGACTGTTAAGGCTTGATGAGGAAGAACCTTTTTGACTTTTCCTAACTTTAGTATATACTAAAGTTAGGGAGCCCCTAGTAAGCCACGAATTCCCGGCAGCCAATAGAACGCGCCTGTTTGCACGGCAGCCAGCTGGCTGCGTGCAGCCCGAGCGTGTATAGGCGAATGTATGTGGCTGCCGTCAGTCTCCGCGCACTAGTTGTAGCAGCCAGACGTATTTTGGGTTCCGAACTTTAAAAAAAAAATACTTTCGATACAGAGAAAAGGAAGGATCTCGAATAGTCGTCGATTGGCTGCTATAACTGGCTGCGCAAATATTCTGGCTGCCGCAGCCTGGCTGCCTAGTGCGCGGGGGCTCTTAGGAAAAGTCAATAAGATTCTTTGGTTTTTACACTTTGGTTTTAAGTCGCTACTTTAAGTATTGTTATAATATGCCAGCTCAACTTACATCGTCGACATCATAATAGGAGGTCCATGAGAATCCATCTTTTCGCAACTCATTCGATGTTCGTTCCAAGGCGATAATTCTTGAAAATAAATTAATTTTATAATGCAATAACTGCAGTTTCGTGCGCACAGAGTCCTATCAGTCTTTAAGTACTTTCCAACTTCGAGGCAAAACACGACTCGCGAGTAAATTTTTAATGCTTTAGAACTCATAAGGAATGAAAGTTTTTTGAAACTTGGGCAGCGACCTCGTACTGGACGCATACCTCGCAGAGCAAGTAGATGTGGTGTGGACCAGCTATATCAAGACTTAGGTATTATGATAAGACTCACTTAGAATAGTCATCTATAACGATTTTACTCGTCAAATTCTCATCTTCGACAAATCTCTCCAGAATCGGCGCCAGTTCAGGCGATACGAGCAGCTGTGCGTTAGTCTCCATGGTTATTGTGTGAAATGGAATTTCCTACAAACGCAAAAAAGAAAATCTTGAAGTACCTAAGTACTTTCTAAAGTATACTGGGTGTGATAAAAAAATAAGCGTGTTTTCAAATTGAAGTCATCTTGAGATGTCATCAGTTCACAATTGTGCCATTGAACCTACCCTTTCAGGGAAGACAGAGGCAGGATGGTTACTTAAAATTATTTAATAATAATGTCAACTTTTAATTTTTTTTTTTTTATTACGGATTCGTTTATTTATTGTTCTTTACGTTCCCAAAAAAAAAATACGCTATAAAATCCGTAAAAAATAGTTTTATTTAAAGGTGTAGTATTCGCGTAAATATAAGAAATCAATAAATGATGTCAACTTACAAAATTTTCCGTGAAAAACTTCATCATTTTTTCTAATCTATCCTTGCTCCCCTCCACTTCATACATTTTGTAGTTTTTATACGATCTGTATCCATCTTCGCTCGTCAAAGAGGTACGTAGGAGTGCACATATCAATATATATATCACAATCATTTTGTCTGTCTCATCGACACTCGATGAATGAGTAGAAGCCCGCAGTAACAGTTCCATTTAAAGATAGCTAACTATTTGCTTATCTAATGCATTCGTTTATAGAAATGTCCGTACGTGTGTAGGTACCCCATTTAACTAGTGGGTGACATGGAAATTAGGCCCGTGCTGTGAATGCCTTATTTGAAGTCTATGATAGTCATGGTAATTTTGCTTCTATAGTAAATCAATAAGTGAGCACTATATAGTTTTGTTTAAATAAAACGAACATTATGTTAAACCCCTAAAAATCTACTTATATATTTATTTATTTACACTTACCTATGCCCCTCGCATCGAAGGGTGGCCCGTGCCCAGCAGTGGAACATTAAAAAGGGCTGGTATTATGTTATTATTATTATATTGTTACTTACTTATTATCGCTGATGTATCACTTAATACCATATTTTGATACAGTAAGTACCCTGTAATAACACTAGTTACATTCCTTCTTGCATATTGTGTCTAGGCCATTGGCTGGATCATTATCAATAAAATCGCATGTACCTTTATCGGTCGAACGTTATTTGCAGCAAACATGTGCGGGTACTTAAAATCGCAATGCATTGATAAAACGCGTCGGCATTTCAAGGATCATGTAATAAGGTTGAATATTGTACTGCAAACAAAATACCAAAACTACACAACAAACGTAGTATAGGTACCGTACAATGGACTGCGGGATCTCAGTATACAGAGTTATTCAGAGGGGGTATACTAAACCTTGAACCAGTGCTTTAGCGCATTCGTAATGCGCATGTGAATCTTGAGAAACGAACTAGGGTAACCGAATGTAATCTTTAAAATAAAAAAATTGCCGGCCAAGCCGTTCTTGAGTGTATATATTTATATATACACACGAGAATATATATATATACATATGTGTGAGTGTATATATACACTCACACTATATATATATGTATATTACTAGCTGTCCCGCCGAACTTCGTACCGCCTCAGAATCAAATGTATGAGAAAATTAATTATCTTAATTTTTTGTGACTTTTACCCATGTTTTAAGTTTAGTTATTCTGATATTCGGGTCAGTGTCAATTAAAAAATCAAAGTAAATAAAAATCGGCCCACCTGTTCTTGAGTTATAAATAGTGTAAGTAACGCGGCTTTGTTATATAAATATATAAGAAAATAAATCTAATTTTACGGACTTTATCGCGTTTATATTAATATACCCGCGATAAAATCCGTAAAATTAGTTTTATTTCAACGTGTAGTGTTCGCGTACATATAAGAAATCAATATATTTATATAAGAAAATATTATTGAAATTTCCAATTGCATTGAAAAATTGAGCTATAGTACCTTAAGTAAAGGTAGGTTACAAACATTCGGATATGCTGGCATATTTATGTTTAATACATTTACCATTAAAAATTGTTCGTTGCAAAAAAAAATCGATAAACATCATTATTATCATATGGGGTTCTTATAATTTTAAAACAATAATCAAGAAATCCATGACACTGGCAATAGTGGCAATTTTTTGTAGCCGATTGCCTACCTAAAAAAAAACGTACAGAGCACGGACTTTTTGGTGGGAAGTGGACAATTTTGTTTTATTTTCGCAAATTTGTGCTCCTTTGATATATATATAATGTGTAATATTAGTTGGATATTAAAGATTGTTTATAAACGTGCATGAGTTGAAGTTAATTAAAATAAAACGGTATAGCTTTTCGTTTCCAGTTCTCCCGTGATATTCGTTAAAATTTCAGTATTAAGTATCCACAGCTTTACTGATAGGGGTAAGGGGTAAGTAATATAGGGGTAATCGCCATCAACATCATTAAAGAGAGGAAATATTTTACTTGACACTGGCATTAATGACACTATTCTGTAGCCGATTTCCAACTGAAACAAATAGAAGAACATAAAGCAAATAGAAGCGCCGCGCACGTTCCTTTCAACCTAGATCTAACTATGTGTAAAGAAAAATATATCTCGAATAGCGGCAATCATCTGCCATTTGTATTCGATGTCACGTACTCACTAACGATTCATGGAAAATCTATAAAAAAGCGGTTCGTTATAATTCACTTATCAGCACACAAACTATAATAAGTGGGCTTTGATATAATATCGCCAGACGAACAAACCAACTATACGGTCCCACACTAAGCAACGCTTGTATTATGGGTACCGTCTAATGAACTGAGGGTGAACTCAGTATATAATACTTATATAGATATTAAACATCCATGACTCGGGTACAAACATTCATGCTCATCACACAAAGCTTGAGCCTACCAGGATTCGAACCCGGGACCCTCGGCGCTGGGAGCAGGGTCACTACCAACTGCGCTTTTCAGCCCTGTGATTACGTAACTTGCTATAGCCTAGCGATAGCATTCCCATTCGTTAAATATCTGATTTAGTTAGACAAGGTAGATTTCAAGATTATTTTTTGCTTTTTAGTATTTTGAAGACGGTTTCTATTTTGTGAAAAAGTTTTATTTTGTATGTCATTTTGTTTGAATAAAGGTTGCTGTTAAAGCTGAGGTATTGACGGACATTTGATACCGAAAGGTTGTAGCTTTATCCATATTTTTGTTCCCTATTTCTTCGTTACTCCCAGCGCCAACAGTAAGCATATAAGTCCAGTAATAAACCTACAACAATATTTTATGTTACCTAGGCGTAGAGTTACCCTCCATGACTCGTTATTGAAGCCTCACTTTTACGAGTAATTGCATTAATTAATGATATAAATCGCTCCGTCGCCATTATTAATCCTATATGATTCCAATCCAACACTTGAAATTAAATGGTTTTGTGCAAAGTTTAAACGAATTGTCGCTCACGCAGGATTACAATGGAAACTTCACAGACAGTCGGGAGCCCGACTTTGCTCCGTTATAAAATTACAACTCACGCCTTTGAAGTACATACTTAAGGGTGATCTTGCGCAACTAGTTGAGTATTTGTACAGCGATATTATAATGAATTATCGCTTTGCACACTCGTCATTACTGTATCGTTAGCTCGTTTGAAATATTCAAGAGCATTCATAAACATAAACAGAGCATACTGTACTATATCAGATTTTTTAAAAGATGCAATTTAGCATTCCCGCTTTGTAATTTATGTAATAAATAATTATAGTGATTGAACTTAATTAAGATGTATATATTTGTATGCTGTAAAGGCTAAACATGGATGCACATAATTCGAACTGTCGACCTTGTATACTATATGTATACATACTTATGTTTTTACAAATAAATATATCTTTACCTTTATTCAATTAAAGGAACATGTCGCGTACATCAGTACACCGGGTGGTACGCTTAAGAAGAAAAGTTCAAATGTACGACACACTTACCCACCTACTTATTGAAGCAAGTACTTAAAAGGTACTCATAAATTATTTAATCTTGTGAGTAAGGGATGAACTTGTGTAAAAGTTTTTCGCTCTCAAGCGGAATTTACGTTGTAAAACTTTTTCGTGTGCTGAAATTGGTTTCAATGCATTAAAAAATTCAGACAACCTTGAATTCAATTTAATTTATTATAAAACTAGATTCTACAACACAAACATACTCACACGCACTAGATGTCATGTATTCACACGACTAGAACATTATTGAATGGTCTATTCAAACTTGGGTGTCTTCCACTATCAAGATCTATTTAGACGTAACAATAAAAAAATACGCCAAAAACATAGAAGTTTTAATCCATTTCCAAAGGCATTACAAAGTATTTTTTAAAAGATAAGAGCTTTGCAATGGCCTTGTAAATATTTAGATCGAAACGTTATGCATTTGGGTCTCGTCACATATGTTATTTGACGGATGCTGTGACCACTCCATGATAATAGGAATAATCGCTTATATATTTCATTGGTCTGTTTGTATGTTGATATTATTAGATAATATACCACATAAACGGTAAGCCTATTTCGCCGCCTCGGAGGACCGCGCCCTAAAACTTTCAGCATAATTTGTTCAATCGAACGCTGCCCCCGGGACTGCCAAGTTCCCCTCTCATGTTGAATAAATATTTATATCTTTTAACTTGAAATTGTGCTTTTTTTTAAATCTATCGTACTGGTAACTGCTGTTAACGCTGGCTGTAGTTATAATTTTATATCTGCATGTCGAACGGCAAAACATGGGATACTAGCCTGTGGTGTAATTACTGCCCCAATCACTGGGGTTTTCACTACTCGATAACAGAGTGAGCGTGGATCAGCATGGATGTACAAAGCCCACAGAGTAGGGAAACAGATAAATGGGGACATTAAAGTTTTAAATTTTTTAGGTATATATTTTATAGCTTGTACCATTCTATTTGGTTATAATGTACTACCGATCTATGTAGAGTTTTTTTTATTTGTTAAGTGTCTAATGTAGCAATCCATGAATCTTTATATTTATATTATATTCGACCATCAAAGTAAATTATTAATTAACACATTCCGTTGCTATCAAATTAAGCTTGAGGTAGTAGATAATGGACTTTTAAACAGTTATACAGGCATAAGATGTGACCTTTCATGAGATAAAAGCCTCAATGTTATTCACAGCGTGTTCTCTGAAATAAGAAGGAATAAAAAAACTAATTCGCGCTTTTGGTACTTAACTTTCATGAATAATAGAGTCCGTATAAGACAGAGTGGGCTATGGAGAAAGCTTATCCACGGTACATATATTAAAATCGTAATTTGCTTTAAGAGCCTGTTCCATAATGTAGGTATTGATAAACCCTAACTTATCTATATATATATAAAACAAACTCGTGTTAGTAACACCATTTATAACTCAAAAATGGATGGGTCGATTTTTATGATCTGTGAATTCATATTTTTTGAATTTGTCTCCGCCCCGAATAGCATTGTTAAAAAAACACAAATATAATAATAATGAAGATAATTATTTTTCGCATACATTTGATTCTTGCGGTAAGAAGTTCGCCGGGATAGCTAGTTGATAATGATTATGCAGTGTGAAACCACTAAGCTAAACAGGCCGTCGAAGGTTATGGCTGTATTTGTTATAATTAGGTATAATCATATGAATAAGCAGAACGCTATCATATAATATTGTCGTAGAGCCTCTAAGAAGATAAAAAATCAAAACTTGAATCAATCAATGGAATGCTAAGTACAGCACGTCAAGTGCGAGATTATTCGTAAACTAACCGTATACTTTATAGTCTACCGTATTTAGACATTTTGTATGGAGAAATGAAAGTTTTAAATACCGTCCGCTAGAAGCGCTTTTCAACTCTCCATACAAAATGACTAAATACGGTATACTATAAAGTATATAGTTAGCTCGCATTTGACGTGCAGGACGTACTAAAGAAATTACTGATTCACGATAATTTCGTTGATTGGAAAATGTCTGTGGTGATAGATTCAAAAGATTGAGGAATTAATCCAAAGTCATGTGAACCATCTGTCTTCAACCGAGAGGTACTTGTCGGTACTTAAGAAGGAAACGTGAATTAATTAAAGACTCGGTACTTAAGTCCTGTTAAGAATACTAAGTCCTGTTAAGTCAGGGAAAAATACAAATGGCATGAAAACAAATATACCTCCAATGTAAATTATTATTAATATTTCAGCAAGCCAATATAACGTATTTTTTTATCCAAAAATTGGCAATATTTCTTTAAATTATATGCTTATAAAAATGAATCCCGTTGTTTTCAAATTCACCTTGTATCTTGTATGATCGTAGTAGGTTATTTGGTTATAGGAACCTATTATATGAAGAGTCCCACTGTTGGGCACGTGCCTGACCTCATTGCGAAGAGGATTCAAGAACCTTGTCTGGGCCAGTGTGGTACTGAAAGAGAAGAAGTTAGTCTGGCTAACTTCTTGGAAACATGCAGGTTTCCTCACGATGATCTTATTCACCGTTTATGAGGTGATAGTCATAAATAGGAATGATAATTCACTCATGAAATCAAGAAATCCTAGAGGCGCAAGTCGAGGTTCGTACCTTTGTTGTGTTGCGTTGTGGTGTTAAACAGAAAAACCTCCGTATATTTTAGAGTACGGTTGTTGGAAAAAATACAATTTGATATAATCAAGGCAAAATAGCGCCAACGATGCGTCCCGAATACTCAGCGCTTCGCCCAGAGACGCGAGGGAAAATGACACATGCGGCCGTTTCTCAAACGTTTCAAATTTGCATGTTTTTATTGTTATCATAAAAGAAAATTTGTTCTTACTTAGCTTTTTCTAGTGATTGTTGTTTGTGAGAGCATTTCTGCGGGTGCGCGTGCCGGTTGGTGAACTTCACACGACTTTCGAGAGACGTGCAGATTTCCTCACGACATTTATCTTCGTGCAGCAGTGATAGCCAAATTGGTAGACACTTGCCTCGGTAACGAGGACCGCAGGTTCAAACCCCCCCCTCCCCCTGATTTCTGGATTTCATCTGCGGATCTCATTTTCAACCACGATTATCACTAGCTAGGTGAAGGAAAACAGAACCCCTCGAAAGATGTGTGAAGTCCGCCAACGCACACTGGGCCAGCGTAGTGGACTTTGGCCTAATTCCCCTCGCATTGAGAGGAGGCCCGTGCCCAGCAGTGGGACATTAAAAATGGCTGGTATTATTATATTATTATTATTTATTTATTTTCGTTGCATATAGTCCTATGCAAGTAAAAAACTTAAATTCAGAACTCTTTTCTACCTATATTTTGCATATACCATTTTCAAAAATTAATTTACAAGCACTAATTCCAAAATGCCAAAGGTCTTCCGCAAAATAAGCGCAAGCAACAAAATAACTAAGGAAAAGTGTTAACAAAACGCCTACATTTCGTGCGCTGTCAGCTCGGTGTGAGCACACGCCAGCTCCCAACTCCTCATTTTCCGTCGCCTAATAATTTATTTATCGTTACGTATATGAAATTTCTCCCGGAACCTGAAGTTTTCAGCTCGTTTACTTAGACCTCGCGGGAGCACTCTGTAATTTCTTCCCGCGCGTGACTTGTTTCAAAATTTCATCATTTCAGAGTCGGGACGAGTTGTGTCTTCATCGCAGTGATGTACCTACTTATTTAGAATTTTGAGGTGCGCAAGTTGAAGCAGCAGTAAAAAAAAATAACAAGTTGGCTAGTTCAGTTAATTCAGCCGCTTGCCTCCCCGGGGCTTGCGAGTATTTCTCCACGTAAAAATAATAATAAAAAGGTAAGTCAATCAATGAGCCAAACACTTATGCAATTTATAGAGAATTTGGATCAGATTGTTTTCTTCTATTTACGTGAATACCTACTACACATTGAAATAAAAATAATTTTACATTTATCTTACATAGGGCAGACTATAATATCAATAAAAACCCGGGTAAAAGAACACATCGCTATGTGAAACACCGGCGCTCCACGAAGTTTGCAATCTGTGAACATGCACAAGATCGCACCCGCCATTATATCAGATTTGATAAGCCTCGCAAAAGAACATAGATTCAGACCAACGACCTAGTATTGGTTCAATGTAAAACCCGGGGCTCAAAATTAGTTTTTATACGCTACCAACTGATGATGAATGTTTTTGATTAGATCTTCATAACCTTAAGGGAAGAAGATTGAATGACTCCAGAAGGTTAGTGACCCCAGTTAATTATAAACAGTGACAGTAAAGACGAACATGTTTTCGTTTCAATACCCATTGAAAATGTTTGCTTTTATATATTTTCTTTTTCGTAGCGCAATTAATAACAGTCTAACAGTTTTTGATATGACGAAATAAATGAGTTTAAGGCTCGCTGGCCACTGGAGTGTAAAACAAAAGTGCTCACTCGTCCATCATTCCGATAAGTAGAGACCGCTGTGTCATTACCGGGTGATGTATCAAATAGTGTAACCACCAAATTTAGAGATGTTGAATTCAAACAGAAAAGATATTTCAACTGAAAAAACGTCAAAAGTGTGTGGTAATGCGATTGTAAATTAACGAATTAAAATGGGCCTTTTATTTGCAGTTTTTATTTATAAATCTTCAGAAGAACACAACAACTATACGGTCCCACACTAACGCTTGTATTCTGGGTACCGTACAATGGACTGGGGGCGAACCCAGTATATATTACTTATGTATATATATATTAAACATCCATGACTCGGGTACAAAGATTCGTGCTTATCACACAAAGTTTGTCCCTACCAGGTTTCGAACCCGGGACCTTCGGCACGGGAAGCAGGGTCACTACCAACTGCGCTAATCAGGCTGTCGAAGTCGAGTTTCATTTCAGAGTTTTCTGTTCAATAAGAAAATTTCACGAAATTGAAATCTTCATTTCATTCACCTTTAAAGTAATTTGTAGTAAGTACTTAACATTGTCAATGATAGCTAGCTTTATGTTTTTTTTTCTTTTTTAATATTTTTAATCGAATTAATAATTGGCTCTACCTCAACGCATTCCTCTTATCTGGACGGTGGCTAATTGTTCGTGTTAATTAAGGGAGACGTGTGTTTGGCACAAGCCCTCGCCTTGTCGGCGGTGACGGTGAGTGGACATGCACTACGTGTAGAGTTAAATGGGATCCACGGTGTAGAGTCGTGGTGAGAAGAGAGAGTAAACACATGAAAAACAAAGTAAAATGTATCATATAAAAATTTATAAATTAAAATGTATTTGATACAAATAAAAATTATTTCCCTTTCTATCTTTTTGTAGAGCGAAATAGTTCATTTTGAAAGAAAATTCGTAAAACTGCCGGGTTTTTTAAACATGACCTATAATTCTATACTATTCTTATGAGGCTCAACAAAACTACTATTGCGCTACTTTTTGCCCGCCACTAATTCACTTCAGACAACTTTGACATGACAGGTGAAGCATCGAGCCAAAAGCTTTTAGTGGTGGAATTTGGACATAATGCGATTTTCAACAGCAGCCCTGTACGACTTTTGCCTATTATTAAAATAAATATTATATATACATATTGAAATAAAACTAATCTTAAGGATTTTATCGCGGTTTATTTTTTATTTTACGTTCCCGACGTTTCGGCTGCTTTGCAGCAACCATGGTCACGGGAGGACTGAGGTGTTTGACGTCCTGGTGTCATAGTTTGACGGGGGTACCCTCATATTTAGTTGTTACTTGCGGTCCGATCTACGCAGAAAGAGCTCACTGTGTCTTGAGGTCTTGCAATGGTACGCTTGGTTCTGGATTTTATGATGTTTACTACAGGGTCCCAAGCTGGTGGTAGCACCCAGCCATCTTCCCTATTGAAATTAGGATGTTTTTTAATTTCAATGGCCTCGCGTATCATCCTTGGTCGGAATCGGTGTTCTTTTGCGAGGATCTGTGGCTTATCAAATCTGATATATACATACATTTTTTTTATTATTTTATCAACCAAAAATTAAATTTATAAAAAAAAATGTCTTGGAGTACTAAAAAGTCAGAAATACTTTTTATCAATGTTTAAACAAAATTCCATAGTAAGTAAATGCAATTCAAGTTAAAATTATTCCTACGTATTGAAATAAAACTAATTTTAAGGTTTTTATCGCGTTTATATTATGATTTCTACGTTCGTTCGTAATATATAAACTCGATAAAATCCTTAAAATTAGTTTTATTTCAATGTGTAGTATCCGCGTAAATATAAGAAATCAAGATGTTATTCCTACGTTTTAAGTCCATCATAATGCAGGACAATCAAAAGGCAGAATGCGAGGGTCAGCTTTTATTTTAAGCGAATAAACAATATACCGTTACCTATAGACAAAACCACTATTACAAAATATATGCGATTTGCTCCAACTTTGCCCAGAAAAGTTAAATTAGCGCCCGTAGCGGTTGTTAGACTAAAACAACCCGTGGTTAGTAGGAATTAGGATTTACAAGGTGACCTGCGGTTTTAACTTCTATATCTACGACTCTACAGTTCCAATTTACAGATTTTAAATCGTTTTTTGGGCTGTATAAATAATGAATAACAATTATTTATAGTTATGTTAATTGGACGTCATAAGTCGCATTAGCCCGAATTTAAACTTTATTTGGTGTTTTTTTAGTCTTTGTATTTAACAATTTGCGATTGATCGTTTCAAAAATGGATACTTACTGGGTTGTGCTCCATTGGTTATTTTTTTTTTATTCGAGAGCAGGAATAAACCCACGAATAAAAATATCTTAAAAGGCAGCTCAAAATTATGTCTTAATCTTACCCGGCATTCTTGGTGCGTCTCGCGACTTCCTTGTCTCAATTACCGACTTTCGAACACGATTGCCTATTTGGCGTAAGTACTTGCCGACATATTGTATGATCTTCGCATCTGAGGAGCATGTTTTACAATGAGAGGCCTGGGTGCGAATCCTGGTAGAGATAAAGTTTGTGTGATGTGATAAGCACTATATACTGAGTTCACCCCCGGTCCATTGTACGGTACCCATAATACATGCGTTGCTTAGTGAGACACAGTTGGAGTGTTCGTCTGTGTAAAGTATTATTATTATTATCTACTCGACCCTTATGATTCGTGCAGGTTGGTCATGTGCTGGGTTTTCGTCCTGTTCATACATTTGTTAATATTTTCTCCTTCTCCGTAGGAACGGCATTTTGAACGGTTGCTAAAGATGCTTATCATTTTGTAACAGTTTAAACGATTAATGAACGATAAAAACTGTTCATATTCTGATTCAACTACTGAGTAAATTGCTAAAATATTTTGTAAAACAGAAGTATAATTTATTTCAGTAGATAAATCATGGAAAAGAAATAGTGTCACTTGTCCCCGCTAGGTATACCGGTGAAGATAGTATTTCAAACAAGTACGACAAGAAAACTTGGCAGTTTGCTGTGACAAGTTTTGGAATTCGGAACTTTTCGACAAACACAACATAATTGAGACTTTTACTGTCTCCCCGACTTTTGGGGGTGACTGATTGTAATAATGTTTTTGTCTTTGAAAAGTTCGACCGAGGTAATTCAATCTGGGTTGTTTTTTCTGGTATCTGACTGAGGAATATATAGAATAGCTCAAATTGTCTAGATGTATAAAAATAATAATGCTACAACAAAAATACTGCTATAACAAAAATAATACATGAATGTATGTGAGAGCACAGACGTCGTGTAGGTACTGAGCTGGACAAAAGAATACATGGAACTATAATACCATTATACCTACCACGTAATATTGTGTGTAGGAGTTCATTGTAAAACCAGTACCCAATCTCAGACAGACAGTATTATATTCAGCGAATTAAGGTCATATTTTCGCTCTTTGATAGGAACTAAATCAGGCACTAATAGGCACTAAATAAGGCACTAAATAATTGTATTGAGAATGCTACCATAGGTGGTGTAGTGATCTAATGATACCTATAATATAGAAATTGTACCTAAAAATAGAGACAGTTTTTTAACTCAGTTTTAAGAAATAATTTAGGCTTGCGTAGTTTGAAGCGTGCAAAATTCTGAATTCACAGGTTCGTACTCCCTATTCTTGAAGTCAAAAACGTGGTTCTTACCTATTTATAAAATGGTCTAAAGATTTTAACAATTTCAGGCGCTAACTAAAATATTCTATATCGTTCTCAATCATGGTATATGATTAGTTTTATATAACATTATTGCCTACTATGATACCTACAAATTTCCATGGCATGTCATAGCTATTACTCAAGTAATCTATATTCCCGTAATCGCCAAAGCGCACATAAATGTCGATATCGATGATCATATTATTCGCTTAGTTGCCAACCAACCCAATTATGTGTAGAGACATTTTGTTTATCGTAGATAAGGGACTCTGAACTGAATCGCCATGTACATTAAGTAGCATTATGAATAAATATATGTGTCAGTATAATGTATCACAGTTTATCATCCCACTAATATTATAAATGTGTGAATGATTGGATGGATGGATTGACGGATGTTTGTTACTCAATCACGCCAGAACGGCTGAATGGATCTGGATGAAATTTGGCACAGAAATAGATTATAGTCTGGAATAGCACATAGGCTACTTGTTATCCCAGTAAAATCTATCCCCATGGTTGCTATGGGATAGATTTGTTTTAATTTTTCATAGAGCAAAGGATCGACCTGATTTTTTGCATAGGTAGAGGTAGTCGGGGAGCAGAAAATGACATAGGCTAATTTTTATTCCGAAAAATGCACAGGGGTACAGAAAGGGATTTAGCGGAAAAGGGAAGATCTTCCAGCCAGGCGGGTGGTATGCCTGGCGGGGCGGCGGCTATGCCGCGACGGTTATTGTCGGGATCTTGTATATATGTTACTTGCACCGAAAACTCTGATAGCGCGATTCAGGATTGTGACGTCACTTGTCTATTGTTCTCAATGCGTCTGTAGTGCCATCTGCGTAGCTTGTGGTGCGGTCAAAGTCAAAGTCAAAGTCAAATCATTTATTTCGTATAGGCCTACTTACGGGGGCACTTACAAATTGTCATTACATTTTTTCCTTAATACTACAACCGGATCGGAACGGATCGGATCGGTTGAAGTAGTCGCTACAGGGACATACTTTTTAATCGCGGATAACACCTCGGGGCGCAGCTTGTATGAATATAAATCTGCTGCCACCACGGGTAGCTATGAAATAAATCAAACAATTATTTTTCAAATATGAACAATTTTATTAATAATTACAGTTATTGCGCTTGTAAAATGGCGCATAGCGCCAGAGCGAGCACCCACGCTTCCCGCGAGGTGGATGACGATCCGCCTTGGTGCAGCTCCGCCAAGCTCTCACCTGACAAACAAACATACATCCTATACCTTTCTACACTAATAAACAAAATTGGAGTGTCTGTTTGTAATATTAAAATAACCGCTTTTTACGAGGTGCGTTTGAATATATACCTAAACAACAAAAAAATTTAAAATTTGTCTTTCTGTCTGTTTGTTTCGGCTAATCTCTGAAATGGCTGGATCGATTTTGACGGGACTTAGCTTGACTATACTGGCAGATAGCTGATGTAACTTAGGCTACTTTTATTTCAGCAGCGTTTTCTATTTGCAATATTTGCACTATTTTAATCAATTTAAGGTATATATTTGAATGTACCTTTTATTACATGCAGTATGACGTACGCAGGCGCCGGCGCCGGTGGTGGGGCGCGTGCGATTGCGCAGGTGTAGCGTCCCGCGTCGTCACTGCGCACGCGCGCCACACGGAGCACCGAATTCGCGCCGTTTGCACCGAATTCCGTTCGTACACTATGACAAGAGATCGTCACACTCACATACAAAAATCATATACAACGTGATTCAAAAAGGGGAATACTTTTACTACGTAAAGACAACTATTGATCCTGAAAACAACAGAATTCTCATTTTGTTGCCAACAATTTATTTTTTCAATTGACTTTTTGACTTATCGAAGTATTGAATTCACATAATAATTACAAATGCGTTAAAGAAACACAGGTTCAAAGGTTAGAAAGAAAGAAAGGGATATTTTAATACGCTAAAGAATAAGGAAGAGTAATTACTCTAAATTTAGTTCCAGTTAATTAACTGGAACTAAATTTATACATCTGAAACTGAAGCTAGATAATATTTTTGAAGTAAGTAGGTAGGTGGCATTACCTAATTCCGCCTCTAGTCGTGTCATCGTTTAGCAAGTCGTCCTTCCTGTACCACAGCAGCGACGGCCCACCCTCCATCTTCAGGCCGTTGACCTCGCATCGCAGTGCCACAGTGCTTCCCAACTCGCATACTTGCTCTGACACCTCTGCGCCCGCGCCGTCTACTATGCGCACTAACACTTCTACGGACATAAATAAAGTCGAGATGTGAAGTATAATTAGCATTTGCAAATTGATCTAACCAGATATTAGCAGATGCGTGAGGCCTGCCAAACAGCTTAACAGGCTCAACATGGCAGTATGTTTTATTGTGACTTGAATTACCTTTGAATTAAAGGGTTTCGAATATTAACTTTTAAGGGGGAAGTTCAGGGTCAGGGCGCGAAATTCAAAATGTCGATGGTTTTTATTTTTTCACGAAAAATTTGGACATCTTTACGATGTAATTTAGTGTTTTGCGATATTAGCATTCTGCATTGGATGTCTCGATGTATTAAGTTTGCTTAAAAAAGTACCTAATCCGATACAATACCATAAGGTTTGTAAAAACCGCTACTTTTACTAACTCTATGGTGTTATATCGCTTTAGGTATTTTTTTAAGCCATAAAAACCATTGACATATTGAATTTCGCGCCCTGACCCTGAGCTTCCACCTTAAGGGGTATTACAATACTCTCATGGGGGACTGTTAATGTTCCTAAAATAGCGTGCTAGTTAGTACTACTTATTATAACGTTAACTTTGGTTTAACCACTCACCAGGTACTCTTAGCGTGAGTCGTGCAGTACGCGGCGGGTGCGCAGACAATTGACAGTCGTAGTGCGCTGCGTCAGACGGGCGCACTTCCTTGACTTCAAGCCGCCAGATATCGGGGGGTATGAAGCGGGCCGAATATCTGTCAGTTATCGATAATATTATCTTAGCATTTAAAGTTGCCACTACCGCGGGAAAGTCATGTCTCTTAATTGAAGACAGTTCAGAAAATCGCGCCAGTTTATAAAGTCAATGGAAAATCTTAGAATTTTTATAAAATTGGTAAGATTCTCCTGCTAGAAACATTGAGTGGTTGCAAGAACGGCTATGTTTATGATCAAAGTAACTCTTGATTTCTTTACCTCTCATCAGTAGTATACTGTTGTGTCCCAGTTGTGAGGAGCTCCATCTGCTGTTCATCGTTTTTCCGACGAACCCACGATACCTGACAAAAATGACATTATTGAACTTACCAGACATTTCAATGAAATACTCAATTTGAAGTGAAAAGAAAAGTAATCAGCAAATTAAGTTTAAAATAGGAAAAGTAAGAAGCAAATGAATATATAACAATGAACATACTTATTACCAGTTTATCATGAAGGGTGTCCACCTTGCAATCCAAGTGTGCAGTAGACCCTACTAACGCCTCAATCTCGGGAGCCGCTGCCGCATAAATGCTGTTTCCATTGCCAGCCCTGATTACATATAAGTAATCATTTAAAAACAATCGCAAAAATCATACAAGGCATCCATATCTTTTCGACAACAATGCTTAAGTCATTTTCTTACATCTGAACTGTCTACGATAAATCTGTTAAGGAAATGTTCCAATATTTTGAGTACCTACTTACGGTAGAATTTTTCGTAATAATAAGAAACGAAATCACGTTCGTAGAAATTCCCTTTCAATTAAGAAGTATTTTGGGTTAAATATATTCACAAAGTTATTTGGATGTTAAAATTTTTCGTATTATTCATCATTACTCACAGTTTGGCTCACAAATTCAACTTTGTTGAATTTAGTTTCAGTGTCCTAGTTTTAGCAGACCTATAAGTTTGTGCAAACATTGTTCCGCTACTCAACATCGGCTAAACAATAAGCTTTGATCAATTAGGTACATTGAATTTGTAATGTCCGTTATTTGATTTGGAAAAAGCACACAGTTTGATTTCAAATTATCATAAACAAAACGTATGATTTTATCAATATTATTGCTGAAATTGCAAAAAAAACCATAAATGAAAATATGTTTGCAATTTGCTTTTGCTTTAGTCAATGAGATAGATGAGCTAAACGGCAATCTGGGATTTAAAGGTACCTACTAATTGTATGTAAGGTGTACAGTGAAATAGGTCTATAAAAAACATGGTTATTTATGAAGGAACAGACTTACTTCTCATTCCTGTGGTGATGTGTATTTGAATACGCGTCGAATATATAATTCAGAAGCGGAGCACTGGAGCCCGTTTCTCCTGGTTTGCGTTTCCTCTCCATCGTGATCGGCAATTGACTGGATAAAGACACAGGCGTTGCTTCCGCGTGCCCTCGAGCATTACTTGTAGTTACTTCTGTCCTTACAACTTTCACAACTCTTCTCTTTCTATTCCTCTTCCCATCCTCTTCTCTCTCCCACACAACTACATTAGCACCCTCATTTGTTAAATTAACATTGCTTTCAGTATTAACATTAAAGTCCATACAACACTCAACATGATTCTTATCTACACGCGTCAGATACTTAAGATTGTTGTACAGATTAAAACTATGTGTTAGATTAAGGCTAGAGTAATTAAAGTTTCCAACAAGTTTAGTTTGATTATGTGAGTCCGGGCTGGTGTGTAACATTTGATAGAGTTTGTTTAGTATTGGCTGAGACTGGGTTATGGTTTCGTTCAATATCTTTGAGGCGCCGTCGGCATCAGTGCCTGAAATGAAAATGTAAATTTAACCTTTGTAAACATTCAACTATTTGGGTCTACGATACCCTTAGCCCTTTCGTTCAAAGTCAAACTAGGCGCAAGATTTTCTAGGCATCATGTTTTGCCATTTATCTTTAACCTACGGGTATTCAGTTAAATTTGATTATTTGTGAGTGTTATTTGACAGCTGGCAGTCATGTGAATATCAGCTTTCTATCTCTTTTAGCTTAAATTTCGAGTAATTTTCCGCTAAGAAAGTTATAGCACAGTTTATTTAAAATCCCTCTGGGAATTAAAATATAATAAGGGCACTCAGAGGCAACGCTAAGAGCTTCCAAGTATTTGCAATTTAATTTGTGAGAAACTCGTAACGACAATATTTCAACATTTTACAAGACGGGACCGAATCTTTGACGCGATGCTTCAGAGTAAACAATTTTATGAAGCGGTGGTGAATAATTTAAATGAGAAGGCTTGAAGGACTATGTTTGAGCTAAACGGGGGACCAGAGCCGCAGTATTTTTTAATTGATATTCTAATTACTATCGGGAAAGGTTATAACAGTAAAGTCAGGCTGATTTTATTTAAAACCACTTCAAATAGAGTATAATCCTTATATTATATAATACCAGCTTTAGTATTTCCAAGTTTTCAAAGTTTATAAGAAATACCTGCTTGGTTTTGTTTTTTTTAGCGCTGGCCACTTGGCTGCCCACTTTGGCGACATGGCTTATATGATATAACGTCAGAAGAAGTTACCTCGGCAGGGCAACGCAGCTAGAGCGGCGAGCAGTAGCGCCGCAGCGGCCGGCGCGCACATCCTGCTACATCCTCACTGACTCTGCAACAATCATCAAATGAACATCATAAAACAAATAAGTATAATATACGGATTTGTTGCATGATCGATCTTGTCTTTATTCCTTTATTAGGTCAGCTTGTTGAATTAGTTTATTTGTAAATAGTTGTTGTAGTGTCGTTATTTATTGGATTGTTAGTAATAAAATAATCCGTATCTCGCGAATAAATAAATTTGAAATTGAATCATTATTCTGGATTAATGGAATCATTATTTTGTTAAGTTTGTTAAGTTATAAGTTTGTACGAATGCACTTTTGAATGAGACTATAATCTTGTAACAAGATGTCGATTTATTACAGTTCTCTTTACGTCTGTACTTTATATAAAACAAAAACAAGTATTGTGAAAATGTAAACGCGAAGGTGAAGCGCGACTTTTGGCTTAAAATTAATGTCATTGGCAAGTAATCTAATTACCGATAATTAATGCCGCTTCCTCATTTGAATAATATTAATGAACGTGCAGAATTAATTAAGTCCGAGTCGATAATTAAGGATTTTGATGATGAGGCAATATTAGATTTAGTAATAAGGTCGTCTAATATATACCTGGATATAATATGCTTCAGTAATAACTTGCTAAGTATTTTATTTTTGACTTATGCAATCCGAAGAGGGGTAGTCTGATACCGTTGTGCATGTATCTGACTGGCTGATATCGTATTTCCCACATGGGGAAGCTGATTTAAAGTCATTACTTAAACGACATGATTGGTAGTTCGTTTGTTATTAACGCAGTTGGCAGTGTCCCTACTTCTGCAGGTTCGAATCCTGGTAGGGAATAAACTTTTTGTAATGAGCACGAATGTTCGTACCCGATTCATGGATATTTAAGATCTATATAAATATTATATACTGAGTTCGCCATCAGTCTATTTTATGGTACTTATAATACGAGCGTTGCTTAGTGTGGGACATTATAGTTGTTGTGTTCGTCTGACGATATTTATTATTTATTTAATTGGGAGATTATAAAAAGTAGGGATCGGGGTTATTGAAATTTTTGATTGCTTTGCAAGCTGTATTGTTATCTTCCGGATTAAAATAAAGGCATATTCACCGCACGCAAGGCGTATTCGCCGAGGCAGTGTCGAACAAGAGAGTATTAATTAGATTCCCCCCTCTGCTATAAGTGCCCTAACTATGCCCGCCTAAATGTCGTCCAAATTGGCCCTTACAAGTTTGTACTCTCCCCAAAACTTTCTTAACCCGAGAACCCGACCATTTACATTCAGGTACCGGATCACAATTGCTGATTACGTATTGAAATTACTCGTAAAGTTAAAAAGCCTGCGGGCGGGCGGCAAAGAATGAAATTTCCATAAATATTTTATTCAAAACAAAATGTTGGTGGCATAAACCTTCTGTGGGCTCGGTTACTTCTTGGTAAGCTGCAAAGACGCATTACACCTTCAGTAATCCTATTCGGCGGCTATGCATAATGAGATATTATCTTCCACGTGGGTCCCTCTGTCGGCACTTTTTAAAATTTCAAGCAGCGAGCACACCCTCGTAAGTGAATAAATTGAACCCGCAAAGTTGTGCGCTAAGTAAAACAATCAAGTTGTGATGAAGTTTGTGTAAGTTGGGTGTTTTATTGGTATGTCAAACAACTTGGTAGTTAACATCGGCTTGATAAACAATTAATTAATTATCTTAAGAGTCTCTGTGAACGCAAATTGGATTAGTTGGAAGTTAGTTTATGTTTTGTTTGGCGGAATTTGCATACAGTATAAACGATGCAAAAATTTATTTTAAGTGCCTTAACCGAAGAGTTGGCCCTTATTCAGTTAATATTTGGAATAATATTCCGAACGCTAGCTAGAGATGTAAGTATTTTTTGGTTATTTTAACGGAGCTAAGTTCTAACTAGTTCCCGTGGATAAAAACATTCTAATTAGGAATATATACATAAGAGACATTTATTTGTGTTTGTATGTGTATTGATGATTGTGTGTTTAACAGCTGTTATCTCGTCCTGCCTGTAAACATGTTGATGTGTGATCCAACACAGTATAGTTAGGCTCGAATGTTCAATATTCCTTCTCCTTTCCTTTTCTATACATCGGCTCCTTCCTTTCATATCTCATAGCTGACACCACAAGATAATCATGGTGTCGCGTTTCCCCCTCCACGTTACTTGATTATTTTTTATATTTTCTTGCCGTAATATGTTAGTGACTTCAATCGCACAAAATACTATTTGTGTCAGGACAAGCTATTTTCTGATTAAATAGTGTCTCAATGCTAGTAGTCTGCCATCTTCTTCTTGTTCTTTTTATATGTTGGCAATCGGCTACAAAATGGTCTTATTGCCAGTGTCGAGCATCGAGATTATATTTTATTCGTAGGTATCGAGTAATTCTTGATATTTGTTATTGAATTATAAGTACCTATGACGATGCTGGTGATAATGAAATGATCTCCTACCCCTATCAGTAAAGATGTGAATACTTTGCTGAAAATTTACCGTACATCTTGGGAGAACTTAAAAGTCAAGTTATACAATTTAATTGCAATCTCCTCTACTCGTGCACAATGAACACACAATGGTTAATATCCAACTAATATTACACATTATGTATCAAAGAAACACTATTTTCGGAAAATAAAACAAAATTGACAACTTCACGGTACACAGTCACAGTACTTACAATAAAAAAATTAAGTAAATAATTCGATAAGGAATGCATAAAATCGAATAATTGGATTGTTGTCACGTCACATTATCTCTGCGCTGCAAATCTCGACGCTAGTGACATCAAAGCGGCTATCACGCCGGCGTTAGACATAACGCCGGTTTGTCCCAACTATTATCCTTATTACTTATTACAACGATGTTACCACGTTATGGACTCGTGAGTAGCTGCGTCAGCGTCGTTAACGCCATTAACGTGCTATTAATCATGCTAAGGCGTTATGCTGGGTGGTCCAGCGTGACGAGATGAGCTACTTATCTGTTGTGTCTAGAATGTAATGTCATAACATTAACAATTACCCAATAAATTATTTCATAGAACTATGTACTTTGTTCGTTTTTGAAGTAGGCATTAATTGTGGTTTATGAGTATACTATGGATTCTTTTGAGGTGATCTACGGCTTTAGACACTTTCTTCTTTCAACGGGCTCCCCAGATGAAGTTGGGAAACGACTCTCGACTTCTTTCGTCCGAAGACGTACAGAAGGCGGTTAAGATAGAAAAAGTTGTGAAAATTCGAAATAAAAGAGTAATATTCTTTTTTTATAGCGAAGATCCTGTTAATAAATAATAATATGTTTTAGTGAAAACATATAATTTAAATCTTCATTTAGAATCTCTCATGCATAGCAATAGGAAAACAAGATAGCTCGAACAAACGTCGTGCCGACATACGTTCGAAGCCGGCCGTGAAGTGGCCAACTATTCCTTGCAGGCTTAAAACCTCCGCTATTATTTAACCCTAATTCAATTGAAAAAAAAAACAGATTACAAAGCCTATAATAAAAGTCCACACAATCAATCTCTCTACTTTCCTGCAAAGAAAAACGTTGAGTGGCAGATCAATTGGTAATTGTAAATAGAACTTCAAACAGAGTCGCTAATGGGATTCCATTGTAAGCAGCGTATTGCGGGCCTCTCGCTTCACGCGTTCCATCAAGAGAGACGTTCTGTTTGTTTGTGTAAGTTCTCAATTTGAGCCGCGAAACACTGAATTTCATAGGCATTGTCTTATAAATGCTTTACGCTCGTGAGCGTACCTAACTGTGCTGAAATACTGGAGATTCTAGGAAAATGGTATAATATTAGTGTTGTTTGTGAGAATCTCTATTTTACAATAGCTTTGTTGTGATGGGTTTAGTTTCGATACCAGCCTGTAGGGCGCGCCTAAAATAATAAAAAGGTTTGTCTGTTTTCAAATTGATTCATTATACATTCGCTAGCACATGTTACCTTTTCAAACTGTGTCACAGTATAAGACTGTTACAAAGAAAATTATGTTTAACTGTTTGACAACAAAGCTTAAATTTACTCAAATTTAAGTTATTTAAATGTTTTTCTTGTTTTATGGTTTTACCTGCCATTTATGTTTTTTGTGAATGTGATCATTGTATTCTTCATTTCTTATTTTTTTTTAGTTTGGCAATCGGCTACAAACAGATTTAGCTCTGCCAGTCTCGATTTTATCAATATTTTATACTTAATCAAAATTGATAGGATGGACTAAGCAAAACCTTTATTCCATAGATTCCATAGTAAACGCGACAAAACCACGACAAAACGCCTGCATTTTTTAAAATGTTGACAGTACTTGTTTCTTGCACTGGAATGCTGGCATTACGGTTCTTGAACTCTTGCAAGGAAAAGTCGACTTTAAGGTAACGAACTTTTTCATTCCGTGACTGTACTATAAAGGTTCTATTCAGGTGAAATATTCAAAGATTGACGTTATCAACCAACTACCTGTTTAAAAAGTTAACATTCTTCCATCCCTTCTGAGCTTAGGCGCATTGACATTCGTGGTCAGATTATACGGTGTACGAATTACACATTAAAGCCTTTAAAGAACCTTGAGCATTTCCCAAACAGTATTAAGAGTATTCTCCGCTTAGTCTTCGGTAGGTAAATAAATACTGAAAGCATTAAGACATTCGCATTAATCGAACCGGAAATGTGCAAAGTTCGAGTGGCCCCCAAAATGCTTACTGATTAAAATCGAGCTTGGAATTAGAAATGAGGGGATGATGCTACATTTAACTTACATTCAGAACTATTTCGTTGTATCAGAATCAGAATCAGAATCAGAATCAGAATATTTTTTATTCACGTAGACCATTATTGTACAGTACTTATGAATCGTCAAGTTACAAAAATATTATGCTACTGCTTTACCACCCGTTCGGAATGCCGTTCCTATGGAGAAGAACGGGCAAGAAACTCCATGGTTGCTCTTTTTTTTAAAATAGATCTTTTACATTTTTGAGCAATACATTGTTATAGGTATGTGAGAACAATGTAGGAACGGCTAATCAAACTTTAGCAGCAGGTCAAAAAAAACAAAAAGTACTAACTAAGTATAAAATTACAGTTAATGGCTACATGGTTCCCACATTTACAAATTACTTATGTGAATGAAAATAAGAAGGAAGAAGAGACATACAAAATCTTAATAGTCTGCTCAAACAAGGTCATTTATATTCCTGAGGAGCCGGACCAGCATCCAACCAAGCATTTTTATCCTTAAGATAAGCATCTAGTGTATAGTATGCCTTCTTACATAGCGTACGTTTTATGCACGCTTTGAATTTATTTTCACTAAGTTCGGTAATGTCAGAGTGTATTTTATTATAAAATTTAACACAATACCCCATGAAAGATGTGTGAATCCTTGCTAGTCGAAAGTGTGGTTGATCTAATTTGTTTCTATTTCTTGTATTATAACGATGTTGATCACCGAGCCTTTTAAAGAGAAATAAATTTTTCCTAACATACATAATGTTTTCATAAATATATTGGCATGGTACTGTCAAAATATTAGTTTCCTTAAATAATTCTCTTAGGGATTCGCGACTGCCCAAATTATAGATGGCCCTAATAGCCCGCTTTTGTAAAATGAAAACCGATTCTATGTCAGCTGCTCTCCCCCACAATAGTATTCCATAGGACATAACACTATGGAAGTAGCTGAAATAAACTATTCTTGCGGTGTTCACATCGGTTAGTTGCCGAATTTTCCTAACAGCGTAGGCAGCGGAACTAAGTCGTCCCACTAAGACTCTGATATGAGGACCCCACTGTAACTTAGAGTCGAGCGTTATCCCTAAGAAAACCGTGTCGTTAACAAATTCAAGCTTCTCATTATTCAGTACTACATCGCAATCACTACTTTTGACATTTGGTAAAGAAAACCTTATACATTTAGTTTTCTTGCTATTTAACGCTAAGTTATTAATAGTAAACCAGTTATGTACCTGAAGAATAGTGTCATTTACGTCGTCAAAATTATTTACATGTCGTCCCACTTTAAAAATCAAGGAGGTATCATCAGCAAATAACACTATTTTCATCTTATTTTGAATTATATGCGGTAGGTCATTTATATATACTAAAAACAGGAAAGGACCTAAAATCGATCCTTGCGGAACACCCATTTTTACTGCAGAGCCTAACGATTTAGTACCATTTATAAGAACACTTTGCCGTCTGTCTCCTAAATAAGATTTTACAAGATTAAGAGCATTATCTATAACACCGTAGTGCTCTAATTTAAGTAAAAGGACTTCATAATTGACGCAGTCAAATGCCTTTGAAAGATCACAGAAGACGCCAATAGCATCCTGTGAGTTCTCCCATGCATCATAGATATGCTTTATTAGGGTTACACCGGCGTCGGTTGTGCAACGTCCCTTGGTGAAACCATATTGTTGATCGTGCAGGATGTTATTTGCGTTAAAATGATGTAACATTTGTGTAAGCATTATCTTTTCAAACACTTTACTAAAAACTGGCAAGATAGAAACTGGCCTATAGTTGTTAGGATCTTTACTATTACCGGACTTAAAAAGCGGTATTACTTTACTGTACTTCATTAAATCCGGAAAGACTCCCTGATCTACACATTCATTAAAAATTAAAGCTAAATAAGGGGCTACAGTATCAATAATAGTTCTACATGCTTTCACAGACATTCCCCATAGATCTTCTGTTAGTTTAATTTTTATATCATTGAAAGCTTTAACAATAGTTCGGCCACTAATATGGTCAAACTTGAATTTAACAGGGCAATCAGCTATGTTTTTTTTAAGAAGTGAAATTGAGAGACGGGGGGAGCAGTTCAGAGATTCTGTTGTTTTTACAGGGATGTTAGTAAAAAACATTTCAAACTCCCGTGCTACCTCGGTATCTGAGCATATGAGACCGCGTGGAGTCTCCAGGGTATAATCTGTACTGCGCTGTTTCGTCTTCCCAGTTTCACTGTTAACTATTTTCCAGGTGGCCTTTATTTTATCATCGGCAGATTTTATTATTTTACTAATATATATGGCTTTAGCTGCCTGACATACTCTCCGAAACATTTTCGAATAATTTGAAACATACTGAGTGAAGGCTGGATCACTAGTCTGGACTTTTAGTTCATAAAGTTCAAATAACTTTTCCCTACTCTTACGAATTCCTCGTGTCGCCCAATCACTAAAAGTAAATTTAGGTTTGATAATTTTAGTTTTGAGTGGGAAAATATTATCAAACTCAGTGTGTACAATTGAAAAAAAATCTGAGTAAAATCTATTAGGATCAAAGTTACAACTGGGAAAACCTAATTTACTATTCAAAATGTTATTATATTTTTGCAAGTTCCCAGCTGTTACAACCCTACCTTTTATTTTTATATTTTTTAAAGTGGAGGTAGAATTGATGGCGATCGTTTGTCCACTATGATCTGATGGTAAATAATTAACAACCGCTTGATCTAAGTATTTACAACTACAAAAGATATTATCGATGCATGTGGAGGAAGTTGAAGTTATTCTAGTCGGTTCAAAAAATACATTTTTCAAATTAAACGATTTAAAAAGGCCTAACAGTCTATCACTATAACAAGTATGTTCCAAAATATTAATGTTAAAGTCACCACACACTATAATCGACTTCTTACTAACAAAGATTTTTTTCAACACATCTTCCATTACAGTTTCAAATGTATTAAAATTCTGAATGTGTGGGGGTCTGTAAACACTCAGTATGATGTGCTTATCCAGCTCAACACAAGAAATCTCGATAACTTGCTCAATCGAGAGCCCAACTATTTCCTTTCGTTCTCTTGACTTAATATTTTTCCTAATTAATATTAGTGTACCACCATGAAGTCTGGACTTGCGGCTATAACAACTTACGACCGAATAATTTTCATAGTTTATTAACATTTCATGTTCTTTAAGCCAATGTTCGCAAATACAAACAATATCATATCGCATTCTTTCTAAAAATAATTCAATTTCTAATGTTTTGGAAGCAAATCCTTGTATATTCTGATTAAATAATGTTAAAGTTCCAGGCCTCTCTTCCTTCTTATTACAATTATAATCTGTACATTTTTGTGAAACGCCAGAGATACGAGTACTAGGACGTATCTCTATTGTCAGTCTCGGTAGTTTAAACAGTCTATCACAGCATTATTAGAATTACTAGATAATACTGACTCGTCTCTTATTCTAGGCTTTGTTATATTACTTATAACAGAGTTAATATTATAGGCTAACAATGTAGCAATCATGTTTTTAGATTTTTTAGGAAGAAACATTGCTTCCTGAGTAAGTTTAAATCCACTAATAAACTTGTTAGTGTCAAAAAATAAAATATTGTCATTATGACATGATATCGTGTGCATTAAATTATTAATATACTGAATGCACTTATTATGCCCTTCTGAAAGAGAGTCAGAGTAAGGAAAGGCACATAGCATGAGTTTTCCTATATTTAGTTTTAATAAGGTGTCAACACCAACCACAATGTCCCTTTTCCTAATTCCAAAACTATTACCTAATAAAACAATTACATTGGTTTCGCTATCAATTTCTGCTTGAGCTATTTTGTCTATTAATAAATCGAAAGGCAAGTTATTATAGCAGAAATTAGTTACATTATGACTAAGCTTATTACATAATAGTGAGCCGAAACCTATACCAAAACTATCTGAAAATATCAAAGTTTTGCTTTGACTTTTTTGTTTGGAACAGCTTTCTACCGGATGAGTTGACTCTGGCAAAGGTAGATCATGCTGAGGTTGAGGAGATGACAAAGGGGCGCAGTTGCACGAGAGATTGTTAGTCAGCGACTCGTATCTCTCGGCATTATACCGCACCAAGTCCATCAGTTCCCCGGCCTGCTGCATGTGCTCGCTTAGTTGACTTTGAGCAGCTTCATATTTATTAAAAATATCCTTCATAGTTATTTCCCTCAGAATTAATTCATCCCGTAGATGCTGTGTATCTATATCATATACAGATTGACTGTACTCGAGATCCGTTGTACATGACTCTAATTGATTTACTAGTTGTGCACGCTCTTTCATAAGGCAAATATTTGTCTTAAAATATCTTTGCCTTTTCAATGCCTTCTTGGTTTTACGTATGACATTTTTGATTCTAATATATTTTTTTATCTTATTACTGCTTTTGAAAAGCGGACATATGTTGGAGTTGGTGTCGTCACCAGTCAAGTCAATAGTGATGGCTCGCGAGTCACACACAGCGCTGGACCCGCCACATACAACTAACTCATCATACAGGCTTTGGGTAGTAGCAGCCTGCTTACAAATTTGGATGGATTCCATCTCGGATATAGCCTTATGGGCTTCACTCAACTGAGTTTCGAGCTCAGTAATACGCTGCAGGGCCCGCCCGTGTGTGTGACTGCATTCTTCAAAGCCGGATACAATAGCACGGAGTTGTTCATTTTGATCAAGTATGTCCATATGTTGAACATGTAACTCCGCCAGTTCGTTCTTGAGGTTGGTGTTCTTGTCGATGATCTGCTTAACTTCCACCTCGCTGTCATCTCTCTCCTGTAGCAGTTGTTGGCAGAGGTTTTTGGAGGACTCCAGTTCTTTAAGAGTTGCTCTTAGTTTGTCCTCCATGTCACGGGTAGTTGCTCTGCGGGTCATCATTTTGTGATTATTTGGTGTTAATCTGGAATGTGAAAATAAACCAGCAGAGTGATAATGTACAAACAGTTGGGTAAGCGACAGCTGTGAAGTAAAAATAAACAACAAGTTAGTAAATTGTTGAATTAGTAGATAGATTAAGAATTAAGATAAAAATAAAAATAAAAATGTGGGTAGATAAGAATAATATAAGAAATTATTCAGGCAGAATACAATAATTGGATAGGACTATAAAGAATGTTGTGTCTTATAAATAAATAAGGATATTTGTGCAGTATTTTGTAGTGTAACAATGTCTGTGGCGATTCTGTAGTCGTCGCTTTCGTTTCCACCGTATGTCAAACAAAAGGAGACAAAACTATGCCAATATGTGTACTGGACGTAACTCACAAGAGTGAGTTGTGGTTTTTATATGTTGTGGAGTGGTTATAAAATTATAACAAAAGTAATAAAAACAATACTCCCCGTGAGAATTTCAAATTCTGTCCGTTTGTTCACTTTGTTAAAGCTGACAGCTGGTCCAAGTTTTAATTTCAATAAAACACCAATAAAACATATCACTGGGTCTTGAAAACTTATAGTATACGTATTTCAATTGAATCTAATTAATTTGACACTTAAATAAAGGGATAATTTATTTTTTTACAATTAATTTACACGAGAGGTCTTTTTAAGCGACCGGTGGCTAATGTTGCCAACACCAAAAAAAAAAAAAAAAAAAATATCTAATTGGCTATCTAATTACATACATGCCAACGGAATGTAAGCCTGTTAATACCAAGATGCTTGTTCTAAGACTTTTTCTTAATGCGTCGTGCCAGAAATAAGTGAGTCGGCCGCTAACTGAATCAATCGGCGCGCGCAACACAGCAAACTGCGTAGAGTGAGCGCAAACTAGCAAACTGTGAACACTCCATTTCATATATATGGAAGGGCGTACTAAACCGATACGCCGAAAACCCAGTCGGCCGCTGACAGTTTGCCGACTGGGGACACAGCCTTAGGCTTATACTCAATGAACTGGCTTAGGAGCTTGATCGTCGCACAGTACCACAATATAACAATTACTAGCAGATTTTCAAACATGGTTGGTTCCGATACTAAGTTAACCCACACATACAGTGGAAACCTGAAAATGCCAGCCACTTGTATGAAAAAGGAAATTGGTCTTTTTGGGGTAGTAGAAGAGAAAGATTATCAATTTTATATCATTTTGTGAAAAACGTGTTTTTTTGAAATATAATGTCTAATTTTGTTGGAATATTATCCATTATGTGTCCATAACCGTGCACGAGTGTGGGTGAAATAAAACTAAATAGTAAAACATTACTTTTTCCAATTCTCCCAAGTACTCCGGAAAATTGTCAGTAAAGTATACTCAACTTTACTGATAGAGTTAGGGGGGAGGTTATTAGGCCTAGTCTACGGATTAGGCCTTCAAAGAGTCTCTCATATTTATCTAAAACAACATTCCACTTGACGTTGGCAAAATACCTACCCAAAGGAGGCTGAAACTTAAAAAAAAGGAAAATGCCAGAGTGAACCCAGACACACAGGCGAAAGCAAAAGTACTTATCCTTTCAGCGTCTATACGGGCTGTGTTTGCAGAGGATAGGCAGGATATTTAAACAGCGGCGCCAACAAACGTCTACGCCAGCTCCAAGGAAAGCCGATAATACTCGAGATACAACATGCCACATGGAAGTTCAAACGGCAGTAGTTTAACGGGAATTAATTCAAAATTCGTGTGCCTAATACTTGCTTTTTATATTATTCAATTTTTTTGACAACTCTTTTGTGTCATCCAACCTATTATTTAAGAATAAAACAAATGTCGGTCCAATTTTAGAGCTACAAAGGTAACAAAAGACGTTTAATTGTATTAGATGGGACTTTTGTACAATGCTCTACTGTTGGTACTGGGATATTGCTCGATACACACAATCAATGTTAGATCTTGCTTGAACAAAATAAAAAAACATTATTGCTTGTAGGTACGCGTTGTAATAGCTCTTACAATTTGTTATTGAAAACTAGATATTATAGCGATTCATAGTTCTTTTGTTCATATTATTTCTACCCATGGCATCATCCATTTTTTTATTCATAAACTGTATTCATTGAAATTTGTATCACTATTGAAATATTTGACAGTGGCAAAATACGCACCAATATCATAAAGAAAGAAGAAAGAATGTCGCAACAAGTGGTAAATATACTATACTATATGAATCCTAATATAAACATTTTCCAATAACTCACGTTCCTATACGTAATTCTATGTACTCAAATACATGTTACTAAAGTCTTATACATGTACGTATATTTTTCTCCAACAAGTAAAACGCTAAAACACACATGCTGCTAGTTGGTCGCAGGAAATATGGGCATCGATACCAGAAGGTCACCAGATATTTACGAAAGCAAGGAGGTAACGCACATTTTGTTACGACGTAGTGGCCATGAGAACGGTTGAAGTGGGATATGGAGCAATATTTTTTGCCAGAAATTCTCAGCTTGGATGTATCGCCCAATCAGAAATCCGTGAACGTAGTACAGAAATATCAAATAATTTATGTCTGTATACTATTATTCTGATCAAACGCGTACAGTCACATAGAAACTCGCACATGGGTTTTTTTTTCATTTGAGACAATATTTAATGGCCGTTTTTTTGTGTTACGGCAATATTGTTACAAGATTATTGTTATACATATAGGAATAATAAGTAACGGGTCGGCAGCGTGATTTTGGTCTGGTGAGCGGTAGTTTTCTAACCGGACAATCTGTAATGAAAACTATTTTGTCTAAGATAAAATCTATATTCGCGGACTCATTTCATTACTGACGAGCTTTATTGGACGTCGAAAAAATGTCGCCAGTTGGATGGGTGTATCTTTCATTCTTAATAACACTGATATACAGTTTACATTACAACATCTGTCCGTTACCATCCCGTCCCGCTCCCGGTGTCAAAAAATAATAATTATAGCCATTCGAAATATTTTAAGTAGGCACCAAATTCGGTCAAAAATTTCAAACTCCGAACGAAAGTCGAATTCAAAAGTTCCAAATTCGAATATGGTGAACCTACTGTTCCAAGAAGGAAGTTTCAAAACAATTGAATGCTACATTGTTTTGGCACTTTCGTTCACTTCATAAACAGAAGCATTTTTTGGCAAAAATAAATTGATGTACCTTCCTAGCGTCATATAAACGTCATCTACTCTATTTTAACGTTTTATTGTTAGTATTTCCAAGTAAAATTCATAAAAAAATAAATGACACCCTTGCTCAATCCTGTGGCAAAATGTAGATGTAAAAACTTGTGAACCTGACTACGCCTAAGGAGTAACACAAGTTTGATATTAAAGAAAATTGGTGAAATAGTACGCATTTAAACTTCATCGAAGGTTTTAATCTCGCCAAAAAAATCCTTTATTAATAAACCAGCTTTTTATAAAGAAAATTGGTGAAATAGTACGCATTTAAACTTCATCGAAGGTTTCAAGCTCGCCAAAAAAATCCTTTATTAATACACCAGCTTTTTATAAATACCTCCCACTAATATCCTGAAGGGGCGTTACCGCGGCTTCAGTAGATATTTCTATAGGCACCTGTCACTCTCCTATCCTTTTGAAATTTATGATTAAAAAAACAAAATCTTACAGTGCTTAATATCTCTGGAGCCGTGACATGAATCTTTTTGAGCTTGATGTACACCGTATCTTTAGCTTACGCTTTGAATATTTTGTTCCAAGTAAACCATTAATGTTTATTTTCACGCTCCAAATAACATGTCGGTTAATTTAAATAAAAAAACCATTATGATTTTGACACTTTCGCGGCAGTTTTTAAAATATTCCTTTTTTATATTCTTAAGTTATAAGTACCTATTTATCGATTTCATTTCAAACTGGTTGTGCCCGCAATACTCTGTGGACTTAGGCGTTCAGATTTTTGACCAATAGAAGCACGTTTCGTAAGTTTGTTAATAAGCCAGAATCCAACTGTAAATAGTAATACTCCCGTTTGCATTAAACCAGTACTAGGGACAGACCAGATATACGAGATAATGTAAAATGTATGGAACTAAGTCTGATCACAGAGATAATCATATAATATTCAAATTAAATTATCACATAGGACGTCTTAGATCTATGGCAAGGATATGCTAATGTAACATCCCCTAACATTACGGTATTAATACCGTGATGTTGTGTGTAATTTATTGTAGTTAACATAGTCACAGGATTTTTTCCAATGTGAATAAAAAAAAAACAGATTTTTTAATGCTTGAAGCATATTAAAGGTACATAGATGGACAAAGGTTAGGCCCAAGTAAGATTACCCATTGGACACCTCAATCAGTAGTGATTTTACCAACAATATTTTTGTGGGTTTTTTGGGGGAAACTCATAACCCAAGTATCACCGCTCCGTTTTAATTTACAGTCATAATGATAAATATTCCACCAACATTACACAAGTTATAGAAATGAAAGCAAAGAGACCTGACGTCAAGATTTTTAAATTTCATGCCAATAAGTTATTGACAACTAAACTGAAATCGTTTTCGTTCATAATAAGCAACAAAAGGCATGGCACAATTTCATTCCGATCGCATCTCCCGACCCATGGAATTATGCTAAGCGGCTCGAGCCCTCCCTGTTATATGCTAATAATTTCGCAGCACGTAAATTCGGTTGTATTCGCTTTGATATCAGCGTACGTGCCAGTCTGGGAATAATAATTGCTAGTGTTGTAACTAGCGAAAGATAAAATCGACTACCCGATAATCGATTATGGATGAATGAAAATAGTCGAATTTAAGTTTTTTTTTTACTTATTGTTTTTCTTATTAATGTTTTTCTTCTTTTTTAATTATGATCTTGAATACTAAACTTCTAACTTTACGCAATATATCGTGGCTTACAAAAGTCACAGTTATTGCGAAGTCCTCACAATACCTACTTATATGTTAAGAATTAATTAATAATGAAGAGTTTCATCACTCCAGTTTCAGAGACGTATAAAGCAGAAAAATCGAGATTACTTTTTTTTCAGATGAAAGGATTTAGTTAAAGAGCTTATTTTGTCTATGATTTAGATATTAATCACTATCATGTTATTGCTTTTCGTTTACATAGTGATACATATAGCGATACGAAATTAAAGTTCCACTTTGAAAGCGTAACTTGAAAGCTCATAAATTAGAGTGTGTGAGTATGTTTAGAGGTGGCTTTGATGTCAATCCGTGTTATTAACTAGTGTAAGTGTATCTGTACTATTAAATACCAAAATGATGAAAGAGTATTATGCGAACTATTTTAATGTTTATACTTAGACATTTTAAGTACCGAGCTCAGGTTTTCGGATGCTGATTAAAAATATAGTAATTCCTTTTTACAACATGTAACGTAATTATGTACGTAAATATTCGGCACACTTATTTAATTAATCGACTACCTCATAAAATATTATGAATTATTAAAATTACACATACATAAACTATCAGTAGCTCGAGTGCGTATACCCACTCTATATACCTGAAACTACATACCGTTCACTAGAGGCACTTTTCAATTCGCACACAGAAATACGTAGGCTATGTAGTACACGTTTTGTTTACTAAAAAAACTCGCGCTCGAAGCTCCTTAACAATTTCGTATTCGAGTCGTGTTCAGTTACAACCTTCTCACATGTTCATTGTTATCATATACGTAACATCTCGTATACTTTGACGCGAAGTGTAGCTGATGTCAATATCGCCCTTCGACGTCGCTCGCAAAAAGCGAACGCTTCAACCCGATGAAGATCGCTCTAAGAGCCCATTTCTATTTTCTACACGTGTTGGATGCTCGCTCGCGTGGTAGGCTGATCATGTAATTTCGGAGATAAAAGATGATAGTGGTGTCGATTTGGGAATAATATTATGACATTATATGACAATGGATGCCATTTAATAGTTACCTAGATATGTTATTTTGCGCTACAAATGTGATTAGCTAAATAAGCAAACTGCTAATTTTAATTACCTTCACTTGACACTATAAATCTACATAAAACAGAGTCGTGTTGGTTACACCGTTTATAGCTCAAGAAATGGTGGGCCGAATTTTATGATCTTTGATTTTTATAATTTATCTCTGTCCCAAGTACAATAACTATTAAAACAAGGGAAAAATGATAATTATTTTTTCATACCTTTGAATCTTAGGCGGTATGAAATTCGCCGGGATACCTAGTTTAGTATAAACTCCAGTGTGTTTGTATGAAGGTACTATCCATACAGCAATCTATACTTCTATACTAATATTATAAATATGAAAGTTTGGATGGATGGATGGATGGATGGATGGATGGATGGATATTTGTTACTCTTTCACACCCGAACGGCTGGACGGATCTGGATGAAATTTGGCACAGATATAGATTATAGTCTGGAATAGCACATAGGCTTTTTATCCCGGTAAAATGTATGGTTCCCGAGGGATAGATGTTTTAATTTTTCATACTTTTTATCGCGGGTAACACCGCCGGGCGCAGCTAGTAAAGTAATAAATAATCAAATTAGCTTTATAATTTGCAACTTTTGACGTAAGACGAAGGGATAACAGTTAATCTTAAAAATTTACAAATATATATGTTTCTTCACATTTGCAAAATGAAATCTCAAAAAACATATTTATACAAAATTAAGTATATTATATTTAGATATAATAACATATTTAAATTAATATTAATGTATGCAAATTATTAATATTTGCATACAATAACATGTAAATGTATTGTAAAAAATGTAAAAATGTTATTGTATGCAAATTTCTTCAATATAAACATAATTGCAAAAGGTTCAATTGAACAAAAGAGTCTTCTAAAATAATAAGAAAGTAACCGAATTGAGATCCCAAATTGGTATCTCCAGTTTGATAATATTAAATTCGTAATAGAGCCTAAATAAATCCAATATAACTCCTAGCTGCCCTTTGACGAAGATTGTTTCAAAACGACAATTCATTCGAATGAAAATACTTGAAACGGTCGATTTTGATTTACATTATTTCATTTGCACAAGCGGCCTTTGTGTTTACAGGACTTGCAGTTTTAATAACAAATATATATTTTAATTTAAATAAAATCATTTTTAAGGATTATATGGCGTTCATTTTATGTTTTTAACGTTCCCGACTGTTCGGCTGCTTTACAGCAACCATTGTCACGGAAGAACTGTGCTGTTATACCTCCGAGTGTCATAGTCAGAATGACACTAAGTCCAACATCGTAGATGCCAGTCCCACAATCTTAATAGTTACATAATAATACGCTTATGACTCTACTTATTATCTTTTTTCCCGTAACTGTGCTCTATTGGGTGTAACGCGTAGGCTTTCAATAATTGGATAGAGCTACTAATCGTATGAAGTATATCCTAAATTACTTAGTTAGTGGGTGGTGGTCTCAACTTGGCAACTCGGCTGATTACATGGTAGAGTATGTGTTGAGAATACTTGAAGAACATATTATGTGTAGAGAAATATACTTTACAATAATAAGTTCCTTCATGTTTGGCAGAACCCTTCGCTCCATATACGATGGCTATAATATTCAGACAATTAATTAAGGTTTGTCTGTCAATGTCGATAGAGACAGCTAGATAATAGGACCTAATATATTTTGCAGCAATTATCCTGTAAACAAGTTATTATTGACATTACACCAAACTATCTCCTTTACTCTACCAAAATTGCTCTCTCGTCTCACTCTTGATAATCGGATCCTTCTAGTTGTCAATATAACACCTTATTTATTTTTTTAAATTACCTATGCTTTACATCAGTCCAATCGGAATCGATCACTTAGAACATAGCAACCCCCTGGTGCTCTCCTTTTATGGACTTTTTATTTCAACCGAGTCGTTGTCACTAGAGATTCGGTCGTTAGGACTTAAAGCCGACTAAGGGATCGAGATAAAAGGCATGAGTTTTACTGTGTTCGGTCCTGGGCGTGGAACAGGGGCGTAAACTACTTAACTTCTTCCTCTTCTTCAATACCGACTTCATCTTAACTCTACCAACATGGTAGATACATTTTGGTATCTCTCAGACGAGGCCAGCTTTTAGTAGGATAAAGTATTGCTTATTTTCAACTTTAATAATGGAAGACACGATATGCTCTACCTACATTAAAAATAATGAAAAAAATAATGCATTGGTCTGCGATACCTTTCATAGAAACATAGTAAACAATCTTCTGTTTTTCAAGGACCTACCTAATTCCACAGCGCATTTTTAATATAATAGCAAATGACAATTATTCAAGGACACTAGGATATGTAAAAATATTATTGCCACAAAATAGCGCTCTTATTTCCAAGAGTTTAAACGTCAAGAATATTCTTGCAAATTCAACAGTGGCTATTAACGAAATTACTTAGTTCATATCTTACTCCACCCACTCTTTATAAATCAGTGGGCGAACTGAGGCTGGGTCCCCAGTCGGCAAACTGTTAGCAGCCGACTGAGTTAGCGGCGTATCTCGGCGGTTTAGTACGCCCTTCCATATATTTGAAATGGAGTGTTCACAGTTTGCTAGTTTGCGCTCACTCTACGCAGTTTGCTTTGTTGCGCGCGCCGATTGATTCAGTGAGCGGCCGACTCACAGCAAAACCGGTTCCAGTCGGCGGCGGCGATATGCTCGTTCGCCGGGCGTAGTGAGTCCGTTTTCCGCAAACTGTCATGTGGACAGTTGACAGTGAAAATTCAGTCGGTCGGTCGACCTAAATAAGCGGCTAACACATAACAGTTTGCTTGCGACGCACGCAAATTGGTCTGAGTTTGCAGCTAACTCGAATTTCAGTTCGCCACAAATTTGCGGCTCACTCAGTCGGCCGCTGACAGTTTGCCGACTTGGGACACAGCCTAATGTCATTTCGCTACTTTCCCAGCTTTTCTAAGTAAATAGGTTAACACTTCATGGTAACTTGCCTTCATGTATATGCAAAATTGGTTTCCTAAAACCCTGCAACGCATAGATAAGGCCTTATGAATAACAACACGCCACTAGAATCCATTTTATATAAATTAGAACTTAATGTTGGCGGCCATAATCCTTTATTGGGGTATCAATTGACGGTTTTATTATAATTATCTGCTAACGTAAGTGAGATAGAAAGTATCTGTAGAGAGAGAGGCGGGATAAAGATGTACTTACTTATGAAATTTGTTTAATTAGATAATTCCGAATTGATCGTTAAAATAATTACCTATCGTTTGGTTGCTAAGTATACCTACTCGAAATTGTGTAATTTGGTCCAATAGTAAATGTGTACTTTACGAAATTCTAAGAAGGCATATCAAGCTGATTAAGGACGTTGATGATTTTATGGAAGGTGTGTACCTACAAACGAAAAATCTGGATTATCATATTACTTTAAATAGTTTCGTTGGACTTATATTCTCTAAATACTGTCGCAGGTTGGACCTATTCCCTAAATATGTTCTATGACACATATAATGCAATAAGGTCGTATATCGTCATATCTAAGAGCAGTTGCCCTTTGTAACGTCAGTCAAAATAATATCTCTTAAGGTATACGATTGCTGTACGATATTGAATCTTAAATAGATCCGCAATTAAAGTTCGCGACTGTGGAAGTTTTGTTTTAAATAAATCTATAGTATATTGACGACCGGGTTCTTATACAAAATCACAATCACTATGAAATTCCTACTCAAGCCACGATACCCATTGATATATATTATTCGAATTCCCGAGTCTCGATTTCAATACTATTCGGGTCGGGTATACTGGATTACTTCGATGTCTACAAAGGTAAGTTTGGAATGCAACATTACCTCTTTCTGTCCAACTTGTCAGGAAGTTGTCCGACCGCCATTCGCCAGTTTTTATCTCAATTCCCCCCGGAATACCTCACTATTTATCGATTATTGGGTAACTTTCGATGGGGAAAGGCAAATCGGTTTCTGTCACAGGTATGGGTCGGTAAAATAAAAAAATCGGGATAGTCCGGTATTATCATTGAACTTGCGTTTTGTGGGATAAGTGAACAAGTGCGTTCAAAACTAAAATGACATTTAGTGAGTCTATAACAAACGCAAGCAAGGATTTTAAGCTGAGACTAATAAAATAATAGCAACGCACTGAGTACCTACATAAATGTAACGACTGAAGAAATATGCTGTCGAAATGCTAACAGATAACTAAACCTAAAGGTATCCAAAAAGATGTTGAAAGTTAATAATCATGGGTACCAACCTTAATGTACGTATTTATTACAATTCTCATTTTCAAAGAATTCCATGTAAATTTCTCTGCTCATTGAAAATGTTTTCCCTCAAACACTTTCGATATAAATGAAAATTTTCTTTTCCGTTTACCTTATTTTTTTCTTTTCTTTGAAGGCATTAAAGATAATTAAGTGGAGGGATCTCTCGCGCCCTATAATAAAATGTTATTTATTTATTTTAAATACGATTCGGTTTCCTTCCCATTTTAATATCAATGTGTATCTTCAGACGAAAACACCTAGTGTCCGGTCCCAAACGAAGCAACGCTTGTATTATGGGTAGGTACCGTACAATGGATTGGAACGATCCCCGTATATAAGTATATGTATAGATATTAATCGCCCATGTTAATGTTACCCATAAACAAACCTCTCCCCTTACGTGTTCCTTCATATAATACTAACAAACAGAGAAGCCACGGCTTATAAGGAGGTTATAGTGTTGGGAACGTCGAGTGCGGTTTTGCGGTCCCGCTTTGCAACCCTTGGCTTTGTGAACTAGATCGAATAACAATATTATATTTACTTTATGTTGGTCTACATTAAAAAGTATTGACTGGAAATTAAACTTTTGAATGGATTCTATCTTTTTTTATCGTCAGGCACTAAGCAACGCATGTATTATTTTTACCGTACAATGGACTGAGGCGAACTAAGCATAATACTTATATAGACCATATATATAGGACTTTATATAGGATCCTCGGTGCAGAAAGCATTAGTTTTAAGATCATAGAACAAATAATATAGTAAATAAGACAGATTTTTTTTGTAGAATTGTGTATATACAAATACCCTTACAATAGACAATAATGAATGATAGCTCTATGGAGTAATATGTGTACACATGTAATTATGACCAACTATAATCATTCATATAAATCTGAGCCTAGAATATAGGTAGACTCTTTACCGTCGTTTTTTTTCCGCAAGCTGCCCCGTTGTGAACCGTTAGAATCAGAATCAGAATATTTTTTAATCACGTAGACCATTAAGTACAGTACTTATGAATCGTCAAAAGTTACAAAATACTATGATAAGAACTGTTTTCCATTTTTGAAATCTATTTAAATGAGCTCCAGGATTATTTTGATATATATAACCCAACCACTTGCGAAGGTTGCGACTAAGTTCAAAAATATTAAGAATTTTCGCTAATTTTGGGAGGTTTGCGTATAAATCTGCGGGCAAGTATGCTGGCCACACGAGTAATAGTAGTTTGACATGCCGGACACATTTTAATAAATCTCCATAAAACTGTGACCGTAGCTCAGCGCGCTCGTTGTAAAATTTGAATAATAACGATATTTTATTATAATATCGTCGGGGTCGTAAAAACACAATATAAACGCGATAACATTTGTGAAATTAGTTTTATTTCAATGTGTGGTATTCGCGTAAATATAAGAAATCAAAATTTTCTTATAATTGATGATTTTATGGAGACCATATTGTTGGGGGTCCCAACACTCGTGATAGATAGTTTCCCGACTATCATCTTAGATGAGTTCGGTGTTGCTGGCTACTTGAATTATCGATTAAGTGGTTTGATTTATAAGTCCTCGTCCCCCATTTGTTTAATATTTTCTTGTTATAATAATGTGCGTTGTTTTTTTGTATGAATATGTAGAGGTGCTAGCCTGCGCAGAACGCACACAATGTATAAGGCCTTCTTCATATACAGCGAAAGCCTAGCGTGATTTTTTTACACAACTTGGTGAGGGCTGTGATTCAGAAACTCGATTATTGATTAAAAGTCAATTAAACAAATTGGCATGATGATTGCTATTTATAAAGCTGGTACGTAACTGAGGTTTTTATCCTTCGGAATATATAAGGTGTAGCAAACACAATTTAAAATATTTTAACAGTAGTATCAGTAAGTTATATGGATCACGTTGATGTAGAAAATAATTGTGTAAGTGTTTATTTTTTAATTTTTAAACAAAGCGATCCAGGAGCCTTTGGCCATGCGCTCAGTACCTACAGGGTTTCATTTTTTAAATGTCAAAATATTTGATTTATTTCTTTGTGAATGATATCTTCATAACCTACTGTTGGCCCTGTCGAAATATGTTATACTATTATTGTTAAACCTTATACATATATGGTTTCCCACGGGATATCGAAAAGACTGAATTTTATCAAAATCCAATAGATATATTTAATTTGACACCTAGCATGCAGGATAGCTTATAACGAGATGAACAACTATGATCATTTTGTCCCGGAAAATAATTCTCCCGGGATAATCAAAAAAGTTGACTCCACACGTACAAAGTCACGAGCACAGAATAGTTCTAATTATCGTATGCTAAATACTTCCTACATACAAGCAACTGGGGCCGCAATACCACATGTCAACTCGAACCGCCAACGACAGTCAAGGGTTTGAATAATTACAATCTTACGTGCCTATTAATAAACATTGGGACGTGTTATATGCCTATCGCGATTTCCATAACATGGAGGGCGTATTTGGTTACTTGTCACTCGAAAATTATGTTTACAGTATGTGAATAAGAGTGATACTTCTTTTTCATGCTTAAGTTGGCTACAAAATAGTGCCACTTTTGCCAGTGTCGAGTATTTCTTCATATTTTTTATAAAATTGTTAGCACTCCCGATGATAATTATGATGTAGATGACAATGATCATCATGAAATGGAACCCCTAACCTTTCAGTAAAGCTGTGGATACTTGACTTCAAAATCAAGTTAGACTATTTTATTTCAATTTCCTTCACTCGTGCACGTTTATGAACACACAATGGTTAATATGTTACTAATATTACACATAATTTATCAAATAAACACATTTTTGGAAACTAAAAAATTAAAATGACAACTTCACGGTTCTCATTCCCGCCTAAAAGTTCCAAGTGATAGTTTTTTCCCTGGAAATGGCCAGACGGCCAGTATCACTACAAAAAGGTTTGTTCACTTTTTGATTGCATTAACTTAAAAGATAAATTAGTTTTTGTGACAAAGCCCATTTAGTTCACATTTAAATAGCCCTCATTTTTATATTTCAGTAACATGCGTTAAAAATAATACTGGAACGTAGAAATCACCAGTTGATAACCCTGAAAATTACCAACCGATAGTGTGTATTTCACCGACTTAAAAAAAGAGCAGGTTCTCAATTCGCTTGGTTTTTTTTTCATTTAATCATTTTACGATTAATTTTACAGTATTTTCGTCACGTCACGTAATTCCATTTTAAGCTAATAAAATACGCGAAGCTAAGTGATACGAGCGCGCTCTATTAGTATCCGTACACGCTGTACCGAGAGACAACCGCGCGACACGTTATAAAGCGATGTGACAACGTTACGTGTAGCCCCGCGACGTGACGAATGCCACTGACAACTTGCGGCCGGTTCAACGATGAGTCACGCTCAAGTACCCAGTAAAACTAAGGAAAAACGCACACGAGCTACAACTACTGTGAAAATCGGTGTAATATGAAATGGTTTTATAATAATTGTGTTTATGAATAACTAGCTGCGCCCTGCGGTGTTACTCGCGGTAAAATAGTATGAAAAATCAAAATAAATCTATCGCACGAGAACCATAAATTTTACCGGGATAAAAAGTAGCCTATGTGCTATTCTAGATTATAATCTATCTATGTGCCAAATTTCATCCTGATCCATTCAGCCGTTCGTGGCGTGATTGAGTAACAAACATCCATCCTTCCAAACTTTCACATTTATAATATTAGTGGGAAAACTATTCGGTGAACTATCACGAACTTGAGGAATCCGCGATATCTAATATCAGCCCTTCAGGCTAAGTAGGGAACTTAAAGCATATCATATCGGCAGTCAGAAGTGTAACAGATTCGGTCTAGTCAGAATCTGTTACACTTCTGACTAGTTGGTATTGTACGGTATTAGATGGCCTTTAGGTGCAAACAAAAATGTATCGATTAACCTATTATTATAAGCTTTGGTAATTTCTCGCAGATTTACGTAAAATTACTGGAGAAGACTTACATTTGGCACTATCATCTCATCTCAAATTGTGTTGTCTTATTTCGTATTCCCATACATACTTGAAAGCTAATGGTTTATTTATTAAATATTGATTTATTCAGTTTATTGTGCCGTGAAGACGGCATTGCTTACATGAATGACAAATCTGTTTTCTATGGTGATTCGGGAATGAGAGAAATGAAATTGGACAGGCTGTTTATTCACCCACGCGGATGAGGTTACGTTCACATCACAAATAATATATAGATTATCTGTTTGTGGAATAGAATACGCGTGAATAGAATATCTGGCAACACTGAGCGACGCCGCCAAGGCAAAAAAAAGATTTGTGCTTCAAGTGGGTTATTTTAAATCATTCGGAATCGACATCGGAAACGGATTTGAAACTTTCCGATGTTGGTGTCTCTCCCAACGAGCTTTCCGACGAAGACTTTCAGAAAAAACGATTTGGTATAGTATAGTCATCAAGATACATCGAAGATAATCAAATTCGGAAATTTTAATAGCGATTGCGGTAATCCAGTTCGGAAGTTTTCGATTCCGTTTCCGATATCGATTTCGAATGGTCAAATAATAGCGCAGGTACCCTTTTCTCGAAGCACTGCGCTAATCAGGCCGTCATGTATTCGTAAAGTATGGTAATTTTGATTTTAATCCTATTCATTTTAGTTATACGAGTAATAAAAGAGAAAACACATCTGCTAAAGCTGATTACCGCAAAAAGGAATCCCGGCTCTCAAATAGAAAGCTTAAAACTCAATTTAAAACAATACCTTCCATCAAATGTAGGTAAATGTGGGGAGCTTGATTTATTTAAGCCAGCCAAATTGGATACCAAGACATCCTACTACAAAGCCAATTTTCAATTAAATTGTCGTTTTATACTGTTATTTAGGTATCTACGGGTTAAGTATTTATACAAAATATCTTCTGGTATCACATTTGATGTTTTCATTGGCGATCCTAAAATTTCAGGACAATCTTGTTATAGAATTTATATCACTTTATTCATCCATCCAATTAGCGAATTTAAATATAAATTTGCATTGTTATAGCCTATGTATTGTATCAATGTATGAAATACTTTAAAAAAAAATACCTATACATGTATGCCAAAAATGAACTTATCAAAAGTAAAAAATCTTTTTTTATTTTTTTATTACATTATAGGCAAGTATTTGATCTTGATCTCACCTGATGGTAAGTGACGATGAGATCTACGATGGAGCATACTTGCCTAGGTAGGAAGACGGCAGTAGATCGAGACGCTACATTCACCAGGCACACGCAGCTGATCTGACCCGCCATCCATGAATGGCAACACCGAACATTATGCCGGAACACGGCTAGGCCGCTTGGCGACATCGCTTGGCCATCTAAAGTTACGGAAACAGTTTGTTTCAGGCATGGTTTAAACAATACAGGTATCCTTTTCCGTGACTGCTTAATCATTTGATTGGCCGGAATTTTAAAGTAAAAAACAACCGAATTAAGAACCTTCTCCTTTTTGGAGTCGGTTAAAAATACAGTTATTTTCTGCCGTGACAGCTAAGTCACTTGATTGAGCCGGATTGGCCCAACACCACGTCATCAGCCATTTTCGACCAACGAGTGGTGTTAATTCTATTGTTAATTAATTGCAGCACTGACCGTGGTGTGATGTAGTTTTGGGCCATTGTCGGAATGGCGTAGTATATGTATGATAGTAGTTATATATACTCCACATGTACTCCCATTCTGTCAATATCGTCAAACTTTTTTTTATATATAATAATTCCAGCCCTTTTTTAAGTCCCACTGCTGGGCACGGGCCTCCCCTCCATGCGAGGGGGGATTTAGGCCATAGTCCACCACGCTGGCCCAGTGCGGGTTGGCAGACTTCACACATCTTTCGAGGGGTTCTCTCAGAAATGCAGGTTTCCTCACGATGTTTTCCTTCACCGTTTAGCAAGTGATAATCTTGGTTGAAAGTGAGATTCGCACATGAAAAATCCCAGAGGTGCGAGCCGGGGTTTGAACCTGCAATCCTCGTTACCGAGGCAAGCGTTCCACCAACTTGGCTAACTTTTTTTTGTTGTATTTGAATCCCGAATCCGCAGTTTTCCATCAGCGGGGTTGCCACAAATTGAATTCAATTGTACCGTCGCTGTTTTTGTTACTATTTTTTAGATTACGGGCGGTGACAAAGGATGATAGAAAAAAGAAAATAGTATTGGGGTCAGTGTTTATCGGTGGCGATTTAAGGCCGAAAGTTAAAATGTTTTGTCGTATATTATGATAGGATATATACTTAGAGTTAGTACATTTCTTTAACAGCTGCTAATGTCTGCCTAACCGTTCCTACATTGTTCTCACATACCTATAACAATGTACTGCTCAAAAATGTAAAAGATATTTCTAAAAAGAGCAACCATGGAGTTTCCTGCCCGTTCTTCTCCACAGGAACGGCATTCCGAACGGGTGGTAGTGTAGCTTAGTATTATAGCATTTTGTAACTATTTTACGATTCATAAGTACTATACTTAATGGTTTACTAATAAAAATATTCTGATTCTGATTTTGATTCTAGGACGGCGTAACTATTGGTGAAGTTTATGGTAATTTACACATACGATACATATATAGAGGTGATTCTGAAAGGGAGAGGGAGAGAGAGAGAATAATAATACCAGCCCTTTTAATGTCCCACTATTGGGCACCGGCCTCCCCTCAATGCGAGGGGGATTAGGCCATAGCCCTTCACGCTGGCCCAGTGGGGGTTGGCGGACTTCACACGTCTTTTGAAGTGTTCCCTCAGACAATCAGGTTTCCTCGCGATGTTTTCCTTCACCGCTTAGTATTATAGTAATAATCATGGTTGATATGGTTCGCACATGAAATCCAGAAATCTCAGTGGTGCGAGCTGGGGTCTATCCTGCGATCTTTATTACCAAGGCAAGCATTCTACTCACTCGGCTATCACTGCTATGATGCTTTTGCAAAAATATATTAATGAATGTACAGATCTAACAAAGGTAGACACTTTTATCTATGGATAATCTATCTATTTATAGATCATCTTTCTGGAATTGTGGTCTTACTACGAAGCTATTATCAAGTAGACGACGAATTGACAAGTATAATTTGAGTAATGTTAAAGGCAATTATATAAATGTAAATGTGTTCGGTTCACCGGAATGTGAAGTTCACCAAATTATCATTCCATATCTCGCGACCTAGGCAACCCATTATTTAAATATCATTACTGTTATATCACATCACGTTATTAATTAATAAAATGGTTATTCGGATTGTCAAATATTTTTATAAGTATTTTGCTTAATGTTGCGTGACACTTGTGGGTGTGTCCACTTAAATAATGTCTTGTTAATTAATCCTGTACATTTGCTATGACAAAACATTATTTAGAGGTATATAAATAAACATTGAATACCTATATGTCATAAAATATATTTAAATACTTTGTTGTAAAGTTAGAGAAAATTAATAATTTTATTTTAATGTTAGCCGAGTTACTTTAAATAAATTCAATACGTGAAGTTAAAAGTTGTATAAAACATGAAATATAAATACTTACCCATAATAATAATACGACAATTATTTTGAAACAACACTTCCAGAACACTTCACTTGTTTACTAGTTGGAAGCACTAACTTCGTAGCACAGTACGGCTACGCGACAACGGTACGCAACACGTGTATCACGCTACGCCACCAGAAGTCGACTGGCTACGGCTACGAAACTCGATGCCCGTTCGCCTTATAGGTTGTCACTGCGGCAATTATTGCACGTTTATCATTTTTTTTAATAAAAATAAGGTTTAGAAATTTTTCTATCGTTATACGATGTCCGAATTATTATTCGGACAGATGATGTTACTACGGAAACAGCATCTAGTAACACTATGTTTTCTCAAAAATAAACCGCACGCTGTACTATATCATCGTAAAAATTAACAAGTATGATCGTAAAAAAATATCCTGTATGTCGTGCGGTATGGCTACTTAAAACCGATCTATCTTTATTGCTATAATATATAGTTTTCATTGTTTTATTTTTCGTACCAAAATACCAGTCAAGCAAAACGTGCCAGCCCTATAGTCTACCGTACGCAACTCGAGTGTTACTTAATGAAACTATTACATTCATAACTTTTTGAATATACCATCTCATATTTTATACTTAGCGAGTCGGTAGCGAGCGATAGTGCAAGTTTCATCTTATTAGCTTTCTTTGCATGCCAACTTTGTACATTAAACACACCCTCGTTCGGTACACAATTAAAGTTGCGCGATAATGGCGGAAATATCGCGTGTTGGTGAGAGAAATTGTAATATTACGTTGATTTAGTAATTGTGTGATAATAATTTATCTCGGTCACCATAGAAACTTCCATGACAGATCGATGGGTGATCACGAGTAAGTAAAACTGGTAAAATTGATTCAAATTTACCGATTCAGTTACCAGCTGATAGATTTATGAAATTATTTCTGAACGTTCAGGACAACTTTTCTGACAGTATCACCGTCAAATCCCATTAGATGTTACCGTAAAAACACATGAACTTAAATTGTAATAATATATCAATTTCTTATTTCTCAAATAATCCTGTTCAAACATCCCATTACTTCGGACGCTCCAATGCGGCCCCCTCATCAAAACCAATGAGCCGTTAGAAAAAAGATGTAAGTTAACGAGACCCGCAAGATATTAAATTACCTTCTTAGATGTTGTTTTCCAGGGAAACGATGGAATTTGCCGACAGCTGCTGCCGGCGGTTGATCGTGCTAATGTCAGATACTTCATGACACGTCTCTATCATCTACAGCGTGTTTCATAAGTGTTACGCACTTAGGTATGTGGTAGAGAACTAAATATTAAAATATAGATTAAAATTATTATAATTGATTGCACCGTTCCCGATGTTTCGGATGCTTTACAGCATCCATGGTCACGGGAGGACTGAGGTGTTTGAAGTCCTGGTGTCATAGTATGAACTGGGGTACCCTCATATTTAGTAGGTGCTTGCGGTCCTATCTAAAAATATAAAATAAATGCGATAAAATGTGAAAAATTATTTAATTCAATGTGTATTATTCGCGTAAATGTAAGAAATCAATATGATTGCACATATTTTTCAAATTAAATATTATAGACTCTATGACAATTCTTTGCGAAATATTGAGATTCTATTCATTAGGTATTCGTGGCCACAAATACAGTTCTAAGGACGCAACGACAAAAAATGTGATAAATATTAGAAGTCCTGTAACTCGCAAACAATCTGACTTCATTGAGCATTTATAATATTCCTACTCGATATAATATTGCGTCGTTTTTCTGATACATCCTGTATTTCGATAGGGAACTTAGCGGGTGTACGAAGCTCTCAGGAATAGCTAGGTTTTTCTATTTCTTTGATAAGTAACGTAAGAAATGAAAAGTATGCTTAGCTCAAATCTGATACTGGGTTTATATAAACGCTGGTGACGATTGATTATGCTTATAGATAATGACTAGATGCAGTTTTATAAAGACGAAATTCGTTGCGCGATTATAACGATTAACTGCTCAAAAATGTGAAATATTTATTTAAAAAGTGCAATTCCATGGAGTTTCTTGCCCATTCTTCTCCATAAGAACGGGTTTCCGAGCGGGTGGTAAACTTGTAGCTTAGCATTTTGTAACAATTTTGACGATTCATAAGTACTGTTCTTAATAGTTTACATGAATAAAAAATATTCTGATTTTGATTATTCTGTTTCTGATTAATAAGAAAATAAAAAGCAAATAAAAATAGGCGTAACAAAATTAAATTACTTAGACGTTGTTTTCTCAAGAAAAGGTGAGCCGGCAAACACTCCACGAACCTTGCCTGTTTCGACCATGTTGGTTCAGTGAGTTTGATGTAGGTAGGTACAAACCTTAGTTTATGAGACCCTTTCCGGGTACCAACCTTCTTGAGATAAAGTAAAAAGGGGTTCAATATTTAATTTATTGATGAACCTTTGAATGTTAATTCGTAAATTGAGATAGGGTATTTAATTTTCCACCAAATTAAGTGAAAAAAAAACAATTCAATACCGCTGAAGGCCTGGTCTGTTTATAAATAGGGGTTGTAAGATATTAAAATAAAAAGATAAAAGTACTGTGATAAAATGTGAAATAAGATCTTTTATAACTGAACATAGTTTTATCCACAAGGAGTTTCAGAGCGTTTCAGGAACTCTAGGAAACAGCGTCGTGTGGTTGGCGAACGTCAAATGCAATACCGAAACTAATTGCACTAAGAACGTGCTAATGATGCATGGAATTGCCAATTATATTTCAAATTAAAAAAAACATTATGTTATAAATACATTTTTGTACGATAAAAAAATTACATTATACATGAAATTAAAATTTCATATTGATTTCTTATATTTACGCGAATACTAAACATTGAAATAAAACTATTTTTTAGGATTTTTATCGTCGGGAACGTAAAATCTAAATATAATCGCGATAAAATCCTAAAAAATAGTTTTATTTCAATTAAAATTTCAGTTAAAAATGGCTATTAAAATAAGATTACCAAGATACCGAAAACCTAATGTTGTACAGTGTATACATAAGATCAAATAGATAGGCACACATGCTCTTACATACATCTACACACATACACACACACACACACACACACACACATACACAACATCAAATAAAATAAAAACATCTAATACATTGAAGTGGCACACAAAATATTCATTGATATTTATTATATTGCATGTGGTTTTATTAGAAATAATGTTTATAGCTAAACACTATCTCCTGAGATACAGGTACGGAGGACTACGTGATTGCAAAGCAATCTATGGGTAAATTAATTTAACGTGCTAAGTAGATGCATACATTTTAACATCCGTCATTGCTCAAAACTACCATTCGGTAAGTCTATTAAAAATATTATTACTGATTCTGCCATAAAGTAAAATAGTATACAGACAAATCAGTAAGTTAATCGATTAGTTTACTGGATTTCTTATATTTACGCGAATACTACACATTGAAATAAAACTAATTTTAAGGATTTTATCGAGGTTTATTTTTGATTTTACGTTCCCGACGTTTCGGCTGCTTTACAGTAACCATGGTCACGGGAGGACTGAGGTGGTTGACGTCCTAGTGTCATAGTTTGACGGGGGTACCCTCATATTTAGTTGTTACTTGCGGTCCGATCTACGCAGAAAGAGCTCACACACACTAAACGTCGGGCACGTAAAATCAAAAATAAACCGCGATAAAATCCTTAAAATTAGTTTTATTTCAATAGTTTACTGGATTTATGAATAATCGTTGGCACCGAGATGTCCCTAGCATCTTTGCCGTCATTGACACTGAGTAGGCACGTATACCAAAATACAAACCACGTACACCCACATTATTCAAATATAATTATAGCTGTACGTACAACAGAAGTAAGTGATAAGTGAGTGCTTTATATACCCTACATTGGGTATAATTTCGAGAGGCATTCGCCGCACCTCGTAGGTACAGATAAACAAACATGGGTAAAGATACCATCTCCTTCTCTGGTATTTAGATATAAATACGCGCCATTCTCTTGTCCACAATAATAATTTATATATTTCTTTATCAACTGTAATACTTTCGGCAATATTTGCACCGACTGTTACTTCGATAAGTAGGCCATAATTTGCGTAATCTATAATCGCAATAAATCTTGTTCTTGTAATTAGCTAACTTTACTGGGATGGTCGATGAGGGTGCTGGCTCATATTTGTGGCTTCATGTGTGCGCTTAATGTGGACACGGTATAAAGATACCTTTCTGGAACTGTTCAGTTAGAGGACATTTTTATCTAGTTACCTTCATCTGTACAAACGATAATAATCGTCATATAAATTGCGGGCAACTAGTATTGTTTGTTGCAACGACCCTAACTCAATTTGGGACTACATTATATTTTCAAAATATAACCTTCTCACAATGTAACTGAGTGGAAAATTATAATAAGAATTGAACAATTTCAAAATTTGATTATGATAATAAAGGGCTAGTTAATCAATGTTACTGGTCACTATTTATAGTAAATATTTGAATTTCGAAGGTTGTTTTACAGCCTGTGACTAGTATAAACTCAAAGTAGGTATATATAAAGTTAAACAAAGTTTGTAACTTTTAGTAGTCAGAGTATCTTAACGAATTTAACAGGCCACTTAGTTTTGCGTAACAAAGGTTACTCAAGGACTGCCAATACTTTATTGTTCGAGGTAATTTAGTGGCCATATATCACAAATACAAAGGAACCAGTTACAATGTACCCTCGTGGAGTTTACAAGTTTTGCTAACTTTGGTCGTGGACCTTTTTTGGTTAATGTTTTCCTTCGCCAGTCGAACTACGCACGCAAGCTTTCGCAAAATAAGTTGCATTAATGAAATAAAATAAATATCTACTCGGCTACAGTACGATTTCATGAATGAATCCTCTTATTATACAAGGTATAACAAAGGCAGTGTAAAATACATTTACCCCATGAATCGGTATGTTATATGAATCATTGTGTAAATGATAATTAATTTTATGTAAACACGGCGAACCAGTAGCGTTTGGCCATGCGCTCAGTACGTAGTGTCATTTTTTAAGTGTCTTATAATTTATTTCTGTGGGAAAGTTATCTTTATAACCTACTATTAGCCCTGTTAAAATAATTTACACTATTATTGTTACATCCCACTAATATTATAAATGTGAAAGTTTGGATGGATGTATGGATGGTGGATAAGGATCGATTATAGTCTGGAATAGAACACAGGCTACTTTTTATCCCGGTAAAATGTATGGTTTGCGTGGGATAAAGGATATACGTTTTACGCTAGCACAGCGGGGCGCAGATAGTCTTAGATTAATCTCTCAACCTAATTTACCAGCTTTTTCAATTAATCATTTTGGAATCAAACAAGCATCTTATTTTGTAATCCGTATAAAGAAACCCAACACTAGTATGGTGGATTCGTGAATAACATAATGTATTATGTATCGTAAACAAAAGGCATGAATTGTGGGGGCTCCCTAACTGCGTCTTCCGCATGTTCTCTGATCAGTAAATACAATTAATAATAATATATCCTCTACACCACTCAGTACGCAGATGTATAACATATCACGTCCGATTCGTATTCCCGACACTACGCCATGTATATCAGCGTATTGTTATTTATCGTCGACATTACCGTAATGGCGTGGGGAGAATGAGCCGTGGCATGTCACGGACCACTGGACGATACAATTTTGGTGAGAATGATAAATTTGCGACATTCAATTATAGTGTACTTAATAATATAAGTAGCTTATATAATTATAAATAGTCGGTATTTTTTTTATTGGGACTAAGCCCGCCACACACTCCCACCACTGCTACTCCTGTATGCCAGAATCTGCTGTGGTGTCGAATGATGAAACCGAGGTTTGACCCTCGGCGAGTCCCGGGCTAAAGTTAATTGTCTTGGAACCCGCACGAATTTATTCGAATAACACGACCCTTAGAACGCAATCCTTGGAAAGTTAAAGCCATAATAAATGTAAGTCTGCTATAATTTTTCCACATTAATGACTTTGGTTTGTTATAATATTTAATCATATTTGCTAATTTGGAGACCAAAAATAATGAGGGTCATACTTTATTACTCTGAGATGTTATTACATTATTCATGTTTTACGTAATTAATGTTGACTTTTTACCTGCTTTTCATTAACAGTGTAGTAAATTTATTACTAGGTATTCATTAATATGTATTGATGTATAGATTTCTTATATTTACGCGAATACTTCATATTAAAATAAAACAAATTTTACGGATTTTATCACACTGTGACACTGTGAGCACTTTCTGCATAGATCGGACCGCAAACAACAACTAAATATGAGGGTACCCCAGTTCAAACTATGACACTAGGACGTCTAACACGTCTATCCTCCCGTGACCATGGTTACTGTAAAGCAGCCGTAACGCCGGGAATGTAAAAACATAATATAAACGCGATAAACTCCGCAAAATTTGTTTTATTTCAATACTAGGAATAACTTTATATTTTTGTGAAAATAATAATAATAAATAATATCAGCCCTTTTAATGCCCACTGTTGGGCACAGGCCTTCAATCAATGCGAGGGTATTAGGCCATAGTCCTCCACGCTGGTCCAGTGCGGGCTAGCGCTTGGGTTGGTATATTTGTTATTAATATACTAGCTGTTGCCCGCGACTTCGTCCGCGTGGTATTTAACAAAGACTCAACCGTTGGCAACAGCCTGCTCGCGGGTTCTGATCCCGCGGGACGCATTGCAGATTGTTGCTATCAAACTTATTCAGGCGCAACGCTGCAACATTGGTTTAAATTTTTTTTTCGTGAGATCCTATGTTTTTTTCTAAAATAAAAGTAGCCTAAGTTACTCCTTGTTACACCAGCTATCTGCCAGTGAAACTCCCGTCAAAATCGGTCCAGCCATTTCAGAGATTACCCGGAACAAACAGACAGACAGACAGACAGACAAAAATTGTAAAAAATATTGTTTTGGTATAGGTACCGAGTATACATCCAAATGCACTTAGTAGAAAGCGGTTATTTTAATATTACAAACAGACACTCCAATTTTATTTATATGTATAGATAATATACATATATATAATTATTGTTCTCAGACCTTTTACGACATGTTTGTCTCACAACTTGATAAATACAACAAGGGATATAATGTTTAATGAGCTTAGTTTAATTGTCGTTTATCTACTACATTAGTTCGATAGCTCATATTTTTTCCGCACAAATAACTTTATGACAGTAACTCAACAGCGTTGGGATAATATTAAGTATAAATTGTATTTAACAACACAACATCGTAGGCGCGGATATTGGTAATTGTTGATTTTACCTATCTATCAGAAAAAAATATTAAAATTGATCTGAATAAAGTACTTCAGTCGTTTTCGCAAGGGGGCGGGAGGTAATGGGTGCTATCCCCCCCTCCCCCCAATTGTATATCAGAAAAGACTCAGTTAAAATAATACGATAGCCTGAAGGAGATTTATTGTGGCCATAAAACAAACGTGATAAGTGGTCGCTGTTATAATTTGCATTAATTTAAACGAATAAAAATAATTAATTCGCGTGCATCTGAAACAATTAAAAACTCGTTTCGGCGGTCGTTACGTGATATGTTATAATGGACTTTTAAATGCGATATTTGTATTTGAAGCACGTATTTTAAATCGTATAAAGATCATATATGAGTGGAAATTGATATGACACACGCATGCTGAATAATGTGCTGTGTGTGTGTTCGTACTAGTTATTATGGACTACACATTGGAGAAAAGAAATTTTATAGAAAAACTACCCTCAAGCACTCGTAATAGTCATAGCCTTTGTTTTGAGTCTAATCATAAGTTATTCAATAACGAAATTAGTCTGATTGTTTTCTCCTGAAAAAAAAAACATAAAAATCAAAAACGTCCAAATAGCGTATTACACAATAATTTAACATCTTCCACGGTACACAAGTCAGTTTTAATTTTATAACATTTCATATAAATATAGAAACTCCATATAAGCACTTGCATACGTAACAAACCCCATAATTATATTATGTACAACACAAAAGATCCGAATTGAGACGTCAAGCAAACTTGTGTATTACGTGAACTTGATAATTCACAAAAGGCAAAAGTTATGATTGAATTTGAGAATAAAGATGAGGATATATGACAAATAATGGATCAATAGAGGAACACCGGAGTGGAATATAAAAGAGCAATTCCGTTTGTATTCAGAGGGCGCGTCGGCTAAACATGAAATAGGCTTTTTGAGAATATTTTTTAATAATATATTGGTGAATTTATGTGGTACTCTTGAAAACGCTAAGTATAACTTGAAAAAGAAACGGCCTGTATTCCTTTTTGTTAAATTGGGCTTATTGGGTTATTGGCCTAGCCGTGTTCCGGATGATGTTCGGTGTTGCCATTCATGGATGGCGGGTCAGATCAGCTGCGCTGCATGTGCATAGTGAATGTAGCGTCTCGATCTACTGCCGCCTTCCTACCTAGGCAAGTATGCTCCATCGTAGATCTCATCATCACTTACCGTCAAGTGAGATCGAGATCAAATACTTGCCTATGATGTAATAAAAAAAAATCTTATGTTAAAAAAAATACTGTGTATGTATACTGTAACGTAATTAAAATCTGTATTTCCTTTCAAGATGTCTACTAAATGTATACTACGTGAATCTGAATTATGTAAAACATTGTTTCGTTGGGTATTGGGTGACATTAAGAATAAACCGTAAGTTAATATTGGATTAGTTAGAATTAATTTCAGTATTAGAATAAATATATGTTTACGGATGTTATCGCGTTTATTTTATGTTGACTCCCGTGACCATGGCTGTTGTAAACCAACTGAGAAGTCGGGAACGTAAAAACATAAAATAAACGCCATAAAATCGGTAGAGTTTGTTTTATTTTAATGTGTATTCGCGTAAATATAAGAAATTAATGTTAGCAGGTAGTATTTGAATGGATTGCGCTATATAGATGTATTCATTGATAAAGTCTCATGACGATAAAAGGGGTGCCTTTTTCATTTAATGATTAAGCGACCAATACCATTTAATTTTGAACACCATCTCCACATAAGTATGGTGCGATAATGCAGAACACTAATGGACCCGGACGCTGCATCCCATTTTTACGCTCCCCTGTACACAATATATAAACACATATGTCTGTGCACTCAGATACACTCGTTGCTCGTTGGCCTAAAAAGTTAATGCACTCAAATTATGACGGGGAGACTTTTAAGATAAAGAGATTCGGTGTTTCCAGCCCCCTCTTTTCATTCACTTTGGCTGGTCTCGTACGAGATCTAAATAATAGAGGTGTAGTATGGTCACATTCTATTATATATATTTTTTATAATACCGCCAGAAAAACACCAACTGTACGGTCCCACGTCCCACACTAAGTAACGCTTGTATTATTGGAACCGTACAATGGAATGTGGGAGAACAGTAGGTATATAATATTTACATAGAAGAATATAATTATGACTTGGGTTCAAACATTTGTGCCCATCACGCAAAGTTTGTAGCTATAAAGATTCGAACCCGGTACCCTCGGCACAGAAAACAGGGACACTACCAACAGTGCTAATCAGGTCGTTATTTACTTTATTCTTAAGGCAACATTGATAAATGTATCTATAAAGTGACATCCGATTAAAATTGGATGAACAAAAACATCATAAAAATTTGGATTAATTTAAAAAATATTTAAAATAGATGTTCTGAATAAACAAAAAAAGTAATATACACTACAATATCGAATCACTGTCTGTCATAAACGGTTGAAACGGAAATAAGCTAGAGGCCTTATTTCCTCTAGCATCTTCGACGAAATAATGTATAGACTTAAAAAATGAAACTATTTAATATTCGTATAGTTAGTGTGAATGAAGTAAAACACTGCTTGAATCGAACGGTTACTTTTAGCGATGTACAGCCAATACAAAAATACTTATTAAATATTATATATAGACTGTTTCAGAAAGGCTAGACTAAGCCTGCGCTTTTTAGCGCATTTGTATCATTGGTGATGTCAGAATTGTGATAGGTCACTTAAAAAAAAACTCACATATACCACAAATTTATAGAAAGTTATAATGCATTACAGCGAACTTTTCACCGAAAAAAGTGCGTTGTAATCCATTATAACTTTCCATAAATGTTCAGGGTAAAACTACAACTAGTTTAGTTTCCTAAAGCCATGACTTTTTTCTACTTTACCCGACATGAATATATCTCCTCCGGGACTTGTATAAATTACGATTTTCATAACAAATAGTATAAACCTGTACACATGACACGTAAAGTCTGCCTCAGGAAGGAATAAATCCACCCCTTGAGTGAATAGACCATTTTTCCTCGAGACTTCCAGCGGTATATTAGGGGATTTGAGCCGGAATGAATTGCCCTCTGGGAAATTATTTATGTATGTTTAATATCCCTTTCAATACTGTTCTTTAAATTATTATTGTTGTTTTAATTTTATTTTTAAATGTGCTATTAATAAGTTTTTTTTTTTGTTTTTTGTTTTTCCATGTATATAACTATTGTATATAATTTATTAAATAAAAAAAAAAATATAGTTCTTTAAATTATAACAGAATGCTTATATTTATAAAATCATGTGGGGTTAAAGGATGCAAGTGCAGACTGCCGACCATGAGCTCCCGGGTTCTACTGCCGGTACGTGTAATTAGTATCACATTAGAATCGAAAATCATTGGTCTGGGAATAGAGGAGAATTCATGTATTTTTATATTAATGTGAATTTATCTTATTACTTTTTTACCACTATACGGCCTTATTGATTTCAGGAGCCGCTGTCGTAACAGATCTTATTTATTTTTTAAAGAGGTGTTTTAGCAAGTACCTACACGGCTACGTTCATCAATTAGGGTTACCTTATGAATCTCGGCTTGGGCTCAGGCATAATTGAATTTTCTTCATTCCACATTCATTCATTCCATTCATAGTTCATACCACTCACCTTAGTGAGTTCGGATCTCATTAAGATGAGATCTCAGACTTACAATTAGCGAATTGACACAGTCCCTGTCTATCTACTCGTTAGCAACAGCCAATTTGTAAAGCACGATATTGAGTTATCTACCCAATGATGTATCAATCACAGTCCAATCTAATCGTAGGTGGGCTCCATTTATTGGGGGCCATATATCAAAATGTAAGGATGTCCTAACGACTGGACATCAGGGCCCACTATTGTATGGGATATCTGTCTAAAGTGACAGTTACTATGCGGTTCGATTATGAATCGATTGTGTTAGCAGACTTCGGGCCCAGATATGTTTCGTTTCTAAAGTGAAGTTGTAATGGAAAGCCGGAGCAAAAATTGTTACCTTGACCAACTTTTGTTTCTATTATGAACTTAATGCGTATTTGCGAAACATGATTCTATCTTGCGAGTCCCAAGTAGACCCTAGTGGGCCATTAGAGTCTATTATTGCCAAATAATCAAGTAGTGGCTGGCATATTTCGAAAGGGGAGTCGGTAGGAATAAGGTTGTATGGAGTGTTCGCCACAGCTAGTAGGCATAATAAAATAGATCTATTAAGGAATATAATATTGATATAATTTAATACGGATAATGCGGTGACAATAATTGAACCCATTTACGTTCCGTTACGTTTTTCGTTTTATCACATCGAAGCTGTAGTGTTAGGTAGCAACAACACTAAAAATGACTTATGAAGGTACATTTATTGTAACATAGCAGTGACGTCAAACGCCTGTACAGCACCAAGATCTCCTCCATCGCAGCGCGGGCGATTTACACGGAGATGTAATAAACAGTGATGAAAGAGTGGGTGCGCGCATGGTTTTGATTCACTAATGAAATAATTGTTTTTTTGTTTCTTATAAGAAAACAATATCAATGCAAATAGGTTCGAGAACAACCTGTTTTGGATTTTGCGAGATTTTTTGTTAGCTGCCTTTTCACGCTTATCAGTTGCATCAAGCTTCATAGTCCCATAGCTTACATATATACCGGGATCTAGAGCGATAAGCAACAACCAAAATGAGCACAAGTCGACTCTTAAAGATAACAAAACTCTGCATAGCATTAAAGGTAACAATATAGAAGATTATTGGCGTTTGAAAGTAAAATAGGCAATTTCCAAAGTCATTATCTGTCCGATAGCGCCATCCTGCCGTGAGTACCGCCTCACAAGCGCACATCTGGAGTTGGCGGAGGAATATTAAACGAAAGAATATTGTAAAGAACCTATTTTATTAACTGACGAGTATATTTTTACGAACTTACTTTATAGTTGTGATCATATTCTGACGAGTGAATCAATTTATTAAATAACAATTACCAAATTGTAAATTACCCAAGGGCTGGGCATTTCATCGCTCAGCGAGTAGCTTTGGCTATTCAGCGAAGAAATGCGGCCAGCATCTTGGTCACGCTACCGCATGGGCCAATTTTTTTTACACTTCTTGTTAATAAATATATATTAGTAATAGTAAATAATTTATATTAGTAAATTTATATTGTAAATATTTAAGTTATTTTCTTTGTAATTATTGTATTAAGTAGATCATTATCTTCTATATATATATAAATCTCGTGTCACAATGTTTGTCCTCAATGGACTCCTAAACCACTTAACCGATTATAATAAAATTCGCACACCATGTGCAGTTCGATCCAACTTGAGAGATAGGATAGTTTAAATCTCAAATTATAGTCGCAATTTTAATTTATTGCTAATTATTTGTCTGTTATTATTTGACAGTCACAATTATCTGTTAACTCCAAATGATTCTAACAGATGTCGATACCTTTCGACTGGGTTGAGTAAGTAATCAATAGATGGCGCTGCTATGGTAAATCTACGAACGTGTCATATAAGCTACATTTTAACAGCATAATTACCACGTGTTGTTGACGCTATAAAATTAATTAAATTTATTTTGTAGTGAACGAAATACCGTATAATTCAATTATTTCCACTTTTTAAATTTTTGGTGTTAGCCACAGCAACGCGTGGCCGGGTCAGCTAGTAATAATATATGTATGTGATCGAAAAGGAGGACACGTTTCGCGAAAAGACCGCGCATGAGCCACAGATCATTTTATTTCTTAGTTACCACGATTTGTTAATTGCCAGAACGCTTTTTCTATCGTTAATTTCAGTTTTTACGTATCTCGGTTAATTAATTGGAAAGGAGTGCCCGTGCGAAACCAGACGAGTCGGCTCTTATTGTATGTCTGTGTGCGTAGACACCCATACACCGGTTCATATTGGTATAGGTCAAGGATTTCCAAAGTGGCCCCAGAGGTTTCCCAGGGGTCGACATAAACGAAAACTGATTTTGGGGATCGACGAGATCTAAAAATCTACCCCACTTAATTAACACCAGTTCTTACTTGAAACTTTCAAGATACTGTACAAATTGTGTTACGTGTACCAACTTGTTATAAGAATACCTAATATTTTAGTAGGTAGTATCTTTATTGTAGTTTTAAAAACTCAACAAGTCGATAAGCGTGCACTAGTTCGTACAAGATGAAATTATTATTTTGAATCAATAGGAAAAAAACTAGAGATAAAATGTATAAAGTAATTTGCCTCTGAGGTATCAAGGCCCCAAGTCAGCTAACGCAATCGATTCATAATCGAACAGCAACGGCACAGTAACCGTCACTTTTGACAGATATTGTATGTTACTATGCGGTTGCTGTTCGCTTATGAATCGATTGTGTCAGCAGACTTGGGGCCCAGTTTATTTTGGAAAAGGGGTCTCTAGCCCAAAATAGTTTGGGCATCCCTGGTAAAGATGGTTTCGGGTACTGGATATAGTTATTAGAACTTCTAATTAAATAAAGTTAGTTCTGCGGTCACGTCTTTTATTTATCCGCTCGCGTGTACACCCTATCTCAAAATTAATACAGTATTACATTTTGTTACTTACCAATTAGTTCTATGAGAAAGTTATATTATGTAGTCATTTATGAGAATATGATGTTGGAGATCGAAAGATCAATGTTTTTATTTGCTTAGAATTTATTACCTAAAAATATTATTGATAACTAACTTCTGCACGCGGCTCCCCCTGCAGTACTTCCATGAAATATAACCTACAGCACTCAAGAAACATATCATGTACATCGTCTAAATCTCCTAACTACCTCTTTCAACATTCGTGTAGGTTTTTAAGGCGCCATTTATAACTTACTAGCTGCGCCCTGCGGTGTTACCCGCAATTAAAAAGTATGAAAAATTTAAACAAATCTATCCCACGGGAACCATACATTTAACCGGGATAAAAAGTAGCATATAAGCTATTCCAGACTATAATCTATCTCTATGCCAAATTTCATCCAGATCCGTTCAGCCTGATTGAGTAACAAACATCCATCCATCCAAACTTTCACATTTATAATATTAGTGGGATATGGCGGTTCAGTTCGGCCGACGGACTTGTTCGGGACGAGCCGAGGAGCCGCGCCGCGCCGTGCAGTGCGTAGTCGGGCGGCAAAATTAAACATATGTCGATGAATGAAAGCGTTTTTTGCAAAAGCGTATGCGAAAGCGTTTGAATGTCACCGCCATTCACCACGCGGTGACTCCCCAGGTCGCCGTATACGAGGCCACGTATGAAATATGCTTGTGATGTCGCTTGTGACGCCGCAGGCGCCGCGCGACACCATTCTCAACACCCCACGTCCTTGTAAATGAGGCTATTATAGCCTACATAGATAAACGAACCAAAATATGCATATATTTTGGTTTTATTAATTATGCAAAATATATGTTGCGACCTGATTAGCGCAGTTGGTGACCCTGCTTTCTGTGCCGAGGGTACTGGGTTCGAATCTTGGTAGGGACAAACTTTGTATGATGGACACGACTGTTTGTACCCAAGTGATGGATGGTTAATATCTGTATTAGTAATATATGCTGGATTCGGCCCCAGTCCATTGTACGGTACCCATAATACGTTATAAACGTTGCTTAGTGCGGGACCGTATAGTTGGCGTAGCGTCTCGCGATTTTTTATTATTTAACTTATTACTGTGATACTGTCAAATAAATTGTCACTACGTAAAAAATTGAGAGACTATTTAGGTATAAAACCCAACATCCCGTATAACTATAAACTAGCTGTTTTTCATTTAATAATTGGCTATACAGAAAAGAATCCCCCAAGAATACCAAAAAGGATAAACAAAATCTATGATCACTTTCAAATCCTGAAACGAATAAAACGTTAGGACAGCTCCAACAAGCAATCTATCGACGAAAGCTTAACGCAATAGTGAACCGTATCACGTTTCAAATAGAGTTAAATATCTGTTATGAAGTTTTTAACACAGGCAGTGGTGATTTTTTTAATATCAGCCAGCAAAGCCTGCGACAATGAGACAGATAAAGCCGGACCACATCAATCTTCCCCAAAATCCTAATATTATACGAACGACGTTGACTGATGACACTAGCACTAAGGTGTCACCTTATTTATTGAATTTATCTTAAAACTGGTTTAACGAGACATATTTTGTGCACGTACGAAAGTGATCAGTGCAGACTAGCATGGTCAGAAATCGCGTGCAATGCAGACGAGCGTGGTATGTGCACGGCTGTAGTGTCTGTTTTTTTTTTTTCTTCACGTAGACCATTATTGTACAGTACTTATGAATCGTCGAAAGTTACAAAAATATTATGCTACTGCTTTACCACCCGTTCGGAATGCCGTTCCTGTACGTACCTAATACCTGGTACTGTATGTACCTAATGCATGCGTAACATGCGCCCACGCCGTTATGCAATGGATCAAACTCGAGTTCATACTAAAAAAAAAAATCGGTGGAAACACGGTGCTTAGACTAAAAGAAAAAGAAAACAATATAAGGCGTGTTTTCATAAAACTAACTCGAGTTATGAGATAAGATTAAGCAAGGAATTAGTAATCAGACACTCAACAATCCAATACTCGATGGAGCAAGCACTCGTATGAATAGATGACTTTTGTCACAGATGTGCTAAATTTAATAAATCGCTCTTTGACCGTGACCGACTCCGAAGTAGACAAAGACTATGCGAAAATGGGTCCAGTATCGCTTCGAAAGAAAACAAATTAGATCTAGATGTGGTGAAAACAGTATTTGCACAATACTGTAGGCAGGCGCGGATACGGGGGAGGGGGGGCGGGGGGTCGGTAATGTGTGGCCTCACCCTCGACTCACGACTGAAGTACTAGTATATATTAACCATTTTTTTTCGAATGGTCAAATTTCTAGAATGTCGAATGTTCGATGACAAAATCACAAAAAAAATCCCCTCTGACTAAATTGTCAGCCAGGCCCCCCCCATCTCCCCCTTCAAAAATCCTGTCGACGCCTGACTGAAAAAGTAATTCAGTACGATAAATTAGTTATCAACCCTGATCGGAGCCGATTTACCAGAAACTATTATCAGCATGTTATACGATACACCATGCATGCGAAATCAACGTTGCTATACTCGTACACACATAGACATGCGGTTTCTTTTTCAGAAATATCATAGAAAAAATAATAGCCTTTCAACCCGATGTTGCGATCCCCACGATTGTCTCAGCACCAGTTTTGACAGATTTTATATGAAAAAACTGTTAAGTGACAATTACAATTCCATTGTCACCCGATTCCTGTTCCATGTTATCGATACCTAACATTTACGAGTTTAATTAGTAATTTGTGTGTCACATAGTTCTTCAGGAAAGTACATAAACAGGACCGAGTTGAACATCAATAATTTCAATACCCTCCATAGAGAACCGAGCTTACAATAGTTATAAGATTACGGGCACGATATTGGGGCAAGGCAAATGGGCCACTTAAAGTTTCTTCGAACGTTCGAGAACGTCGCGCTCAACCGACGCCAAACAAGTTCCGAACGACTTGTCGGAAACTCGGCAAAGACATAAAACTGCAATTAACTACAATCCCGGCCGCATTTTCTAATTAAATTTTTATGGTTATAAGATTGTGGCCGTTTCTGGAATAGTGCGGTTATAAGAGGTAAAAGGTAGATTCCATCTTGCCTTATGTTTGTTTGATGAATGACTTCATTAACGGAATAGCTACTAAACCAACTACTACTAGTGATGACTATAGAGCCTCTTTGAGAGAACATAAAAATGCGAAGTCAGAAAGCTAACTGAAGCTATGTATAGGCCCAGGCCTGTGGGCTATAACGATACCGATTGCCAATTATTCGGACAAATTATGCGTTCAGCAATTATAATTAACGCATAATTTCGATACCAAATCACGAGTTTTCCAATTTGAATTTGGGTTAATCGTGAATTGGTACAATGTGCGAGTTACAATAATATACTTTAGTGTGGTGAAGCAGTGATAGCCAAGTTTTTAGAACGCTTGCCTCGGTAACGAGGACTGCAGGTTCAAACCCCGGCTCGCACCTCTGGGATTTTTCATGTGCGAATCTCATTTTCAACCATGATTATCACTTGCTAAACGGTGAAGGAAAACATCGTGAGGAAACCTGCATGTCTGAGAGAACCCCTCGAAAGATATGTGAAGTCCGCCAATTCGCACTGGGCCAGCGTGGTGGACTATGGCCTAATCCCCCTCGTATTGAGGGGAGGCCCGTGCCCAGCAGTGGGACATTAAAGGGCTGGAATTATTATTATTATTATTTTAGTGTGAATTCCAAATTTGCTTTTAAAGCAATAATTGACCCTGGGTGTTACTAGGTTCGCTTTGAGTTTAAGGTGATAACGATAATACAAGCGTTTTTAGTTTGGAACCTCAGTTTTGGTATCCATTTCTAAATTTGATTACATAACTTAACATAGCACATAACACTCGGGATAATGTAGTTTCCAATTACTAAAATAATTTTGAAAATCCAAATAGTAACTCCGGAGATTGACCCCTACATCCATACTCATAAACTAACAAACTTTATCTCGCTATCATATTAGCACAGATAAGGTACCTATTGTTTGTGCTACAAATACTACATGCTAGATATACCAGATACGATGCGAATACGATTCCGCGTATAGTTATTCCTGTTACTCACTTCTTTTTTTTCTGACGCCAACGACAGTCGCATTGTAAGATTTCTCGTTACATCCAGACGTCATAAAGTGGAAAATGCTATCATAACCAATAGGGCTGCGCATAAATATTTATTGCAAAGAAGATAATAGGGTTCAGCGCTGAAACTGTTTATTTGATAGGTTATAAACCGTACTCCCTACTTGTTTATATAGTAAATTCTATTAAGGGGTACATTCGAGTTGGGGTATTCGTGTTCATTATTCTTCGGGCTATCGGGAATCGTTATGCTTAGGAAGATTGTAGCAATATACATATACGATGTAAAAAAAATTAAGTGGTTAACGAATAAATGTGTAAACAAAGAAGGTTTTTTTCCTTTGAGAAAACGAACAGAAGGTACAGATTCAATACTTACTTCACTTAGTAAATGTTATTTTAAAAAATTCTAATAATATGTTGTTTTTTTTGGGAATGTGATCATTAAAACGCAATTATGTACCTCTATCGGTGTATTATAAACACTTATACAAATTATACTTAACTTAAACCCCCATGAGGCCAGCGCGGTGAAATATGACCTAATCTCTCTCACAGTCACATTGATGGGCGGCCGGTGCCAAGAATGAAACATTAGTGGGCTAGTATTATTATTATAATTATATTGAATGTATTATGATGGACGTAAGAATCACTCGTCGTGTTTGTAAAATCAATTCTAATTCAGTATAGCCAAGTCATAAACTAATTTGTACACTCATATTATCAGAACGTTTCGCGTGGCTGCCTGCTCCGGTCACTCGAGTAGCCGGGAAGCGAGAACTCATCCACTGGATCCCACAAAATATTATGGGAGGAGAATAAAGGTAGCTCTCCAACAGAGCTAAGCGGTGCAAGTATACGTAGCGAAGCTGTAAAACGGATTATTTTTATTAGATTATTTTTATATAAGTGTGCGTAGAAGCGTTGTACTACGAGTACTCCCTCCCTCATATCCCTCGCTGGCATCTATCGCTCATATTAATATTGTAGAAACCTCGCTCTGCTTAGGTATTTTTCAAAAAAGCCGCACTGTGTAAGGCTAGGAAAATGAAGGAATCCTATTCGTGGATTTTGTTCGCTCACCTCTCAAGCACCGCACACAGCTCTAGTGGAACGCTACCCTTAAGAATGTGTTATGGTGCCAACACACAATCAAATATATATCATTCTATTCACGATCTATTGCATAATACTTGTCTCGGTCCAAATTAGATACATAACGTCATGTCGTCAGGGATTATGGCCACAGTCCCTGATGAATGGTAGAGACGTTTTAACCAATAGTACCGTTATTTCTTATAAAAGCTAGATAAGTATATTATTCCCAGTTTAAAAAGATATAATTGGATGAGTCTAGACTTTGACTCCGGACGCTATAAAGCTGAATATTAAATTTGGAATGATACTAGCACAATGGCAACTTAAAACTACCGGTCTACCGACTTCATTACTTCTGCATCAGAAAATAAAACAGTTTTAAAAAGTTACCGTGATTTCAGGGACATTTTTCAAGTACCCTCCGGCTAAGATCTCGTTATCCCATAATTCATTGCAGATAAAAAGATCTGAAGCACTTGGTGGGGTGCCTTACTTGATTTATAACGATCGCGGACGAATAAAATGTGTGTCTGACCTAAAATAATTAGGATAGTGCAAGAATATGCCAAATTGGGAACGGAGGTAGTGAGATGAATAATGAGAAAAGACTAGAGCTTAATCATTTTAAAAACGAACCTCAAGGGATCAACAATGATATAATTATAGGCCTTGGGCGTACTTTATGCGGGTTGCGTGTGATAATAACACTACAATTGAAATTGTTACAAAATTCTAAAGGATGCTTATAGGGTAGAATTTTCGTACATCAACATTTTAAAGACTATAATTTATTTTTCACGACCTAAGTTAAATGAACTATATTTCATATAGCAATTAGATACAGGGATTCTTTGACAAACGTGTATAAATTCAATGTAGTTTTTGGTATTTCTAAATATTTTACCACTTAAGATACGAAAGAATATATTGAATAATCTGTGCCTCTACGAAATTGCTCTACAGCTATGGTTTCGTATGCTACGCGCTACGCTACGTCTAGCGCTACGTCTTGCTACAACTTCTTCGCGCTACGTCCGTCATATGGTGTGGTCACATCTGGGTTAACGCAAGCGTTAATGTTAGTGCCAAATTACGCCTTAATTATGGCATAAAAAATACCACGTTAATTTAGATATGCCCTTATAGCTTAATGCGTAACGTCATTAGTAATAACTTTATTAAATTAATGTGTTAAAATGTTGGCACCCACACTTGTGCCTGGTGACATTATCAAAGCACTAATTAGTGCACTTAGCTACAGATCAGGCCGGTCCATTATAAGGATGAATTTGTTTTTGCAAGTTTTTAAGTGTTTCTGTCAAATAAAACGGCTATTATATCGTTTTTGCAATGTAAGCCAAAACGTGAAGTGATTCTTAAAGTGACACGACATGTTACATATAAAAGTTCCGAACTAAACGTTCGAATACGAACGAAATAAATAACAATACATCATCAATCTAATAATTTCGGATATTTTCATTCAAAACCACTCAGGATCGATGAGAACAAAGAAATAGGGTATTTCTTGTATAAATATAAATTCTGTCGCTAAGCCGCAGTCCATTCACCGTGGGGTTATCCATCAAGACCGAGCACGATCGAAGTCACACGAGATTGAACGGAATCTAACTTGTTTGCCTACTCTACAAAGAAATTTATATAAAAATATCAAATAAGCATAATATCGCCAGACGAACACACCAACTGGACGGTACCATAATAGGCAAGGCACTGATATTATGGGTACCGTACAATGGACTGCGATAGATTCTAGTATGTAATAACTTATACATATACTGATACCTGTATACTATAGGGGTAGGCAGAGAACACTGATTGCCATATGTTAAGATCCTGGCATACCTTTAAATTAGTCTATTTAAAATTTAATTTTCGAAATGCCAACTCTCGCACTCTTCCTCTCTTCTCTCGCTCTTCACGCGTTCATGTAATTAATTTGTTAAGATAAATAATTACACAATAAACTTACTTATAAACATATAATTGAGTTATTAATGTTAAGTACGCCTCAACACATCTTATACACGTCCGTTAGTGGAAGATGCTGGACCTGTGCAAACATTCGTGCTCATCACACAAAGTTTGCTCTACCAGAATTCAAGACCAAGACCCTCAGCACAGGCTCTATCTATCTATCTATCAGCTGAAAGACGTCCACTCCCTCCCCCAATGTCTTCCACACATCACGGTCCTCCGCCACTCGCATCCACCGACTTCCTGCTACGCGTGTGATATCATTGGTCCACCTCGTGGGGGCCGTCCTACACGACTACTTCCGGTTCATAGTCACCATTCTAGAACCTTTCTGCCCCAACGGCCATCGGTTCTGCGAGCTTTGTACCCTACCCACTGCCACTTCAACTTTGAAATTCTTTGAGCTATGTTGGTTACTTTAGTTCGTCTACGGACACAGGTTACATACGAGCACAGGTTGCAGTGTAATTATTGGCTATAATCTTCAAATCTATATCTATATCTATATCTATACTAATAAATAAAATTGCAGTGTCTGTTTGTAATATTAAAATAACCGCTTTTTACTAAGTGCATTTGGATGTATACACGTTACCTATATACCGAAACAACATTTTCACAATTTTTGTCTGTCTGTCTGTCCGTCTGTTTGTTCTGGCTAATCTCTGAAATGGCTGGACCGATTTTGACAGGACTTTCACTGGCAGATAGCTGATGTAACAAGGAGTAACTTAGGCTACTTTTATTTAAGAAAAAAAAATAGGATCTCACGAAAAAAAATTAAAACCAATGTTGCAGCGCAGCGCCTGATTAAGTTTGATAGCAACAACCTGCAATGCGTCCCGCGGGCGTAGAATGGGCGAGCAGGCTGTTGTCAACGGTTGTCTTTGTTGAATACCACGAGGACGAAGTCGCGGGCAACAGCTAGTATGTCATAAAAAGGGCTCATTTCTTAAATCGTAGATTAAACATCTCTTTTGTGCTTTTATTTTTTGATGAGGTGTCGTTTGTTCATTTGTAAGTGTCGGCAGCGCCACCTGTCGAGACCTGGCGGCATCAATCACGGGCACCAATCACCTCGTCTCCCGATCGCATCGACCCTTGACGTTGACTGATTCAGTTTTTTTCGTCTGCGAAGCCCACGCAATCCAGCTAATAAGATTCAAGGTGCCTATTCTGTAAGGGAAATACGTTTTGTTATCTTGGGGCGTATTGAGATTACATTATCCTCTCTGACCGCTTTTATAGGATGATTTTGAGGTTACATACTGATAGGAGGTAGAAAAAAAGTTTTCAGCCATTAATATTATCACGTGTTTACATTACGTATTTGACGATCATGTATGTATATAAAATAATTTATATACACTTGCGAGAGAATAAATGTGAAATTAATTCACAGGGTCTATACTGCCCAACCTGGAACAGAGATCATTTTGGTCTCGCCAATTTCCACTAAAACAAGTCAAAAACATTAACAAAAAAATAATTATTATACAAAATTCTATAATATACATAATACATTCACTGCTACTTCTGTAAAGGGCAAAACCTTCCGATTCAATACGAATTCGATACGATCGGATTCAATACGAATTTCGTAACAATTTGCATAGCTCCCTAATCGGCTGTCGGCACAAGAAACTAGAGATCTGTATAACTTTCAGACCACTTAATATTCAAAACTACTAATTAATAACATCAAAAACAGGTGTTCTTGAATGTTATCTATACATATAAATAAAATTGGAGTGTCTGTTTGTAATATTAAAATAACCGCGTTTTACTAAGTGCATTTGGATGTATACACGTTACCTATACCGAAACAACATTTTTTACAATTTTTGTCTGTCTGTCTGTCTGTCTGTCTGTCTGTCCGTCTGTCTGTCTGTCTGTCTGTCTGTCTGTCTGTCTGTCTGTTTGTTCCGGGTAATCTCTGAAATGGCTGGACCGATTTTGACGGGAATTTCACTGGCAGATAGCTGATATAACAAGGAGTAACATAGGCTACTTTTATTTTAGAAAAAAAAAATTGGATCTCTCGAAAAAAAATTAAAACCAATGTTGCAGCGCTGCGCCTGATTAAAGTTTGATAGCAACAATCTGCAATGCGTCCCGCGGGATCAGAACGCGAGCAGGCTGTTGCCAACGGCTGAGTCTTTGTTAAATACCACGCGGACGAAGTCGCGGGCAACAGCTAGTCTATACATACATATAAATAAAATTGGAGTGTCTGTTTGTAATATTAAAATAACCGCTTTTTACTAAGTGCATTTGGATGTATACACGTTACCTATACCGAAACAACATTTTTTACAATTTTTGTCTGTCTGTCTGTCTGTCTGTCTGTCTGTCCGTCTGTCTGTCTGTCCGTCTGTCTGTCTGTCTGTCTGTCTGTCTGTTTGTTCCGGGTAATCTCTGAAATGGCTGGACCGATTTTGACGGGAATTTCACTGGCAGATAGCTGATGTAACAGGGAGTAACTTAGGCTACTTTTATTTTAGAAAAAAAAATTGGATCTCTCGAAAAAAAATTAAAACCAATGTTGCAGCGCTGCGCCTGCTTAAAGTTTGATAGCAACAATCTGCAATGCGTCCCGCGGGATCAGAACGCGAGCAGGCTGTTGCCAACGGTTGAGACGTTGTTAAATACCACGCGGACGAAGTCGCGGGCAACAGCTAGTTGTAGAATAAACTTATATAAGTTTAGAATAATATTAGTTTCCAACAAAGCCTAACTGCGTTGTGACGCAATGATAAAATGTCCAGCATATGACAGCCCAGCGACTTTGGTAAGGTAAGCTTCTTCCATCCCCCTCCCACCACGGACTTTATAAAAAAGAGTGATAGTCACAGCATCGTTTCTCGATGACGTTGCGATTACATTGGGAGTTCCTGCTTACTCTACAGTTGTTTAACTATTTTTTTATACTAACCCTTGAATCTGCGCATCTTTAGAGATTTATAATCATTATGTAATGTCATAATTTCGATAATGCTAATTGCTCTAAAAAAACACAATTATAATTTTGATGAAAACCAAATTTATATTACGACGACCTTATTAGCTCAGTGAGTAGTGACCCTGCTTTCTGTGCTGCGGGTCCCGGGTGGTTCGAGTCCTGGTAGGGACAAACTTGGTGTGTTGTTTGTACCCAAGTCATGGTTGTATATTATCTATATAAGTATAATATACTGAGTGGCGAACACAGTCCATTGTACGGTACCCATAATATAAACGTTGCTTAGTGTGGGACCGTATAGATAATTTCGTGATATTTTCGACGATTACATGAATACAAATTATTCTGATTGTATTAAAAACAGCATCGGATACATATCGCCGATATCTGCCATCATAACATTAAATTTAGTGCATCGCAAAACCCCAACGGCTGGAACGTTATCAAATCAGTGTAAGATAAACTCTGGAATAATAATCGGCTGGGCGGCGAATGGTTACATACATTTACATAAATTATTAATAACTGGATGTATTTTTTTGTTTTATATCCGGTTTGGGGGCAGTTCGCGCTGCGATCCACGTTTATAACCTTGTTGCCAGTTGATTACTTTCGCAACAATGAAAAAAAAAATAGCTTGCCGTTTATAATGCTCCTACATCGTTTTCTTTTTTATTTTATTAAAACGAGCTATAGCTGCAAGAAATTATTTTTTAGAAGCAAGACATTCGATAACCATAGCCATGCTGACTTCAAAATGTTATTAGTTTTCCATGTGAAGTTTATTATCATAATCCAGAGTTGGATGTTTATTTCAATTCACGTAACCTCCTGACAGCAGATCTGCAAGACGATGCATCTGTATTGGAGAACACCCATGCACCTCCTGCTACGGTTCTTTTGCAGTGCTTACAGGACCATTGCCCACATAGGAGCGCTTCATGGCATCCTTACCACAGAAGGAACAGGTTTATTGCGCGTGCTAGGTCCAAATATAAATTACCCGAAGCTCCCTTCTTCCTAACTTACTTACGGTCACAGTGGCCAATCACAGCCAACTAAACTGAAAATATGATAGTGCACGAGTGTGCGCGCAAGCACAGGTTGCGTTCCCTATTCCCTCACACTCATAGACCGATGGGAAGGCGATCCGACGCGACCGAAGAAATCAGGCGCAGGACCGACGGCTTTGCGCGCTCTCCAATACTCGAGCAAGTCATAGTCATGACATGTTCATGGTTAAAAATAAGAACATGAAGTCTTAAACCTGAGATCGTCGCTTCTAAGGCGAACGTTCTACCAACTTGTCTGTAACTGCCTTATTATACCAATATAAAGATGCTTTTACACAACATATTTCGCACTATTTAGACATCCATGTTAAGTTAGTTAAATCGTTTTCGCATATTTTTAGACATCAATATTAAGTTAGTTAAAACGTGTATTACGCAGTATTAAAACGGGTAAGTTTTCTGGTTAAGTTGTGCGAGGTGTTCACTACAGCTTCACTAACTCCGCGAGAAACATTCCGATTAATTAAACTTACTTCGCTTACTGCGAAAACTTAAATTTATTTTAATATATTGTGTTTAAGCCGTAGTTTTACTAAGATAAGAATGAAACTCTTATTAGCCACGTATTATCAAGTTAACTCTTAGTTTAAGTTTAACTTAGATGTTTGGGTGTTTATTTAAAATTATAACCAAACCAACTTTCAGCTCTTATCACTACTATTTATAACTTAAAAACAACTTCATCAAAATTTGTTTTTGCCACACGATAACTTATGTAGAGCATATTGTATTTTTTTTTAAACAAGTTCTTTTAGTTAAAATTATTATTTACCATTAATTAGTTCATTTATTACCATCAACACGTCTATTAAGATTTTAAATACTTCTAGCTGTTATCCGCGACTTGGTCCGCGTGGTATATAAAAAAAACGCTTATAAAAAAAGTTATTCATTGTTACATCAGCTATCTGCCAGTGAAAGTCCCGTCAAAATCGGTTCAGCTAAAACAGACACTCCAATTTTATTTATTTGTATAGATAAGACAAAGTAAACATTAAACAATGCTTACATAGACAACATATTCATAAGGTAAATAAACGTTTACCTTACGTATTTGAAGCTCTGTTAAATTTTGTGAAAAGCCCAAACGTAAAGCAATTATAATATACGGTTGCCGACGGACATGTCGGTATTGAATAACTTTTCGTTGGAAACAATTGTAGCGTAACGCAGTCCCGCCCCCTGATTACGTAACTTGTAACAGCCTAGCGATAGCAGTAATCGCGCAATATTTGCTTTTAAATTGCTAATTCGTATTTTTTTTATATATATTTTGTCCGGGCGCTGTCCTGGCCCGGCCCGCGAATCCCTCTGACATGGGGGTCAGAGACTTTATTTAAGCTAAGTTTAAAATATATGTAATGGGTTTTTATTTATTTCAATAAAAGTAAAATACTTAAATCTTTATTGTACATTATAAAAACAAACAGCACTAAAATCTGATGGTATAACAACATTAAAACTTTAATAGCAAATTAAGCAATTTAATCTAACAGTAAAAATACAACATAGTATGACATCTTATTGGACCGGGGACGTTCCCTCTGCCCACTGCACAAGTCCGCTTGCCGGTGCAATCAGGGTCGGCTAATTCATATTACGTAGCGCTGCGACGCCATACAAATCTGCGATTTGAAAGCAATTATTGCGAGATTATTGCTGTCGCTTTGCTATCGTTAGGCTAGGCAAGATACGTAATCCGGGAGCCGGACACGCGTTGCTGCGTGTTTTCGTTATTGGGTTATTAAAACATATGTTTTAAACCTTTTTGTTGGCCTGTCCCAACTCTGGCCTGTTAATAAAATGTTTTTTTTAAACTAGCCATCGATCATTGCGCGCTGTGGTTAAAACAATTAAACGTCATGGGTAATGAGGATACTGCACTAAAGATGTTCACTGCGTAATGTCATCAAGGTACCTGCAGGTTACAAGAGCCACTTCTTACAAAGATACATCCAACATTTTTGTTGGATTCCATTCACGCTCATATTATAAAGGATCAATAGGAAGGCATAAACACAAAAAAATGACATGAGCCTTATTTATTCCACTTACGTTTAATAAGGACAACGGAGAGGGTCTTAAAAAAGCTTTATATTTGTGAATATCCCAACAAAACATCGGGCTATTAATAGACAATAATCTTAAAATGCCCTCAATTTAATTCCTATTGATTAATAATCAAAATTATTTAGTTTTAAATTTAAGGTGACGCTTATTTACCGCAAGTACCTTAGGTTACTACGCATTTACATTATAATAATACAAGTAAATAACTGTTTTGGGCATTCCATTTTCAAAATATTAGATTGTATTACACGAAGACTCTACGCCGTAGACTTAAACATACTAGACACGATACTTAACATGTATTTCCTGACAATCTAAAGTCACAAGAATCGCGCCTCAGTGGCAACCATTCATGTCAAGGTTAATTTTTGAAATCGTTTTTTTTTCAATCTCCGCGCACGTGAATAAATAGAATTTTACATATGGTTTTGAACGTTCGCGTAAATAATAAAATAATAAATATAAAATTGCTCTATGAGATTTGGCTAACCACGTTTGAGTTGTATTTTTTTCAAAGCGCGACCACTGGTGCGGACCGCGTGTTCCAAACGTGACGCGACTCTCAATTTCAAAGTTTAGATTCATTTTATTTCTATTATTTTAATATTAAGCCGTGTAATGGCCGAATTGCGTAATCTACCTCGTGTGAAAATCGAATTAAGTTGTTAATGCAAGGAATACATATCACATAACTAGCCAACCAACACTATATCACGTGTCAATTACAGCATAATGCAGCTAGTGCATATTGACGTCATCAATCTTATCACATGTCTTTATGAATAGGATACTACAATTTTAAGCGTGCTGATATAAAAGCATTAGATTATTAAACCAAATATTATTTTTTGTAACTTAAAAATAAGACTTATTTTTTATATCACACCGAAAACCACACATATAATATTCAAAAACAACAGTGACTTTCAAACTTTAAATGTACAAATTTGTAAGCCGCAACCCAAACAACTTAAAGTAAACAAATATGATAATAATATGGAAAAGAAGTTTTTTAAATAAAAACAACCAAAAGCTTTTAAACTTCAATGCTAAAGATTCAAATCCCCAATGTTTAGGTGACTAGCAGTGCGCTGGTACATCGTCAAGTATGAGATTATTCGCAAGCTAACCATGTACTTTATAATCGATGTATTAAGACTTACAAATTAATATTAAAGTAAGTATCTCGATGTATTAAGTTTGCTTAAAAAATACCTAAAGCGATACAACACCATAAAGTTAGTAAAAGTAGCGGTTTTTACAAACCTTATGGTATTGTATCGGATTAGGTACTTTTTTAAGAAAACTTAATACATTGAGACATCCAATGCAGAATGCTAATATCGCAAAACACTAAATTACATCGTAAAGATGTCCAAATTTTTCGTAAAAAAATACTACACAACTATTGACATTTTGAATTTCGCGCCCTGACCCTGAGCTTCCCCCTTAAGACACATTGAATAGATAGTTGAAAGTTTTAAAGTCTGTCCGCTAGAGGCGCTATTCAATTTGCCATACAATGTATCTAAATACGTAAACTATACAGTTAGCATTAGAATAATCTCGCACTTGACGTACAGTAATTCAGTCGATCCCAGTAAAGACGGTTCATGATATGCTTATACACTATTCATTCTGCCATTGGGTTCTCATGTTGCCTATTGGGGAGCACGAAAGGAACTGCCCCGAGAGACGTCTCTTGAGTAAGTTAACACGACCGGCGCTCTCTGGGCAATCGACAACTTGTGGAATGACTAATCCTATAAGCACGAGGGCAAGACACTTAAATCATTGTGCCAATGACGCATTAGGGCAGCCTACTAGTTAAAAATGAGAAGCACAACATTCCGATTCAACTTAATTCATTCAATTTCGCTTCGCGGAGAATTGCATTTTATTTGGGGTCCTGTCGCTCGTGATGCATAGTTTCTCGGCTAACATCTTAGAGGAGTACAGTGTTGCTGGTTTCTTTAATTATCGATCAAACTTGTTTGGTTTATAATTGGAAAAGTTGACCAGCCGAGAGTCAGTGGTGGGTTTCTCTTCCGCCATTTGTTTAACAAAATTCCTAGTCAATTATATAACATGATTGAACTGCAACATTATGATGATGTAATTAACGGCGAGGGTCAGAATGATGGGCAGTAGGTACAGTCCCAACGGTACGGTCGACACAAGCTTGATTTGTACCGGATAATTCTTCATCAGACGCATCAAGTCCTTCAATCGCTTCGGTTCTGCTTCGGTCAGACCTAAAAAAGGGGTATTTATTATATTACGTTGTTTTGGCTGATTTCGCTAGGAACCCACTGACTACAGGACTGAGGATATTGGTCAACACACACACGTAACGTATACACAGTATAGTCACAAGTCAGACGCCCACGAAGTGCTCAGTCGAGCCACGAAAATCATTGGGTGGTAGAAAAATATAAGAGAATCTTTGGAAATGCTTTACATAATAATGGTTCCGCTACACCTGTCGCTTAGTGCACTAATTAGTGCCATAATATTGTCACTAAGGAGATGTCGCCAACAGCTTAACACATTAATTAGAGCAGAACTATATTAATCTAGCAAAACGTTTAACGTGATAATTTTAATGCCTTAATTAAGGCTATATAGGCATTAACATTAAAACAAACGTTAATCCATATGTAGCCGAAGTCACTTCACATCATAGTAATATTCCTTGACGCTCGCTTGAAACAAGCTTTGCCATTATGAAATGTACGTATGACAAGGACGCAAGAACTCTTCAGTCCACTCCCACTTACCAGCCACCATAGTATTGTACAGTCCCGCCAATGTCCTGATCAGCTGGACCATCTGATTGTGAACCATCTGCCCACCGATCATGGTCAGGACCATAGCGCTCACGTACGAGCATAGCACTATTACTAAGTTCGCAGTATAATGGTACTTGGTTTCGCCCTAAAAAGGGGAGGGGAAGGAAATTATACCCTAGCACACTAGAAATACGGTGGGTATTATTTAATTTTTATTGTCATTCTTTTATGACATAGGTACTATTAAAGGGAATTTAAATTGGTTTCTTAATACAAAGATAAATGCTATTAGGTAATAGGTCTATTGTCGAGGGTGCGCGAACATTGAATGTCCTCGAATCGACGCGACGTGAGCCAGATATGAGCGCGAGGCGCGTGCTTTTTTAAACACTACGGCCACGGGCTTAGCAACGTATGCTTATCAGCTAATGTCTCCCATCAATCATTGCATTTTGTCTATCATTGCGATTCCAATAAAAACATCTATATACATACAAAAAAAGTCGTGTTAGTGACATTTATATACCAAGAACGAGAGGGCGATCTTTGATTTTTTAATATGTCTCCGCCCCGAATAGCAGAATCACTGGCATTAAAATGGCAAACATTTAGGATTTTGTCATATATCTGAGGCGGTACAAAGATCGCCGATACAGCTAGTATAAAATAAAAAGGCTATTTATATTCGTATATATATAAAAAAACAAATACATAAGGATATACTCACATTACGTACAATATCTGTAGTCATTTGATATATTAATACTACATTGCTTATTATGGCGGTTACCATCGAAAATAACAACTGAAACCAAAAAATACATACATGAAGAATATTTACGGCTGTCTAAAAAACAAACATTTTAGATTCGTGTGTCAAGTAACGGCAACCGTTACAACACAAAATGTAGTTCCAACCCCTTCAAATGATTCATCATCATTAGCTGTTCTATTATCCAGTGCTGGGCATCGGCCTCCTCTCAATGCGAGGGGAATTCAGGCCATAAGGAAACCACTGGCCAAGATAGGCAGACCTCGGCATAGCTTTTCGGTTACGTTATATCAGATATACAAGATTCCTCACGATGTTTCCTTCGACATTTAGCAAGTGATCATCATCCAAGTTGACATGAGATTTGCAACAATTATAAATCCAGGTGCGTGCTGGGGCTTTATCCAAAGATGCTTCTTTTTCAAGGTGAGCTTTTTACAATCTTTTCTATCACTGCTTGAGTAAATTTCTCTTACCTGTTTGCCAAAACAAGTGGTCAGTTGTTGAGCGCAGGTCGCAATATGCTGATACATCGTGGCCCATATTAATATCTGATTTTTGGAATCGTAGAATGCACTTTTCAGTAGCACTTTCTTTACATATAGCGTTTTTTGGTAATTAATTATGAACTCATTTAAAACCTTCAGCATTAAATTTATTAACATAACAAATGCAAAGAATACCACGTGCTCTCCAATAAAAGTAGCTTGTACGATAGTTTCCGCTAAAGCGAACACTATCTCAATGTAAAGGTTCATATCATTGCTGACCCAAAGTCTCTTGTTCACGAAATTCAAAGACGTAAATACTATTATGCAAATACCACAAAAAATACAAAAAACAATCAACTTAATCATATACTTTTTTAAGTCTTTATTCCTTTCACAGTAACTATAACTCCAATTGATATGATTTGAAAACGATTTAAAAGAGTCGGTGAAGATAATGCTGCTAATGATACCGATAAAACTGTTCAAATTAGTCAATGTATGTAATCCGAGAAACAAATAAAAAGTAAAGTAGTCACCGTTGTGAACTCTATGGTGCATTATTTTACAATGTATAGACAGTACTGAAATACAGAATAATATTCGTAGAAATATGTAGGTTAATATGAGGAATCTGGCGAATCTTCTGTGTTTGTAATAATTTCTGTAAATGCAGAATATGTTCTCGATAATTATTAGTTTGTTTAATAGTTTAATTTCAGCCATTATTTTTACTATGGTTTCAAACGACTTGACACAATGTCGACAACGCTATAAGCTTTAACCCACTATCATTATATTGATAGGCTGTCATGATGCCATTATTTTAAGTAATTGTATAAAAAAACGTTTTATCATTTATATTGAACACTAGTGAGGAGCCGCAGATATTTAGCTTAGCGATACTCGAGTAACAAAGCCATGTCATTTTTTCAATCAACTTATCACGTTGGATACAAACATATTGAATCTTGACAATAATGGATAAGCTAGAATTCGATCTTGTGTTCGGTAATTTTCCGGCGGCGCTATCATCCTGATAGTAACGACAATATCTATATTCGTATCAAAAATAAGTATGTGTCTATACTAAAGTCCTTATCGGCAAAGTGACTTGAATCCTTTTAACGTTTTAAATATCGAATTGATTCCAAAATAGGACTGACTTTGTCACGTCACTAGCATTGTCAAAAAGATAAATGACTACAGTCAGCAATTTTATTATTGTAATAACTTAAATATATTGGTACACACGTAACAACCGCGTGACGAATTATATTAAGCGCCTGTTTCATAAAGTGCTGATAAACTTCATCCATTCACAATCCTATAACTTACTTGACAGGTGATCTATACAAATTCTGTCAAATAAGTTGTGCATAAGGTTTATCAGTACATTGGGCAACTGTCATCCTTATTTATAAAACCTGTGGCGAGTGCGGGATAGATATACGATGATAATACCGTAACTCTACGTAAAAATATTGTGGCGGGGCTTCTGTACGTACGACGGGTATTGGGAAAACACGTAACGTTAGGTGTGGTTATTCGTGACCCTTAAGCTATTTCTGAGTACTAAACCTACATTACCTAGATGAGACGTGAGCACTAAAATTTTATTGAAACATGATCCGATAATACACAGCACATTTTTAGTTTTGTAATAAAATTAGTAGTAGATACTCTAATTAGTTTTCCGTATTGAAAACAAGTAACATTTAAGTTTCCCAAAAAAATGGAAATCGCTGTTAAAATGTTTATTAGTAGAGTACGTTAAGACTTCGATACTAATAAACATTAAAAAAGTCAAAGGTCCCTCTAAGATATTTTCACGGAATAGTAATCGTACTATGTCACACAACTCTTTGATACTGTCCCATTCAAGTGGTCACGATAAAATTTCGCGGGGCGAGCTAACAAAAGAGGGCAAACAATAATAAACGGTATAATCACCCGGCAGAGGGCGCCACAATAGGCGAAACTTCATGGCCCCTTGATCATGATTGATGGTTCAACCTGGAGTTTGCGAAAGAGATTGGAACTTTAGGAATTGGAATTACATTCTTTAAATTGCATCTATACTTAGGTGTTGGATAGATGCATAAAGCGTGCTTCAAAACGGGTATACTAAAAAAAGCAAGCTTCTTTTCAGCTTGCTTTGTAAAGCTATTGTAAATGGATATTTAAAAAATATATTTAAGGTAACATACCTAAATAATAGCATGCGATACCATATAAAAGTATTACGTTATATTAATTTGTGCATGAACGGCGATAAAGCCCGCTATCGACGCGACACAGGACCACAAATTAACATCCAAATAGCCTTCGAAAACTTTGAAAAGACCGATTCACCAGGCGTTTGCGCGATTTTATTCGTCGTTTGAGCGATACTTTTTTTTCTGTCCTGACAATGCCACGAGCCACCACCAGTATTAAAATTATAGTCATGTTTCTAGTTTTCACAAAAAAATGTCACCACATTACCAATAGGTTGACAATTTCCCTTAGGCCTTCCTTTTTTTTTAACTAACATAGTTTTTTTTTTGTAAAGTTCACATCTCCCGTCTTTTCTGAATACTCTTTTACTTACCACTAATTGGTTAGTACCCACTTACCCACTATACCTCAAAAAGAGATAACGGCGATCCATCCAATTTGCATATATAAAGCACACATAATAATTTCATCCTTTTTCTCATTATCTGGGATCGGTGCAATAAGACCTTTTCCTTTTCTGCCACACTCATGTCCGCTAAACTCTCCTTCATATCACTCTAAATGCAATCCAACCATCATTTCTTGGGTCTCCCTCTCACACTATAGGTACCAATTCACATTTTTACTCCTCACCCTTAGTTAGTGCTTTTTAAACCACCACCACAGCAGAACCACAGCTCAGCCAAAGGAAGGGTTATGATCTTTTCTTCATCACACGCCCCATTCTGACCTCCTGCTTCTTAATAGCACACAGTTGTCCCATTAAAACCATTAGATTTTCCTTTGAAAAATAGTTCAAAATTGTCCCAAAGTGAAGCACAATCATTTATACGTGAATGTATGTGACAGAGGCGGTTTGGGACAGTTAGTTTGGGTCAGCAAGAAATAGTTAAAACGCGGACCTGCCCGCATTATCCCCGGCCACGCGTCACTGAGCTCATTCACACGATGGGAATGGGAACCCATTAGATGTGACTTGTTTTTGTGATTAAAGGGTTTGATTAACCTCGGTGTATAATTAACATTCCCAAGGGGGGTATGATGAGTTTCCCGCTTCGGTCTGTAGCATCGGCTCTCCATAACGGATGGATGAATACGGAGAATTTTTTGTTATTTTAGGGGATTTGAGGTTTATTTAATGGGATTTGTAAAATTACATTGTTAGATTGACCAGGTACTAGTATGAATTTCAGTCGGAGTACATCGCTTTCAGATGGGCGCTCTGAGTTTAAAAGAGTTACGCGACAAATATAATTAGAAACCAGTACTTATTTATAGTTGAACTTCTAATAATGAAGTCAGAAATGAAAATAGGTATTGAAAATGTGCAAAGCTGCGATCATGTAGAATTAAATTGGATTTGTTTCCAACGCCCCACGCTCATTATTTGTATCATTGCGTTTTATCTTTTTTATTCGAATAAAAAAAAAGAAGAACACACAGTATATCAAATAACCAATAATAAACTTAGTCCGTGTGAACAATTAATTGGCCAATTTATTACAATTAAATGAATGGTTGAATTTAAATTTTCGTACAACCATTTTCAATAAATAATTTTAATTCATATAAAAGAGTAATTATTTCTATATGATCATAGTTTCCAATAGTGTCATAAATTTACTCTACATCTCATATTTGCATCCCTCGAGCAGTAGACTTTACCTAAGTTTTGTGATTAGAGGTATAAATATGAACTTAATCAATTCAAATCTTTCCGGTTTAAATGGTTACAATAGTCTAAGCGGATCGTTGTATAGTTTTTTAGCGGAAAAGGGAAGATCTTCTAGCCAGGCGGGTGGTATGCCTGGCGGGGCGGCCGCTAGGCCCCGACGGTTATTGTTGGGATCTTGTATATATGTTACTTGCACCGAAAACTCTGATAGCGCGATTCAGGATTGTGACGTCACTTGTCTATTGTTCTGGATTCTCTGTAGTGCCATCTGCGTAGCTTGTGGTGCGGTTGAAGTAGTCGCTACAATTTTTTTTATATTAAGGACTTTCCATTAAGTCTTAGACTCAAGAGAAAAAGGCTATAAAACATACACACTTTTAAACCCTCTACCACCTAGATAATTAAAAAGTGTATATTATAAGATCTGAAACTTATAACCACAGACTAAACAAATATTTGTCGGAATATTGACAAATCTTGGTCAGCTGTCTGAGTCAAGTGACATCAAACGAGGGTCAGATAGCTTTATTGAATCATGGGTCAGATGTGCAAAGAGACAAGCACCAGTCTGGAAGCCGACGTGAGGCGTGAAGCAAACCGGACTTTATTACTTCTTTGGCGCTAGTTGACACCAGTAATTTTGCAATTAGGAAGAAGAAGACCATTATAATATTGCCAGACAAACAAACCGATTACACACACCTTACACACACACACACACACACCAGTAGCCAACGTGTATATATAAACACAACATGCACACGTCCCCACTTTTCACAAAACCTAATTTTTAATAATAAGTATCTGGCCTTCTCGTGACACAGGCTCAATATGTTATCCAACTTAGCAACACTTGTATTATGGGTACAGTACTGTAGTCTGGGGGTGTCCCAGTACATACCCCATCCCAGTACGTACCCGCTTTCGTACCAATATCATCGATACAAAAAGCGGGGTCACTACTTACCAGCTGTGCCAATCATAAATTGCTAACGAACTTTTTAATATAGTTGTTAATATTCGACTGGCACGCAAAAACTTCATTTACTTAAATATATATTAATACCCCCTACACAAAACCGAAACGTGGTGAAACATAAGTAATCTGTAATATTCTGAAACTATCAAATAATCAGAGGCTGGATTCTGCACACGTAGGCAGGTGCCGTCTTATCGTCTTTATGAAAAGCGAGGCTATATCGTGGAACGGACTGGGACTGGATTAGGGGCCGGTTGGGTCACAAATATTCAATAATCTGATTATGAATAGAATCTTGGAGATATCAAGATTTAACATACTAGCATTGGGTAATGTACAGCATGATCAATCTGCCAACATCTGAGGGTGACTGGTATCAAATCTTGATAGATTTTATCAAGTAAAAAGGAGGAATGCTTACATAATCAGAAAACTTAAATGATTAATTTGGGTAAATGGGGTACATAACCGATTTACCCAGATTTTCATTTTCCCCATTTTCTCCAGAGTCCACAGTGAGATGTTCTTTCAATACAGTAGATACACAGCGTAGTCACCAACGTAGTGCTACGCAAACTTACGTAGCCCTTGTTGAAGCTTCCGTAGGCAGCCGTAGCCGGCGTAGGCCATAGGGTGACAACAATCCATAGGTATAAATCCATTCTAAATTTAAAATACCAAACAACATCGAATCTAGTTCACAATCATCAAACGTTCGCGGAAAACTTGAGACAGTTATTCTAACTGTCAAAAGAGCTACAATATATCGCTGTGCATCGCTGACACAGAACACGCGAAACAACAGATAGGGGCATAAAACTGATAGCAGTTGACGCATCTCGTATATCATAATAAAAGTTGTTCGGTTCATCTGCGACTGTTGGTTTGTATTAGGTTTTGGGGTCACGTGTTTTTGGTCCACATGCCTCTTAACTATTTATGCAGTTATCTTTAAAATAATACTAAATAGCTGTCACTTGACTGAACATATTGTTTTTTATATATTATCAATAGGACGTATGAATATTCAGACCAGAAAGAGACACAGATATTTGGTTGTACCCTTTTTAAAAATTAAAAAAAAACAACCGAATTGAGAACATCCCCTTTTTGAAGTCGATTAAGAATAGGTATTGACGGTCCATTCTTTACGTTAATAATTCTATTTAAAACTTATTGTTAAGAATAACAATGCGTTCCCTCTCTACCATTATTTACAGCATTCTTTATACGGTATTTTAAACAAAAAATATTTACAAAGTTATATTTTCTACCGAACTACTGAATTTTCAACCTCAAGAGCTAAAACTTTGAAGTTATTGTATAGTTTTTGGGATGTTAATAAAACGTGGGCGGAGAACATCCCTCGATTTCATGGTTGAGTGCTCAATGGTAAGTAAGTAGTGTGTAGCGGTCTCAACATCTTCGAAATAATATTCATAAATTGCCGGTTCGGATTCATTTTCGTTAATTTTTTTCAACGACGGCACCTCAAGCACATTACATTTTACGAAGCGTTTCGGCATGTAAACGTCGTCCATCTATCTCACACCACTGAGTTCATAAATAAGTATGATAGTGACAGCATGTTTTTTTCGATGACGTCACGATTAAATTAGAAATTCCTGCCTACCTACCTACCTACCTTACAGATATTTTAAACAACAACTAAATATGAGGGTACCTCAGTACAAACTATGATACGCGGGCGTCAAACACCTCAGTCCTCCGCCCATGGTTGCTGTAAAGCAGCCGAAACGTCAGGAACGAAAAAAAAAGCAAAAAAAAAACGCGATAAAATCCGTTAAATTAGATTTATTTAAATGTGTGGTATTAGCGTAAATATAAGAGAACATAATTGTAGGGCTAAAAATATAAAAACATAGTATTTTTGTCACTAATTTTGTTATAACCATTGCTACTGATTAATAAAAAATAATATGTATTACATTTTTACTTAACACTACAATCGGATCGAAACGCGACCTCCACTGAGAAGATCTGGCAGGAAACCCAACAGGTACTTACCGATTAACTTTAGTTTTATCTTAATCGTAACAGCACCCAAAAGAACAATCTCCCTCGGGGAACTTACCTGCGTGCTAGTTGTGGCCGTGGGACGTGACAACTTTGCCTTCCAGCTCACGTATTGCTCAGCATCCGGTGTCGGGCTGCGTTTTAAACTTAGCTTCTTTTTAAACTAGGTATCTTTCAACTCGAGTTTTCGTTACTCATTATGTCATGAGTTGTCATGACGTTTGTGTGATACATAGTTGTGTTTTCATATCATTTTTAAGTTTTTTTTTATTTTTCCGTTGTAAATATTTAGTGAGATTTTAAAAATAAAGATTTTATTTCAGGCTCATCCTGAAAACAATTTTACATGGTAGTATTCGTCTCCAACGAACTCGTGCGCGTAGTTTATTCAGAGTCCTAATAAACAAAATAAAAATTGAACGCAGCTAAATGGCTAGTTGTCAGAGTTGGCATTAGCTGTCAAATCACTTTTCGACTTCGCGCGCTCACGCTTATGCGTAGAATGATCAAGCAATCTCCATCGTGTCTTCGCCACTACGTCGACATTGGCAGAATCGCGTTGAGCCTGACTCAATGGAAAAAGGCCATTAGGGAAAAAAAAAAAAAAAAAAAAAAAAGTTATTATTTAGTTTTTAATTGGAATTGGAAGTTATTATTTCATTTCGTAAAGAAAAAGAAGTTTAAAGATGTCCAGTTCCGATGCGGATGATGGAGTGTTGGAAGAATTACAGAAAATTAAGAGAAAGCTGAAAAAATTATCTCACCGACGCCGGCGTCACCGTCATCGTTCCCGACGTACTAAGTCCCGTTCCCGATCCCGATCCAGGATAAGGACGTCGCCTTCACCACGATTGGACGAACAAGAACAGGAAAATATTGGTAAGTAGGTAATTTACATCTTACTTTCAGGTTATAAAATAATGAATTCAATGTAATTATTTATATACACCGACTGTTGATACAAAACTATAGATTTAATTACGTAAATAGTGTTTACATCCTGAAAAATGTATTAGTCAGGAGTGACCTTGACCACCATCCGTGCCAGTACGAGATACTTCCGCACGAAGATCAGATTTTGATACGAGATATCAATTCTGGTATATATTGCCATATTGTGCGTGACACACATGGCCCTAACACATACATAGCTTATGCTGGTCGGTCTCAAGTTATAGGAAGATAACTTATGTCTCTTACAGATCCTGTTATAACAATTGGCGAGAGCCCTGAGAACAAACAAATACCAGAAGAGTTTATGGTTGCGTTGGGTACGGATAAACCAAAAGAAGATAAATATGGCCCAGAGATAAATGACCTTATTAGTACAAGGTGGGAAAACTTTCTCATGAATGACAGTGAGGAAGTCAAGGACATGATGAAGGTATATAAAATACCTAAAAACTGTCTGCTTTTAGAGGCACCGGAGCTCAATCCGGAAGTTAAAGCTGCATTGACTGATTCAGCCCGTACCCGAGATCAAACGCTGCAAGCCAAGCAACAACAACTGGGTATAGCCCTGTCCTGCTTGGGCCAAGCAATGACTAAAATTTTAGCTGGACAAGAGGTATCGGAGGCATTAAAACTACTTAGTGATGGAACTAAACTTCTGACATCTTTACATCATAAGGAGACTAACACAAGAAAACAGTTATTGGCCCCACTTCTGGATAAATCCTTTATTAAAATGGCTGAATCAATACCAAGAAATCAGTATCTGTTTGGGGATAACCTAGCTGAAAAAATTAAATGCAATAAAGAAATAGAAAAATCTGGTTTGCAATTAAGAAAACCCAAACCTCCTACTAACAACCGTCCGGGAAACTGGACTGGCCCCCCACGTCAAAACACACAACAGAAGAACAATTTGCGCGGGGGGCTGAAGCGTCCACCAGTCCAACCCCAAACGAAGAAGCCATACCAGCCAGTCAAAAAGACCTTGAAGCGTGCACCTACGAACCGCTCCGAGAGAGATTACCAGCATGCTCGCCAGCGACGCTGATCTCACATCAGGTACAACATGCAGGTAATATATCTAGGTACTTAAGTTGCTGGCAGATTATAACAAATGATGTGATTATACTCGACTGGGTCCAAGGATATCACATACCATTTGCCTCTGTACCAGTTCAAACCAGAATACCTCTTAATGATAATTTATCTGAATCTGAGAAGTTAAACATTAGCAATTCAATTAATGATTTGCTCAAATTAGGTGCTATAGTACCCTGTCAACCTGAATGTGGACAATATTTATCAAATATATTCTTGGTGGCCAAGCCCAATGGCAAATTTAGGTTCATTTTAAATTTAAAATTGCTAAATAATTTTGTCTCTACATTTCATTTTAAGATGGAAGACTTACGGACCTCTACTAGGTTGGTACATAAAGATTGCTTTATGACAACTATTGATTTAAAAGAATCATACCTCTTAGTCCCAATAGCTGTACAACACAGAAAATATCTTAGATTTTATTTTAATCAGTTGTATGAATTTACAGCATTACCTTATGGTTTGTGTACGGCACCTAGTGTTTTTACAAAATTGTTAAAACCAGTGATGTCATACATACGTAGTTTGGGTTATGTGACAGTAATTTATTTGGATGACATTCAATGCATAGCCAGTACATATGAGGAGTGTCAAACTCAAACATGTCATATTATACAAATTTTAGAATGCTTAGGTTTTGTACTTAACTATGAAAAGAGTAAGTTAACCCCTAGTAGACAGTGTAAATTCCTTGGTTTTATTATTAATTCACAAGATCTAACAATAAAGCTACCTTCTGACAAAAAAGAAAAAATAATTGATATGTTGCACCAGTTTATATCACAAAGAAGTTGTAAAATTAGGAGCCTTGCTCAACTGCTTGGCACTTTGTCAGCAGCTTGTCCAGCCATTCCATATGGATGGCGACATACCAAGCTTATGGAAAGAGAAAAATACTTAGCTTTACAAACATCAAATGATAATTTTGAAAGTGTCATGAATATTCCCTCAGTAATAATTCCTGAACTAAAATGGTGGTTGTTGAAAATACCTACTGCAAAAAAAATCATTTTCCTTGCAAAAAATTAAATTAGAAATCTTTACAGATGCTTCACTGACAGGTTGGGGTGCTCATTGTCTGGGTGAATCAATAGGGGGACTTTGGAATACAACTGAGAAAGAGGAACATATAAATTATTTAGAACTTGTAGCTGCTTACTTTGGCTTAAGATCATTTGCTAAGAATATGTCAGACTGTCATATATTACTACGCATAGATAACACAACAGCCATATCTTGCATTAATAAAATGGGTAGCATTCAATTTGTACATTTAAATGCAATTACTCAGAAATTGTGGCAATGGTGTGAGGAAAGAAACATATGGGTTACAGCTTCCTACATCAAATCCAAAGAGAACACAGAGGCTGACAGAGAATCTAGGAATTTAAATCATGATACAGAATGGTCCTTAGCAAACTATGCATTTCTTAGAATAACCCAACGCTTTGGAATACCTGAAATAGATTTATTTGCTTCTCGAATAAATACTAAATGTTTAAAGTATATATCTTGGAAAAGGGATCCAATGGCCTATGATATAGATGCATTCGCCATAAACTGGGGCAATTGTTTCTTTTATGCATTCCCCCCATTTTCAGTTATAACTAAATGTTTAGAAAAAATAAGAGCAGATCAAGCTGAAGGAATTCTTGTTTTTCCCTGGTGGCCAGCACAGCCATGGTTCCCCTTAGCGAAATTATTGATGGTATCAAAACCCATAATATTTGATGCTAATGATGACTTGCTTTCATCCCCTTTTAGCAAACAACATCGCCTGAGATCCCATCTTACCCTGGCGGCAGGGCACTTCTCCGGACGGCGCTCCAGCTAAGACTGTTACCTCAAGCTTCCTTGGAGATAATGCTTGGATCTCTAGCTCCAGGTACACAAAAACAATATGACTGTTCATACAGAAAATGGTGGGCACACTGTCATACTCATAATATTAATGTTTATAAAGCTACCATTCCACAGATAATAGGTTTTTTGTCACAAGCATTTAATAGTGGCTGTAACTATTCTACATTGAATACACATCGCTCAGCTCTGTCTCTCCTTGTAGGCTCTGAAGTTGGGAAAGATGAGAATGTTAAACGGCTACTAAAGGGGGCGTTTAGGCAAAGACCCTCTCTTCCTAGATATACAGAAACCTGGGATCCTGCAATAGTTCTAGATTACTTAAGTAAGATGCCATGTATTTTAAATCTAAAGGATATGTCCAAAAAATTGGTTACACTATTAGCGCTGACTACTGCCCACAGAGTTCAGACATTGGCGTCAATTAAAATTAAAGACATTAACTTCACACCTAACTTCGTCATAATAAATATTTCTGATATTCTAAAAACGTCTATTAAAACAAAAACAAACACCATTTTGCGCTTACCGTATTTTGAAAATGAGTCAGTGTGCCCAGCTATTACATTAAAAACTTATGTACAAAACACCAAGGAAGCTCGAGGAAATATCCCTTATCTATTAATTACTACTAAAAAACCCTTTAAAAGGGCTTCATCCACGACAATAAGTCGTTGGATTAAGGAAATTCTTACGGAGAGTGGGATTGACACTAGTATTTTCACTTCGCATAGTACTAGACATGCATCTACTTCAAAGGCAAAAATAGCAGGTGTATCAATTGAGCTAATTAAAAAGACTGCTGGCTGGTCAGACAAGTCAGCTGTCTTTGCAAAACATTATAATTTACCTATTCTAAACAACAGAACTGATCTCGATTTTGCCAACTCTATTCTAGAATAAGTTAGTAACGATAACAAAAGACTGAATGTACCTCATGATATAAATATCATGGGGGAAAATGCGCCTTATAGTGTTATGTATATGATTATTAATTATCATGTAAGGAGAATATTAAATTTGATTGTTATTTTTTAACTAAGTTTAATTAATGATAATAACAGAGTTGTTTTCAAATAAGTAGAATAATAACATATTAAGAATGGATACCTAAAGTAAGGTTCTTTTTATTTTTTGTTTAAAGCTATATGTGATTTTAAAATATAGGTTGTAAGTGACATTGGATTTTACTTTTCTCAACCTTCTTACTCACACACAATTATGTATGTATACAGCCATTATTGGTCTCTGAACATCTACCATGTAAAATTGTTTTCAGGATGAGCCTGAAATAAAATTAAGGAATCAGACTAACTTACCTAAGTGACGTCTGATGGTAATTTTATGAAGGCTCATCCTGAAAACAATAGGTTCCCTCCCTATCAAAGTTACAAAGTCACAGACTACTATTGTACCTATGTATGAAGTAGCTATCACCCACCCATCAAATAATGGCAACTACTGGTACTCTAAAGAAAGTGATTTGACAGCTAATGCCAACTCTGACAACTAGCCATTTAGCTGCGTTCAATTTTTATTTTGTTTATTAGGACTCTGAATAAACTACGCGCACGAGTTCGTTGGAGACGAATACTACCATGTAAAATTGTTTTCAGGATGAGCCTTCATAAAATTACCATCAGACGTCACTTAGGTAAGTTAGTCTGATTCCTTAATTATAATCGTTAAATAAAAAAAAGTTGTCATATAATATAATGATTTTTTATTTCAATTTAGTTAATGGATCACTGAAAATGGTGAGTAGCATGTGCTTTAAGGGAAATTTAAAAAATATTGGTAGTAAATTTTGTGTTACAACTTGTGTTTTAATGAGTAGGTAATATTGACGGGACAATATTCAAATGGTTCATAAGTGTGTACCTAAATAAAAACTCGGAAAACATAGTTCTAAGGTCCCCAAAAATGGTCACTTTCAATAAAGTATTACCACATTACTGATCGGGTTACTTAAATTGGGTAGGGTACTCGGGTAATTCAGAAATTGGGTACTTTATCTCAAGTCAAGTAAAAGTAAACGTTTCTAGCTCCATAGAATATAAACACAAGCCTTGAGATAGCTTTTGTAAAAACATATACTCACATTCAGTAGAGTAAGCAGAAACTTCTAATGTATCGAAACGTCATCGGGAAACTATGGTATCACTGTCATACTCATTTATGAAATCGGTAGTGTGAGAGGGATGGTAGACATTACCGAATCTCTACGTAAAGGATTTTGCATGAGTTACCGAGGCACGCACGTCAACTGACATCTAACTGGATACTTTATAGTCTACCGTATTTACACATTTTGTATGGAGAATTGAAAAGCGCCTCTAGCGGACGGTATTTAAAAGATTCAATTCTCCATACAACATTTCTAAATACCGTAGACTATTAAGTATACGGTTAGCTAACGAATAATCGCGCACTTGACGTACTGACCGTGTGGTTAATAAGCTGTTGTTATTACAATTATTATTTTTGCTATGCTCCAGCCATAAGCCGCGGTTTCATCGAACAATGGTGACACGTCCCGGTTTTATTGTTCGTTAAATGCCCGGAAAACTTCCATCTGATTAAGATGGCTGTCGTGCACCGTGTTGAGTTGAAACGCGAAACGCTGAGAGTATTTAATAGGATTACAAACGAAATCTCTTAGCATTAAGTAATAAAGCCAACGCTTTATATTGAAACATTGGAAAAATTAAAATATATGTATATATATATATAACTAGCTGCGCCCCGCGGTGTTACCCGCGATTAAAAAGTATGTATGCTATCATATTAATCTATCCCACGGGAACTGTACATTACAACACAACCGTACAAAAAGTAGCCTATGTGCTATTCCAGACTATAATCTATATCTGTGCCAAATTTCATCCAGATCCGTTCAACCGTTCTGGCGTGATTGAGTAACAAACATCCATGCATCTATCCACCCATCCATCCAAACTTTCACATATATAATATTAGTAGGAAGTATAGATTCATTTTCTCATGCATTTGATTCTGACGCGGTACGAAGTATAGTGAAGCCATAAACAAAAGATTACATTCACAACAAGCCCCCACACGTCATGAAAAACTTAAGCAACGATGCGGTACACAGTCCGCTTTGTCTAATGAAGCCCAACAGATGATAAATTATACAATACGTGTACAATGTAATTACGCGACGATAATCTGTTTACATGCTCGCGACTTTCTCATTTCACGCGTCGGTTAACACAGAGATTATAACAAGCATATTTTCAGGCTAGGCATAAAACCACGACGCGTCGCCCCACGGATAAAATATTTGGTTGGTTTTAGTATTTCGCTATAGTTGTCACTATAGCGAAATACTAAAACCATTACGCCTATAATTCCATTTCAATAGCCAAGAAGATGGCAGCCCTGAAAATGCTAAAAATTACACCTATGAGAAATCATCTGAATCAGCAATTCTCGCTTAATCTAATCTAATCTATCAGCCGATAGACGTCCACTGCTGGACTTAGACCTCCCCCGATGACTTCCACACATCGCGGTCCTCCGCCACTCGCATCCACCGGCTTTCTGCGACGCGTGTGATATCATCGGTCCACCTTGTGGGGGGCCGTCCTACTAATTAATAATTGAAATAATTTTGTTTTTTAATCATCCTCCAGCTATAGCCTACGTGATTCCTTAAAGGAGTAGGCATTGGTGCAATACAATGAACCCACATTTCTCTGATTGTATTTCGTCCTATTGAAGGCAAAAGAGGGCAGAGGTTAGTCTATTGCCATTATACACGGCACACTGCCTATAAATATGAGGAAGATTTAGGCAGTGCAGTCCACCACGCTGGCCCTTGCAAGTGGTGAACTTCACACGGTTTTGGCGTCCAGGGTTTCTTACGATGATCACATTCACTGCACAGCGAGTGTTATTCATTAAAATTCGAAAATCCCACGTTTCCGCAGCGATCGTTCTACCATCTCGGCTATCAGTACTATTAGTTAAATTCCCGTCAGCCATTCTATTATCGTTTATTTATAAAAAAACCATTCGACATAATACCTGCATTTAACGGTAACTTAAATATAAACATCAAATTATAATGTTAATTGGACATTAAGCACGGTTACTGTAATTAATTCCATATGAGCGAAGACACCAATGCCAAAATCCTTTTCCGTAAATATGGAGAAAATGACGTCATCGTTCCACGGGCGCGTATCACGCGCATTCGGTGTCAACGCGAAAGCAACACGCTGCCGGAAATGCGTCACTCGCGGTAAATTCGAGATATACTAACGAGCAGCGGGGTAATATAGGAAGATAATAATTTCACCCCCTTTGAGCACAGCCGTTCATGCTGTCGATAGTTAGAGGGTAACCTCTTGAGGACTGGTTAAACTATCCCAAATAAAAGATTTGCTCTCTTCAGTTTTCTCATTATGCTGACCGTCAGTAGTGTTAGCTGCTGCAGTGAAATATAACAGGGTATTTCTTGTCCTTCGACTATCTTACCTAATTATATTATCAACTTTGTAATTTGGTACGGAAAAACACTTGACAATAAAATTACCAATTTATTAACAAGACATAGTTAAGTCTATAGCCGCATTCTGACGGCAAGGCTGCCTTCCTCGACTGCCCGTCGAAGACGCTCACATTGTCTCACCGAGCACTGTCATGCGCGAGCATGTCACATTTTGTCGTTTACCTTGCAGCTCACTTGTTCATGTTCATTTTACGTGAGATGATTGCGGTTAAAAAGGATGCGAGGCAGCGCGATGGGTCAGTACGCGGCTAATTGCAACTCACAGAGGCCTGATTCCTTCTAAGCAACAAGCAACTCATCTGTTACTCGACCTCCAAATTGCAGAAGCACGGGGCGTGCCGAATTTAAAGCATCTCGTTAATTCAAAGATTCTTTGAAACTTTTTCACCAGGCCCCTGTGGCGCTGCCTTAATTAAATTTACTTTTAATACCCCAAAGGGAGTGATGTTAAACGTGTTTTATATACGAAAAGGTTTTGGGTGCAAACATTTTTTTAAATATACAACACTATTTACAAAGGTGAAAAATAAATAAATATATTCGCTCGCAGTTACAGTTATATAAGGATTAACAAAATTAGTGTAAAATATTTTAACAGGTGCATCGGTAAGTTATATGGATCACGTTGATGTAAAATAATAATGTTTGATTTTTTTTAAACAAGGCGAACCAGAAACCAGAACCCGAAACCTGCGCTCAGTATGGTGTATATTTTTTTAATTTCATTTATTTATTTATTTATTTAAGATAACCTACTGTTGGCCATGTTAAACTATTTTACAATATTATTTTTACGCCTTATACAGAGGCTAGTTTCTACATTTCAAATAGTGTCACACTTCATCGAGTGTAGGTACTAATTAGGCCGTAATAAGTCGCGGTGACAGATACAAAAATGACATTTCAAGAGAAAGATCAAAGCAGTCCCGTTGAATCCCAAGTGACCAACGGAAACATAAATATCAGAATCAGAATATTTTAAATTCATATAAACCATTAAGTACAGTACTTATGAATTGTCAAAGATAACCAAATAATAAGGTACAACTTTACCACCCGTTCGGAATGCCATGGAGCATCATGCCCGTTCTTCTCTATAGGAAATAGAGAAGAACGGGCAAGAAACTCCATGGTTTCTCTTTTTAAAAAGATATTTTATATTTTTGAGCAGTACATTGTTATAGGTATGTGAGAACAATGTAGAAACGGCTAAGGAGACTTTAACAGTTGGTCAAAAAAAATATGAAAAAGATATGTAAGACACCGAGTTGATTAATGTTTGGCATTGGTATTTCTTTTAAATTATTATCCTTAAAGATTTGTTATTGTTCCAACAACTATTCCGATAGATTACGTGGAAACTATCTGGCAATAGGTATACAAGATTCGATTCCCTGGGACCGATTTCCCTAACGTTGTTCGCGGACCTTTCATAACATTTGAATATCTCATCGTATTTAGACTTTTATTTTCTCAATTTCCGTGAGGATGACGTCTCGCACAGAATATTTTATGTGCTTTTCATGTCGTTGCAAAATCAGTATGAACTCCAGAAAATGGTGAACTTGATACTAGTTTGAAAACAAAATTAACTTGAATAAATTAGAAGTATTATTGTTATTGATTTTTTGTGTTTTTGCAATCTATACATATAAATAAAATTGGAGTGTCTGTTTATAATATTAAAATAACCGCTTTTTACTAAGTGCATTTGGATGTATACACGTTACCTATACCGAAACAACATTTTTTACAATTTTTGTCTGTCTGTCTGTCCGTCTGTCTGTCTGTCTGTCTGTCTGTTTGTTCCGGCTAATCTCTGAAATGGCTGGACCAATTTTGACGGAACTTTCACTGGTAGATAGCTGATGTAACAAGGAGTAACTTAGGCTACTTTTATTTTAGAAAAAATAATAGGATCTCACGAAAAAAAATTCAAACCAATGTTGCAGCGCAGCGCCTGATTAAGTTTGATAGCAAAACCCTTCAATGCGTCCCGCGGGCTCAGAATAGGCAAGCAGGCTGTTGTCAACGGTTGTCTTTGTTAAATACCACGCGGACGAAGTCGCGGGCAACAGCTAGTATTATATATAAATGTATGATTAACTATTCCTAGCAGTGATTTTTTAAAATTACTTTAAAAATTACAAAATACAGTCATTTAAGATTTCGAATAAGAGAAATCTAAAACAGTACAAAGCTGCAAGGTCGTGACGTCACCACCATTGTTCAGCGTACGAGGGTCAGAGAAAACGCATGGCATCTATGTACCCGCTACAATATATTCCGTAAATTCCTTTTACAGAATAACAACAGCATTATCAAATAGTACTAACAGTAGTAAATAATATAACAATACCAGCCCTTTTTAATGACCCACTGCTGGCCACGGGCCTCCCATCAATGTGAGGTGGTTTAGGCCACAGTCCACCTTGCTGGCCCTGTGCGGGTTGGCGGATTTCACATATCTTTCGAGGGGTGTTCTCAGACATGCAGGTTTCCTCACGATGTTTTCCGTCACCGTAATAGTAGTACCAGCACGTCAAGGGCGAGCTAACTGTATACATTATAGTCTACCGCATTTAGACATTTTGTATGGAGATTTGAATAGCACCTCTAGCGGACGGTTTTTAAAACTCTCAATTCTCCATACAAAATATCTAAATACGGTAGACTATAAAGTATACAGTTGGCTTACGAATAATCTCACACTTGACGTACAGAATTGTATTAAGTACCTTAACTATAATATTGTAGTAAATATATTACTGTAGTAAGATATAACTACCCCGGGTGCTTTGTATTTCACTCCCACCAGCTATCGTCCTTGAATCGACAATAACATTCCGTGTCGCCGGTACAAATAATGTCGCTAGTATTGTGCGACAAATAATTGGTTCCCGCTACAATAGGTGGTCCGTAATTGCTACCTCGTACGAAACCTGACTCAACATCAATCACATTGTCCCGCGACACGATGGTGTAAGGTTTAGCGTGATACCATGACGTCTATAATTAAATCTAAGGATAGTCTGAGTATATTTTTGCATGTATTAAGTTAAAACTTTCTTAAGCCCGATTGGGTATAAGATTAATATTTATAATATCTACCCTTCTAATGTTCCACTGTTGGGCACGGGTCTCCCTTTAAAGTCAGGTGGATTAGGTCACAGCCCACCATGCTGGCCCAGTGTGCTAAACAGTACCTCAATCCTTTTTATGTAGTGTTTCAGTAACGTAAGCGTCTTCCATCCTTGTCATACAACAGATTTCATACATTAGTGAGACAGTGACAGGATGTTTTCTCGTTGACGTTAAGTTCCGTTAAGAAATTTCTGCTGACCCAACAGGTCATCAAGTTAAAAATAAGTATTTAATTTGATTTAACCTTGGCATTGAAATATAATCAAGTCCCTATCTTGGTAAGTAGGAGGCTCGTGTCCAAGTAGTCGTAGATTATTACAGGATTTACAGGCTACTTAGGTGTTGTTGGAGTTTAGTCTCTTACTTATATTTCAAGTTTTAATCTAGCAAAAGGTCGAGTAACTCTGTAACATCTGAACCTAATTACGATTCGCTACACATTCCAATAAAATAAAATTCGGTTAATTGGATTTCACAAAAGGTTTAATGAAATTTCAATACTGACCTCGATTGTTGGGTTCTTAAGGTTTGGGAAATGAAGTCACGAGTTACAAAGAGTTGAATTAAAACCATTTATTTAGATCAAGAGCTACATTATTAACTAAGCAAAGTACCTATTTTATGTCGCCTGCAATGACGCTAATATCAATATTAAACATAATTGTGGAGTATTTTTTACAATTCATAAGTACTGTGAAGGACTTAAGGCATTAAAATAATACCTCAATGTAAATTTGTTAAACCATATACATAAAGTTAAAATCAGATTAGGTAATACCGCTTAACCAAAGCAGTTATTAGATTGTATTTCAGTTCAACTGCAGTATTAACACCAACTCATTTCAAATTCTGAATAATTCGCGGTATAAAGCCGGGCTCACCGCGTGATTTGTCCGAACAATACGGATTGCTTTAGGGCGCAATTTTAGAACGTATTTAAATGGGAATTTGATTGCAAAAATCTATGCACTAAATTTTGTATGGTCGTAATCGTGTTCAAAGTACAACTACTGGGCCCCAAGTCTGCTAACACAATCGATTCATAATCGAACAGCAACCACATAGTAACTGTCACTTTTGACAGATATCCCATACAAAATCTGTCAAAAGTAACAGTTACTATGCGGTTGCTGTTCGATTATGAATCGATTAAGTTAGCAGACTTGGGGCCATGGCTTACTTAACTCTAAGTCCGGTGCTTATTTGAACGACATAGACCAGACAATTAGATTCGGTCATCTTTAATTACGTAAGAGTGAAGCGAGATATTTAGAAATAACGAAACATGGCACATAAATCGAAGAATGTAGGTCAAATACACGATTGAAAATTGCTCTATAATGTAAGTCACATCAAGGAAATTAAAAAAACTATAATGACATGTTTTATATTACCCATTTACATATGTAGATCCCGTTATACAGGTTGATTCAAAGGTTACATACTAAGCTTAGCCTTCCTTAGCACATTTGTAATCATTTTCTGAAGATAGAATTTTGATACATCAATTTAAAAAAAATACGCATAAAAAAATCCCGATAGTCACTTTGTTAGAAACACATTTTATTTTTTAAAATCAACGCATCAAAACTTTCCATAATAATAACAAATGCGTTAATGAACGCAGGTTCAAGGCGTAGTTTAACCTTTCTGAATTAGCCTGTATATATAGGTACTACTACACAAAGGGATATTGAGTGTAAAACATAGCCTACTCTACATCATGGCAAATTTATTTGCTTCCGTCTCTCTGTCGTCACTTGTCACACGTTCTCTACAACTGTGCCGTGGATATTACACAAGTCAGGATTGTTTTATGTGTAGAGTCTTTCTCTTGTCGTTACGTAGCTGGGTTACGTATTATGTTGCGAGTAATAATAAGAAACTTGAAAAACTAGCATTATCGTGTATCTTATTTTATGATTGCTGGTCACACTGGATCAAATGTAGATAGGTTTATTATATCAGATTTGATAAACCACAGATCCTCGCAAAAAAACACCGATTCCAACCAAGGATAATATGTGAGGCCATTGAACCAAAAAAACATCCTATTTTCAATAGGGTTCATGGCTGGGTACTACCCCTTACTTGAGATCCAGTAATTAATATAATTAAATCGAAAACCAAGCGCACCACATTGCAAGTCCTCAAGACACTGTGAGCACTGTCTGCGTGGATCGGACCGCAAGCAACAACTAAATATGAGAGTACCCCAGTTCAAACTATGACACTAGGACGTAAACCACCTCAGCCCTCCCGTGACCATGGTTGCTGTAAAGCAGCCGAAACGGGAACGTAAAAACATAAAATAAACGCGATAAAATGCGGAAGAAATAGTTTTATTTCAATGTGCAATATTCGCGTAAATATATGAAACCAATATATATGTAGGTTCCTAATATTGAGCGGCATTGGTATTTGGTTTGTATAGCTGAGTTTATGCGGGGGTTGGATTTATAGCAAAAAATACGAGAGGTGTCGGGATACAGTGCGTGTATAAATCAGTCGACGCGTCGCTTTGCAAATTGCGCCGCGGAAATGTATGCCTGCTTTTATATACGCTACAACACAGTGCTATACCAAAATGTGTGGTTTCACGGTTTAGTTTTTATAATACGAGTATTATAATGGACCCTACATACAGAGCATAGAGATTGGCGCTCTCCTTGCTAGAGCTTTTTGTATTTTTTTTTCCTCTTTTTACATCGTCCTATCAAATATTCCGTTCAATGTACGCACATATTATTTATTATCAAAAATTGTTTCTTCATGAAGTTGTAACGAATCGATCTTAACTCTAATAGCAACCTGGAATGAGTTTTTATTGTTTCTAATAATTTATTATTTTTTTAATTTAAATGAACATTTAGAAGGTTATATTTGTCTATAGAAAATTTCATTTCGATTCAATACCGTCCCCTGGTCTTTATGTTATTACCTCGGCTTGCGGCAGACCTTGGACCACCGCTTAAAGTTTAAAACACCATATTTTAAGATCTACTATAAAATCCAATTCTTCTTCCATTTCTATCTTATTCTTGAAGGATAGCCACTGGGTCTTATCCATCATGTTCTCCAATTAGTAACGCTAATACATCATAGTGACTGCTATTAAACCGGCTGTGTAGAGCTAACGACGGCGCCATTCGTTTCATTAGTAGAGCGCCTTGATCCCTCACGGGGCACAATGTAGAGATGTCGTGTCACCCTTTAACACTCTACCATCATGCTTGTAGTGCTTGAAGTGGTATGCAGAAATGCTCATATATTATATGGTAAGCCTCGTATGTGTTATCTCTACCTCACGAAGGGAGTTGTGTGTGTGCGCCTTTATCTGTGTAGCTATTTGTGTTTTTAATTAGTGAGATCTTATAATAACTTTGATGATCCGTTTTAAGATGGATGCCTCACATTGCATTAAAATGATTCTAAAGGAACCTATGTTTTTTCCTCACAGGCTCCATCTTAGGTGTATTGTAGCTACGTTTAACCCACAAATGTATCCAAATCACCTAACACCGTCTTCGCCTCGGTCTGCCACGACGTTGACAACGAAATCTTCCACCATCTAGGTATATTAACGGAATGTACCCACTTTGCGACTTACAATGAGCTATGTAAATAATAAATAAAAATCCGTTTGCAAAAATAAAGTGAGCGTAAAATGGATAAATAAGTACGAGTCGTTCAGGCAAACCTATCGTTAACTTTATTTATATTACATTTACTATATTTGGATTTCAAACAATATTTCTCAACAAACCTCCCTACATTTCGGTGTTTTAATTTTACGGCTTTTTACAGATATCATCAGGTTTATCGAGTGGAAAATTTTAAAGGTAAGCATTAGACCGCTTTTCGGCTCGATGCGCGTCAAATAGTCAGCATTATCCTACCCGGGACACTAATACCTTTAGGGGGGCTCAGCCTGAATTTTGACGGCCCTTGATTTATGAGTGGAAAAATCCAATTGAAAATATCGGTAGTTAAGCCTTAATATCGGAGAAATACTTCTTTATATTGTTGTTCTTCATGTTGAATTGATTATTATTTGAGGTCCCGTTACTCATGTCAGATAGTTTCTGGACTAACATTTTAGAGGAGTTCGGTGTTGCTGGCTCCTTTAATTATTAATCAACTTGTTTGGTTTATAATTGAAAAGTTGACAAGCCGAGGTTCAGTGGTGGGTTCCTCTTCCCCAATGGATTTTCCCCAAGCATCGCCTAGTTCTGTCATTTATGTCTTAACCTTTACAGCCAGTCAGAATCCTAATAAGTCCTGATAACATGTGTAACGTGTTGCCCTTCAGTCTCGCTTGGAAAGCCGAGGAAGGCGGACGTAGGCAGTTGTTCCTTATCGCTAAATATCGGTAATTAGCCAAATCAAGGAAGGCAGACTTAATTAAAAAATAAACATAAAATCCAATCGTCATACAATTTATGTGAAGAGTCTTCGTGAACAATCCGTCTTATTCCATCCCTCGTATAACTTGAGACTTAATTAATTTGCTGAAACGCTCCCCGACTACAGGCTTATAGGGGTGTAAATGGAATCACACTTTCGCACTAAATAGCTTATGAAGTTGTTTAAGTTTTGCACTTTAATCTTGCTTTGAATTTCGTTAGCTGTATTTATTTTAAAAACTGGTGCTTGTTTAACCTAATCTCGTATTCAAGAATATAGAATCATCAACAAAATTCAAGATCCTTTGTCAAGTTTATTAGTGTTATAATAATAATTCCAGCCCTTTTTTAATGTCCCATTTGTTGGGCACGGGCCTCCCCTCAATGCGAGGGGGATTGCTTGATTGATAGATACATCTGGTTCCCGTTAGTAAATATGTAGGAGGAATATATGAACACAGACGAGCATGTTGCAATATTTCAAATCAACAAAATTTCAATTTATGTAATGTACCTCACACCGTCTAGCCTCATAAAAAAACAACTGCTATAAAATATAGAGTGAAATGCAATCCACGAAATGTATCGAGTTTTACACTTATCGAATTCGTGTTCAGAACAAATTACTTGCAAGACCGTTTACAATGATCTTCCTGGATATTGTAAACAGACGTACCTGAATATTAAATAAATAAAATGCGTTGTATAAATTTAGTTATATTCATTTATTATTTCCTTACTTCCTTATGCCTTGTAAATGAACGTGCTAATGAAAACATTACGCAGTTAGCAAGGAGTAGTCTCTGATAGAAGGTATCTACGAGTACTTGAATGTACTAACACAAAAACACACATCCACACACTCACACAGAATTTGATTTTCACCTTGTTTATTTTTTATAACTAGATTAATTTAATATATTTTTTTTACATTTTAAGACTTAACATTGTCGCATTATCTACGTCATTTAACTTAAATGTATTTTCATTTTTAGATTTAAGTTTCAATTTATATGTTACCTAAAACCTTTGTAAGTTCCTTATGTCATAAACAGGTTCCCAAGATACACGCATACAAATAATTTGTAATTATGCTCATGAAAATATAAACAATTATTTAAATTATAAAACAATAATGTAAGCATAACCATTAATATTGAAATCGTGTTATTTTAGTCACACGTTCACGATCAGACCTTTGTACGTAATTAAATAGCTAAGTAATTAAGGTAGTGAAACCTAACTTGAATCCAAAATAAAGTAATTCATTATCCAAGGTCGACGGTAACATTGGGATTTATTACCACACCTGCGAGGATCACGGCAGAACAGAAGCGCCATTCCCTATTTGCCGGACCCTATGCAATTTATTACGGTTTTATAAATTGATTTACTGCTCACAATAGTTTTCAGGGTTCGACGACAATACAAACTCAATGTTTCAAAGTCTAATAATATAATTACATATGTTTCGTTTAGGCAAAGGTTTTCACAATATTCAAGGTTTCGCGGCAACCTTATTGAGTGCAGGAGTTGCGCCATGGTTCATAAACAACTTTTAAGTTGTCTATGAACCATTGTTCAAGTAGAGCATATAAATTTTATTTTATTACATCACTGCTGCCTCATTGGAAGGGACTGGTTAATCTTATTTTTATACAATTAACCCCACAGACCCCTTATTCCCATTGCAAATTTCCAAATATTACATCAGTATTTTTAGAACTAGATTGTGCAAAGTCTAGCTGTAACTACCAAGTAGGTGTTAACATTCTAGTAATAACAACATTTCACCTCTTACATCTGTACGGGTGGGTAGCCAGAAGTGTATTGCAGTGAACGAACATATCGCCCTTCGTATTAAGTTATCATGTAGGTAATAGGAGCCGATTATACCAGCCATACTCCACACAACGCAAGTGCGATTTGAGCCGTATTGGCGAACTTCAAACGACTTTCGTAAGATTCCCTCACCTGTCTTCATCGTACAGCAAGTGAAAATCATAATGGTGAATGAGATTATGTTGTAATGTGTACATAATAGAATACTATATATTTAGGAAAGACAGTATGTAGATTATGTGTAGGGAGGCTCGCCGTCTCTTGAGAGAATTATGACTATTATTCTTTAGAGCTTCCAACAGTATAAAGGGATTTGGAGGGAAGAGGGATTGCTCGTTGTAGATTATTTATGTATGTTGATATAAATGTATGGTATTATTTAATACGAGAGTTTAGAATACTGTACTCATATTTTTTTATAATTAGATACCAATCAAAAGTACTAGGATGGTATAACTGTATAGATTATTTGTTTGCTACTGATTCGCTTTTTGGTAGTTACTACGCGGTGTGATCGTCGTCGTCGTGAATAAGTAATGAATGTACGCGATTAAATATTTGTTTTGTTTTATGTTGATTATATGAAAGTCATTACATTGACCTTTAGAATGGGACAGTTCTTTTCTAAATTCCGGCGGAACTAATTTCTTATATTTACGCGATTATTACAAATTGAAATTAAAAAAAGAGTACGGTAAAGCGACCGAAAAGTTGAGAACGTAAAAACAATAAACGCGATAAAATCCGAAAAAAATTTTTTATTTCAATTCCTTCCGAATAATTATAACATAAACAAAAGAACTAACACCTCAGCGTAGAAAAAGGCTAATGTTAGTATAGAAAAGGCCGAAATAAAATCAATCTTATTTTGACGAGCAGCATCGGTTCCTGACAGGAAATAAGGCGAGAGATTTATTTCCGTCCCCCCATTTAGTGATAGACACGTTTTGAAACGGTGCCTTTACTATTTATATTTATGAGAACCAAAATTACTAATGCCTATCATTTTTTGTCTATATTTCCCAATAGGTGCGCTGTTAAATAAATTTTGACCATCACACGGCCTAGACCTACCTAAATGGATAGAGGGCCTATTGCCAATCAGGCACAGTTCCAAATCAAGGGCTTGTACCTAGAATTTCAAGTAGGTCAATCCAATAATTTACTCTATTTCTATGTATGCTATGAATAATCAAAATTGCCTCATCGATGGGCGATGCAGAAATTATTTGGCACATTTACATAGAAATTAAACTGGTTCGCTGAGTCCCAGACTGTCCAGTTCATATTTGCGTGATATGATTAGTTGTGTCTGAATTGGCATCGCGGTACGTGTTCTCATTACTTTTGTTATTAATTTAGCTTCAATGCAATATAGTTTTAGAGACTAATTTCACGAGCAAGGATTATTACGAACATGATCATGTTGAAGAGAAAATTTAAGCCGATATTTTTTCTACCGATACATTAAATATATTAGAGCAGTCGTTAGGCAATTACCTAAGTACAGACATACAAATGATACACGAAGGTGTTATTACATTAATAATAATGATAAGCATATTTAATGATGATCAAATGCGATCGATCGGTCTAATAATCGGCTGTCCATATTAGTCAAGCGTTTTTGATTTTCTATCGCAATGTATATTATCCAAAAAAGTACGCCTTTTCAATAAAACAATTGAATTCCCGACTGTTTCGAAAAAAATCTAAATGCCCTGACAGAGTCACGTCACGTCCGCGCCCATGTGGTCTGCACCGGAGCGATCGCTCTCTACGCTCCTCAAAAATGTATTACCAGTACGTGACCTGTCCTGAAATATTGTGAAAAAGACGTATATCTGACGCAATCAAAGTATATTTCGATTAATAGCTGTAACTTTGAGCACGCATTCTTCTTCCTTTTTTAAGGTTGGCAAGTGGCTACAAAATAGAGCCATTTTTGCCAGTATCGAGTAGAAGATCTTCGGCATTGTTTGAAATATGAATACCCCTGATGTTATAAAGACGATGATGATGAATGAATCCCCCACCCTATCGATAAATCTGTGGATACTTTACTCAAAATAGGTCACCTTGGAAGAACTTGAAAAGTCAAGTTATACACATCATGTTTATATATATATATCATGTTATACATATCATGTTTAAAACAAATGTTTCTTAGATATTTGGTAACCAAATATCTAAGAAACATTTGTTTTAGAAAAAAAAAAAATGATTCTAATTCCCGCCAAATAGTCCTAATACTGGTTAATACAATAATCTGTCTATATATATAAAACAAAGTCGTGTTAGTAACACCATTTATATATTACTCAAGAACCACCCCGAATAACAGAATTACTATGAAAACATGCATAAATCACTGAAAAAATAATGACAATATGACATTTGATTCTGATAATTAGCTAATAATTAACACAATATTGAATCGATTTACTCAAGAAAAATTCCTAATACCAATCATACGATGATCATGATTAATTGACGTAGGTAGTCTCAAGTCCTGTTACATTGAGAGATTGATTTTCCGAATTCTGGTAGCATCGTGCGCGAGATCTAATCTAAGGCAGTCTGTACGGAGGACAGCCAACTTCCGAGTAAGTCCGAAGCGTCCGTGACTGTAATTTAGATTCCTGTCCGGTCTTGTAGGTACGACATTGGAGAACTTTTGGAAGGACTTCTAACTTCTTTGAGGCCTACGGCTCCTGGCTTGCTTCCATTGTAGATATATAGCAATGCAGTAGTATAGACTAGTATAGCAGTAGCGACGACCTGATGAGCTCAGTTGGTAGTGACCCTGTCTTCTACGCCGAAGGTCATGGGTTCAAATCCTGGTTGGGACAAACTTTGTGTGATGAGCATGAATGTTTGTATCCAAGTCGTGGATGTTTAATATGAATATAAGTATTATATACTGAGTTCGCCCTCAGTCCATTGTACGGTACACATAATACAAGTATAGCTGACAAGTATACAAGTAAGTATAGCTGATGTGTTCGTTTGGCGATATCAAAAAAAAGTATGCTGACGGTAAATCGAGCTGAGTATCGAGCCTATACTGTCAGTATATTACAGTATACAGGTGATACAGAAAGGTATACTAACCGTTACCTAATGCTTAACTTCTTTAACGCATTTGTAATCGTTATGTGAAGTCAGATTTTGGATGTGCAAACTTAAAAAAAACATATTTTTAATTATGTTGTATTTTTTTATTCGACATAAATATCGGATTTCTGGGCCCCAAGTCTGCTGACACAATCGATTCATAATAGAACAGCAACTGCATGGTAACTGTCACTTTTGACAGATATCCCATACAATACCTGTCAAAAGTGACAATTACTATGCGGTTGCTGTTCGATTATGAATCTATTGTGTCAGCAGACTTGGGGCGCTGATATCATGTACCAATACGATAAAGAAGCGCAGGTTAACTGCTTAGTACAGCCTTTTTGTATCACCTGTATTCCGTAGTCAGCTGACAGTACAACTTCGATGGACCGTACTTGATAAGCCCATTCTTACTCGGACGGGTAGTATGCCTCTCTATGACACGATAAAACATTTTATTTTTTGCTTCGCAAATATGTCGCTGGGAGCGACGTGACACACTCGTTGGGAGCCGGCAATGGGTGCCGTGTCGCTGTTTTATCTTTTGTTTTGCGCGAACGATGCAAAATATTCCCCGGTCGGTAACTGCCAAAGCGCCGGCGGGCGTAGATTTGGTTTAGAATTTTTACAGGTATATAATATGTCATAGATAAATGTAAATGTTAAAAAAAATAAGTGTTTTTTTTTTCGATTCGCTGATGCAAGGTCATATTAACAGATTAGCTGGACACTGCGATGGTAGGCATTGATTACGTCTGAATGGCTGCCAACTTAAAATATAATATCGCCAGATGAACACACCAACTATACAAACCCACACTAAGCAACGCTTGTGATAATGGTTTTAAATAGCTTGAAGAATTTGTCTTTCCATGAGTTCCCCCCCCCCCCCCCTCAATCCATGTGCATATACCCTTTGGTGTTATTTATATAAACTGATCGAAGTAGGTACAATGTGACAAATCACAAAGCACAAACCCAAGTTTATAGTTCGCGAGATCATTATCGTGTAAACTTACAACATTTATCAACGCAGCGCACTCCCGCGTTATTAATCATGTTAACATGGCTATAAACTACAATCTACGGCCTCTGAAGCGCGACCTACTAATGTATAATTCACAGTCATCATCATTTCATAATAATTATGAATTATACGTTATAAGGTCATTAAAACGTATCCACAACAAGATGCAGGCCTCCAAGGACTTCTACTGTCTTTTGCGACTCTCCCTACCAACTTCTTGATTTATTCGTAAATACATAATTTAAAAAACCGGCCCAATATATTACATACCATGACTTTTTTTTTTGTTGACGGGGGGGAAATCTTCGATAGATACCCGGCCTCTGTGTGGGAGAGGGCCATGTTGGAGGGGCTCCGGGATCTCCAAACGGAACGCACCGGTGGCCCTCTTGTGCCTCGCCGCCTTATGGGGGCCCGTCTCGGGGAGCAGATGTTTGCTCCCCTGCGCCCTCGCTGCGCATACCATGACATACCATGACTATCCTAACAAACTTATAATTACATTGCCAAGAACAAATTGTACATGAATCAAAAACAAGAGTTTTATAAAACAAACAAAGCGGAAACGGAAGTTTTTACGTTGCTTAAGACTTGTTTAAACAGTAATTGTTTGTCAAACAGATCGGTAGGGCAAACAATGTTTTTTTTCCGTTCATCCGGCCTTAAGAAATTCGGTAAGGTTGTATGATTGAAGGTACGTACAGACTGGGGCGGTAAGCGCTTCCACTCGCGAATCGCGCGTATTTAATTCCCCACATATGAACAGATACACCTGGCTTTACTTCGTCATTAATACAATTTTCGTACGAGTTTGAAAAGCATCAAATACCAATCAAGTAATCGAAACATGCATGATAAACGTATGGAAACATTCCATCATTACACGTTTTGTATTGAAATACATTCCAAACTCATACCAAGCTCTCATAGTATTGCGATCACGACACAGAAAGACCAGCCGATGCATGTCTGTTTATCTATCTGTAGCGACTTATCTCTGAATATACTGTACTAATTATAATCCTGGGCCCCAAGTCTGCTAACACAATCGATTCATAATCGAACAGCAATCAAATAGTAACTGTCACTTTTGACAGATATTGTATGGGATGTCTGTCAAAAGTGAAAGTTACTATGTGGTTGCTGTTCGATTATGAATCGATTGTGTAAGCAGACTCGGGGCCCTGTATTACCCTGATGAATACATTCAATACATAAATGAAAAGGTTAAATTGTTTGTATCAAATAATAAAAAACAAATGTATAAAGTAATTTTTGGTCATTTAACCCTTCAAGGTGTTAAAATAGAGGTGAAAAAAGTGATTACATGTGTACGAAGTTAGGAGATAGTGCTAATAACCTACCATATTTGAACAGACCTTAATTTAAGCGAGCCAAGGATGTTTGCAGGCCGTTTTCCATTAGCACGCGATGTGTGGCTCCGATGTGTTACCTAATTGAATTCCTTCCACGAGCCCTTTGCGGGTCCATACCGTGATTAAGACTTGCTTAACCAACGCTTGGGGCGGAAGTGGACGAGACTGTTTATTTCCTAAATTGGTAATCCCAGGGAGATTGCGCCAAGTAGCTGTTTTAATGCTAACGCTAATTTTGAAAAGGTATTTGTTTTATGAAGTATAAAATAGGTTAGCGTGTTGAATGGATGTGACGCAGAAATCGATAGGTAGCCTTAGAGGTTTACGAAAGTAATATAATAGTCTATGACCTAACATATTTTTTGGATTTTACACTGAGTCAACAAAGATAAGGGTTTGCCATTTCAATCGAGGGTCCGAAATGCTATTCCACAATGTTTCAGATCCACCCATTGGGTGAAATGAAATGTCAATACACACTTTGTTGACACAGCAAAAAAAAATATTGTGCAAAAAAAATACTTCAATTTTATATTGAATGAATTACTTAGTTTGGTTAAGTATTTATTATTGATACACAAGCCAAAACGATAACTTTGGCAAATTTTGTTATCGTACCACCAATCTACATTTCCTTATATATTGCTCAAAACCTTAACTAAAGCTAGTTATGATTGGTACCGTACGTTCAGGTACAACTTTCGAAAGCTTGGCTTTGTAAAATATAAATTAACGAGCGCGGAAATGCTGTGAATATTAAGTACTTAGTTACTGTAGTTTTGGTTCGGAACCATATTTACCTGGTACGGTATGCAAATTGTTTTATAATTAAGTTTGTAATGAAATGGTTCAACGTACCCAGTTATACTATCAATGAATGGACATGATGGCTATAAAAAAGGCAAAAGACTAATTAATTTAAGCGTTAGTATACCATATGTAGGAAATCATTAGACGTAGGTACTACAAGACTATACGATTCACTTTATTCCTTCAATAAAAGATCACTCAGATGCCTTGTAAAGACAAATTACAGCTGCCAACAGAACCTTATCGCGGCGATTGTCTCCATCTGCTGATAATCAATAGTGAACTGAAACATTCTCCTTGTGATATATTGAGATGGACCCTCATCTTGTTAGCTAAGTGTTTTGGGTCCATTGTTACGTACTAATTTTAAATCTGTTTTGGGCTCTTATTGAAGACTAGTTTATAAGCCTAACGAAAAGACAAAAATAATGAATTATTAAAAGCTAATATAATACTTAAGTAGCTTTAAGTTGAAATAAAACTAGTCTTATGGATTTTATCGCGTTTATTATTAGTGTTTTACGTTCCCGACGTTTCGGCGATAAAATCCGTAAGATTAGGTTGATTTCAATGTGTAGTATTCGCGTAAATGTAAGAAATCAATATGTGTATCTGTTAGATATATTTTTTTCTATTGTATTTATACTTTTTTTTTAAATTAATATTCTTGCGTACTAGTAAGCGAAGAACCCTTTCCATTGTGGTTTAAGTATTCTTTTTTCATATTATCGGAAAGCAGGCAACGCCACCTGTCGAGACCTGGCGGCATCAATCACGGGCACCGATCGCCTCGTCTCCCGATTGCATCGACCCTTGACGTTGACTGATTCAGTGCTTTTCGCCGATGAGGCCTACGAATTGATAGAATTCTCTGTGCTCTGAGGTCGAGACGATATCTCGTAATGTATTGAGATAACGTATTATTTATTGCCTGTTCATAGAATTGGATTTTGATGTGACATTGGTAAGTTCAGTAACTCTATAAAAATATAGAACTTTTATCACGAATAATAATGGGGAAGTATCTTAGCTCGTTGGGAAATATCCAATTAATACAGAATAAGTCAAACACTGTTATCCTTAGTATCTACAATTAAATAATCCTGCCTAACCCACTACCCTCATGTCGTAAACATTAACAATCTGAGGTACTTTTTTTGTCACCAAATATCTTATATATTTTTACAATATCAGAAAATAAGTTACGCATGTTATTTGCATGTAGAGCAGGTAAACCAGTACAATATCCTCCTTTTATCTCCAGGGACTGTTCGGTTACTGTCTTGACGTATAAATAACCACGTGGAAAGTAGCGCGGGCTGACTCTATTTTTTTATGTAGAGATACTTCTATTTCCACGTCTAGGGATACTAGACATGTTATACATATTTGATGTCTTAAAGATACATGCTTTATATGTTGTAGGTATGTCAAAAAAATATGTAAAGTTTTCATAGAGATTATATCACACTTCGAGATTCAAAAGAAAGACACAATCGTAGGTCTCTATATTCTTTCGTTCAAATGTCTCAAATTTATAATGGATTATAAAGCTACTATAACGCACTTTTTCCTCTGAAAATTTCGCTATAATGCCATTGTAACTGTCTATAAATTTAAGTTAAAAAGTTATGTACTATGTGGATACAAGGAGCCGTGTAATTACATAAAAAACTGCAGTTTCAATGTTACACTTCGTTTAAACTTCGATATAAAAGTACTTATACATAGATAATATACTTAAGAGTGATTATACGTACCTAGGTATACTATATCCCGATTACTTTGCTACTTTGAAATATAGACCACTTTTATCGGTGGAATTTATTTGATCGTTATAAATCTCGCAGAGTTACGGCGTGACCACGCGATTGGGTTTCTTTTTTTATCTGCGTAGGTACAATGAATTATACCATAACCAATCGCTCGATTCAAAGCTTTTAAAAGAATTACCTCAAAATCATAGATATACATGTATGTACTACAAGTATATATACATTGACGACTTGATTAGCGCAGTTGGTAGTAACCCTGGTTTCTGTGCCGAGGGTCCCGGGTTCGAATCCTGGTAGTGACATACTTTGTGAGAGCACAAATGTTTTAACATCTATATAAGTAATATACTGGGTTCGCCCCCAGCCCATTGTACGGTACCTATAATACAAGCGTTGTTTAGTGTGGGACCGTATAGTTGGTGTGTTCGTCTGGCGATATTATTATTATACTGTAAAATTCCATTAATTTTATTCACAGAGATGTATTTAATAGTAGGTTTATTTTATAATTTCTTGGCCTTTCCGCTTTTTATAATTGGGTCAGCTTGCAGTCTATTCGGATTATCGATGTTATACGAAGCGACTACCGCCCTTGGAGACTTAAATAGGATTGTAAGTACCGGTGACCAAGGTTTTAGATTTTTAAGGACAGGCTACTTTTAGCGACAGTGACAGATGCTTACTGGATCGGATTTACTAATCACGATACTGATATATATCTATACATATTAACACAGTCGTGTCAGTTACACCATTTATAACTCAAGAACGGGTGGGCTGATTTTTGTGATGTTTGATTCTTTGAATTCGTCTCCGCCCCAAATAGCGGAATAATTATTGAAACAATCTAGGTGTCGAGTCACCTTCGTCCGTAGGAGAATTAAATACCCTCGAGATACCCTACACGTGACCCTGGGTGGTGCCAACTAGGTGACAACTCTACTGGTGGTAGGCTTCGGCCGTGGTTAGTCACCACCCACTGAACAAAAACATTTCGCCAAGCGGCCTCGCCGTGTTCCGGCATGATGTTCGGTGTTGCCATTCGTTCGGTGATGGCGGGTCAGATCAGCTGCGCTGCATGTGCCTAGTGAATGTAGCGTATCGATCTACTGCCGCATTCCTATCTAGGCAAGTATGCTCCATCGTAGATCTCATCATCACTTACCATCAGGTGAGATCGAGATCAAATACTTGCCTACAATTTAATAAAAAAAACACTAATAATAATAAAGATATTTTCTTTTCTCATACATTTGATTGTGCGGATCTCGCCGGGATATTATTTTGAATTAATAAAAGTTGAGCTTATTACTATATACTCTAAGTCTAGCGTGAGACGGTTGAATCTGAGATTTTGGTGGCGTGTTGAATTTTGGGCGCCTCATTATATGAGAAATTCTTTGAAAACTTTTTCGTCCACACTAATTTCAAAGCCGGCTTAATTAAATTAAGTCTACGGGATTCATAAGAGCGGCACACTTTTAAACATAAGATATATACGTGCTCACATACCTATTCTTTACGTTTGAGAGAGGATGTGTTTCGCTATGGGTATCATATCCAACTTTCGACGATAAATATTACATCTAGTCAATAATAGTTTTTGGTATTAAAAAAAATAAACCGTAGAGAAGATTTATTGTATGCATAATTTTTTTCAAGAAACTATTACAAATTAAAAATAAAACGGCAAATGTACCAAATATGTATGTATTTGAGCGCAGTTGGCAGTGACCCTGCTTGCTGTGCCGACGGTCCTGGGTTCGAATCCTGGTAGGGGCAAGCTTTGTGTGATGAGCATGAAAGTCTGTACCCGAGTCATGGATGTTTAATATGTATATATGTTTTCTATACCGGATTCGCCTTCAGTCTATTGTACTGTACCCATAATACAAGCGTTGCTTAGTGTTTGTACGTATAGTTGGTTTGTTCGTCTGGCGATATTTTATTATTCGACAAAGAAAATCTAAAAATGACAACACCACTTACGATCTCATTAGTTCGCATTCCGTACGGCTCTAGATACGTTAAAACCGCATAAAATACAACAATGTCTCCTTCAATTATAGATTACACGTTACACTGCTATTACATTTTATGGATAGCCGGTAAATAAACCATCATCGGGCGATGGAAACTACCTGGAAGAGTTTATAGGCTTTTATTCAAGAATTATGACGTAATAAAAGCCTACGAGAAGGATACTTGTTTGTTTTATAAATAACCACTTATATTTTTTTAGTTTTTTTTTTACATTTTGAAAATAGGGTAAATAAACTGAGGCCTTTGGAACATTACCGTTTTCCCACCTTATGTTCCTTTTTGCATGGCAATTCTGAGCTCTAGCGCAAAGGTTTGCTACGACCTTGTAGCTGTACCATTTAAAGCACAATTTACTTAAGCAGGCAGGGAGAAAATTCCCTTATAGTACCTACATCCAATTTCACACTTCACCGACATAGCATTAAGGTTCAATCTTTTATTTTTAATCATAGTTTTTGCATGCCAAACTTGAATGATAAAATTAAAAAATAGCTAGGTAGGGATAAAGATAGATCATGTTTTGTCTGGTAAACTAAACAGCAGTCTTAATTTGTACAGAGATTTGTAGAGAACAATCCGTCTCTCCGCAGCCCGAGTAACTTGAGAATTAATTAATTTACTAAAACGTTCAGAAGAGGGCTCTTGTATAGGAATTCACACTTTCCCGCTCGACAAGTTGAGATGAATTTACGAAGTAGGCTTTGTTGGTACTTATTCAATTTATATTTGTTTTCTTTTAATTTGCAAATAACGTTTGTTTTGCTGAAGAACAGCTACCTACAGTTGTTCATTGTACTTCTAACAAAGCGCAAAACCGGACAAACCGTTATAAACGTCAGATAACGAGTAGAATACCATTACTTAGTTAGACTATCGACATTATATGGATACACGACTGAAGTACAGAATACGAAAAGTTCAGTGGCAGTTTCATCGCTGGTCAATGGAAAGCCAGTGATGTTAAAAAACTAGTAGACTACCACATGTCTAAAACCATTCAATCGATACGCTATCGACACTCCACTGAAGCGTTATTAAATTAGCAGAATTGGGCCCCAGGTATGTACAGCAATACAAGTTCATTACAGGATTTTTAAGACATGCATCAAATAGTTATAGTGACATAATTTAATATCTATAACTGGGCTACGTTTCAATCGCTAGCTAGCTACAAATTAGATGAATAAGCGGTGTACTTATTCATCGGCAAACATTTTATAAATTCCATAAAAGCTACAAACATTGATTATAACAAATACATAAATTGACAAATGCCCGCGTCCCAAGCATTATGCAGTGCATTTATATCCCTACTTGAAGACTGTCTGCGCTGAAAGATGACCTCAATTTTCCAACAAAAGAGCACAATAAAATTTAATATGAGCCGAGTCGACCGTCTCTTTAAGCCTACGTAATATCCAACCAAGTCAAGGTGACCCCCTTACCCTCTATTATAACACGGAAAAAGAATGTGTTTGTAAAGTGTTGGGGGTTTTCGTGAAATGGTGACGTGCACGCTATCATATGGCACCGGACAAATGCCTATCGATGTATGAAATGGTGATGAAGCATGACAGCCTAGAGTCGCTTAGATAGACAGGATTAAAGTATTGGATTCAAGGTTAGCCGTAGTCACGGTCTCGTAAGCTATGCAATATATTATGTAATAGACCATATATATAAAACTAAAATTCTCTATACCAAGCCTTAGTAACAATCACAGAAATCGGAAAATTTAATGAGTATGTTTGATCGATCTGATGGTTCCTGCACAATAGTGAAGACGTATAAAGGACGCAACATTAGGGCTATACTCGTAGTTTTGAGACATAAAAAGATTTTTGTAATTAAGTACAGGAAACACTTTTACAACAATCTTATACAATATAAACTAGTAAATAGAGCCAAAATAACAAAAAGATTCCAAAAAAAAAAGTATCTAATAAAGTTGCGATAGCCATTTTGAGCCACTGAACTATAATGCAGGTAATAATTTTTTTATCGTTATTTAACCGCACCTCGCCTTAATTAAGTGACAGTATGTGGTTTTTTCTTGTACCCGTCACTATCAGCCCGGCTATCCGACTGACGCCCGGCCCTCAACCAATGGTCGCACCGATAAATCCGTCAATGACGTAGCGGCAATTCCAGAAATTATTCACAGGTCAGCGGTTTGCAAATGTAAACTGTTAATTGAAAAATAAATCATTAGAGATGTCGCGTCGATATCGACAAATAGAACAAAAATCTCATTTCATACAAGATTTATTAAAAGCATTTTCAATTTGGCCACTGCGAAGTCTTTTCATATCGACAAATTAATGTAATTAATTGCTGTTTGATAAATTACCCAATCTCGCGAGGATGTAGGAAACCTATATATACCTTTTAAAACCGAATACGGAAATATCGACTCTATTATAAATAAATAAATATCGCTATACGAACACACAAACTATACGGTCCCACATTAAGCAACGCTTGTTATGGGTACAATGGACTGAGAGCGAACTCCTCAAATATTAAACATCCATGACTCGGGTACAACATTCGTGGTCATCACACAAAGCTTGTCCCTACCAGGATTCGAACCCGGGACTCTCGGCGCAGAAAGCAAGCATGATTTCACTATCTTTATAACTGTTGTAGTTTTTAGTCAAGGCCAAAAAGGACTAAGTTTTAGTGGTGTTGGGAGCGGATTACAAGTGGGTGCCGGCGTAAGCCACGCGCGCGGCTTGCTGTCGAGTCGACACGCCAACTTTATACTGCATTTTATTTATCACTAAAACTTTTAGTTTGAAATAGTTAAAGTACTTACATCAAATAGAAGATAGCTACTGCCTAATATATATTTTGTAATTTACAAAACGAATTTAAATTGATTTTATAGGAACCTTCAGGTTTAAGTAAAATGTACTCAAATAATTCAAGTCGCAACTCAAAGATTTTACGAGCTCCTCTTTCCAACTGGTCAACAAATACAGTATCTCATTTAAAAAACAGTGTAATAATTAAATAAAATTATAATTAAAAAACCATACCTTTTTTAATGTCTTTATGTAGGAGAATTAGGCCCTAGTCCACCACGCTGGCGCAATGCGTATGAAATCCAGAAATCCCAGAGGTGCGAGCTATGGTTTGAACCTGCGTTCCTCGTTACCGAGGCAGACTTTCAAACAACTCAGCTACCACTGCTAATTAAATACATTTAAAACACTCATAACATGAAAATATAAAAGATAAACGATTTAAACTGCTCTAAAATAAATAAGCAAGCTAGCGCTTAACATGCAGTTTATGTTGGCAACCCGCCAAAGCAAGTTCTCGGTTTATGTGAGGTGAAATACGACCCGGTATGTTGGTTAGTTACAAAACCAAGTTGGAGTGTGACTTAGGTACTAAATACCCATCCAGAATAAAACTTTAAATGTCTGTACTGTTTTATATCGTAGTATTTATAGCTGTAGCAGGAAGCCGGTGGATGCGAGTGGCGGAGGACCGTGATGTGTGGAAGTGATTGGGGGAGGCCATGTCCAGCAGTGGGCGTCTATTGGCTGATAGCATAGCATAGTATTTATAGCTCAATGGTAATACATCAAATGTTACGTCATTTCGGAGTCATGACAGTGTGTGTATAACGTTTTAGAGGATTTTTTTTAAAACCATTCTTATTCAAAGGCGAATAGATTTTTAATTAATGAATTATTAATATAGGAACTTTACAAAAATTGTGTTCAACACGTATAACGCCATTTATTCTGGTTCTTCGAGTTCAACAATGGAAACTTGGAACCTATTGAAAACTTGATAAAAAGAATGTAAGTTCTTGGCTAATATTTCTAGGTTACCTACTTAAAGTTTTTTTTTTCATAATCATTCCTATGTTATCCACGATTCTTATTATTATACATTTCTATGTTAAAAAGCAGTTTTATTAAAATAAATCTTTAGAAATACTTCAAGAGCCAGCAAAATTGAGAGTTATTCGATTTTTATGAATTACGCGGCTAGATACAGCATATATATACTTATCGGTCCAGAGGAGAATGGTCTTAATAGACATACAGATACAATACAGTATAGGTATGGGTTCCGTTGAGTTCTTTTAGGAGGTGGGATCGCTAAGGGCATAGCCAAATCAATCCTTTCATATAAGCCTATGAGACGACTTACCTTACAAATAGTATTATTTTAATTTTTTTAACCGAATTGGAACTGCTTACACAAAAAAAATATCTACTTATTTTATCATAATTTCGCAAGACGAACACACCAACTACACGGAGCCAAACTTACCAATTCCTTTTAATATAGGCACAAAGAACTGGGGCGATAACAGTATATAATATTGTTATATAGCTTTAATCAATCAAAGACTCAAGTAATCATTAGTTATATAGCTATAAAACATTCATGACTCAAGTCAAAATATTCTTCCACAAAGTGTGCCTCAACCTATATTTATTCGTAGCCTCTACCTGGTTTCTAAGCTCGGTACAAAAAGTAGAGTCACTGCTCAGACAAGCAACTCAGCGGGTTTAACTTTGTTAAATGGTAGTTAGTTATTTACCTACCCGTTAGATAAGATGTTCCTCCTAGCACTTTCTTACGAAGGTACAGGTACGTGAAACAATTCGCAATCGCGCTTCGTAATCCGGATTAAAACCGGTAAATTGCCGGTAAACCCCGCTGCTCGGTGCCGATAGAGAGCTGTGTTGGCCGTACCGGCTTTTGAGCTTAAAAGCACTTTGACGTGACGCGAAGTGCCATAAAAACGAGATTAACGAAGTTATAATACACTGACGCCTATAGCCCACGGGGACAGGCAGAGGTAGGCATAGGTCTTCTCACTTCCAATCGTCGAGCTACGATCACAAATACATAGTATAAATAAGATATGATTTAAAAAGTTATCACAAAAAAATGTTATCTATCGTTGGGTAATGAGTGCCCCCGTAATAACAGCCGCCAGCAAAAGTCTACCTACCATGGCAGTACTTACTACGTAATCTCGTAGCAGCCGTAAAATTTCGTAGCTTCATCGTAGCAGCGTAATGCTGCACAAAGACTGCAATGTAACAAAATTATACGTTGCCTGAAGGCATCGCGCGCACAAACCGCGTATTACTACGAATCTTTCATGTGCATACTGTTCCATTGACATTCCACGGTGCTACGCCGCGTACACTGTATCCCTCTTAGTGTTCGTCCGAAAATCCGACAATTGATCGATAAACCCGAGCATGCCTTGTTAAGCATGCGTGTTTGTTGCTCGTAGTGTGCACGACAGTAGCGTAATGCCTCTACGCTATGGAAATTTGTTACAATAGTGCAGCAATGTATACGACAAATTAATGTATTGCATGTTACATTCCATGATATAGAATACGGCGCTTGTATGCATTTCACAGTGTGTTCGCGGTATAAGAGGCTGTGAAAATTGTGGAAAATATTGACGCTCGTGACCTTTATTAAGTTTTCAAGCAGCTTATTAATGTTCTGAGGGATAGGCGTATAAAACGTGACAATATCTGGCATCGCGTCACGTAGCGACAACGGCGTTAGCTTGGCGATTAAACTTCGTTACTTTTTAAAGTACTTAATATAATGTCATAATATCGTCGGTCTAGTACCCCTTTTGTATACAACTAGCTTCTGTCCACGGCTACACCCGTGTTACGTGGATGAGTCAGCCTATAGCGCTCAGAAATAATGTAGCTTCCTATCGGTGAAATAATTTTCTAAATCAGATCAGTATATCCATCAATGTGCCGCATTATATAACTTTAGGTATCTATTAATTGTAATTTATTAAACAACTTCAAAAAGGAGGAGGTTCTCAATTCAGTTGTATTTTTTTAAATCAGCTAACTGCTTCGAGGTATGTAATTCCATAACAAACACGTTGTATCTTCCACGGAAGCACTTCGTGGTTAATATCCATGACGGCTCTAACTTACGTGTCCCACTTTGACGGCAAACATATTTGTTTTTATTTTCTTTTAGCAGAGCTTATGTAAATATTAGATCACACCGTGTTAGCGGTGTGTTGCTGGAATATTTTTTTTTATTACATTGTAGGCAAGTATTTGATCTCGATCTCATCTGATGGTAAGTGACGATGAGATCTACGATGGAGCATACTTGCCTAGGTAGGAAGGCGGCAGTAGATCGAGACGCTACATTCGCTAGGCACATGCAGCGCAACTGATCTGAACCGCCATCCATGAATGGCAACACCGAACATCATGCCGGAACACGGCTAGGCCGCGTGGCGACATGGCTTTGTTCAGTGCGTGGTGACTAGCCACGGCCGAAGCCTACCACCAGTAGAGTTGTCACCTGGTTGGCACCACCCAGGGTCACGTGTAGGGTATCTCGAGGGTACTTAATTCTCCTACGGACGAAGGTGACTCGACCCCAGATATTTTATGATGAGCCTGAAAAACCTTTCATGTATACCTATAATTGTATGGCAGTAGAATCAGAATCAGAATATTTTTTATTCACGTAGACCATTATGTACAGTAATTATGAATCGTCAAAAGTTACAAAATATTATGCTACTACTTTACCACCCATTCGGAATGCCGTTCCTATGGAGAAAAACGGGCAAGAAACTCCATGGTTGCTCTTTTTTTTAAAAGATCTTTTACATTTTTGAGCAATTCATTGTTATAGGTATGTGAGAATTATATCCTTGTTTCATAATGCACTGTAGTTAGTCATGGGTAGTGTTATAAATGTTTCAGCCAGTTCTAACCCATTTCTAACGGGAAGTCACTGTCACTGCCTGTAATACCCGAAGGGGTAGGTAGAGTGTACGCACTTTGACCGATATTTGCCTTCATTTTGTTTTATCCCACTATCCCACTAATATTATAAATGTGAAAGTTTGGATGGATGGATGGATGTTTGTTACTCAATCACGCCAGAACGGCTGAACTGATCTGGATTAAATTTGGCACAGAGATATATTTTAGTCTGGAATAGCACATAGGCTATATTTTATCCCGGTAAAATGTATGGTTCCCGTGGGATAGATTAATATACATACATACTTTTTAATCGCGGGTTACACCGCAGGGAACTAGTATATGATATTTTTGAAAAAGTATAACTCCACTCTTAGTTCTATAAAAATATACTTCCAGCAATGTTTAGTATGGACCAAACGAGTCCAAACACGAGCTTGATGCAGCGAGTTCGACTGTGCAGTTCAATTGTTCAGCAAACATGCCGCGAACCGTACATCCAATAGATTCGCAAACATAAAATGTCGGCCATTTTTGTGTAAAAAAAAATTGATTTAAAAAAAGGATACGTTCGGTGACTAACATAGAATGAGAACACATACACATGATTGGTGTTTCGACAGTTAATATATAACGACAACGAAAATTATATTTAAATTAAACTTAATAAATGACAGAGATCTGAAGTAACAAACATAAAAAATAAAAAAACAACACAACCGAATTGAGAACCTCCTCCTTTTTGAAGTCGGTTAAAAATAACATTCGTCTTGAAAAAGGCGAGGAAAACACGTACAACACACATACATTGTCGACACACATACACAACATATACACTACAGATTACTCGTTAGGTCTGCACATACATGGAAAAGCCCTAAAAGCCTTGATTAGGGTCCAGGGCTACTGTTACCACAGAAACAATCGCTACTCAACGGTTCCTTACCATAAACACAAGCCTGAACTTGGATCATCAATCATGATCAAGGACCCTAAAGTTGCGCTATTGTGGCGCCCTCCACCGTGCGATTATCCCGTTCATTACTGTTACAACACTTTTGTTGGGTACCGTTGAAGATTTTATCTCAACTGAGGCTTTGTGAACGAGCTTTGAGTGTGAAATAGCCCTTTAAAATTTTAAGGGAAATAATGAACTGCAATCATATATGGTTTCATGAATCTCAGCATGGTAAAAGCTGGGGTAAGTTACTTTTAGCCCGGGAAATTGATGTGGTTATTGCGGGATTGTTGAATAAATTTATTTCAAACACCACGCGGCGGATTTTGATGAATCTTGGCGTGGTTACAGCCTATAACAAGATCAATATCTAGGATAAATGTTGTCCCGAGTTACGGGCGAGATAACCAAAAAAACTATAATGACGAGATAACTAAAAACACTGCTATTTAGGTAGTACCTACTGAATAAAGTAGATTACTAAAAAGGGGATCGCTCCACGGAATACACATTTATTTGAATACGCAGTGAAGACGCCAGTGAAATGAAACAATGCCCGCTTTACGACTTCAGAATGTAGGCAAAATCCGGCGATGGCACATAGTCGTAAAGATTGATCTCTTGTTTGCATGTAGGGACTACGACTCCCGGATACGACGTACTTGAGTTTGTGCTAGCGATTCTCTCCGGCTGCGCTTGTGTTTTTTACATCTTTGCTACCAGTATTATGAATGCAGGGTGTTCTTATGTTTTTAAGTATGACTGAGGATTGAAATCAAACAAATTTTGCCGATTTTATTGCGTTTATTTTATATTTTTTTACGTTCCCGACGTTTCGGCTGCTTTACATGGACCATGGTCACGGGAGGACTGCGGTGTTTGACGTCCTAGTGTCATAGTTTGGACTGCGGTCCCCTCAACCACCATTATCACATACCATTGCAATGTATAGTATTCGCGTAAATATAAGAAATCAATATGACTGAGGATCATAATATAGAATGCTAAATTTGAATAAGATTTGTTACAAAACTTTTGTGGAAACTGCATGATTTGCAGCAATACACTTCGTTTAACATCACAAAAAACGTCAATGGCAGTGGTTACAGGGGCCGCTCTCGTAATCTAAGTCTCGATAGCACCAATACAAAAAATTTAAAGCTGGATTGTCTAAATGTAACTGGTAGGCAATAAATGTGTAGCACGCTTTTCGTGCCTTGTTTTAAAAAAAACTGTGCTTTGCTAGAGTCCTGTCACAATAATCCTAAACCATAACAGACAATACTACACCAATCAGGCCGAAATTAAGGTAAATCTATACAGACTATTAATGTTTGGCTCGTGATTCGGTATCCATGTGCCCCGTATAATCGTATAATCGCCGATCAATGTGGTGTTAGCGGAAGACAGGCGATTATTTTGTTCTGAATAACATTATTATTGCTAAATGTATATCAACATTTTTCTTTAAATGAGTAACCATCAAGTTTCTTGTCCGCTCTACTCAGTGGAACCAACATTCCGAACTGGTGGTAGCCACTTACTTATGATAGGATGTGAGATGTGAAGATGATGATATCTGATGAGCTCACTTGGTAGTGACTGCTTCTACTGATAATAGCTTTACTCTCTGTGCCGGATTAGAATCCTGGTCGGGGCAAACTTTGTGTGATGAGCACGTATGTTTGTACCCGAGTAATGGATGTTAATTTATTTATAAGTAGGTATCATACACTGGCATCGCCCCCAGTCCATTGTAATTGTAAGGTACCCACAATACAAGGGTTGCTTAGCTTAGAACCGTACAGTTGGTGTATTCATCCAGTGGTATTATAGTAAAATAAATTATTTTTTTGCCTACATGATTGAAAAAGAAATATAAAGCACCTCGACTCTGATGATACTCTCACCCTCGCACCCCCCCAAAACATGTAACACAAAATCATACAGTTTTTGAGAAGCTCTAGTTTGAGCAAGCATTGGCAAAATGCGCTGGCATTGTCCAACGTTAAGTGGACACATTAATGGCACCAGTGGTGGGCATTAATTGTGTGCCTAATTACTGGCACTAAGCGCATGGCGGCTGGCCCGACCGCACGCGAATCATGTGTACTTAATTTCTAATCAATATTTCTAATAATCAGTTAGGCCTATTACAGGGGACTTAAATACCATTGACCATATCACTCGATGATTCACTTCGATAAATACAGTTGATGAGAGGAGAAAGAGTACCAGTAACTACTTCGCCTTGCGTACATAGGTGAAAAAGTAAGAGATAGGTAATTCGAATAATTTGGTGATTCGAATTAAAGTTTGTTATCAAGAGTAAGCTAGAAATGTCTTAATCAAAATTTTGCCCACGGATGTCTCGCGAAGTTGTTCTAAAGTTGGATTATCTCTGATAATCTTTGACACCGGTATCGACAGTACCAACTGAGAAAAATAATTAGTTATAATTATGTAATAGCACTGTAAATAATTATAGCGATAATACAGGGTAACATAAAAAGAATTGAGCAAGAAAGTGGATTTATAACTTTATATATTCGTTATTAAAAAATAAATATTGAATTAAAATATCTATTGAAATAAAACAAATTTTACGGCATTTATCGCGTCTTTTTTTATTTTACGTTAAATAATCCAATTTAGCGGAAAAGGGAAGATCTTCTAGCCAGGCGGGTGGTATGCCTGGCGGGGCGGCCGCTATGCCCCAACGGTTATTGTCGGGATCTTGTATATATGCTACTTGCTCCGAGAACTCTGATAGCGCGATTCAGGATTGTGACGTCACTTGTCTATTGTTCTGAATGCGTCTGTAGTGCCATCTGCGTAGCTTGTGATGCGGTTGAAGTAGTCGCTACAGTACTCCCCCCCAAGACCGGAGGTCGATATCTTTGAGTGGCAGCGTCTTGCGTGCAAGGGCCAGGAAGCTAGCTCGAAGGTCTGCAGTGAGTCGAGACCGAGCTGTGCGCGTCGCAGAACCAGGAGCGCGGTGAGTCGGCTGTGATGGTCCTGAGTGACGGCTTGGCTTGCTGTGGGACGGGCTGCTTGCTGTTGGATGTCGATGTTGATGTCTTGGTATGGAGTGGTGATGACTTTGGATGCTTGAGTCTTTACAGAAGGATGTTGTTCATTGTCAGGGGTCACCAATTTAGCGGAAAAGGGAAGATCTTCCAGCCAGGCGGGTGGTATGCCTGGCGGGGCGGCCGCTATGCCCCAACGGTTATTGTCGGGATCTTGTATATATGCTACTTGCTCCGAGAACTCTGATAGCGCGATTCAGGATTGTGACGTCACTTGTCTATTGTTCTGAATGCGTCTGTAGTGCCATCTGCGTAGCTTGTGATGCGGTTGAAGTAGTCGCTACAAATCTATAAAATTAGTTTTATTTAAATGTGTAGTATTCGCGTAAATATAAGAAATCAATATATTAAAATATTTATTTCGTACAATAATAAAAAAAAAATAGTAATAGTAACCCTCACACAACGCCTGGTCTGTATCGTGATGCTTGGTTATGTCGGGATGGTTTTTATGTGTTGACTTACAGCCCTCAAGTAACATCTGGTGGGTGAGCGTATAGCCATGGATCCGCGCATTACATAGATTGGCTGTTACTCCGTAGTTCATTACACAGGTGGCACATCCAACGTCATCACCTTGTATGTTGTTACAATATAATAATAACATGATAAGGATAGCCTCAGCAAAGAATATTCAGTTAAGTATTTTTTTTATTAGGTACATATTTACAAAAATAAAATCCGTAACGCCAATTGAACCTAGAGCCTAACTAGTGGCATTAGATACCTGTCATCATCAGCCTATTGCTATCCACTGCTGGACGTAGACCTCCCCAAATGATGCTTCTGAGTTCTCGACATCCAGTTTTTGCCAGCCACTCTCTGAGGGTCGTCATTCCACCTAGCTCTGGGGCGTTACTTTCGTGGGGCATGCTTTTGCGATCCCATGGCGCCAGAGTATACCGTAGGCTTTTTGTGGGTGAACGACTCTTACCGGGACTCACATATACCTCTCCCACTTCCCTCGAGCCTGAAGATGATAAGTTTGCCTAATCGTGGTCTCCACGTTAAACCTTGAACTCCATCACCACCGTATAATTTGAGGATCCATAGCAAAACTGAACAACGAAAAAATATTATGATCTACATTTCTATGAATGTAATAAATCTACAAATAATGAATTGAACGCACAAAGAAATGATTGAACAGCCTCTACGCCCATTCTTCCAATACATTTTCGTGAGAAAAATTCAAACTACAGTAGCACAAAGGTGAGTTATTTGCGAATAGGCATACTAGGACATTTAAATAATAATATCTTCCTGAGTGACAGCGCCGTGTAGCTGTAATAACGTCCGCCCTGATTTATATTCAGGGAGGGCTATAATTGAAAAACACTCCGACACAAAAAAGTGTTTCTTTTTCATAAATTATGATTTATTACTTACAGTCTGTGTCACCATGATGCTCTGATGGGCGGTGAAACTCACGGAGCTATTTCGTGTGCCAAGATGATGTGATTTAACACCTTTACCAATGGATGAAATAATGTGAAATTAACATTTCTAAAAACACTCGAAGTTCAGCTAGTTGTGAGTCTAACTGAACTCAAAGTTCAGTTGTAAGACTTACTGATATTTGAGTGTTTTTAATATAAAATAAAAATATAGGATTTTATTTATGTAAGTATTTTCTATATTATCGAATAAATACCAAGTACCTACAGACCACAGCTTGGCTGTGTGCCTATACCCGCTCAATTAAAAGGCAAATATTCCTATAGTCACTGTATAAAGATTTTATTCAATATACACGGCCGTTATAATATTTAATATCGTGTCGTGTCGCCATAAGTCAATGTCGCTCATTAAACCAATATCGAGTATCGTGGGAAATTGATGCTCAAGGTTTTGTGTACACTGTTGCATATACGCATGTCCAAGGTAAAATGAAAATTCTTAAATCGATCTTAATACCTTACTTTTCACTCGTGGTAGGCTTCGGCCGTGGCTAGTCACCACCCACTGAACAAAGCCATGTCGCCAAGCGGCCTAGCCGTGTTCCGGCATGATGTTCGGTGTTGCCATTCATGGATGGCGGGTCAGATCAGTTGCGCTGCATGTGCCTAGTGAATGTAGCGTCTCTTATCTACTGCCGCCTTCCTACCTAGGCAAGTATGCTCCATCGTAGATCTCATCGTCACTTACCATCAGGTGAGATCGAGATCAAATACTTGCCTATAATGTAATAAAAAAAAAAAAAAAAAAGTAAGTATTTCTGTGTAATAACCATAGGATAATCACGTTTTGCCCCAAACTTAGTTGTTTCCCCTAAAACAATGCGCAGAATGTTGTAAATTTTTATTATTGTTACCGGTTGCTAGCTAGCTAGCTAGCTTATATAAGGTTTAGGGCAAATGTCGTTCATACGCAAAAATAAAAGAAACTAAAATACTATTCAAATCTCGTCAAAGTTATATGGTCAAGATAGTCGTTAATTCGCGAAAGCATGCATTATCCTCTCTATGCTGCGCTTTTGTAGCTTTTAAGAGCGTGCATAAATTTCGAGGCGCAATTTTGAAAGTGACGTGTCCGCTGAATTATACGCCTCTCGCGAGTTTTCAATGTACCTATCAACATACCTATAGCTGCTACAGTTTATGTGTTATTGAGGTAGCAAGGCATAATCATGTTTAACATACCCACTTTACACGGTTCATATATTAAAACAGAATATCACGTAAAAGAAAAATCTTCATTATAGTTCAAGGCAACGAACTCCGCTCGGGATCCATGCGTGAAGCAGTAGAATGACTGGGGTTTGAAAGGGACACCACTACTAAATATCCGGTTTTTGAGAGTTGGGAGAATTCATCTGACACAATACTAGACTTGTACCTTCATACGAAATTGGAAACTGAACACTTTTCTACCCGCGATTTTTTTAAATTTATTTATCCACTGTGTTTTACTTCGTAGATAAGGCGAGTCTCCAGCTACTGGCGTCAGCCGTAAATGTGATGTCACACTGCATAAGGTCGTCAGTAAGATATTTAGCGACGAACCAAAGAGACGGGGATGCTAACAGTATTCTATTTAGATAAGAATACTTTCCAACGGGATTCATTCAACGAAAAGCGCCTGTGTTCAGTGTGAAGCGAAACTCATAAGTTGCATGTTGTCACATCGTTTGTGTTTCTCTTCACAAAACTCATTTTCCAGTTTATATTATGACCAACTTTAAATTTGAGAATGCTTATGTGTACACAATTGATTTGGGCCAAGCCATGACACTAAGTAATCAAAGGATTATAGGTATTAATAATATTAATATTAAACGTTTTAAGTGTGTATACTTCAAGAGATAAGCATAGCTTTGATTGTTAGGTAAAGTAAGTAGGTATTATATATATAAGGACATACCTTATGGCACTAGTCCAACCGCGCAAACTCGCGAGGATGCCTTGGGAACGAAACGGACGCGACAACGAGAAAATGTCAGAAGACACCGCTCACACTTAACGCCATATACCCGAGCCAGTGTCACGAGACCAACAATTTAATTACATTTATATAATGTTTTAATCCTCGAAAAAATCGTCTGGGATTGGCTTTCCATGGCGTTCGTCTCTGCCAGAGACTTGGGCATTGGCTAAAAGCGTTATAAAAAAACTAGTGATTATTTGCACGTAGTATGCACACATATGCTGTATAAGTTAGCCCTCCATCAAGAATTTGCAGAAAACTTACTCCATTGGCTTAAACCCAACTGCGTAGTCAATCGACTATCCGCTAATCTAAGATTAACAATAAACCGAGTTATATTTTAGTTTCCTCACGCGACTAGCATAATTGTTGGCACAGTGTAGGGGATTGGTGGCCAGGGAATGACGGGTTCCGAATTAAGCCAATCAACTATTAGCCACACTGTGGCTGGCACCGATAGAGACGGGTGTCGTGGTGCTTGCTATTTCGTTAGCTTTTGAACCACCAAATTATTACTTTAGGTAGCGAAACTTGAACTCGCATGTTAATTAAAAAAATGTCAAACCTTATATAATTATTATATTGTAGATATGTATGTTAAGACCTGGAATTCGTGTATGCGTGTGTGAAGATACGTACCTATGTATGTGTGGGTGTACGAGTGTGTACAGTACGGTAGTTCTACTGTAAGGATCCTTACTTCAATATAAGAGTTATTCAGAAAGACTATACTAAGTCTGGAACCTGATGATATTTAGCGCATTTGTAGTCATTATGTGAAGTCATAGTTGCGATACGTAAATAAAAAAAAAATTGAGAACCTTTTTTTAAATCGACATACCAATCAAAATTAATGATAAAAATGCACTAAAGAAGCGCACATTTTTTTTTTTTATTATTACATTCAGAGGTTAGTGTGCCCGTTCTGAATCAGTCTGTATATAAATGTCAATAATAGATGTTACTTACCCTGCCAGTAACGATGAAAAGTCCTGTTTTATCAGACTTGTAATGTTGTTGTGTTGTTTTATCGCAATTTCTCTCAACATTTAAATTAGCCGCGACACAAAAATACGGCCTAAAAAATTCACAAAACCATAAATATAATCTTATTCGTGGCGCGCCTCGAGTTTCCCAGTAAAACGTGACAATTTTGAATCGCACCGCACGTATTGCCATCACTCCGTGTCGTGGAACAGTTAAAATGTTATTTCATAATTGCTTAATAGGTACCTATTAGGATAATTCGTATTTATAATTATAATGGAATTTATAGACCGAACGAACGTCTCTCCCTTCCTCTACACTCTTATACCCTTAATTCATCTCTATAATAGTTTATATTTAATGCGAAACAAGTGATTGTATTTTGCAGACTTTTTGGAGAGAAGATGAACCGTGAAGTTGTCAATTTTATTTGATTCTCCCAAAAATGTGTTTCTTTGATAAATAACGAGTAATATTAGTGGGATATTAACCATTGTGTGTTCATAAACGTGCACGAGAGAAGGAAAATGAAATATAATAGCATAACTTGACTTTTCAAGTAGGCGTAGGCGATTAATTTCGTCATCATAGACCTCGTCATTATCATGAGAGCTACGTATAATTCTATGACAATTATGTAGACAAACTCGACTCGCAAATATTTTATAGACAACCTATAAAAAAGAGGATGTTGAAAATTGAGGCTTGTTTATTTATTTTTGTATTGTGAATGGACACGCGTCGATAGCGCGGCTTTACTAGTATTGTAGTTTATTCACAGATTATATTATTCAAGTACTTTTATCATTTTTATAACAGGTTTTCGAGCTCGTTACTTTGGAAAGAAATTATATATTTGTAAGTGTATAAAATTTATAGCAATAATGGTAAATAATAAACACTCAGACCATGAAAAGGATATAAACCAAATGTCTCTTCATAAAATAATTGTAAAGCCAAATTCTCGTGGTGATTTGTGGGTAATAATTAGAACCAGAATATTTTTGATCATATAAACCATAAGTACTGGTTTACATGATCAATAATATTCTGGTTCTCTGGTGAATTATCAAAATTGTCACAAAATGCTAAGTTACAACTTTGCCGCCCATTCGGAATGCCGTTCCTAATACGAAGAACAGGCAAGAAAGTCCATGGTTGCTCTTTTTAAAAAGATCTTATACTCGTACATTTTTGAGCAGTACTTTGTTATAGGTATGGGAGAATAATAAGAACTAAGAACAGCTAGGCAGGCTCGAGTAGCTGGTTAAATAAGTACTAACTCAAAGTATATAATTACAAGTTAATGACTACATGGTTCCCACATTGGTTAGGACGAATTAATGAATGTAGCATGGTATTACTAACACAATTTCATAATTTTACATTACCTACATAACTAGCGTATACTAAGAAAATTGGTATGGTTTTATTGGATTAAAAAATATTTAGGTAAGTATATAATATATTTTCCACAAGACTGGCGTTTACGCTTAATAAAGGAATGTGTTTATCCACCTTATGATCTATTTATTACAGGACATCAAGAACAGAATTCCATTTAACCAATGTTCGTGGTTCCAACTTTGGCTATCAATCAAGATCACGGTCCCAAAGGACGCAGCTATTGTGGCGCCCTCTGCCGAGTGATTATCCCGTTATTGTTTGGGCTTTGTCAGCTGGTCTATGGTGTTATCGCGCCCACTTCAAAGGGACAGTGTCAAAAAAAAAATCCACCGTAAGCCACAGCTTGGCCAACCTACCCTTTATAGAGCTATATTTGTATATTATATTTTGGCTCCAGCATTGGCTTATTTTACTGAAACAAAACCTTGACGATCGCCATTGTTCTTTTCTACGGTTCTCCTCGTCTGTGAGGGGCGGCAAACCGGAAATTGAGTTTTTCATTATGTCACCCGACGCTGTTGTCAAAAGCTCGATTAAGAATATCTTCGTTTCACTACTACTACACACCAAAGTAAGCGCTAGTTGTTCAGATCATTAGGATGATTATCTGTCCCATTTTTAAGATGATCTCAGGCTTGTATGTATTCGCAATGTACTGACTGACCGATCAGCCTCTGCTCGCTCAGGAGTACGTGTCTTGGAGGCCTATGTGGGGTGCTGTCATGTGATTTATCTAACTTTTAGACCGATATAAACATCGCGCGTGAACTAAATGATTGCCTGGCAATCGGCATGTCGCCGAGCCTGACTTGCGATGTAGCGCGGTCAGTCAGTATAAGACTATGAAACTAAAAAAGTACCATAGCCATAATCTATTTCTCTCTATGGTCGGTCCCTCATGTCTGAGGATCGCGATCATCGTTGGATAGTCCACACTTGGATCGAACGATTAACCTTCATCGGTCTCTGTTCATGGCGCTTCTGACCATCGAGCTGAATTTGGTTGTAGATGAGTCCTTTGCTTGATCGGTCCACCTGGTTGGGGATAGCCATAATATTTCATCGTTAATAGCCTAATGATGAGAGGGTCGTGCTCTCATAACCGAGAGTTTCCAGGTTTGATCCCCACTCCGACCTGCACATCCTTTGACTTAGTTCAAGAGTCTAACAGGACTACTAGTGACATGTATATCGCACTAGCTGCGCCCCGCGGTGTGACCCGCGAATAAAACATGTACATTTTACCGGGATAAAAAGTAGCCTACGTGCTATTCCAGACTATAATATATTTGTGCCAATTTTCATTTAGATCTGTTCAGCCGTTCTGGCGTGATTGAGTAACAAACATCCATTCATCCATCCAAACTTTCACATTTATAATATTAGTGGGATAATTCTAGAAATGATAGTTTTAAATTAAACGTTTCCTGAAAAAGGAACCTCAAGCCTATTAATTGCTTCGTTAGTTTTAGTATACCCTTATTTAGCCGTCAGCTGTAATGATCTCATCACAATGGTGCAGCGGTTGCTTTAATTGTCACGGTGAATTGCACCCCGCGGCCGTGAGCTGAGCGTGCAATCAACAATGGCGACTCGTCTCTGTTTTATGATTCGTTAATACCCCTGTGAATTGGGCTCGATTGAAATGAGAGAGGCGTGAGTATGAGAATTTGAATCTATATTAAGAGCACGTTATAATATCGCCGGATGAACACACCAACTGGGCCCCTAGTCTGCTAACACAATCGATTCATAATATTCTTCTTCTTTCTTTCTTTACGAAATGAGATGCGATGAAATAAAATGGATATGAAAATGGCCTCACCCGCAACTTAGCGGGTATTTTTCCAATGCCAAGTAATTAATAGCAATAACACAATCAATAAATACACATTATAAATAAAATAATGGATGTGACATGATGAAATGAAAATAGCGTGTCCGATTCATAATCGAACAGCAACCGCCTAGTAACTGTCACTTTTGTCAGATTTGTATGGGATATCTGTCAATGTGACAGTTAGTATGCGGTTGCTGTTCGATTATGAATCGATTGTGTTAGCAGCATTGTGACAGTTGGTGTTGAGGCCCTGTACGGTCCCAAACTAAGCAACACTTTTATTATAGGTACCGCATTGTGGACTGGAGGCGATCTCAATAAATAATAAATTATTATGTGTTAATACAATGAAATATATGTCCAATGTTTGTAATGTGCCCAAAAAAACATACACTGAGATTAATTAAAAATATTCACATATATCCAATATCCATTAGCTTCCAAAAAAAAAATATATTTTCGCCACGTTTCAAATTAATTACGTTACTAGCGAGACCCAATTCCTGCGGTGTGGCTGGCTCGTGTCGCCTTTTGTAATGTTTTAATTTGTATTACACTCCCGTTCCGGTATTAAGGGCTTGTTCGGAGCCGAGAAAACCGAAATAAATCATGTTATATAACGAATTATAGACGTATAGACTCCGGTAAATTCAACCAGCTTTATCCATTTAATAAAATTCTTAACACTGACTCCGAGATATACAACGCACAGCCTAAAAGGGTAGTACATAGATATTTGAAATTTTCTAGATACATTCCTCAAGTAGGTATTGCAGAAGTGCACTAAATAAAGACTCCGGGGGTCAAAGATTACGAAGAAAAAAAAAATCCCATCTTCGATCTAGCACATGGCTAGCAGAAAAATCCTTACTCTGGGGGGTCCAGAATCATGAGTGGAATCAACGATATACAATTTCGTGACGAAGTGACTTACACCCTGCATAATAGTCCTTTAATAAAAAAAATACTTTATTTACAACTGACTTTTTAAATTAGAATTGCGTTTCATACTGGATCCAATATTTTATTCTTACACGTCCAGTGCTTTGTTTGTATAACGTACTACGTCAAGTACATCTATCTATCTATTCTATATATATATATATATAAATCTCGTGTCACAATGTTTGTCCTCAATGGACTCCTAAACCACTTAACCGATTATAATAAAATTCGCACACCATGTGCAGTTCGATCCAACTTGAGAGATAGGATAGTTTAAATCTCAAATTATAGTCGCAATTTTAATTTATTGCTAATTATTTGTCTGTTATTATTTGACAGTCACAATTATCGTTAACTCCAAATGATTCTAACAGATGTCGATACCTTTCGACTGGGTTGAGTAAGTAATCAATAGATGGCGCTGCTATGGTAAATCTACGAACGTGTCATATAAGCTACATTTTAACAGCATAATTACCACGTGTTGTTGACGCTATAAATTGTTTCATTGTTTACTATAATGTAATATAACAAAAACTTTAGCCACAGCAACGCGTGGCCGGGTCAGCTAGTATTCAATAAATAGACACGAGTATTGCCCTTTATGACGCCGCGTGAGACATTTGCATTATCATTCTAATATTGTCTCGGAGATATCGTTTAGCCGAGTAATTTAATTAAATCGCCTCGGGTCTCGGTGCACCGGACAAAGGACGATGTAGGTTGTACGTCGGAGCAGCCATTGTGCATTACTGACTCTATATTAAACACGAGCTCTGCTGCGTGCTGCAATCTGCACGGTCCTTGGACGGACCGCCAGGGCGATATTGGACTAGTAAATAGAAGCAAAACAGAATATTCTATAGTACTTACATATTTATAAACATATACACATACAAGCTACATTTTCAAGTGTGCCCGGATGGCCAAATCCGAAACTATATAGCTAAAAATGCTTAAAGGACTCTCGAGACCGATTTCGATGAAAACAAAAAGTGCATCATTCAATTTTTGAATGAAATATTTCTCCAGCCAGGGATTTGGGATTGAACCAGTTGATTATGAAAAATAAAACAACATTCTGTATTATTGCACTATTCGATAAAGTCGCTTATAAGCGTCTGCTTACATTACTTTACAGCAGGGGTTCCCAAACTTATTTTGTCTTATCTTTATTTTTTAGCGCCCCCATTTTTTCATCTACCTAAAAACCACTATAACTTCAAACTAAATTAATTATTGTAAGCCTCTGCACAACGCCCCCGTTTTTTCCGGGGTCTTACCCCCCCTACCCCCCCCCCCTTTACCCCCCCCCCCCCCTTGCCCCCCTTTAGGCCTGCAGCTCCCACAAGGGGGCACTATCGCCCACTTTGGGAAAGGCTGCTTTACAGCAGCCCTACGTAAAATTATGCTGCTATAATCACGGATAGTAATATATTGATATTCAGTCACTTTTGGGCATAATTGAATGAATCTTTGAACTAGTTTATGCTAGTTGAACGATTAATTGATCAGTGAGTTTTTACGCTGACTGTACTTGGAAAAGCTTTGAGCGAGGTAGCAATTACAAGCGGCCATTATAGCCGAAACCAATTCAGCGCTCAATAATAGGGTAACCACTTGTGTCGGTGCCGCAGGAATGTAATTGTTAATTAGGGTAGTAATCAATTATTTTGTACTAGTAATTCGTAGGCGTAGTACTCCTACAACTTTGGCTATACGATATTAGGTTTGTCAGAATAGGCAGGCTGAAATTGAAATTGCCTATGTCAATTAATTTGAATTAGGTATTGAATTTGGGCCTAATTCCTCTCATAAATGGGCATATTAGGAAACTGTTACGTAGCTTATTACGACAGCTTATATAGATTGGTGTTGTGGTTTGAGTTTAGGCCGCTTGGCGAACTGCAGCGCGCGGTTGTGGGTTCGATTCCCGCGAGGTCAAATTTTGGAAATTATCGCTTCTTAATTTGTGCTGGTCTAGTTGCTTCTAAGATATTAAATTAAAGTAATATTCAAGTAAGTATATTCAAGTAAGAATTTAATTTCTTACTTGAATATTGCGGTTCTTAAAAATCGTCTTCATTTTAGTCTCATAACATTCCATCAGGCCTCTATAGCGAAGTAGTTGGTATGTGATTGTTTCAGCACATTAGCTACAGATTCAGCTTCCGTCCGGCCGGGATGAGGGATGCTGGCCACTGATAGCATGAGAGACGCCGGCTGAACGCTTCGTTTATCTCATGGTGTCCGGACGTGTGATGGATCACATATGGTGCGTATAAAATAGATCATTTGGTAAATAAAATAGTTTTCGGGTCCCAATAATAACTTCTATGGTGGACTATGCCCCCTCGCATTGAGCCCGACCTCCCGGTCCATGCCTTACCGTGGAATGTAAAAAAAACCTAATAAACCACTCAAACGGTAAAACGGATTTCAATGTGTAGGTTTAACAAAACACTTAAAATAGGTGTAATCCATTACATTATCCAGTCAATATAGTTTGCTACACTCAATTACACAAGTGCTTTATAAAAACCTTGTTTAAATGACCGAAATCTGTGTATATATTTGGGGCAAAAGATATCATTATAAACATAATTTTAACGATACTTACCTACCTACTACAATTTTTAAGACAATAATGCAAATAATCACGTAACAAAACCACGCAATAGAACTCTACTTACTAATTCTACTCTACGTACTCTACTCTACTTTCTCTACTCTACGTACTCTACTCTTCATACTCTACTCTACTTGCTCTACTCTACGTACTCTACTCTAGGTACTCTACTCTACTACGTACTCTACTCTACGCACTCTACTCTACGTACTCTACTCTAGGTACTCTACTCTACGTACTCTACTCTATGCACTCTACTCTATGCACTCTACTCTACGCACTCTACTCTACGCACTCTACTCTACGTACTGTACTCTACTTTCTCTACTCTACGTACTCTACTCTTCATACTCTACTCTACTTGCTCTACTGTACGTACTGTCGTACTTTACTCTAGGTACTCTACTCTACGTACTCTACTCTACTTTCTTTACTCTACGTACTCTACTCTTCATACTCTACTCTACTTGCTCTACTCTACGTACTCTACTCTAGGTACTCTACTCTACGCACTCTACTCTACTAACATTACTACTGAGACTTATACGATCAATGTCAAAATAGTTTATTCTTCCCCACCTTCGAATCAGTCATCGGAATTCATTTGTGTTCTGTAGGAACTTCGCTCCCAATTCCCGGAACACTCGGATCCTGATAACTCTGAGAGGGCCCAAGGGTACTGCAAACTAGATGAAATAGATACGAGAACCTATGAGATGTGTTGCAATCACTTCCCTGTTTTGTTTGTTGTACTGAATCTTTTTTTTTTGTCATCAGCGCAACGGGAGTTCGGAGTCTGTGGAGGAAAAAAAGGCGTGATTTTGGAAAATTAGAAAAGTAATTCAATAACATATGGAATTACATTTGATATTCTTTAAATCTGTGGTGTGCTACAGAATGTGTACAGAGATTTTAACGGGCTTTCGTTATTAAGGCAAAGATTATGGCTACATTTTTTACATTTCACTAAAGTTATGAACGCGGAGACCGTGAGCACGATCTGCTTGATATCATTCACGTCGATTTACCCTTCTACAATGTTGACGTCACGGGTGGCGTAATGAAAGGCCCTATTTGCCAGCTCGCCGCCTCTCGGACGAGGATACGACAAACGGCTGAAGAAAAAACGCGATAACATCCTATTAGAACCACTGGGAAATTGCCTAGAAGCGTTGGTATGAGAATTTACGCTTGTCTAGATAGGCGAATGTAGTTTTGTTAATTTAAAACAAGTTCTAAAAAGGAAAAAGTAATAACAATATCGAGCTAGTCCTTTATTCATCAAACATGGCCCTATAACATTTTTCTTCTTTTTTTAGGGTGGCAATCGGCTACGAAATCGTGCCATTTTTGCCAGTGTCCAGTAAATCGTTTCATCGTTGCTTTAGTCTTTGATTTAAGGGACCACAGAAAAGAAAATCACGCTATTGATGCTCGGTTTACACAAGGACGGTAAGCAAATCACTATTGTCTACTTGCCTCGAGTAGTTATATATATACGAGACTTCATGACATAGGTATATCTGTAACTGCAGGGAACAGGTGCGCATGCAGTTGAAATTTATTTTACGAGCGGCCATTTTTACGATGAACTGCCAGAGTTTACTGCTGCGCTGTCAGATTGTATCATCAAATCGGTGCAACCCGGTTGCTATCCCGAAAGAGTGTTATAGGAAACCGGCACTGCAACCAACCCCCGACTAACAACCTTACGACAAGTCTGGTATCGACTGCTTCTACGAAAAATATAATAACATTATCTACTTTTAAATGTAGAAAAAAATACTAAGAGGCCATTAAAATTTTAAGAATAAATATTTTTAAATTTATTTTTATTTCAATTTAATGGCGATACTGTTATTTATTTGAACAAAATCAGCCAATTATTATTTTCTTAACACAAAGGAGGGTTTTAAAAAAGGTTCCATAAATAGTTTTTTTTTTCATATTTATTCGAAACTAGTTAACTTAGGATCGCCTTCGTGGAAACAAAATTAAAAAATAAAATATCATAAAAACATTTAAAAAATTACATGCTCGAATGCCCAAACGCTACGATTCGCCTTGTTTAAAAAAATATCAAAAATCATTTACACAATTGTTTATACATCAACGTGATCAATATATCACCTGATTCGTCTGTTATAATACTTTACACTATTTTTGGTACACCCTATATACAGAGCCAGCTGACCTATATTATCATGGGATGACAGCAATAAAATCGACATGCAAAGCTTCAAAAAGTTCCGTCAAAAAATCCTTATTTCGGCCGGAAATTACTCGGTCCATGTCCTACTTACAATCCTTTTGTCAAGTTCCAACCGCAGCCTGAAATTGGTTTTAAACTCTTCATTGTGGGAGTCGACGCTGCCGAGGTCCTCTGAATGAAGTTTTTAACAGAGAAATTCGTTCTGCATGGAGAAATTTGGATCACTATGTAGTAAGTATTACGCATACATAGGTAGTAAGTTTACGCGTATATATACCTAACGATGAATTCTTTGTACATTAGAGATAGGCATTAAATAAGGTTCAAATTATACCTATTAGATTTTTCTTTTCATAACCTAGTTTTTTATTTTTTTAAACAGTACATTTGTATCGATTGTGTGAAGTCAAAATTTTTGAAAAAAAATCCCAACAATATTAAATAAAATTAAATCTTAAATTGTTTATTAATTCAATATGATGGTAACGATATAGTTGGTTAATTTTAAATTCCGGTATTTTCCAGAAAATTCAGTGATAAAGTTGTTTTATGCCCACTATTTTATTCAATTATTTTATGGAAAATAATCCATATTATTGCTGAAAAACGGAGACTATAAGTTATAAAAGGCTATATATATATATATATATATATAATCTTTTAGGATGGCTACAATTTAAAGCTTGTTTTTCATACAGTCAAAAACCCTTCACGATATTTTGTGAGCAATTTTTGTTTTTAAATATTTATTGGCAATTGCTGTAATTTTAATATCTATGAGCTTCATTTTTGACGGCCTGATTAGCACAGTTGGTAGTTACCCTGCTTTATATGCCGGTCCCGGGTTCGAATCATGGTAAGACAAACTTTGTGTGATGAGCACGATTATTTGTACCCAAGTCATGGATGTTTAATATCTATATAAGTATTATATACTAGGTTCGCCCCCAGTCCATTGTACGGTACCCATAATACAAGCGTTGCTTAGTGTAGGACCATATAGTTGGTGTGTTCTATTGACATTTTTTTTTAAAGCCAATATCTTGGAAAAAGAAAATTACGTTCTTTATATGGCGTAAGTATATAGAGACGTAACTTAATTTCGCCGCAATTTTCTGTGATGCTGATCACATTCGCTGGCTCGGTTTCATTAGCGGCCAACCTTGCTGAATAGTGCCGAATGCAGTTCTATGACTACAAGCGGCCACATATTCTGGCAAATCGCCAAACAACGCTTGGGTAACCAACCATGGAGTGCTCTTCATTTCATCTCTGGCTCCCCCTTGTAGGATTACAAGCGTGATGGTGCGCGATTGTGTACCACATGATGTCATAATCCAGTTCACATTCAAACATGCACAAAAGGTCGCTATAAGACGTTTATTAATTATAACAAAAGTCACCTCGCCGACTACTTAACATAATATGCCAAAAACAATGATAAAACTGGCCAAGCGTAAACCCTAATACTGGGTCTGGATATCTATTTTAATGCATTGTCTGTAAAATATATCAAACTAGCTTCGCCCGCGGTGTAACCCGCGATTAAAAAGTATATACATTTTACCGGGATAAAAAGTAGCCTATGTGCTATTCCAGACTATAATCTATCTCTGTACCAAATTTCATCCAGATCCGTTCAGCCGTTCTGGCGTGAAAGAGTAACTAAAACATTTATAATTTTAGTGGCATGTCCCTACTGACGAGTCGAATTCAATCAGATATTACTCGTTTTGTGTTTTTTTTCTATCCCACAGCCGAAAGACTTCCACTGCTGGACATAGGCCTCCCCCAATGATTTCCACATATCACGGTCCTCCGCCACTCTCATCTACCGGCTTCCTGCTACGCGTGTGATGTTATTGGTCCACCTTGTGGGCGGCCGTCCTACACTACGTCTTCCGGTTGTACTTTTTAAATTTGCTTAACTACCTATAAGGCAAACTAATCAGATTCCCAAGATACAGGCTTTGGCACTGCAACTTAACTTACCATGCCAAATGTCTAAACATAAATAATTTGACTTTACTTTACTCTACTTTACTTTACTTTACTTTACTTTACTCTACTTTACTTTACTTTACTTTACTTTACCTTACCTTACCTTACCTTACTTTACTTTACCTTATTATCAAGCTAATTAACTATGTGTTCTAGCTAATCAGATATTACACTGGCGGATCTCTAATAATATTATGTTTTTCTTTTTTTACTTGTATAACATAAAACCTTGTACAACACATAACAACATCAAACAATCCAGACGCATTTGGAGTTTGGTAAAACAACATGTATCTTTCAAGTGAACTGCTTTTGTTTAGTGTTATTGTATTTTTTATACTATTATCGGTGAGTTTCTCACACCTTTGTCAAAACGACGACGGCCACGAAGATGACGACGATTGACGGCCTGATTAGCGCAGTTGGTAGTGACTCTGCTTTCTGCGCCGAGGATCCCGGGTTCGAAACCTGGTAGGGACAAGCTTTGTGTGATGAGCACGAATGCTTGTACCCGAGTCATGGATGTTTAATATGTATATAAGTATTATATACCGAGTTCGCCCTCAGTCCATTGTACGGTACCCATAACACAAGCCTTGCTTAATGTGGGACCGTATAGTTGGTGTTCGTATAAAAAAAAAATACTTGGTGTGCATAAATAATTACATAATCCAAAGGTTTAGCACATTGCTCGTGAAACGGCCATTGGAAAGCCAGTTGGAGTCGTAAAATATAATTCTGTGGTATTTCGTGTGGTTACTTCATAACCTCTCGAACTCTTGAGCATGCAATTCCATGGTATTTGTGGAATTGAGGGTCAACATATTAGCAAGATTATTGTACTATGTTTTGAGGAACTGATAAGTCTTGTCTATTTTCTAGAATGGTGAGTGTCTCCCACAGCTGCACATAGCCGATGGTTGTAAGTATATATACTTTAACCTTTGAGAACTAAGGTTTAAAATAGCGAAAAGAAAATAGTTAAAGTATTCGAATTTGTGACCCTGTTTCTGTACCAAAAGTAGTGGTTCGAATCCTGGTAATATACTCAAGTAATGGATGTTTAATTTTTGGTATATAAGTAATTATATACAGGGGCCAGTCCGTTGTTTGGTAACCATAATATAAGTGTTGCTTAGTTTGCACTGAACACTTTTTTAACAAAACTTTGACTAGTACATAAATATATATATATTGTGACATGCAAATTATGTGTTACTTGTAACAAAACTCGGTTTGTTACTAGTAGCACCCAGTTTTGTAAATTTAATCAATGTTTAGTCAATAAATTATAACGCTATCTAAGTTATTTTGAAAATAACCAAAAAAGTTCAACAAAGTAGTTTCTTCAGTGTGGGACCGTATAGTGAACACAAGATGCTGCTATTTGAGTAACATATATCTTTCTTTCGCAGATCAAGATGACGATTACTTTTTAGTAATTTGAAGCTTTTCTTGGAAACGTTAACGGCGTAAGCTGAACGAGAGTATAATTTTTTTTTATAAAATATAACCTGGAATAAAATTAATTGAGTTGTCTATTTCACTTTTTAATAAATGAACATTTAGGTATAAACTACTAACTAGAAAATAGAAGAAATCAAACAAATCTACTATTTACATACAATTACAAAACAATCCTTCCTACCAAGGCAAGTATGCTGCATCGTAGATCTCATCATCACTTACCAACAGGTGAGATCGAGATCAAATACTTGCCTATAATGTAATAAAAAAAAAATTACAATATTATTGTAATTGACATTTCCTATTTCCAAACTAAAACTGTCAAAGTCATACCGATACCACTGTTATTATTATTACTTTGCGAGTCAATTATATCCTCAACCCAAGTTATATTATCCCTTGACTAATTGGAAACTACGTCATAATCGCTCGGAGGAGTGGTCTAAATGCTCTTACAAAATCTAAATCCAACCAGCATCACTTGAAATGGAACGGTTAACAGCTGTTAACTTCAACGAAATACGAATTCGCCCGCTATTTGTGTTCGCGCAACAGTGGAGACGGTCCCTCGTAAATTATTCAGAGCACGAGTCGAACTTGATCGACTCGCATGAGGATGCTTGCTATTCGACATGATTGCCCCATCTGTAAGTAGTAATATCTCCTCTCATAAACCACTGATTGATCGAGTGGCGTTTTTATTAGATTATTATTAGTTTTTCCTTGAAAATGGCTGTTTGCGACTAAACGAAGTAGCATCGTGGACCATCTAATAGGAGCAGTATACTTATAGCGATGGGTACACTAGTCATATTTTTCTTTATCTTCTAATATGTTGCACTCGTCTGTACCCGACTGAAGTTTTACCAAGAAATAATGAAAGGAAAATTTTCAATATGTCTTTAACTGCTAAGAATGTCTTGATTGGACGTAGTGGTTAAGTTTTTTTGAAGTGCTGAAAAACTTGATTATTATGATAAATTAGTTATTTCACACAGTTCAGAGATCCAAATAACACTATATTGTAAAAAACTATTGAAGCGTGTTTTCCTAGTGATCGCCCCTCATATGATGGATAGGGGCTTTGTCTCAACAAATTGGGTTTCTGTCATGTTGGGTTTTAGATAACTGATAAGATGTGCGTACTACAAAAAACGATAGTGAATATTTTTTTTATTGTATGATAATTTATGTTACACGATTACCAAAGACAGCTTTTGACTTTTTGGCGTGAAGTTAAACCGTGAAGTTGTCAAATTAGTTTTAATTTCCAATGAATGTGTTTCTTTGATGGTATAACTAGACTTTTCAACTTCTACCTAGATGTCCGGTAAATTTTCAGCAAAGCATCCACAGCTTCTCTGAAAGGCGTAGGGGGATTCATTTTATCATTATTATCATGAGGTGCACTTATAATTTTATAACAATTATCTAGAAATACTCGACTCTATAGGTAGAGACTATGATACGTAACATGCAATATAAATATGTACTCAACAGTTAGATAGCCTTAAAGATATAAAATATATGTATAACCCACAGTAGGTATATATGTGTGTGTCTTTCTCGCGAGTAGCACTAACGCTCGCTAAGGTCCTTTACTGCTATCATCATTACGCTACAAATTGTCCCATCCAGTGTAGGCTAGGAGGTAGTGTGCAAATATTAATTGATTTTTTATGCACGATAATCGCTGGATTACAGGTGATTTTACAATGGATCCTGACATTGCTGTTTACTTGCTTGTCCACTGTGAACTGTTCAAACACATATATGTCACGTTTATATTCCTTGATGGGTGGCTAGGGGTCCTCGGCTGGTTTATTACTTAAAACTTCTTAGCAACAGATCATGGAAAAAGAACCCACGATCATATAAAAGCCACCTTTTTGACTAGGGATGAGATTCTTGCAAAATTCAATACCAGGGCTGCCAAATAGTGATATGTGAACATTCCAGGGTTGACAAGAAAGGATAAAATACTTAAATGTTTTTGGATGATTTCTACCCGTCGGACCGAATTGCATGTGCCCAAATTACGCCATAGATTTCGGTACAGTACACTCGAGCAACTTCGGAATACTTCGGGCACGGCCACTGAGCGCCGATCTCACACACTGCGCAAGCAGCACCAGCACTGCGCCAGCACATGCAGGAACATCGAGATAACATGCTGTCACTATCATACTTATTGAGAAATCTATGGTGTGACAGGGATGAACGACGTTACGTTACCGAAACGGTACGTACAAAGAATTGTGCTAAAGGTTCAGGTGCAAAAATACTTGCTAATCACACGTGAAGCCCGTCGTCGAAGGCTGAAAATACTGGCATTGGAAATCAATTCTTACGCTCACATAAATAAGGAGCAAAATCGTATTTACGACAAATAAAAAGTAATTAATTGACTTCCAAGTAGGAAGTTCAATTAATTACTTTTTATCCGTAATATCCGAAGTAGCCCAAGATGAGTATTTTTTTTATGAAAGCTTCCAACTCTTGGTCTACATACAGTACCTCTGGAGACGGTGACTCTTAATATGGTACTCCGGACTGGGATTATAGTAGGGCCTCGTTTTCTTAACTACTACTATAATATATCCTATATACGCTAACACATAAAACGCACTGCCATTTTCCATAATATTAACATAATAAAATATAAAATATGTTGCTCGTACTATTTTACTTTTATACTATGTCTTTGCGGAAAAGGGAAGATCTTCCAGCCAGGCGGATGCCTGGCAGGGTGGCCGCTATGTCCCGACTGTTATCGTCGGGATCTCGTATATATGTTACGTGTTCCGAAAACTTTCATAGCGCGTTTCAGGATTGTATGGAGCCTCGTAATTAGTTCTTTTTTTTTATTTTTTTTATTACATTATAGGCAAGTATTTGATCTCGATCTCACCTGATGGTAAGTGACGATGAGATCTACGATGGAGCATACTTGCCTAGGTAGGAAGGCGGCAGTAGATAAGAGACGCTACATTCACTAGGCACATGCATCGCAACTGATCTGACCCGCCATCCATGAATGGCAACACCGAACATCATGCCGGAAAACGCCAAGGCCGCTTGGAGACATGGCTTTGTTCAGTGGGTGGTGACTAGCCACGGCCGAAGCCTACCACCAGTAGAGTTGTCACCTGGTTGGCACCACCCAGGGTCACGTGTAGGGTATCTCGAGGGTACTTAATTCTCCTACGGACGAAGGTGACTCGACCCCAATATACCTGAAACGCCATCTGTGTAGCTTGTGGCGAGGTTGCTACAAATGGTTCCATTTTATTTTATTTTAGTTATCTACAATAAAATATCTATCTATGTCTGTCAGTCAACTATCTTTGCCATAAACACGTATCTGACCGTAATTACGAATTTGACCATATTTTACGTACTTCAATTTTCTTTTACCAAAAACTCACAATGATCAATGTATACAAACAAGTTTATTCAAGCAATGTCTACTAAAACGAGTAACATTATTACTAATTCACTTTACAAAATTACTGGCCACCCAAAACAAATAAATAACAAAGGGCTGCATCGCATACTACTATAAAGCACCCCGTAAACGCGTAATTGAAGCGTGGAGTTTTATTAAATCGGACTTGCAATGCGCCAGCGCCGGACAATGGCTCTGATGAGCGGTCATTTCGCATTAGCTTTACTTTATTAAACACGTCTATCCGTGCCGCTATCCACCCACGCAACCGTTGGACACACAGACGGGTACGATTGATAACTTTGAATGGAGCTTATTTTTTTTTGTAATAGACTTGGTTATTCAAAAAAAGAAAGCTAATTAAAAAATGCTGTTTAAAGATAGACAAGCCCGCTGAGTTTCTCGTCGGATCTTCTCAGTGGAAGCCGCGATCCGATCCAGTTGTAGAGTTGAGAAAAAAAATGAAAAAAACTATTTGTAAGTGCCCACGTAGGCCTATACGAAATAAATGATTTGACTCCGACTTTGTCTTTGAAAGATGACACGTCTGTACCACAGCCGTATTTTTTTAAGGAGTAGGGAGATTATTTTAAAATTAAGAATGAACTTTTTGAAACCAGTTGGCCGCGCGAAAATATCATCATCCAACATCCATGCATCCTGATGTGTGTGTCGGTTTACCAGTCAGTCAGGGGTGTTACGCCTTGCATGGCTAGCATGTAGATTGCTAGAGAATTTCAAGATCACCAGTTAACTGATTATACTCTTTATATAAAACATTATATCAACAATTATGCTATCTGAAATTGGAAAAATAATGAAATTTATAAATTGGTCGTTCACTTTAATGGCGGTGTGTGACTATTTTATTTGCGTCTAGAATTTAAATGATATTAAACACCATAGAGACCGTAAATACTCGGGCATTTCTAGATGAACATCTTGTTTGAATAGATGATCGTTATTAGTTTTACGTTCTAACTTACTATAGCGCCATTAAACTGCCATTTTAAATGCAAATGAGTCTTCAATTAAACTATTATTACGCACTAACTAGGCAATATAATTACGTCGACTAATCTAACTTTAATCCTCTATTTTCTTGTCTAAAGCTCTCTTGCATAAAAAAAAAAACAATATAGGTATTTCATTTTATTTTCTTTATATTCCTATAAATGGAAAATATCCATTCCCATCATGAAAAAAATTCATTCCGTCAAGGAAAATTTCCATTCCGTCATGGAAAATTTCCATTAAAGCTTTCCTGCGTCACATCAAATTCCATGTAGCTTTTATGTATAGCTGTGTTTCAACATCACCATTTCCACTCGACACGAACGTTATCAATCATATCGGCTTGCAGCATTTTAATCAGTGTAACATCACATAATAGGATTTAAAATCATTAATCAACGGCGGTGGCTGGTAGTTTTAGTTGTAAACACGTCAAGGAACTCGCTAAGATACAATTTGCAGCAAGTTATTGCCATGTTCACTATCGACCTTCCGGCTCAGCGGCTTTCATACCCTCGTCAACGCGCCGTGGTCTTAGAACAGACAGCTCTGGATAAGAGCTAGAATACTATAGCAGAGAAACATTGCTTTATAACCTACCAGCTATCAAAGAAAACATGGCGTTGTATTCGGTTCATCTATGTATTCTAGAGATACTTCAAGGAAAGAGATTATTATAACACGGGCCCAAGTTTCGTGCACACGAATTAATCTCGAATTCGAATAAAAACTCGAATTCGAACTTTTCTCGAGTGTAAAATCAAGTTGCACTATTCCGGAAATTTCGAATCCGTAATTTCTCGAAGCAAAGCCACTCGAACTGCTTCGAGTGTTCGGGACCGTTTCGAAGTATCGTTTTACATTCGAATTAGAGTATACTAACGTCAAACATTTCCAATCAACGAATTATCCAAAGCGAAAATGAGTGGCGATTTTATAGTACAATTTATAAATAATATCATATCAGTTTGCAAATTATATGTATACAAATCAGGGGATAAACAATCCTGGTTCACCTATATTTTTATACTATGACCTCATTAGGGCTTCATAACCTATGGTGGCTCTACTTTCTATATAAACTACATTCATATTTTGTCTTCCCCATATACTTATCCACATTCTATGCAACCTTTTCTTCTATCCAATTCCATCGTGTCATTACGCTAAAACCACATAGAATAGACCCATACCAGCCGGTCGTCTTTCACATTGTGCCATAGTCGATGGGGTTTGTTTATAGTGGACAGTGATAAAAGCTCATTTATGACGCGATGGTGTTACAGCAATCTTGTTATCGGCATAAGGGCATGGCTTTTGATGACAAACGCAGGATGTTCAGTTATTGCTATTGTAGGTGACGTGGGTCGACGGACACTTCGCGTCTCTCAGAAGCAGATATACAAGTCTCCTTACGATTTCTGTTAAACAAATAAGACTTTTTGTAAGCAGTATATTTTAGCCCTCCCCGAACTAAATCTAAAATCTACAAATAATGATCGTATGGTAACACATCTCACACCTATTATCCTCGATAGGGTAGCCAGTTTTGTATGTATATAATAATAGTAATACCAGCCCTTTTAATGTCCCACTGCTGGGCACGGGCCTCCCATCAATGAGAGACGGATAAGGCCATAGTCCACCACGCTGGCCCAGTGTAGACTTCACACGTCTATCGTGGGGTTCTTGCTCACGATGTTTTCCTTAACTGTTTAGCAAGTGATAATCATGATTGAAAATGCGATTCGCACTTGAAATCCAGAAATCTCAGAGGTGCGCGCTGGTGTTTGAACCCGCAACCCTCATTACTGAGTCAAGCGTACGAATTTTTGTACCCGAGTGATTAATGTTTCATATCTATACTTATAAATATTAAATACTGGGAATGCCCGCAGTCGGTACGGTGTCCACAATACAAGCGTTGCTTAGTTTCGGACACTTGGTGAGTTTGTTGCGGATAGTTATTTATTTATTATACATGAAAAGCTAATGTCCACATCACAAATGGTATAAACAATTGTGACTTCGAGCGAAGTATTCATTAATCGTTCGGTGGCCAATCATTAGTATCTGTCACAGTTTGGATAACGAGACGTGTGACCGCAGTAGGGCTATAAGAGTAGAAGCATGTTAGGTTTCGCAAGGCTCTGCAATCGCCAATTTATTTCTAAAGACAGAGCCTTGTATCGATAAGTAGATTAATTATTCTAAATTAATTATTATAAATATTCAGCATGAAGTGTTACTATAGGTACTAAAAATATCTTATATGTACCTATTCGTCTGTGCGCTGTTTCGTAAGTAGGAAATACCCTACGGTCATATATAGATTTTAACTACTGTTTTGGTTCAGGTTGCATCAAATGAAATGAGCAAAGATGCGGATCTACGGCTGTTGAATTCATACAGCCGCCATGTTTGCTCAATTATTTTGATGCAACCATAATAAGTAATTCATATACACCCAGATGGTGTCTAATATGAATTACTTATTCTTTGCCAGGACCTTACAATTGACTTGAAAAAATCGGTAAATAATATGTAAGTACTCTGTAATATACGAAGCGCTTACTGTACAAAAAAAATATCTTCTGACCAGCTAGTACATATCTAACAAAACTTTTTCATTTGATAGCAACAGAGAAGCCGAATTAATGTGATGGCTTAATTATTATCACAGATTAAAAATTAACACGACAATAAAAAATTAGATAATGCAGTTGCCGTCTGCAAACAAACCAATAAAACTCATTTGTTGCCAATCGGGGTTGTAACTTATTCAGCGGATCAATTGCATCGGAATTGAATTTAAATTGATATATCGTCTGTAATTATACAAACGTAAGCATACAATGTTATACCGCGACTATATTCGAGGGAATATTTTTTTTTTTTTTTTTTATTACATTATAGGCAAGTATTTGATCTCGATCTCACCCGATGGCAAGTGACGATGAGATCCACGATGGAGCACACTTGCCCAGGTAGGAAGGCGGCAGTAGATCGAGACGCCACATTCACCAGGCACATGCAGCGCAACTGATCTGACCAGCCATCCATGAATGGCAACACCGAACATCATGCCGGAACACGGCTAGGCCGCTTGGCGACATGGCTTTGTTCAGTGGGTGGTGACTAGCCACGGCCGAAGCCTACCACCAGTAGAGTTGTCACCTGGTTGGCACCACCCAGGGTCACGTGTAGGGTATCTCGAGGGTACTTAATTCTCCTACGGACGAAGGTGACTCGACCCCAAAATAAAAAGAAACTATAATTTTACGCAATGAAGATGAAAGCTATGGTTTTTTTTTCTATAGCTAGATTATGTGCTTATAGGCGATAAGTAACTTAATAAGTAGAATACTGTTGATCTTAATTTTAAATGAAAAAAAAAGGTTGATTTCTTTCTAAGAATCCAATTGGCAATATTTAAATGGGCTCCTACTTATTTGTCACATATACCTGTTTGTCTGATTTAATTAGTGTGGTATAGTTGACTAGACCACGCTCAGGAGCTACCTATCTAAACAGTAACTAATACATGATTATGAAAATTTATTCTAACTTCAACAGTCAAACTTGGCTGTATCCTACAACATCAATATTTGTATACTACAACATTAAAACGTGCGCATGTAACGCACGTTTTAATGTTGTAGGATACAAATAAGGTATGCTAAGACTTGAACCTGCGCTACTTTAGCGCATTTGTAATCATTATGTTAAGTCAGAATATCGATATGTCGATTTAAAAAACTGTTTTTTCGTTAAAATATCGATAAAACGCAACTCGCCTCTAATTGACCAATCATGGCCATTCCAATTCAACAAAATACCAAGTTCAGAACAAAACATACTACCCAGAATTACTTGAATATTCATATTGATTTGTAGTTACAGATAGTCAGTCCTAATCATAAGCTGTGCGTGTTCAATTTGTGTAGGAATATCAATAACGGCGGTTTCCTACGAAACCTATTATTCCTAGGAAATTGTTCACTCTAGCTAGCCGCCTCGGGAGATTCTTCCGTCAAAATCATTGGCAAAACATTTCCTTATAAGGACCTATCATCAGACGCCCTGCTTTATGTACTCCAAATCCGAGTACTAGATATGATGTCAAAGTCAAAATCAAATCATTTATAAAAGCCTACGAGAGCACATACAAATTTTCATTTTAGTCACTTTTTTTTAAACTCAAAGCTCCAACGACCTACAATCCAACAATTGAATTTTAGTCAATGAAGCTAGATTATTTCTACCCAAACTAACATATTAAGTGTTTCTCCAAATTCTATTTCAGAACTAAGCATTTGTAGCCTTAAAGATTTAATTGCAAACCAAGAAGCAATTTTAGGTCGACGTTTAATTTGAGTTTCCGTGCAAAGATGATTTATATGCGCAATCAAAGTGTCAACGAGCGTAGCATTGTCGGTTTCATTCGACAACAATTTTTCGTTGTGCCAATTAGTGATGCGAAAATTTTAATTAAACATGTATCAATTAAGGGACGGAATGTGTGAAAATAATTACTTTCGTATTGCCCGTTAATTACGAACACCAAGCTAAAACAAATTTAATATTAAATCGGGCGGCTACGCCTAACGTACTTATACGAAAACTGTTTGAATGATTCCATACAACGTTATGTAAGTTTTTTTACCAAACATATCAGATCACAGCTATCCAGGTAATAAACATTACTATAATGCCGCGTTTAAAGCAATTAATCCGTTCTAGTGACCTTACATTCAACAGCAAATCAATTTTTATAAAAAACTTTTTTTTTAATTTAGGGCCAAAAAGCGACATACTCAAATCACCCTTCCCATTTTTTCATATTTGAGTGGCGTTCAAGTATTTAGCGGTAGTTAAAATAGTATTATAATACCTATAAATCTCAATACCTGTAATTATACAACTGATTATTATTTGCGAGAGCCCATCAATGCTACTTGTGACTTGTAGCTCATTGAGAATAGCCGCAAATACCCGAATAACGGCGATGATTGAACTAAATTACTTCTATTCAGAATGACTTAAAGGAAAAACTAATTTTCCCGTCCGCTGCGGAATTACGGTAATTTCGTGAGGATATCGGTGCTCTATGTAGGTAACAATTTATATAACATAAAACAATATTGCGCAACAAAAGTCGTTTAAATCAGTGTTTTAAATTAATGGTAAGTAATAAAGCCCCAGGAAAAGTAAATGAAATGAAAACTTTCATAAACTTTTATGACCATTCTTAGAGAGCTTGTACACTGCGTCCGTGATGTGGCCCGGCCAGTTACACGAGTTTTGACGGATACAAGGGGGGTGGGGTGGGGGGTCAATGGCAAACTATATAGGTAAAGCAACACAAACAAAATCCCCCCCAACGGAATTACCTTTTTTAGTGAAATCCTGGATCCGCCCTGTGCCCCGCAAAGTCTGTTTATGATGCCGACTGATACAAAGCTACCATCACATCTCGCGCTCTCTTACGAATTACAACATTAAATTATAATTCACCTACCGTTTGGAACTGACACAACTTTAAAATTATTATATCGAAACAAGGAGTAACATCGCAGCCTTGTTACAAATAAACACACAGTAAATTCCTTTGTTCAGTGACACAAAGCTTGGCTTTCTTCGCGAACACGAACAATAGTACTGCCGGCTGGTGGCTGTGAGATTGTAATACTTACCTACCCACATTATGTGACTCAAATATACTTGTACAAATAAAATACAAATATAGAATTACTATAAATATACAAACACACTAACTGTAAGGCCGATACCAGGCTAGGTAAATACTTTTACAGATCTTACACATCCATGACTCGGGTACAAACATTCGTGCTCATCACAGAAAAATTGCCCCTTCCGATATTTGAACCCGGGATTCACGGTACCAACTGTGCCAATTCAATATGAAACATTTATCTTTAGAAAGTAATAGATTAAAATAGTGCCTACTTATCTTACTAATATGCTTTTAAATTATTTTTTGTTATAATTCTTTAAACCGTTTATTTGAAGAATATACGTCAAGTGCGGGATTATTCGTAAGCTACCCGTATGAAGAATTGCACAGCGCCTCTAGCGGATACCTAGTACTTGAAAATTTCTGATCTCCATACAAAATGTCTAAGTACGTGGACTACCTATAATTAATTAATTTACAATGACAATAAACCGCTTTTTAATGCCAATAGATTGCCGTTGTAAATACCTATTAAACTTTCTATCAATGATTTGGGCATATATAATAATAATTAATATAAGTCCCACACAAGCAGCATTCCAATACAATGTTATTTTTTCAAACAGAAACACGCTATAGGTGCCTACTTGGAAAAGTTTTGAGAAAAATATGGATACGTAAGGTGTGGGTGGGAAGCGCCCTTAAAGCTTATTATACAAACGCAAATATGAAAACAAAAGAGGATAACATTCCCAGAAAACATAGAACAATATCATGAACAGTCGGATCTTGTTTGGCAATTTGAATTGTAAATTGTGTAACGAGCCGCATGCCGGAAGCACCGCCATTGGTATAAAAAGTGCTACTTTTGTAGACAGACTAAAATTGAGAGTCGTCTTCACTTCAGGAAAGTTGAGGGAGAATGTGTCTTGACTTATAGGTAGGTACTTACGGCGACCTTGGCAACGATCTTTACATCGAGATGAAATATAGACGGCTTGGTGTCGGAACTTCGGTACCTTTATAGTTTTAATCAATTTACGATTATTACAAAGCATTTATCAAAATAAAATCGGTATCGAATACTTACCATTGTAAATAAACAAAAACTTTATATTATAGGCGCCTACTTAAATACTTACATGCAAATGTCGACTATAGGATGCGCAGTATATAATCATTGGTTATGACGTAGCTCCGTAAGCTATCGTGTTATGATTTTTTTGTATGGTACCTACCTCCATTATTGTAGTTGGCTTCGGAATATTCTGGGAGAAGAAATAAAAAAATTGCAACCTGTCACCATATTTGGTTACCGCCAGTGTAATCATAATAGGGAGGTACCTACGTATTATTTTAGTTGATAGTAAGGATTGCCTTTATTCCAGGTACATTGCACGAACTGTGCTGGATATGTACACCAACCCACTCTACCATGAAGAAAAACGTATATTTTGGTAAATTGTGTGGCTCAAAGTTATATTTAATTGGCGTGACTTACTATTCCTCATATCAACGTGTAAATCGGCCGTTATTACTCTACGATTTTCTCCAAGACAGTGCTAAGCACTAAAGTAATAATACGAATGATCATCCTGAGTAATACGAAGCATCTGGAGCCAAGATCCAGCGCTATTAATTGTAATTACTTAATGAAAGAATTAGTCACATCTCCGGAGCGGGACAAGGAAGATAAAAAAGTGGAGAATATTGTCTTTTAAGCTTGCTATTTATATACGTCTTTAATTTCGTAGGCATTTTGCTAAGTGCTACCAGTGCTCCCATTTAAATACCCCTCTGTCTGCTTCAGTATAGCAATAGAAGGTTCATACCTAACCAGCCACAATATAAGCCTTCTTTATCTAGCCTTGTCTTGTCTTTTTCTATTTGGGGTTGATTTCAACCGATAACTATCTAATGAAAGACATTTATAAGGAGAAACCGCAGTTGCCCTCTACCTTTCAAATGAAAGGCAGAGTATTTATGGCTTCCGACTACCCCGTAACTCGCAACCGACTTAGGAGTCAAGAGCCACCAGTTCAACTGGATCCTATCGCTTGAGTAAGTTCTTCACTGCTCTTATCATAGCACGAATCTCCGCATGAAGCAATATGTTAACGGTTCGTAGACCCCATCAGCCTGGTTATTATAAGGTAACTAATACGTGAGCGGTGTTTGGTCCCATTACTTTACACTGGGTAAATAGTGAAAGAAGGGCACACTGCTGGGATTAAGACCATCATCTCCCACGCTAGTCAACGGCGGACCGACGAACTTCAAAAGACTTGAAACACAAGTGCGAGATTATTCATAAGCTAACCGTATAGTTACGTACGTACGTAACTACGTATTTAGACATTTTGTATGGAGAATTGAACAGCGCCTCTAGCGGATGATATTTAAAACTGTCAATTCTCCATACAAAATGACTTACATACGTACGCACGCGATGTTTGCTCTTAATGTCCAGTAAGTGATAAATCATTATTTAATCCAAGATTCTCACATAACATCTAAAAATTTGCTAGCCAGAATTTGGTCATGCGAACTTCGTTTCTTCGTTCTACTTCGTTGGGGGTGATAACAAGTTAAATAAAACATAACATTATACATGCATGGTGTTTAATTACACTGTACAATAAATATTGGGCTGTATACAAAATATAGAGGAATTCCAAAAGATATTGTCAACACTCTAGCATACATTAACATGAGTGTAAACGTTTCCTAACATACGTTTAAAATTCGTAACGTACTTACTAAGCCACCGTCTGCTCTATCATGGGAGCTATCTCTACACCGAAAATATACAAATAGGCCTAATATGGTGCTACATTGCTTTCAGCTGTGAATTTTCGAGCAATTAGGTACATGTATTGGCACCCTTATTACAAAACTACTGAGCTTTTGCGTGGGACATGCGTTGCCGATCTCAAAACATCCCAATCACATAATTTTGTTCCAATGTATAAGTTTATATCAGCAGGCCAATTACGTAATTCTGTTTCAATCATTTCGTGTATTTCTATCCACAAACTAGTCGATAGAAATACGCGAGATGATTGAAACAGGTTTGCGAACAGATTTTGCCAACGAATTACAATACTGTTGCAAATCTGTTTTAATAATTTCTTGTATTTCTATCAACTGATTGGTCGATAGAACAATACGAAATGATTGAAACAGAGTAACATAACAGGCTCCTTGGCATTGTTGGCTTTTTGCCATAATTTTGGTAGTAAATGCAAAGTTTAATCCAATTCGAAGTATCCAAATAGATTTACTGCCATTTATTTAAATTGATTTTGCTCTTCAAGGCACAGAAAAACATTTATAAATAATTTTTAAAACAATCCAGGACTTCATGCTTAATTTTAAGCCAACTTTTTTCTTTAAAACCATAACAACGAATGTTCCACGCGTTTAACAGACTTTATACATTGCAAATAAATGACATACATAAACCATTGCACGTTTTCATTCATTGCAATTTAGAATATTCATTAGAATAGCCGTCAATGGATTAATTGTATGCAATTATTCGCAAGTCACCGCCATACATAACACAGCATTATAAAATCACATCACCTCGACTTCGTCGCTATTCGCTATTTGAGACCCATATACTAGACCACATACATAACACGCTTAGATCAAGCTACACCTTTTATACCATTTTACAAGCTAACTTCATTAAAAAATAAGACAATTTTAGAAATAAAATTCCTGATTTTGTACAGAATTGCTATAAACTGTTAGCAGACTTGGGCTCCAGGTGTAATCCAGCATTTGTAATCAATACAGATAATATAATGAGCATGCTCAGTTTTTGTCACATCACCAGATGTTAGTCAAACTTTGGCATCGATATTATTATTTTAAAATTTAATTAAAATTATAATGAACATGTCTAAATCCTTCCAATCAATTCATGTTTGTGTTAAAAGTGGGAAATCTGCAGTAATTTCATAACGCATTAAACACCATACCAGGGCGCAACGAAAATCATTTCTCAGAACAAACTTTACGCGGCAATGTAGCGGCGACATATTACCCAGTTTTTTTTAAGTGGCAACACAGTTTGGACGACACGATGGCACTACTAAATGCAAATTTATCACTGACAATTAATGGGAAATGAATCCATACGTCCCTTACCAATCAGACCATAAAACCAACCAGAATTATTTAAACTTAAATACCAAGAAACGATATACAGTAAGATTAAGAGGTATTTACACATTTAGCCTCAATATACCATCCATAAAATGTACACAAATAAATAGATAGATTCTATCTAAACTCATGTAAATAAAAATCAACATCAATCATATCAGATCCCGAAATAAATACACTAAACCTTATGAAACTTACGAACTAAATGAGTATAATTATTATGATCGAAAATTATGCATTGTACTTATTTAATATAATCATTGAATCAGATCATTCGCTCTCACAAATGCTGGTGCAGATATTTTTTGATACATTTTAAAAATTGTCAAAACGGCTGAAAAATTTGTGCCCGCGTTAAACGTTATATTGTATATTGTACAAAAATTGTATAATTAAAAAAATATATAAGGTAGAAGCTAGTGAGATTACACGCTGTTGCGATACATTGTGCCAAAGGACGGAATACTTCGTAGAGTAAAACACCAGAGCGAAACAATGCGAACATGAGCGTAGGTAAAACATGCAAGTATTGAGATGAGTTGCCGTTCCCACCCCGTCGACCGCCTCGCGACTAACGACTCGCGCCTCGCGGTGACGGCAGATATTTCCCAAGAGACACTTCCTATCATCGCTGTTTACAGCCTAATACTTTATACACTTCAATCACAGTTTATAAACGATTTTCTTTAACAATGGTTATATACATTTTTACTCCCGGCAGGGATTTATAAATAGTCTTCCCGACTTAAAGAGGCACGGCGTATCCTCTGCTTAAGGTACGCTACGTTCGAGGCAGCTAATCGCGGCTAGACGTTCTGTTAACCGCAATAGAATGCATTGCAATGCAGTCACAAACCGCTGCGGTCGCTTTTAGAGGTTTGGATCTTGCTACGGCTAGCTGCAGGATTTTGCAGGCAGTCAACGAATTCAGCGGTTGCAATGCGGTTCAACCACCTACTGCGGTGACAGTACCCGCTAACCGCACCGCGGCTAACCTCTAATTGCGTATGCGCAGTAATTGAAATAGCGATATGAACCAATAGCTAGTTTCTTCTTGGCACTGCTATACTGCGGACCAATTAATCTTAAGAGGAATCATACAACCAGCGAGAGCATCGGATAGATCCCCTGTGAAGTTATATCCCATGGCAAACCATATTTCATCGTACTACATTAATTAAATTGTAATTATATTGCGCGTATATTAAACGGCTGTGCGTTGAATTACTATACTGCACAGTATCTCACGCCCGTCACTTACACACCAGACTCACGTACAAAACATACCAAGTTATCACGTGCAAAATCTAAAAATTTTTTTTTGGTCATATATATACTGATATACAAATTTTATAATTACAGTACGCTAGACTAAGGTACAATGTTTTACCAAACACCATAATATACATGTTTGGTAAATAAATACATCCCATATTACATTTATACAACAGACGCGCGCCGCGCGTCGACTAATCACATAGGTACTTGTCTTTTCAGATGTGCTTTTCACTATTATGCATCGAGACATACGAGAGGAAAACACACAATGGAAATGGTTGGGTTGAATATGAACCCAATAAAAAAGTTCCGTGGAAAGTTTTTCACTGTAGCATTAACGATTCTAGATTACGATTGAGAATGGTATCCTTGACGGAATTGAATACGACCTCGATGTTGTGCGTGTCTATGGCGGTGGTGAAGTGGTGGTACAGCGTGGTCTTGGGCTCGCGGCGAACATTCGCGAACATGTTCAGCAGGAACATCTGCACGTCGCGGAGGCTGTGCGGGTCTCCGCCGTACTGCGGGTAGTACCAGCGGATGTCCGTCTCCTTGCTGGCCACCTTCCGCGCGAGCAAATCCGACTTGTTCAGGAACAAGATCACAGAGATGCCCTTGAAATTTACATTGTTCACGATCGTGTCGAAGATATTTAATGCCTCTTCGAGGCGGTTCGTTTTCCTGGAAGCAGACAATTTATAATTAATCATCAGAGACTAATACCAAAGATATTGACGAGCATATAGGGAGGGCCCTGAGCGTAAGATTATAAACTTCTTTGATTTATACAAATTATTATTTAATTAAATACTAAGAACTTTTTTTAAACGAACGATGTTTGGGAAACGCCGTGGAGAAGAGAGAAACCACAGAGAACCTTATATATATATAGAATTATGCATAGATTATTGTTCAGTCGATTTGAATGTAGAACTACGCGGCAATATGAAATGACGGAAAAAAAACACCCAGATTAAGATGAAAGCCTGCATCATTACTGGTTATTATATATACGGCTGTCAATAGATAGTTTAATTTAATTATAAAAACTTTTTAAGTAATATTAATTCTGTACTAAAATTGAGACAGTTGTAGTCTGGTAAAAATCATACTGATCCTGTACATACTATTTATAATAATTACACCATATTGTCTATATGCAACAGCGCTATAAATACTAAGTAGGTATATATCATCAAAATAGATAATCACGGCCTTGATATTATTAACCGGATGCTGACTACCTCTCAATGTTTCATCCAATCATTCGAGTACAGATAACCGAGAGAATTCTGTTAACATCCCACTAATATTATAAATGTCAAAGTTTGGATGGATGGACGTTTGTTACTCAATCACGCCAGAACGGTTCAACGGATCTGGGTGAAATTTGGCACAGAGATAGATTATAGTCTGGAATAGCACATAGGCTTCTTTTTATTCCGGTAAAATGTATGGTTCCCGTGGGATAGATTTGATAAAAAAATTCATAGAACAAAGGATCGAAATGATTTTTTGCATAGGTAGTGGTAGTTTAGAGGAAAGGACATATAGGAAAAGGACATACTTTTTAATCGCGAGTAACACCGCGGGGTGCAACTAGTCATTTATAAGTCTAATTCATTAGGTTCTATTTGTGTTCCAAGTTACATAGAGCTCTACATAACACCTTGAGATACGCCTGTAAGTACGTCAAGTGCGAGATTATTCGTAAGCTAACCGTATACTTTATAGTAATTTAAATTACAAAATAATTTTGTACCATGTAGTCATAAACTTGTAATCATATACTTAGAGTTAGTACTTTTATTGACCAGCTGCTAAAGTCTTTATATGTATTTACTTTTTGTATGCAGAATTCAACAGCGCCTCTAGGGGATGACATTTTTGAAACATTAAATTCTCTATACAATGTGTATAAATACGTAGATTATAAAGTATATTGTTAGCTTACGAATAATCTAGCACTTGACTTACTGTAATCATTCAACGTAACGCTAAATCACCTACTTTTGATATGAATAGACGTTCATAATAGATGCACATACTATGATAAGCGAGACCAGTCAGTCTTTGTTATTTGATTCTACGTATGTTGATAAATAATATATAGCTAACACATTTTTTCTTCATTTAGATATGTTAAAGAATTAATTATTTATAAATAACGGTGTCCATATATATAAATGCCTAATTTTGAGTCAAATGTGCAGGATCTACAAGGGCGACCACGAGCCGGAAGACGCAGTGTAGGACGGTTTCCCACAAGGTGGATCGATAATATCACTCGCTTCGCAGCAAACCGGTGGATGGGAGTAGCGGAGAACCGTTCAGCAGTGCACGTCTATCGGCTGATGGATGGATGATCGTAACCAAATTTAATTCAAGCTCTGAATCATTTTTCTACTCACAGTTTAACTAACTAATCGTTCATAAAAAGTTATTTAATCATTCCAAACACAAACAAATACGTTTGCTCATTATTTATACGCAACGTAACACACCGCAGAGTGTGGTCACAGACAGCGCACGTACGCATTTCAACGTGTACAGTACCTGGCAATTAATGTGGTACATGCCAGATCGAAACTATTGATAAAATTGGAACGCAACCCTATTTTAGTAAGTATATAGTGACATGTAACATCCCTATTGTACGTTTTTAATTGTCTTTGGCTCAGCTCTCTGCGTCCATTACTTACGTATTCCGGGTTTTTATTTACACAATCCATCTATTAAAATCATTAACTATCCCATATACCTTCTTCTTCTGTAAAACATACATAACCAATCGGATACATACGTTCCGTGTATTTTAAATGAATAAAAAATAAGGTCAACTATTTGTAGGTAATCTTCAAATCACAAAGTGATTCCAAATTTATTTTGTAATCTTCTCTCGCTTTATTTACAGTAGTCTATGATGTAAACTAAGCGTGGCATTGCGTAGACACTTAGCCGCTGTCGAATAAGAAGTAACTACTTTATTCAAATTATTACAGGTTACAGGACAACCTCTTGCGCCTAGTTTGAAACCGCAACCTAACCTACCATGTCAATGTCTAAAATTAAAATAAAATTTACTTTACTTTATTATAAATACATAGTGCAGCCATCGAGCAAGTTTTTTCGGTCAAGGTGCCAAATCATTTGCCAGGCACTGTATCACATATATGGCCCTAAAATTTATAATTAGCGATTTTTTATAGACGCCAAAGATATTTTTACGGCACCTGCTATATAAAGTTCAGGAATAAGGAATCAGTTAAAATATTTACTACAAGTACTCGTTTGATGTGCCCTTTCGAGTTTACCGCAAATAAACATCGTTTTACGTTTAACGGGCTCCTATAAAAATTAAGTAATGGAGGTATTTCGTAGCTTGGTATTTCGGAGCTTTATATTATTTATTTTATTCGAAGAATTTCAAACCTACTTCCTTGCTTCAGTTATGTTTAGTATTACTAAAAGTCAAAACACTATAGCTTGTATATATATTACCATCTTATTAAACGCATTGTAGTGTTGTGAATAAAATATTGAAAATGGTACGGAAGTGTTAAGTAAGTTGACGCAATAAATAACGCCAAATTATATTAAAGTTTGAAAAAACAAAGGATCTTTTATACAAAAGAATCCAGTTTGAATTAAATCAATTTTATCTTATTTAAATCACTTGAATTATATCAAATTATGTATTTCCACACTTACGGATATGTTCCCTACATCTACTTTTACAGGACTTGCTTCCTAATACAGCAGTGTCGACAATCTGTCAAAGTCTTAGATCAACCCTGGCTACAACTGTACTATGAAAATAAGTACTCCTTAACACGCAAAATACCTCATATTCTTTGGACCCAAACAAGTAGCTTCAATATACTACATTAGAGTTTAACATTTTCCCACCCTCCCATACCTCCATTATACCAGTATTAACCATCCCCACCGATGCTGAAACAACCCTTTAGTACATCCCCCGCAGGGACAACGATAAAGTGGCGATAATAAAACGAGCTTTACGACTTATATTAACCGCGCACCCGCTGATCTCAGATTTAACACACAATACAAAGCTATTATTCATAAAGTCATTGTATGGAGCACACATAGTTCGTTCCACTGACTGATTAACGATATTTTGCCATCGCCAAACTAATGGGACTGTACTGGGAACTACGGAAAATACTTATTTTTAGAAAAAATCAGCTTAGCAGTGATAGCCAAGTTGGTAGAACGCTTTCCTCGGCAACGACGATCGCTGGCTCAAACCCAGGCTCGCACCTTTGGGATTTCTGGATTTCATGTGCGAATCTCATTTTCAACCACGATTATCACTTGCTAAACGGTGAAGGAAAACATCGTGAGGAAACCTGCATGTCTGAGAGAACCCCTCGAAAGATGTGTGAAGTCCGCCAACCCGCACTGCTGGTTGCTGGCGCACTGGTGATGGCCTAATCCCCCTCGCATTGAGGGGAGGCCTGTGCCCAGCAGTGGGACATTAAAAAGGGCTGGTATTATTATTAATATTTTTTAAATCTCTTTCTCTCTCCTTGTTGAAGGGTAGGTAAATCCAAAGGCACGGGCCGGAGCTTAGTGTAAAAAACTCTGTCTTGGGATTTCGGTTAAATATTAATCAAACGACGTAAATTATTACGCCACAATATCATAGATAGTTGCGCAATTTAATATTTATTTACTCCGAGAGATAATCAACGTTCTCCCAAACTCTACGGCGAGGTAAATTACGAAAGAGCGTTGCATGAAATTACTGGTGTTAGATCATAGATAAGATAAAATCACTCGGCGTTCGGTTCCGGGCGTGTTGTTTACATACTAATGCCGCCTAATCAGTTGCAGTGAATCATCTCGTATGTTGTAGTATGGATGTAGTAGAAACACACCAATCTGAAGGAAATCTTAATTTCGCGATGTGAGCGCTTAGAAAAAAAAACATTATTCAGATAAAAACGGCAGTGTTTTTTCCACGCTTCAAACGAGAAAAGTGAATGGAAATACGCTTTTGTGTTGAGTTGAGTAGGTGGTCAAAACGTAAATAAAATATAATTAAGTATGATAAGATAAAGAGCCAACGTTTCACGGAAAGTGTGGGTTTATCCCGGCTTACTCACAGTGTATGCTAAGAACTCTATTAAATAGTTTTCGATTCCACGAGGGTAAACACAATCAGAAAATGGCGCAAATCATTTCGAACGGGAGTGAGAATTGCTATATGTGTATACATATTGGATCGTAAAAGCAAGTAGTGTGAAGAGTGCAACCGTGCTCTTTCTCTGTCGCACTCGTATTCTGTATTAACGGTGACGTCACTTTAATCTGCAGTTTTCTTTAAGGTTTTTTTGCGTCTGTATATTTGTCACTTTTTGAGTTATTTCAAGTACTACTGCCATACATGAAACAACTCAAATTATGGAATTTAAATAAGTAATAGAATATAATAGGATTCCCTCACCTGTCTTCTGATAAGACCTGGTCGAACTCCGACGATGACACGAGGAAGAGTATCGAGGTGACCGAGTCGAAGCACTGCGTCCACTTCTGCCGCTGCGTCCGCTGCCCCCCCACGTCCACGAACACGAATGGCACGTTGTTGATGTTGATCGTGCACTCCGTGATGCCTTTCGTGGCCTTCCGGCAGTGCAGGATGTCTTGGTGGGAGGGCACGTAGTCAGGCCTCGCGATGCGCTCGAGCTCGTCGAAGAAGTAGCTCACTGAGTCGCTCTGAAATCGAATGGAGATTGGTTTTAGCGGCGGGTAAGGAGTTTCCAGGATTTACGAAATATTCGGGAAGAATATTTGGTCGTACTGTCAAACCAGAATAGACATCAGCCCTTGGAAAATTATCCCAGTGTATGTCCCGCACGATTAATCAATATTATTTTTTGCATCGTTGCGTTTTTTTTTCTAATATTACAGTGTTGATTTCTTATATTTACACGAGTACTACACATTGAAATAAAAATATTTTTTCCGAATTTTATCGCGTTTATTTTATGATTTTAAGTACTTACCCGATGCTAAAAAAATAAAAAGATAATTACATACTGACTGTAGACGTTAAAAGATAAAATAGGAAAAAAATGTTTTATTTCAATGATATTACAGTGACTATATTGTCCAAAGATTGCCTTCAATATTTTACTTACAGCGCTTATAACATGTTATACATATCTGCACTGAGAACGTTCTACAATATAGTTACCAGACAGACAGCGCGCCACAATGTTAACCGCGACCTTATCCTACAATACACTAAATACAGGCTACATTGATACCCCTGCGCCCTTTTCAACAAGAACGATCGCCTTAAAATCCAAAGGTTTGTGTAAATGTGAAGGCCGTAAATTCTACGGTCACGGCTGTGCGTTGGCAATTAAAACCTCAACATTCAAAGGCAATATTTAACTCAATCAAACCCTGCTATAATGACACATTTTAATAAATAGCAAAATAATAGTCAATTTTCTGATTAATCATGTCCTAGCTACAGAATTTGCGACCTTGTTGAGTCGCAATACTGACGGTTTATGTCTGAAACTAATTCAAAATCATCTCGCGGTGTGTGTCAAAACTGAAAACCACTTAATATTTTCGTGTTATAAAATAGGTAACAGTATCGCTGGTTAACAGGTGGGTCGCGGCACGAACGGCCGCGGTCACGCCACAATCTGTGCGTTAAATATAAATGTACATAAGCATGTGGCACGCTTTTATTTTCCATTTATCTGAACAATGCTGGCATAGAAAGGATATAGAACTATAAAATTGACATTTCGCGTTCAATGTATCCCTAGCTGCCTTCTCTAGACAGCTTTTTCACGACTCAACGTGAGTTAAGCCACAGCATTTTTATTGTAATATTATTGTCGATCCTGGAGTATTAGTAGTATCATTCATAGATGACTGTGACCAAGTACCTAGGACTAAAAATCACAGCGTTCGAATTCAGCCAGTCACCTGGATGGTAAGAATCGTAACAGAAAACGAAAAGTACTTTTAAGAGTGAAGTTTATGGAAAATCTCAATGTAATTTAGTTAGCGTTAAACACGGAAAGTGGAGTAGGCCAAAACTCAACACGCGATTGATCTCAACATCAAACGTTTTAGACTCCTCATTTATCCATATAACAATATAACGTAAAATGGCACAAACACTGCAAACATTTTAAACATTTCTGCAAATTGCTATCACGGGATACAATTAATTAAATTAAAAAACCTATTGCGGAATAACTAACGTCACCGTATAATACTAGCTGGCAATCAAATCTAAGGTTCTCGTGCCACAAATAGTAAACGATTTAATTTTCGCTTATGCCTAGTTTAATTACTTTTATTAACCATTTATTGATTGTATAGCCACCTGCACAACCTAGTTATCGGTGTGAGAGAAAGGAGGCCGGACATAGTTATTACCACTATTACGTAATGCAGCGAATTATAAAGATGTTAGCTTCAAGATCTTTCCCGGAACTGAGTACTTAACAGAATAATGAAGTTGTAACAAAACGTCGAGAAGTGTGACGTAAGGGACGCCAACAATCGGGCGAACAGAATACTGTGACGATACTAGTCATTGCACAGAATTATGTAAATATACCTATTATTAAGTGTAAAATACGAGGTCAAGCCGCAAAAACTATATTGAATCATTCTCATAACATTCATCAGCAGAGGTCGACCGAGAAAAGTATAAACAAAACGTACAGGAAACTGACAACCACGCTTACAAATTCAATACGTCAGCTATTTTTGGACTCGTAGCAAAATTTGCTGCAAAACTGCAATATCAGTATCAATAATCGCCATAGCGTGAATGAATACAAATTCAACCTTGTTCTATAAGTGGTACGTTTCACCTGGAAATACTTAGACCAGCGAAACGCCGAGCCACCGATCTATACGATGCAAAATTGCAAATTCCAGTTAGCCGCGAAGCTATTTCACGATAACCAGACGCGGGCCAGGTCACTTCTCCATGAATGAAACAGTGTTGTGTTTTATAGTCAACGACTTGGAACAAAGGCTCGATATAATTTTATTTTATTCACGCCTCTATTCGTTCAGAATGCAGGTTGATTGTGAAAATGTGAAAAAATGCTTTCCTTTGTCTATTTCGTGGAACTCTCCCGAGCGGACCGGTGTCTGTTGTATATTAATATACCTTCATCTCGGCGCTATTAGCTTACAGAGGATACAAAAGTTAAACAACTGAGAATAGCCGCATCGAAAAAAAAAAACAAAACTAGGCTAAAACTTCCGAAATAATTAAATTAATGTCATTAACACAATGGGAGCAATTTGCCTGAGTGTTCATTGGTACCGAGGCTATGACGGGTGCGAACCAATACTGATAATTAAACCCTTTACTGTACAGGTAAAGGTATTTCACACCGGCTGGCACGCAACGAGCAGAAACAATAGAAACATCATATTATATCGAGACGTAAGCTCGTTTGATCAAGATAACGGCTATCACACTAATGAAATCAATTTATCGCGCGCGATTATGAAAACATTCGTATTGGCTAACACGTTCACTACGTTTTTCCATACTGATTCATTGCGAGGAATAAGCAGGTGTTGAATAAGGCAAGCATGACGTCTATATAATGCTTCTAACGTCAGTGGCAGCATCAATTGCGTTTTTAACATCAAACGTATTGGGAGTGATTTGATTTTTAAGCTGTTGAAGTTCTGTTGCATAGTTAAACTATCGTAATGGCAATATTACGCTGAAGAGCCTTCATCATTGTTGTGTGCATATATCAGTCACAAATCACAATACATATCTCGTCGCCATCTATAAAAGGCGCCAACGAGCGACAGATGTATCACGCAGTAGTGCCTTGTATATTGGTGCAACAAATCAGTTTGCAGCACGAAATTATCTATCTGTTTCGGTCACACGTGTGGTATGTTGTCACAAAGTAAATTTGAAGCATTTTTTTAAACGACAACATGGACGTCACGGCGTAAAGGTGGCTTAAGAAGTTCGATCACAACTATCGTTACATTAATAACAATTTCAAAAGTACGAGTATTTATTTACATAACATAGTATAGTACATTCTATTACCCTTGTGAGTATGAACCATTAACTTTAGAATAGAACCCAAAAAAAAACAAAAGATGTTTGTTTACTTTCGTTAACCTGAATGGAAGAGAAATTGTCTCTATGTCCAATACACTAATAAGAGATGCTACTAACATTGCCCCACTTACAAAGTTCCTCGTCACAAATATTTTGACTTGACTTGAAATTGCTAACCTTTTCAGATATTTTCATTGTTACAACGGTCAAACTATAGTCTGATATTAGCAATATTTTTACTACAAGTCGCCACACGGCCACTTCGCAGTACCATCGATCACAGAGTTAAATACATGAGCAGACACATTAATGCGTCTGTTCCAATGATCATTAACTGAGGGACGAGCAATCGCCAAGTGGCTACGTACAAACAAGGAAGTTTTAACTAAGAAAAACTATACTTTCCGCGTCGGTCTTGGAATAAGCCGTAATAGAACGTTCGACAACTAACTGTGAAGTCGTGACTTCGAATGTGTAACTGCTTTTTGAACAAATAGACAATTTAGTTCATTAGTAATCGGTAGCTTTTTTTTTTATTTTAAATTCTATCCGCAGACAGTGACTCAGGCTCGAAATCGGACATACCTAATATCCTAAAATAAAGTAAGCGTGATTATGCAGCGCAAATTGCAATAACTAAAGAAATAATATAGATTACAGGGCGACAAACACTCATTGACGATGACGTAATGCCCAGTTTCTATATCATGCCGTCACGGCAATTTGCGGGATAGGCATGCCTAGTATTATAGACAGGCAGCGTGCTAAGCGTACAAGCGTACCAGTTGCGTAGAGGTCTAATCCTCATTATGTTTCTCCATAGGTAATTTTTATAATCACCGTATAGTTGGTAAGCATACACGAATTTATTGCCAGTGTTCTTGGATCGCATCAACTTGTCATTGGAAAAACGACCCCGTTTCTAAGTCTTGAATGCAGACAAAAACGCGAGTAACACGAAACTCAGTTGTATAGGCGATATGCACAACACAGCGCATAATGGTAGGTGTACCAAAATGTGGGCCGTCAACCGTTGCGTTGGTCACGCAATGAATGCGAAAATAAATGACAGGGAAAGCCCGCTATCCAGGATGTCATGGATTAAGATTGCTCAATCTCTCGGCAGACTGACGTCAAAGGTCCAGCGGAAATATTGCACGATCACTAGCCGAGGAGAGGTTTTAGGTTCGAAGCACAAATCTACGTACATTAAAACTCTAAAAAAAGTGAAATTGTCTTTAGGTGCGTCCTGCTATTGATCGTCCACCTATAGACCGGGCACCTAAAGACAATTTTACTTTTTTTAGAGTTTTAATGTCCGTAGATTTGTACATCGAACCTAAAAAGTCTCCTCGAAAACTGAACGCTTCTTTTTGTAGGTTTTATTACGATCGAATCGAGAGTTTGCGTGATAACGAGCATCGAGTTGGCAAAATGGGTCATGCCCCCAGTGAACTCACAAACAAAACGAATTATACATCGACTATTCCATTCTGTTGTGTCTATGAACTTTTTGTGGCTCATAGATAGAACACACCTTAATTAGGTAGTATAATGTTGGAAATATAAACGTGTGACGCACGTAATTGATAAGATATTTGGAGGTCTACTGACAAGACTATTTAAATAACTATGCAGAACTTATTTGATAGGTAGATTCTGCCAGACACGTTCCACTAGATGAAGCAGGCCCATAGTCTTTTAAAAGCAGAACATGATCAAAGTAGGGGAGGAACATCCTGTACTATACAAAAGTTATTTAAGATAATTAACCTTTGATAACGTTTCGCCCGCATATTGGAAGCACGCGAGGACACTTCTATGAGGGTGGTCCTATGATCAGGAACCCTAATAAAATACTTGTCAACTAATAATTATAATACAGCAGTTAAGCTTCTAGGTTGTTTAGGGCAAAATAATTTTCCTCCAGTTTAAAAAACCTTTAAACAGCTGTTAAATAATGAAACGCAACATGCAGATAACACAAAGATATTATAAAATTAGATAAATATTGCGCAATACACACGTTAACGCATCATGTGTAAAGCACCTTACGCATTGCCACAGCCGGAGCCTTGGGCATGACGCAACATAACTGTGACTAATCAAATGAGATAAGGAATGCAATTACAATTATTTAATTTATGCTAGGAAGACAACGATGAAGGAATAAATTCGTTTCTCTATAACAAGCATCTAACACCCTAGCTTTGTGTATACTATGCTAGCTGCTACCGTTGAAGTGGGCAAACTGGGTGGCCGACTATTGCCTACGAATGGACAAGACCAATTGAATATTTTTGCCATAAAAAAATAAAACATTCGTGGAAGAAACAACCAATAATTACCCTATAACAAGTCTTAAGGTGAATTCAAAACAAACATCTCTCAAGGGAAAATACAAGTAGAAATATTTTACTTCAAAGAACTGAATGTTGTTAGATTATCAACTGTTATAATCGTTTCTCTAATCTATATGATACAAGCAAGATGAATGCAAGAATTATAAACAATGATTCAGTGTGTAAAAATCTTTAAGATATCAAGGAAAATAAACAATAAAAAGGCTTCATTAAAAACAGTATAGTCAGTGAAGCGACAATTTACCTACCAACATTGAAATGTGTCATGCAAACAAACCAGTTTTATAAGAGCTATGATAAAATTCATTCAATTTCCATTGTATCTATAAAAACGCAATTAAATGCGGAACTTATTTGCCTATCAAATATCAACTAACATACAAATGTTAATGTTAGTCAAAAAGAACACCTACTCAGTAGAAGATAATGTTGTAAATTACAAAAACTACTAAACCAGCTAGTGATGAGATATCAAAATATGTGCTGCAGTGTTTGTGCCCTATACTGATTGGTATATTACATGCCCTAATGTAAATCAACTTACCGACAACTAGCCTTATAATGAATGGATTATAGAATAACATTCTTTTAACTATTGTTGTACACATAAATATTAATTATTTGGATTTTTTTCATACCTAATGTGTACTTCCTGGGCAAAGGTCTCTCCCAACTTTCAAATAATATTGATGTAAAAAAAACAATTATAGGTACTCTTTTATATGTCCCTATAATCAGAATATACAGCTCTTTAATCAGCTATCATATGAATGAAATACTTTTTACTCCTTGCAATTTATGTATCAATTATTATTATAGATAGTTAAATATCATTATTGATAATTAAATTGTCAAGAGAAAAGTAATTGCCCAGGTTATCCAAATCAATAACAAATAATTATTTCCCTGTTATTGTTTTGTTTACATAACCTTTGTTATTCAAGACTCTTGAATCATAAACATAACATTTGTATTCATGTAAGTGTGTGCATGTGTGAAAACCATGAATATACATTGTACAAAGAGAATTATAGGGAAATTGATATTCAAAATGAGTTGTCATATTATCAGCGGCCCAAAACAGGATCTTTATCTACACACAATGGGTTTATTTCACTTTTATTGAATGGTACCTGTTGTTGACTACACTGTTTATGAGACTTACTTTTTTCTGTTTAATATACTTTATTCTTTTAGAGCTAATGTAATAGCAGATTAAATATTTTGTACTGTGTTAAGTACGCTGGCATGTCCAAGCAGCATTAAGTGAAGGATATGGATCATTGTAGATTGCTTTACGAGTATGTAAAAAACTCTTTTAAGTTACATTATATATATTGAGCACAAAACTAAGGGAAGAGATGCCATTAAAATGGTATCTGTAATATTATTTATTGATAATGCATATAATAATTAAGTATTAAATAGGGATTCAAGCCATATTTCACCACACTGGCCCAGCACAAGTTAGAAGACTATGCTACCTTTCATAAAGTTTTCCTTCTGCATTATTCAGATGAATTCTTATAATAAATTGTTTCCGATGTAATACCTAAATATATACATTATAGGTACAATTCAAGTGCTTGTTGTATAAATTAAAAGCAGCATATAGGATAATTTTACCTCAAAACTTGTTTAGGCACAAAAAACATACAAACAACATAAATTTATAAAATATTTAGATAAGGATAAAGTTTAGGAAATCACGAATGAACCTGCTTGCATACAGTGAATATGATAGATCATATTTCCAATGTCCCAGTACTATTTACTGGCCACCAAATGAGGTTTCAGGCCAGTCCAACATGCAGACATTATGGCTTAAAAAACTCACACTATCATAAAACTAGTTAAAGGTTACCAAGTTTATCAGCCAAGGTAATTCAATGAACCTTAACATTTAAGACAGCACAACCTAATCAATAATTGGATATATTTAAGCACTTATATTTTGTTAGCATAAATTAATTAAATCATCCCCCAATTACCACTTTCAATTTATACCAATTTCATTGTCATAGTAATATGTATAATAAACAAGACACCAGAGGGTTCCCCAATGGGTACACAAAGACACATACATCCATTGTTTACTTGACAAACACTGAGCAACTCACCAATTGAAATTCCCTTCGCCTGTCGTATGCCCTTTTTATGGCTCTGTCTAACCACAGCGAGTGTATGTGCGGCGCGTAGTGCACGAATAGCCGGCTGTCGAGAGACGAGGTGCTGATGAAGTGCAGCGCCTGCTGTCCCACGTCCAAGTTCCGCGGGTTCTCCCATGGTATGGCCAGCTTGTCTCTCGCGTCCACCAGTACCTGAATCCCCTTCACGATGTTCTGGTATATGACATGCTGGTACTCCCGCACCAGTTCCGGCTCAAACTTCACTTTGTGTATTATCCTCATCTGTTTCAGGAATGTTGACTTTCCGCTTTCACCCGCGCCAAGTAACAACAGTTTGACCTGCCGCCGCAACGTCTGCTTCTCTTTCTCAAGTATTCTGTCTATTTCTTTGCTTCTGTACCGTTGCTCTATCTCCTCCGGCGACAGTTTCAGACGCAACCAACACGTAAGAGCCTCCGTACAACAGGTACATGACCACAAATCGTTGGCCATTTTGCATGATTATCAACGCCCATAGAAGAAAAGAAACTGAGAGAAGTATGTCAAACGATATTTAAATTGTTTGTTCCACACACATTTTCGCAAAAGCACAACGTACACACAATTTATCGAAAATACATGATAAATAAAGAATAAATCAGGAATTCAGAAATACACACGCATTCCACCCCTCCCAAACTCATTGAGAAATGGAATCGCCACAGATTATAAAACATTATTCCGGCTCAAATACTCCTATGACATTACTAATAATAATCGACTAAATGTTTCAATGGATTGCAACCATAGACGACTAGCTTCACAGCTGTCCTGTCCTGTTGAAATGAGGTTTTTAAACTGGTAAATTGTTACAGGCAGGTTATTAATATAATTTTCTTTTTTCACTGTCATTCACATTATTTTAACAATGTCTTAGCTGTATTGTTTCTTTGCTATAAGTATGAAATAAAATATCTTTATTTCTAATATTATAAACAAGGGGGAAGCTCAGGGTCAGGGCGCGAAATTCAAAATGTCAATGGTTTTTATTTTTTTACGAAAAATTTGGACATCTTTACGATGTTATTTAGTGTTTTGCGATATTACTATTCTGCATTGGATATCTCGATGTATTCAGTTTGCTTAAAAAAATACCTAAAGCGATACAACACCATAAAGTTAGTAAAAGTAGCGGTTTTTACAAACCTTATGGTATTGTATCGGATTAGGTACTTTTTTAAGCAAACTGAATACATCGAGATATCCAATGCAGAATATATATATTAATGTGTTTTTTTTAACTTTCTTATTGTAAGCAGAGTTTAGCTTATGCTTACTTGTCCATAGTACAGCTGTTTCGTCAATGTCAAATTTGAGCCGTGTCGGACGTCGGTGTGTTGCTCGTTCCGCGCAATTTGTGTTCCGTGAATGAATTCGTGGTACACGTGTTCTCAGTGATACTTAAAATTTTGAAGCGAAAATTACTAAAAGTTGCTATTTAATTGTGAGGAAGTAGTATGTATCAATGATTTTGTTCAATTTTTGGTTGTATAAACAATAATTAATATGTAATATTCACAATAAGCGATGTCAAAAGAAGGTTATAGTCCTGAGAAAAAAGAAGGTGATAACAAAGTGGTATTGGAGAGATTGCAGACATATTTAAAAGATAAGAGGACCAGCGAGGCCACTGATTCGAGTCTTGGTTACAGCAAGCCGAGTACCAGCTACGAGCAGTCCCCGCAGAGTTTACCGACACTCGAGGAAAGTAGTAACATATTGAGAGAGGTTTTGAATCACAAAAAGTCCGAACTACTCCGGCAGCCTGAAATAGTAGAATATTTGAAGACTATATCATCAGATCTTAAGAAATAGAAATGGCAGTTACGACGCACAAGAGTGTGGCATCTTTGATGCAGAAAACCTTAGAGCGACAAGCGGCGTTGGCGCGTATGAGATTGCGGTTCACGAAGGGTCAAGTCGAGAATATTCTCGTGAACTATGTCAGGAACCAGAATGTGGGGCCATATATTGAACTTGTTAAAGTTTTAAAAGAGTATCCGTTAAATGATGATAACTTTAGGATTGTGTTTGATGATTCTTTAACGTGTGTGGTGCTGTTAGGCAGGGATCTGACTCAGTTTGTGGATGTGGTGTGTAATATTGACTGGGTAGGCAGGAGTGAGGAGCTGGTTGACCTGTACAATAGGTTTGTGCTGAGTTTGGTGACTGCACACACCTACCACTGTCACCTTGCAATGATGCACTTGGTGACACTGTTTAAGGGTAAGTTTAAATCTTGTGCAACTTTTGTGGAAACTTAGGTACAATTGTCAATCCATTTTGTTCCTATGGTCTACTCTATGACTCACTGCTGCATACCTAAATGCTGTGCTATAAAGTCTCATACTATAAATGTGTCATCTCCCATCAACCCTTACATATTATAATATTACATAATATTTGGTGATCCTTATAAGAAATATGTGGCAATAGCATTCAAATATGTATCTTATTTTCCAGCTGAAGTTGAAAGCTGGGAAGGATGTCCACCTGAGGATGCAGTACACAGATGGTCCAATATCCACACATTAGTTGCACAAATTGTAGCTATTATGCCGATGTAAGTATCTACTTAAAAATTAGATTAATTACTGTACTCACAATACCTATCCGCTGGAGTACAAGGTGGTTGCATCATGATGGTATCTGACGTTCCTATTATAAATAGAATTCAGGCCATTTTTCAGAGCTGAATGCAGTAGTTGCCCAAATACTACAGTTTCGCCAATCAGTACCATAATGTTTTATGATGCCATTGATATCTTAATTTACGACAATTTGTGAGAAATCAAAGAAAAGAAAATATACTTTTCTTTGTGATAAATAAAGGATGTACCTATATATTTTACATTGACATAGAATAATCAAAAAAAGTGTAAAAATTTAAAAAAAACTTAAGCAAGCAACCAAAACCTAAACAGTTGACAGCCTTGACTTGTGTTAGAGAATTTTGCAAGGATGAAAATTTTGTGTCAATAACAGAATATTTGATTCTGTTAGGATTATTTTTGAATTTAAGTTTACAATACATGTTTTAGTTTACTATCCTATATTTGTTTTTAGCTACTCATAAAACATGCTAGAGCAGTGAACACCTAACTATGTTTAAAATAGATGGCAAATGTATACCAAGAAAGCTCTGAATGCTGTATACCCCATTCAAATTCTTGTCTTGAGATGGCTGTATGCTGAATGCCCCATGCAAATTCTTGTCTTGAAAAAGCTGAATGCTGAATGCCCCATGCAAATTCTTGTCTTGAGAAGGTTGTATGCTGAATGCCCCATGCATATTCATGACTCAAGAAAGGTTAATGCTGTGTACTACATATTCTTGACATAAGAATGCTGCATGCTGGATGTCCTATGCATAGCCATGACTCAAAAAAGCTGCAAGCTGGATGCCCCATGCATATTCTTGATTCCCAAGAAACCCAACACTTCTTTTGTCAAGAATAATGTTATATATCACACCAAATTCATAAAATGTATTTGGATGTGTTATTGTTAACTGGTTGATCATCCCAATTAAAATTAATGCTAATTTTAAATTGGCATTAAGATACACAAGAATTCCTGGGCACTTACGGTGTGGCTGATTTAACAGCACCATGAGATCAGACGTATATGGGATGCTGAATATCAAAAAAGTTAACAATGTAAATCATGATTACATAAAAATGATTTTGAATGTATCTATGCCAAGGAGTCCCAGTAAGGTAATTACCTAATTTGACTATCATGACTGATGAAATAATGACAAGTGTCTTGTTCTTGGATTGGACAACTCTCAAGAAATCTATGAAGATCTTATGCCTACTACTAATAGTATTGCATTATTATTGTTATAATAATGTTATTACTATAAATTATAGTGGCATTTTTATTAATTAATACCTTATTGATCAGAATCAAGAATTCTGATTATCTATATAAAGAGCACAAGATCTCTCAGAAAAATGATTGTCTTTACGACTCGCCCAGATTGTAGACGCGACAATCTGCGACGTGCCAACATCGATAACCTCCATTTGTAACTTTAGGAGTCGAAATAAAATGTATGCATATTTAATAAAATGAAATATGGATTCCCTTGACAGTAGTCATCTGGTGGTGTGGCTGGCCAGGCCGGGCTATTCGGTCAGTTTTTAAAATATGCAAATGTGCAATTGACTTTAGGATTCGTTAATTTCTAGCATAAATTTATGTTCATACCCCCAAATTCATAGAAGTGTTAATCCATTAATGCTGACATGACTAAGTACATACTTTAGAAGAAACATTTGAAATGCCATTGTAAATGGATTAAAATATTGGTAATATTTATATTTATATAACTTACTTTCAGGACCAGTGACCTTTTGATGCACATAGTAATAGAACAGTTTCCTTACTACAAAGCGGGGTGCTTCGTCAACCGCGCGTATGTGCACAACTTGATATGGATGAGCAAATACATACCCTCACTGAGAGAGCAACTTATGATGGCTATTATTAACAGGTATATCCACATTGCATTTATGTTTGTAGACGGTATGTCACAATGTATAACTTATCCACTTAGGCCTGAAACACACGAGCGGCGCTTTGCCTTCAATAGAGCCAACTGCAGCCATCGACAGTGGTCGGCGCTAGCAGTCGGCTGCTGCTAACCAGTGCTGTGCAGTAGTTGACGGCAAAACTCGTGGCTCTATAAAAATATTGATGTAATGACATGTCACAATAAACTGTAAATTAAACTATCACAATAAGGCTGCACTGACGTTGTATGGTACAAGATGATAGGTGTAAGGCGGCCGTCCGATAAATTATGGTCATAAAGTGTGAGTGATGACAAATTTTGTGTATTTTTATATGAATACTAGCTGTTACCCACGACTTCGTCCGCGTGGCATTTAACAAAAAGATGACGAAGTCGCGGGTAACATACATACATAGTCTCCAATTAAAATATCCTAAGTTACTCCTTGTTTCATCAGCTATCTGCCAGTGAAAGTCCCGGCAAAATCGGTCCAGCCATTTCAGAGATTGGACAGACAAAAACTATTGACTATGACTATTGCATAGAATAGATGTATGTCTGAGTATTCATTTTAATTCCACGTTTACAGAATGATTATAATGGACGTAAACATAGTAGAAAGTGAGAAAAGCAAACCACAACCGGAGACAGTGTTCGAGATGGACGTAGATGCGCGTGACGACGTCTCCGTGACCCTGGACTGCTGCATGCTGGAGGTGCTGAAGTGGCTGGAGGACGAGCGTGACCCCATACTAAACATACTATGCAATGTGTTTGACAGAATCATTTTGCCTACTTATGGCATTAGGTGAGTTACTTACTGACACGTTTAGTTGCCGAATGTCCACAGCCGTCGCAAAACTTTCGATTCGCTAAATGTCCACCGGTGTCACAAATCTTTCATTAGGCATAATGTTCTATTTTCGAAAAATATACAAATTTCATAAAAAAATAAAGTTTAATTTCATTTAAGAAACTATTGTACTTAGATCTAGGAAGGCAGATAAGTTGCTAAAAAGTGGATTTCGGTTTTAATTTTCTTCAAAATCAACCGTTTATCATCTAAACTTATTATTACATAACATACTAAATGGCAATATTATTATTTCAGAAACATACAATTCCTGCTTCTATATACAATATCAATAAACCAACAATGCGCTGACCGTATCCTGTCCAACTTATGGATGGTAGCAGCCGGGCTGCAAGGTCTCGGGCCGGGAGCCTTGACCACGAGACGGACAGCTGCCAGCCACCTCGCGGGACTCCTGGCCAGATGTGTTAGAGTACCGAACACCAGGCTTATAAAGTATCTGAGAAGCATGGCGGAGTGGTGCCACTCTTATATAACAGCTACACAAGAGTCCACTGCAGCTAGTGATAATTTGAAGGCGCACGGAGCGTTCCACGCTATATGTCACGCTATATTCTATTTGGTAGCGTTCAAACACCATCTGCTGTTTATGAATAAAGAAAGTGAGTAAAACGTAAACTCCATTATGTTATAGGGTATTGTTAAAAATGAGCTCGAAAAGTGATGATTAGGATACATTTCTCGGGACTCTCCTCAATGCGAGGGGGATGCCTCATAATAGGCCGGTGCTGGTTGCCGAATTTCATACTCTCATCGTAAGTACAGGTTCTCCTTAAAGGTTGTAAATCATGGTGGTATAGCCGTATACATAACCTTTGCGCCCTTATTTGCGAGGTGATCGTTGCTACTAAATCATCCACAGTTTCAATAGGGGCATTCACCAATCTGTTACGAGTAAAATTTAAAAACCACCAATTTCCAGATGTCAACTTCGTGGAGTCCCTAAACCTGCCGCGGCTGGTGACGTGCGCGCTGAACCCGCTGCGCTCGTGCCCGCCGCAGGTGACGCGCGCGTTCGCGTCCGTCACGCGCTCGCACCAGGTGGTGTACTGCCAGGCCATCATCGAGAAGAACGCGCGCCACACGCTTCAGGCCACCGCGGTGCAGCAGTACGACGAGTGGTTCCCCTACGACCCTTACACATTGCCCATGTAAGTAATGCCGAGTTTAAACTATTCAACATTCCGCTGCAGTATATGGCTGGCAATGTATGGCATGACATGCACAATTTACTGATCAAAAGCTACCTATGGTGTGGTACTGTCCAGCAAAATTTTCAAGGATCACATACATTAATCTGTTGATCACTAATTGCCGTGCAATGTGTGGCTCTATTTTTAATGTCAAGTTATTGCAAACAATTATTGAATATGATTTTGTTGGGTAGAAAAATGTTTACTGTACTTTCACTGTTGGTACCTGATAATGTTCCGGACAAGATTTTTGATGATGCTTTCTCTACAAACTGATTCGAACCTTTCGAAATGTTAGTAATAGTTACTCAACATTTTAAAACATACATTATCTAAATTGGTTGGCTAAAGCAATTTCTCGAGATTAACTTCTGATTGGACCTCGTTTCAGCATTATTATATGCAGTTATAGATTATTAGAGGTATAAAATTTATCGTATTTACAGGTCCGGTAAAATAATATGGCCCCTCTGCATAGAGTACAAAGACTGGTTGAAGGAAGGCGACGACGAGACTCAATACTCGAGTATGAAAAGAAAATTGGAGACAGAGGATGACGACTTCCTAGTGATGGCCAGTCCAACGCAGAGACTCGCTTCCTCTTTATCCAATGGCATCTCGCCAGGGTTTAGAACGAGCGAGAATATTCATATAAATTAATTCATAAGTATGTATGTATAATTAACAACAAAAATGATGAATGTACAGGACTCAAATACAAATGTCTAGTTCTATATGGAACTATACATCAATTTCATTTATTTTTAAATAGGTTTGAGCGACGGATTCAATGAAAAATTGGACTCATTCCTTCGTTGAGATCCAATGCGCCGAATCCTCTTGTCGTTATATTGAACATTAATTTAATTTTTATTAAATACATATATAATAATACCAGCCCTTATAATGTCCCACTGGTGGGCGCTGGCCTCCCATGCGAGGGGGATAAATACATAAATGTACCTATTTTATTGTTACATAGAAATGTATATAATACATTTATGGATCTTTGAAAAGACTATGGTAGCCTCGGTAGTTATAATTATTCGAGTAGTTTTGCTACATACAGTGATTGTCAACATAGTTATTGACTGTTATTCTAAGCTCAGGGATTCCCAAACTATTTTGGGCAAGAGACCCCTTTTCCAAAATGAATTCATACCTCAGACCCCCATAGCCAATATATGTACTTTCAAAATCCTATCTCTAAGTTTTTTTCCTATTGGTACACAATAATTATTTTAACTTGTGCATGCTTATCGACTTGTTGAGTTTTTTAAAAGTACAATATATTAGTCTTTCTTATAACAAGTTGGTACATGTAACACAACTTATTCAGTATCTTGAAAGATTCAAATAAGAACTTGTGTTAATTAATAGGGGTCGATTTGTAGACCTATTCTCCCAAAATCAGCTTCAAGTTTATGTCGACGCCTGGGAAACCAATATCGACCCCACTTTGGGAATCCCTGTTCTAGCTAGACGTATAAAAGATAAGCAAGCATAAATTATGAACTGAGGGGCAAACCACTCATTTCATATATTTTATTCGTCCATGTTGTTATGTGACTGATTTAATGTTCTAAATGCAATAACTTTAAGCTTTTTCATAATAAAGTTATTTATTTAAATGTTTGTGTAACCTATTATTTTCTTATAAATACATTACCTGCCTATAGTAAAAAGTAGAATAATACAGCTGCAATCCCTTGAAAGCTTTTTTTATTCACAAACTTCCACATGACTACATCAATGTTCTATTCAAATCGATTAAGTATTTTTTTAATATTAATTTGCACATACTGATATCAACTGGTTTATAATGTGACTGATGAATATTTGATATAATACACATTGATGGTACCGTTCTTGATCGAACAATGTCAATGCAATGACTATAATTATTAAGAAACCACAAAAATCTATACAGTGTATATGTGAAATAACGCAAATCCTGAATTATGTTTATTCAGAGTCAAGAGTAGAATCTGAATCTGCAGCACTATAGTAACAAAAGAAAAAAGCAGACCATAAGTAATACTAACCTCTAATACATTTTTTTTTCATGAATACTGACAGTTTTCATTGTCTCTGTAATTTACACACATTTATGAAATCAGTGTAATTGTCTTTTACTATAATCATGTATAAAAAAACATAATTACCATGAGAATCAACTAGTTATATTCAAATCAGGTTTTGTGTTGTTTTACTATGAGATGCTATATGATAGGATATAAGGGTACCTTTACCAGAAATTGGATCATGCTACCAACATTTTGTTTATAATACACTTATAATCTAACTTAAATACTGTAAAACTTACAACAAAATCACATGAGTTAGTAAAAAAGATCTATGTTCGTAAAGACACAACACATTCAGTATCCCTAACATTAAGAAAAAAATCTGAGACTATATTATTATATAGTGCAGATAATAACTGAAAGATATTGAATAAAAGGAATCCAAAATCACAAGAACTATTTTAACGCAAAATAAGTTTTATCCAATGAGTTAAGCCGCCTGTGACATTGTAAGGCTATCGAATTACCGAAATAAGTATACAATTAAGACTTCATGGTTGCAGTGGCAAAACTTTGTCAACAGCTATACTTATGTATTTTCCTCTAATGGCCTTTTTCCATTGATTCAGGGCTCAACATGATTCCACCAAAATCAACGTAGTAACGAAGACAAGATGAAGATTGGGTATGCCGTTATGGTACTGCCAACCCTAGTTCTTAGCCATAATTAACGTTAATATTATTGATTCAATAAGTCACAGTTGGCTTAAGTGTTTGGTTTGGTTGTAACAATATATCTATCTCTTTTTATGGTATGGATGTCGTCTTCTAAACGTGCTGACAGTCTTATTCGGTGGTTGGTGTTGTTTGGTTTGATACTGAGCGATGATTGGAGTCTCGTCGGCTGCCAGCTTGTTGACAACAAAGTCGTCTCCGGCTTTCATGTTTTCCATCATTTTCAGCTTGGCCTCTATTGATTGTATGGCTGTCTTTTTGCTAAGTTTGAGTTCTGGTTTTGCACCAGCCAGTGCTGCTATGCCAAACTCCGGTTTCGGCTTTTCTAGGTCATCCTGTTGATATGATCAAAAGTTAACAAAAAAATAAACCAAGTCTACCATGTTTTTATAGTAGGTAAGTAGGTACCTGTCATAAGATTTCTGTCTTGCTCATACATTACAACAATGAGAAGGAGAATGTTAAGGAAATTTTCGCATAGTTATACTCAGTTGTACCACCTATGCAGTTCAAATGAGATTTTTTAGAAGTAGGCAGTGAGTAAATTAGATGGTTAATAATAATTAGATGTTTATTGTCTGCACTGAGGCCTCTCCACGGCCATAATCCACCACAATGGCCTAGTGGTGACAGAGTTGACACAACCTTTGAGAACTGGTCAGGTTTCCCTCAAACATTGCAGGTTTCCACACAATTTAATTTGATGTTTTCTTCCTCTGTCAATATAGTAAATTAAATTATTTATACTCACTGATGTATTTTTGGCAAATTTCACACAGATCTTCTTACACCCCAACATCTGTCCGTTCAATGAGGTCATGGCTTTCAAAGCATCCTGTCTCAGCTTATATGTGACGAAGGCGAACCCCCGCGGCTGCCCCGCGTTGGGCCCGCTCCGATGGAACAGCATGTCGAACTTCTCGATATTCCCGTACACACGGACCAGTTTCAGTAGTTGATACCGGTAATAAAAAGAGGTAATTTATGAAAAATGTGTACTGATTGGTATATTGAGTTTGGGTACCTAATTAAACTAGCCAACTGACCCTCACACGGTAAGATTTAGAAGATGTGGATACGTTGGAAATAATAATCCATTATAAAGAAAGAGACAGGATAAAAAGAGACATAATGTGACTATTTTACTACACATCAAATGTTTTATGGCTGAATGCCACATTTTGAAACTACAGTGGATTATGATATTACTATTTTTATATTTGCCTCATAGATTAAGAAATAATTTTCAGTGTCTCAAACAACATATTGGGCTTGGTTTCTTTCAATTCAAAATACTGTTCACAACACTCCATATCATCATGTATTAGTCCTTCGTTTGAGATTGGCCTAGAAATTACTAAATAAAATAATTTTACATCACAAACAGACTGTTCCACTTTCAACCAATTGAAAATTCATAATAATAGACAACAGAAACAACTGCTAGTCATTAGCTAATGGCTGTAAGAGTTTGGTGACTTAACTAGGCTGTATAAGATAAAATAACCATACTCATTAACTCTGGTGTCCAAGTTGCCTATCCAGAGCCTCTTGTCGCAGACCTCACTCTGTTGGATAGGTTCCAAGTGGAGCGGTAGCTGGTTGCAAAATAGAAGTTTTATACAATTTACATTATATTAACACAACAATATTATGAATGAAACATAAAAGCAAATACAAACTTTACAATGTGACCCAGAAAGGATATAAATTTAAAAAAAACTTCCTAGTGGGTGGGGGCAATCTGACACACTCTCTGATGCACTTAGCCACTAAATATTTATAATTTACTATTTCATTTAAATATACCCTTACTGGGGTCACAATTCAATTATCAAATATGCTTTCCGTCCGTATATAATAAATATTTTTCTCTAGTAAGTATATTGTATTGTCATTATGGTTTTTGTGAGATTAAAGTCCCAGTCTTCTAGCCATCTAGGCATCTAGGGAGGTAGATGCTAACCGAGCTTTCATCGTGTTTATTATTATGCGATCATATAAATTTTGCGACACATGCAGATAGATTTTAGAGATGTTTTAAACACTGTAAATAGCGGGACCATACTACAATTTATTATCGAGTTCATTAACTTACAGTAGTATCTTCCATGGTGATGTATTAGTAGCTCATTTATAACTGTAATATTTCAATACCACAGCACATTAATAAATTATTACCGACTCAAAATTCCCATTTGGATACAATCAATTCACAAATAATGCAAGTTTACGCAGAAAACTATCATCGTTAGACGTAAGTATGAATGAAACTGAAAGAATAAATAAACCATAGACTATACTAAATACAATAAAAAAGATAAAAAGTCTACGATAAAAATTATTTGGGAATTTTCAATGGTTAGATAAATGAATTAATGATCAAATATGAATAAATATAATTTTTAATTAAACCACTAGACCGTTATTCGAAGCTTATATAGTGAGATAGGCACTTCCGGTTTCCCGTCGTCTTTGTTCCTATTGGCCTACACGTTCGTGGTTCGGGCGGACGTGACGTCACATCATCGGGCAGTGGAGTGAGTGCGGCAGAGCTCGCTACAATTTTGCTCATTGGCGTTTTGTTTCCCGTCAAGATCACTTGTGCGGTCATAACAGCCCACAAGCAATTTTTTAATCATATTTAAATATTTCATTTAAGTAAGATACATTTTATCTTAATTTAATTTATTAATGTGTTTTTAACATTCATATAATTACTTCAATACTTCGAGATCTCCAATAAGTTCGCAATATAGCAACGAAATGGACCAGTAAGTAATTTTAAATATTTAACGGTTTTTGCCGTTCGATTATGTTAAATATACTGTGTGTTCCTAATTTTGGTCGTACCTACTATGATTAGTGTTTGAATAACGATCGTTAGACAGATTAAGGTAGGTAATGGTTAATTATGTGAAACTGTGTTAACGAATCCTTTTATTTACCTACCTGCAATAATTATTTTCACGGCCTACAATAATGACGAAAGAATGAATTGAGTTACCTACATAATTATTATATTTGGCAATTATTTTAGATAACCTGCATAAGGTTATTTATTTTCCTTACATTTTTAGCAACGCTTTTCTTTCAGCTACCTACAAAAGAATTATATTCTAGTGATTAATTCCAAACGTATTAAGAGCGGATATCGATTGTCCCGTGCATCTACCAGCCACGAACCAATGTATCGCTTAGCTTGGGTGTTAGTGGAGATTTATACCGGGACGATGTCGCTCAACCAGAATTACGTTTGACATGAGGCTAAGTTAAAAGAGCCTGCTATTGCTAAAACGACTGGCCCCTTTTTGAAATTACCTTCGGATGTACAGCCATAGTCCAGGGGTTACAAACCTAGATACGAATGAAGGCTTAAATTTTATGATAATTCCCGTAATCTTACATATATGGACAAAGCTTTTGCAGCCATAATATTTTGTGTCTTAAAACAAAAAGAAATACAAGGTAGCATTCGTGATCTTTTTTTGTGGGGTAGGTCGAGTGATTGCAATATGAATCACTGAGCAAGAAGGTAGAAGAAATATTTATCAACGGTGTATTTCACAAAATATCTGCAGACTTGTTACAATTCGTTTGCGGACATAGGGCGGAAAGTATAGAATTGCGTAAGGGATGCTATTTTAAAATCTGTTAAGGACCCTTTGGTAAAGGCTTCTCTTAACAGAATCCCATCCTCATGTTCTAATATTTTTCATGGTGAACAATTAACAACGGCTTTAGAGAAAGCCGAAGGCGTACGCAAGGCTTTTGGCCGGTGGCAAAACAAAGTGCTCCTTCTGCGCAAGTCTCGCAGGAGCACTATCAAAATAAAGTACCATCGCGTGGTACATTATACCATAACTACCCTCCCTCGCAGGGAAGTGGCACACGTAACTATCCTCCCTCACGGGGAGTATATACACATAATTACCCCCCCTCGCGGGGACGTGGCACACTCAACTATCCTCTTTCGCGGAGAGGATATACACATAATTACCCTCCCTCGCGGGGAGCTGGCACATGTAACTATCCTCGCTCGCGGGGAGTATATACACATAATTACCGTCCCTCGCGGGGACGTGGCACACTTAACTATCCTCTTTCGCGGAGAGTATATAATCAGAATTAGAATATTTTTTATTCACGTAAACCATTATTGTACAGTACTTATGAATCGTCAAGTTACAAAAACATTATGCTACTGGTTTTAAACAAATAATTACCCTCCCTCGCGGGAAGCTGGCACATGTAACTATCCTCCCTTGAGGGCAGGATACACGCATAATTACCCTCCCTTACGAGGAGGATGCGCACATAATTGCTCTTCGCAAGAGCATGCAGCTGAATTTTAGAATAATTTTCGACACAATCCTCATCAGAGAGGAACATATAACCAAGGCTCGCGGCCAGGTCGTGGATCCTACGCTTTCCAGCGTTGTAGCAGAAAAAGCGGCCATTCCCTTTCTCACAATAGAGGCTCCGCCAAGCATCAACGACTTGACCCAGTTTCGAGCTGGTATAAAGATACACAGGTATCCGCAAACATTTGTAGTATTCCTGATTTTCTGCAACCTCACGATTGGATGTGCAAAGTTGATCTCTCCCAGGCATACTTTCATTTGCCAGGGGCAAAATTACAGCAGGTTCCTACGCCTCATCTTCCAGGGAGAACTACACGAAATGACCTGCCTTCCGTTCGGTCGGAGTTCTGCCCCAAAGACGATTGCTATGCTCACGAATTGGATTGCGCAGATTATGCGAGAGAAAGCAATAAGATCAGTCGTTTACTTGAACGATTACCTTCTGGCGCATCAAGACCCCATAATTACAGACACATGTAAAAACTCTGTTAGTGATCTCTGGTATTTAGTTTGGCAAATCAACACGGAGAAGTCAATAACGTGCCACAAAAGAGCATCGTTTTCTTAGGATTTCATTGGGACCCTGGCACAATCAAATGTCACTCCCCAATCAAATGTCACACCCCAAAAATAAATCGGACCAATTCATGAAAATAGTTTCTGCAACGATAGATCGAGCTGCGGTTACTATTAAGGACCTACAAAAAGTAGTAGGCCTATTGAGTTTTGTCGTTTCAACAGGGAGACTATCATTGCAGGATCCTTCGTTTCATGAGTTCGTTACCCGAAATGATGACAACAATGCACCTTCTGTCCCTGGAGGTTTTAGCCGATATGAGATGTTGGATACAAAATTGTCAACATCCAGGAATGTTACACAATGCCGCTCCCACGAAATTTTTGACGGCAGATGCATCCGACACGGGCATGGGGTGCGCAGTTAAACAACCTGGCAATATCGGATGCATGGGCAAAGAAAGAGCAGCAATTGCAATGCAATCAAAAGGAAATGCGGGCAATCTTGCGCTTCCTTGAAGGATATGCGGCAGAAATAAGTTACAGTTCCCTCCTAATACAAAGCGACAACAAGACAGTAGTATCTTATATGCGATAGAGGGGGGGGGGGGCACTCTCTCACAGATGCTTATGTATATAACTTATAAAATTCTATCCCTGCTAGACCATTATCAAATAAAATCAAAATTCATTATTTGCCGGGCATGTACAACACACGAGGAGTAGCCTAGTCTACCCGATTGCACCAAAATGATAATTGCCAAGTGGCGCTGGCCCGTAGTAGATCTTTATGTAGCACACGTTGCACACGTGACCATACGTTGTCGCCAATAATAGGACCCTGGATCAGAGCGACAAGAAAGCGATGAGATACACGATGCTTTCAGCGTCGAATTGAACTATTCTATGGGGTCGATATTTCCACCACCCTTTTTAATACCCAAAATACTCGCGCATTTGAATCGAGCACTGGGAACATACTTCATGTTGGTTCCTCGCTGGCAGCGAGTGTTCTGGAAAACCGAGCCTTGGTGGCTCCATTCACGCACCGCAATCTTCGGTGAGTTCTAGTGGACATAAAACGTGGATGCCTCCTCCATTAGTAAGACACCATGACCTTGGATGTTTGGAAATATGGGGGTGGTCGGAGGATTTCACCTGGTGGAATCCGAGTCAATTAGTATTAGTAAAATCTGCATGGCGCCCCGACATATTAAAAACATACAAGGTTGCTTGGAATAGCTGGCTTGCTTGGTCTACTAAATTAAAAATAAGGCCTGTTAGCCATCGCCATCGGATTTGGCAAAATTCATAGCTGATTTACATCTAATATATAAATTATCTTAAATACATGTTACATAAATCTGTCGGTTCTACTTTGTGTAACACTGATCAGTCTAGCTATTTAGGTTCCCTTGTTTTTGGTGAAACATGTTGTGAAATCTGTTTCGCTTATCAATCCTAAAGATCCTAAGCCTCCTGTCTGGAATATTTATTAATTTGACTAATTTTGTTAATTTTCTTACTAATTACCGTGCTGAAAGCGATAACTCCTTTCAGACCCAACGTGACAGCTATTCTGCTTTTATTGTGTTCAGGGCGACGTATACACGATTTAATGTAGTTAAGAGTAGATCATGCACATTGTATTCGATACAGTGATTCTATAGTCTTTTGGCCAGTATTTGGTTCGAAAACGGACAGTTATGATAATCAACAATCTGGTTGAAAATTGTTAATCAATCATTCGAATCGAAATCTTGATCTCGTTTATTGGATCGAAAAGACAATTTCTCTGATAGCTGAGAGGAGACAAACTCACAATTCAATTGTCGCAACACAAGGTCAAACGAAGTCTGCTCTTCGGACTGTAATTGCTGGATGGTTTAAAACTATATTTAAAGAAACAAATATAGTAGCAACACCGCTTAGTGTTAGATCCGCAGGTGCGTCAACTAATTAGGTGAATAATTTCCAATTGAATAATATCCTAGCATGAGGAAGTTGGCGTTCGAAACATTTAAACAGTTTATAAGCGCAAGGTCAAGATCACGCCTTAACGTATACAATGCAGTATTACCATATTATTTAGACCTCTGTGTTGAGTGTATACCGATATGTCTAAGTTATTGAGTACTACCTACTATATGTGTTTAACAATTAAAATTGAACGTATGTGATTGACATAGCAAAATAAGGGCATAATTACTTTTATCTTTATATGGGTGCCTAATATGTTTAGAAATATAATGATCATTTTATATTTCCACAATGCCTTTAATTTACAATTGCACCTTATTACAACTAACTTTCAGCACGTTCACATTGGCGTCTTATGCATACAGACATCACCAGGCGATAACAAACACGTCTCACTATATAAGCTTCGAATAACGGTCTAGTGGTTTAATAGCGGCGTTTTCCCTGAAAGAAAACGCATATTAAACTACTTACCTTATTCGAAGCTTACTTTTTAAGGCTGCCTGGCGTTTCAACGCAATGAGCAAAATTGTAGCGAGCTCTGCCGCACTCACTCCACTGCCCGATGATGTGACGTCACGTCCGCCCGAACCACGAACGTGTAGGCCAATAGGAACAAAGACGACGGGAAACCGGAAGTGCCTATCTCACTATATAAGCTTCGAATAAGGTAAGTAGTTTAATATGCGTTTTCTTTCAGGGAAAACGCCGCTATTAACATGACTTCTATTGTATTGGTACCATTTTTAGTTCACATCACAGACATACAGTAAATACACAGCTAAGATCTACTATTCTTATCTATGGCTAAGATTGAGTAGCACAGGAAAAAGAGAGAGAGAGCTACTTAATTAAACTGTCAATCAAAAAAATGAGAGCACTAAGCATATTATTTTACTTTTTGGCACTAAGCGTATTATTGTGTCTGTGGTCAGGTCATACACCACAAGAAAAATAATAACATAACCTTACATTTTACTAGAATTTACCTCCCTCTCTAAGTAATTGTCTTGTGTGATTTACCTAAACTAGAATATAACACTACAAAGATAATAGTAGTAATCTAAGCTGTAATGTTTATTTTAGTTGTATAAAACTATACTTCATATATTGAGTGATGAATAAAATAAATAAAAAGATTCCAGGTTTGTTGTCGCCTCCACCAAAAAATGAAATAGATGGAAAAATTACCAATTTGTCATCTAAAACAATTCCGGATCTCTGTGAACTAAAGGATAGACAATTAAAATTGTTAAATAACAAACCGTTTATATCGAAATTAGCTGATAAAGGTGCAAAAATTCAAGCTTGTTATGATAGAATAGTACAGGAAATTAAAGCTAAACAGGAGGAAGAGCAGGCATGTCGTATGTTCAACGATATGAAGCTGATTGGAGTCGACAAGAATTCAGTCCAAGAAGTCGAGTGGTTGGGTCAGATCGAAAATAAAAAAGTATTTTTAGATTCTGATGATGACAGTGAACCAGAAGATGTACTGCAGATTTTGAGTCAAAGTACAGCACAGGAGAAACAATTAAAAGTATTAAAACCCGAATTGGCTCTTATAACACCCGAGGATCTTTTGAAAATAGGTGAAATACCACATGTGAAGTACATAGTTGATAAAACTGAGACAACACCTAAAACAAAACTAAGTGGCCAGTTTAAGCCCCATAAAACTACCATATCAGATGTCCATAATCCCGAGAAAGAGTTGCAGAGGAAGAAACACAAACATTGGGAAGTGACAGCTGCAACTCCCCCGGCATTAGTCCACAGTCCAGCTAAAATACTCTCAATAGAAGAATCATTGATGTTACAAAAGGAATACAATATACATTTGAGGGAGATAGAGACAAAACATGCAGCAGAGAAACTTCTAGCTAAAACCGGAATCAAGATGGCAGAAATACCAGTAGACACAACTCAATTCGGAAAGTACAGAGAAGCATATAGCGATGATTCTGATGCTTCAGACGCTGAAGGGAGTGACAAGGAGGTGCATGATGAAGAACCAGAGACAGGTGGTGTAGTGTTCACAGTCATGAAATAGAAATGAGCAGGAAACAGGGTTGTGCCCTCACCAAGTCAAGCAATTTCAATGACCTTTGTCATATTATGTAAATCTAAGACATCTGTTGTGATAATGTAATTCAAATATCATTTCTATTCTTGGGTCATTTATAGGATCCTATAAATGACCCAAGGAATTGTTTAATCTCCTTCAGAAAAGAGCCAGCCTATACTAGTTGTAGGCATTTTTCAAATTTCAATGTCTATTATTAATAAATGAAAGACATACACAATAGATTCTATTGTTATTGTACACAGATCATAATTGAGATAATGTTTTTATAGGCTAACAACTTCACAAACATAAAATAATAAATTAAACTGTAGATAAACATAAGATTTAGACTGGCTAGAAATTATATTCAAATTAATGTATTATTTGCTAAATATATTTAGCCACATTATAGATATAGAGAGTAAGTAAACACACAGAATAAACAGGAAATATAATGATTTGTGAATTTGCATATTTAGGTAGATTTTTATTAAAAAATGAAAACAATCAGTTGTATGCAAGCTTGGTACAGTGTTCCTGAGCTGTGAAAGATGCTTAAAAATTGAAGAATATTATATTATTACATAGATTTTATAAAAATATCAATAATTATTTTTTTAAGATAGGAAATAAGTACACTTTGTAACTTAGGAATTAAATTAAACAGTAAATTATTTTAACTACGGTGCCACGATCATTATTGAGGACTACAACCTACTGTCGTTTTCCTTAAAAATGTTAATTATATCTCTCGAAAAATTACAGAGGATTCTACCTTTATTGGTCTATCTTATATCAATTAGTAAATGTTTCAAGTGATAAATATTATTGCAAGCGCACGCGCAACCATAGCAATTTATGCACGCGCAGCGAATTGAACACGTCTCACGCCACGGAAATTCCTTTCAAATTTTCAAATCAGTCATTCGCGCGAATGCGCCCGCGATAGTCGTGTACTCACGAAGCGGTGAATTTAATTTATATAATATAGTTCATTAATTGAAGCGGAACTTTTGTGATAATGGCTCCAGTGTCCGATACAGTTGTAGGCATCGATGATGATCAGCGTTTCGCGTTGATGAAGGTAGGTTCCCTGGTCATGGACCAAAACCGAGTTAAACCGCTAATACCGTGTTTGTTTGTTTACGTAAATACCAGTAGGTACCTACCTAGCAATAAGTACGGAAATACCTACACCTCAGTAACAGCATTATCAAATTATATAAGACTGACGATTTAGGTACCTAGTTACTATAGAGGTACTATGTGTAGGTACGTATAGGTAGGTAGCTAACGTTTCTTAATTTATTAATTAAGTTACTACCAAGGTAGTTAAGTAGGTAACTATAGTAAAATAATGTCAGCACTATAAATATCTGCAACATTTTAATTTTGCCTTTAGTAGATAACGATTAAAATTAAATACCCACTTATAGATAAGTAGCCTATCGATGTATGTTATCCATTTAAATGTACCAGGTGGTTTCGGGATTTGGTTACATTTTTGTTGATCTTATAAATGAGACAGGGACCTGGATAAATATATATGTAGGTAGGTAAATACGATTTGAACACCTTTGCAGATAAAACGTGACCACAACAAAGACTAGGGAATCCTTTGCTGAGCCGTGAGACGCAATCAATGGGATAAAAAATGCAGATTTGTGAACTCTGTATCAGCGCTAATCAATATTTAACAAAATTTGCTATACAATTTGAAATGAACTGAATATTAGCAGTGATAGCCAAGTTGGTAGAACGCTTACTTCGGTAACGAGGATTGCAGGTTCAAACCCCGGATTACACCTCTGGGATTTCATGTGCGAGTCTCATTTTCAACCATGATTATCAGTTGCTAAACGGTGAAGGAAAACATCGTGAGGAAACCTGCATGTCTGAGAGAACCCCTCGAAAGAGGTGTGAAGTCCGCCAACCCGCACTGGGCCAGCGTGGTGGACTATAGCCTAATTCCCCCTCACATTGAGGGGAGGCCTGTGCCCAGCAGTGGGAAATTAAAAAAAGGGCTAGAATTATTATTATTTGAAATGATTAAGCACATACCCAGCCATGTAGTTATTTTAATAGGTAGTTAGTTTTATTGTCCCTAGCTGCGGATAAATTTCCCTAATGACTAAAATGATAGGCTAGAATTACGGTCGTTATGTTGCGGGGCCATCTAGGTAAGTACCCGGTTTAGATAATAGCTAAGTCATAAGGTTGAAATGTGGTTGAAATCCATTGTGTTGGAAGATAAGGAAATACTTAATTATTCAATATTCATGATAGCTAACTTAACTCAAGAAAACAACCATATAAAAGTAACTATAATCAACTGCATTCAAAGATTATTGATGGCTTCAATCGACTGGGTCAATGATGTCAAAATAGTGTCGTAAATTAAGGGAATAGACACTATGAGATCGACCATAAAATTATCAATACAATAAACGGGGCATCAAGATATACCTTGACAATTTTATATAACATTTTAAAACTTCACGCGGACTAGAGGTAGGTACCAGAATTTAAGAATAAAAAACTCACGTAAACTTGTTTGACCGGCTATCCAAAAAGATAAAATCATGCCAGATAGCACCAAAGAAGTACCAAAAAAACAAAATTATGTATATTCAACCACAATATTATATCTACATAGTCCTTAGTGTACCTATTATATTGTCCGTTTTGCCTTTGCAAAGCTGGCTTATTATAATTTAAGCACTTTTCTTTTGTTTGTGATGACTTTGTAAATGTATGTATACGTTAGCTACCTAGATGGGTACTCACGACTCCTCGACTACCTATGCCATTTTGAAATTGCCCACTAGTTATATCAATGTCAATCATTATAAATTGACGCTAATTCACCTCGTCCAAAAAAATATATATGTCGGACCTTGTATTTGTGATTAAAATTCGTGATTTACAAGGCACTAAAAAGTCTGCAATATTCTGAAAAATTGATGTAGTCATACTTGTTGTGTGTCCGAGGACAGATAGCAATGGCTCCGTTTAATAAGCCAATCCAGAGTAAATTCGACGTCAATACCAATACTATATATATATGGGTAGGAGGAGGTAGAAAACAAAAAGTGCCGGTAAGTCCACTTTACCAACTGATTGATCTATCATATATATAACATTATGTAGGTACCATATACATACACGCTGCATGTGTAGTAAATTGGTATCTCAATGCCAATGACTAACGATTTTTAATTAAGTATGCCGATAATTAAATAAGCCGAATGGCGTTCGGATTTAAGTATTTTAAATGAATTCTTGGGAACTCGTCTTCAATTTCGCAAGTCAAAACTAACAAGTACATACATATTTTTGATTTTATTAGGTACTTGTAATTTGTGCACAAATATTAACATATTTCACATTTAAATACTCAAGAGCGTAATAGGTACGCCAGGAAAGCGTCCAGGAAATAAACAGAGGAAGCCCAGAGCGAAAAGGCGGTCAGTAAATTATTCCACACACAATCCCATTCAAATTAGTTATTTATTTAATTAATTGAATACCTATTAACATTATTAATGTAAATTGAAGGTATACCTTACGTATTGTTACGTTACACGTGTATATAAAATAACTGCAATAAAAAAACATACCTGTTTAGGACCTTTAGCTCCATTTAAATATAGGTAGGCGATAATTTTTACCCACACTGATACGTACGTACTTCATGTGTGTTAAGTCCTTGTAAGCTAAGATGCAAATACGTAAAGGATAAGCATTATCGTAAATCTTCAGGCTATGAAAATGTAAATGATAACAACATTTAAAAAGAAAAAAAATACAACCGAATTGAGAACCTCCTCCTTTCTGAAGTCCGTTAATAAAATACGTAGATCACGTCACTAATGTCATTCCCATACGCTTGAGAGCAACATTTTGTAGAAACCCTTATATAATCAGTCAGTTTCTTGGCGGCTCTGTAACTCCGTTTATACAGCCCAGTACCTACGGACAAGCTCGTAGCCAGGAATTTACTTCGGAGCGGGGTGTCGAGCTCTGCTGAGTCTCTACTTAGGTACTTATAAACATTTAGCAACTGCAACTTGCATCATGTATCCGTCTCTCCCCAGTAAACGCTGTATAGCAAGGCGGTAGCTTGCACTTAATGCGTGTTCATACTAAAGCGGTATCCATTTTGCCATTCGTAGCCAAGGGAGAGAGGCCCCCGAGCTCTGGACGAGAGAGAATATGAAGGTAACAACAACAATCAGAAAAAGAGTAAAAAAACATAGTAAGTAGCTATGTATAAAATGGTGGGTTGGTTGTCACTGCGGGAGCAGTTAAACCCCCACGTGCATACGTTGCTACCTACGGATGGCGCGGCAGATACCGCTTTAGTATGAACAGTGCAAACTACCGACTTGCTATACAGCGTATACATCTGAGAGACATGACATGATGCAAGTTGCAATTGCAAAATGTTTATTTGAGATTTTATTATAGACTGTTGTGAACGCAAGTGATTTCAATTGCGGCTATGTCTCAATGTACGACATGCTCATCGCAATTTCAACCTTGAATATTTATGAGTAAAGTGCGAAATTGTAGTAATACATAATGACCGTTAACTCGTTATGAACATGTATTACTTCAATTAGATAGTTTGTAGAGTCTTATTGTGTATACGTTTCAACATACAATTATAGACATAGAGTCATTACAACTACCAAGGACAAGTTGGATCAAAATATTTTCTATCTCAAACTTTAAATGCATTTGCTCGCAATAGGAAAATCCATTTGCTATATGAAAGTAGGCCTAGATCAATTTGCCCCCATCCTTTGTTTCGTTTAAAGTCGTATTCCTCAATGATAGACCTTTTTATAATCACCGAGTGGTAATACCTAGAGAGAAAGAAAACTATTTTCCTACTACAAAACAATTCCAGCGGTACACTACCTATTATAAGCAATACACTGAGGTTAGACTTCCAATAACACACCACAGATTTAAAGAGTATAAAATATAATTAGATATGTAATTGAATTAGTTTTTGTTTACAAGTCACGAGTACAACCTCTTTTCTACTTTTCCAAATTCCCGCCTTTTTCCTCCACAGACTCCGAACTCGCGATGCGCTGTATCTTTTTTTTTGCCAATGCCCGTTTTTATGTAAGATGCTTACACTATAAAGCAAAATTAATAAACTTACACTTAGCATAGAGCTCAACATAGTAATGACTAAACTGTGTAAGAATGAAAGTGCCTAATAACTTTTAATGACGTTATCCGTTCAAATATAAAAATAATATAATGACCCACACTAGACTACATTCTAATTTCATTAGGTATACCAAGGATGCATATGTATACGGAAGCATGCATATTTGTTACAAATATTGCAATATAACAAATTCGAGTGCAATAACAATAAAGCGATTAGAAATATCATATGGGTATGTTTATTCTCCGTTGGTTTCCGGAGGGATTCATATAAATTTACGATAGCACGGATTGTAAATTTCATGTCTTGTTGTCTTTGAGTATGCTTATGAAAGTTACCTACTAACTATAAACTGTCATATAAACTTCCTATGTAACTTGCAAGTGACTAAAGAGTAATAATTAATTCAGTTACAGCTCCGTTGTCATCAAATGTGACCACGTAACTAGTCTCTTGAACGTTGCAAATTACATTCACCCAGGAAGTCTGGCGCATTTGCATCAAATGCAACACTCCTTGGCCCCAAGTCTGCTAACACAATCGGTTCATAATCGAAAAGCAACCACATAGTAACTGTCACTTCTGACAGATATCCCATACAATATCTGCTTATACTTATAACGAAGTATTTTCAAATAGCTTTAATCCAACGATTACGAGCATTACGTTGCATTTTTTTTTATTAAATAAACTAATTGCGTACATTCTATTCAGACGCGGATATTACCTGTGTACGCTCTTAAACATGATGTTGATTATAGTCATTAGTGAACAAAGTTTTTGTACTTTACATGTTATATGACTCGATTGGCGGCACACGAGTGTTTGGTAGGTAATATCGGACATTATTCAATGGTTCACACGATAAAATTCAAATGTAACTACCAAAGACAATAAGTTTTTTTTTTCTCCATTCCTAAAAACGTTTGGCATATCAAACTGATTGTGGTGGAACCACTGACGTCCATGATACAATACATAGAGGTCAGTGGGTGGAACTCAAAAACAATATAACCAAATAGGTAGGTCCAGTATCTATTTGGTCCCAGGAGAGCTTGGGGTGCAAGGATTTTCGTAAGCAAAATGCACTTTTTTTTTATTTTTTATGGTAAATTGTACAGCACCTCTAGCGGTGGGTATTTATAACATAACATTTAGCAAACAATTACAAAGAGACTCGCACTCGACCCGCCGACGCATAAACCTGTGGGCAAAGTAAGTAGGTATACTCGTACATAGGTAAATAAAAAAAATACAAATTTGTTCATAAAATAAACAATCGAATTAAGAACCTCCTTTTTTGAAGTCGTTAAAAATGATTTATGTAGAGCCATAAAACAAAAAAAAACTAACCGCATAAATCGAACAAGATTGCTGTTAGCAAAGGTATAATGAGAATTACCAACATTGCCAACGAAAAATAAAAAAAGTGCGTGCATTGACATATTATTTGGTAAGTCCAGTCCACCGGCGCCGCTGCACTTGCGCAAACGGCAAACTCATTGAGATTGCGATCAAGTAGCGATTCCTTGACCTTGAGCCGTGATGTTTCGTAACATAAGTAAATTGAATAAATCGAGTGATGATTTACGGTAACATTTTTATAATAATGACCCGTGACGGACAAGAATGAAACGATGCGTATGTCAGTTTCAAAATAATCAACTCAGATTACATATTGACAGTTACTGCTGTAATTATAACAGTAATTCAGAATCGGAGAGTCTCATTGGCGTGTACTGTGGACAACATTTAATACGCTTTTAAAATTCCTATGTAAATACTTAGGTACTATGACAAAGGCTTGCCTTATGAGGATGCCTAATTATGGTAGGCTTTCCTGTCAACGAGCTTCGAATATAAATATATTTGCTAGGTATACGATATTGGTATTCTGATTATAGGCTCAACACAATACATATCTAATACGTTGCGTCGAACATGGAGTTTTAAACCGGACCGAATATTATTCGGTTCCATTAATGCGCGTGCACTTACTATAAGACGTTCCGCCTCGCGACGCTGACTATAAGGCGTCGTTAAGCTCATTATTAGGCGTACTTGCGATGTTCACTCGACGCTAACTATAGGGCGAAACTCCGCACATTATTAGGCGCCGCGAAGCTTTTTAAAAGGTGTCGCGACGCACGCTTTATAAGTATATAAGCGAATACCGGACTATAAGGCTAAGGATGCCGAATAACAAATAATACCGAATATTTGGCGCATCCTTGATATCTAATAATAGCTTGTGCTCCATGACGATCAAAAATAATAATATCTAACTCATCTAATAATTCTAATATGCAACTTTGTGTCTAAAATTAAATTAAAACGACGATTGACTTAATATTATAGTACCTAAATATTCAACTAAAGCTAAGGATGCCGAATAACAAATAATACCGAATATTTGGCGCATCCTTGACATATAATAATAGCTCTTGCTCCATGACGATCAAAAATAATAATATCTAACTCATCTAATATGCAACTTTGTGTCTAAAATTAAATTAAAATGCTGTATTTACTTAATATTATAGTACCTAATATTCAACATGATACCCATTTTAGGCAGTAATAATAAGCTCGTACAAGTAACGATCGAGTTTCTCATCTCAATGGTACAACTTGTATAGCGAATATCATCTATTTGTACCTACCTTCAACTTCCAGACCGTGTTACCAGATTGGGTATTCTTTTCGCAATTCTGGGTACAAATTTTGGTTCTGGAGAAATTTTGGAGAAAAAAATACCAATGCAGTGGGGATGCGTAGCGTAAAAAAAAGTCATTCTGCTGCTTCAATTTGGAAATTAGAACAGTATTTCAAGGAAAAAATAAGAAAAAGGCAAAAAGCTAAGCCGATATTATTAACTTTTTGCCTTTGGGTAAAACTCAAGCAAATTGTATCATTTTGGAGAAAGAAAATTTCAAATTTAGGTAGAAATAGAAAATCACATCTGGCAACACTGCTTCCAGATAAGCTACAGAGGACAACTTTCACTCATAGAGTAATGAGGTTTATCTATCATTAGCGACCCTGCAACCACAATGGAAAGTTGTATTTACCACTTGTTTTGCTTTGTATTTCTTCTGTTATATTTGTTTATAAAAGGATCTCTTGATAATATCTATCTATGAATGCGAGGGGCCTACCTATATGCATTACACTGTTTATTTGAGTTTCCAAATTGCAACTAGGTATCTTCCGTTTAAATACATTGCAAATTAAGTTGTAAACTATGACAACTATGACCTACGTAACGCAACATAGGCATTATAAGTTATTAATTAATTTTCACACGAGTGTGACAAAAACTAAGTATTTTTCGTAATTTACTTCCTTATGCAATGCTGTATACTTAGATCGATACCTACACTTTTTACCCGACTGCGCGACGCAAAGGAGGGTAATGTGTTTATTAGCGTATGTATGTATGTTTGTACCTTTGTGGCGCTCTAGATTCCAAAGGCGTGAGCAGATTTTGATAGTGTCACTAAAGACATGACAGTAATTAAAATTCAATATGGCGACAACCAGACGCCATATTGTGAAGAAGACAAAAATCAAAGTGTACAAATGATATTTGAGAATCATTTATAGGTTTGTCTTGTCATTTCGAATGACCAATTAGAATCTAGAATTCAGTTGGAAAACATTCTCACCCAAAATTCTAGTATAGTCGCATAATAGGTTAAACATAATAACTAAAAAGTGTAAAATAAATAAAGTTAGCAACAAAGTCTGTTTTTTATTATCTAGGTATCTACTAGTAAAAAGGTATCTAATGCTTACAAGACTATAATTATCCTGTGGCCGAGCTTTGTATAGAAACCTCTATGGTTTTGTCTATCTATTTTCCGCTAAAATCAAACAAAGGTGTGCAAACATCGTCTATTGTATTCATCCTCCGTTGCGAAACACGTGATGCCCGTTGGCGATCGTTGCGGAAAAATAACGCGATGCAAATGTTCAACATCATAATAAAATAAAGAAACTTTATTTATTTATCATTCCATGACTAACAGCTACTGTTTCAATTTAACTTTCTCGGTGGCTAGGGCTAATTTTCTAATGTTACACAAACAGCCGGCTGATGCCTCCTGCAGAATAGGATCCTTGGAGCCGATAGTCTCGAGCAGGAACTGTACCACGCCCGCCTGCAACACGTGAAGTGTCATATAATTAACACCTTTTTTTACTGCCGTTACCAATGACTACTCGGAATGCCATGACGTTTGATGATCGTTGTTTAGTAAGTGTGAAAAGCCTTTTGTGAACATATTATTTTGTCGTCATATAAGTTTGTTAATGCACATCTTTCCAAGATTGAGTGGTGTGGTAAAGGTTAGAGAAGCTTTTGTCTAGAAACGGGACAGTGTGCCTAAGCTAAGTAAGATGACATTGATTGATTATGGTATTGGAATAACTAATATTTTTTCTTTACTTTTGGCCTTTTTTTATTGAGACTAGGCCCAATACTGGAATAACTAATTATCGGACGCATCCGACAGTCGCGGCTGATTTACATCTGTCACTTTTGACAGATATCCCATACAATATATGTCAAAAGTGATAGTTACTATGTATAATCAATTTTATATTTTTTTTTTTCATTCATCTACTTGTCGTTGGCAAAATCATCGGTAAACGATGGAGCCATAAATATCAATTGGAATTGGAATTGGACAGTTACTATGCGGTTACTGTTCGATTTTCTTAACAGACTTAGGGCCCCGGATAGTACAATAAGCATTGGATCGTGCACACTAAAGTTGTAAGAAGCGTACGCGACCTTGGGCCGTCCTTGTGCGTCCGATAGAAATCTGACGGACGGACGGCGCGTCAGAACGACCGTGCACACCTCATGAGTCGCGACATTCAGCCGCGGCTTTCGGACGCATCTGATGCTTTATTCTGCACCTACCTACGTCCTTTACTTGCCTTGATTAATCATTAAGATTAAAAAAAAATCCCAAACGTGTTAATGCAGATTAACAAATGAACATATTATCTACCTGCGAATGTAATTTTAGATAAGCCTTGCTTCGCATAAATAAAATTATAAAATGTTATACCTATTTTTTTATCACATAATTCGTTATGCATATACCTAAGTATAGAGAACCAATCGGTTCACACACGGTATGTAGATAATGGCTGTTTCAAAATTGTTTGTTCTGACCTCGACGTTAAAATTTTAAGACGAATTGTACCTAATAATTCAATCGTAAACGTAGTAAACAAAGAACACAGTACAATGACAACATCACGACTTCTCGATTAGGATGTTTACGGATATAAGCAGTAAGTGGAGAGTGAGATGGCGTTATGATGGAGCAACATTAGTTTCGGATTTCGAACGCACATCCAAGCAAGAGCTTTGAACGACAGATCAGTAAGGGGCATTGGCACGTCTTGACCGTTATGCCAATATTGTTGTATTGTGCGAGGGCATGCTATTTCTAAAAAAATAAAACCTACAAGACTAAATTGATTAGGCAAATATCGGCAATAATAATCTCGATATTATTACTAAGCGAGCAGGTACTTGGTGCAAGCAAGTACTTACTCTAAGGACAAAAAACTTCGAAATTTCTCCAGTAAATTCTCGAGATTTACACGATTCATAGAGTGTTGCCTGTGATTCATCTCCGTTGTAGAAAGTAAAAACGACATACCGCATGCATAGTGACGCAGTTGATAGAGTAGAAGGACAGATGGTAGAGGGCCAGGGCCGTAGATCTGTGCACGTTGGGGTCTCGTGACGTCATGTAGTTGACCAAAGGCGTGATGGCGCCGCGCCTACCGAACTCCTGGCGGTTCTGCGCCCAGTCGCAGCAGTACGCTATCGCCACCCCGAGGTTCGCTCGGAGGTGGTCGTCTGTTGTACTCACTGAAAGAAGTTACAAAAAGTTTGAGACTCCAACGCGGCAACGGTGTGACTCCATTGGCTTCAATATCAATTGGACATTCCAAGTGATTTGCTGAGGATTTTCCATTTGCCCTCCCTTACAGGAATCAGACGGCGATGTGGTGAACAAGTCGCGTACAATTAAAAATCAGATTTTTTTACACCACATATTACGTACACACACACATAAATCATTGGACCGAATAAAGTAGGTTCACCTTTGTTCTTTCAGTTTCTGAAGAATCAGACCAGTGTAATTATAAATAGTTGAACACGAATTGTTTAATTTTAGCACAAATGTGCAATTTTATTATTTTGAGCATTAAGCAATCACTGATAACAATTTTAATTGGACAGTTTAATTACCAACCTTAAACGTCTATCAGAATATTTTAGCGTAAAGAAGGCAACGAACTACGTATAACAGTGAAAATAAGTGTTCACTAATTATTGACAAGGTTATATGATCAGATATTTATTAATTTTTTCCAAAATGGTATATTGGAGACACGTAAGTCAAACCCCAAGTTTATGTTAACCCAGGGTGGACTCACTAGGCAATAAGTAGGTACAATAAATGGTACTTACCTAAATTAGACAATTTTGCCACTACTCCGTGATCAGAAATAACCGCCAAGTTCTCATGATCCCTAGCAATTGTTGCTATTGCCGCACAAACAGCCGATAGAACGTTGCGGTCATCAGAATCCAATAAGTCCACCGTCAACTCCAACGCTCCCACAAAGGACCTGACCATTTCCCCAGAGTCAGCAGCATTTTGGACACAAGGGCTCAACGCTAATGCAGCATTGGTCTGCACCTTTTTAGAATCGTTTTTGAGTAAGGACCAGATTAGTCTAACTCCATCCAATTCGTCTATCTCGCTCATACAGTTTTGTTCTTTTGCGCACTCCATTAGCACCAGGGGAACATTTTCTAGTAGTGGTTTGTAGGTGTTGTTCAAATGGTGAACTGTCAGGAGATATAATTTCATTAATAGCGTGAAGATTCTACTATTAGTACGTCCAAATTCTACTTACTAAGCATCGATATTCCTCCAGCACTTCTAATTTTATCCCGATTCGGAGGATATTTAGCGCATTCCGCTAATGCTCCTGCTACATTGGTCAATACTCCGTCATTCTCATCATCTAATAATCTCACTAAAATAGGTACTGCGCCGAGGTGATCTAGTTTTTTGACACTAGCATCACTATTTGCGCATTTCCAGATAGCTCCAGTTACGGCAGCCAGCAGGGGCTTGTTAGGCCTATTCGTGGAGTCCGAAGCGGCCTCAACCAAGAGCTCAAGACCCCCAGCAACGCGGATCATATCTCTAGTTATTGAATCGCTTGCACACTTGTAGATCGCCAAACTGCAATATGTCTAAAATTTACAAACATTAAATCGTTGCAAAACTCACATTGCGTGACAGACAACTGACTATTTCAAGTAGAATTATGTTGCCAAACTGCACACTTAAGCTATTGAATGACTAAAATTGCCCCTACGATCGAGTAGTGGGAACTATGCTACACTCGGAACTTTTATCGTACCTTCAAATCTTTGTCATCGTTAGCTAGGTGCTTTATGAGATCATCTACCATCTTCTCCGTTTGTATCGCCAGCTGAAAAGACGTTTCATTGGTGCACATTTGCAGTAAGCCAACAGCTGGGACGGCGATATCCAGATGTATTGTTTTCAGCATTCTGCCTATAAGAGGTATCATCCCGTACTTTCTCATAGCTTCCCGGTTCCTCTGAGATGCAGACATTGACCAAAGAGCTTTTGCTCCAGCTCTACCGATATCCAAGTAAAGCGTTTCATCGAGGTTCAGCTCTTCGCGAGGAGTCATCAAGTACCTGTAATGTATAAATTTGATCAACAAACGATTTTTCCATACTTAAGCGTATAGAATAGTTTATAACATGTTTACCTTTCTTTGATATCAAGCAAATCGATTAATTTTGGTAATCCTCCAAATTTTCTGCAAAACTTTCTACTTTTTCGTATTCTTCCCAAATTGGCAATTGTTTCCGCCGCTAATATCTGAACATCTCTTGCTGGATCCGACAGCAATCCAACCAACAATGGGATCGCTCCTAAATCGGTCACTTTCTTCCTAATTTCAATATTTGGAGTTATATCCTTTAGAACAGCTAGTCCTCCCAAAATGCAGCACAGATCTCTAGTTTCCAACAGATTCACTAACAGCTCTAAACCTCCTATTTCTTGGATCGCTCTTTGATTAACTTCTATTGTCAAGTCATGATCTTTCAAACAGGATAGAGCGACCATAGTAGCAGTTTGATTACCAGCTTTCATATACTTCACTAGCTTCTGTATGTGCCAGTATTCTGGAGGTATTTCTGAGGACTTGATAAGATCGGCCCAGTTGTCTTCGTCCGGGGATGTGGATGAGGCGGAGGAGGCCGATGTATCGTCGCCCTCCGTGACCATGACTATACGAGGCAGCCCCACCGTGTCTTGGCCCCCATCCGCACTAAATGTGGATATATTGTCAACTTCAGCCATGATTTATATATTAATAAACACTGTAAAGAAAATAATCTACAAAAACACAATACCACGATTTCAATACAAGTCTTGTCAATACGGTTGCTTGGCGACGATTTGTGTCATAATTTATTTTATGGTAACGGATTCTATACTTGATTAAGGTCGTATATGGACACAGCAACTTTATTATTCAGGTTAGGAGCGCAGTGAATAATTGATCGCACCCTGCACTCCGAGGGTCAATTCAGGTGATGGCGATTAGGACCAAAATTATACTGTCAGTAGAAATTATTATTTTTACTTAGGCAATAGGATCTTAAATGTTGTACTTAAAGGATAATCTTAAATAATAACTATGACATGACTTTTTTAAAGCCCGCTAATTATGAAGGGGTCTAAACTTAGTCTCAACGTAGAATCATAAACTCTGAATATATCTGTGTGTCTGTTCACAGACCATGATAAATGTCTGTGGTATTTTTATCCTATTGTAGGACTTTTAAGAAGGTTCTTTAAAATACCCATAAATCTCTATTGCAGTTCCGGCGGAGCGTAAAGGATGTACTTAAACCAGAGCACAACGATCATTATTTACTACGGTGGCTCAGAGGTAAGAATGCATTATGATTAGACTATTTGGAAATTTCCCGCCTATAACAAACCGCCCTACAGAAAGCTGTACTTGATCTAGCTATACATTATAGTATAAGGTGTACTTAGACTTATATCTACGTAACGTCGGATAGCAGTTAATGCGTTGCGCGTACGTTATCAATCTGCGCAAACTCCATCAAACACCTCCAGTGGCATGTATTGCATCAACCTCGTGACTTCAACAACGTGTCAAGAGCCTAACGTGACCTTGGGTACATAAATAAAGTACCCACTCGTACGACACACCTTGACCTCAGCGAGCATAGGACATCAGTTCAAAACATTTATCTCTTTCAATGCACTTAATTAAGAATTATAAAGCCAAACATGTCCAGTTAAAAAGCTTATTGGAAATATCGACCCTCGCTTCACGTGTCTATCGAACTGAAATGGTTCTCTGGGTTCAATGATTGATTACGGTACAAATATATACATATACCCAGGTACCGTGGGAGACTGTTTGTCATTCAATTATATTATTATACTTACATATATGATGGTAGGTAAAGATAAGTACCTGTAATAAGTATCTTATTCGCAAACAATAACATTACGACTCTCAAGTTTCGCGTAAACATTAAAAAAAAAATAAGACGGGTGGTATTCTTTTAGTTTAGGCATAGAGCAATATTTCATTTGTTATTGATATTAATAAGTTGACTTTAGCAGAATACTACCGTTAGTAGGGTGAGGTCATTTAAAGGAAGGATGACGACGTTCTTTATTTTTACGCAAATAACAAAATAGATCGAGGAAAGAGATGGTATTCCCTGACTGTGAAACCCTAAGCCCGTGATATATGTGCCTCTCCACATTGACTACAAAGAACAGCGTTCTGTGGTCTTCCTGCATCGTAAACCTTATGATCTTGAGCCAAGCCCACCCACCCTGCATATATAAATCAAGCAGGCTGAGCTACCTTACACAGGTATTCATACAATATTTCAGAGTTTCTACAGAAAATTGAATTTAACACTAGGATCAAACTTATTTTATGAGTCTTAAGACTGGTTTTAGCATTGCTTTCATTGTTGCGGTACCTGTTCGGTCCGTCATAAAGAACACGTTATTACCTACCTTGAATAGTGTGATGAATAAAACATTATAATTATTAGATATATCGTAAAAGAAATCAATAAATTTCTAGACTGTGGTAGGAAAACGAATTGGGAAGATTTTTTTACTGCTATTGCGTGATCTCACATCTAAATGATTATGTGATCTAATAAGTAATTACCAAACTACAAACAACAAAATAATATAGGTGGGCGGAGTGTCACGAATAACATATTCAAGCACAAAAACACCAAGCAGATTTGTGTATACAGGCTTGGTTTTTTTTTTATTATTTCTTTGTCCGAGTAACACAAAGATAAATAACTAGGTATTATAAGTGTAACTTATTTTTTAAAGTGCAATAGGCTATTTGACATCTCTGAATCCTTGTCTATGAGTCTGTTTGTTCGTGCATCACGAAAAACCTACTGGACTAATTTTACCTAACGTGTAGCCTATAGTCATACTCCAATTGGATACATAACATAACGCTATGTGTATTTGGGGTCGAGCTGTAGACCAAAATCAATGATTACGGGGGCGCACTCACGGGCAAAAGTTACTAACAATTATCATAGCGCATGTAGTCCTCGGAGGATTAGGCAGATTGTTCATTATAAAAACCATATTTCCACAAATATAAAATCTGAAGTGGAAGCCCGATTTCAAAACTTTTGTACTCATAAGTACACTTATACATAAATTAATGAATATTTTTTTATTTAAGCAAGACAATGGAATGCAGAAGCGGCCGAGAAGATGATGAGGGATGTAAGTAGATTAATATTTTCATAGTTCTAATACTTCTCCTCGCATTGCGTGTCCAACAGTCGGAGATTAAAGAGGACTAATTAATTACGTATATTTAAAAAAAAACTCCATCCGAGATTATAATTATTTTTTTATTTTTTTTTTATTACTTTATAGGCAAGTACTTGATCTCGATCTCACCTGATGGTAAGTGACGATGAGATCTACGATGGAGCATACTTGCCTAGGTAGGACGACTAATTAAGTTATACCTACTTCTTCGTCATTTTCTCTTCTTCTCACTTTTGTATTGGGGTTAGCTTTCAGTCTACCCTAATATGAAATTTACTCGAAGCGATTGCTATGCGCCTTCCGACCCCCAACTAGTGGGATTACGGATAACCTAAGAGCATGCGACTATCAATATGGCAGGCAGGGTTAAAAAAAAACATTAAAGCATATTTTCTGTAAGAATTAAAATAGATTTTCAACATAAGGACCACAATCAAACACATCTTGCTTATACTCGTAAGTTTGTCTTCGTCTGCAAGACCTTATAACATTCAAAGTACGTATCGAACAAAAAACATTACATGATGCAATTCTACATTACCGAAACAACATTCTCGGGCTTGTTTTTCTTTTATACCAACTAGGATACATAATATCGTCATCATTAACAGACCTACTAAGTATATCATGAATATTATCATATGAATTGGATTCAACTTGGACCTCTAGCGTCAGTCATAATGAAAGTAGGTATCTTATTAATGTAAAGTCAGCTGAAGTCTGATTAGCCGTTCCTACATTCACACATACCTACAACAATGTACTGCTCAAAAATGTAAAAGATCTTTTAAACAAAAGAGCAACCATGGAGTTTCTTGCCCGTTCTTCTCCATAGGATTGGCATTCCGAACGGCTGGTAAATTAGTAGCACAGTATTTTGTAACTTTTGACGATTCATAAGTACTGTACTTAATGGTCTACGTGAATAATAAAAAAATATATTCTGATTCTGTACATTATAGCCAAAATAAATGAGTAAAAGTCTATTTCATTATTCTTGACCTGAATAAATACAAATTAGTATGATGTTAATGTTTTCAAATAAAACACGTAAATAACTGACCGCGGGGAAATAAATCGTGAATTGAATTAAAATGGACGAGGCGAGGAATTGTATTGTAATAGTGTTTCGCTAAGTGTGGTTAATGATACCTGTGTGAACACTTATGAAGGTATACCTAACTGATATACATCTTGTAAATGGGCGGTGTGCATATTTTAATGCATTGCGGCAGTACACATTAAGATACAAAGTCATATTGCTTAGATATTATAAGCCATAAGGCATATATAATTATAGTTAATATTTTATTGCCGTGCTATGTAGTCGTTATAACATCATTACTGACATGGCATTGGTCTAATTGATATGGCATGTCATAGGGATTTATCCAAAATGTTTATAGGTACTTTGTGTCCTTATAGCAGTTAAATATTAATTGTGTGTAACTTTTCCAATATTGTAATTGTTACAGAGTTGCATTCACACTAGCGAATGGCTCTAAAAAAACATTAAAAAACAAGTTTGCCTCCACCGGGATTCGAACCAGCAACCCTTGTTACAAGAAGCAGGGTGACTACTATTTGTGCCAATCAGGTCACAACACAACTTACCTACAAGTAATTCTAATGTTTATCGTATCCAATATTTTTCAGTCATTATTATGGAGAGAAAAATGGGGTGTTGACACGACGATGCAAACTTGGCAAGCGCCTGAAGCGCTGGAGAAGCACTTCCCCAGCGGCAGTACGGGCTTCGATAAAGAAGGATCACCAGGTAATTAATTATTATCATCTTCAATTGCTCAGAATAGTGCTGCAAGCTTGCTATTGGAGTAGCTAGTTGAGGGGGAACCGACTCAAGTGGACGGTCGCTGATGGGGTCACGGACGAGTACAAAACCGTTCCCGTGACCTCTATGCCAGCAGTAGTCTGACCACCCCGTGGAGTATTCAACACAGTCGGTAGACCTTAAAGAGTCTGACATAATGAGCTAATTTTCCCAATTGGAGGATTGATGAGGAATTCACCATGTTAAGAAGGTTTTTAGAGGACAGGTGATGGGAAACGGGTAATGTGGTCGTCTAGGATTTGCGAGCATTGACATCTTGAACTACCTAACCAATTCCAGAAAAGTTATTCCGTACGTATGTTTTCGGCTAACAATTCTTTTGTTGACCTGTACCTACAGGTACTAAGGATACATAGAACTAAACCTGTTTCCAGTGATCATTGTTCCGTTCGTGGGCTTGGACGTGTGGGGCCTCCTGCACTCCGTGACGAGGACTGACGTCATCCGCATGATATTGCGGCACTTGGAGCAATACCTCACCACAGCTAGAAAACAAGCTTTGACACACGGCCCAGCCGCTTTGAAGGTATTAACCATTCCAATCGTTGTTAGAGATTTGTAATCGATAGAACGAGGCGATACTTGAAAATCATTGTTAAACAAATATAGGGGCTAAATAAATGTATTCTTCAATTATTGATCGATTTGTTTGGTGTATAATTGGAAAAGTTCGCAAGCCGAGGATCAGTGGTGGGTCCTTTTTCCCCTATTTCTTTAGAGAGGTGTGGTTAGACGGGCCGATGATGTAACCAAGAGGTTCTTCGATCTTGGCCATTAAACTATAGACATGGGTTCACTCCACACGCTTTTGCTTAGTTTGATTGGGGCTAACGGGACTACCTGCTAGCGTTATATTTTTTATGGCGAATTACTAGAAAAACCTGTTCGTTAGCGGTCAAACAATGTGTATCACACGAGGGCTACGATTTTGGATTAACTATGTATTAAGATAATTTCAGGTGACAGTGATATTCGACCTGGAAGGTTTCAATATAAAGCAGTATGCATGGAAGCCCGCCGCCGAGATGGTGTTCACGCTCCTGCAGCTGTACGAGGCCAACTATCCCGAGATACTGAAGATATGTTACATTGTAAACGGTGAGTTGCCGCATTATATCCGCGAAACACTGACCAAATCAGTGTTACCAGATGTAAATTTTAAACTACCTTGTCTACAGACTAAAATGACCGTGTCCTAAGTATTAACTTAATTTTATTTCAAAATTACAGTGTATATTACGGTGCCGATTTAAAAAAAAGAACACTTTTATATTATTTATTTATTTAAAAGTTCTACACTTGCTCACGCGTTCCATACGCCGTTTTGTTGGGAAAACCATATGTAAAGTGAAATCAATAGTGCGATAATATAAGTAAAAAAAGCACGCGTGTTCTGTGAGCGGCATAATGAACCTTAATACCGTGCAGTAAGGCATTTAACGAGCAAACTTTTTTCTGTGTATGTGTGTGTGTTGAAAAGACAATTTACACATCTTTCTCTCCTCTTCAGTGGAGTTATTCTCATTTTCTTTCTGTTCCAGCACCAAAGGTCTTCTCACTAGCTTTCTCTGTGATCAAGAAGTTCATGCACGAGTACACGATATCCAAGATCAAAATCTACGGCAGTGACACCAAGAAGTGGCAAGCGCAGGTTCTCACGATGGTGGACGCGGAACAGCTGCCTGTTCACTATGGGGGAACCATGGTGGATGAAAATGGTGACCCGAGGTGCGAGCTTATGGTGAGTATATTGACTGAGGATGCCTCGTTTAGAGGCGCAACACGTGTCGAATACTTTTTTAGATTCGCTTCGTTTCGCGAAGAATTGCATTTTATTTGAGGTCACGTCACTCGTGATAGATCGTTTCTCCACTAAATCCTTGGAGGAGTTCGGTGTTGCTGGCTTCTTTAATTATCGATCAAACTTGTTTGGTTTATAGTTGGAAAGTTGACAAGCCGAGGGTCAGTGGTGGGTTCCTCTTTCCCCATTTGTTTAACAATAGATTTCCGCCAAGTATCGCCTGGTACTATGTGTAATTTAACAGGGTAATTATGAGGAAATCCGAATCCTAAGGACATACAGGGAAACTGTCTTGGGAATCTCTAGGTATTTTTTTTGTGAAATAAATGTTGCCCTAGTAAAATTGTGAGTTGGTCAAGCAAGAGTAAGTTGTCCGTTCAGTTTATTAAAATTGACATTTATTTTTATTATTCAGGTCGAGTCAGTTTCATGAAAACATGATTTAATTCTGTCAGAGAAATCACTGCCACATAAAACGATTATGACGGTACAAGCAAGCGGTGATGTAAGATCTGTAACAGCGAACTTTGTGAATAAACTGTCCATTACATTCCCAGGTGAAACCAGGAGGGAAAGTACCAAAGAGCTATTACTCAAACAACGCGGCGCACTTGGCGGAGAAAGACTACAAACGAGTCACAATTAAGACTGGAGAGAAGCACACTGTCGACCTCCTATGTATGGAAGAAGACAGCGTTTTGAAGTAAGTATTAAGTACTTAGATAGGTAAGTAGGTACTTAAAAGGATATGAGTAAGAATTATTGAATTCAGTAACGGGCAGTGAGGGTGGATAACTATAGAAAAAGGTCTTACGAGACTGCCTTTATCCTTTGGATATATTTTATCTGTATTGTAGATTTAAAAAAAAAAGGCATTCGGCAGTTAAATTGGGTTGGCGAGACCTTTTTTATGCTAATATAACAATCAAAAGACTATCGGACAAACTGAGGTTACTACTAGAAATGTCCCTTTCGAATTTGTAACGGTAACACCTTCAATTCATGAAAGGGTAACACGAGAAATTAAAAAAAACTCCTTAAGCTGTGATTAGGATTGCCAGGCGACTGGATAAAGTCGGACATGGATAGACTTTTTAAATGATGGGGGGCGTGGCAGCACTACCTCTCAGAGTATAAAATTATTTAAAAGCAATTTAATCCCCCTAACAGGCTCATAATAATTACGTACATAAATTAACGGATTTTATTTTTAAAATTTAGGTCGATAATGTTCAGCTTTTAAGCGACATATTTGGGCTTCATTATTTCTAAGGCTCGCAACCCTACCCGTTATGGGATCATTATTAATTTGATATGTTTTGTAGATGGGAGGTTGGAGTTGATAGCCACGACATCAAGTTTATGATAAGCAGACGCGACGAGGAGGGCACGGAGTCCATAGTGCACGGGCCGCGGAAGATTCCCGAAGGACCAGCAGACATCGGGATCCTGCCGGTCACGGGACCAGCTACTTGTGAGTTGCCTAGTCCACTTAACTAACCCAGTAATACCGCATCTATTCACTGAAAAGCTGTTAACACTAATTACAGACGCACCATATCAAATCGCCAAAGATTTCTATAAAAAATGCAAGGCCATAGCGTGTTAATGGACACCAGACCTTAGAGTAGGTTTTTTTTTTTTTAAATACAAAAATACTTGCCTATAATGTATAGGCAAGTATTTGATCTCGATCTCACCTGATAATATGTGACGATGAGATCTACGATGGAGCATACTTGCCTAGGTATGAAGGCGGCAGTAGATCGAGACGCTACATTCACTAGGCACATGCAGCGCAGCTGATCTGACCCGCCATCCATGAATGGCAACACCGAACATCATGCCGGAACACGGCTAGGCCGCTTGGCGACATGGCTTTGTTCAGTGGGTGGTGACTAGCCACGGCCGAAGCCTACCACCAGTAGAGTTGTCACCTGGTTGGCACCACCCAGGGTCACGTGTAGGGTATCTCGAGGGTACTTAATTCTCCTACGGACGAAGGTGACTCGACCCCAAATCAGGTATTTGAGGAACGTTAGACTATCAAAAGCAAAGGGCATCACAGAAGATCTCTTAGGGTCGATTTGCATTCGAGGTAATAGATATCTAACTAGTAATGTTTACAATGCAGCAAATCGTGCAGGATACGACTTTCAGGACATGGTTGATATGTGTTTGAAGAAGATGATGAGCGAACAAAAACCGATAAAGCACAACACTGAAAATCTTTGCGGGTTATCCGACCGTTGCGTTGCTAAAACGTATGCTGAGCTCACAAATCATTCCCTCCCCAGATTCCTTGATATTTGACAATAAAAATGCGTACCTCCGCAATAAGAAAGTGTTCTACGACGTGCTGATCACCGACCCGGCGCGTGACCTCATCATGAGCAGCGAGCCCGAGGACTCGGGGACAGTGGCGCCCGCTGCCAGCGAAACCAAACTATGAAGACACGATCAAATATTCCTATAGCATAACTATTACTAGTAGGTACATTCATATTAGGAAAATTTTACAATGTCTCTAAGCTTCGGTGTCGGGTCTTTCATAACATAGCACTACTGAGTTTTCACGCTCGCTACAGTCGCTACTTGCTAGCGTTTTCGTAAAATATTTTTATGACAAAATTGTTACGTTCCTGTGGTGGTACAGACTTTATTCGCTCGTGACAAGCGCGCGTATCAATTTATTGTAAAGCTACGTACCTACCTATGAGCTCATATGCTACCTATATGTAACTCTGTGGCGCGCCAAGCCGCCAACGGATTTTCGGCTTTATTCCACCGTGCGTCCAACCGCTTTATGACCTGAGATTTTAATGTATATAAAGTATTTTGTGTATTACCTTTGTGATTTACTTTCTATATAAGTATGTATTTTATGGCATTATAGTACACTAAGTAGGAAAAAAACTGTTTTTTTTAAAGGTGATTGTAGTTAAAGGCATAAGTAATTTAGTTGTAGATAACTGCTTCCTAAAATCAATGTTTATTGTTCGATCATTATTTTGGACTTTTTTATTTTTCCATGTGAATTATATTGGTTTGTAAGTAAATACAGCAATGTATAACCATTAATATGAAAATAAGATACCTATTTGATGCATTTAGATGTAGGGTATAAAATTATACAAAACAGAAGCATTTCTGTGATATTTTTAATGATATTTGTCATATTACCACGAACATTGTAAATAAGTACTTAAGTAATAAAATTTCACATATTTTTCTTTGTTTTAATGTAAGTACCTATATTGAATCACAATTTACTCTTATACCTACCTGCTTGAAATCGTTATTACACAGTTAGATATGCATTGAACGAATTCGATATTCAAAATTGATTAGAAAACCAATTCGGAATATCTGTTCCAGTTACATATTGGTTTGCCCAATGTTTCCTTATCTCTACTTATTTTTTTGGATAAACTGAAATATTTGGGTGGGGCTTGATACCTAGGGCTGCACAGTAAGTAGTCTGGCACACATTTTTTTAGGTCCTTTAACCAGCAACAACAGTTCTAGTAAGCGAGTGCAGATTGATTAGTACAACGCCCCTATCGAGTTATGCAGGAACTAATAAATGTATAGTGTAGCTTGAAAGCTGTAGAATTTATGTTGATTGCAATAACGGGAAATTGAAACGATAAGAAAAATATTCCACATACTTGCATCGGCGCTAAATACGTCAGTGTATACATGCGCGTGACTGCAAAATCGATGAATGGGATGAAATAAACCTAATTAGGCATTACCATACTACTGGGATTACGTACCGAGATGTAGGTACTTGTCATATTTTTTTATGGCAACAACTTGTACTTATATATGAATCCAGTTGGTGATTGAAGATTTACTTTTTTTTCATTCTCTCGCGATTTGTAGCGTTATAGCGACTGCAGCTAGCATAGCTTTAATCTTTCGAAGGACAATGTACCTGTGTGTATAAAATCTAGGGTTCAATGTACTATTTGTAATTAATTTGTTTGTAATGTAATTGCTCAATATATCTGATAAGCATATCAGCTTCGTTATATGGTTTGGTAATCAAACACAATATTATCGTAATCCAAATGCCTTTATCATTTATCACAGTATTATAAACTATTACTGAATCCTGCTTTGAGCAAAGATTTCACCACGTGAAGTGCATTGAGTGAAACTTAAAATTGAGTATGTAGATCTGGATAACTAATGCATTGATAGCCAATTTGATGGAACACTCGTTTTTCTGGAGTATCTCATTTGGTGGTGACCCTGCTTTTTGCCAAGGGTCCCGGGTTCGACTCCTGGCAGAGACAAACTTTATGTGATTAGCACGAAAGTTGTACCCAGGGTATGGGTGTTCAATATGTATATGCTTATATACGTATTGAACCCCATGAATGACCCGAATACAAATTTCGTGCTTACCTATTATACTTATACTGGGATTAGCCCCAGTCTATTGTACCTACGGAGCACCCATAATACAAGCGTTGCTTAATGTGTGAGCGAACAGTTAATACTGACAAAATAGTGTGCCTTTTATAGGTAAAAAGTTAATGTAAAATTTACCATGAAGCCACTATAAGTGAAACCAAATAGTTAATAAAATATAATTTATATTTTATTTAAACAATACACAATAAATGCCACTCTTATGATTATATTTTATATACAGTTGACAATATTTTCAGTACAAATATTTAGAGGGGGATCTATGTTCTAGTCCTCATCTTCGAACAGCATCTGCAGCAGCTCCCTCTTGTTGCACTGGCTGCCCTCTAGCCTCTGTACTCCCTTCCACTTAATGATTGTGGGGATCACCATCAGTTTAGTGCGAGTGTCTGTTCGGAACGGGCAAGCTCTGTCTTTCCAGCTGTAATTATGTAGCTATTAAATTCTTTGCAAAAAAAAGTAAAACCTAAGAATCGAAAACAATATTTCAAGAAATGATGATAACAAGATTAAACCATCAAAATTGATATTTTTCTGCTTGCCCTTATTTAAATGTGTATAGAACTCAAATCCAGATTTAAATTTCATTGATTTTGGGCTCTATTTCGCGCAGAGAGTGAGCCTCCCTATTCAGCGCGGAAACGCGGCCAGCCTGCTGGGCACTTTTGGCATGGCCAACGATGTGGAGGCATTTTTGTGTATATAATTTTATTTTTTATTTAACAATGTCCTATTAATAAGTATTTTTTAGTTTTTTGTTTTTCCATGTAAATAACTATTGTACATAATTTATTGAAATAAAACCAAATTTAAATAAAAAAAGTCTCCGAACATGTCTCACTACTTTATTTATATGTATAAACACTTACTATTCTCTGTCACCAACATCCACATATGCAAAGATGATGTCCCTGTCCATTTCACCCAAGAATGATTTCACAACTGGTTCAGCTATTAACAAGAAAGATTTGCTATTAATTACTTGACACTGGCAAAATACCCGCTATGTTGCGGGTGAGGCCATATTCATATCCATTTTATTTCATCGCATTTCATTTCGTAAAGAAAGAAGAACAAAAAAGATAAACATTATCAATTATTATTCCTCACAGGAATATGGCATTAGTATCAATGGATGCTAGTCTACATGGTAAAATTTGGTATCATCCTACCTAATTGACAATAGATACACCAACTCTGACCATTCTCTTTCTTTTTACCAGTAAACAGAAAATATAAATTTGCCATTTTATTAGGCAGCTTATCAATAAATGCACTAAATTCTTCATAATTGTTTATATTTTGGATTTTTAATTTAGCCATATCCATGGTTTCTTGACAACCAGTATCAACATTCACAACATAGATTCATAATTTTAAAATTAACCAAAAAGGTTTTGATAAAAGTATTTAATCCAAAAATAATAATAAAAGAGCCACTACCCCACACAGGTTTCAATATTCAGAACTATGTTATTCCATTATTATTTTTAAGGAAGCCAAAATTTAAAAAAAAGTTACAATAATAATAGAATGGTTACTTGCGAGTACATTTAAAGAAAAAAACACTGCTAAACTAGCAAAATTGTGATCACAATACCCAAAGATACAGTGTTGATTTTCAATATTTCCAAAAATATGCCTGGCATTACTTAACTAAGTGATATGGTTTTTTTTATTATGTTTATATTACTGTTGTATTTTAACATTGTTTTCAATTGAGCTATTGTTTGCTGAACCATATTTGTTTTTTTCCATCATATGATGTTTTTAAAATTTTAACATGCTTTGTTTTTTCTTTATTATATTCTAACAGCCAAGTATCTATTCAAAAAATTAATCAACAAAAAACAATGGGTGAATTTGAGTAAAACTTAATTCTGGCAGTAATATTAGAAGAAACAGATCTAAGCTTTTTTTTCATTGCATTTCATTTTGTAAAGAAAAAACAAGAAGATTATTGTATCTTCGTGTCACATGCATCATTTTATTTATAATGTGTTATTGCTATTAACATTGGCATTCAGCTGAGGATCTTGATGTTTGCTACATTGTATTAATACTTGACATTGGGAGAATACATATCATTTGGTGGGTGAGGCTATTTGAAACAAGACAATGTGTATGCTTTCATTGCAAAAAGAGAAGTTCTAAGAATGTTGATTTATTTAAAAATTAATAGCACCTATACAGCACTCATACATATAAATGTAATCATATCATCCTTATAAACTTTCTTTGTACCCAATTTGGCTACATCCATTTGTATAAAAGTACACTCATAATTAAAATTGAAATGGGAAGCCTTTGCCAAGCAGTAAGACAAACAATAGGCTTCAAAATAGCACTTCCAATGCAGTGATTAGAACTCACCTTCTACGCAATCAGGGCACCAACTGTCTCCATTTGGTAATTTCGCACCGCTGAAGTAAAAAAGCACCTGAGGACCATTGGGGTCGATGCTTTCAGTATACTTTGCAAATTCATCGAAACCTTTAAGTTCTACGTAAGTCACCATTACGAACAATTTGTTTTTAATTGTTTTGGTACTTTTTGCAATTCACCGGTAAAGTGCGAAGCAAAGTTCAATAAACAAATCTCAATACTCTATGTATGCGACTACGAAAAGCATTTTTTTTTTACTGGGTGCTAGTGTTGCCACCCCATTTTATAGAGGGCCTACTTACGAAGCTAAAACAGGGTAAAAAATAATTAAATCGGTTTTCTAAAAAAGAGCTAGAAAGTGCTAAAAAAGAGCTAGAAAGTGCTAAAAAAGATTATTACACTTAAAGGAAACACATAAAAAACTCACTAACAAGAAAAAATAAAATGAAGGCAATTTAACAACCATTTTGTTATTTATGTAGACCGACGCTAGGACGCAATAGCATTTCGCCAGGGTCATCATCATCGAAATCCATCAGAACTTTATTTTTATCCTTTGTGGTTATGAATTTAACCTTATAAATTGCCCTTTTCGGGATAAACAGTAAAAAGCGGGTTCAGACTATTAAGTGATACATATAGGCTCAAAGGGGCTAAGGTAACAACACTGACTTGAAGAATTGTTTGACACTTGAGCTTGACTGACAGAACTTCAGAAAGACGTAACAAACATCAACATTTTCGACTTTCATTCTTCTTTCTTTACGAAATAAAATGCAGCCACGCCATTTTCATTTCTTCATTTCACATCCATTATTTTTTTATAATGTGTATTTATTGAATTTAATATTGCTATTAATTACTTGACACTGGCAAAATACCCGCTAAGTTGCGGGTGAGGCCATATTCATATCCATTTTATTTCATCGCATTTCATTTCGTAAAGAAAGAAGAAGAAGAAATAAAATGCGATTTTGTAAATATGTAGATTTTGTCGGGATACGGCATTTTCATATCATCATGCCACATCCATTATTTTATTTATAATGTGTATTTATTGAATGTTTTATTGCTATTAATTACTTGACATTGGCAAAATACCCGCTAAGTTTTGGCCATTTGTGATATCCATTTTATTTAAAAGTACCCACCCACTTCTTTCTTTACGAAATGAGATGCGATGAAATAAAATGGATATGAATAGGCCGAACCTGGTTCAACGCGGATAACATCAGCCATGAGTGCTTATTTGCTCTTAGGCGTGCGTGGCTTAGATTAGCTCTATGTGCGTGCCCCACTCCCAAGTTTTGTTTTGACAGTTTGTACGGTTGGTAACTGTCATTTTTTTTAAATTGTTTATTTGAATATAGCATAAGGAAGGAATAAATAAGGGAGATCTAAATGTTTTGATTAAGATTTGTGGTTTGATTTATATTGATAACGACCGTGTTACTAAAATATTTACTCAAATAAAATGGATACAACAACCAATATGAAAGCTAAGACGATGGTTGAACTGCTGCCTAGTCTGAGTGGTGAGCTTCTGTTTGTTTACTAACCAAGTGCTATCAAACAACGAATAAAAATTATGTTTCTGATGCGACTAAAGTCCGAAAAGTGTTTTAAAAAAGACTACATATGATGTACACGTTAATATGTTGTGATATTATTGTATGTTAGTGATTTGTTGATGTATTCTTCTACTTTTATTGTCAGGTATTATGTCTAAGGATACTATTCAGACACTCACAGCTAAGAAAAAGCCTCGCACTTTTATACAGACTCGCACTGCAGAGAAAGTAATGAAACCGATGACTATTGCTCAAATGAGAGCTGATTTATTGGGTAATTATGATCATAAATCTTGTCCAGCCCTCCTCCACTACTTTCCATAATTCACCGGATTCATTTCTACAAACGTTTTTACAAATATTCTATTTATATGTATAAAATTAAGACCACAATTTTGCCTGTTCAATAGAAGCAATTAGTTATTTATAATACTAGCCCTTTTTTTAGGGTTCCGCATATTGGGCATGGGCCTCCCTTCTTTGCAAAGGGGTGTAGGCCATAGTCCACCATCCTGGCATAGTGTGGGTTGGTGACTACACATTTCTTTCAAGGGTTTCTCTCAGACATGCAGGTTTCCTTACAATGTTTAACTTACCGGTTATCAAGTGATAATCATGGTTAAAATTAGATTCACACTTGATATCCAGAAATCTCATAGTTATGAGCTAGGGTTGGAACTTGCAATCTTTATTAATTAGGCAAGCATTCTACCAATTTGCCTTTCACCGCTGTTGAGAAGCCATCATTTAATTTAATTTACTGTAAACATAGCCAGACAACACATCAGCTGCGAATTGTATTGTCCCAAACTAGGCAGCTTGTATTATAGGTGCAGTATAATGTGTTGGAGTGACAAACATCCAGACCAGGGCAAATTAGGTTTAATTAAGACAAGTTACCTAGGTCTTAAATATTTGAGTAATTATTGAGTAGTCAACAAAAATGAAGTATTTTTATATGGATCTTCAGCTTTCAAAACACCCAGTAAGTATGCTTTACAAATTGGAGAATTTAATTTTTCAGCAATAAAAGGTAATACAGTACAGTCTCCAAAAAGGTTTATCCCAGGGGTGACATCCACTAAGAAAAAGAAGACATGGAACTCTTCAATAAAGGTTGATAAAACAGTAAGCCATACAGCAAATGGGCAGATGAAACACAATCCGGCTAAGAAAATGCTAAACTTTCAATCTAAGCCAAAGGTAAGATGCATAAACAAAGTATTAATATGTGGTCCATTTAGGTATTAGTAAAAAGAACATTACATGCAATTTTACAAAGTCCCTGTGCCCCAAGCTTGTATTGCCCTGTACTCTATGCTTCTTGATTTGGGTGTATTTCGTTTTTAGCATAGGTGTACATTTTGCTTTTTTACAGGTGGTGACAAATGTAAGAGCAACCATGGTTCCTGAAGTATCAATGTTTCCTAAACCAGAATTGAAAGCAAAAAAACCTCTTGCTTTACAAGGTAAAACCAATTGATCATTTCTTAATGATTCAAATTAATTTCAATTTAAGATGACTATTAATAATTGAACCAAAATCATATTTCAGCTCGTAACAATGTAAGAATAAGTGGCATAAGCCATATACCAGAAACACCAATACTACCCAAGCCATTAAAAAAACGAATGACACTTGCAAATAAAGAGAATATATCTAAACAGTTTAATATAAAAAATATTGCTACACCAAAGCCCGTTATTCAGAAGCGAACAATACCCATAGTGCCGGACACACCTCTATCCAATGAATCGTGGTCGTCCAGCTGTGACGCCAGTTTTCTACAGAAAGAGAAGGAAATAAACGATATTGATGGGAAGACCAAAGCTATAGCTGATGAACGAACATTGGAAAATATAGCTGAAGTCACACCACCAATCTCTACACCATTCACAGAATATAGAAGTGTTCAGGAATACTTCAATAACTCCAGTAATTTGGACAACTCAATTTATAATGATAACACTATTATGTCCTTTGAAAAACCTGCAAACAACAAAGAGACAAGTGTGAGGGAGGAGAGTGTAATAGTCTCTTTATGTGATTTAATTGACAAAGTGAAAGTTAACAATTCTGAAAAGACGAGCAATGAACTTGTCGATTTGATTCAATTTGAAAAACAAACAGAGCAGAGTATAAAAATGATTGATAGAAGCATTAGTGAATTGAATAACATTAAACAGTCGCAACTGAAATCTCTCGAATATGTAAGAAAATTAATTAACGACAAAAAAGTGCAAGAGAGTCAAAACAAGACTATTATTAACACAAAAGTTGCGCCCAAAGCTGTCAAGTCCGAGAAAATCAGTCCAGATAAAATTATGATTAGTAAACCTTGCTCAGTGATTAAATCGTGTTCAAAATCGCCGTCATATAAGATACCTAAGAAGAATCTATGTTTAAGAAAAAAGATTATTTGTAAGTCACTGCCTAATATCTCGAGTGATATGAGCACGCCTATTAAATCTGATATGGGCAATAGAGCCTTGAGTGTCTACATGAAAATGAAAGAACACATGAATTTTCTGAACACGCCAGGCGCGAAACCGCGCCACATTGAGATGCCCGACACTCCAGCGGTGACTTCTAATAACTTACAGAAACAACTAGACAAACTTTATGATGAATTGTAGGATAATATTTAGTAATTAATGACTTAATTGAGTAGATCTTAGTTAGATTTTTTGTATTAAATGTGCATTTGTAATTAAATAATGTTAATCAATTATTAGTTATTGAAATGCTATGTATGTATTTCATGATAGTTTAAAAGCAGATAGATTTTTTTTTGTTTGATTGAGCTACAGGATAGTTCAATGAAGCAACACACATGTTTATACTTTTTAAGCATTAATATAACCATTTTCAATCTTCTAAACTATATAGAATTAATTATTTTTATCAAATCTACTAACCACAAATTTTATTAGAATGACTTGCTATGACTTTTAGACTTCTTGCTTTTAATAATTTCTAATATATTAAACTTGTAATTAGTATAATTCGCATAATATTAAAAGATGTTATATTTAAAATTTAAATAAAAGTTTCTATATAGTCAACACTTTTAAATGCTTGCATGTATCATAGACAATATAAGAATGTACTGTGATCATAATAAGAATTTGGGTGACACAATATTTTTAGTACTTGTGTAATTAATGTTCTTATCTACTTGTACCTATTATATTCCCACGAAACCTACGAACTTCGCTTTAAATTATAAAATCATTAAATAAAAGGTTTAGACTTCAAATTATGTAGTCGACTGTACCAGACTATCTTGAGTAGTCTATGATGTTTGTGCTGCTAGCAGTGCTAGCTTACATTCGGCGATAAGCGATAACATAACGCTATCAATACATTTATCCTATAATTACACCCAGAGTGATACTGCTCCTATCAAAAGAATAACTGTGGTGTCAATTATTTAATTTATAAACGTGAAATTAATTAAGATAAAATGGCCTTGTCCAAACCAATAATGAATTTAGTGGCGTCCTATTTACAAAATTTATATTTACATCCAATAAAAACAAAAGCTATAACAAGGTGAGTTATCTTTGATTAATTATCTCAGTAATTTTGTTTCAAGTTCAGAAATTTACTGGTACCAACCTAGAATTTATGGCGTAGTGCGAATTCCAAAGTCCAACATCAATTAATTTTTAAGCTTCAAATTGTATGAGAATTTTATGGTCAGTTTTCACAGTAGCAGCATCTTGTTTGCACCCTCTTTATTAATGTTTGAAAGCACTATGAAGCGTTAACTGATACTTTGAAGAAAAATATAACTTGTTTTTATTATACAAATTGATTTTTTTTTAAAATTAATTCTTACTTCTTAACACTATACATTAATGCTGTATCTTATTTGAGACTATATTTATACCCTAAGTTAATGCGAAGTATACTTAGTTCTGCTATTTGTTAAAGTGGCACCTTCAAAGCGGTACATACAAAGGACGAAATATTTCATGTTTTTCAGTTGTATAGTGGGTACTGCTGGCAGCGTGGCTTCACAGTTGGTGGCCGGTGATTCTGTTAAGTTAGATCCAATTCTAGCATTTGGTTTGTATGGGTAAGTAACATTTCAACAGATGGTAAAATAATATTAACAATTCGGCAAAATACGTTCAGAATCCATAAAAATGCGTTCATATATTTTCAGCTTACTCTTTGGCGGCGCCATACCCCATTACTTCTACGAATTCATAGAAAGATTGTTCCCTGAAGATGTGGTCGCTTTCCCTCTGGCCAAAAAGCTCATATTTGAGAGACTGCTGTTTGCGCCACTCATGCAAGCATTTTCCCTGTACACACTAGCGAGGTTTGAGGGAAAGAACCACAGAGCAGCCCTGAAGCAGCTGTTCGCCTTGTACAAGCCAGTCTTGGAAGCGAACTGGAAGTGGCTCACTTTGTTCCAAGTCATTAATCTAGCTTTAGTCCCACCTATGGTGAGTATGAGTTTTACTTGTATTACACGAGTACTAGTAATAGGCTTTATTTGATCAAATGAGCAAATCCTTGGTAACCTACCTCTATGTGTGCTGTATATCAGCCAATCTTGCATTAGGTGCGACTTCCAATAATTATTTAGTGTCAACTCGAAACTAATATTGCGGCTATTTTCGTCATTGGTCAATGAACTAAAATGATAACCCAGCTATAGAGTATAATGATAAATCTTATACAGCCAAAGTACGAATAACTATTGAATAATACACAGGAGGTGCGTGTGTTGTAAGTCTATTGGTAGGATTCCTATGATGTTTTCTTGTCATTCCAGTTGAGAGTCCTCTTCATGAACCTCGTAGGCTTCGGGTGGGCGATGTTCCTAGCCACGAAGAGACGCCAGCAGAGTCAAAACAAAGATAACTGAACAACTCATTACCCCATAATCAGGTGGTGGAGGATTATTATGCTGTGATTGGGTAAAATGCTATTTATGTTCTTATAATGTGCGCAACGTATTTTGTTGTATCAAGGTTCACACAAGGTTGCCTAATATGACCTCTATTCTCTAGTAGAAAAATCTGGAAATCGTTGGTCACTGCGCAATAAATAACAGAAATTTGAAGATGAATCTTATGATATATTTTATAAATCGAAGTAATTATTGTGTCAATGTTTTTTAACATTCCATTGCATGCAGAGTAATATTCTTTGTGAAAACTTTTGCATTTGTTATAAACAGATTGTTGTACTATTCTATTTTTATATGGTAACAATCTTATAAGTACAGGGAAGTTTTGTAAATAAATTTATATTTTATACAATAAAAGAAAGTATGTTTGTATATGGGTACTTTATTTGACAACAGCGATTGGGTCCTTTATATCGAGAAGTCTTTCATCTAAATAATAAGGTATTTGTGAAATAATCTATTATTATTTTATCAAAATGGCGAAATCAATTCTTACGCAGTGCATATAAGTTCTCTGTACAAATCAAATTATTATTTTGTATATAAGTAATGATATTATTTTATAAATTTATATTGTTTTGACTGTTAACCTGAGTATTATTGAATATTTTTCACATTTTTTTTATTGCTTAGTTATAAGTCATCCGTTTCAATGAAACAATCGATAATATCATTAATGTAGCATATTGACTATAATATCAATAACAGATCTAAGATTACCTACAATAAATACAATTAAAATAAGCTGTAAATGACTAGTAAAATTAAATATTGAAATGTAACTATCGGTCATCGATAAATATATTGCACTTTATACAAGACTCGTTTCGACTAGAGTATTTTTATGTTACTTAAAATTAAAAAAATAAATAAATTACCAACAAAATAAATTGCAATAAAATAAATTAATTAGAGATCAAGTTCGGATTTCCAATAAGAAATTCACAGTAAGGAGTAATATTTGACTAGAATAAATATATTAAAACCCTTAAAAACGTTAATCAAAAAATTCTGTTGGCCTACCCAATATTTCGTTCGACCATTATTTACAACCTTTGGAATAACTTATCAAATTGTACTTGTACTGAGATTCAGAAACAAAATACCACAATTACACAGTTGACTTCGCAATTAAATTCAACCTAATAAGCAAAATGTTTCAACCTTAACACCATACAATAGACAAGTGCTTCGAATTAGGATAAACATAACTGTTTTCAACAAAAAAAAGTAGATTCAAATCCTGTTGAAACAGTTGTATTATACATAGTACAGGATACGGTCAGCCTAGTTTTTTTTTATTTTAAGACATTTCCAAATTTCCTAATTCTATGGTCGAACATAGGTTGAACCGTGTAATTTTACTATTTAAAATAATGCAATGATTGGACTAGAGACTGGAGTCCATTGCGGTTAAATAAATTGTCTATGGTGTCATCTGAAGGGTGGTTCGCTCGGGGTCGGGTTGCGGTGATCCGGACCAGCTTCGCTGCGAGGAGCGGCTGCTGTAGCTCCCAGTGGAGGGCGTCGACGGCGTAGGCCTCCGGTATGGGATTGGTCGCTTTCGAGCACTGTTGCGTAGGTTAATCGGTTAGTAGGAACAGCAATGTATGAGTTAGTATGTTATGTGAACATGCGTGACTTTTTTTTATTGAAGGCGACTGTTTGCTGCTGTAAATTGAAACATAATTGCAATTTTCTACTTTTCAATCAGTTATGTTGCATTAAAAATATTAAATTAGCTTACCTTAAATAAAGAACAAGCCTATAACGTTCATGTGGTTGTGTATACAATTCTCAAATAGTGTAATATCTAGCTTGACTACCATGCAGCGATAAAAAAATAAAATAAAACAACAAAAAAATCACAATAAACTTTAATTAACATGATAGAACAAACTGAATATTGTTGAACAGAAAACACACTTGCAGTACGTTCTATAAGGTGTAGGTAACAAAAATAGTGCAGCATATTTAAAGGGATACAGAGTACCTAAGTTATACCGCCGCTAACGTCATGTATAAAATACGTGTAAATGCATATTTTTTTTACTACTAAGAATTTTATATAACGTATTTAGTTATTTGTAAATGTCATCTTTTCAACCTAGCAACGGTCTTCATAAAATGTTTTACACTATTTTTGTTACACCTTGTATAGCACGGTGTCTACATCTGGCGGCCTTCATGTGAAACTCCAGTAACGTATTATCTTCTTCTATACTTGTATTTGTTTGGCGCGTATGTAAGATCTATTATGGGTGCGCTACGGAAGAAAAACAATCGTTAAATTGTTGTTATTCTATTCCCGGCTTAAAATCCCACACACGATCATTTTCAATCACAGCGCGATTGAGCCTTATGCACTAAATAATTATTTTAAGCTAATTAGTACACACAACTCGAGGGAGACCATTCAAATCTGTATGTAGCACACCCTGTTAGCATGTGTTATATGCACGCACATCCATAATAATATGTGTAACGTATCAAGAGGCTGACGAATGAGTATTTAGAATTTAAATTCACAGCCAATTGACAAAATATTTATCGAACTTTAGTCAGCCTCCGGTCATGTAGCCCACAAAATAAGAAATACGTCGAAGGTCTTCAGCAATATATTACGTGAAAGTAAGGCTTAATATTTAAATACAATACATAATATTACTTAAACTAATGTTCACACTAGCACAAACACTTCACGATTCCGAACTACTGCTCGTGTCTTCTGAACTCGTGCTATATTTTCGCGACTTTTTTCTATAAAGAAAAACAAAAGAAAAAATAGATAATGGAGGAAATAATATGAATATTGGATGCCGTGTCATGGTATGTCACTCATGTGCGCGTGCGGATTTATGTGTGTTTAGTATCATATTTAAAGTGATCCGAACAACAAACACACACTTGGAGAATATAATAATGAGGAATATATAACAGAAATATGGCATAAAAGCTCTAAAGGTTGTTACATTTTACAAATATTTTTTTTCTTGTGTTCACGTTTGCAACTGATATCAATAACTAGCTTGAGCCATAGCTTAGATAATAGTTGCTTGAGCCATCTCGATGTACGACTTTATTATTATATATATTCTTTCACTATGATGACGATGAGTGCCAGTACGTATTGGCATAACACAGATCTACACAAATAGCTCCGCACTCGCAAATGAATATATATATATATATGCACATAATATTGCAATATGACATAGCACACTAAAGTGGATATGTGATAGCATATACGTACTATGACATGACACGATACCAAACGCAAAATAAAGTAACAAGCACACCTAGAGAATTAGGCTAAATGAAGCGGCACTCGAAAATAATGTTAGACACCTAAACACACTAACAATGAACGATAATAATTGACAAAACATGTACCTCAGATTTATAGAAATTCTAACGAATTTACAATGTCATTAGAAAGTGTTGTCTAGAAGAAAAATAGTCGTCTGTAACGCCGTTCTAAATTGAGGAAACTAAACTGGCGGAATTTTATAAGATGACTGAGGTCAGGTATATCAAATAAATTATCGCAGATCGTTATATTCACTACACTTATACAATCCCTAATTGCTAAATACAATGCATTGGAATGTCTTTATTCGTATGTAGAACTATTTGGATAAAAAAATAATTAATATTTTTTTTTAATTTCGCCGTGGTAATGAACTTGAAACTGGGTGGCGAAGTGTTTGAAGGGAGGAACGTATTCGAAATGTTTGCAGGTTATCAACCCAAAAGTGCAGATAAAACATACGGAATCCTAGAGATGGATCATGGTCTCGTTCAAAAAAAGAATACAAACAAATATTTTTTTTAAATAAAACATTGTCCAATGTCCAATGGATTATTTGCGAGTCTAGAAATTAGGCAACAGCAGTCTACATTTACAGCTGATTTAGCAATTAGAAATATAGCCCACTAATAATAGTAGACAGGATTAGTAAAAGCAGCGTATTCAACCGTGCGCGTTGAATACCTCGTGATGCGCCTTCTATCCAAGAAACTGGGCGAGCCGGCGCGGCGCGGGATGGAGGGCGAGCGCGACCGCGAGCGCGCGCGAGGCTCGCTCGATCTACGGTAATCGGCGTACACGCCCGTCATTGTTCTGTCATGTATGTCGCATGCATGCATTCGTTTCGAATCGTTCGAGTCGTTTCGTAATAGCGGAAAGAGAAACGCCACTGTTAATATATGTGATCTGTGTCTTTGATGAACGAGCTGTTTCTATCAGAAGATTTTACTGATGTTACCGTACTATCTATAAACCAAGGAATAGGTAATGATGTGGTAAACAATGTTGAAACTGATAGAAACAACTCAAAAGTTCCAAAAATAAAGCTTGTCAATGTCTTCCGATAGAGCAATGTCAGTAAATATAGATTCAACAGGCTATAAAGACACTGCGCACATAGCTTTTTTGTTGGGACTGTTTAAATGAGATGATAAGTGTGTTATTGTGATGTTTACCTTGAGGAGCGTGTTGAGCGGGATGAGCTGCGCGACGAGCGCGAGGAGCTTCGACTGCTGTACGAGCTGGAGCGACTCGAGCGGGAACGCCTGTAACGTTGAATGTGGTCACTTACTACGTTACAACAGAACTAATGGATGGGAGATCGGGAATGAGGTTACAGCAATTACTGTATTCCTATATGCTGCATACTATCCATGATTCGACGCCCGATAGAGGAATGGATGGAACCAATGTATGAAATAAAATTTTAAGGAATGAACATATGGAAGGAATGAACGAACAAGTTTCTCCAAGGAACAAAGGGCGACATATTAAAAACAATATTTTTGTCTTTAAAAAAACATTCTAATTTCATTTTTTTACAACACTATGGTATTCACCATACATTTGAGAGATTCAAAAAGCGGCAGCAGAACTTTATATTTGATAGCTCTTTTACTATGTTTCAGGAATAATCAGATCGGGTCCTTTGTATTGGATACCATCACCAGGAATCTCAAGTCTTCTAACACAATTGACTCGCGTTGGGATGACAAGTGCCTCGTAAATGACGCTCATTAATTTTAGTACGGGTAGTGACAATTACTACGCCATTTCCATTCAATTATAAGTCAATTGCGTAAGAAGACTCAAGGCTCGGTTAGTCCGACGACGTAATAACTTACCTCGACGAGGAATATGAACGCGATCTAGAGCGCGACGACCTGGAGCGAGAGCGCGAGCGGGAGCGCGAGCGCGAGCGCGACTTGGAGCGCGAGCGCCGCGACGACGAGCGCGACCAGCTGCGCCGCGACGCGCTGCGCTCGCGCTTCTTCACATCCGGAGACACGTCCACTTTCACCGGACTCTCCTTCTTCGGAGTTGGCTCCTTCTCCGGACTTTTACGCTTCACCTCCGGAGACTTCTCCTTTTCCTCCTTCCTCTCTACGGGGCTTGCTTTCTTAGGCTTGTCCTCGTCGCGCGATGTCGAGTCACTCCGCCCGGCCTGCGACGTGGACGGTCCGTTCATCTCCTCGAGTCTCGACCGATCCATAGACGCTTTCGCCATCTGAACTAGCTGCTGCTTCAGCTGTTTAATATCTAACTCTTTCACGTTCATATCGTCTTGTCGATCCCTCTCGTCGAGGCGCAGAAAGTCGTCCTCGGAGGCTTCGCCCTCGCTGGACGAGCTCCGCATACAGACAGCTTTAGGTTTGTAGCTTTCGGAAGCATCTTTACTTTTCTTCTTCTTGGGAGCGAGGTCTGAGGGGGACTTGATGTATTTGCGTTTGTCTTTTTCGGGTAGTTTCTCGATGATATCGCGGTAGCGTTCGGGGCTGCGGCGGGCTGGTGAGTAGCTAAGACTAGATGTACTCCTGCTTTTCTGATGTGAGCGAGACCTTGATCTGATTTTGTCTCTGCGTTCGTGGTTTTTTTCTCTCTCCTTCTTACTATCCCTATCGGCTCTTGGAGAAGAAGTGCGGCGTTCAGACTTTTTACTCTTCAAGTTGGGAGTTCTGCTCTTACGTTTCTCTTTCTTGGAGCTTTTATGTGGTGTACGAGATTTAGATCGGCTTGAGGAACTCTTGCGTCGCTGTCTCTCCTCTGGCGAAGGTGACTTTCTGCTTGGTCGACTGCTTTCCCGTTTGCTTTCTGTAGATTTCTTGTATTTGTCGGCTTTGTTTTTAGGTGGAGACTCTTTCCTCTTGTATTCTGGAGAAGGACTGCGCTTCCTTTGTTCTCTCGGCGGAGGAGATGGCTCCCTTTCTTTGTAATAACGAGCCTTGTTTTTGACAGTTTTCTCTGTTTTTTGTTTAGGCGGAGGCTCAGCTTCAGATTCGGAGGACGATGATTTCCGTTCTGGTCTCGAGTTCTTGTAAGATTTAGTGGCATCTTTCCGAGAATCTCTATTTTTGTAAGTTTTATTGGTCGGCGAACGTTCCTTGTAATCCGGAGACGAATCGCGCTTATCTACCGAAGGACTTCTATTTTTCCTCCGCCGCGTCTGGTCATCATGATTTTCTCTATCTTTCCTTTCCTCATAACGATCATGATTGCTCTTGTTGCTCTTTTCATATTTGTGGTCTCTTTCTCTCCCGCCATACGATTCCTCCGGTCTTCTCTTTCTATAATCTGGAGATTCACTTCTCCTCGTATCTCTCCTGTCGTCTCGCAATGAGTTCTCTCTGTGATTTCTGCTGTTTTCTCTGGCGTCCTTCTTGTTGTTGTAATAAACGTCATCTCGTATCTTGTGATCTGGCGAGGGGCTCTTCCGCCGCCTCTTCTCTGGCGGAGGGGATAGGCTACCATCTCTTTGACTTTGTTTCTTGCTTCTTTTGTCGGGCTTGCTTTTAGAAGGTGGCTCCGAATTGGAATCGGGTGACGAGTCGCGCTTGCGTTTTGAACGTTTATCATTTTTAATTTTGTCATCTTCTTGTGAAGGTTCCTGTTTTCTGTTCTCTATTTTAGTTATGTATGATCTCTGTCTGTATTCTGGTGAACTGTCGCGGTCTTCGCGAGACGCGCTGCGCCCGCGACGTCTATTGGACTCGTGCCTCGACTCTCTGGCCGGGGGTTCATCGCGCTTGTCATATTTTTTGCTGCGGTCCTCGCAGTCACGATCTGACTTTCTATATTGGTGGACATCGTTGTTTCTCTCTTCCAAAGAACGTTCTCTTTGCCTTTCTTTGTTATATTTTATTGGAGATCTGGAAAAGGACAAAGTGAATTAGACGTTATTATGAAAATTATTATTATATGTATCTATAATGTTATTGCTTGTAAATTTACCTCTCGGCACTCGAAGGTTCGCTGCTGTCGCGTCGTCTGCTACTCGACTTTTTCTGTTCAAAAATTTTACAAAACGCGTGAGTATCGTTGTTCCAACAGCCGGACATATAACACCAGTGCCAATACAATATACTATAGTGGTAATGGCAAATAAACATAATCCACTAAAAGTTGTACGAAAATCTTCAGAGGGCGCACCAATTGACCGAGTGAAGAATTTCACATCAAATAACATAACAAAAATTTCACTTGTACACATGCATTCTAATGTTTAATATCAAACAATATATAGGCATCAAATAAATAGAAGTTTCATAGTTGAAATTATAAAAAATATTCAAAGCTATTGACGGAAGCAAGTATAAATCAAAGAAGGTAATAATATCGTTTGTGGGTGTATTCTTTGTCTTTTTTAGAATGTTATTTTATAGTCTATCCATAACATTCTCGTTTGAATGAAACAAATGGATAAATATGTAGACGTATATAAAAATATCAATACTACTTATATGTTGGCACCAGTGCGTTACTCTCTTACAATTAATATTATGTTAGTAACACATTACGACTTCAATATAATTAATTACGTATGTACATGTAATACACAAAAATCAAATGTAAATATAACACCTGGGGAACGTACCTTATTTAACAAACGGTGGTGGTATTCTATACCATTTAAACATGTGGAGCATCCTTAATTAGTTTTGGATAAATGAGAAGAGGGAGAATGTTATGGATTAGTTACATTTTAACATCAATCTTGTTAATAATAGGATGCGTGTAGTACGAAAACGATGCAGTCATTATTTAAAAGTTATATTACAGTTACATGAATCGCAACTAGCTATATAAGGCCTGTATAATGGCATCTAATCAAATGTTATATAACTTAGTCTCTGGCACGTTTTCATAGAACACACACAGTTAGGTCGCGTTACACGAACAGTTTGAAACCACCATCTGTTTAAAGGATTACAAACACCATGCATGTAAATAAGTGTGCACACTGGACCCTCGATCGCCCATCTCATATACTACTCTCATGATCATACAACGTTAGTCACAATAATAATCCAATGCATTGCCAAAGTAATCACGGAGCACATTATTTTAGTATTCACCTAACATAGTGTTCTTACTGAGTGTTATTGTTTTGTGATATACTTACAGTATACGTTATTTCTTCAGATAAAGATGGCTATCCTATGAAATGATGCACAGTTAAACAGATAATTTTTACTGGCTATTTCTTGTATTTACAGAAAAATAAAACAAAATGAGAATAAGAAGACAATAACATTTAAATATTTGTGGCGTCCGCCCAACGTGGATCTAATACGGAGCTAGTCGCAGACGAGCGCCATGCCCCACCAGCTACAGATATCTGAAGCTCGGAAACTAGAGCGGTAACGGTGAAACAAAACGGTGGCGACTACTATTAGTTCGATAACATATAATGCGAAGATACGGGGATGAGACCAGGGGCGTGTAAGGATATACACAAATCAAAAATCGTGAAGCCAGTAATATCTTATGCAAAGTGTAGAAAATAATTTTGTCAGGCCGATGTGTTCGGTACACACTTTGGAACATAAAAAGTAAGGAAAGCGAAGTGCTAGTTCGGCCACTCGGTCGTAGCGAACTCGTTCTAAGGCGACGCTAGCTTAGGAAGGAATAACATCTGAGTAAAGGTGTGGTGTGGCTGTAGGCACGCCGGAAGGATCCCGAGTTAGATCTACGCTGAGTCCGTGTAAACTATCCCCTATAGGTGCAGTCCCCAAACCCTCAAACATGGAGTATTATCGTTAGACCTCATCGCCAAAGATTATGTTTTGTTGCGAAGCGAATTAAATGCACTACATATCAAATTTGAAGCCTCTTAACAGCTGGATTGAACTTAAAAATAAAATTCAAATAAATTTTGCTGCAAATTGTGAGAATAGAAACATAATCTTTGTGCTATAGCACTCCTATAGCGTCGATAGCCGGAGAAGGCATAGACATGGCGACAAGTTTGTAATGCAATGTTTCCATTACCTTCTTTTTCTTCTTGTGCTTCTCGTCCTCTGAACTGCCGGAGTCGCTGTCCTGCGCCTCGGAGCTGCTCGAGCTGTCCGTGTCCGGGGACTTGGAGCGTTTCTTTTTCTTCTTACTGGACTCTTGCCTGGGCGAAAAGAATTAACATAAATATCACCGCACAAGGCTGAATATTTTACCAAACCAACAGCATAAGAATAGCATTGAGTGTGGCACAGCTGTACAATTAACTAATAAGGTTGCGTGTGTTGTTGATTCATCATTGTAATGTTACTCACAGGATTTTATGAGGAGAAATAAATATGAGTAATTAATTAAAAACATAATTGCAATTTCAACACTTTTGAACCACTAATATATTTAAGAACAAATAAGTATCTACTTTATTTCATACCTACTTATATACTCCCATAACATTTTTCTGTCGCTGAAATGATTACCAGATAAATATATATTTTTATTAAAAAAACAATAATGATTGGGCAACTCATTAGAAATAAAATTAAAATACTTGCCTTTTCGACAACCGTAGTGTCACCTGTCTGGATTCAAAGGTTATCTATGAAATTGACGGCAACATTCACAAAATTGTTCAAGTTGAAATAAATTCAAGAATAAAATATAAAAACCGGGAGATATATAATGAAACTTACTTTTCCTTTTTATTCTTTTTTGACTTTTTCTTCTTCAGCTTTTTAGTTTCTGGAGAAGCACTGAAATATAAAAAAAACATCTTGAGATGATATGTTTAGACAATAACATTTAAAGAATATTGTTTATATTTCAACACTATCTGACCCGACAGACGTTGTCCTGTCCAAATCCCATAGAAAAACTTATTCCGCACAACTTAATTTTTTCTTTCCCTACAAACCTTGTTCGGACTATTAAGAACATTTAAAAGAAATATTAGCCAAATTGTTTCAACTATTCTCAAATGATGTGTTTACCAACGAATATAAATTATTAAATAATTATAATTAATACTAATAATTTTATATAGATTACAATATGACAATGGCATATTATACATTATCATAACAGACAGAATCATATGTCGATATTAGATGACACGTCATATAAATACGACGTCCTGGTTCCAAGATAAACCCTGAATCCCTATGGTTGGTGTAGTCACGGAAGTGTGCGAAAGCGTTCCATTACCTCCCCCCCCCTCCCCCCCAACAAGGTGGGAGAAGGACCACCGTGGGGTTTTAGTCGGTAAAAGTCCAGCATAAACCGCATGCCTCCCTCAAGAAAAAAAAAGGTTTACCTTCGCTTCTTCTTCTTCTTGGCGCTGTGCTCGTCCCTCTCGTGGCTGGGCGTGCGCACGAGCGGGTAGCGCTGCGCGTGGTCGCGCGCGCGCCGCTCCGGGTCCAGGCTCGTGCCCTCCACGAACCGCGGCGATATGCCGAACGCGTCGCGCAGCCGCGCGTTCTTCTCCTGCTGCGCCTCCGCGACCGCGTGCGTCTCGCGAACGCTGCACGAATAGGAACGCATTTGACATGGAAGACGAGACAAATGCTTTCGATATTTAGTGCCACAAGCATCTGTTTCGGTAGTCGAATTCGAAAAGATTTTTTATCATGTTTTTTATTTCAACATTAGCGTCCCCGCTGGCACAGATATGTTTGTATCACAGGATCTCCATATGGGATATATGCATGAAAAGTTGTCTAGAAGTTTGCATCTCTCATATGTACTTGTAAATATTGGTTTTAGTTTACGAATAGTTATATAAAACCAAGACTCTCATATTTACCTGAGTGGCACCTAAGTGCGCTAAAAATAGGAAAACGTTAAGAAAAAGATAAGAACCAATTTATTAAACATAAAAAAATATACGTGGGCAGATTTATCAATAAATAGAAACGTGTGAAAACATTTATACTCAATTAATACCTGTATGCTGCACGCATGTAACATTTAATTAAATATGAAACGGCTATCGCCGAGTGTGGGGTGAGCCGAATCGGTACAATAGCCTATAAACTGATCGATAAAATTGTGCACACCTTATCACAGAACGCATGGACTTCCTCTCCTCGTCATTGGAGAGACAGACCTGCAAATTTTCGTTAATATTGTTGCGCCCGGTCGCGGAACAGTTGCATCGGCAACAGCAAGAGTTCCTGAGCCCCTCGAGGATGGTCCGCAGGGCGGGCTCGAGGGGGTCCACGGCGGCGGAGGGCCCCTGCTGCGGCTCGATCGCGGGCATCGCGCTCGGCTCCGAGTGGGGATCGTGTGAGGACGCGCGCGGCCTACGCGGCGGCCCCGCGAGCACCGCTTGGAACGTGCCACGCCACAGCCGCTCAAAAACGACTCTGTTGTTTTGTTCGCGTCGCGGAACCCGGCCCCTTTGCATCTTATACTACTTACTTAACTAATGGAAGACTTTGTTTCTTAATACTAGTGTGTTCTAACGCTAAATCATGGCGGTCGGGCCGCTGGAAGACTTTAATATGAGCAATGGGGTGCGGGGCTACATGGCAGAGCGGCCGGCGGCGGGCCGGCGGCGCTACTGAGGGGCGGCGGGACAGGAAGCGCGCCGACGCGCGCAGCCTGCGCAAACATCGGATCTCCGCTCCGTCGCGACGCCGTCCCTCAAAGGGCTATTTACCCTTGCGGCCTTTGTGCAAAAATGGACCAATTTATTTGCCGCCCTCGGAGAAACTTCCACCCTCAATCTCAATGAGTCTTCTATTTTTTTAAACATGCTTGCTATAGCTATCATTCAGTTGTTAATGTTGATATTGTAGATGCCTATTACTCAGCTAGATATACGACATTCTACGATATTGATTCGAGACATCTTTAAAAGGAATGTGTACGTCATTATCGATTACCGAATGTTTCATTGCCCGTTCTCTTTCGTAAATAAGTAAATAGGTATACGATAGTTTTAGATACGAATCTATTTATTTAAACAGTGCACTCACGACTGCAAACCTGTCCACATAATCATTGAATAATGATGGTGTGCAGTGTAGGTACAATGTCAAAGAAAACACACCGAACATAATCTATTATAAGCCTGTGAGTTTTACGAGGCGTAAACACGTGTAGTTGGTTCTTGATAATATTTTAATAATATTATACAGTAAAACAAATGAATTATGTGTTACGGTATAAATAGCGTCTACCACTCAAATTTCATTCATTTCATTTTTATTGTACTTAATGATTTACTTTTTATTTTTCAATATTATTATAACAACGATATGACCTAATTTGATAAAAGCATTGATAGCTGAGTTAGTAGAACGCTTGCCTCGTTGACGAGGATCGCAGTTTCAAACTCTGGCTCGCACCTATGGGATTTCATTTGCAAATCTAATTTTCAGCCACCATCACTTGTTAAACTGTTAAGGAAAACATCATGAGGAAACCTGAAGGTATGAGAGAAGCCTCAAAAGTCGTGTAAAGTCCGCCAACCCGCACCGGACCAGCGTGGTGGAGTATGGTTTTAAACCCTCCGCATTGAGGGAAGTTCCGTGCCCAACAGGACATTAAAAAAGTACTAGAGAGAGATACATAGTTTGAGGTTTGAAAAACAAGATCGTCTACTAAGAAAACAATTATAAGAGTTCCAAGTACTCCAGGGTGGAAACTAAACTAGACAAAGCTCGGTCGAGTATGTAACGTAACGACCATGGAACGACCGAAGGCATCTACAATCGAACCTATTATACGACTAAAATACTATGGAACGGGAACATCGCATATTTAACGAGTCAGTAAAAAGGTTTAGTGTTCATTTATAGCAACATTATAGCACGTTTGTTGAGACGGGTGCACAGAATTGGATCAGTTTTGTCAAGTCTGAAAACAAAACAAGTGTACGAAATAACTAATGCAGTAGAACAGCTATTTTACCTATAATAAAACGTCACTCATGAATATATAAATAGGGGTTAAGATTTGGCATATATTATGCGCGATTGACCAGACCCGACTGACAGTTTAAACATTTGATACACCATGTAACCGTACGGGCAATTTCATGGTGTTAGAAATGTTTCCTCTGAATGTGCCCTGCTTTGCTATAAGTAGGTGACTGAAGATAACTCTCTAGTCACATATAGCGAAGCACACAGGAAAATCAGATACAAACATCAGAAGGGAGTAGATAAATCATGACCTAAAATCAAGACTAATCTAAATTTTACATTATCTAAACAAAAATATTGAACCACGAACATAGTACAAAACCTAGGGCATAGTTCTTTACTGTGTCTCAAGAACAATCTGTTTACGTAGCGTCAAGGTAACAGACATACGCGTCCTCTTTACAGCTCACACCACAGATTTCATAAATGAGAACGACAATGATAGCATGTTTTTGATGTCAATACATGAGTATCCTACTGGTCAAAATCGCGTGGTTCGTACGACACGCAATGTTTAGTGCCACACCACACCTGTCCTTAATCGTTCAACGCCAGTGGTCGTGTTGATCCTGGCAGGCGGGTCACATCTCGTGCCAAACGCTCGTGTATCCACTATCTTTAGCCGAAATCGCGACGAGTAGGTGTTGCGCCACGACCGCGCCCGCTATTTACCATTTGCATGCCGCCTGTTCGTCTCACCTCACCGTACATTTGTTTTATGATCGCGTGATTAAGTAAATATGGAAGTGTCAAAAGGTTGTGCTGTTAATCCCGAAGCCGAATCATGATTTGGCTGAGATTAAAGGACTTATTGACGTTACAAACATCAATTTTGATTATAAAGTTACATGCGATCCGGTATTTATTTGAGAGCACGTGTGAATAGACTCCATCACCGTCTTCCTATAATTGTAACCTAATCCCATCCATATGATAGCTTTTATATACCAAATAAAAAAAAAGACATACAAAATTGAATCAAACTTGTCATCAATTCTATCTATCAGTATTGACTATTGTGGGTATTTTGATTTCATATCGCAAACTGAGGATTCGATTGTCATGTAGCAATGAATGTCGTGCCTGTTTGTACCTTTCACTACTTGTAATAAAACGGCACTAAAATCAGCATATCAAATGTACAGAACAAAACCATAAGAACAAACAATATTATAGATGCGACGTTCTACCGACACTGACAACAACAACTTTCAGGATAACGTCTGTTTATTAAACGTTCGGTGTTAGTCCAAGTTGACTCTATAACTCGTAAAGGATAGCAATAAAATACTGGACATAAACAAGGACGATAAAAGTAATTTTACCTCTCTACAGAACTAATTACAATGGATAACGTTATAAATACCTTGCACTGGTTATTTATAAGCAAATGATATGGCAAATTACTGCTCCAGTCATTTATTTGTGACAAATAGACAAACGGGTACCGGGAGCAAGATAAAAAAAAACAATAACTCTAACACAAATATCTGTGAGTGTATCTATGCTTACGCAGCCAGAATAAGTGTCTCACTTATAACAAAAATCTTGTTTGCAAAATTATGCTGTGTATTCACAACAAAACAAATAGTGAGCAACGAGTTGTCTGATATGCATTAACATCGTAGATCTCATCGTCACTTACCATCAGGTGAGATCGAGATCAAATACTTGCCTATAATGTAAAAAAAAAAAAAATACTAGGGCAATATTTTTTAATGTTGTTCCATACATAAATATTAGTAGGTACCTTAGGTAGGTATTAATGTTAACAATTCATGCTAGCTTTGTTGCATGCAATTGACACGTGTTACACAAAACATTATTATTGATTTTTCTGTGACAAAATATAAATCGATGCGTTTCTGCGTACACATTTATATTGGTCTTTCGGTACCATCTGTTCAATAGCTCCATCATCACGTTCCTCGGCTATAAATCTAATATAATTATTGTTATGTTACGTGGTACGACCTTAGTTATTATTGGCGCGGGGTGCGTTCGCTAAGCCCTACCCCATGGCGGGGGCGGGGGCGGCGGGGTGTGGGGGACAGACGTCATGCACCGCGATCGATATGCAAGGACCCCTGAATATCGGTTACACGCTACTGGGTCGTGTGGCACGCTTGCGTTGCAGTTTGCGTAAACTTTTGACATAACAAAACCATGGGGTTGATCGAAACCAATTTTCGCAAAGTAAGTTTATCACCGTCGTTACGATGTGATTTCAAGGAGTGTTTTAACAACATAGAAATACCATAAAAATGTAAAATATTTATCGTAAATATCAATAGCATTGCGCAAATTAATTGAAATGCGTAGTGAAATAATTTTCCTTGTATTATTCTTTCCCCGACGATAATCAGCTGTATATTTATACTCTCCAATCAAATTAGACCGCAATGTGTTTAGTCTATATTCAAAATAACGACCGACTTTCCAGTTAGTTTAATAGTTAACTGCTTGCAGTTTATGGTCAGCCTAGTAAATCATTAGTAGGTAATGTTTAAGATTTTCTAAATAAAATAAATAATCTTGTTAAGAGATGAAAAATTCTAAGCAGCATTTCACTTCAATGTGCAGAGTCCATTTCTGGATATTTTACAAGGTCTTGAACTGCCACCGCTCGCTACGGATTAAATATCATAATTTGCCGATGCTGCCCTTCCAGACAAGACGGCTGTCTACAAGCGCGTCTTATCGATACGCTATAATGATACTAGACTGTATGGTAATGACATAAGTCACGATCTCATCGACATTTAATTTCTAATTTTAGCGCTTAAGAAATGGTGCACTAGACATGCCACTTTGCGTATTTACCCAAAAGGGAAAATAAAGTAGTGAATCAAGCAGATAATAATTAAAGTAGTATTTATCTATTGAGTCTAATTATAAAGCTCGAAATGGAAATAACATCTTACAATGGTTATACTGAAGGAAATAATACGCCATAACTAATTTGTTTTGCCGCAAAGATTCCTTCAGTCAATAAGTAAAAAAACAGATAGGTACGCAGACCATGGCCAAAAATACTGAATGCATCTCTCCCTCTTACTATTTTACTTATCCTACCGACTGCGCCATGTAGTGATCTTTGTACTACATAAATGTGTTTTCTTCAGGCATTTGGGTTGTATTAATTATTATTTTTACAACGTGCTACTTTCTGGCCATCAGCAAGAGAGTAAATATAAATAAATAAATATGGCCAGACGAACACACCAACCAAATTACGAAAATACCGTTTCCGAAATTTACCCAGGAGGGATTCGAACCCGCAACTACCCGGTGCAATGACCCGACCGGCCTACGCTCAAACCATTAGACTAAGATATCGTCGAGGGAGAGAGCGAGCAAGAAATGATATTTGTGACGTGACATCTGTCATACAACTGTCTCTGCAAGGCCAAAAGCAAAGCAAAAAAAACTGTCTATGCGTATATCTCGATTACGCAGTCTTATCATCTCTACTCTATTACTCTAAATAGAAAAATGCTCTTTCTTCTTCTGAGGTTTAGCGTAATCGATATGGAAACGCTGTTAAACAGTTATCCTGCCTAAAAATAAAATAACGATCTAAAACTCCAATATGGTAGAACCAACACCTCCAAACTTACATGCCGACAAACAATTATCCTTCCACCAGATATTGTAAGCCCGAATGTGACATAACACTACAGAGACAGTCGCAATAACTTATGTGCCTGAAAGTTGCTTACAAAGTCAAAGGGCAATGGTAGGGTAAATATATCTTGCCAGTTTTTCCATGGTAGGTATATCAGTCAAAAGTGGCAATCGCGATATCATTGTCATTCGCTTGTGTCAGCAATTTTCTAATGTTGCACTCATTTTTGTTTACTCGACGTTTACTACACGACATCGGTGTGAGTTATAGATGACGATATCGATAACAATTACTGTTTCCTATATGTAGACCGCAACAGTTACCGAGTAGGAATATAAATAGCCGATCAATATATTGTGTGCGCTAATTTCAATAACAGTATAAGTACATATGGTTAGAATATGTGAGTGAAAACAACGAATCGGAATCTGAACGGATAAGAATTGCTGCGTATTTCTTGATGTATACCTTTATGGTAATATAACTTTGTAGGGTAGCCATATGACGTCTGTTTATGACTTTCGTTTATATTAAGAAACTAGCTGTTGCCCGCGACTTCGTCCGCGTGGTATTTAACAAAGACAACCGTTGACAACAGCCTGCTCCCATTCTGCATCCCATTCTGAGCCCGCGGGACGCATTGTAGGTTGTTGTCATCAAACTTAATCAGGCGCAGCGCTGCAACATTGGATTTAATTTTTTTCGTGAGATCCTATTTTTTTTCTAAAATAAAAGTAGCCTAAGTTACTCCTTGTTACATCAGCTATCTGCCAGTGAAAGTCCCGTCAAAATCGGTCCAGCCATTTCAGAGATTAGCCGGAACAAACAGACAGACAGACAGACAGACAAAAATTGTAAAAAATGTAGTTTCGGTATAGGTAACGTGTATACATCCAAATGCACTTAGTAAAAAGCGGTAATTTTAATATTACAAACAGACACTCCAATTTTATTTATATGTATAGATATGTTTTTTTAAATTTGCCGGCACTGAATAAGCTTCATTAGATTAGTCGTTTGGTTTGCGACCATTGGATCATTTAAAGTTCAGCCATTATTGTCGAATTAAATTATGCTATCCGAATTGGTAGCCCTAAAAAAGCAAGGTCAAAGACTTGTAGGCACATACTGTTTTAAATGTCTTACGATTGTCTGAATAAACGAAGTACGGAAACTTTGTAAAGGGGTTGATTTACGCTCCGGCCCGTAAACGAATATCACGGGGCTATCGCATTTAAGTAGGCAGCTACGAAATAGGCGACATAAATTAATTTTACAGTAAGCAAATGCAATCAGACTAATTAATTAAAACGGCCACGATTATTTGCATTGGCGTGTGTAGGTTAATTTCTCGGATTTGTTAATTATAACGGCAAATTGGACAGAACCGAAACTGATTTCAATTAAATTGCCCTTTGCAAGTGAAGTAAGTATTATTTTTTAACAGTATTCTCCGAATGCCCATGAACTCATTTATATATATCGATAAAGTATGTTTTTAAACAGACTTACGTATTTTCTTTGCACACATGGATTTTACGATAGTGTTTATACTTTACTGAAAAACAGTTCAGACTATCAATAGGACACGACAACAGGTACTTAAATTAGCTCAAGTATTCTGATCGTTATAGGTACGATCACAGTTATTTGATCACTTATTGATTATGATTAAGAATAGTATAATTACTCGATACTACAGATGAAACAAAACACTGAAATAATAATTGATTAAATGTTCAGTACAATATCCAAACACATAGTTACCAATTATATCGTATGTTTCAGTAATCCGATACGAAGATGTTCCTTATAAATAACTGGGTGTAGTTTTCATTTTCAATTTCACCCAACTATTGTACTTAACTATTTGTACGTTAAAAAAATATAAAGTTTTTTTCATCGACAAAAACGACTTTTTTCAAAACAGATCTCCAGGGTGAAAGTCAGGCAGATCCCGTCGGTAAAATATGTAAACACTTACGCAACCCTCCCGAATTCGTCCCTGGCCACGTCCTTCTCGCCGCTGCTCGTCGAAATCTTCGCTCTGAACGCGGCCACGCGCGCCGCGATCTCCTCCTTCGGCAACCTACGCAACCACACCAATGACACACTCATTATTTAATACGACAATTATATACATTTAAAATGCGAGCGCTTGCATATACACGGGCGAGTTGTTCGCCGGTAGCCACGAATGTCTCGTGGCGAGAACCGCGTACCGCCGACGACGGGCGTAATGAAAATCTTATAATAAATTTCTCAACGCAATACCTACCAGCGCATGATACGGCGGGCCGCTATAACAGCGTTGAATTACTTTGCGAAAACAATAAAACTCGATAAGACCGTTCTCGTTCTGCGACTGTAAACTGAATGCGCAAGGAGACAGCGCTTAATGAATAATATACGAAGGGTGTCCTGGTCCCGCGCTGTTGCATTATTGATTTGACTCCGGCGCAAGGGCCGTCGCCCCTAAACGAGGGTGCTACTCTATTCAAGCAAGAGGTGGGGGTTATAGTTTTCTATAGTAAAGAATAGCCAGCGATATTTTATTGAGTAATAAATCGATAAGGCAACGTGAACGCACATGTGCAAGTGTTCGCAATACTATACCAATAGAGCTAACAGGTGGTATTTTCCACATAAAACTGCGACAGATTTACATCAGAAATGATGTTTATGCGAACAATATAGGGGTATGTGCAATAATAGGGACGATAAAAATTGTTCATGAATTTAAATTAAATTTAGAAATGAAATAACTTTATTTGCACACCATACAGGTAAAGTTTTGTGTGTGTGCGTGGCTGGCCAAATAACGAAACTATAGGGAATAGCTAAACACGGTTACAGATTTCTCGAGACCGATTTTGATGAAAGCTACAACTGTATTAACGATTTTTGAAAAAAATATTTTCCAAGGCGGGAATTGAACAGGATGATTTAAAAAAAAAACAAGATACTGTATTTTTGCTCCATCCGATAACGTCGCTAATAAAGATCAATTCATCAGGCTCTAGATAGAAATGGCATTCGGCAAAGTAAAGAAAATGCATTTTTTTATAAATTTTTCAAATTTTCATCTATAAACTGTACCATACCAGTGGGTATGGTCTGAACAATTGGAAAGGTAAAGGTAGACCTTTCCAACCTTTTAGATCGTACCCATATATGTTTATTGTAGCTTTCAGGCAGTTATTATATATGGATTGTGTAAATAATTTTACTAAGACCTAAAATGCTAGAAATTTTTATTCCGCAATGAAACAACTTAGGTATTTTTGGATATCCAAATCAAATCTGAAATCTGAGGAAAAATTTGTTGATGTCTTTGATTTTTTTAATATATACAGGAAGCTGGGCTGCACAATAGAGCTCTTTGATAAAATCCTTTTGAAATTAAATTGGATAAAGGCTATTTAGAGTAAATACAGTATGGGAACATCTATAAGAACTTTCAAGTATAATGAACTGGATTATTTTCAGTGCATGATAAAAGCATATTATATACCTGAAAACTATAACATTTAGAGGTCCACAATTATATTCTTAGAGAATAAAACAAATCAATAATATAATAATTCAAATAATAATAAAGGAGAATCATTGAAATGATACAAGGTATTAATAATTATTATTCATGACTTTGGGTACCAGCTGTAGTAATATTTATATTATATGGGTACGTATACATATTCAGTATTAGATACAATAAAACCAAATTAATGTAATTGGCATCAAAATAAAATTCTTGTGGAATAATATTACATACAAAACATTATTCTATGGCATAGTGCCAATTGTTTGTTCCGAAATATTTTCATCAGGGAGAATATAATGAGTTGGGACAAGTAATATTAATTGTATTGAAAAGGTATGTTATTTTGGAGATTAGTTGTATTTTCAAGCAAACATTTTCCTTTTACTATTCCTATAATAATGTATTTAAACCAATTTTCCATGATGAAATACTGATATCTATCAGGCAATCTGACTAATTTTTAATTTTATTATTCACCCTTGCTATTACTACCATAATGTTGGGCTTAGTCTCACTGGCCCACACATTTTTCTCTAGACATTGATTAAAATTTTGAATTGTCAATTATTTTGCTTATCACCATAGCTTGAAAGGCATCACCTCAAAAATATATATTTTTTAATCTACCATGTTCTTTTATAACATTATACTTTAAGTAAACATGTACACCTTACGAAGCAAGCCTGCTATTAGAAATAAATCTGAGCAAGATTTAATACAATAATTCTAGTAAGTGGAGGTGGGAGGTGGTGGTTTTGTTGTGGAGTTTTAATTTTAGATGTGTAATCATCATCCAAGAAGTTGGATGCGAGTTTTAAAAGTATAACATACATATACAAAAGTAGCCTTGTGCCTGCTACATTGAGAAAAATCTGGTGTGATGGTATTTCTTAATATAATGCCTGTTCCATAGCAAGAGCATTAAATATTTACAGTCAGGAGATTTATATAAGTAAATAGCATTATGTTCTTTGGGATTGACAAAATTGACCTAATTAATGACATATTTTGTGTACAATGATAAAAATTATATATTATTCAAAAATCATTCGAAAGTTTCAAATCAATGAAAAATGCATAAAAAATAAATAAAAATCGGACAACTATTACGTCACGACTATGTAAACAGCGCACAATTAATTGCCTACATTTTGGACTAGAATGTACCTAGTGTGAAAGATCTACTTACCCCTGTTCTTCAAGACTGTCCTCGAGCTCTGCGCATTTTACTTCAATCTTCCTCTTCCTCTCATGGTCAAGAATCTCGCGGTTTGGTTGTTTGTTGGACGCGGAGTCCAACTTGGCTATCTCCTCCTCAGTCCGGTAATTCACAGAGTCTTTGGTTTTCCGCACCGATGCCCAATTTCTTTGTACGTAACCATTTGTACCTGAGCCTCGTGGCGTCGTTAAACCGATTCCATTGTACATCTTGCCGGTGTATTTACCTAAAATTAGTAAATCAGTTTTGGCACTCTGGGGTGATCACAACTTTGTGCAATGCGATGCGAGATAAGTGGAAGTTTTTAGTATAAGACTAAAACTTCATCAATATTAACATTTGATTGATTTAGGTCGATCTTCAAAAATGTCTCACCACTCTGTACTTACAAGCACCTCGTTATTTTATATTCGATTTAACACGCACGTCCATCTCGCCATCTTGGTTGACTTGCTCGGTTTCATTCATTCACCCACGCACTTCACTCTCGTCAATCTACAGAGTACAGCAACGTACGTACGTCACAGATTAGAAAATGGTTGGTTGGTTACTTTTTGACATTTGTCTATGGTTTTTGTTTAGGGAATCACGCTATTCTCGTATGTTACTTCCATAATTTTGCGTATCTTCAGCATAGCAAGTAATAGCTATCTCCTTTGTCACATTAATCATGACTTTAGTGGGACGAGTATAGTACAGATAATTTGATTAAATTTTTATTTGGACCCTTTACTTACTTGATACTGGCATTATACCGACCTATCGTAATGCTTCTTTCTAAAAAAAATTAATTGCCGGTTAGGTTATGGTTTTAGTTTTTGATTGGTGTAAATATTTTTCACCTAATACCTACTATAAAAGATTTTTTTTAATAAAATCTAAATATAAGGAATATTTGTGTAAAATGCTTGACAAAATGTTATATAACACTGTGCTGTGCCAAACATTTTCTCCTTGTGGCAAGTACTTAGTAGCCGGCAATATTTACGGTCAAATTGCCGTATTTGAGTGAGTATATTTGCTTCATATTTATGTAAATATATGATTTTCTGACCTATATTCCTATTGCAGTTATATGAAATAGTAGATGCAAATACAAGACAATCTTTTTTCAGTTTGGACCGCATCCTCAATCCTGTGGTAGAATTGTTCTCCACGGACTTCAACAAACCTAAACACATTCATACAATCCAAACTGGTCATCAAATATGTAGTTTAGCCAGCACAGATAAATTTTTAATCGTGGGTTCAGTGAATGAAATTACTGGATGGGACTGGAAGACCACCACTACTGCGAAGATGAACAAACCATCATGGGCTATCAAATTACCTTCTCAGTCTTCCATGGAACAAAACGATGTAAATAGTCTATGGTTGGGTGATGAGGAAGGGAAGTTGTATGCTGGATGTGGTGACAACAATGTTTATAAATACAATTTGGAAGATAGGAGACTGATATCAACATTTACGGGGCATGCTGATTTTATACACGCTGTACATGGCAAGTATGTACTCAACATATGTTCCAATGTTATAAGTTGTATTAATCCACATGTATTGAACATTACTTCTGACATCTGAAATCTGTAGTAGTCCACTGTGATAAGTGTAATATCAATCTATTACTTTGTTTAAGCATATGTGGGTATTTCTGCAGAGTTTTGTGTGTCATTCTAATGTGTTAAGGCCTGGAGCACAAGGTGTCAATGTACCCTAAACACTATAACTATTTGAAAGAAATTGAATGGGCCAGATAGATTTTATGAACACATTGAGCAGCCTCATCACTCTTAAAGTTTATTTATAATTTGATGAAACTATGGATTTTCTGAGGCTCAAATTCCTAACAATAGTTTACATATATCACCACATTCATGGAGAAGACAGAAGTTCTGCATTTTGTGGTGGTGGCTATAGCTATATCAAGTACAATTCTAAGTGGTAGACCACTATGTAATGCAAGGGATAAACAGGGTGATAAAAAATTTAAACAACATTTTTACAACCCTGTTTGATCTGCTGACTTAGATATCACTGCTTGTTAGCTAGCTACAATAAATTAAATATTCAAAGTATTGTTATCCTTTCAGCAATCAGCAACTCGTCACAGCCAGTGAAGACGGCTCAGTAAGACTCTGGGATCAGAGAACATCCACTTGCAGTAACAAAATTGAGCCCCACACAAACAGCAAAGTGAGCCGACCGGATGTTGGCAAGTGGGTTGGTGCAGCTGCATTAGGAGATGACTGGATTGTAAGACCCTAATTTCATTCCTATACAGTTTTTGTTAAAAACATTGCCTGTCTGTATTGCTAGTCTCTATAATAACTACACCTACTTAATAATTTTAATGCTTTTCCCTAGGTCTGTGGCGGAGGTCCGCGCCTATCGCTCTGGCATTTACGCTCGCTAGATGCCGTCACTGTCTTCGACATCCCCGACCACGGCATCCACGTATCATTCTTCCACGACGACTGCATAGTGGCTGGAGGAGCAGCCAAACACCTGTACCAGCTGAATTATTCTGGGGATGTGAAGGTGGAACTGCCTGTATCAGCCACAACAGTTTACTCAGCAATTTTGAGGACATCTCCTAATAAGGTCTTGGCGATTGCCGGTTCCAGCCCCGAGATAGATGTATGCACCACATTTAATTATAAGGATCAGGTGTTGCATTTCAGATAAGGTTAGTTTCACATTGTTTTTAATTAAAGAAATATGTTTATCAATGAAACTATTTTTTATTTATATACAAAGTATCAGTTAGAGTATTGAATTTCGTTATATTAGTAGCAGTGTAGTACTACACTGCTACAGAGAGCAGTTAATTAATTACTTGAAAATAAATATTTATTACTTCTTAACTTAAAAATGACTTAATGGGTACATAGTAAACTTTTTTCAAGGTGTATACATCCCGGGGCCTTAAATTGACTCGAGAGACGACTGCGCGCGCAATATTCGCTTGCACCAATTTCAGTAGACGCACTAGTTGCTAATATTCCGGTCTTACAGTACCGGTGTGTCAGTTTCGGGTATCCATATGTCAAATAGCAAGTTTCTAAAATAATTCAAATGTACCCATGTCCGGCCACCACAGCCGGTATGAACCCAACACTGCCATCCTTCTTCTCCACATAGAACCACTCCGCATCTACATCAGCTTCCACCCCTCCGCCCTGAATCAACACCACAACATCTCCCCTCTGCACTGACAACGTTTTGTTTAAAATACTGCCTTTATAGTCACTGTTCACTACCAAAAGAGTCTGCCTTTTCACCTTCAATCCTCTAAAGTTTTCTTTTTCATTAATCTTATCCATATTCGAGCAGACAGATTTGGTCTTTAAATACAATGTGTCGAAGTCTTTTTCTGCGCAAGAGTTTTTGGGTCGCCGGCGCGTGTTTTTCGATTGGTAGCGGCATTCCGAGCGCGTTCTGCCACGCAGCTGCTCCTTCTCGGTGTCGGTGAGGTTGCCGCACGGCCGAGGGTATATGTCTGTGCTGCTCTCCCAGCACGGCGTTTTCTTTTGAGGTGATGCTCTGGAAATAACAGTATACAAATCAGTTGGGTGTAATATATCTATACATATAAATAAAATTGGAGTGTCTGTTTGTAATATTAAAATAACCACTTTTTACTAAGTGCATTTGGATGTATACACGTTACCTATACTGAAACAACATTTTTTAAATTTTTTGTCTGTCTGTCTGTTTGTTCCGGCTAATCTCTGAAATGGCTGGACCGATTTTGACAGGACTTTCACTGGCAGATAGCTGATGTAACAAGGAGTAACTTTGGCTACTTTTATTTAAGAAAAATAAATAGGATCTCACGAAAAAAAATTAAAACCAATATTGCAGCGCAGCGCCTGATAAAGTTTGATAGCAACAACCTGCAATGCGTCCCGCGGGCTCAGAACGCGCGAGCCTGCTGTTGTCAACGGTTGTCTTTGTTAAATACCACGCGGACGAAGTCGCGGGCAACAGATAGTCAGATGATACAATTAGTCGTGTAGGTAATCGTTTATTTTCGGAGATATTTAGAGGGCTACTCTATTTGACACCACAAATATTTTAGTAGCCAGTAGTATGTTTGAACTACTTTTCTTACATCTCGGGGAGTCCCGTTAGCGCCCCTTTTCATTTGTCATTTTTTCGTTAGAATATTTGGTATTATTTATATAATCTAATGTGCGTGATAGTGAATTCAAATCGTACCTATTCGGCAATATTCCAAGCGGCAGGCAAGCGCTATACAGCACGTAGCCTTCCTCTCCGTGCGGCGTCTGCGCATACAGCCACTGTTCGTTCTTAAACACCGCATTCACCACAGTACCCAATGCCAGTGTTAACTCGCGCTGGGATTCTTTCTGGGTTTGGTACAGGATGCTAGGGTACGCTATCACGACGGGGATGTTGCCTGGGCGGTCGATCGTCGCCTGAAAGAGGAGCTCAGTTAACGGTCGCAGGTGAAAATAACTAAGTAGCCTACCTACTTTATATTTTTTATGGTTCCTATTTCTAACAATCTATATCTATGTTCGTTTTTGAATTAGGATGTAGGGGTAGTCTTCGGAAATAGTGATCCGATTTTAAAAATGTATTTTAATAATCTAGAGCTACATTATCCTTGAGTGCTATAGGCTATGTTTGATAAAGATACCGCGCCGGGGCGCGCGACAGAGCTGCACACAGGCACAAGCTAGTTCCATATAAACATTAATTAATAAGGAGATATACCTAATCAACTGAAAAAATCATATCATAACAACTTGTAAAGTCCTTTTGTATAATTTGCGTATTATGGAGAAACCACAAATTACCATTTGCCATAGCAATAGCATCTCCAGGGTCAAAATTCATCTAGCAGTGCATTATACTCTATATTATAGGCCATGAAGAGCAAGAGCTTAACCCATTAGAGAAGGAGTTACCGTCTAATATAAAAAAACTAAAGGCCACGCGGGTACAACTAATTTTATACGATGAATAGTAGTTCTAATAGCTCTAATTATATACAGTTACATAAAGACTATCTACATAAAAAGAGCTAATTTAAACAGGCCTTAATCGTAGGTGGTTAGCATTAGGTCGAGAACAAATTATCGTGATGTCGTACAACGATTTTTCAAGTCGTCCATACGATTTATGGTATTGCTGCCCGGGGTGAGCGGGCTCAATTAACACTAACATTTAACCCCACCAAGATATATTGTTGTTTTAAAAAAACTGCATTGATGTATTGGTGTTTCGCTCTCCCAATCAAATGTCTGAAAATACGCCTCGGGTAATACAACCCTGAGTATATGCGGAATAAATACAATTCTTGGACTATATATCATTCGCACCTTTTTGAGTGATGAGCAAAAAAGATTTTACTAACCTGAATAAAATCTATACATTTCGTAGTGATTGGAAACATTATAACTCAAAACGATCTATATTTTTTTTTATTTAAAGCAAATATTAGTCTATAGCTTTACTTGTAAATGAGATATGTATATTTATATATACTTGATCTAAAAAAAAATGCGATCTTGATGCGTCTGTTGCTGCTACATCTGTATATCACCTTATAATGACTTGCAATTTATCCCTCGTTCAAATTTGCGCCAATTTCGCGGCTCAAATTATAAAAATCGGGTTTCCGTTCACAGTAACGCACGGAAAGTCGCAATTGCATGCATATGCATCATGTCATAATAACACAGAGAAAATGAATAATGATCGGGATTTACAGGTAGGTGCGTTTAAAATTCTTTTGTACGAAACGTTCGTTAATATCTCGCAATAACCCGCCAAACAATGATGAATTACTTATGTGGAAAACATAATGAGTAACGCGATCTTCTTGAGGTACTTCTCATGATTTTTTATTTTTTTTAAAGGCAAGTAATTCTACGTTGGTTTAGTTTTTCCGCTTTATATTGATTTTATAACTACTTTTTTACCTTCAATATATGCTTAATTCATCTATTACTAATTGTTCTCACTCACCTCAGTCAGAAAGCCGTCTAAATCCAGTATATCATACCCGAATTTTCCATTCTGGCTCTTTTTCTTCCTCCTATGTCTATGTCTATGCTTCTTCCTAACATACTCTTCTGTTCCCGCACTCGTATCTGAATAAGTTTCCTGTCCGTTTACTAAGTCCTCACACGCACCTTTAAACCTAAGATTATGGTAATACTCGTTCCGACCCACGATTCTATCTTTCACTTCCCTAGTTCTGCACTTCCTATGCCGTTCTTCATTATTCTGATTCTGAACTCTATCTACAGCTATTACCTTCTTGATGTTGTCTTCATGTATGCTTTCACTTGGAAATTTCGCATTTTCCAAATTTTCTTTCAACACCCAAGTGAGGGAAATCTTTGATTTGTGACGGTGCGACAACGGTGTCGAGTGCCAAAGTCCCATATCTCTGATTTCGGCGTACTCAACACTGGTGTCAGGACTGACATCTGTTGTATGTGATATGTTGCAGTGCGCTAGTAAATCTAGAACCTCGCATGCTGGCGCGCCAGGCTGGAAAGTAAAATTATAACACTATAAACTATTCTCGCGGACATTCTATTTAAGTGTATCTATTTTACATTTGCATACCGTATTTAGTACTTCCGAGTTATCATTAACATTGTCCACACGTTCACTGTAGGGCGGCGGTAAATCCTTAAACGTGATTTCTGAAAGTTAAAATAACCGTACACAATTTACAATCGACCGTAACTCGCCGGCGGATACGATTAATAACGAGATTTACACCATAGTCAGCTGAGCGGATTATTGGGCATAAATAATCAGGCCCCAGTCATAACAATGAGAGTGGGCTCGAGGAAACAATGGCGTCCCGGGGGATGTGCGCGCTGCCAGCCTACCCGCGGCTCCCGTGCGCACGCGCACCGCACTGCGATAATCGGCATAAATCCCCAATGCGCGCCGCCCTCCGTCCGCGGCTTCGCGCCCAACACTGAGACTCCTCACGCTGATAAAGTATCGACATCGCCCTCCTCTTAAAAAAATCTCGGCATATTCTCACAGTTCAAAGTGGGCGCACTCGTGCGAATGGACTACGAACTCGCCTCGGGACACGATTCGCGGCCACAGTCGAGATGAGTTATCCATCATACATGTTACGCCATCCGAAATACCAACTCATTATAAATTTGTGTGTTGACTCTCGTGAAATTGTGGAAATGCAGTATTCACGCGCGACTAATTGTTAGGTGCTAAGAGCCGAACAATAAGATCTTATAGTATTTTTTACCGCTTCTCACGGTTTTGTGTTGCGTCGTGTTGAACGAGAATAAACACCTGTGTTTATATTTCGTTATCTTGTCAGGTGGCTGATTTGTGTTTGTGTTTTGTTTCCAAACCGTAACAGTAGTCTTAAAGGTATCTTTGTATTGTAGGTACTGAATAATTCGTAATAAAATGAAAATAATCTTCAATTCAAGGACTAGCCAGTTACAAATTTTCTCAGAACGCCTGTGTTATAAGATTACAGGGCGCAACGCGTTGGTTAAAGGTGGCGGGTTCGATTTCTGCCGCGGCTTATCTCGGAACACAATCTTTATGAGGTTTGTTTTCGTGCTGCGTCCTAGCGAAATCTTTGACTTAACACAAATTGAAGCCAATGCACCCAATACATGTTATTATTTGTCAACCTTCATTAATAAGTGAATTAAGATCAAATAAAACCTCAGCTACATAAAATTTACCAAAAGTAACATATTTTTTATCGGACGTTTATGTTGCCTTTATTTTATTAGCTATCATTAAATGGTTTGTCGATATCGCGCTATAAGTGCCCGCACACGCTTTAGGCATGTTGGCGAATTCTTGTTCACGCCGGTGACAATTTTATAACTTTCTTTTATTCACGAATATTATCGTTGTTCACATATTTAATATTCCACTTAATTGGAAAGTGAGTGCTCTGAGTGTAGCGAGCGTTATTCTGGCGCCAATTTCACTGCTTTAGTGCTCTATTTAGGCATTTTTAAGCTCGTATATAATATAAGGTGTAACGTTAATACTATATTATATAATTATATTGTTCTCTTATAAAAAAATATTCGTATTGTGTGTACAGGATGTAAGTGGCTTCGTAACAAAAACTGATGGATTCAAATCATGTTTCTTGATCCCCCAGAGTTGGAATTTTCAGTCGATCTTGTCTTGAATTATACGCATTATATTTAATAGTTTTTAATCGACTTTAGCATGGAATCATTATAGAAATCTATCTTGAATAACGTGATTTTACGACGCAAAAACCATAATTACTAATTTCGATCTAAAACTGCAACGTAAATAAAAACTCGATACGCTCGAGCGCGGTTGTAACTCGCACGCGTCGGGTATCGCGCGGAGCGTTGTGTTGTGATCGCGTTGTTTACCATACATTGCGCCCTTAAAAATTACAACATATGTAACCCGTGGCTTTCTACATGAATGATTTCTATAATTTTGTTATAGGCAATTCAGTGTAATTTTTATCCAAAGTTTTCGTTACCATGCCACTTACACATAAAGTAATATGTAATAAGCAAAAGTTTTTTGCTCAACTCAGTACAGTTTTAAGGTAAATAATTATTTGTGCACTTGGCCAGTTATTTTTGGTATCAGGGTAGGCTTCCAGACTACCTAGATTTAAAATGTTAATTTGGTTGGCATTAAGCGCTCACAATGTTATGCTGTAGTTCCGTTCGGGTCCCGCCTAAACTCGCGTCCGCTGTGAATAATTGTTTATTAGGTGATGTTAAATAAAAAAGTAATAACGTCATAAAAAAAATAATTCATTTAATACTCTCACTATGTAGGTATACGACCACCCACGACTGTAGCGATATTTTTTTGAGTGTTTTATGACTAGTAGTAAATTCCTAATCGGCTTTCACGCGAACACATTTTTTTTGTATTATCCTCATGTTGTAGAAGCCAGATATTGGTCACAGCGGTAGGTCTAATAATGACATTTCTCTACTTCAAACGAAGATGAGAAGAAGATTTTATTTATTTTAACATAACCTTTATGTTAAAATCAATAATATCTTCAGAATTAAGTACCTAAATATAAGTTACTACTGCCTACCTCATATGTATATCTTACGCTACAAACGTGAGAAGATGGAGGTGCGGTATTATTGAAAAATGTTTCATCGCCTTCCGCATTATCTTTTTCGTACGTTACGAGGCGTGAAAACGGGAGACAATGCGTTTAAGTCGATATCACGAGCATGCCGGTATGTGTGGAATGTGTCCCCACAATGCGCCGGAATGCCGCGCGGATCACGACGCAACTGCCGAAAACGTGCGCACACGCACCCCGCCACGAGCGACGCACTCCCGCCGCGCGGCGAGAACCCGCCCCGCAGCTTTTGTTACCCAAAATGATGATTTTTTAAATATTACAGAATTCTACTTTTACATCAAATTCCGTAAACAAAATGAGCTTTTAGCATGTAAGATACTCACTTACATACTGTTTGTCTTAAAGGAACAGAGGTGTAGTGTAGAATTCATTAAAAATCTTGTAAATATTTGGATAAGTACGCTATTTTCACACCAAGACTCCTCTTCGTGGTTTACCAAAATATTTATAGGAAATATTTGCTATTGGCTATACACGCGACTTTGTACGTGTGGCGTAAACCAAAGTTCCATAGGCAATTATTTACCTGGGATGAAAAGTATCGTATCGCCAAGTTTCAATTATATTCGCCCAGTGGATTTTTAGATACAGTTTTATAGCTATCCTGGGGTCAGAAATAGCGGATTCTGCTCCAGTATCGTAAATAATTTCTCCCACGATATTTTATTTTATAAATATTGCCCGTACAAACACGACTAAGTTACCGTCAAATAATAAGGTAGGTATAGATCACGTTTAAAATCCACGCATAAACCACAATACGAGCTAGCTATTAGTTTAAACATGTTATTATGGAGATCATTATCGGTAAGTCATTAAGTTAGTCCACGAAATATTTTTTAGGAACGCCTACGCTCGTCTTAGGAATAAAAGTTAATAATATTAATAAAATTATCTCGACGAAATCTTCTATAACATGCCCTCATAAGAAGGTGGCAAGTATAATTAATTATATTTATGCAGACCCGGTAAATATTGAACTGTGAACTCTCCGCTAACGAGTTCCACACCTAATTATTTGATTACGAGATAACATACTGATGGATACATAATCAAACACATTTTCATATTAAGGTGGAAGCTAGGTCAGGGCGCGAAATTCAAAATGTCAATGGTTTTATTTTTTTACGAAAAACTTGGACATCTTTACGATGTAATTTAGTGTTTTGCGATATTACCATTCTGCATTGGATGTCTCGATGTATTAAGTTTGTTTAAAAAAATACCTAAAGCGATACAATACCATAAAGTTAGTAAAAGTAGCGGTTTTACAAACCTTATGGTATTGTATCAGATTAGGTACTTTTTTAAAAATAAAAACCATTGACATTTTGAACTTCGCGCCCTGACCCTGAGCTTCCACCTTAAACGTGTTAATTATTGTTAGGGCCCATATTTAAGACGTCAATGTGTCTTATTATAATTTGGACTGGTTGAGTATCAATATCGACCTGACCAATAATCGAATAATATTGTGCGGTTTTTTCCAGAGAGGGCTTGTAATAATACATCGAAACGAAAGAATACAGATGATCCATTTGTTTCTGGCTGGCTTTAAAACATCCATTGTTAAGGGTTGCATAATAGAGAATACTCACGGGTGCGTGTTCGGTCTGCGGCATACAGATAAACTGCAAGCCTTGGGGCGTGTTCACTGTTACGTATACGACGATTTGTACCTCCAGCATAATCTTATTTATGTACCGTTTCAGTAACGTAACGTTTTCCATCACTCTCACACCCGAAAATCTATATACATATAAATAAAATTGGAGTGTCTGTTTGTAATATTAAAATAACCGCATTTTACTAAATGCATTTGGATGTATACACGGTACCTATACCAAAACAACCTTTTTTAACATTTTTGTCTGTCTGTCTGTCTGTCAGTTTGTTCCGGGTAATCTCTGAAATGGCTGGACCGATTTTGACGGGAATTTCACTGGCAGATAGCTGATGTAGCAAGGAGTAACTTAAGCTACTTTTATTTTAGGAAAAAAATTGGATCTCTCGAAATAAAATTAAAACCAATGTTACAGCGCTGCGCCTGATTAAGTTTGATAGCAACAATCTGCAATGCGTCCCGCGGGATCAGAACGCGCGAGCAGGCTGTTGCCAACGGTTGAGTCTTTGTTAAATATCATGCGGACGAAGTCGCGGGCAACAGCTAGTTCATAAATAAGTATGAGAGTGGTAGCATGTTTTCTCGATGACGTTACGATTACATTAGAAGCTCCTGCTTATCCTAGAGTTATGGAGACAGTTAACGATGAAGTTAAACATATCATAATTTGTAAGATTTCGTTTAAAATTTAAGGAAAATTCCTATAATTATTGTACAATAATATTTAGGCGTGATTATTTAAGTTTAATCTGATTTTATTTCATAACTATACCCAAAAAGGTATATCCACAAACATTAAAAAACCCAAATTTTGCGATTCCCAAATTGATCACCGTTTAAGTTGAACAACACAGCCGGAGCCTGCATCCGTGACTCAAATTCGTGAATTCGCGTCAGTCAGGAATCATTGTTGGAGCGGGTAGGAGTGCGTGGCTAAATTAAGGGTAAGTGTAGGCAGCCGATAATTGCACCGTGAGAACGCTCCCTGCGTCCCTCCTCACTACTTGCACCCCGCAATACGTGCTGCGCCCGCGCCGACATCGACAGCAAAAATTACTCGCAATTTTTGTATCACAAGAGTGAAAGGGAAACGACATAAAATGTTACATAACGCCGTAAATATTTATAAAATTTGATGTGCTTAAGCAGACGTAACTCTTTGAGGTAATTGCTGGCATCCATTGCATGTTGACCGAAATTTATTATTCTTTACATAACTCCTGTGTAAGGTAATATGACTGTCGTCAAGTCTGATGAAATTATTTTTCATATACACAAATACTTTCATTGCTGTTCTTGTATTATCATCAGGTAATGTTATCATTGATTTATTTAGGTGATTCCATGACGACTCCGTGGATGATACTTACTGTGTTACGAGTACAACGTCAAGCCTTATGTTGTCGAGTTGTTTAGTTCAACTGTTAACGTTAGCAAGCCTTCGATGGCTACTTGCTTCATTATCATATCTAAATCATTATTAATTAGCTTTTCAATTAGCATGAAATTGCTATGCAAACGCTACTTCCCCTATGCACATCGCGTTGCACGCAGCAGTCGGCGAAACGGCAGAATTGCTGCGCAAGCGCATTACTGCGTCCCGAGCGTGGTCTGTCGCTACATCTGCACGAATACATTGTGTGCGCCGCGAAATGACTGCGGAATTTTTACTTTAGATGGCTACTTATTCGAAATGTATCTACAAATACGCAGAGAAATGTGAACGGTATTTTTTGTTTAAACATTTTCTAAACTGGTGGCGACTTATTAGTCTTACGAAGTCTAGTGGAATGGTGGGGTGATGAGTGCTCTCCAATGGATTCTTGTCTGTACTTAGATATTCTGTGAAAAGAGTGATACGTGTCTGGAATGTTTTGCGTGAAGAGTTTTATCACACCATACTAGGACAAGGTTTCAGCACGTCAAGTGCGAGCTAACCGTATACTTTATAGTCTACCGTGTTTAGACATTTTGGATGGAATTGAATTGAAAAGCGCCTCTAGCGGACGGTATTTAAAACATTCAATTCTCCATACAAAATGTCTAAATACGGTAAACTAAAAAGTATGCAGTTAGCTTCGAGTGATCTCGCACTTGACGTAGACAGTAGTGGAATTATTCTGCCGAATAAAACAAATAGTCTTTTAAGACTTTGTATGACTTTGGAATGATAAATTATTTGTATACCATTAGTTTTTAGCCATTTAAAATGAATATCTTTATGAAAGCTACCTATCTGCAATCGTTTATTAGTTGAATCATAAAATCAATATTCACCCATAAATTCTAGCCTGGGTTGTTTGTTTACCTCGTTATTGGAAAACCGGTCTTTACCGACAGAAGAAAGTGAATCCGGTATTTTTTTTTTATTTAATCTCGGCTATTGTTGTGATAAAAGTATATAATAGAAATCGAGATTCGCAGAGGTTAGTGGAACGCTTTCCTAATGTCGCAAATCAAGAATGACGCGGTATGACTGTGGCCAATAGGTAATCACAAATAGTTGCGCACGATTCGTCGCCGTCGCGTCCAGCACTTGGTGACATAATTGGAAAATAGTCACCTTATTGCGTGTGTGTACAACAATTTCCCGCGGCTTTGTCTGACAATAATATCGATCATGTAATAAATGTTCGAAGAGTCTAATGGACAGACAGTACCAATTGATGAATTGAGAATATTGAATAATGTGGTTAGTTCAGGTCAGGAAAACTATGAGTCCGGAATAACTCTTACTGTCATCATATAGATAGAACCCGAAATAAAAAGACTGTTATCAGAATACTCTAATCTATATATAAAAAAACGAAGTCGTGTTAGTTACACCATTTATAACTCAAGAGCGGTTAAATTTGTATGATCTTTATTATTGAAAAATGTATTACAATTGAAAAAACATTGGAAAAATTCACTAAACAAATATAAATCATTTTCTCATAGATTTGATTCTGAGGCCGTACGAAGATCGCCGGGACAGATAGGTAATGAATTAAATTAACGAAAAAGACAACAGAACGATTAACGTTCCGTGTTCTTTACAATGCGGCCGCGCAAACAGCGCTAAGTCAGCTACCCATACATTTCGAAGAAAGCAGAACACTGAACGCTCTTCAGCCTGCGAGAGATCTAATGGTAGACAGTGATTGGCTGTTACGACTTGCAAATGGCGCAAATATTACAAATTAGTTACAATCACTGTCCAAGATGGACGACCAGTCACCGAACACTGAGAACTCGACCATATAATCCGGGTTTCGCATTGCTATTTGTAACATATTTTTTTAATAGAATACATTGTAACTTTTAGATTTTTCAGTAAGTAATCAAAATCAAATTATTTTATTTAAGAGATATGTGAAAATCAAATTGTTATTAAACTTCAATGGTTATTGACTAGTTTATAGAAAGTGTAATTTCATAACCAAATTTTTTTTTTAAATAATGTATGCACTGATGTGACCAAGTTTCAGTCATATTATATTTATAGGAGTATGCGTTTAATATTATGCTTTCATTGGGAAGCCGTGTCTTCTTAAGCCGAGCCGACAGGGTTCCGTCAATTTGCAATACTGAACATATCCCTAGCGACATGACATGCTCAAGGAAGACGCTGTCCTTTCTACTTGGATCGATTGGCTGCACTTCTCTTCTCAGATTACATAATCTCGTATCTATAATGTATCTTAACTGGTAATGCAATTCGTTAACAATAATGCATCTCAGACATTTCAGTAGAACGGTCTACGATTCGCTATTATATCATTTGTTTAACCGCTCGTAAGTACAGAATTGCGTTTGTGTTTCGTCCAACAGTCGCAACAGTCATTACAGCTATCTAAGCTGAGATCATCAAAAATATTTGTATTCACTGGTAATCTTTTAACCCTTAATAGCCTAGAGTTTCAATTTTGATACCAATCTTTTAAACCGAATGTTCACATTACTATTAGTTTTTTTTATAGGTTGGCTGTACGTATTTTACTGTTGTATAATATTCTTTCCAACGAAATTAAAAAAATAATCAAATGTCATTATTATTAAACACAGTAATATTAAAAATAAATCATTTTCGTAAATCAGGCTACTAAGGGTTAAAGCTGCATTTTCAGCACGCAGCCACATAACCTTTAGGGATGAACGTTTTTTTTAATATATTGATTAGATACCTATAGATAACATCAAAATTTTATCCTCGAATTTTTAGAAGTTTATACATAACATTTTCCCGAAGGAAAGTGCTTTGAAATCCCATTGTAACTGTCTATAAATTTTGGTGTAGGATACATCTTTTCAGTTTGATTATTACATCTGTGCATAGTACCAAACGTATGATTAACAATTCGACGTAGCGATGATATCGTACGAGCGCGATCATCGCTCGGCTGCTTTCGACGTGCACACGGAATTCCGTCGACTCAGGCATTCGGGAAACCGATTAAAATTTCACAAAAAAGAGCTTTACGTACAATAATTTAAGGTCAAGAAGGAGCGTGATCTCGACGCAGTGGATAAAAATTATTTATTTGCGTGGGGCGCGGCAATTAGGGGGGCGGGGCGAGTCTGCGCGCATGACCTCTCGACCCTCAGCCTGCGCCCGCGCCGCGCCCGCCCGTGGACACATCGCCCTGTCACGGTGATGGCCCAGCGAAACAATCTCGAAATTGCATTCGCTCCGCAACACGATCTCACCTACTTTCCGAGGTGCTATGGCTAAGAAGGTACTTATTTTATTTTTAAAATTCCTATTTTGAATTAAAATTTCACGTTTACTTTGATGAAGTACATTGCCAATACGAGGTTTAACGAATTAGATAGATACCTAAGTTTGCAAAGTTCGATTAGACCAAAATATACCAAACAGCGTATACAAAATATTTATTAACGGTTTGTATTTGTGTGGGCTTGGGTTTAGCTTACGTGCATCTCGCTTAATAGTAAACCACATATTATTCCTGTAATATCGCATAGTCTAAATATTCATGCAGCACAAGCCCCATTTTATTATAAATTTCATAAAAGCAGATGCAATTACCGATACAACGTGTATCGATCGACATACGCATTCTCTCACCATTGCGCGGTGCGCATGCGCAGCATCGACGAAATGTAGGCGGCGCTGGTAGTAATTAACCCCACTCTAATATCTGATCCCATATAGGGGTAAAGCTGAAAACACCGTAACTCCAGTTTAAAAGAAAATACACTTTTCGAAGCATGATTGTGAACTTACAATACGTAATTGTAGTCAAGAATCTTAACTAAATGGGATGTACCTAGGAAGCCTAGTATATGTAGTACCTAGAAGCAACCGTTCATTTCTAATAATTATTTCTTTGATGTATATAAACTACTTAATATACTCCATATTATCATTGAATTCTGTCATACGTAAAATATGTTTTTTCGGAGATAGGATGATTTGGACTGAAGCCTACCACACAGTGGTCTTTACCTGTGTGATGGTTCTTTTGGATTTATGGGATCCACGAGAACTAGCCATGAAACATGATTAATTTACGCACAACACGGCCGCCGCGCAGGCGCAGGTTGCTAGCTTATTATCCGCGACCTAAAGGACGTACTCTTGTACACGAGTCGGGATGTTTCTTTTGTACTTAGCTGCCTAGTGGGCTAATAGTCCAAGTTAATTTTAAGCGTATTATGATGTCATATAAGATCGCAGGAATACATTGATATTTGTATCACAATCTTTACTATATAAAATGCGTAAATAATAATGCTACCCACGTATATGTACGTAATATAATTAATATTAGAATCAGTGAACTAAGTCAGTCGATAAGATGTCTAATGACTTAGCTGATGGACTACCTCTTACTCTGACCAAACATTATGTCGCTGATAATAAAGTCATTGACACAGTTATCGAGTTACAACAATTCACTCACTGCCATTATCCACCGCCTTATCATTCTCCATTAAGAAAGCTCAACATAGGAAGAAATCTTAATTATACTAAGTAGTTAGGCATATGCAAGATTAATAACTCACTTTTTCTGAATCTCCTGAATATCCTCTTCATGTTGCCGGTTCCTGTGGTCGTGGTCATGCCAGGTGTTCCCCGGCACGCGACCGCGCCGCTAATGCTGACCAGCGCAGCTGCACGTCACGGCTGGCTGCGCCCGCGCCGGTATAGTCACGGGGTGGATAAACTCCACATCTTTACGTGCCTAATGCCCTGATATGGGTGTGGGCGATTTGCAGTGGTGGGTGACTAATTTTCGAATAAACAAAAGGCTTTGTTATAGATACTAATATTTTAGCATGGAAGCTCCTACGTGGCAAGACAATGGGGTATGTCGTGATTTCAATGGGAACTTCTTACAGTTCAATAGAAAATACAGTAAGGAGTACCAGTTCAGTATTTTCTTGATTTGAATATAACTCTTTCTCACAGACTAGGTAAGTTTTATTGAATATACGCTAATTTAGACTCTTTTCCTTTACCTACATTCAATTGAAATGGCAGTTATTTGTGAAATACTTGGTTCCATTATACCAATTCGATTCTTCTATCCCTAAGTAAGCACAAGAGACGAATATTCTAGGTAGTTACGATAGTTAAAACTAAGACAGAAGGGTATTCTGAGGTAAAACGCTCGCAGTACAGCGGATTCACGCTTAGCAAAGCACAACGCGGCACGAGCCGAGGCAAAGCGATATGCTCCAGGGAACACATTTGTAATTTAAAACATGTGTTGATAACTATATGTAGTTTCCGATTAGATACTTGTGTACATTTAAGGATTTTCTGGATATATATATAGCTATATAGCTACTAGGTTGATTGGTGTTATTAAAATGCGGTGCAAAAAAATATCCTCATTTTAAATTTTCTTTGAAAGTCAGTCTTGTTGGCTTAGATAACTAGGTAGGTACCTATTTGGTTATGTACTTTCTTTTAAATGGGAACTTTTTGCTTTGACAGCAATCAACGAAAATGACAAACTCAAGTTGATTTGAGGTATTTGGGACGTATTAGTGTTGTTTGTTTGTGATTTTTCAAATGGTCATTTTCAACTGTATTCAAAGATTAGACCTTATTTAATAAATATTAGTTACTACAATTTGGAGGTAGGTGGCCTCTGTATCTATACCCAACAGCATGGCGAAAGAAGAACTAAAATCAGAGCGTAGCGTTCATCATGCTCAATCATCGTTTGAACCCTCTCAAATCACTCTTACGGGGGATGTATCCCGTAGGATTAGCAGAATCATTTGTTTTATGGACAACAGAAAAATATATCGGGTCATTATCGACGGGATAGACGTAACACCTGAAGACATCGTCGATACAGACTATGTGACCATGGAGGAGTATTTCACACACGCGGCCTTCGAGAACAGATCACGGTTCAAGAGCGAGGGAGCGCTCAAAATCTCGAGGTCCAAGTCGAAATCGACCGCAGATATGGGTATGCGGGTCTACGCGACTACAATCAACCTTGACGACATACATATCGATCACACACTCAACACCGAGGAAGGCTTCGTGCCTGAAGACGCTATCCTAGAATTAGCCCCTTCTGCGTTTTATTTGCCGAAAATGCTACCTTTAACTTCATACCCACCAGAAATATTCGTTACTCTTAAAGAAACCGAAACACATTTCTTGTTCGGATTGCCGTGCATTTCGTTTGAGAAGGGATCCCCGGAGGGCAACGCGGTCGAGGAAGAAAATGAATACTATCAATATATCACCGTCGGTAAGGGACGCAATCGCAAGACGATTGGAGAAGAAACTCAGACCAAAGAGTGTATCACCCAAACTAGGCACACCCTCGCGGTTAGACCTCAGAAGAAAAATGCGATTGTCTTCGCATCTCTCTGGGATATGTACGACACTTATGCACATTTGGCACAAATACGATCTGAACCAGAGCCAGATGAAATGGTCATGTACCAATCCGCGGCTCCAAACTTGCTGCGCAAGAAAAAGCAATCCGGCGCAGAATTTTCAAGAAAGAAAGGTAAGACTTTTGCACAGATAGCATCGACGCCGGAATTCCTGGACGCCGTTCTATTGACAGAAAGAGTTCTCGCTACCAAGGAGTACTCTGACGCCCAGAAAAAGTTTCGTGGACTCATACAAATCGACCCTCTCTCACTAGACTTGATTTATATTTACACGATGAAGCCCTTGTGGTCTTTTGAATGTGAACAGACGGCAGGCCGGCCGATCACAAGCATATCCTTTAATCCAAAAAATCCGAATATATTAGCAGTGGGTCACGGGAAATTCAGTTACGCTCAATACTTTAACGGGCTCATTTGCGTGTGGTGTACTAAAAATCCGTGTAAACCGGAGAGAATGTACGAATTCGAAAATCCTGTGACATCTGTATCATTCTCTATTAAAAATCCCAATTGGTTATCGTGCGGGTTCGGTAATGGCGATGTATTAATAATAGATATAACGTCCTATTCAATTAAAACGGTAGCGAAGAGTAAGCGCGAAACAAATCCATGTTTCGAACCGATGTGGGTCACCAACTGGCGCGCCATCGACAGCGGATCGGAATACGTGATGACGGCCTGCCAGGACGGTAGAATCAACAAGTTTGTAAGTACGAAATCCCACGACTTTCTTTGCACCCCTATGATGCGCTTGTCGACAGTCGAGGGTAAACTGAAGGGTTTAGAGACTGCTAAGACTTGCTTGAAAGTGGATGTGCCTATAACGAGATACCCCGCCGCGCTGTGCGTGAAGTGGCATCCCAGCATCAGTCACGTGTACCTAGTCGGCACCGACGAAGGTTGCATTCACAAATGTTCAACGCACTATTTAAATCAACACATGGATGTGTTCCGGGCACACGCGGGTCCAGTATACGGTATGGAGATTTCCCCTTTTATGCAGACTTTGCTGGTGTCGTGTGGCGCTGATAACGCGATCAGATTATGGATGGAAGGTATGGACGACTTTATTATTGCGTTAATGTGCCCGGCTGCTGTGTACGGAATAGCTTTCTGTCCGATAAATTCGACTATTTTGATTTCTGTTAGTGGGAACGTGCTTTCGATCTGGGATCTCCGTCGAAAGACTCACATCCCGTGTGCGGAGTACACGTTTCCCACTAATGTGGTGCTGACGTATGTCAAGTTCTCGGAATCAGGCGATAATGTGTTCGTCGGGGACACGCTGGGGCGGATCCACACCTTCCACTTGGAGGACACGCCTATACGTCCGTTTTACCAGCTGCAAATGCTGGATGAAACTATTAAAAAGGCTCTTTGCACTAGACCGCACATGCTGAAGCAATTGAGTAAGCTCGAAAAGATTAGAGAACGAAAGAAGTAGATATATGTTTTAATTTATATTTTTACGAGTTATTTTAATGTGATTTTTACTTAATCATTGAGTGTATTCTACAAACAATTGTACGTACTAATAAATTATGTGATAGTATTTACCTAATCGAAAATCGTTTCCTTCGAGACAAACTTGCAGTACATTAATTACGAAATTCCGTAAATAAATTGAGGTTAATTACATGAACTTTCATAATACAGATTCAAAGAAATGGTTGATGAATTGAATGTAATTTTATTCTTTCTGTCATAAGGTACAAAATATAATTAACAGCTGAGTGCTTATCTTTACAAGATAAATAAATAAACTATAATACATAACAAGTGCTATACTTATAATCAGCTATTCTGAATATTAAACTAAACATTTGGAATGACTAGGACATAGAGAGTTTTTGTAAGTGATACTCCTTCTTTAGCTCTTTCAAATTGGCTTCCAGTATTGCAACCTGTGGAACGAGATAAGCAAAATTAATTACGCGTCTTTTGGGAAACATGCAACTTTTGAATGATAAATCCTTCTATACTGTAAATCAGCCTTTCCCAAAGTGGGCGATAACGCCCCTTTGTGGGCGCTGCAGGACAAGAGGGGAGCTTTGTGTAGAGGCTTACAGTAATTAATTTACTTGAAGTTATAGTGGTTGGTGGTAGTACTTATCTCAAAGTGGGCAGTAGACAAAATATGTTTGGGATCCCCTGCTGTAAATTAATTATTTCCTCTTCATAACATGTTTTAATGAACTTTTTAGGGGTAGTCGAAGCGAAAGGTTATCAATTTTGTTTTATTTTGTGAAAAAAAATATTCTTTCAAATAAAATGTGTAATATTGGTATAATATTAACCATTATGTGTTCATAACGTGCACGAGTGTAGGAAAATAAAACTAAATAGTAAAACACGACTTGTTCAGTTCTCCCAAAAAGTTCGGTAATTTGTCAGTAAAGTATTCACAACTTTACTGATAGAGTTAGGGGAATTTATTAGGCCTAATCTGCGGATTAAGCCTCCATAGAATCTCCCATATTTGATATGAAAAATAATCATTCCACTTGACGTTGGCAAAATAAGTAACCGAAGGTGTGTAAGGCCATTTTCTAAAAAAAAAAAAACAGGTTTTAATCATGTAGGACTAGTTGCACTAACCTCTTCAAATTTCAACTCCTTCCTCGCCTCCTTGATGTACTCCCTGATGATGTTCATCTGTTCCAACAGTGGGTTGTCGTCGTCGTTGCTCGCGCTGTTGTTGACTCTACTCGCGCTGGGCCCGGCGAGCTCGTCCAGTCTGTCCCTCTCCCTGTCCATTCGCTCTCGCTCCATTTGTATCTGCCTCTCTGCTCGCTCGTACCGTTGTCTGCGAACCTCTTCAATTTGAGCCTCGGTTGGTAACTTCCTTAGAGATAGTAGATCTTCCTATAAGAGCAAGAGTGATTTAGCGTTTATTGTTATGTTACAGAAAGTTAATATTAGAACAATCACTGTTAATACTTCTTATAAATAACGTACCTTAATGTAATGAGCCGCCGCCTGTCTAATAGCGTTCTGTAACCGCGCCTGTCTCGTGCCTGGGTCGGCGGGGAAGCTGGCAATCTGTTTGCTGAGGAGGTCGATGCCCTCAGCTAGCTTGCCAATGCGTCCGCGCATCGCGTTCACATCCGACAGGTTGTACGTGGTCTCGCCATCGAAGAGGCTCTGGCACATCTGTAGATGAAAACAACAAGTTGTTTTTTCATGGAAATAAGAGGTTATTAGTATTAAATGACGAAACCCACGCCTATCTCAATATTCGAAGAGCAAGACACGTCCGAGTAGACTTTGTCTATTGTCCATGGAGGTACAATTACAATCAATCAATTATCTAATGCTTTATCGATAGAACTTGTACCTCCATGGAAATGGCAAGACACGTAATATTGAAATTTCAGACGGTAGATCAAAGTACCACCAGCTAGCTAAGATAATAATTTTAGTTACAAAAAGTATGTTTTTATTCATCATTAGTAGATGGTGACAAAATATTATAAAAGCGAACACTATTCATGACAAAAAAAATACCTTCTCATACATGGCCACAGCTGGCCTCGCCTGATCCATCAAACTCTTCATCTGCTCGTAGGCCGTCACAAGAACAGTCTTAGCATTCCTGCTCTCTTGAACCTGCTTCCTCAGCTGAATAAGGTTATAGCAGTGCTCACACAAACGGAGGCTGTTCTTCTCAGTAACCTCGTGTTCTGGCTGAGAGGGCTGACCTGCTGAGGGATCCACTATTGCTCCTGTGGAAAAACGCATAAAAATAATAAGTCATTTTTAATCCAGCCCTGATACCTGGGGCCTAATGGGCTATCTTTGGATTTTTTTTATGTGGCCCTAGACAGAACCCAAGAAGGTCGGCGGAATTTTCGCCTTTCTTTGATGGATGGGTTCCATAAGGTAAGTGGTAAAGGAGAAAAGCCAGCGCCTAGTCTATTCTAGATTACAGTACATGCTTCCGCATCAACCTTGGGATCCTAAGTTGTGGCATAAGTGGCTCCTATCTGCCGTAGCATCCAGAAGATGCCTGAGTGAGGAGGGTGAGCCAGTACAAGGTAGGCAAATTCCAAAAACAGATCTCGTGTCACATTTAATGCAGCCCCAGACTTTCCTAAAATTTGATTACCTTAACTGGATTAAATTACTTAAATTCTGTCAAGGTTTTCAACTAATCTAGATTGAAAATTATTCTTCTACAGGCACAATTCATTCTATTTCCTCTACAGTGTACAAAATTAATAGCAACTCACTAGCTACATTTATATCTAGGAATATTGAACAGTCATGGCAAAGTATGGAGCCACACAAGCGGCAGTGGTGCTTCCTCCGAGTCAAATTGAAGGCTTTGGCGCAATTGGGGCATAGTTTCACCGATGAACCGTCTAACCATGGTACTACCTGGAAAATAAAGTGAATAATTACAAATATTTGACAGCCTGGTTAGCACAGAGGGTAGTTACTTTCTGTACTGAGAGTCCTGGGATTTAATCCTGCTAGGAGCAAACATAGTGTGTGAGCTAGTAAGTGAATGGAACTGTTAGAAGGGGCGGAATTTAATAATCATAATAAGTATTATGTTTTTGCTTACTTCCTGTTCATGTAGTTTCCTTTGGTTTGGTTCTGCAGGCATATTGCACACCAGCTTGTCCAGTCTAATCAGCAGCTTGTTAGTCTCTGTCGCGTACCTCTCTAGCCGGGCGGACCTCACAGCTTTCAAGTAGTCTGTAGAGCTCCGCGACACGCCTACCCCTTGCTCCTCATCCAAGTAACAGTGCTCTTGTTGATTAAACTTTAACGCACGATCAAACGTCTCCTTCAAATCAACGTCGTCATTATTAAGTATAATTTTCTTCGCTTTACCGAATATATCTTTGAGAGATTTCAGAACATCCTGCTCTTCCTGGTGCAAGCTTTCGAAGTGGCTCGTCAGCTGAGACGCTGACTTCAGGTCCGCTTTGCATATTGGACAGAGGAAACCTTCCAATATTGCCTCGTCGTTAGCTGCCGCCATTGTCACAGTAGTAGATGTCAATTAGACATTATAAAATATCCAAAGTTTATTGTTAATAGCACGTAAAAATTGCTACGTTTTTCAATACACACACACCTCTTCACAAATTGTCATCACAGAATAAAATTAATCAAAAGCAAGAGGGATTGACAGTTTATTATGAATGACAGACGTTTCGTTTAGTTAGGTCATTTTTTCAAGCAGAAAACGGGTAGTTAAAATCACAGTAAACAGAACATGAATGTGCAAGTTTATCGTCACCGTGCAATTTATTTTTTAACACATGTAAGTTCAGTAATTTCTTGATGTACCTATTTTATTTGATTGCATTGTTGTACAATAAATAAGAAAACAAAACGCAAATTGACAATCGTCCCTGGGTATTAGTTCTTTGGAGCTTATCAATAGTTTTTTTTTCAGTTCACAAAGTTTTCTTACATAAAACAGTCAATTATATTTATATCATGGTATTCATTTAACCCACTTTTATTGGGATATTTTGATCCTTTAATCCTCATACAGTCTAATATCTCTTACTATCTCTCGTATATCTAATACTAACAGATATGGGAGGTAAAAAAATAAAATCACGGTCTACATGATAGATTTCATATATTCAGTAGCACTAGTAAACAACGTTTTTAAGTCTTCAAGTGCACTTTTTGACTCTGGCCAATCTTGTTTTTCTGCAGCTCTAATTACAGCTTGGCCAGTTAAACGCGCAGATGACAGCTGTTGATCTGCCTGGACTTTTTCTTTATCTTCAGCTTCTTGTCGGGCCTTCATACTATATTCTAGAATGGACTGGGCTAACACAACCACCTTGGTGCAAGTGTCTGGGTTGTTCGACCAGGTACCATTCTGAAAAATAATCAGCTATTAGCTAAAAAAATCTGCTAATTTAAACTAACATTGTGTTGACATTTCATCAAATTACCTGCGTAAATCCTCTATAAGCTTTCAACAATCGCTGGGCTCTCAATAAATATGTGGGACTTAAATCTGCGTATAACTGCCATAACTCAGGCTTATTTTGATGTATTGAAGTTATCCTTCCAAATAGCTCGAGGACTCTTTTCTGTAATCTGAATAAGACATAAAGAATAAAAAAAAAATCTTCTCATGATTGTGTAAGAAAAAATATCATTTAGAATATTTTATGTACCTGGCAGCACTATTCCCATCTGCATCTATACTGTTCTGCACTATAGCCCGTACGAGAAGCGACAGGACCTCGACGTCTTCAAACTTATGCTGCAAGTCCAAGATGCGGTGGCAACCCCGGATTACGTCCTCGAAGTGGCCTGTGTCCATGCTCACCATTATCACATTCTCCCAAAGCTAGAAACCAAAGGTAGTTTAGTGAATTTGAAAACGCCTGTGAAGCTTGATAAACATGTATTATGACCGATACCCAACTCATTTGGTTTAACAATTTATTGTAGAATAAACGAAAAAATCTTCTCTGGTATATATGCTAAGCATAATTTATTACCTTCCAATTATCATAATTGAATCGAAGAGCCTCCATCAGAGCCCTATAAGCCCTGTTTTTGTCGCCTTGCTTCACGTATACTTTAGCAAGGTTATTCCAAGCTTCAAACGTGTTTGGCTGTAGGTAAGTGTAGCGACGGTAAGCTTTAGCAGATAACTCCCAGCTTTCTACCGTAAGAGCTGCAAAACTGAAAAAAAAAATATACGAACGAATTACAAAATGGGCCTCGCAGAATCACAGTCAAACGCAGTGTCACTATTACACATTATACACAATTTAATTACGGTATTGTACAAAATGAAATTAATAAAATTAAACTCACCCCAATCTAAGCCATACTCTTTCCTGTATTGAGTTAATTTCAACAGACTTTTCATAATGCGGTATGCACTGTTCATACTCCTTGTGTTCAAACAAAAAGTTGCCCCAATGCCTCTGAGCTCTACTACTTTTGTAGTTGGAGAACTCCCACGCCTTTTCGTAGCATTTGATATCATCTAAGTAATAAAAAAAATAAGATATAGATCAACAAAATTTTGTTCCGTAAAATTAAAATGTACAGTACTATTGATTTCTTATATTTACGCGAATACTACACATTGAAATAAAACTATTTTTTAAGGATTTTATCGCGTTTATTTTCCGTTTTTACGTTCCCGTTATTTCAATGTACAGTACTATATTACCAGTTGCATCACCCAGTAGGCAGTACAATTTCACTGTTGGATTCACATCTATTTGTTGTTGAATTACTTCTGCTGCCTGAAAACGGACAACGGACGTGAAACACCCACTACAATGGAGAGTTAAGGAATTTAAATAATTGTCAACGGTCTATAGTAAGCCGTCATGTGAAAATGACCTTATCATTAAGTCAGTAACATCCTAAATAATACTCCCGTTTATTCCAAACTAGATCTCACTGCAATGGAATTAAGGCCTTTCTTTTGTCTTTTGATTATGATGGTGATTGATTAATTTGATTAATATTTGATTGTGATTTCATAATTCTAACCCACCTTATGTCTCAACTGCAAAGCGGTGTAGCACACTATAACATCCTCCCATAGCTGCAGTTTCTGATACTCTTCAAGAGCCGCTTTCACTAGCCCTAAGCTGAGATAAAGGTCGGCTAGCTGCTGGCGCCATGTCCACGCTGGTTGGAGGCCGGACGCCCAGAGGTATGACAATCTGAATACATGTAACCGATTGAGAAAGTTAGATTAATGATCTACTGACTTCCAGCTTGTGGTAGTTTATACCAGTGTAGTAGAGACCTAACTATTATAAATCACAAGGAATATTTGTTCTGCATTCACTATTTCACATCCCAATTGAACTATTTCAGTGAATCTCAGATTATGTGAAGGTGCCTTTAAAATCTTTATTGATACAAGAAGTATTTGGGTAACACAGTATATAAGAGCACATAAGGTAGAAGTGTATTTGATAGATAACAAAGGTATACAAAGCAACACTCCGCTGGCAGTGTATCTTATTCTTTTTTGTAGCTCTGTTTTCTCTTTAGACAACTCTAGTCAGGAAATGATAACGTCTCACCTAGTAGTGGAACTAGCGCCGGTCTTATCATTGACGATGGTCTCGCACTGCAGCATGGCCCGCTCCACGGTGCGCTTGTGCGCGGCCTCCAGCCGGCAGCGCACCAGCAGCGCCGCGGCGCGCGTCCCCCAGGCGCCCTTCTTCTGCGTCAGCACCGCTTCTATGTACGGCTGGAGTTCCTCGTTCATTAGGTTGTCTTTCGGTTGAGATTTGAGCAGGTATTGCCTGGAAAAAAATTCTTCCTAAGGTAACATAACCTTATATTTTCCCAATTATTGATCGATAATAATGATCACATTTCACGTAATGAGAAGGGCCTCTGCTACTACAAATATGTAGTAGCGCCCGCGACGGACTTCCAACCATATGGCACAACAAAGACAAAGTATTAAGAAAAAAGGAGGAGTAAAATAACTACCTCTTAATGTCTTATAGCTCCACCTCTCTTTGCTGGCCGGTGGATCCAACCATTTTAAAGCCCTAGCAGAGTATTATCTATATGTGGATCGTCCACTACAAACAGCACCACTCGAAACAAAAATGGTTCTATGGACGCGCAGCCGTCGCCTCAAGCAGTGGATGTACAAATAATTCATTATTATATCAACATTCAACAAGAAGCAATCTGGCTTTCTTTCAAAACCCATCTAGTAGAACTGGAATAATAACTCCTTAGTAGGAGCAAATGAAGAGTATTTAAATTAATTATGCTACTCACACAGTCAACAGGCATAGGATCTGCTCCAAGCTAGGCAGCTCAATTTGATTAATCTTCTCAGCATACTGTATTCTGTTCAGCCTCACGTCATCTTGCAGCTCAATATCGGGCGGCAGCTCAGAGCCACCGTGACTTTCTTCAGCAGAGGGCCTGTCCATACTGGAATCCAACTCACTAGATAGAGCCAGTTGGGGTAGAGTTGTTTGTTGAAATTTAGTCCTTTTGCCGAGAACACCTGAAATTGAAAGGCACAAACCCGGGAGTGAAATTCAGGAATAAAAAACATGAATTATTTATAGTCCAGACTGTGCAGACATGATAAAATATTGGATATTAGATCTTAATTATACTAGCCATTAATCATGTAATGCACCAACCTGTAAGCAACAATTTTAATCCAGCAATCTCCTTAGCTTTTATCAAATACTCCTCAACTTTTTGCACCCTGCCATACATCAAGTAAGCCTGAGCTATTTCCAAACATAACAGGATCTGTGCCCTTGGGTTCTCTTGCAAAGTCTGCAGGTGATTGGCCAACTTTGCCATGATGATCTCAAGCTCGGAGTATAATGTGGCACTGGTGTCTTCAAGAGCTCTTTGGTGAGTCACTTTGCTTCTGAAGTACCACCAGAGGTGCAGCTAGAATTATGTGCATAATGTAAGATGGATGTGATGGATTCTGAGTAGAGAAATGTAGCCTTTTTTGAAGACGTGTTTTATCTGGCACATACTAAAAAGCTGCTGGTTATGTGTTTTTATACATTACTTTGTTATTGGTTCTGTTAGCTTCTATGACTTAGCCAATGCTTAGCCTAGAAGAGGGCTCATATCAATGGTTTATTGGCTATGTTGAAGGGGGCGTGCAACTGGGAGTCTTTTTGCGTTGGATAGATCTAATCAGAATTTATCATATGAAACATCATATCTATAAATTAAAAATGTCATTATAAAATTTCAGGATCAACAATTTGTTTATAATGCATGACTCAACAAAATATATTAATTGTTTTGTCTGCGAATGTGTTATATTTTGTATGGTTAATTTATAAATTGCACAATATTATGTCATAAAAAATCAAACCAGTGCTCACCAAAGTTTGGTCTACAGCATAAAGTGCACTAAAGATTTGCGTTGATAGGTACAATAATTCTGGGTATAATATGTTTACAAATAATGGCTCTGAATCACATTGTAGTCTTAAGTTTACATCAAGTTCTTTGGGCCATTCAACACCTAAGTACTGTTCCATATCCAACTTATCAGGATGAGGGTTCCAATTACGATCCGAGAACGTTAACAAGGAGCTGATTGAAATACGAAAAATGCTCTCTATCGTCTTGTTGTCTCCTTGATATTTTTCTAAAATATTTTTAAGTTCTTCAATTTCGAGTCCTGATGATAATAATTCTTTACATAGATCGACGTCTTCCACTGACCATTTTCCACTCCATAATTTGTTAATGGTTTCATTATCTGCAGGTCAGAAAGATTAATTTTATAAACTTATGTGATAAACTAAATTGATTAAAGGAATTGTTCTTACCGGTATTGAGTTGTTCATCGTAATTGCATAAATATAATAAGGTTTTAGATAACATTACACACAGCGAAATCAACCTACGGTAAACGGAATCACGATGATAATCAGATATATAAAATACACAGAATTGAATTTATATTGTTTGTTTATCTCGTGTTGTAAGATAACCTCAAAATGATTTCCATAGAGTATAAAATATAGTTGTAAATTCCGCTAATTATACGATTAGTCGATTTATTTATATTATAGGCCCAGCGAGTTACATAAAAGAGTTCCTTGAATATAGTAAAAAAATGCCTACTGTATCTATTATATATAGACTCTTCTTCTATATTTACGACATGAAATGCGATGAAATAAAATGAATATAAATATAGCCTCACTCACAACATAGTGGGTAAGTATACCCACTATGTTGTGAGTGAGGCTGATTTTTATGAGCAAGCAATAACACATGCAATAAATAGCGGCGTTTTACCTACCAATAAAACGCTTATTAATTTACTTACCTTATTCGAAGCTTATTTAATTGAGATAGGCACTACGTTTCCCGCCTTCTTTTGTCTTCTTTTCTGTCCTACATCCGCTCCTCGTTGTGACGTCACTTCCGCTCGGCAGTGGGGGGGCACTCGATATATCGAGGCCCGCCATCTTAGATCTTCATTGAGTCTTGATTAAGTACCAGGCAGGGGTTATTTATAAGCTTCGAATAAGGTAAGTAAATTAATAAGCGTTTTATTGGTAGGTAAAACGCCGCTATTAATTTGACTTGACCGTTATTCGAAGCTTATTTAATTGAGACGTGTTTGTTATCGCCTGGTGGAAGTGACGAGATGCCAATGTGACTGTGTATGGGTATACTGATATTAGAACAATCACTATTCGCTTGGTAAATAGGAGTGTTTCAATTCACCCAAGAATTAAAATAATGAAGTTGTAAACGATGAAATATGTATTAATCCAAAAAACAAAAAAAAAGCTATGTATATTAAGGAGCGATTGAGTGCAAAATAAGTATCTTCTATCTAATTAACTGGATTAAACAACATGGTTACTGAAGAAATATTACGAGTGGGTTTGACCTCACGTTTATAAAAATTACAAAAAGTATTTTACGATCGCCAATTACCCCTAGCAAGTACCTCCTCAAGGGGACAACTATCAAGCCAATTCTTAGAGGCTACTGCCGACCTAACACTACCGGGAGTGGCAGTTATGCCAGCGTGTAACAATAAGGACTTAAAGCATCCTGCTATTAGGGTTCGCGATGCACCATAATATTAATGAATAATTGTTAGAGTTAGCAGTGCTCCTTCGATGTTGAAGAAGAGATATTGTGCCTTGAATCCAGTAAACTGGATCCAACCTTTCATTACCCTGATTAGCATATAATCTCCAGCCAGACGGTCTATAATTAGCAGAGTCCAGTTTTGATCCAAAAGCGGGCCAGAAAACTATAGAAATATCCTGAAACAATTATCTGAATCTACTGTAAGTAATGTCAAATCATGGATTCTCCTCCCGGAGCATATAAGCAATAAGGCTGCAGTGTGTCTCTGTACTTGAAATATATTGTTTTTATCAACCAAGTACGTCTCTAAATGTGAGGTCAAATCGTCAAGGTCCCAAATTGGGGATTTGGTATGGGTAACTGGTTTTCGTAATGATATAGACTTAAGAATATGTTTCACTAGTACATGTGAACTTATATCACCGGACATATCCGGGTCGCACAAAGTTGAAATTACAGATTTGTGTAGCAAAATAGAGTTGTACGATAATTTATGAACTAGGTAGAGATCAGATAAAAATCTAGCCAGCTCGTTTGCTTTGGGTGTTGAGGGTATAACCTCATGAATATCGCACCAGACGAGCCATTCCATGCAACGCCATAAACTTTTTTGTGTTGATGGCCGCCATGGTGAATGGGGCTGCTAGAGCACGCACCTTGACGTCTGGGCGCCAAAATACCCGCTCCCACCGAGGGACTACTAACAGATAAGTCCCCTGAGACTGATTGGGATGACTGAGCACCTTGGGTATCAGGCATGGGGGAGGAAATAACCAAGCTAGACTGTATTTCCAAATTTGGGAGAAGGCGTCGTGAAACAAACCTTGTTCGTCGTTCAGATCCAGGGATGCGTAATTTACTATCACATGCGCTTGGCGAGACGCAAAAAGGTCGATTATCGGAATCCGTAATTTGGAAAAGATTTTGTTCGTGCACTCTATTGAGATATGCCATTCCGGGATTGCACGTAGCCTTGACAGGTGGTCGGCATGGCTGTTGTAAATTCCGGGGATGTGAAAAACATTTACATGAATGTGGTAATCTTCTAAAATATTAAAAACTTGATAGGTCAAATCCATGAGGGGAGCCGATTTGGTTCCTCCTTCGTGTCGGAGATATGCTATTACAGATTTGTTGTCGCTCTGAATCAACACTGTACTGTGTCGCAGGTGCCGACAATGACCTTGTAAGACTTTTAGGATAGCTAATAATTCGTTTTGATTGCAATGGAGATGCTTCTCGGCTTGTGACCAACAGCCGGTTAGTGACAGATCGTCCAACCGTGCTCCCCACGCAATGTCCGACGCATCGGTCGTGAGAAAATGAGATGGAGGTGGTATATGAATAGCCGACGGGCGATTGCAGTTGTGATGCAAACTGGCAAAATTGAGAAAACCTACAAGGCTCTGGAGATCTTTGAGCGTTGTGTGCTGTTTCCTCAACATATGGTTCACTTTGCACAGAAGTGAAGGGAGTTTTTCCTTGGGCAGGTACTTGAGATTTGTCCATGGATCCCATTGAATACCCAAAAATGTCAGAGTTTTTGTCGGAATCAGGAGCGATTTTTTGTAATTGATCAGCCAGCCTTATTTCTCTAGGAGATCTACTACCGTGCTCACATGGGCCCGAAGCATATTTTGGTCTTGGTGGGCTAATAAAAAAATCGTCCAAGTATACCACTATCCTGATCTCTTTGCGCCTGAGCACTTGGGCTATCCAATTTGTGAGCGAGGCAAAGGTTTTAGGAGCTGTGCTTAGTCCAAATGGTAGACAAGTCATTTCCAACAACTCCCCGCGATAGACTAGGCGCAGAAACCTTCTGTGGCTGCGGGCCACAAGAAGATGGAAGTAGGCTTGTGACAAGTCTATTTTGCAAAGCCAATCCTTCGGTTGCAAAAAAGTCTGGTATGCGATGTACATTTATGAGCTTGAAATGGTCTGTTATAATGTACTGGTTCAGAGCCTTCAAGTTGAAAATCGGACGAACAGATCCGTCGCTTATGGGAACAAGAAACATGGGACGAAAGGTAACTTGGTGAGGCCACAGCACGTTCTAAAACTATCTGAGCTTTCATTTTGCCTATAACCGCTGTCATTTGGACAGATTCTGGTACATAAAAGCTGGGGCCGAGGGCACTGGGAAGAACAAGCGGTGGCTTTTCGGAAAAGGGTATGCGATACCCTGTAATTATTTTCAGAATGTAAGCCGGTGCTTCCAGTTGTTCCCATTGGTCTTGAGATTGGCTCTGAATCGGTATTAAGTCAATACTTACGGCGTTTGTTGTCTTTATATTGGCGGGGCGGGGACGAAGGGCGCTTCCGTCCCTGGTTCGCCTGGTTATGCTGTTTCGCATTTCGTCGCGAGGAATTCCCTCGAAATGTATTTTGACCAATGCGATTATTCGGTGCGACCGAATGACTATGGGCATTGCACCCACCTTGCGGAGGTGGGTTATGGCCATGAGCGTTGCAGCCACCCTGCGGAGGTGGATAGTTGTTGGTGCAATAATAATAACCCTGCGAGGGTTTTAAGTGTAACGTTGACCCCTGCGAGGGGCCTAGAGGTTTTTTGTTATTATGGTCTGCCTGCGAGACAGAATTATTACTAGACCTTTGTGTTGTCCAAAAACATTTTCGTACGCCACCAGCTTTCTCTACTGCTGCAGTAAACTTCTCGGCGTTAAAAAGGTATAAGGTAGGTAAGTCGGCGGAATCTTTCTTAGATTGGCCTTGACCAGTGGGTCCTTTGCCTGTTTTGTCACGTAATCCCTTCGTGTCTGGATAATCTCTGCACGGTGGCCACAGATAATCTGTAACAAATCTGAGGAAGTCTTGTGAAATTCCCCTGTGGAAAAAAGATCGATAACCTTTTGATACAAAATGTCAACATTTACAGAGTCAACTTCTCGTGCCCATGCCAAGAGATCACGTAATATTTGTTGCAAGGCATCATTTTGCTTGAGAACGCACATAGTCAAGGCAGCATAAGCTTTGTCCGCATGAATTAGGTGACGAGAAGATTCATAAGCTTTAACTTCTTCATTCATCTCGATATCAGTGAAGCCCGGCGCATGATTATACGACTTTTGAGTCTCAGCGTATGTTATTTCATTCCAGTCACTCTTGTCCAAATGCTGTAGTTCACTAAGCAAATTTAAAAATGATTCCGAAGTTTTAGGTATTGATGGTTCCTTTAATTTAGTCGCAAATGCAAGTGTAAATTCATTGTCATATTGTACCGATTTGTCAGACTTATCATCGGGTAATTGTTCATAAAAATTTCTGCTTACTCCAGATGTAAGCGATATCGCATCGTTATCAAGATTGGTACTCACGTGAGAATAACCGGTTTGGCAAGCGATTTGATCTCGGAGATTGCGTATCTCCCTGGTTAGATTTCTATGATTACGCCTGGAGTGGCGTTTTCGTTTGCCCCCCCTTTTCTTTTTACGATGTCTTCTTTTTGGGGCGCTTGAACTGGACGTAGAGCTTGAACTGCTGCCGCTAGAGCTCGAGCTACTACTTGATCGTGACCTTCCCTTCGGTAATGAAGGAGGCCCCGGCAAAACTTCAACTGTATTAGCACTATTTATATTGATTTCATCCATACTAGAATAAATTTAAAGTTATTTTCCAATCGACAATTAATAACTAAAAATGCGGGTAGACAGAAAACAAATAATAATTCACTCTTATACGAACGGAAAACCGTTAAATTTATAACAATTACGATTATTAAAACAGCCTTTAATAATAATTGTTTAGCCAGCACTTTTTAGCAACGGCAAATGTGTAACAAAAAGTATTAGTTACTTACGCGATGACAGGTTACAATATCTAACCTTTATCCGATCACAATTTTCTTAAAACACTTTCACAGAATAATATACTTTAATTATTTAATTTTAAAACTATTTTAGTTATAGTTAGGTCTTGTAGCAAGTCTCGGTAGGTCCGAGCACGGCGGGAAACAAGACGCCAATGAAGATCTAAGATGGCGGGCCTCGATATATCGAGTGCCCCCCCACTGCCGAGCGGAAGTGACGTCACAACGAGGAGCGGATGTAGGACAGAAAAGAAGACAAAAGAAGGCGGGAAACGTAGTGCCTATCTCAATTAAATAAGCTTCGAATAACGGTCAAGTCAAATTAATACACAATATAAGAAAAAAAAATATGGAAGTGAGATGAAAATGAATTTATCTATTATTATCACTGACGTCCATGATACAATACATAGAGGTCAGTGATTATTATATAATCTTTATCTATTATAGCAACTCTTAAATCTATCACATCGTCGTCTATTGCCTCTTAGTCTATGGCAAACAAAATGGGTGTGCTTTTAGGTTAGGGGAAGTAAATGTAATATTTAGGAAAGAAACTAAGTTTGACCATAGAAATGAAATATATTTATAAAATGGAATCAGTGCTGATTACTATAACTATTGTTTTGTGTACCGTGTTACTTGTAAAATTACTTTTTAAATTACGGTGCGTAAGTGAGGTTAGAGCGATACCGCTTTCCCGCCTGTGATAAAAATAATAATAGTTAAAATGATAATTGCAGGTCAGCGTTACCTTGGCGCGTTAATTGTTGGTTCTGTAACAATGATTTTTGGGTGAAATATCCAAACCGCAACAGCTGGACTTGCCGAAAATGTGAACAGTATAATGGTTTCAATAAGGTAAGTTTTACGGCATAATATGAATAGGTAACTGTAGCGTGATCTTATCTGCTAATTATTACTCAAGATTATATATTAATATCCTATTACGTAACGTCATTTTTGGAAACTTTTTTCTGTAACACCAAAATTCTGTACAGTCAGAAATTGGCAAAGTTTCAGCAATGTAGGTCAAACAAAATCGAATAAATTAGCAGACGTGTGCTAATATAGTATTTCAAATTCGGAGGACCACCAAGCACTTCCAGTCTAAATGAAAAACAAGATGTATTAAGATTTTAAAAACCAAACATGAGTATATATTTTTAAATAACTCATCCACTATGTTGTTTAATATATGCCATATACATAACAAATGAGTAGATATCAATATGTATTGGTGTGCATCCATATTCACAAAAAACCTCATTACCAGTGGTATGACAAAATATTTTTCAGAGGAAACATTCTTCGACTGCTTTTTAAACTATGATTAAGATGGCTATATCTACTTGAAACTCATACTCTGCCATCATTTTTTTTAATAAATTTTCATAGTAACGCTTAGCACTTAAAACTTTTTTATAGGATGGTGACTACAACAAAACAATCATCCCCTGCAAAGATCAAACAGCAACAACACCAAAGGTTTTTCAAAACAGCCCGCCCAAGAATGGCCTCTGCAAGATGTGCAACATCAACCAACAGTTGAAGGTGGCACAGTTAGCCAATTTTGTTCCTATGAGTGACAAGAACTTTGACCATGAAATAGAAGCATATAGGTGAGAAATAATAAAACATTCATTTTTAAGGCTTCATGTTTGTTGATCCCATTAGATAGTAAGGAAATATAATGCACTACATTTCCTAGAATAAAATTAAAGATGTTTGTTGCCAGTATTCATACTAAATGTTACCACTCTACTTCAAGTTAGTTAATAATACAATGTGCAGAAAATGTGGATAAGCTGGTAATATATTTTTAATGTTGAAACATCAGCTTACTGCAATATTATACTTATTGTGTTACATATTTTTTTATTGTAGATTGATCTACCTATATCAAACTTATTTTATAATTTAAGCAATACTTAAATTTGAAAATGTAATATATAACTTGTATCCATACTTATATTTTGCCTTCCAAATTGAAATAGTTTATGCTCTTGTTGCATTTTGACTTTCTTTATTTTCCAGGATGCAGTTAGAAAATGCTTACAAACTATGCAGTCCATGCAAAAAAGTGGTTCTATTAAAGTTGCATAAAGAGAAAGAATCTCTTCTGGGTTCAAAATTACTAGAGACAAGAACTCCAGAAAAGAGGAATCATAAGCATGCAAAAAATACTGAACTCCTAAAGAAGTTTATAAACCAATCCTCAATGTTCAGTGCAGTTGTACTTTTTATACTGGTTTCTTTTGAACTTTACAAAAACTTAACATTAAGATATGAGAATTTACTTAGTACAATAACTAATATGAAAGATATAATAGTGGGTCTTCTAGAGAGATTGTTCTCTATTGTTGAAATGAAGACATCTATGACATTCCCCTCATTAGAAAATTATTTCTATGACATACATAATAATATAGACATGTTGCCAAAAAGTTTTATTTTAAGACATTATAACATAGATGATGTTAATATGATGACACAAAAAGCCTTAGGTGTTTTTGTAGGCTTTTTACAAATCATTGGCCTTATTTGGAATGTGAACAGTATAAAGAGCACTGTTATAATGAACTTTCTATGGCTTATATTTGTTTCTGCCATATTGGGACATCATTATGTGACTTTGGATGCAATTTTCATAAGTTTAACTAAGGTTTGTATTATTTTAGTTACTTTATATCAATTTTCCAAATTGTATCTCACTACAGAACACTCATCATGAATTCTCTAGTACTCTACCTGTTTAAAAACTTGATAGAATTGTTGTAATGAATCTCTTTCATTCTAGTTCTAAAAAAGAATGTAAAATGGAGTTGATAGATTATATGCTATAATGCCCATCAATTTTTTTTATGTCTATACCAAGAAACTTAAAATAATGATTATGATAGCAACACGTTTTTGGTGATAGATACTCAAAATACAATATCCAGTGCAATTTGGTTTGGCTGGCAGTATTCCAAATATAAAATTAGAAATGTAAAATTATATCAAGCATTCATTTTAGTTCTATGTTTATTTCAGACATTGTGTACTTTGATGGTGATCATAATGTACAAGATAATAAAAACACAGAGCAGAAAAGTTCGAGTAATAACCCCGACTACACCAAAACGAATGAAGAATCTTGCAAATGGCTCACCAAGTACATTGATTGACGAAGATGATGACGCCATGAATCTAGACACTGATGATGATGTGTCTCTGAGCAAATTTGGGCTACATAACTTTTCGGATGGCTCAAATGACACTATGAGCCCATTAAACACCAGCTTGATTAATGGCAGGTCATTCACACCGAGAAGTGACAGTATATGGACAAAGCCCAAATTAAATTCGACTTTTTGTGTAAACTCAATGATGACCAAGAGCCCCAGTTCGGTGTCTGATACAGTTTTCATAAAACCGTCATTCAACAAATATCAGAAACTAGCGAAAGACGATTCCGATTCCGAGTTAGATGAGAGTATAAGTTCCTTATGTATAGGTAGTCCAGTAAAAACGAAGAAGAAAAGTAATTCTATATTTTCCTTGAGAAAATTTACAGCTACTCCTAATTTTGTAGCTCCGACTCCACTGACGCGCCGGCCTCTCATATCGCCGAGCAAATTAGGGCATAGTACTTCATGGGTAGCCGGTGGGTACTGGGGCTCTGAAGGTGATCGACAGATATTTAGCGTGGACGGTAGTCGTTCCTCGAGCCAGAGTTCGGGATTCGAATCTCAGACTTCTAGTATGAATCAACGTAACGTGTTCTCGCAGCCTCCGTCGCGCGAGGAGTCCGTATGCGGCGAGCCGATGATGTTAGATAGATTCCCGAGTATGAGCAATTTAGGCGGCTTCCAATCCCCTCAGAACTTTAGTCGTATTAACTCGCCGGTGTTTCCGCAAATGCAGTATAACAGCCACGTGCATATACCCCAGCCGAAATTCGCGCAGCATCCCGCCTCCCAGAACGTCTTCGCGCAGCAGTCGCATTACGTACACAATCAAATGTTCAAAACTCCCGGTGGGTCTGGGCTGATAAAGCTACCACAAGTCAACTCGTTTACGTCTCGCTGAAGCATCTCCGCTAGTCGCATTGACGTTTATAATATTATTTTTTCTCTTTCATTCAATCCATACGTATTTTTCTACTCGCTCTTATAATTACTATAGTTTGATACATTTTTTTTATTGAAGTTCCGTGAACTGCCATTACGTTAAGAAATGTTATTAAGTTATATCATGTGTTAGTGGTAAGCGATTGTTAGTTGTAACGTTTGAGACTAAACTTAGTGATTAAGACTATTTGCTGATCTCGTGTTGGTGCCAGGTGATGGCGTTATGAAAGCATTAAGAATTATTGTACTGTTACAATTTTAATATGGACGTCACTGTCCTATTCTCGAACAAAATGTGATATTATAAAGACTAGTAATTTTTTTGCAATATGTAAAGAAAAATGATTCTTGATGTTTCATCGTTTGGATGGTTTTGATTTTGTCATCTTAAAACGGAAACTTTTTGTGAAGCTCCTGAAATAAAAAAAAAAAACAGTAAAATTGCATTCAGTAGTTTTCTTTTGAGGGTGTCATACAACGCTACGGAGACATTACCCTTACTACACATAACTAGCAAAACGGCGAGACATTGCTCTCAGCCGAGTAAACAAGATTTATACGTACCGGGCACGTTCTCGCCATTTACTGGTCACGTGTAATCAAGGCAAGTAGGACTACTTACGAGTCCCGCGCTCTCCTCTCGCATCTCTGGAGATATTGATGCGGCCTCGGCGGCACATACGTGTCCTCGTACAGTGTCGATATATAATCTGACACGTCAGTGCATTTCCATTCGTATTGCATACACTTCCTCATCCCCCATTCGGTAACATTACCCTGTAAGTAGAGGTCTCATTACACACACCTGCATTTTTAGACGGGAGCTAGGTATAAGAAAATAGTTCGATGCCAGTGTGTCGCTCAACACTACGTGAATTGAGGATAAGATGTTTTCACTCGCAGAGCGGGCGTTTGCAATAAGTCCTGGGAGCCGTCTTAGATATATCGGACAGTGGGTGACGTTGCAGCCAGTTCTGGATTAGCCATATAGCAAGAGTTAACAAATGTTACTGGTGCCGCGCCTTGTCAAGTAGGATCGGTATGATATTACTACCTATCGTCATATATAGTAGTTATACAGGCCCCGAACATTTGCTACAGGCCTCGCACGTTTGCTAAATGCCCAGCGCTGGCTTAATCCAACACTGGTTGCAGCTACACGTAGCTTCTTTACCGTGGGGAGTGTTGTGGAACATTGTCCTTTAGTGAATCCAAAGCTATACATACGAAACACTCCATAAGATCGGGTTGCGGATAGAACTGATGGGCACATTTTTTGTAGTAACGTTGGTTAGGACCACACAGAGGCTTCGGCAAGTGATTGTATACAAGGTCGTTGGTCGTCGCGTAGTTGGGACACGAGTCGTGGCTGTCGTGCCGGGCTATGGAGCAAAGGTTGCCCTGTGCAAGAGATTTTTAAATGCACTACTTAGGTACACATTAAATTCTGAACGATTCGTAATAATGACCAAGGCGTTTATCTTAGCATTAAGTAACATACTAATATAAGTACTTAGCAAGTTGCTGTACCAAAGTGTAGGTATGCTATAGATATGGGTAAATAATTTTATTGCGCTTTGTAATTATTATCATTGTAACTTGATGGAATCTTCCAATGTACTTATTTAGGGGTTATTCTTTAGATATATGCCTGCATGAGTCAAACTTACCTGTGAGCTTGTTAATTTATTCAAGCGAAAGTCAGGTTGTCTTGATTCTGGTTTCATTTTCTCGTAGTCAATAGCAACTTTAGGTGGAAAAAATAATGTTCCTGCTTTTGGACATTCAGTTCTATCTTCTACCCAGTTGCCTGATAAAATGCAATGAGCAAATAATAAGACGCATATCTACAAATTTGCCGAAACGAACGGATAGTGGCTATATAGACCTAACTTATGGCAAAACTGAACTAGACACTCAGCATGGGGCATGGTTTCATATGTAATAATGTGCAGTTAAAAGTAAGGGTTATGTATAGGTATTTTTCCTTAGGTTATAAAAATGAGTATCTACAGTAGCCTTGATTGCCCAATTGGAAAAGGTAGTGTAATATGATGAGTGTGGCTACTTGCCTATAAGCACTCCATTGCCGAAAAAAGGAGTATTTACTAATGATTTAGCGATAGCTTCCGTACGACTTGGCGACTTTGGTCTGGTACTAATAGTTGCCATTTCGATTAAAATATTTTTTCCAATATACACTAGAAAATTATGTTACAAAATGATAGTATTCCATTCATTGAAAAAAAATGACATTCATAGTCATAGATAAAGAAAAATACACGAATAAAATCAAGGTTTTTTATGTCAAACCTTAGTATTCATTTATTTATCAAATCATTTTGTATATGCACCATTTTCTGAAAACATTTTTTTTAGCAGATGTTATGATGGCACCAATGTTTTAATTGGGTTCAGGAAGCATTTAAATATTTTAATAACATTAATCTAAAATAAAGAAGGTTTATCAGCAAATGGTTAAACAGGATGGTAGATAATTTTAACTAGGTACTACTTACTAATAGATTGATAAAAACAATGATATGTATTACATTTAGCTTTCTCGACCTTGGAACAGTGGGTACTTCATTATTAATTCTCAATGTATAGTAAATATATTATAATTAACTAGTATCCATAGGTAAATCGAGATTTGGTTTGGGAAAAGATTGAAGCAATGCTGACATTTGCCCTTCTAGTGGTCCCGCTTGTTGGACTAAGTTCTTCATATTCTTCTCAACTATTAATATATCTTGGTTGATTTTTTCCATGTACTGTAATTAAATAAAAAAAACTGGTAAGGTCGGCCATGAAGTTGGTTTATCTGTTTTTATAACACTCCTAGTTGATGTAATTTTCACTAAGGCTGAAATTTAGAATGTTCCTAGTACAAATTCATAATAAATGACGAAAATAGACCTTGCCACTCTATAATGTGCAAACAATATTCAATTTACATTAGTATCTATTTGATTTAGGAAAAGCACTATAGTCATGCAGTGGACTTAGCATAATTTACTGTACATTAAATTCGCTTCTGAGATGCTTCAATGGGATTTCATACTTATGTGAATTTGCGTAATATACCTGGCCTAGATTAGTAATATTTATACAAAGGTGATGAAAAATCGAATTTAAACTGGGCTTAAAGGAGTAAAATTAGCAGTTTTGGCTACTCTCTGCTCACAGGACTTAAACCATCGCATGCCAGAACATTACCTGAATGTACCAACTATCACTATAATAATATAAACAAAGTTTTAGGCACCAACTTACCTCTATCATGGATCTATAATAATGCTTAACATTATTATTATTGTGACGAACAAATCCGCTAACATTTGATTCAGAATCTGAGGGTGCAATTGATGTCATTTTTATTTAAACTTAAAACTGATCGTTATATCAGGACAAGCAGTTGTTGTTAGGTAGGATTTTTTTTAGAAATTAGAAATTTGAAGAGACTGCCCAATTCACAGATCAATCATGTAAAGTTGCCAAATAAATAAACATGCGTAGCATCTCTAGTTCGTCTGTGAAATAACGCCAACGAGTACTATAATAATAGTAATAGTATAGTAGTAGTAGTAGTATGAATAAGGCTATGAAATAAACGTAAAGAAACCACAAATAAATAATCATGGAATAATGGACTATATGGTAGTTTGAACTTTTGTATTATGACATGAATGTTTGTGTTGTCCTTGTTTGATTCACTATCAACCTATATCGCTATTTCATCATTTACTTACTCCATAATCTAAAAGTAAGTAACATTCATACGGTATTGTACAAGAAACGCAACGAAACGAACGAGAATTCGAAGACATTTTAATAGTCGTTCGGTAACGTAATAGTATTTTTAAAATATTTTGGTAAAACTTTGCAAAAAATAGTAATTAAAAAAAAGCATTAGCAGCAATGTAGCGATTCTTGGATTTATGATTTTGAACCAAATTTCTTTCGTATTGAAACATCCGTATTCAGTTTATAAACGTAAAAGTATTAAAAAATATAATGTCAATGTCATCCGCTGCGGATGGAATATTTTCTGTCTGCGTTGGAGAAAAGCCAATTTTTTCGAAAAAGCCCTATTAAAAAAAATACTGCGAGTGATATTTTTGTGTGAGAAATTCATGATAAAATTCTGAAAAGGTGTTCGTGTCAAACCGTTGCCTTGTTATTACCGAATGGTTGAATTCAATAGGTCGCAAGTGTAAGATTTTGTTTTTCTTGCATACTTATTGATTTTAACTTGAACAGCTGTGCATGCATGTCCTAAAATTTATAACAACAATAGCTTTACTGTTATAATTTAGAATTATGAAATTGCCATCAGGCGAAATGCAATAACATTATTGTGAACAAATGTATTTTATGTTCACCATTATTTTCGGTTATTATCGTTAATAGTATAGAAATACAGTTCACATTTATAGAGATCAATCAATGAAAGTATTGCTTTACTATCCCTTATTTTATCCCAAAATTTCAGCGGTTAAATTATGAATGTACTTAGACATTACATTACATTTGAAATTTTGTACCTAGTTATTTCTTTTTATTCTTTAGGTACTTATTTGTTTCTCAAGTAAACATGTTTTTAACAGCTTATTTACTATAGCTTGTTGCAAAATTGACAAAAGGTAAAATACTGTGATTAATTTATCCTAAAAAAAGCTTTTTCCCCGAACATTACAAAGTATATTTGACACATTTTGAAGTATTTTAAAATTAACCCCATACTGACAAGTTCTTCACAACTAAATATTATATTTCCCTTCTTAATTGTGCATTGTCTTAGTATTCTATGTAAGTAAATACTATCCTTGTTGTTTCTTAATCTATATGTATTCCTAAGTGGTTATACCTTCATTAATGATTTTCACATTGTATACCTACTGAAACCGTCTGTGTTCATCATATTATTTGCCATCATATGTTTTTCACCCAAGTACTCTTGATTTTTTCTCCTAACAAACATACAAAGAGAAAATTACAGTACCAGCTACCATGTACCTATCTGTAATTTGTATATTCATAAAAATAATGCTCATCAAAGAAAATCACAGAGCTAACAAGTGAACACGAACACAAGTGTAGGTGGTGATTGTGGTAGGTATTTGAATAGGCAGCATTCTGATCCATGCAGATATAGGCATTTTCCATAGCTCAAAATAGTCGCCGCGAAGTGCCTATCGCGTTTTGTGAGGATACCGCCCTGGTATGAACATGGCTTTAGACGACAGCATGTCGTCGCCCGGCGCCGGCCGGGCTGGCGTCGCGATGTCGCCGTCTGTACCGCCCCCTACCCCGACGCCCGCACACCACCCACACACGTTCTCAGTCTCCCTTAGATAGCAGTAGCACCCCTAAGATATTTCTTCGCAGAAGTGGCAACGATCATTTGTATTTTGTCCTTCAGTTAGTGCTTCTTGTTTTATTTATAAAATACTAAATACCTACAACGGTTATAACGAATAGGTTGTAACTAACAGAACGTCAATTCGATTTCAAACTTTAAAATTAAAACATCCGTAAAAAATCGTAGATGATGCGCAATTAAAGTGTCGATCGGGAAGTCATGTCAGATCATGACACGGGCTGTGCTATTGAGCAATCTGACGATAATCAGACTGACGAAAATGACGACACACTTGCTACTACTGGAGATTGTGAAGTGACGGAAGAACCAAGTGCCAAAGCATCCAAAGAAATAGACAGTGCCATAAACAACAAGGAAACGCTTAGTAGTGAAGTAAATGAGAAGAACGACGTTTACGGTGTCAATGATAAACCGAGACTTAGTTGGACGTTAGAGGGACAAGAATTTAAAGTGACATGGAATCTGCCGGAGGGAAAAGCGGGGCCGGGCGATTACATCGCGCTATGTTGTACAGGTAAGTTTAAGTCATGTAAATATCGCGCTGCCCTCCTTAGCCTTTAACTATTATTAACGAGTTCTTGCAATTATAGAAGAAAACAGCGACTATAATGTTAATCCGGATCTGAAAATGTTACAGGGGTAATTAAAGTCGCAGCCCAATAATCTAAGTCATGTTGGTCATATCACATATGAATTAAAAATGTGTTTGTATTTAATAAAAACCCCACGAACAAATTATTTGTTGCAGCTTATAAAAATATAACATATAAAATATAAAAATATAACTCGGAAGAAAATAACCAATTAACTGCAAACTTATTTTAGATACCTATTAGATATCAAACCATGCATGTATTAAAAGATCAAACCATGGCGAATTATGGCATTTATAACAGAAATTAACGCTTTCGTTCGAGTTAGTTTATAGTTTGGACAATTGATCTTAAGTGAGCGAGGGCAAAATTAACAATAATTATAAGTTGCATAGTGCAAAGTATACAAATCACATTATGTATTTATGTTAATTAATTACGTTTTAGCATATTGTTCCGTGCCCTCCGTCCCGGGCGCCTCTCTGCCCGGTATTACGTCAGTTTTCTTTGAACCGAGAGTGCTGAAGAATACTGGTTTAATAACCGGTTGCTACATAGCATCCACTAACTCCTTTATTACTGGAACCAGAGTTAATGTCCTCTGCACTTGCATTGTTCAGTTCGTCACCTGAAATCAACATGAGCTCTATGATATGACGTCACTTAAATAACCCTTACAACCTAAGCGTCGCCTGTAATAAATAAAAATATTACTGTTTGGCAGGCATTCAAATAAAATATATGTCGATGATATGCTAGTAATCGGCTAACATTCACTCGAAAGTCTAATTATTGTCTATTAGATCTAGCTACTATGAAAGTAATGGTAATTTTAATTGAAGTGTAGTGTGGTCACCGCCATATTGCACGCCAATTAATTGTAATGGATGCAATTAGCGTAGTCATCTATACATATAAATAAAATTGGAGTGTCTGTTTGTAATATTAAAATAACCGCTTTTTACTAAGTGCATTTGGATGTATACACGTTACCTATACCGAAACAACATTTTTTACAATTTTTGTCTGTCTGTCTGTCTGTCTGTCTGTCTGTCCGTCTGTCTGTCTGTCCGTCTGTCTGTCTGTCTGTTTGTTCCGGGTAATCTCTGAAATGGCTGGACCGATTTTGACGGGAATTTCACTAGCAGATAGCTGATGTAACAAGGAGTAACTTAGGCTACTTTTATTTTAGAAAAAAAAATTGGATCTCTCGAAAAAAAATTAAAACCAATGTTGCAGCGCTGCGCCTGCTTAAAGTTTGATAGCAACAATCTGCAATGCGTCCCGCGGGATCAGAACGCGAGCAGGCTGTTGCCAACGGTTGAGACGTTGTTAAATACCACGCGGACGAAGTCGCGGGCAACAGCTAGTTATTAAATATGCACGATGTCAGGATGCATTTATACACACCCGAACCCCTCTTTTGCTTATATATCAATGTGCACTAGTATATCTCTCGTCCTGGATCAATTTGCGGATTTATAGGTAATAATATACTACCATAGTTAACTGATTCTATTTTGTTTCTTAGCCTTATTCTTTAGAAGGCATCAAAAAGATTTACACAATTTCTTGCGGTCGTGGTCCGTAATACGCCATACTTGGTCGGCGGAGGCTTGATTCGTTTTATAACTGTACACCAGCCGTCGGCGGCTACTAGTCATTGCATTAATTGATAACAGGAAGCACGCTCGTGAGTGACTACCCGCCCTCGCATAGATAGCCATCTGTGGAAAACCAAGAATATGATAATGATTCACTAACCGAAGTTATCCTAAAGGTCTGCCTTAAATGAATCTCCAGGCCTTTCCACTATATTCTGAATCGAAGAACGTAGGAAAGTTTAGTTAACTGTGATATATACAACCCCGTTCCCGTATCCCAGGAAAATCTAATTGATTTCCTTATTGGGTTTTAATTATTATACATATTAACTTACTCAATATTTCTAGTAATAGTTGTTTTATATGTACAGTCGTGCAACGAGCTATGTATATTTATTCGTAGTAGTCTTATTATTACTTGTGATTATGTGATACTAAACGTAGTTTAACAGACTGGAAAATTTCCAGGAACTTTCTTGAAATTTTCATTTCAATGTAAATTATACTTATTGAAGAAATGCATTGGAGATTGTTGAGGCATGTGATGCCATAGTATAGTAATGCAAGTAGTCTGGAAGCATGCCGCCCACACTCGCCGGGGCGCGGGCAGCTAGTCGCTATAGGCACCCTATACACCTTCGCTTATGACCCCGCCCACACGCAACTTTGTTTTTCTCTCGTGAATATAATATAACTGCGAGAAACCTTTAATGTTTTTCTTTTGAGTATCATAATAAAAATTGTATCGAACAAAATTTATTGCTTCCGATATTATAATATGTTTAAAAATAAACAATAACTGCTTAGCTAGCTTTTCATTTGAAGCAAAAAACTACCCACATACATACTGGGAAGTCAGACGTTAGTAATATTATTTTTTTATCCTTGATAACAAGGTAAGTACCTAAAGATTCCAAGGTATAACTTGTTCCACATTCCACCTCCATATTTTAATGACTCAAAGGCTTGGGTACAGCTAGAGGTAATATAAAGGCTGATTACCCCTTTCAACACATGCTATTCTTAGAAATTCAACGGAAAACGGAGACCAAGAAGTCGGTATATGAATCACGAAGTGGCAACGGAAATTGACGGCCAGAAAATAGACAAGATAGCCGGAAAGCAGATACGTAATAGCCAGAAATCAGACAGGCTAGGCGAAATGCCGATGCGAAACGTAGATTAATTGGCAAAGTAAATAATAGAATGGCGTGACGGCAAGAAATAAATACTCAGTAATGTGTGATCTATGATGGAGACTCACGAGTCGATCAGACTGATGTCCTTAACAAAATATTCTTGAAGATAAACCTTAAACAATGCCTAAGTTATTGCAGTGAGCTTGCGTGGACATTTTAAAATTATTATCTCGTCAAAGATGTGCATCGTTTATTTTTAAACAAAGTTCTAAGTACGTCTTCAATTGTGAGATCATCACATGGAGCATGAATGCTAATGTCGTCTTTGAAGAAATAAAAAGCACGACTGCATCGCAATTAAGTGAAGCAACGCGGGGCACGTGCTATGCAAGCAACATTGTTACATAAACCGCCCGTGCTGTGCTTAGAACCTTTCACCGACACCGGTGTTTGTAATGTTCTTGCTCGCAAACCTATTATTGCTGTAAATCCCTCAGTGGCGCAACGGGATCTGATGTTAAGCCACCGTTTTTCAAGTGAACTTAATGGAAGAGAAATTGAAGAAATTTATAGCGATGTTCATATTATATTTACATTACAACTGTCTATTATAAATTTAATTTTATTTCTTTCATAATTTATTATGTTTAGTTGTCCCTAAGTCTGACTCGAATTTCCCCTGACTTTCGCCGCTTTTTTAGGTATTAATTGTGCCAGGTCGCTTTCGCAATTTCGCAACACATATGGCCGGTCGTATTGCAAAAGATTGGTCATATATTATTCATTGTTGTATGTTATAAAATTCTCCAAATTTCTTCATTCATACATTCATGTATGTAATCGGTTCCACAAAATTAGTGTTACGACAAGCGCAGGAAGTTGAATTGCTTTTCTTTGCATTACAAATGAATGTGCTCGCTGGTTCGTCACGACACGACACCACCAAACTTTGGTGTGGACTGTGGTCGATTGCACGACCCACGCCACGAACAGATATGCCGCAGTGTGTGGCCTGGCGCAGGTCACCATTCCGAAATGGTACTCGCATGAATGAGCCTATGGGTCAGGCAGGCAGGCCCCGCACGCCTCTCGATGCCCCGCCACTCGATTTGTGAATGAAGTCCCCCACCGGGGCGCGTGGCGCTCTCGCCGCTCACGATCAGTCGCGCCGTCGACCAACGCGCTAACACGCGAGCGCATGTTTTTATTCCGAATTTTGACGTTACAAAATTTGAAATCGTACGTGTTAAACTGTGTTAAAGTTTGATTGGCAGTTGACATTTAAGTGAAATATTTCGCCTGCTGTTTGTTCTGCAATGCGATATCCGCAGTAAGACGCAGGTCGCATTACTGTGAAACCAAACCTCGGGAAAGCCGCCAACGGTAGACACCGTTTGACGTATAAGGTAGGTAAGTGATTACGATTTTTTTATTTCATTCACAACGAAGGCTAGGCAACTTAGTAAAGGTGACACGTAGGCTAGGCTTATTGAACGAAAAATACGGCCGTGGGACGGGTTGTAGGTGGGGTGCCCACGTAGTTTTGTATTTGTAGGTGTAGTACGCTGCCGCATGCCGGGCTGCTTCTTCTCGATGCTTAGGAACGCAATTAACTTAAGCAATGAATGATCTAAATAGATAAACTTCCAAACAAACCAAGCAACAATCATTCATTTTAGCTTATCGATGTGTGTGTACGAACTACCAACTCTCTTCTAATAGCTCTCCTGTAATTAGGTAAGTACTCACTAATCATTGCATTTAGTTGCATCCGAAATAGATTGTTAGACTCAAAATGTAGGAAAACTTTAAGGTAGTTTCCTTTTTTTAATGGGACTAGGCCCGCCACACACTCCCACCACTGCTACTCCTGTAAGCCAGGATCTACAGTGGTGTCCAATGAAGACACCGAGGTTTGACCCTCGGCGAGTCCCGGGATAAAGTTAATTGTCTTGGAACCCGCACGAAATTAATCGAAAGATAAATAGGAGGAGTTGGAAGAAAATTACCCACTTCCCTCCATTGCAAAGCGGGAGACAAAAAGATCTGGTAGACAAATGTCCACCGAAGTAAGACTATTACAGCTGGACTAATTCCAGGTGTAAGGCACCACGGAGAGTTTAAATACTAATTGGTCCTAAACTTGTGAGCTGATTAAACTTGATTCCAGTAGTAGGTATGGCAAAAACGCTTGAACGCACGGAAGTTATCCCTGGTTTCCACAAGGTCTGTGTAGTATACAACTCCAGAAGTTACTTGCAAACTATTAAGCATAATGTTCCGTTCGTTTTGCCAGAGATTGCACTCCCAGAGGATGTGATGTGCAGATTGCTCGTTTTCGTTATACGGCGTTGAACATTGACACAGAGGCGAGGTAGGTTTAAGGTAGTTTATAAAATGTGGTGCGTGGTTAAAATATTCAAGGCTGAACCGGTACCTCAATAGGACAGATGCGTTCCGTTTTTGTTTATAACGTGTCCGCAAAAAATGGTCAAGACTTAAGAGTAGGCGCCGCAGCAACACAAAAGACCGTTTAATAAGGCGCTAAGCAAACTCTACCTGGAGTCGATTCACGCCAATTTTTTGTTGACACCAACGTCGCTTCAAAATTGATGAACCCCCATTGTTTGCGCTGCGATATCGATCGGTTTTGGTACGACACCGTTTCTCGATTTTACTTTTATATGTTGTCAATTAAATGATTGGAAAAGTTTTTTGAATGCCAAGGTGTTCGCTATTTTCGGAACTTGTTTTGGAACGCGGATTTCTGTGTACCTACCTATGTACTGGTTTATTGATCAGTGTTTTCTTTGAACATAACCTCCCATCAAGTCCGGGGCTAATGAAACTGCCATCCATCATAAGCCCACCAGCGGATATTAAATTGACACGCCTCGCTCGGAACACTCCTTCATCCCATCCGATTACGACGATATTGCTATAAGTACGACTGGTTGCTCGTAACGATGGCTTTTTACTTGCAGCAAACATGCGTAAGAAATTTTATATTTTGTTCAAATATGAATGAGGATGTTATTACTCTAATGAGATTTTGTATATAAATTAGCCAAAATTAAAGGGAAGCCGATCGACAGGAATGTTACCTTGGAGTATTATCAAGCGTGTTATCTTTGGACGAAGATGATTGCTATGAAAAGATTCAACCATAACTTCAAATCCAATCCAGAGCCAATCATATTTTGAAAATTGGGATGTTCAGACTTCTTTGCCATTTCGATATATATGGAGCTAAATCAAAAAGTAAGTGTAATATATCGCAAATAACGTGTTTTAGAAATACCTTTCGGCTACCGTTTCTAGTCGAGAGTTAATTCAGGGCGATTGAAAAGTAGGTATGAGGATTCGAGTAATTAGACTAGTTACTTTAGTTCAGTACTGTTCAATGTCAAGCTTCTAGGTTGGTGTTGGCCAGCGGAAATTGAATTGGCTCCCCTCCTTCTTCCTGCACGGTTTCGCTTTTGCAGTAAGTGCAATCACGGTTTCACGCTTTGGTCAAAAATAGTTTCCGTCTTTGACTCCAATAACCACAATTTCTAACTAGAGCGACTTGTAGAGTTCTATGCTGTACACGTCGACTTTTATGAATGCTATCCACTCTGTTTAAATCTCATTTCCGTGAGTTAGTAATTATCTTGGTATCTTACTATTCACATCTTATGTATAAATTTCTCTCCATTGTATGTGATGGAAGTGATGGACTTATAGATACGAAATTTTAACAGGACGCAGGGGTCGTTAAACTCGATTGCACACAAAATGTTAGTATCTATATTTGATATAAATCATCAGAACGTTCAGATTTCAAGCAGACACCTTTATGAGAAGTTACTACTTGCCTACCTTATATTTTAATGAACTTAGCTGGCGCCATTGAATGCAACCACAGAATGATTCGCACCAAGTTACAAAAAAGATGCGAACTCGAGTACTGTTTTATGAAGGGAAACAAATTATAAGACAGTTTCTCAGCAGGCGATCTGACCAAACATACTCTTATTACGATTTACTTTTGATTGCAGTTATTTTGTGATCATTTTTATTATTTTGAAAGACACCGGGGTCCGGGCGCTACAAAGAGGATGTCTGCAGTAGTTAAAAACTTTTTAAACTTCCAGAATATTTCAATTGATGTTGCATTCTAACACTACAGTGATCATGTGTAATGCTATCTTCCTTTGTATCCACATACTCGTTAAAGCAAATTACTACTCGTCACGTCGTAAAGGCATTAACTTCACACTTGGAGAGCCGAGCATTGTTGCCGAGTGAAAAACACAGAGAGGAAGCGATAAATTATGTTCGAAGTTTATACGATCGACCCGTAATGGGGTATGAGCGCGCGATCGCTGCGCGAGCGCAGCGTCAGAGAATACCTCTCAAGGGAATTATTTAGTACATTTAAATTCTTGATGGTGGATATTTAATTATTTAGGTAACATATTGGTAATCCTACACTATTAATAAAATATTTTGAGTTAAATGTGTATAAATGCTTACATATTATTAAATGCCTATATTTTTCATAATTATGGTCTAACAGTATCTCGAATTACTTGCTTGAGTCGTCAACTTTTACCTTTGAGTATTTTTATGATCCAAAATGTTAACTATAGGGGTTCGCAGTTACCGTGAACAAACAAGCGGAAGTCTTTGAAATCGGAACAAAAGTTCTGTTGACTTTTAACAACTTATGAATATTTGTCCCTTCCGGAACATCCCTCGGCAGAGGGTGGGTACCCGTTCAAGCGAAAACGGAAGTAGCATACGCTCGCCATACTTTGTTCCGTAATTGGCAGCACGAGCTTCCGGTTTCTTTTAAGTACGTCTTATAATAGCTTTAAAACTCCCATTCTCTGAATTATACTACTTGATTTTGCAGTTCACAATTGTTAGGTTAGAATAGTGAGTTTTATTTGTTTATTTTATTATAATTAGGTAATACGGTACATTACAGCTACAAGGCATGTCTTACATTTGAGTAGCTTTTAGTATTCGGCCGTAAGAATAGCAACTTTTATGACCCCCAAAATAGTATTTTCAACGATACGAACAGTTAATGAAATAAAAATTTCTCTCCCGTTTTAATAAGCTTTATTTGTTATTTTTGTCGTGTGGTCAATGATTTAGGTACGTACATATTGTGTGAATTTGGACGGACGGACAGACAACGTTAAAACAACAATGGCGCTACGCTTATACCCTCGCTTTGCTTAAGGAACTGTACAATTAATTTTATGAATGTTATTTACTCAACTATACGTCTACAAATATAATTATATCAGGCATGACGTCGCTAGAATTTTCTTGTCATGAACGTTTAAACATTTTCCTCAAATTCATCGCGTTAATTGTCAAAATGTGTCTCTTCAGATTTCTTATAAATTCTCAGATATATCTTGATTTATTTTTAGTTTACAATCATGTCGGATTCCTGACACTCCAGATGCAAATACTTGGACAGATTTGGCGACGTCAAACACGTTGTTTACGAAAATAAATGGGACTCTCATTGAGAATCGTCCCGCCTGTCAGAGCGCACCGTGGCCCCGTGAGATGCGCGTGGAATACAATTACTCTCGTGTCCACACTTACGGATGTAATTGTATGCTTAGCAAGTTTCATTGTCCTGTGCCATAGCCGGCTAAAGAGCCAAGTAAGTAGCTAAACCAAGGATGATTGCCTGTGAAATCCGGTCAATGAAGTCACGTCTTCAAATGTCGATGTTATTGATACTTGAAGATATATCTTAATGTTCTTAACACCTCGAAATTTCGCGTTTCTGTAAGTATTAATCTCCCAAGTTTTTTTAGTTCCCATAAAAAGATTAGTGAAGGGTGGAGGTGCTAATGCATGAGTATACGCACATCCGGTCCGACGGGCTCCGTTAATTGGTCCGCGTAAAAGGGATATCGTGTAGCGTGCCCCCGCGCCCATGCCCCAGCATCCTGCCTCGCGACATCAGGGTGACGACAGGTCGAGATCGTGAGCCTCTGTTACTTTGGAGTAAAGCTGCCTTAAAAGGTTGTCCGTCCAATTAAACGCCGAGAAATCACCCCCTGCCGAGTTTTGTCTTCTTTCGATCTCGAGTCACGATTCCTTATATGTACAGGCTTTTAAAGGATGGCAAGGGATTAATGTTTCACTGATTATTTTTAATACTTTATGCATTGTTTTTGTAATACTAATCTAAATTGCTGTTGGCTCTGCTTTATGTCATGAGTTTCTTGCCACCACAACTGTGATACAATTTGAATTAACAACTAATTTGATCTGGAAATGTTTTGTTTCTTTTTCATCGTCGTCACTGTTTTTTTACGTTTTTTTTCTTAGGTAATGAACATATCCTCTTCAATTATCTTTACAATGGTTACCTCCGTTTTTGTTCCATTCATGAAGCATTGTTGTGTAGGTGTCAGTGATTAAAGGATTGTTATAAAGAGATTAAGACCCGTGACTATAATAATTACATGTGCAATTTTTAAACTTCTACATGACTCAACCATGTGAAACTTTGTCTTCCCACGAGGATCTTCAATGTACTCAGTCTGCGGAACGATTGACTGTGGGTTCTAACTAACATGACGTTATTACGATCTGTAATCTGAATGTACCGTCATTTCCCCATGACGGCCTTCTGGACTGTGAACAACATACTAATATTAATTCATATATTTTTCCCTAGATGCATTTTATTACGTCTGCGTTCTTGATGATGATACACATTTTTTTAAATAATGCACCCATTAACAGTTAGAATGAATGCAGCCCTCACAATAATTGTGCAGCCAACGTTGATTTCAAGATATTATCATTCCGTAGAATCCTATCGATGCAGTTGTTTCATGTTGTAGCGGCTAAAGGTGCCGTCCTGAGAACGAAACAATCGAAGTAGTTCCTAGAAACATTCAATGGGTTCGTTAGGTGTAGAATGGAAAGAGTACTCATCGGCGGAAACAATAGGTGCTAACTTGCACATTTAGTAGACGGCTCTAAAGAGGATGTGAACTGATTACTGACTAGCTCAATGTAAACATTTAGCCTCGCGATATTCACATATATATTTACGAGTTCTAACGTTAAACTAAAGTCTTCTTTTGTTTTCATTTGAACTACTGTTTTAGCGTCATCTGTATTGAAATAGTACTGTCTTCATCGTACCATTTATAAGCCAGCTACGAGATTCTAATGTAGAACTGTTATACATGTTCTTATTTATAGCAATACTTTTCAATTAATATTTTGGATGACAGATCTTGGAGCAGCCTTCGAACGCGTGTTTATAGTTTGCAGCGTGTGTAAACACGCACTCATGTATTGATGGCGATATGAAGCAGTTTGTTTTTGTTAGTAGACTGTATTGTTATCATTCAGCGCTCACACGAATAGACAATAAAGTCGGACACATGAATGGGTAATTGATCGTTGTTAGTCCTTGCTTGTACGAGTTCAGTTTGTATACCTTTATCGGTAGCCGGTATAGGTACTTATCTACAATTAATTTCATCTAATAAAATGGTTACTATAAATTACGTTTTTAAGGCAAGGAAGAGACAGTCTTGTTATCTTTATCTGTTCTTGGATGAAGGTTTGTTTTATTATGTGTCAGTGATCGGGCTATCGACTTCGAAATGATTAAAAAAAATCGATATTTTGCTCAGTTGGAAGATGTGCATTGACCAGACAGCTCTTATTACCTCTATTTCATTAAATATAGTGGTAATGCAGACAAACAGGCTGAATTTTCTAGTTGTTGATAGGATCATAAGCGACGTTGGAAATGTTTGATGGTTTATTTATTACCGATGGAGAGAGGGCCGGTTCCGGTCGGTGCTTGCACAGGAAACCCGCAGGATATATCAGAATTAGAATCGCGAGCCGATGAACGTTGGGGCACTTGCGCTATGTCGACCGCACTTCCCATATCCGCTTATCAAAGTCCCTTTAAATCGTATGACGTACACACGGTGCACAGATTTCTGGATTTATGATAGTACCATCTCATGATTTAACTATTAATTTAATGGCTTCTGATCTTTACAATCTTAAAATTCTCAAGGTTATTAGTTTTTGGTGACCAAAAACTTTTAACCCAAATTATGAATTTATTTTTGTTTAGTAATTGCTTCTTTATTTTAAATTCTCTAATTTTTTTTTATGTTATGTGGGTACTTATAGCAATTTTCGATCTCCATAATTCCAAGTCCGTTGGAATCGGTTAGACGTTTTATTTTCGACATTTCTCGTAGACCGCCGAACGGAAGTCATTATGCGCTTTCCGCCGTGCGCTGTACTCCTGCCCTGTAAAATGTATTCATTAAATCAGCGATCATGGGTCCAAGCGTCGACTTTTTTCTCGTAAGATCATTGTTTGACATCAATTTCACGTTTGTTTCTTTGCCGTTGAGTTGACGTTGATTATTATAAAATGTTAAATGGGCTTTTTACTTCGATGCTTATTTTACGTTTGGTTTCGCTTTTTGATCCTCGTGTCTGTTTGTGGTGCTCATCAAACGTCTGTGTGGTTACGTCGCGGCGGCCGGGATGGGCGGCTTCTTGCAACACTCGCGGGAGCATGCGACAAATATTGACATGACAAATGTTTGTGCAGTAGAAAAAGCACGTACGGCTCTTGTGACTACTGCGTTCACCATAGGTGGCACGCACAGATAATACGCCTCCTGTAAACCGCCGAGATAACATGCGATGTTTGCACGAAACAAATCATGTTTGCTTACTTTATGTCCTGAGGATTGTTGATATGGATCGCTAGCCCTTGGATATTATGAGTCCTCACGTTCTATTTGCATTGCTTCATAGTTCTGCATTGGATTGATGGTTGGTCGTTGCAGTTTAAATTTAGTCGTAGAATGAGAGAACATCATCTACATGAAAATTAAATGGTTAGTACTCGCCTGCACCATCCATGAAACAATGGCTATTTTGGAATGGTCTAAATTTAGTTCTCGTGCATGTTATTACTTGACCATTAAAAATCTTAAGCAAAACATTGGTTTCATCATTTTACAAAATAAACTACGCATTCGACTTCATTTGCCAACGCATTTAGTATCCGTAAACAAGCGCTCGCCAAGGCCGCGTATGTTTACGAGAGTTCTAATGCTAATAACACTAAAACATTACAGAATAATATAAAAGGTGATATATGCCGCTGCTAAATAACCTTTCTTCGGATATCATCATGATACATGTTTTATTTTATATCTTAAAAGGAGTCGATCTTATACAAGCTACTTTACCAGTAGATACTAGATTCGCTGTCAGAAAATAAATTTTAATGACGTACCTACTACTAACTCGAGTTCATTTATAAGCGTTACAACTTATAAAGTTATAATATTAAACACGTTTTTCAGAATAAATAACATCAATAAGGCTTACGATACTACAACAGGCCGCGATTTATTCGCGCATCGCCAACGGAAACGTGTGCTAGTAATGAGCTTCGGATGTCGCTCACCTATTGTGCCATGCTAATAGATATTGACTTCCTTAGTTCAGCCGATGATAGTGGCTACAACACCGGTCTATAACGAGGCATTGTTCACATCTTATTCTGTTTGCAATTCGCGGATCTACCTTCAGAAGTGAACCAATTGTCAAGCTCAATATGCGAATATGGCTGCACTGTCATATGCGGCTGTTGAGGAATCCAGGTCAGCGATCCTACACGCATCCGCAACGGCATTTCAACCGACACCAAAACAATAATGGATCTGGCATTTACACCGCGGCAGACACCGTGAATTGGAATTCGTGCTTAAATCGGATCTCTGTTATTAATGTACTTACTATAGTGACCGTAGTCAATCGCAGATCACGAACTGATAATCCGTTATTTTCGCCTTTCATTTTCAAAATGCTGCAAATGCAAATGCAAATATAAATATATTTATGGTCGTGTCAACTGTATATCTTGTAGGCCATTGTAACGAAGGCGTGTCTTTATTGGCAACTCCTTAAGGCGTTTGTTTGCAAATGACGCATGTGCCGGTAAATTATTCAGCCAATCGGAAGGTATTTATTTCTATGATTATCTCCGTTGTTTGTTTGTTTGTGGCGATAGTTCGACGTCCACGTTCGCATTGTGAGGGTAACGTTCCGACACCGTGCCTTCTGCGTGTTCCACAGACTGCCTGAGAGATACCGCGCAATCTAATGGAACAAACCCCAGGATGTTTGCTTGGTCAGTCGTCCGCAGCATCACGGCTTCCGTAAGCTTCTGAAGCCATACTTTTATGGCTTCGCCTATTGCATGAATTTTTAGAATGACATAACTTATTTCATACTCTTTACTACATGAATGTAATAGTGAATGGATTGTATAATATTTTGCTTGTAAATAGAACCCGACAAAGAAAAGCAAATCACCAGATGTCATAAGTGGCGGCGTCGGCGGCGGCGTCATTAGCTTGACTCGTAATCCCTTGGCGGCACGCGCAGGCACGCAGCAACGTAGCAACGTTAAGTGGGTTAGCATGTCGATCCTGGTGTGGCCAAGGTCGCACCAATAAGTTTACCTGCATTATCTATTCGATAATCTCAAACACGAACATAGTTCTAATGAGCTATTGCTATATCATTCGGAAGAAAACTATGAAACCGGTCGCTAAAGAGTCTGAATATTAGCCGTGATAAATTGTTACAAGTCAAGTTCCAACAATATCGTCCTTGATATAAGTTGGACTCGTTTCACTTCCTGTTACGCGGTGAATTGTAAACGCTGAACACGTCACTCATTCAAAATCAATCAAAGGATCGTGAATGAGATTTATCTATAATACATACTTGTTTATTAATGTTGCGTTTTCTGTTGTATGATTTTCTATTGGCATTTTATTTTCCTGCTTCGTTCATGTGTATATGATATGAAGCATATTTTGAATAAATACATATTTTTATATTTTTTTCTGTTATTTCTTTCCAATCTGCACCGGCAGAGCAATTATTATTATTATCAATTTATGAATTGATGTTTGTAGAGGAAGCAACATCTCCAAGTTTAAAATAGGCTGTGTGTTAGAATGGAAGGTCTGTTATTTAGTGACCGCGACTTACTGCGGCGCCGCTGGAGGCTGAAGGGCGGCAGGGCCGCGGCTCCGCCAAGGCCAGCAAGTTCGTTAGGGCCATTCATGGATGCCTGCGCGCAGCCTCCCCGCCCTCCCGCTACGACAGGATATTCTCCCTCGCTGTGTGCTATGATGGTCGATTGATCAGTTTATTTTTTTAAATCGAGCTTATAGCAAAAAGAGTTTCCGCGCAATCGTAATTTGCCGGATGCACTAACGAGTGTATTTTTCTTTTAACCCCACCGTGTAGCATTCGTTTGTTTTTGTTGAAGGCCTCGTTTCCGCCATGACTTAATCCATAACCAACCGGTACGGTAGAGTATGCGATATCCATTAGAGCTTATTACGTTCTATTAAAAGAGCCAACAACAAATTAAACGGTTTCCCTTTCCGTTCTCGTAAGGATGCAATAGAATGTAGATAGGCTTATAACACCGGCACAACGACGAGTTGTTTGCAACTAGTAGCAAAGTAGTCTATGAATATACTCTAATAAACAGGAGGCTTTTGATATTAACAGGAATATTTCGGTGCTCGGCATGTGGACACAATTAACTAATAATATTTAGTCGAGCGCAAAATTAACTGTGCTCTTCCTGTACTAAAGGTTTAGACAAATCTTATGAACGCCCTTGAAATGTTATATTAATGAGTCCATAAACCATACCATTCGGCATTGCCTGATTTCCGAAACGGTCTAAGGATAACGTCTTCATTCATACCAATATGTTTCTTAAGTGGGTGGAAGTGGGTAATGATTCGCCTTGCTTGCACCACATCGCAGGAACACCGGCACCGAAGTATTTCGGACGCGCATTGTGGGCAATTCGTCATGATTTGCGTATGTAAATCAATGGAGTTTGGTTGTGCGGGCGTAACGGTATTTTCGTCGGTCCACGGCAGGAAAGCGGATGCTATAAACACACTTTCAGTGGAGCTGCCAGCGCGGGGTACCTATAGCGCTTTTGTATAATAAATTCGCCTATGACACGCGTTATGTTGTGTAGTTCCATCTAACCTCTCCACAATATCATAAGATGAAAGAAACGTGCTCATATCTATTGGTGACGGATTATCTGAACCCTTGCACCACGATGATATCGGGGGAGTTGATGACCGTGAAAACACGTACCAAGAATTTTTATGACATTCGTTAGTATATTTGGTTGGCCGGTAATTTATCACTGTGCACGTCCCTTCGGTTTCTTTTCCTATAAGCCGGTGTCGTCGATGAATTATTAACCAATTCTTGAGACAGGTTCACTTCGGTTTGATATATAGCTTTATTAATTTATGGCGCTGTCGCATTCTCGGTATCGGTATTTGATGGATATCCAATACAATCGCAACACATCCTGATTGTCTTCTACATAATGGGTCTACCAGTAGCAGACTCGTTCTAGAATATTAATTTACATTCGGACATTTCAACCACATTTCCTATTTTATTTATTGACTCACATTATAAATACCATATCTAGTTTGGTTAGTGCATAAAACGAGCGAGATAGTATTAATTCGTGTGGTTTTGCGGTAACTTACCGCATTATAGCTGACTTATTTCCTTTACGTCACAATTATTCGCACTGCATATCTATTATGGAAAATAGTGCATCCGAAACATTAATGAACCTAGTGTCTTTAAAAGTGTAGCTTCAATATAGGTTTCTTGCTTTTGGAAAGAAGAACAAGACAGTGGAAATACTAGGAGGTGCAGGTTTATTAATTTCGTGGTGGCGCAGTGGTATATGCCAGAGGACACATTGCGTTACCAAAAAGCCTCGTGAAAGTAACGGCGCGTGCTTTCGCGTTGTCTAATCTCAAACGTATATAATATAATTATTTATATCTTGTTTTTGTTTTATAGTTATACGAAACAAAATTCATGATATGACTGTCTCGATTTCCGCAGTGCGTGTAAAAATGATTGAGTAAGGGATGTAGTTCCTTCATTCACTACTATATGCCTTTATGACTCTATTCACTTAATTGGTGGTGACCTTGTGTTCTGTGACCTCTGGGTCGAATTCCGGTAAGGGCAAACTGTGTGATGAGCACGAATATTTGTAGCCGATTCATGGACATACAATATTAATATAAATATGTAAGTATATCGTTAACTGGTGCCCAGCATTCAGGCAATGCGAGTTTGAGGTTATAAAGTGTCTAGGAAAACAAAACTCCTCCTAAATGTGTTATTTCCTGAATTCCAATGGAATCTACTGAAATTTATTGTGTGTAGCGTTATTTATTACATAAGGCGTTGTTGATTATGCAGATGACTTACTTTATGATTGATAATAAATTGATAAGGGCCTCCACCACACACACGGTGCCTATGCGGGTTGTCGAGCTTTCGAGAACTGGTGAGGTTCCATCGGAGATATCAGGATCCTTAAAATGCTCTCCTTCGTTTAGAAACACAGTTTACGTCAACTAATCATTTTAAGATAGGAATTCCGCATTTGCATAACTCTCTTTCTGATCGTTCACTTCCTGTCTATGGTATTCTAGTTGCATTGCATTATGCAAGGCTTCAGTTGTTGGCACTCACACACATACACTCTGTGAGAGTATTAACGAGTGTCGCTCGAGGGAGAGCTGTCGTCGCCCTCGGTTTCGAAGCCCACGCATGCATGCGTCTATACATTCCACCCTACGCAAGTAAAAATCTTTAGCAATATACCACTGATGTCATGGAACAGCTTCTTCGTTGTAGGTATAGTTACAAAACTAACCTACTATCCAAAGATAGCTTGAGCCATTAAGGTAGGTAGGTAGAGCGCTGGTTACAGGTGAAAGTAAACTTTTGTCATATAATATATAATTGGAACACGGTCACACCTACGTTGCGTTGATCTATCAAAAAGGATCGACTGAATGGGATCAATAAGTATGGTTATTGTAGTGGGCGATCGGTCGTCGAACTGCGCGGGCGCAAGCCGCTGTGGTGCGCTCTAATTCAATTTAACGACAATCTACTGCCGTGCGCGTGCCCACTAATCCGCTGCGCTGCCACCTATGCGTTACTCAACCATCTGTCATTATATCATAGCCCAGTCCCTGTGACCATACCTCCGTGGATTACGTTACTTGTGCGGCTCCATTTCAAAACGCAATGAGTAATGACTGTATTAAACATAATTTTGATTTAACGCTAAATGCCGAGTCATCCATAATATAAGCATCGACTAAGTGTGGTATTATGTCAAAGGCTTCACATTTCTCTGGATTTATGAAGACTAAACTATTAACTGGCGGCGAGTCTTGGAACATAATGCAAGTTTCCATCATTTGTTGATTTATGATAATGGAGAAGCGCTTGCATAATTTTGCTCACTGCAATGGAGTATTGTCTCAACATTAATATTAGTCGGGACCGGACCTGCAAGGATGGGCCGTGTCACCTTGAATGCCGGATGCCGGCTCACTGGCGGAGGAGCTATCGGCCGTCAATCGTTGAGCGCCTCACTATATTATAGTCGTTGTCTGTTTGTCTTTGCGGCTGCGAGGGCCGTTTTTATTTTACGACCATCCACGTCCGCTCCGCAAGACCTCGTCCAAGGTCGATGTTTATTATAAACGATCGACCGGTGCATCGATTAATATTATAAGCATGCAGCTATGGCATCATCCGACACTATCAGATAAATGCGAAAACAAACGTCCTTGTATAGAAAGCATAGAATCAAACATCGGGGTCATTTCAAGGGAAGAATGCGCCTCGTCTCTGAAGTCCGCAGCGGAAATGGATTGGACGTGGGCGACGCACGCCTGCCTACGGTGTGTGCGAGTGACCTCTCTCGACTCGTACTGAGTCCGAGTGACAAGTTTAATATCATTATCTATTTCAGTAAGTCTCGGCTCGTAAAAAAATATTTTCTGCTTGTTTGTTCCAGGTAAATGCTGTTTGTAGCCGTCGTCACGATCTACTGAAGGTCAAATACTTCATCAATTATTAATTAATTAGTTTCTGAGTTATCGTATATTTTTCCTCATTCGGCCGCCCCCCCTCATGTTTTATTACAATGTGTAACACGTGCCATCTGACCAGATCAATCGAAGACTAATGTACCGGTGACTATGAATACAAATAGAATATAATGTATCTTAATCATACAATGGGATATTGTGACCGTTCTCTTCTCGGTGGGCGCGGACTGCATCACAATTTGTAACACTACGACTTGTTTCCGCATCCGTTATTGTAACGTTGTTGTCCACTGCAATTTAATCATCTCTTCGAGGGACAAGATGTGCTAGGGCAGTGTTACCATCATTTTGTGGTAGTGTCGTCTCTTTCACTTCTATTTTAAAGTTCAAAATTGTTTGGAAATTTAATTCAGTGATTCTCTTTGATGTGGAACGGGAATATCGACAAAGACGGATGTCCGGTGCCGGTCAGGATTTGTTTCACACGAGCATTGCGCCTTCTCGGGTTCGGGGAGATGAAGGCGATGGCATAACGATATTATTTATGACTCCTATAATCCAATGAGGTTTTTTAACAATCCTGCATCAATTTATTGAATAGCGTAAAAACATTTTTTTGGAGATTTTAATCTGCGGTGCTGTCAAAATCGCGCTATGATCGATGTTTGCTTAAAAAAATTACGATTGCTACATCGCATCCATAGGAAATGGGGAAAGAACAGAAGCTTCTAAAATCCTTCCGGTCCTTTTGATATCGCGGATAAGCGGCTTGCGCGTATTTCAAAGGGCTATAGTAAGTTGGTTCGCCCGTGCTTGTGTAAACATCATTTGTTGTCCGGGTGTGTGATTTTAGCCTTTTGTGTTCGTTTTACTGCGCGTTTGTAGCGCAGGGGCACTATTTTGATATCATTACGTATGCACACCCGAAAAATGGTTTGTGCTGAAAATACAATAGTGTCGTCCTAAGTAATGCATGGCTAATCACTATCGAATATAATATGTATTTTAAAATTACTCACGTGTACTTGTGGATCTATTTAGTATTTTTCACTGAGTTAATTACTGAGATGTATTAATTGACCTTTTGGATTGAAACGACCATTACCTAACTACCTACACGTGTCTCGTTATTACCGAACATTGACTACTGGAATACATTATTGAGTACCTAAATGATTATATGGCAATATCAATTTCAGAAATCTCGAATTCCCAAATGTTATCCATACCGTTAGCCCGTTTCGCTTGGTATTTGGCGAGTGGTTCGTGCGCGGCGAGCGTTTTGCATACAATGCCCATGTTGGCGGGCTTACGCAACGCGGCGGTCAACGGGCCGGATGTGACGACGCCGCCGCTGCGGCTACGCCCGTGCCCAATTGTATGCCCAGATGTCTGCACTAGATAGTCTTTCCAATTGGCCTAGGATAATCGAACCATGAGTATTCTGGCGGACGCATTCCTAGACGATCGTATCGCGTCCGCGAGTTCTTTGAACCGAGTTGTTGCCTAGCATAATGGTTTGCAGCTGCATACATTCAGTCAGTATAATGTGTACATCACTGATGAAATGATTTCTAGTAAATAGATGCCCCTGCTTTATGTGCTGAGGGTCCCAGTTTCGAATTCTGGTAGGGAAAAACTTGTGTTATGAGCACGAATATTTGTACTCATGTCATGGATGTTTAATTTCTATATACGTATAATATATACTAGGTTCGCCCTCAGTCCATTGTACGGTACCCATAATACAATCGTTGCTTAGTATGGGACCGTATAATTGATGTGTTCGTCTGGCGATATTTATTCAAACTGAAGCATACCAATTAATCTATTCCAATTATCTATATATCATTTCTGCAATTACCATTATTGTATTTGAACTGTTGATAACAGTGTTACGTACATGACATTGTTCATTATTAGTCTGACCCGTGTCATTAATATAAGAAATAACCTAAAAATGGGCACAATGATTTGCATCCGCCATTACTCAGTTGATTAGGTAGACATTAAATAAAAAGCTGATAACGCTCGATGGTCTTGTAATTTGTAGTTTTATGGGAGAGGTTCATGCAATGGTACATCATTAAATATTCGTCAATATATCAATTTATGAGGTTAATAATAATTCAAATTGTTTATGGTGTCTTTTTAGTATCCGACTCGTGGATGATCTGATGACCAATTGTTTAAAATCCATGTTGAAACGACTCTTGCAAAGGTACAAATGGAAAGAGTTGGGGTGTGAAAAGTTACCTACAAAATGGCAATTTTCCGTGGATGTGACG